>CM060929.1:82820687-84129258 GCA_030765085.1 Allium cepa | reverse complement strand
GTGTATAAATTTGCATTGTTTGTTAGAGCATTTTATCCAGATCGTGTGCAAATATGTGTGCACTAGGGGAGTGTTTCCAAGACCTTTGTTTCGTACGTGCATGTAGAGTATAGTGTTGTCCATGTGTTCTCATGATTAATCCATGCGTGTGTTCATAAATTATATTGTTTATTTAGGTCAGGTGTGTATGAAGTGTTAGTGTATTTCACAAAAACTATGCCAGACCATCATTTTCAATGTGTACGTGCAAGTTGAATTGCACGAGTATGTTTTAAATACCAATATTTAATTTACGTTGAACCGGTGTTTGGTTTTAAAACGTATTTTGCACCGTTATTTTTATAACGAAATTTTTACATCGGTATTATATTTTTGAAGCGTGCTATTTTGATGACATTTTTGACGAATAAAAATTACTGTTGTTTTGACTTCAGTAACCGACAGTTTTAAAGTGAATTTTCAAGCGGTTATCCTGCAACGCTGATTTGATATCCGTTTTTATAGTGTATTGGGAAGCGCGATTTCCTCGGCGAAATTACTACAGATGTTGTTGTTTTAATCACAGGTTTTCAAATCGTTTTAAAATAAAATTGTTTCTAAATTTTTTAAAGTTTATGCTTTCAAAAGAATGAGGAATCGATTTAAATGTTTCATCAAAATTAAGGACTATGAACCCTTAATTTACTGATTCGGTTAATTTCAGACTTGTCCGTTTGAGAAGTAAAATGTTATTTATATAAAATACACTATTTTGCACTTTCAAGGAAACGATGAAGAGATCTAAATGATTTAGCAAAAGTGCGGAGTATGGAACCATACTTTTACTATTTCGGTAAATTCCGGATTCGTTAATTGAAATATTTGCTGAGGATTTGCTGTTTGATGATTTGTTGGGCTTTCGAGCCACACTGCTGGACCTTCGGGTCATCTGATGGACCTTCGGGTCAATTACCAGTACTAGACCGTCGGGTCACTCTACGGACCTTTGGGTCATCTGATGGGCGCCAAAAATTATAGTACTTGGTAGGCTTCGGCAATCTGAGATGTACGTGCAGTGTAGCTAAAACTCGCCATCTGCTGGGGTCGATCCACTTTTATGTTGATTTTCTAGTTATCTTGTTTTGATTTCTAGATTCTGCATATTGCTGTTTTGAATTCAATTGTGAATTTGGAAGTTGATTTTGATGATGTTTAATGGGATTTCACATCATCTTTTGTCTAGACTTCGAGGTGTTTCTTTTTGGTGCATTGACTCTCGTCTCATGTACGTTGATGACACGTAAATGTACATTTGGTTTATGTGAATTATCGATTGTTGTAGCATGTATCCAGACTTATCTTCTGCTATATATCTGATATTTCTATTCTGATGTGATTATACTTATCTGTGTTGTTGTTGTTATGAGTTGTTCTAAAATTTTCTTAAGCCACCATAGTTTCGTTTTAGATTTGGATTGAATATATCTTTGGGGGTAATTTACACAACTCCTATCGATGTAATCAATACTCGTTTAAGGCATAACTTACGGATCATCTCTTCTAACAAGCCTTATTCTTTGCAATAGCAGACGTTACTCCTTATAATAACCTTTGTTACTGTGAGGACCCGCAAATCTGTACTCCTTGAATATACACTAATCTCCATAGATTAATTCAAGATGAACAGAAATACGAATTCTCGTTGTTTAAGAAAAAGAAAAAAAGTAGAAGAAGGGAGAAAAAGATAGAAAATAGAGAGAAAAGAAAATAGAATGGAACAGAACACAACACAACAATATCAGAATCTCACAATCGCAGCGGAACAACATATAATAAATAAATGAATAATCTTTAAACAAAGAACTATATCAGTTATTACATTACATCACATTACATTTCATTACATCAGAGTGTACAACAACAACAACAACAAACAGCGGAAAAGAAATACTATATACTAATAATTACGCCATGCCATCAATCTTGCCTCCAGCAACTCCAGAATATCCTAATAAACCTTAACTCTTGACTGCCCGTGTGGAAATTGGTGGGCACCCAGAGTTTAGGAAGGAAAAAAATAAACTCCGAGTCAGTCATGTGACTGGTGTGAGAACTCAAAACAGTTTATTTATCTTAAAAAAAATAGAGGAATATTTTTAAAGTCAATTCGCAATGCTTTTAAAAATGAGACTACCATAAGACCTCCCACCACACACACAATGCAAACGCAGACTTGGAGGAGATTTCTTCTTATGTTAGTCAAAAATGCTTGATACGCATTAAAAAGAAACATTTGATATTATTATTAGTACATAGTGTAGAAAAAATCATTTCGAAAGTAGAATATAAATCTTAGCCAGCATATGTACCATTATAGTATGCTTACTATAGCTACCATATTAAATGGCAGGTTCTACAACAAAAACCGTACAAGTCTCGTATTGTTTCTTTGGATTTACCACGAATGGTCAGGCCAAGGAACTTCCCATTGCCACATGAGAACGCCTCTGGAAGGACGTCCCCGAGAACCAAACCGGATCTCTGCCAACACAAGGCCGGGTTACCCCTAACTGGGTAACTACTGACACAAGTATGCCATCCCCAGGTCCTTTGGGACCTTTAACCGAGCGCTCGTCATCAACATCACACAATCATAAATAAAGTGTTTCATCATGAGTAAGTATCTGGGCTCCATACCATGATACCACCCTTTTCCAGAAGGAAATGCACATACCCTAAAGGGAGCTACCCCTCATAACCTTACTGCATCTTTCCTGTTTTGACCATTCCGGGGTGTGAGGCTCGACGAAGTCTCGTCCACAAAGCCACGCTTTATACAAAAGCTGTGCTTTGGGTCAACAAATGATCATAGAAATGATCACAAAGATAAACGATCAAACAAATGATCCTATCACAAATGATCAACACAATGATCATTTCACAGCAACACTCAGCATGTCACATTACCAAATTGGGAATATATCGCTGATAACCTTCAACTACATAACCTATGAGCTCATACGTATCAGAGAAGGGTGTTAAGCTAAGAGAATAAATTCTCCGCCACCAACAGAAATATATTTGAAAGAAATCTGCTTTATATCTCAATTTGTAATGTCAGACGTACAATCCATACAAGTCTGTTCCGGGCTCGAACAGGACCGAAGGCACTTACAAAGAAGTCCTTGCAATCCGGATAATCTCTAATCACGTCCGGACTTCCCATCACATAGGGGGTCTCTATACCGTAGCTATTCGATGCAAAGACAATGGACGAGTTGTCCTTTCGCTTTCAAAAATATCCGGTCTTCAACATCGGTCATCAATGCTATCCATTACGTCGTATCACTATTTGGAATGGGTAATCCGAATAACGAGCGCAATAATTTAAAAATAAGTGTAGCATTCAAATTCAGCAAATCACAACAAATACCTTTCAAAGGTAAATATTGATAGTCGGTTATTGAACTATCAATGGATATGCACAACATCACCAGATTCCAAATAATTTTCCAAATTATTTATTTCTCAAAAATATCTTTACAAAATATATGTTTTCAATACTTCAAAAATAAATCAATATTTATTTTTAAACAAATTCCACTTTCTTTTATAAATTCCATAGTGAATTTTCATTTCAAAATATCCGTGCATATACGATTTCAATTATTCATTTCAATTTACCTTCAAAAAGATAAATTCTCAAAACGTTTCACTTCATATTTGAAAACATTTCCATACTTACTTATTCATAAGTAATTCACAAATCTATTTATTTTCAACACTTGGAAAATATTCAATATACTTAAATCGAAATTAAGTATATATTTCATTCCTTAAGGAAATCATTCTCTTAAACATATTTATTTGGGCCAAAACGAATGTTGCGTAAAACATCGTTACGACAACCCAAAATCACTAGTATAGGGATTCGAAATTTAAAATAGATATATAAATCCCAATACTATACAAAACATTTCCTTTTGGAAATCATTTACTATAACAACAGTGTTATAGTCCACGATTTCCTTATATTTCTCGAAAACGTCTATTTCAACATGAATGTTGAAATCTATGGTTTCGAATCTCAACACATTTTAAAACATCGTTAGATCTTTTTAATTCTATTTAAAACATCACATCCAAAACATTTTCTTTAACATATTATTCACTATTCAAAAACATGAATATACTACGTTAACCAATTTCATCACTTCTATACATTTTATTTTAAAGGATTATTCACTGTCTAAAACGTGAATATAACTCCATAAATAAGTTATAAAAATTAACTTATCAAAATAAGTCATTTGCGAATTTATAAAACAAAATTTATAAATTCTATTTCTATTTATTTTATAACAACTTCCTTTTTTATAAATCTCCTTTATTAATCTATTCAATTTATAACTCAATTATAAACCAAAGGTCTATAATTTAAGTTAAACATTTATAACTTATAAGATTCCCAAATTTATAAATATCAATTTATAAACCAAAAGTCCTATTCAAAAATCGTTCTTTGAAACTTCCCAAATTATAAATCTTATAACTTATAAGATTCATTTATTTACCCAAATCTATTCCTTTAATAACTTTACAAATTTTATAAACCTACTGCTTATAAAATTCCATTTATAACCTCACCATTTATAATTCTATAAATTTCATTCATTTATGAAATTCATTCACGATTCCATCTAACACTTATAAAAACTCGTTTTATAATTCCAATACTTTAATTTATAAATATCAATCTATAAATTTCTTATATAAGTCAATTTATACTATTATTCTTTTAAAACATCTTTAATCCCCTTTATAATTTCACCATTTTGATTTATAAAATAATCAAATTTTATAAATCTTATATTTTCAACTTTTTATAATAAATTCAAAAATCCCAATTTAAACTATTTTATAAAATCATTAACCTATATTTTCAAAAATCAACTTTTAACTATATTTCTCAAAAACTATAATTTTTATAACATTAAAAATTATAACGTTATTTATTTAAAATGGATCAATTCCAAAAATATTTATAAACGTATACTCTTAAAAAAATCACTTTAGAAATCCTTTTAAAATTCCAAAATTTGGTCCAATGATGCTACATACCAAATAGTCAATCACGACAACAACGATATCATATATCGATATGATAATTAACGAATATCAAAATATCCATAATCAAATAAATACTGTTGAGGAATCCAGTTGAATCCCTCTAACCAGTTTTTCTGCATCCAAAAACATTAGCACAATACCAATTCCGTTCCAGTACGAAATTATTGCAGTATATGGGATTTAAAATATTATCCGCTTAATAGACGGCGCAATAGGGTCTCATCCGCTATACAATGCGGGAAAATCAACAACTGCAATATATACATATGCCAATATATATAAATTGCTATTATATATAATACCAATTTCACTGTTTATGAAATATTCGCGGTATATGTTTTTAATAAATAACATCCGCTTACTAACGGCGCATAATGTCTATTTTAACAATCAATAGATAACAATCATCATTCTACATACATTCAAGAATTTTAAATCTAACTATTTAAAATTAAATCGAAACCGATTCGATTGAGTGAGAAGTTCTCACCTTGATTTCAATTTCGTTTTAGCGATTTATTTCGAATAAAATTAAACGGACGTTTAATTTTATCCGAAATTCTCACTAACTCCAAATGACTCCAATCGAATTCCATAGCGTAGTACTCGTCCATACGATTCCAACGCAACTGGTTTCGCGCGTTTTCGACCTCGTATGAAAAAGATATGGATTTTTACAAGTTACACGAATTTTAAATATAAAATTTACAACTTAAATTTAATTTTCTTAACCTAAATCTTTACTGGCCGTTCGATCTGCTACCCCTCAACATCAGGCCGCACACATCATCTTCCGACTCATGTTTCCATCTACAGGTTATTGGCCGTGCACATGAACCCATCAAGTTGGAACTAGGGTTTGATTATGCTCCCTCTTCGCTTGATTATAATTCGATCAGGTTACTCCGTTGGAAAACTCGCGACAAGAGCTACGCACGGCCGCCACCATGATGAACTCGGCCTCCTCCATGGCCTCGTATGGCGTGCGCAACTAGCAGGCGTCGGCCCCCCTTGCTCCCCCTCTGATGCTCCAAACACGAGCATCACCGTATGGATCGAAAGCTCTCGTCGAGCTCTTCGACTTTCGTGTTGAACACTTCGCGTAATTCCTTGTAGATTGAGAGTGATTGAGGAGAGAAAGATAATGATTTCTGGCCATTAACGTTTATGAAGGTGGCGGCTGCAGTTTTTTTGACCTAGGGTTTAATTTTGTGAAAATAATGAAGTTAGGGGGGATTTTATAGAAAATTCGCGCGACACTATTCATCCCGGATTTTCCGAACTCCAAACAAAGCGTACCGGTTGGCGTTCCTAAGGTTTACCCCGCGTTCCGAACACAATGAAACGTGTTTCGGAAGCTAATTCGGTCATATGTGCGAGTTATGGCAATAAACGTTTGATTTAAATTTAAACCGATTAAACGATTTTCTAGGCGTTTTAGCTTGCACCAGACAAACGGTAAATCCGATTGACAGGAAATTTGAAACCATACAATAATATCACATTACGGATCCGATGAAACTAGTTTCATCGAAATCCGAGACTTTTTGAAAAATGGCTATTTTAACTCACCAAATTAATATTAAAACAATTTCGATGCGTTTCGAGCTTCTACGATCAAACGATAACTCCGATTGCTACGAAAATTGAAATCCGATAATAACTAACTATTACGGATCCAATGAAACTAGTTTCGTCTAATTCTGAGACTGTTCGAAAATTGGTTATTTTCACTAGTCGATTAAATATTAAAATATTCAATTTTCACAAATAAACTTTTAATTCAATTTTAAAAGTTCTATAATATCATTCTAACTCCAATATGGTATAATAAAATTTCTCAAATCATTTTCAATCATATTTAACCCAATTTTCAATTATTTCTGTATTTTCACATATTAAATTATTGATTTAATTATTCAATTAAATCCAATTATTCGAAATAAAATTTATTCGACTTATAAATTTCACTTATTAATATTCAAAATTAATTAAATATACAAATTTTAATTAATTAAAATTCTGGGTCGTTACATACTTCCCCCCTTAAAAGAATTTCGTCCTCGAAATTAACAAGTAAGAAAAGTTACAGAATCTATTAATTTTCCCAAAATCCATAGTCAAACTTCTTACAATACTTTACTAAGTTTCCAAATCATACTTAGTTATCTCTTCAAAAGCAACTATTATTGTTTAACTTTCAACTCTAAATCAAATTTTTAAGTTTTCACAAAATTTTCCAATTTTCTCAAAATTTTTCTAACGCCTTAAATTTTCGGAAAAATTCGCCATGGTCTCCTTTGCGCGGCTCGATCCGAAAAAAATGACAGTATATATATCACAATATACATCTCATCAAGTAATGAGGCATCCCGCAGGGAAAAAGTGTAAAAGTACGGTATGTAATCCGAGATATGTACCTTATATTTTATTAGCGAGCATATACGGCTAATATAGCGCGAAAGCGAGCTCCAAATGCGAAGCAAACACGATCCGCACCTACTAATCACTCAACAAACAACATGAGAATCATGTATATATGAAAATAGTATCAATATACAACATATAGCAACATAACAACTCTATATGCCAACATAGCAAATGTAGTAAAAGCAATATGTTCAACCATCAACCAACTATCATTCAACTAGCATTCATAACCAATAAATATTCATTCATATTCTCTTTAATATTCAATGAAATAGGTTTTAAATTTAATCACATTTGATTCATTAACAGTGGATATTTTTACTAACATTCATTTTCAATTAGTTTATATTCACTAATTTATATTCAAGTTGGTTCACTTCCAAATCAAATTCAATTCTATTTAAGATTCACTTAACTTCCAATTGGATTTCAATTACTTTAACTTCCAATTTCATTAATACTTAATGAATTATATACAATCAACTAACAATCATATAACAACCAATGTATATTAAACATAACCAAATTCCTTTGCTTAAATTCATCTTGGTTTAACACCATCACTTTCAATTGGTTTAATTAAATTGATTTTCATTCAATATTTCAACTTCCAATAACATTAGATTTTAATGAATTAACACTTACATTCATTATTTCATATCAATTATTCACATTTAATTGATTATATATTCAATCCATTCATTCAATTCAATTACAAAAGTTGAATTTCATTTACACAACTAAAGTTCACATTTATCACTAAACTTTATTAATTTACTTTGATATCAAAATCCACTTCATTCAACATCTCTTAAGTTATATTTCCATTTTACAAACATCACTTGGTTTTACATAACTTAAATTCCCACTTATAAATAAATTCAGATTCCAATTCTAAGTAAATTTTCATTTAACTTTAAATTCATTTTTATTTATTTACAACTCATATTGATAAATATATTCATATAGTTTCATTTCTTATATATATATAAGTTTATTTCACAATTGTAAATCACTTTAATTATAATTCAATTCTTATAATTCTTTTGCTTATACAATTATTTCTTTTATTTAGATTATTCACACAACTAAACAATCAACTTATATACTTTAATAATTCTGAAAAATTATTTCTTCATATATAAAATATACTCAAGGTAAAATTATTTCATTTACCCAATTTAAAAACAATATCGTGTCGGTTTATCTTGTTTAAGAGTTTAGAAACCCCTATCTACGATAGTTAGCTAGACTACATCGACCAGAATCTATAAACAATCAACCGATAAGTCAACACAATACAAAAAAATTTATATTCACTAACAAATACGCTATCGTAGCTATTATTACACTCAAACTCTGTAACAACCCGCATGTTTAACGATTATATATTTAAATGTTTTATTTAAATATAGCGTCGTTAGTCGGATTTTTGGGTCCGAAAAGCTACTTTTTGCAAACGGCCGAATTGGAGCTTGAAACTACCTTCATTGGTTCCAAAATGGCGTTTGCGATCTTTTTGAGTATAATCTTTGATATGTTTGGAGTTTGTGAAATTTTGACTCTTTTTCTATTGTGTTTTGGGTTTGGGTTCAGCCCACTAACTATCTAATTAACCCTAACTCAGCCCCCTCCTCTCATTCACTTATTCCATTTCTTAAAACTTAAGCTCAAAACTGAAAATGGTGGAAGGGAAAGAGAAATAGAAATTGCAAGCCCTAAATCCATTTGCAAACTCCAAATTCTTGCTTCAAAATCAAAGAGAATCCATTGGTAAGTTCATCTCCACCTTCTCCATCTTTTCTCCTCTTCAATTTCAGTAATTTCCTAACCCTAACTTAGGAAATACTTGCTTTGATTCTAGATTGAAGCTTGTAGTGTTGAAGTGGAGTGTAGTTGGTTGATTCCTTGCAATTGTGCTTCTTCATCTTCTTTGTTTTGTGTAAAAAGGTGAGTTTTGAACTCACATCTAATTTTCTTGATTTCATTGATGTTGGGTATGAATTCCTAACACCTTGTTCATATGCACTTGCATTTGGTTTGGGTTGAATTGGTGAATATCCAAATTTTAAATGTTTTGGGTTCAAATCTTTGAAATCCTAACTTTGATGTTTTGATCATGTTTTGGTGATGCATCGAGGAGCATATAGGGCCGGGTTGTCGATTGGCATAAGCCCTTAGGGCCAATGATCGTCCGATTGCATTTGGAAGAGTTTGCTCTTCATTTGAATAAGGCTGAAAAAACAGCCCAGGCATGATTCAGTCGACTGAATCCTCTGTCCAGTCGACTGAACCTGGAAACAGAAAGTTTCCTAAACCTGGAAAATTTCCAGGTATAGGGTCAGTCGACTGAAAACTCTGTTCAGTCGACTGAACCTGCTGTTTCAGCCCACTTTGCCTTTTGGGATTGAATTTCCAATTTGAATCGATTCATGATGATCCTATGTATGATTATCAATTGTTTTGACTTTGATGATTCCTTTTAATTTTAATCCACGGGTTTTTTATTATAAAATAATCTTTTAAATTGTATTAAAAGCTTGCTTCTCCAATTTATAAAATTCTATTTAAAACACACACTTTCGCACTTCGAGCGAAGTGGAAGGGTGGTTAAATGGTTGGGCAAAACACGGACCATGAATCTGTGCGTTTATCCTTCCGATTAATCCCCAACTTATTCAATTGATCGTTTTGACCTTCGGGTTTGGTTTATCGATGACATGAGGTAAACTTTGTACTGCTTTGAGTGTGAAAGTGACTGACGGATAGTAAATCGTTTAGTGCGAACGAGTGGTTATGGGACATACGATAACACTTTTCGGATTCCTTTTCGAGAGTTGTGACACATTCCGCCAGTTAGTGGTGTACAGTACTGGGTCTTCGACCTTCACCACTATGGTTTGTTGCCTCTGGGATAGTGTCTTCGGACTGTCTCCCTAGGTTTGTTGCCTTCGGGTATGTTGCCTTCGGGTGTGTGCCTTCGGGTTTGTCGCCCTATATAGTTTCGCTCTGATGTTGGCCTTATGTGCCGCATGGGTGATACTTGGGTTTGGAGTCTTCGGGCTCATGGATCCTTGTTTGTACAGTACTGAGCTCGAGCAAATTTTATGATATTTCATTGATATGTATATTCCCTTGGTATCGCCCTTCGGTGTTGGTCTTTTTGAGCCGCATGGAGAGTAGCAATTTCCTCGTGCAACTTGTATACCTTATGGGTATTTGTTATCGCCTTTTGGCTTGCTTTGGGATATTCTTATCCTTTGTTTCTATATGTTGCCGATGACATGAGGCTTGTTCTATATGATTCATCTTTCATTAGATGATTGTGTTATCTCTTTTAGAGATATCTATTATGCTTTGTAACCTTGCAGGTTTATTGTTGTTCAGTTTATCTAACTGATTTGTTTAGCTAGACTGACCTGGGTATTTCATACTCGGGTCAGACCGAGATGTTTCAGGTTAGGTGCTTTTGGACTTAGCTTATTTTGCTTCCGCATGGACTATTCGCTAGCTTCTTTTTGTTATAGCGTCTTTTGTAGTCCTTATCTGTTGTAACTCTGATTTATACTCTTTCGTCTTGTCTGTATATTGTGGTTTGTTATACTACTTGACATGTATTATTTTGTATACTCTGCTTTGTATCAGTATATGTGTGTATGTGATGATTTACAGTTCTGTGATGTATATTACATTTGAGTTGTTATATTCTATTTTGATAGATCCTATAGCCATTGTAGTCTTGCTTTAAATATTTATTGAATATGTCGAACTATTTGTGATTCTACTTTTCGACGTGTTTAGTGAATAGTTAAGGTAAGATTACACATGGCCGCTCCTATCCAGCCTTATTCTCCGTGTTAGCAGACGGTATTATCTATACAATACTCTTTGCTAACGTGGGTATAGAGGTGGGGCGTCACAAACTCATTCTAGAGTGCTACTGACTCTATCTCTAATGAGTAATACCCAACAGAACCATGGTTGTCGCTTAACCATATGCTCTGATACCACCTGTGAGGACCCGCAAATCCGTACTCCTTGAATATACACTAATCTCCATAGATTAATTCAAGATGAACATAAATACGAATTCTCAATGTTTAAGAAAAAGAAAAAAAGTAGAAGATGGGAGAAAAAGATAGAAAATAGAGAGAAAAGAAAATAGAATGGAACAGAACACAACACAACAATATCAGAATCTCACAGTCACAGCGGAGCAACATATAATAAATAAATGAATAATCTTTAAACAAAGAACTATATCAGTTATTACATTACATCACATTACATTTCATTACATCAGAGTGTACAACAACAACAACAACAAACAGCGGAAAAGAAATACTATATACTAATAATTACGCCATGCCATCCATCTTGCCTCCAGCAACTCCAGAATATCCTGATAAACCTTAACTCTTGACTGTGGAAATTGGTGGGCACCCAGAGTTTAGGAAGGAAAACAATAAACTCCGAGTCAGTCATGTGACTGGTGTGAGAACTCAAAACAGTTTATTTATCTTTAAAAAAATAAAGGAATATTTTTAAAGCCAATTCGCAATGCTTTTAAAAATGAGACTACCATAAGACCTCCCACCACACACACAATGCAAACGCAGACTTGGAGGAGATTTCTTCTTATGTTAGTCAAAGATGCTTGATACGCATTAAAAAGAAACATTTGATATTATTATTAGTGCATAGTGTAGAAAAAATCATTTCGAAAGTAGAATATAAATCTTAGCCAGCATAGGTACCATTATAGTATGCTTACTATAGCTACCATATTAAATGGTAGGTTCTACAACTAAAACCGTACAAGTCTCGTGTTGTTTCTTTGGATTTCCAACGAATGGTCAGGCCAAGGAACTTCCCATTGCCACATGAGAACGCCTCTGGAAGGACGTCCCCGAGAACCAAACCGGATCTCTGCCAACTCAAGGTCGGGTTACCCCTAACCGGGTAACTACTGACACAAGTATGCCATCCCCCGGTCCTTTGGGACCTTTAACCGAGCGCTTGTCATCAACATCACACAATCATAAATAAAGTGTTTCAACATGAGTAAGTATCAGGGCTCCATACCATGATACCACCCTTTTCCAGAAGGAAATGCACATACCCTAAAGGGAGCTACCCCTCATAACCTTGATGCATCTTTCCTGTTTCGACCATTCCGGGGTGTGAGGCTCGACGAAGTCTCGTCCACAAAGCCACGCTTTATACAAAAGCTGTGCTTTGGGTCAACAAATGATCATAGAAATGATCATAAAGATAAACGATCAAACAAATGATCCTATCACAAATGATCAACACAATGATCATTTCACAGCAACACTCAGCATGTCACATTACCAAATTGGGAATATATCTCTGATAACCTTCAACTACATAACCTCTGAGCTCGTACGTCTCAGAGAAGGGTGTTAAGCTAAGAGAATAAATTCTCCGCCACCAACAAAAATATATTTAAAAGAAATCTGCTTTATATCTCAATTTGTAATGTCAGACATACAATCCATACAAGTCTGTTCCGGGCTCGAACAGAACCGAAGGCACTTACAAAGAAGTCCTTGCAATCCGGATAATCTCTAATCACGTCCGGACTTCCCATCACATAGGGGTCTCTATACCGTAGCTACTCGGTGCAAAGACAATCGACGAGTTGTCCTTTCGCTTTCAAAAATATCCGGTCTTCAACATCGGTCATCAATGCTATCCATTACGTCGTATCACTATTCGGAATGGGTAATCCGAATAACGAGCGCAATAATTTAAAAACAAGTGTAGCATTCAAATTTAGCTAATCACAACAAATACCTTTCAAAGGTAAATATTGATAGTCGGTTATTGAACTATCAATGGATATGCGCAACATCGCCAGATTACAAATAATTTTCCAAATTATTTATTTCTCAAAAATATGTTTACAAGATATATGTTTTCAATACTTCAAAAATAAATCAATATTTATTTTTAAACAAATTCCACTTTCTTTTATAAATTCCATAGTGAATTTTCATTTCGAAATATCCATGCATATACGATTTCAATTATTCATTTCATTTTACCTTCAAAAAGATAAATTCTCAAAACGTTTCACTTCATATTTGAAAACATTTCCATACTTATTTATTCATAAGTAATTCACAAATCTATTTATTTTCAACACTTGGAAAATATTCAATATACTTAAATCGAAATTAAGTATATATTTCATTCTTTAAGGAAATCATTCTTTTAAACATATTTATTTGGGCCAAAACGAATGTTGCGTAAAACATTGTTACGACAACCCAAAATCACTAGTATAGGGATTCGAAATTTAAAATAGATATATAAATCCCAATACTATACAAAACATTTCCTTTCGGAAATCATTTACTATAACAACAGTGTTATAGTCCACCATTTCCTTCTATTTCTCGAAAACGTCTATTTCAACAATGAATGTTGAAATCTATGGTTTCGAATCTCAACACATTTTAAAACATCGATAGATCGTTTTAATTCTATTTAGAACATCATATCCAAAACATTTTCTTTAACATATTATTCACTATTCAAAAACGTGAATATACTACGTTAACCGATTTCATCACTTCTATACATTTTATTTTAAAGGATTATTCACTGTCTAAAACGTGAATATAACTCCATAAATAAGTTATAAAAATTAACTTCTCAAAATAAGTCGTTTGCGAATTTATAAAACAACGTTTATAAATTCTATTTCTATTTATTTTATAACAACTTCCTTTTTTATAAATCTCCTTTATTAATCTATTCAATTTATAACTCAATTATAAACCAAAGGTCTATAATTTAAGTTAAACACTTATAACTTATAAGATTCCCAAATTTATAAATATCAATTTATAAATCAAAAGTTCTATTCAAAAATCATTCTTTGAAACTTCCCAAATTATAAATCTTATAACTTATAAGATTCATTTATTTACCCAAATCTATTCCTTTAATAACTTTACAAATTTTATAAACCTACTGCTTATAAAATTCCATTTATAACCTCACCGTTTATAATTCTATAAATTTCATTCATTTATGAAATTCATTCACAATTCCATCTAACACTTATAAAAACTCGTTTTATAATTCCAATACTTCAATTTATAAATATCAATTTATAACTTTCTTATATAAGTCAATTTATACTATTATTCTTTTAAAACATCTTTAATCCCCTTTATAATTTCACCATTTTGATTTATAAAATTATCAAATTTTATAAATCCTATATTTTCAACTTTTTATAATAAATTCAAAAATCCCAATTTAAACTATTTTATAAAATCATTAACCTATATTTTCAAAAATCAACTTTTAACTATATTTCTCAAAAACTATAATTTTTATAACATTAAAAATTATAACGTTATTTATTTAAAATGGATCAATTCCAAAAATATTTATAAATGTATACTATTAAAAAAATCAATTTAAAAATCCTTTTAAAATTCCAAAATTTGGTCCAATGATGCTACATACCAAATAGTCAATCACGACAACAACGATATCATATATCGATATGATAATTAACGAATATCAAAATATCCATAATCAAATAAATACTGTTGAGGAATCCAGTTGGATCCCTCCAACCTGTTTTCCTGCATCCAAAAACATTAGCACAATACCAATTCCGTTCCAGTACGAAATTATCGCGGTATATGGGATTTAAAATATTATCCGCTTAATAGACGGCGCAGTAGGGTCTCATCCGCTATACAATGTGGGAAAATCAGCAACTGCAATATATACATATGCCAACATATATATATATATATATCTATTGCTATTATATATAATACCAATTTCACTGTTTATGAAATATTCGCGGTATATGTTTTTAATAAATAGCATCCGCTTACTAACGGCGCATAATGTCTATTTTAACAATCAATAGATAACAATCATCATTCTACATACATTCAAGAATTTTAAATCTAACTATTTAAAATTAAATCGAAACCGATTCGATTGAGTGAGAAGTTCTCACCTTGATTTCAATTTCGTCTTAGCGATTTATTTCGAATAAAATTAAACGGACGTTTAATTTTATCCGAAATTCTCACTAACTCCAAACGACTCCAATCCAATTCCATAGCGTACTACTCGTCCATACGATTCCAACGCAACTGGTTTCG
Source organism: Allium cepa (assembly GCA_030765085.1). Lineage (NCBI taxonomy): Eukaryota > Viridiplantae > Streptophyta > Magnoliopsida > Asparagales > Amaryllidaceae > Allium > Allium cepa. Next base: position 84,113,551 of record CM060929.1, on the reverse strand, counting down.
CGCGTTTTCGACCTCGTATGAAAGAGATATGGATTTTACAAGTTACACGAATTTTAAATATAAAATTTACAACTTAAATTTAATTTTCTTAACCTAAATCTTCACTGGCCGTTCGATCTGCTACCCCTCAACATCAGGCCGCACGCATCATGTTCCAACTCATGTTTCCATCTACAGGTTATTGGCCGTGCACATGAACCCATCAAGTTGGAACTAGGGTTTGATTATGCTCCCTCTTCGCTTGATTATAATTCGATCAGGTTACTCCGTTGGAAAGCTTGCGACAAGAGCTACGCACGGCCGCCACCATGATGAACTCGGCCTCCTCCATGGCCTCGTATGGCGTGTGCAACTAGCATGCGTCGGCCCCCCTTGCTCCCCCTCTGATGCTCCAAACACGATCATCACCGTATGGATCGAAAGCTCTCGTCGAGCTCTTCGACTTTCGTGTTGAACACTTCGCGTAATTCCTTGTAGATTGAGAGTGATTGAGGAGAGAAAGATAATGATTTCTGGCCATTAACGTTTATGAAGGTGGCGGCTGCAATTTTTTTGACCTAGAGTTTAATTTTGTGAAAATAATGAAGTTAGGGGGGCTTTTATAGAAAATTCGTGCGACACTATTCATCCTGGATTTTCCGAACTCCAAACGAAGCGTGCCGGTTGGCATTCCTAAGGTTTACCCCGCGTTCCGAACACAATGGAACGTGTTTCGGAAGCTAATTCGATCATCTGTGCGAGTTATGGCAATAAACGTTCGATTTAAATTTAAACCGATTAAACGATTTTCTAGGCGTTTTAGCTTGCACCGGACAAACGGTAAATCCGATTGACACGAAATTTGAAACCATACAATAATATCACATTACGGATCCGATGAAACTTGTTTCGTCGAAATCCGAGACTTTTTGAAAAATGGCTATTTTAACTCGCCAAATTAATATTAAAACAATTTCGATGCGTTTCGAGCTACTACGATCAAACGATGTCTCCGATTGCTACGAAAATTGAAATTCGGTAATAACTAACTATTACGGATCCAATGAAACTAGTTTCGTCCAATTCTGAGACTGTTCGAAAATTGTCTATTTCACTAGTTGATTAAATATTAAAATATTCAATTTTCACAAATAAACTTTTAATTCGATTTTAAAAGTTCTATAATATCATTCTAACTCCAATATGATATAATAAAATTTCCCAAATCATTTTCAATCATATTTAACCCAATTTTCAATTATTTCTGTATTTCCACATATTAAATTATTGATTTAATTATTCAATTAAATCCAATTATTCGAAATAAAATTTATTCGACTTATAAATTTCACTTATTATTATTCAAAATTAATTAAATATACAAATTTTAATTAATTAAAATTCTGGGTCGTTACAGTTATTTTGTGCATAGAGGTAGGGTGTCACAATTCCCGTATTATCCCAATTTTAAACATTAAATTACTATTTATCCAAATCCAATTAAATCATTATATTTGAAATTATAACTCATTTTACTAATTCAACCAAAATCTTCATCTTTAAAATTAATTTATTTTTCCCATTCAACCGTTAAAATAAATTAAATGTTCCAAAATTAACGACCAAAATTTCAGGTCATAACGTTCCTTCCCCTTTATAAAAATTTCATCCTCGAAATTTGCTAAGGTAGGAAAAATGCTCCCATACCCACTAACTTACCCAAAACCCACTTAACTAATATCCAATATTCACTTCCTAAAATCCTTCTAGTTCAATCCAAAACAATTAGCTTTCATTTCTAATTCAAAAACTTTGATTTCTAACATTGTTCCAAAAATCAACTTTTCTAGTTAACCAAAATCTTCCAAAATTTTCAGAATTTTTCTGATACCTGAAATTTTCGAAATTTTTTGACAGCGTCTCCTTTGTACGGAGAGCGTTTTACAATATCACAAATATGATAAAAATATATACATATCGACCCATATGGTCGGATAACAAAATATATAAACAATGTATTATCATTTCTTAATTTTTATTGTGTAGGCGTACCCCATATTAGCGTTTTTAAGCGAGCGGTTTATTTTATATGCATTTATGCGCCCAAACTCTATCCGATTGCCTCCTGTACCTGTACTTACTCAAACAAGCACATATGTTTCCAAAATCATGAAATTTTAACAACATTTTACTTACTCAACTAGCCAAAGATTTAAACTTCACACCCCAAATATGTCAATTACCTTTTCACAAACAAATAAAATGTTTCAACACTAACTTAACTCCTTTCCATGGATCTTATATATCATTTTATTCAACTCAAAATGATTTACCACCTAATTTATTGCATTTAATTCACATTTACACAAATAACTCATATTTACTGCAATTTGATTCCTTTGTGCCTTACTTGCATGAATTTCCCCCCTTGTTCAATTTCGAACTAATTCATAATCAATTTCATTTGCATTATATTTATTTTACCTTCTATTATATGCAAGTCCATTTTATTAACCTTCAAGTTATTCCCTTTTTATATTGACTCCGAATCTAATTTATCAACTTCCATATGATTCTTATAAATGTAACGACCCGAAATTTTAGGATATTTGAAATTGGATTATTTAATTGATTTTAAATATTTGAAAGTTAGTTTTAATTTGGATTCCTCAAAAATATTTATTGTTCATATATATATATGATGATATATGATATGATGGATAAATTGATTTGGTCTGTGTGAATTGAATTATTAAATGTTAAATTCCATTGGAATTTAAAATGGGAGTTTTAAATACCAGAAATAATTAAATTGAAGGAATTTAAAAGGAATTTTGGAAAGAAATTATTTATATTGAAAATTTCCTTTATTCTAAAGGAAATTAAGTGGAATAAAAAATATTAACTAACTGGGGTTATACTTAACTATTTGAAAATTGAGTAAAGTATAGATTTGAAATAAAAATGGAGTTTTATTAAAGGAAGATTATAAAATGGAATTATAAATAGAAATTGTTTTATAAAACTCAAAGGATTTTATAAATTTATAAATAGGGTTTATAAATGAGATAGATTGATATTAGTGGATATGTTGGAAATATAAGTTAACGGTGTGAACTTATATCGAGCTATGAAAATTATTTTCAAAAGAAATAGAGGAATATATTTTGAATGTGAGAAATGTTGATACGGTAAATGTTAAGTAAACTGGAATTGTTTTTAAACAGGATTTTAAATTACTATACTTGTCTTTTAAACTATTATTTGGATATGGAATATTTTGAAATTAGTTATTTTAATACTTAATATTTATTTAAACAAATTCTAACGTTATAATCAGCTTTGTAAACTAATTAATAATTGAATATGAACTTTTAATATTCTTAAGAAGTTAATATTTTAGTTACCTAAAACTATATTTTTAAAAGTAAACCATTATTCTTATTTTATATATAATTTTAAATGTTTTAAACTCAATTATGAATCCTCTCGAGTTGTGAAGCAAAGTTATTTTTAATTGAATAAGATTTAGAGGAAAGATCTTATAGTGGTATTATGGAAACTTTAAATAAAGCATAAGATAAGCGAACTTCGAAAGATGAAATAAAATTTACAAAGAAGTAGAAGTGAAACTGGAATTTTGAATAAGCGTAAACGGCTTTGGAAATGTAAAGGAATTTAATTAAGAAATTCTATAGTTTATAGAATTCGCGTGGAGTGAATTTGATAATTTACAAGCAAAGTTGTAAATGATTTTTGAGAAAGAAAAAGGAAATAAGAGAAATATTTTCTAATGTCGAATGTAAAATGAAGCGGGAAGAATATTCTAAGTATTGGGAATAGTTTGAAATTTATTCCGTGAGAATAAATGTGATTTGAAAAACTATTTTTTCAAAGTATTGGAGCATGAAAATAATATCGTGTGAAGATATTTTTTGGAGATAAATAATTTGGAAAATTAGTTAAGGCCTGATGTTTGCTGTGGATGTTATTTGATAGCTTGACGTAATTTAAACTGGAGATAAATCGAGAAGGTTTTATAAATGATTAGACAGTTTATTAAGTAACTATAGTAGTTAGGTGTTTTTGAAAATTTAAAGTAAATATTTATTAAGTAACTATAGTAGTTATGTAACGTCCCACCTTTTCGCACGCTTTAAATCGACGATAAACCACACACGTCAGACTTAAAACATACAAAAGGGCGGATTGTTATGGGTAAATAAGAAAAACGAGAAAGCAATAAAAGTAAACAGAATATCACAGCTGAAGGATAAAATATAATAATCAAATATACAATTTATAAAGCTGTTTAAAATATTCGGTTATACTTATACAACATACATCAGAGTTACACATACCATATAACATTGCAGCGGAAAAATATGAAGGTAGTGGAATATAATAAATAATAATAATAGAAATCTCCGTCTTCGTCCTCCAGAGCTAAAGTCTTCTATCCTGAAATGCTCGGACTGACCCGAGTGAATTGAAAAGACAAAACACTCGAGTCAGAACTAAAAGATCTTATGTAAGTTAAATCAAAAGGAATAAATATGAGTGCAGTAACTCAAAAGATGCAAGGGATTCACATCTCTTAAGGATCTGTTAAACTATTTACTATGTAGTATATTTCGCTATTATAATAGTGTCTAATTGTAAAATAAACTTACTTTTTAGTAGCGCTAATGGGTTACCCATATAGCCCTTAATACAAATAATGCCAATAGTCTATACAGTACCGTAATGCCTCCTGATCGGGAGGCTGCCAGAGGATACTCCATAGGTACGACACAAATAGAAACTCGTACAAGGCGCGATAGGGTAGGTGACACGACACAACTAGGTATTGCCAGGGTAGATATACCAATTACGCATTCGGGCTAGTGGTAACGCGTAGCAGCTACTACCGCCCACCTCGAACAACACCCCCAAATCAAAAATAAAAGTGGCCACCGAATCAAATCCAAAAGTCAGAGTATAATATTGAAGGAGTTAGTTCGATCGGAGGAATGATCTCATTGGCCCAAGAATCACTCATGTTTTAGCCACCTTATGCCAACTCACGGGAGTCGGATCCACGTATTTACCTCAAGGGAAACGCCGCCACCATCCTACTTGATTCTGGAATCTCCACTGTGTACACGGTTGTTAAAGTGGTTTTCGGAGTTTGGCAGAGAGTTTGACAACTTCCGATCCCGGTCTCTTTAACAACCAAACATTATTATAACACTATGGTTATTTCAAAATAATTTATACTTTATATAATATCTCTTTGAAACCATATAAATACGATATCATTTATATTTTTAAAACCCCAAATCAATATGATATCATTTTTATTTTATAAATATCACTTTTCCAAAATCATAATATTTCCAAATATATATACCTTGAAACCATATGTTTGAAACATAACTTTTAATACTTGATGGTTCAAATACTATATTACTTTATAAAATAAACAGCCTCTTCAAATTTCACAATAAATTCCCAATATCAATTTGAACCTCCAAATAATCCATTTTAATTCCCATATATTTCAAAGCTTCAATATCCTATATTTCAAAACTTTATAGTTCATATATTTCAATCTTTAAATATTCCACTATTTCAAAAAGGATTCTTTGAAAATTTAATATATATCAAATCCAATTCCTATTATTTAAATTTGAAATATTTACTTACTAAACAAATATTATTCAGGAAAAACCCTTAAACTTCAATAATAGGATATTCTTTTAATTAAATTAACTTAATAATATTCTTTAAATTAATTTGATATTCGTTTAAATCCCCAAATCAAAAATCAAGTTATAAGATCATACTCTTTAAATCTTAATTTATTTACATTTCAAAACAAATTTTTCGAGGAAAATTCTTAAATACTTTAATTCAAATCATATACACATTTGTCTTCAACCTTACTTTTATTTGAGTTATTATAAACTCTATATACAATAGAATTTTTTTAAACAGATACTTAACCATATTTTATAAAGAAACCAAACTTCATTATTTAGCTTATTTTATAATTTGAAACAATTTTTACATAGCTAAATTCAAGAATTTTACTATATATATATCAAAATTTAATATTTATTAAACCGTTTTCTTTCCATAAACCATAGAAAATCATTTCAAAAATAATTATATATATATATATATCGTGGTGCCTGTATATAATTTTCTATCCTATGGTCAAGTGATACAGATATTTATCATATCAATCCGCAATTTAAAAATAAAAATGCGGTTGTATATCATTTCAAACTGCAGTCCCGAATGAAATAAAAATGCATAATAACTTGCAGTTTATATATTATAAATACAGCATCCATTCATCCATCATATCAATCATCAAACATTTATCAATTTATCATCCAATTAAACCAATCACATCAATAAATAATAATTAATTACTAGCAGTTAATTTTTCAATAATGAATTAAATAACAATTTAGCTGTAGTTTATATGCAATAATAAATAAATTTAACTAGCAGTTTATATGCAATAATAAATTTAACTAAAATTTTAACCGGCAGCTTATATGTAAAAATGAATTAAATAACAAGTAAATTCTATGAACGCAAATTTACTGAGATAATAATGAAATATATGCCAAACAGCTATAAATAAATTTCTAAATACATCATAAATCAATTTAATAAACATAAGAAAATTTAGAAGTTGTGAGTGGGTTAAAACACTCACCTTTTGAATTTAAATTGAATTAAAATTCAATTTAAACCCAAAAATTTGACCGTCTCAGAATTCGTCCAAACTAGTGCCAAAATGTTTGAAATTCTAATACGAATCTAGCGGAGAAAACCGCGTGTGAAATGGAGTTCGTACGCAAGAGTTATTGATGTTAGAACGAGTTGAAATCAAAATTAAAATAAAACAAAAAAATAAAACAACTCACCCTCAAATATAAGCCACGTCATCCCTGCAAATTTTCTCCCTCTCTCTCACGCGTTTCTTTCCCAAGCTCACGCACCAAAACACGCACGTACAAGAATGCAGCCGCCATCACGTTCATCCTCATCACGCCGCCGCCCGAGCCAACCACGACCGGTCGTTGTCTCCTGCCACTCTGACCATGTCGCCGATCACTCGGCTTCGCCCCCGAGAACGATTGTGTTCTCCAAATACAAGAAGCCGCCCCCTTTGATTTTAAACCCTAATCGAATACTGCATGAAATCCAATCGTCAATTCGACGAACAAACCATATAGATCAACTCCCCTCAGCTTCCTCTCCAAAACCCAGAAATTGTTTCCCGATATGACGAAGTTCATCGTCGAGCAATGAACGGCCGAAACTTCTTCGATTTTTACCGGTCAAACGACAAACTGAATCGAATAACGAACACCACTAGTGAATTACTCCAGTCGAGAGCTTCAACATATATATTTTTTCAAATTTTTCTGAGGAATTTGAACTTTTGACTTTGATTTTGAATTGTAATTGGATCTAAGGTTTGCAGCCATTGGAAAGGAGGAGTTGAGAAGAAAATATACGTATAGACAAATGAGAATTAGGAAGGCTAGGGTTTATAGCAGGATATTTATAGGAAAATTAAAATAAAATAGATGGATCGGGTTGATAGAAATACGCGCTAACGCTAACGTGGCCCAAAAAGCCCGTTTTGACACCGGAACGAAATTGGGTAAACCCATATATCAAAATAGGTGTTTTAAAATATTTTAAATGTGATGGAAATAGTTTCATGTCCAAATTCCATCGTATGAAGAAATTATGCTGAAATCAATATTTTCAAATTGATTTCAATTTATCGATATCAAGGCGTTTCGCGTTCGTACGATCACACGACAAGTCCGATCGCTACGAAACTTGAAACCCTATAATAATTCACCGTTTCGGATTCGACGAAACTAGTTTCGTCGAAATCCGATTCAGCGGCCAAAATGGCTATTTTTATATTAATTAAATTAATTGATTAAATAAAATTTTAAATTCCAATCCTAAAATTTGAAAATTTTATCACCTTTATATTTCTCAATCCTTTACAATGATTTAAAAAAATTTAAATGTCAATTTGGAGAAGATTAACTTGAAATTTTCAATATCAATCCAAAATTTCCTTAAATTCAAAATTATAAATAAAATTTCAATAATTCTATAAATTTCCCTCTCATTCTATTATTTCATTCATTGTTATCAAAAGGATGCAATTTACATTGGTTCACGATTGTTTACATTTATTTTCTTAGATCTCATCTATATCCACTTTTAGGCAATATTTTAAATATTAAATTTTCATTTAATTGCAAAAATCATACTATCCTAATTAAATTTAATAAATAAATGTTGATTCTCATTCTTATTATTCACTAACCATCCTATTATGAAGAATATTTACGTTATTCCCCATTATTACCTTAATTTATACTAACTAACCTTTAATTAGATTAATTTCTATTGATTACCCATTTTAATTTATTAGACTCCATTAACGTTAGTTATACTTAAGTTGTCGCTAACGGAAAAGTGTTGAAATTGATTTCACATTAAATGTTATTGATTTTAAATTGAAATCTAACTAAATTCGTTTATTGATTTAAAATCTTGCTATTTAATAAATTGACATTGTATGGGTATAATTAACAATGAATTATATTACACATCATTAATGTATTAATTAATTTATTTTCCATTTAACGTGCTACTTAATCTCCTTTGATTGCAACTGATTTTCGAATTTTATGCAACATACAAAAGAAATAAATACATATCTTAATTGATTCGTTTTTCCCATTCATTATAAATTAATGTACACATAAAAATTAAGATCCTAAATCCAATTAATCATTTCATCTTGGCTCCATTTCTTTTTGCATCAACTATCACTTTATGAATAAATTAGCATTTCCTATTCATTTTGTCACATTCACTTATATTCACTTCATGAATAAATTGGTATTCCATTTAATCCATTAATTATTAACTTTAATTAGTTGCAATTCATTATCTAATATAAATTTTGAATTTATTCCGAATTTTCAAATTTCAAAAAATTAAAACCTTACAATTGTTTACAAATAAAATGGGGATTGTACTAAATATATTATTTATTGTCCAGCATTACTTTATTACCCCAATTTACATTCAATTTCCATAAATCAATATTTTATTTCATTGATAAGTTCAATACTTGCCTTTATTTACTTATATTTTAACTTATTACCCAAATGCAAAAATTTACAACTTTCATTATTATATAAATTTGAATTCCATTCTAGTTAACAATTTTATTCATGATTCACTAATTCTACATTTCCATTTGTTTCTTATATTGAGCTTATAACCAAGTATGACAATTTACCCTGTTTCCATTAATTGAATTTTATTTTAAATTGTTAACTTTTAATTACAATTGCTACATCTAATTTATAACATTCATTTTATTATAAATTATAAAAAATCTATTTCCTTTTTTTTATTAAATTCCAAAATCTTATTAATATGACAAATTTAGTTAACGAAATTCATGGGTCGTTACACTCTCCCCACTCAATACTTTTCGTCCCCGAAAAGGAAAAAAAGAAGGTAAAAAGAATTAGGAAATCAATATATCTTATTCAAAACATTAACTTTATAAAAAATAAATTTACAAAATTTATTACATTAAATAAATATACCCATTTCATAACCATTAATTCTTTTTTATACTTAAATAAATAAGGTTTGGAAATCATTTTCAAAAAATTTCTAGGTCCAAAATTTACGAATTTTTTTGGCAGAGTCTCCTTTGTAAGGGGAGGCTCGGGAGAAAATATAATATCAAAAATAACAATATACAACATATAATTTCCAAAATAATATACATCCCAACACGGGAAAAACAATATAATAGCGCTATATTGCTTCCACAATCACTTATTTTATGGAATTAACGTTTATTTTATGGAACCAAAAGCAGTAGCAGTTGCTTCCACAACCTGTATTTCATTATATAATCTAAAAAGGTTAACAATCATATAAAATGAAATATTTAAGGTTATTTCAACTACAAACAAAAAATTCAATACAATCAACAATCACTTGCAACAAGGCATACGACCATCACATAGAATCCATACAAATCAATCATTCATTCATATCAACAAAACAAATAGTTGTTTGGGTTCAAACTTTAAATTACACAGAATGAAAAATAAACTATCAAGTGTACCCTTCACTCAACAGTCTTAGGTGAAACTAAATAGATTATTCATTCATTCAACCAATTTTAAAGTATCCTTACCCAAACAACCATAAACCAAGAAACAACAATTTCACACAATAATTCAAGTTCATTTTTTTTATTAATTCCATTTCATAACCTTTGTTGTTTGATTTCCTCTTATTCGTATAATGGTTTATCTTTTTATTTTACATTTTATTTCTTACAGTTTTCATTTATAATTCGATTCCACTTTCTGTTTATTAAAATAATTAACCTCAACGTTTACTTAAGTCTATAATTACTTACTTACAACATTTACCTTCTATCTTATTTCATTATAGTAAGATTTCCATTATAACTTAAGTTTACAACAATTACAACATCAATTCTTAAGAATAAAAGAAATTTTATTGAACACTTCATTACATACTTTTACTTGTACCACTTCCATTACATTTTCTTATTAAACATTTCAACTTTTAATATTCGGTAAGTTATATATATGTTTTTAAGGATGTAATTTGAAAGTTATACAAATTTATTCTGTTTCTTCTAATTAATTTAATGTTCAATAATTATATCCTTTATTTCGTAGGTTAAAGTTTTAAATTTCATTTACTACCATCTATAACCTAGCATTAAATCTCTTATTTAGCTAGAGGTTTCAAGAATTAATTATATTCCATTTCCCTACAATAACGGAAACTATTAATAAATCGAAAACTTAAGAATTAAATACCGGGTTAAATTTCAATTCATTTTAAATAATAGATAAATATAAACTTCCAATTTATATATCCAAGCAGATTTAAACCAAACTAAAAATTCACTTTTGTTTAACACACTAAATCTGTAGTAAAACTATTACAGTGGCCTTCCCACTTCAAAACTTGAAAATGAATGTCGATGATGCGTGCACTCATCACCGAAATTATTTTCCAGCGACAAAGAGTGTAGTACAGAACTTATATTTTTTTTTCAAAATTTTTTTTAAACATTTCTTTCAAATTATATCGAAATATTTATATTAGAAAATACTTCTAAAATATTATTATTATATTCAAAAATCATTCAAAGAAAATTTCAAAAACCCCCGGGACTTAAGTTCTAAATTTCCAATTTGATTTATTTTATTTTAAATCTTATTTCACTGTTATTTAAAAATTTCATTACCTAACAACCAATATATTGCAACCAAATATATAAATATCATTTATAAAATTTTACTTTATGTATATAGAAAATATAATAGGCAAAATTATTTCATTTACCTATATTAAAACAAATATTATGTCGGTTTGTCCTATTAAGTGTTTAGAAATTCCTATTGATGTCATAGCGTCCCATGCACCAACCAGAATTTATAAATACAAAACGGAACACATTAACACAATATTAAAACTTTTTTTATAACACTAACAAATACGCTCTCTCATATATATACACTCAGTGACTCACATAGGGTATTACTAACCCCTTAATAAAGAGTCAGACCCCACAACTGTAACATCCCGCCTTTTCGCATGCTTTAAATCGACGATGAACCACACACGTCAGACTTAAAACATACAAAAGGGCGGATTGTTATGGGTAAATAAGAAAAACGAGAAAGAAATAAAAGTAAACAGAATCTCACAGCGGAAGGATAAAATATAACAATCAAATATACAGTTTATAAAGTTGTTTAAATATTCGATTATACTTATACAACATACACCAGAGTTACACATACCATATAACAATGCAGCGGAAAAATATGAGTGTAGTGGAATATAATAAATAATAATAATAGAAATCTCCGTCTTCGTCCTCCAGAGCTAAATTCTTCGATCCTGAAACGCTCGGACTAACCCTAGTGAATTGAAAAGACAAAACACTCGAGTCAAAACTAGAAGATCTTATGTAAGTTAAATCAACAGGAATAAATATGAGTGCAGTAGCATAAAAGATGCTCGGGATTCACATCTCTTAAGGAGCCGTTAAACTATTTACTATGTAGTATATTTCGCTATTATAATAGTGTCTAATTGGAAAATAAACTTATTAATAGCGTTAAGGGGTTACCCATATAGCCCTTAATACAAATAATGCCAATAGTCTATACAGTATCGTAATGCCTCCTGATCGGGAGGCTACCAGAGGATACTCCATAGGTACGACACAAATAGAAACTCGTACAAGGCGCGATAGGGTAGGTGACACGGCACAACTAGGCAATGCCAGGGTAGATATACCAATTACGCATCCGGGCTGGTGGTAACGCATAGGAGCTACTACCGCCCACCTCGAACAACACCCCCAAATCAAAAATAAAAGTGGCCACCGAATCAAATCGAAAAGTCAGAGTATAAAATCGAAGGAGTGCGTTCGATCCGAGGAATGACCTCATTGGCCCGAGAATCGCTCCTGTTTTAGCCACCTCATGCCAACTCACGGGAGTCGGGTCTACGTATTTACCTCAAAGGAAACGCCGCCGCCATCCTACTTCATTCTGGAATCTCCACCGCGTACACGGTTGTTAAAGTGGTTTTCGAAGTTGGCAGAGAGTATGACAACTTCCGATCCCGGTCTCTTTAACAACCAAACGTTATTATAACACCGAGGTTATTTCAAAATAATTTATACTTTAAACCAGAATATAATATCTCTTTGAAACCATATAAAATACGATATCATTTATATTTTTAAAACCCCAAATCAATATGATATCATTTTTATTTTATTAATAACCCTTTTCCAAAATCATAATATTTCCAAATATATATACCTTGAAACCATAGCTTTGAAACATAACTTTTAATACTTAATGGTTCAAATACTATATTACTTTATGAAATAAACAGCTTCTTCAAATTTCACAATAAATTCCCAATATCAATTTGAACCTCCAAATAAACCATTTTAATTCCCATATATTTCAAAGCTTAAATATTCTATTTCGAAACTTTATAGTTCATATATTTCAATCTTTAATATTCCACTATTTCAAAATGGATTCTTTGAAAATTTAATATATATCAAATCCAATTCCTATTATTTAAATTTGAAATATTTACTTATTAAACAAATATTATTCCGGTAAACCCTTAAACTTCAATAACAGGATATTCTTTTAATTAAATTAACTTGATAATATTCTTTATATTAATTTGATATTCATTTAAATCCCCAAATAAAAAATCAAGTTATAAGATCATACCCTTTAAATATTAATTTATTTACATTTCAAAACAAATTTTTCGAGGAAAATTCTTAAATACTTTAATTCAAATCATATTCACATTTATCTTTAACCTTACTTTTATTTGAGTTATTATAAACTCTATATATAATAGAATTTTTTTTAAACAGATACTTAACCATATTTTATAAAGAAATGAAACTTCATTATTTAGCTTATTTTATAATTCGAAATTTTTTTATACATAGCTAAATTCAAGAATTTTACTATATATATATCAAAATTTAATATTTATTAAACCGTATTCTTTCCAAAAACCATAGAAAATCATTTCAAAAATAATTATATATATACTGCGGTGCGTGTATATAATTTTCTATCCTACGGTCAAGTGATATGGATATTTATCATTTCAATCCGCAATTTAAAAATAAAAATGCGGTTGTATATCATTTCAAACTTCAATCCCGAATGAAATGAAAATGCATAATAACTTGCAGTTTATACAATATAAATACAGCATCCATTCATCCATCATATCAATCATCAAACATTTATCACTTTATCATCCAATTCAACCAATCACATCAATAAATAATAATTAATTACTAACAGTTAATTTTTCAATAATGAATTAAATAACTGTTTAGCTGTAGTTTATATGCAATAATAAATAAATTTAAATAGCAGTTTATATGCAATAATAAATTTAACTAAAATTTAACTGGCAGTTTGTATGTAAAAATGAATTAAATAACAAGTAAATTCTATGAATGCAAATTTACTGAGATAATGATGAAATATATGCCAAACAGCTATAAATAAATTTCTAAACACATCATAAATCAATTTAACAAACATAAGAAATTTTAGAAGTTGTGAGTGGGTTAAAACACTCACCTTTTGAATTTAAATTGAATTAAAATTCAATTTAAACCCAAAAATTTGACAATCTCAGAATTCGTCCAAACCAGTACGAAATGTCCGGAATTCCAATACGAACCTAGCGGCAAAAACCACGCGTGAAACCGAGTTCGTTGGCAAGAGTTATTGATGTTAGAACGAGTTGAAATCAAAATTAAAATAAAACAAAAAAATAAAACAACTCTCCCTTAAATGTAAGCCACGTCATCCCTGCAAATTTTCTCCCTCTCTCTCACGCGTTTCTTCACAGGCTCACGCACCAAAACACGCACGTACAAGAATGCAGCCGCCATCACATTCGTCCTCATAACGCCGCCGAACCACGGCCGGCCGTTGTCTCCTGCCACTCCGACCAAGTCGCTGATCACTCGGCTTCGCCCCCCGAGCATGATTGCGTTCGCCAAATATAAGCAGCCCCCCTTTGATTTTAAACCCTAACTGAATACTACACGAAATCCAATCATCAATTCGACGAACAAACCATGTAGATCAACTCCCCTCAGCTTCCTCTCCAAAACCCAGAAAGTGTTTCCTGATCCGACGAAGTTCATCGTCGAGCGATGAACGGTCGAAAATGCTTCAATTTTTACCGGTCAAACGACAAAGTGAATCGAAAAATGAACACCACCAGTGAATTACTCTAGTCGAGAGCTTCAACATATATTTTTTTCAAATTTTTCTGGGGACTTTGAATTTTTGACTTTGATTTTGATTTGTAATTGGATTAGGGTTTGCAGCCATTGGAAAGGGGGAGTTGAGAAGAAAATATATGTACAGACAAATGAGAATTGGGGAGGCTAGGGTTTATAGCAGGATATTTATAGGCAAATTGAAGTAAAATAGATGGATCGGGTTGATAGATATACGCACTAACATTAACATAGCCCAAAAAGCCCATTCTGACCCCGGAATGAAATTGGATAAACCCATATATCAAAATAGGTGTTTAAAAATATTTTAAACACGATGGAAAAAGATTCACGTCCAAATTCCATTGTATGAAGAAGTTATGCTGAAATCAATATTTTCAAATTGATTTCAATTGATTTCAATTTATCGATTTCAAGGCGTTTCGCGTCCGTACGATTACAAGACATGTCCGATCGCTACGAAACTTGAAATCCTACAATAATTCACCGTTACCGATCTGATGAAACTGATTTCGTCGAAATCTGAGTAAATGGCCAAAATGGCTATTTTTATATTAATTAAATTAATTGAGTAAATCAAATTTTAAATTCCAATTCTAAAATTTGAAAATTTTATCACCTTTATATTTCTCAATCCTTTACAATGATTTAAACAAATTTAAACGTCAATTTAGAGACGATTAATTTGAAATTTTCAATATAAATCCTAAATTTCCTTAAATTCAAAATTATAAATAAAATTTCAATAATTCTATAAATTTCCCTTACATTCTATTATTTCATTCGTTGTTATCAAAAGGATGCAATTTACATTGGTTCACGATTGTTTACATTTATTTTCTTAGATCTCATCTATATACCCTTTTAGGCAATATTTTAAATATTAAATTTTCATTTAATTGCAATAAATCATACTATCGTAATTAAATTTAATAAATAAATGTTGATTCCCATTCGTGTTATTCATTAATCATCCTATTATGAAGAATATTTACGTTATTCCCCATTATTACCTTAATTTATACTAATCTAACCTTTAATTAGATTAATTTCTATTGATTACCCATTTTATTTTATTAGACTCCATTAACGTTAAATTATACTTAAGTTGTCGCTAACGGACAACTGTTGAAATTGATTTCACATTAAATGTTATTGATTATAAATTGAAATCTAAATAAATTCATTTATCGATTTAAGATCTTGCTATTTAATAAATTGACATTGTATGGGTATAATTAACAATGAATTATACTACACATCATTAATGTATTAATTAATTTATTTCACATTTAACGTGCTACTTAATCTCCTTTGATTGTAACTGATTTCCAAATTTTATGCAACATACTAAAGAAATAAATACATATCTTAATTGATTCGTTTTTCCCATTCATTATAAATTAATGTACACATACAAATTAAGTTCCTAAATTCAATTAATCATTTCATCTTTGTTCCATTTCTTTTTCCATCAACTATCACTTTATGAATAAATTAGCATTTCCTATTCATTTTGTCACATTCACTTATATTCACTTCATGAATAAATTGGTATTCCATTTAATCCATTAATTATTAACTTTAATTAGTTGCAATTCATTATCTAATATAAATTTTGAATTTATTCCAAATTTTCAAATTTCAAAAAATTAAAACCTTACAATTGTTTACAAATAAAATGGGGATTGTACTAAATATATTATTTATTGTCCAGCATTACTTTATTACCCCAATTTACATTCAATTTCCATAAATCAATATTTTATTTCATTGATAAGTTCAATACTTGCCTTTGTTTACTTATATTTTAACTTATTACCCAAATGCAAAAATTTACAACTTTACATTATTATATAAATTTGAATTCCATTCTAGTTAGCAATTTTATTCATGATTCACTAATTCTACATTTCCATTTGTTTCTTATATTGAGCTTATAACCAAGTATGACAATTTACCCTGTTTCCATTAATTGAATTTTATTTTAATTGTTAAATTTTAATTACAATTGCTACATCTAATTTCTAACATTCAGTTTATTATAAATTATAAAAAATTATTTCCTTTTTTTCATTAAATTCCAAAATCTTATTAATATGACAATTTTAGTTAACGAAATTCACGGGTCGTTACAAGTTAATTGTTTTCGAAGAATAAAGTGGTAATATGATTAAAGGAAAAATTTATTAAATAATTATTTTTTATAAAATAGCTTTATTTTAAAAGTAATGTGACGACCCGCCCTTCACGACCTTCGAAAATCGACACAAATACGCCACTATATAACATGCCGAATGATTGAGTGCCGGAAAAGACAGATTGCTGAGGGGAAAGAAAGAAGATAGAAGAAAGAAGGAACTAAAACAATAGCAGAATATCACAATCGTAGCAGAACATTATATAATAGATAATAAATGATCTTTATACAAAAAAAACTATATCTGTTTTATACATTACATGTAACGATCCAAGATTTTGACTGTGTTTGAATTTATAATTAATTTCATTTGGTGAATAAAAATTTGTGAAATAATAATAAGTAAATTTAATATTTGATAGTTTAAGTTTTAAAATAAAAGAGAAATTAAAATATGCGATTGTGTTAGAAATAGAATTAAATACTTAAATTTAAAATTTACAACAATAACAAGGCAAAAGTCTATTTTGTATATATACAAACAAAGTCAGGTTGTATAAGAAAGAAATATATGCAAGACAAATTTATTATGTACAAAAAAAAATAAAGTAAAATATAAAACCCATGAATACAAGATGATAAGTATTTAAGTTAAAAATTAATATGTAAGTTAAATTAACTATTGAAGTTAGAAATAAATAAAACCCATAAATAAATACAAATAGTTAGGAATCAAACAACATACTAAAATAGGAATTGGTTTATAATATAAAGATACAAGTATGCAGGCAAATAAAAAGTAAGTAAATAAACAAAACAAACTATAGAAACAAAACAAAATAAATAAGTATGTACACATGAGACATAAAGGACATGCATTTAATACCCCATCACTACTTTGCACAAACAAATTATCAGCCGAGTAAAAAAATGCAAGGCTAGAACAAGCAAAAGAAAATAGAAGACTTGAGTAATTAATGCAACATACTTCATGCATTTAATGCAAGCATCTTCAGCATGCTTATTGTACAAACAATATACTGCACACTGCCTTTTTATATGTATCAATCCTCATTTCATTTCGATTATCATAACTGAATAAAATGGAAGCAAATATCATGCAAACTTAAAAGAAACTTCAATTAAAACATCAAAAAAAATCAATACAAACCAGAGTCAAGAAACTTCAGTTAGCAAGTTCAAAACCTGGTTCAGCAATAAAGCTCTATTCATCTTCTCATATCAAAGTGAGTAACACTTGTTTAAAATTTTAAAAATATGGATCTGTATTGTGATAAGTATGTTTGGTCGTAAACATAACCTCTCTGTGTATATTGATTGATGAGTGTGGATGTGCAAGCTGATGTTCATAAACATTTTCTATTTTAAAGATTCTAAACACAGGATTTTGATTCAAAATCCATTTCCATTTGATTTACTCAATGTTTAGGCTTAGTATCAAAACAATTTGGTTGTTATGGCATATACTCAAGATTCAAAATTATTTAAGTTAAATTAATTTTGTAACATTTCTGGAAACTAAGGAAAACTGAGCAAACTAAAAGTTAGTAAAAATACAAATCTCTTAATCCACGAATTCAGGCATGTAGGTTGATTTCGCATACTTTAATATGATTTTTAAACCAAGAATCATAATTTTTAGAGTTAGGGATTGAGAACAGTTTGGGTTAGTCGAGATTTTGTTGTGTTGGTGATCTCTGCCGATCTGCTGGATCGTGGAGGTCGGGAACTTGTCTAGTGGTAGAAGGTTGATCGGGGGTTCAGGGAAAAATAGTGGAAGGGTGGTTAGGTGAACATGGTGGCGACGGTGACGTATTCTTATTCGTAAACCTAGTTTTAGTAAGGTCAGGTATTTTGATTCGTTCGTCATCGGTGATCGACCGAGTTCAATATGCTCTTGGGAAATGGTAGAGGGGAGGTAGTCGAAGTCGTAGCCGGAATTTCATGAACTCCGATGGACGAGGCTTCGAGCACGAGGCGATGACAGGTTTGAAGTGGGTGCTTTCATTTTTTTTCCAGGTTTCGACTTTTTGTCTCGATTTCGAATTCAAGAAGATAAAGGAGTTCAGATGATCGGGGAATGGCTTGTGGTCGATCGTCGACTAGCTCGAGGTAGTGGCGACGACTGGAGAGGTTCACCGGTGACGTACACGTGCACGAGCACTGTGCTCTGATGATCTGAACACTTTATAGCCTGGGTTTTGGTTTCGTTCGCGGGTTTGTCTCGGGTATTCGCTTGAGCATTTTTTTGTTTGGCTCGAAGTAAGAACGAAAGGAGCTCAGGTAGTTATGTTGTCCAGCCTTCTTAAAACCTGTTTTTGTTTGGAATTCTGAAATTTAATTTTAAATTTAAAGCAAGATCTGAGATACGTTTTAAAACAAAAGTTGAATATAAATTAAAGTTAGTTTTAAACTTAGTTCCGAAATAAACAAAGTTTTGAATTTAAATTGTTTTAATAATTAAAAAGTGATTAAGTACTTAAGTGAAACAAAAAGAAATTGTATTTAAAATGGAAATTCGAATTGTAAGGAAGGATTGAAACAAAATTTAAACCAGGACCTTAACTTAAATTGAATTCTAGATTTTGAAAATAAAATAAAGTTTTTTTTAAATTAAATTGAACTTAAAATGTATTTTTTTGGTTTGAATTTAAGATAAATTGGGTAATTGATGAATCATTTTGAATCTTAAATTCAAAATGGAATAAGTGTAATGTTTTAAATATACTTAAATGTTAATGAAGTCATCTGTAACAACCCTGAATTTTGTGATTTATTTTAATTGTTTATTTTGATTATTTTATTTGAAATTTTGATTTACAAACATTATTTTATTAATTAAAATGAATAAGTTATGTTATTTTAAATATAAATGTTGATTTTTATGTGAATTATAGTTTTAAACTTGTATAAATTGAATATTTTATTGAAAAGTGGATTTCTGGTCAAATTAGTCAAACTTTGACTTTTAAATTTCAAATTTAAATATTTAAATTCTTAAATTTTATCTTTTATTATGAAAATATATTTAATAACATGAATACTGTTTTTCGTTTCGTTTGAAACGGATTTAAATTGTGAAAGTTATGTATATTTCAATATTGAGTACAATTTGAGTTATTTAGCAATTTTGGTTATTTTAAATTTTAAAAATTATATTTTCCTTGTCATATTTTATTTTAATATGTGTTCATTTGTTATTGTATGTATATTTTTGTCTTATAATATTTTTAAAAAGAAGTGAATAATTTTCCAAAGCCATTGGTAAATTTCTTGTAATTTTTATGTCCTGTTTGCTATTTTTAAACAATTTCTTTTTTCCTTTTTCTAATTTTCTCCAATTTAATTATTTATTTTATTTTTAAAATTATAAATAAATTATTTTATTCCAAATTTTCACTTCATAATATTTTTAAAATGAAGTGAATATTTTTCCAAGGCTAGTATGATTTATTTGTAATTTCTCGACACTGTTTTGTATTTTTAAGTAATTTCTTTCATTCTTTTTATATTTTCTTTAAAATTATTTATTTATTTTCTTATATTTTTACTTAGTTTCGGTTGGTAAAGTATATTTCCGAGTTATTTTGTTTTATTTAAAATCAAAGAGAAAGGGAAATACCAAAGGTTTTAAAAAAGTGCAAAACATAAGTCCTTTCACCTTCAAAACTTTTCAAATGCCATAACCTTCACTTTAATTCATTTTGCTGTCCACTTCTTCAGTTTTGGCCATGTATTATATTACTTTTCACGTGAAAAACAACTCAGCACTTCTCATTCTCATGGCTTCTTCAAACTTACTTGGTAATGGCCTCCTCTTTTTGCACTTTTTCTTCCATTTTTTCATACTTTTGTGTTGTTTCTCTCTTCTATTTGCATGGCCTCCTTACCATAGCCACGGCCACCATCCCATACCACTCCTCTTTCGCATTATCACCACCCACCACTTCTGGTTAGACCATGACCGAACCCTCCTTGAAACTAAACTTCACCAAAAATGCAAACAATGTCCAAAACAATGCATAGCCGAGCACCTAGTTGATCACCACTCCATTTTCCATCACCACCACCACCTTGAGCCGCCACCACCACCTAGCTACCACCACTACACACCACCTAAACCTCTGTCCAGATCTGTACCTGATGATGGCTGTGACGGCCCGCCTTTCGAACCTCAGAAAGACGTATCATCATTTAGAAAGAAAGAGACAGAAATAGAAAAGAATAGAAAGAAAGAATAACAGCATCAAAATCTCACAGCGGAATGGAACAAAATACAATACATCACATAACTATTACAGAGTTATACATACATCAGAGTTATACAATATCATACCACAGGACATTCATATACATATCTGTCAATACATACATCCCAAAATACATCATACATCAACTAACACAGCGGAACTAGATAGATGGATACATACGTCTGGACTCCTGCTCCAAGCTCCTCCAGAAACTCAACACTCCAAATACCTATCACTTGGCTACTCATAAAAATTTGAGTAACCAAGAGTTTATGAAAAACAAAATATAAACTCCGGGTCAGACATGGGTCTGGTGTGAGTAAACGGGTTAAAATTGTTTAACTTTGAAAACCATTTGAAAATAAATGTAACGCCCCGAAAATTTTCGACTTTCGAAAATTCAACATCGACACTCACTTTATCGACTGTCGAGAAATCGAAGGCCAAAAACCGGAATGTTATGGGTTTTTAAAAAGAATTTAAGAAAAGAAAAGAGAAAAGAGAAGAAGAGAGAAGATAGAAAATAGAAAAGAGAACAGAAAATTTAGAAGAGAGAGAGGAAAGATAATAGAAAACTTTTAAAATAGAAGAAAATAGGACGGAATAGGAAACAACAGGACAACAACAGAATCTCACAATTCGCAGCGGAACAACATATAATAATAAATGAATAATCTTTAAACAAAGAACTATATCAGTTATTACATTACATCATATCATCAGAGTGTACAACAACATACAACAACAGACAATACAGCGGAAAAGAAATACTATATAAACTAGTAATACGCCATGCCATCCAGCTTGCCTCCAGCAACTCCTGAATATCCAGAATATCCTGATAAACCTTAACTCTTGACTGCCCGTGTGGAAATTGGTGGGCACCCAGAGTTTAGGAAGGAAAACAATAAACTCCAAGTCAGTCATGTGACTGGTGTGAGAACTCAAAACAGTTTACTTAACTTTAAAATCAAAATAGAGGAAAATTTTGAAATTCAATTCGCAATGCTTTTAAAAATGAGACTACCATAAGGCCTCCCGCACACACACACATGCAAACGCAGAATCGGAGGAGATTTCTCCTTATGATAGTCAAAGATGCTTGATACGCATTTAAAATAATATTTGATATTATTATTAGTGCATAGTGTAGAGGAAAATCATTTCGAAAATAAAGATATAAATCTTAGCCAACATACGACCATTATCGTATGCCTACTATAGCTACTATCCAAACAGTGGTGACCACCATAAGTGAATAACAGGTTCTACAACTAATACCGTACAAGTTTCGTATTGGGAATTGGATTTCCAACAAATGGTCAGGCCAAGGAACTTCCCATTGCCACATGAGAATGCCTCTGGATGGACATCCCCGAGAACCAAACCGGATCTCTACCAACACAAGGCCGGGTTACTCCTAACTGAGTAACAACTGACCGAATATGCCATCCCCCGGTCCTTTGGGACCTTTATCAACCGAGCGCTCGTAATCAATTCACACAATCATAAAGTGTTTTCAACATGAGTAAGTATCTGGGCTCCATACCATGATACCACCCTTTTCCAGAAGGAAATGGACACATCCTAAAGGGTGCTACCCCTCATAACCTTGCTGCTTCTTTCCTGTTTTGACCATTCACGGTGTGTGAGGCTCGACGAATTCACGTCCACAAAAACATACTTTATACAAAAGCCATGCTTTGGGTCAACAAATGATCAACACAATGATCACAAGGATAGACGATCAAATAAACGATCCTATCACAAATAATCAACACAATGATCATTTCAGCATCACTCAGCATGTCACATTACCAAATTGGGAATATATCGCTGATAACATTCAACTACATAACCTCTGAGCTCGTACGTCTCAGAGAAGGGTGTTAAGCTAAAGAATAAATTCTTCGCCACCAACAGAAATATATTTGAAAGAAATCGGCTTTATATCTCAATTTATAACGTCAGACATACAATCCATACAAGTCTGTTCCGGGCTCGAACAAAACCGAAGGCACTTCTTACGAAGCCCTTGCAATACGGGTATTCACAATCCCGATCGAATTTCCCATCACTTAGGAGATCTCTATACCAGGAGCTACCCAGTGCAGAGACAATCGATAGGTCATCCTATCGCTTTCACAAATACTCGGTCTTCAACACCGATCTTCAAATGCAATTCATAACGACGTATCACATATTCGGAATGGGTTATACGACCCCATGGTCCTTTCCCGGTTAACCCGAATAGTGAGCGCTTATTCAAAAATAAGTGTGGCATTCAAATTCAAACAAATCACATCAAATACCCATTCAAAGGGAAATATTGATAGTCGGTTATTGAACTATCAATTCATATGCATACATCACCAGTTTCCAAATAATTTTCCAAATTATTTATTTTCCAAAATATCTTTACAAGATATATAATTTTAACACTTCAAAATAAATCAATATTTATTTTTCTAAACCAATCTCACTTTCTTTTATAAATTCCTTAGTGAATTTATATTCCAAAATATTCATGCATATACGATTTCAATTTATCATTTCAATTTATCTTCCAAAAGATAAATTCTAAATATTCACTTTATATTGGAAAACATTTCCATACTTATTTATTCATAAGTAATTTTCAATCCATTTATTTTCAACACTTGGAAAATATTCAATATACCTAAATCGAGATTAAGTATATATTTCATTCTATTAAGGAAATCATTCTCTTAACATATTTATTTGGGCCAAAACGAATGTTGCGTAAAACATCGTTACAACGTCCCAAAATCACTAGTATAGGGATTCGAATTTAAAATAGATATATAAATCCCAATACTATACAAAACATTTCCTTTCGGAAATCATTTACTATAACAACAGTGTTATAGTCCATTATTTCCTTCTATTTCTCGAAAACGTCTATTCCAACAATAAATGTTGAAATCTATGGTTTCGAATCTCAACACATTTTAAAACATCGTTAGATCGTTTTAATTCAGTTCAAAATATCACATTCTAAACAATCTCTTTAACATACTATTCACTATTCCAAAATGTGAATATACTATGTTAACTAATCTCATCAATTCTATTCTTTTTAAATTTAAAGGATTATTCACTATTCAAAAATGTGAATATAACTCCATTTATAAGTTATAACAATTAACTTATCAAAATAAGTCATTTGCGAATTTATAAAACAACGTTTATAAATTCCATTTCTATTTATTTATAAAAACTTCCTTTTTATAAATCTCTTTATTAACTTATTCGATTTATAATTTTAATTATAAACCAAAAGTCCAAATTATAAGTCAAACACTTATAATTTATTTATTTAGAAAAATCGTTCCTTTGAACTTTACAAATTTTATAAACCTACTGTTTATAAAATTTCCATTTATAACTTCACCGTTATATAATTCTATAAATTTCATTCATTAATGAATTTCATTTTCACTTCATTCCAACATTTATAAAAACTCGTTTTATAATGTCCATATTTCAATTTATAAATATCCATTTATAAATCTCTTAATATAAATCAATTCATATTATTCTTTTTAAACGTCTTAAATTCCTTTAAAAACTTTATTCTTTTGATTCATAAAATAATTAAATTTTATAAATCCTATATTTAAACTGTTCACAATAATTCTAAAATCCCGATTAAACTTTTTTATAAAATCGTTAGCATCATATTCTCAAAAATCAGTTTTTACTGTATTTCACAAAAATCATAATTTTTATAACATTAAAAATTATAACGTTTATTTATTTAAAATGGATCAATTCCAAAATATAGTATATTCTCAAAAATCAACTTTAAAAATCATTTTTAAAGTTCCAAATTTGGTCCAATGATGCTACATACCAAATAGTCAATCACGACAACAACGATATCATGTATCAATATGATAATCAATCAAATATCAAAATATCTGAAATTAAATAATACTGTTGAGGAATCCAGTTGGATCCCTCCAACCTGTTTTCCTGCATCCAAAAACATTAGCACAATACCAATTTCGCTCCAGTACGAAATTATCGCGGTATATGTTCTTATTAAATATTATCCGCTTAATAACGGCGTAATAGGGTC
Organism: Allium cepa; assembly: GCA_030765085.1. Lineage (NCBI taxonomy): Eukaryota > Viridiplantae > Streptophyta > Magnoliopsida > Asparagales > Amaryllidaceae > Allium > Allium cepa. The sequence continues at coordinate 84,088,109 of CM060929.1, read as the reverse complement.
TCATCCGCTAAAAAATACGGGAAATCAATCAACTGCAATATATACATATGCCAATATATATATATATTGATATTATATATAATACCAATTTCACTGTTTATGAAATATTCGCGGTATATGTTTTTATTAAATAACATCCGCTTACTAACGGCGCATAATGTCTATTTTAACAATCAATAGATATCAATCAACATTCAAACATGCATTCAAATATTTTAAATCTAACTATTTAAAAATAAAATCGAAACTGATTCGATTGAGTGAGAAGTTCTCACCTTGGTTTTAATTTCCGTTTTAGCGATTATTTCGAATAAAATTAAACGCGCGTTTAATTTTACCCAAAATTCTCACTAACTCCAAACGACTCCAAACCAACTCCATCGCGTAGTGCTCGTCCATACGATTCCAACGCAACTGAGTTTGCATTTCTTCGACCTCGTATGAAAAAGATATGAATTTTTGAAGTTTAAACACGACTTAACTTACTAATTACAACATAACTTAATTAATTTTCAACCTCAATCAAACTAGAGCCACTGGATCCCACACCATGCAATCACCACCGCCTATCTCTTCTTCCCCAACACTCACGTAACCTACAGGTTGAGGCCGCATTTATGAACCCAATACAAGAAACTAGGGTTTCAAATTACTCCCCCGATACTCGACGAAATTCGATCACACCAACGCCAACGCGAAGCCCTCGACCTAAGCTATGTTCGGCCCCAAGCCTGTTGAACTCGGCCTCACCCTCCTCCTCGTTTTGCGTGCGCAGGCCGGCCACTTCATGGCATGATTCCCGTTGATCCGTGAAGCCATTCGCGATCTCCACCGTTCACATTGAAGCTCTCGTTGTGATCTTCATCTTTGTAGTTGAATGTTTTAGCCAAAACTTGATGGATTGAGAGATCAAAGGGAAAGAATGTTGAGCATTTCTGGCCATTGGACCTGGTGGAGGCGGCTAGGGTTTTATGTTGTTATTTTTTTTTTTTTTTTTAATTATGAAGGGGTAGGGTGCATATTTATAGAGAAACGAACGACACTATTCACCCGGAAATTCCGAACTCCGATTTAGACGCCGTAACCAGCGTTTCTAAGGTTTACCCCGCGTTCCGGACACAATGGAACAGGTTTCGGAAGCTAATTCGGACATCTGTGCGAGTTATGGCTGCAAACGCTCAATTTAAATTAAACCGATTTAAATCGATTTCTAGGCGTTTTAATTTGTACCGGACAAACGGTAAATCCAATTGACTTGAAATTTGAAACCTTACAATAATATCACATTACGGATCCGATGAAACTGGTTTCGTCGAATTCCGAGACTTTTTGAAAAATGGCTATTTTGACTCGCCAACTTTAAATTAAAAATAATTCGATGCGTTTCGAGCTGCCACGATCAAACGATAACTCCGACTGACACGAAAATTGAAATCCGGTAATAACTAACTATTACGGATCCAATGGAACTGGTTTCGTTCAATTCTGAGACTGTTCAAAAATTGGCTATTTTACAGTCGATAATTAAATATTAAAATATTCAATTTTCACAAATTAACTTTTAATTCGATTTTAAAAGTTCTAAAATATTGTTCTAACTTCCATATGATAAAATAAAATTTTACAAATTATTTTCAATCATATTTAACCCTATTTTCAATTATTTCCATAATTTAACATATTAAATTATCGATTTAATTATCCAATTAAATCCTAAAATTCAAATAAAAACTTATTTGACTTATAAATTCAATTATAAATATCTTTTATTAATTAAATATTCAAATTTAAATTAATAAAAATTCTGGGTCGTTACAATCTTTCCCCCTTAAAAGAATTTCGTCCTCGAAATTACAAGTAAGAAAAGTTACAGAATCTATTAACTTTCCAAAATTTATAATTAAACTTCTTATAAATCTTTACTAAGTTTTCAAATCATACTTAGTTATCTTTTCAAAAACAACTACTATAGTTTAACTTTCAATTCCAAAATCAAAGTTATAGTTTTCAAAATTTTCCAATTTTCTCAAATTTTTTTCTAACGCCTTAAATTTCCGGAAAAATTCGCCATAGTCTCCTTTGCGCGGCTCGATCCGAAAAAAAAAATGACAGTATATATATCACAAATATACATCTCATCAAGTAATGAGGCATCCCGAAGGGAAAAAAGTGTAAAAGTACGATATTTAATCCGAGATATGTACCTTATATTTTATTAGCAAGCATATACGGCTAATATAGCGCAAAAGCGAGCTCCAAATGCGAAGCAAACGCGATCCGCACCTACTAAACACTCAACAAACAACATGAGAATCATGCATATAGACAATAATCTCAATATACAACATATAGCAACATATCAACTATATATGTCACATAGCAAATGCAACAATAGCAATATACATTCAACCATCAACCAACTACATCCAACTAACATCCATAACCAATAATATTCATTCATATTTTCATTAATATTAAATGAAATAGGTTTTCAATTTAATCACATTTGATTCATATACAGTGGATGTTCTTACTAACATTCATTTTCAATTAGTTTATACTCACTAATTCATATTCAAGTTGATTCACTTCCAAATTAAATTCTATTCTATTTAAGATTCACTTAACTTCCAATTTCATTAATTCAATTTCATTAACTCTTAATGAATTATATACTATCAACTAACAATCATATAACAACCAATGTATATATAATTACAACCAAATTACTTTGCTTTCAATTGGTTTAATTAATTGATTTTCATTCAATTATTCAACTTCCAATAACTTTAGATTTTAATGAATTAACACTTATATTCATTATTCCTTATCAACTTAATTCACATTTAATTGATTATCATTCAATCCATTCATTCAATTCAATTACTAAAGTTGAATTTCATTCATATACTCAAGTTTATATTCATTTAATCCACTTGGTTATTTACAACTCATATTCATATAATTTTACTTCTTATATATATAAGTTTATTTCACAATTGTAAATCACTTTAATTATAATTTCAATTCTTATAATTCTTTTGCTTATACAATTATTCTTTTATTTAGATTATTCAACCAACTAAACAATCAACTTATTTTCACTTTAATAATTCTAAAAAATTATTCCTTTATATATAAAATATAATCAAGGTAAAATTATTTCATTCACCCAATTTAAACAATACTGTGCCGAATTGTTCTATTCAAGTGTTTAGAAACCCCTTCGGCATAGTCTTGCGGACCACGCTGACGAAAGTTCATATGCCACTCAATAAACCAACCATCACAATATAAAACAATTTTTTTTATATTCACTAACAAATACGCACTCGTATCTATTATTACACTCAAACTCATTCTAGAGTACTGCTGACTCTATCTCTAACGAGTAATACCCAACAGAACCATGGTTGTCGCTTAACTATAAGCTCTGATACCAACTGTAACGCCCCGAAAATTTTCGACTTTCGAAAATTCAACATCGACACTCACTTTATCGACTGTCGAGAAATCGAAGGCCAAAAACCGGAATGTTATGGGTTTTTAAAAAGAATTTAAGAAAAGAAAAGAGAAAAGAGAAGAAGAGAGAAGATAGAAAATAGAAAAGAGAACAGAAAATTTAGAAGAGAGAGAGGAAAGATAATAGAAAACTTTTAAAATAGAAGAAAATAGGACGGAATAGGAAACAACAGGACAACAACAGAATCTCACAATTCGCAGCGGAACAACATATAATAATAAATGAATAATCTTTAAACAAAGAACTATATCAGTTATTACATTACATCATATCATCAGAGTGTACAACAACATACAACAACAGACAATACAGCGGAAAAGAAATACTATATAAACTAGTAATACGCCATGCCATCCAGCTTGCCTCCAGCAACTCCTGAATATCCAGAATATCCTGATAAACCTTAACTCTTGACTGCCCGTGTGGAAATTGGTGGGCACCCAGAGTTTAGGAAGGAAAACAATAAACTCCAAGTCAGTCATGTGACTGGTGTGAGAACTCAAAACAGTTTACTTAACTTTAAAATCAAAATAGAGGAATATTTTTAAATTCAATTCGCAATGCTTTTAAAAATGAGACTACCATAAGGCCTCCCGCACACACACACATGCAAACGCAGAATCGGAGGAGATTTCTCCTTATGATAGTCAAAGATGCTTGATACGCATTTAAAATAATATTTGATATTATTATTAGTGCATAGTGTAGAGGAAAATCATTTCGAAAATAAAGATATAAATCTTAGCCAACATACGACCATTATCGTATGCCTACTATAGCTACTATCCAAACAGTGGTGACCACCATAAGTGAATAGCAGGTTCTACAACTAATACCGTACAAGTTTCGTATTGGGAATTGGATTTCCAACAAATGGTCAGGCCAAGGAACTTCCCATTGCCACATGAGAATGCCTCTGGATGGACATCCCCGAGAACCAAACCGGATCTCTACCAACACAAGGCCGGGTTACTCCTAACTGAGTAACAACTGACCGAATATGCCATCCCCCGGTCCTTTGGGACCTTTATCAACCGAGCGCTCGTAATCAATTCACACAATCATAAAGTGTTTTCAACATGAGTAAGTATCTGGGCTCCATACCATGATACCACTTTTTTCCAGAAGGAAATGGACACATCCTAAAGGGTGCTACCCCTCATAACCTTGCTGCTTCTTTCCTGTTTTGACCATTCACGGTGTGTGAGGCTCGACGAATTCACGTCCACAAAAACATACTTTATACAAAAGCCATGCTTTGGGTCAACAAATGATCAACACAATGATCACAAGGATAGACGATCAAATAAACGATCCTATCACAAATAATCAACACAATGATCATTTCAGCATCACTCAGCATGTCACATTACCAAATTGGGAATATATCGCTGATAACATTCAACTACATAACCTCTGAGCTCGTACGTCTCAGAGAAGGGTGTTAAGCTAAAGAATAAATTCTTCGCCACCAACAGAAATATATTTGAAAGAAATCGGCTTTATATCTCAATTTATAACGTCAGACATACAATCCATACAAGTCTGTTCCGGGCTCGAACAAAACCGAAGGCACTTCTTACGAAGCCCTTGCAATACGGGTATTCACAATCCCGATCGAATTTCCCATCACTTAGGAGATCTCTATACCAGGAGCTACCCAGTGCAGAGACAATCGATAGGTCATCCTATCGCTTTCACAAATACTCGGTCTTCAACACCGATCTTCAAATGCAATTCATAACGACGTATCACATATTCGGAATGGGTTATACGACCCCATGGTCCTTTCCCGGTTAACCCGAATAGTGAGCGCTTATTCAAAAATAAGTGTGGCATTCAAATTCAAACAAATCACATCAAATACCCATTCAAAGGGAAATATTGATAGTCGGTTATTGAACTATCAATTCATATGCATACATCACCAGTTTCCAAATAATTTTCCAAATTATTTATTTTCCAAAATATCTTTACAAGATATATAATTTTAACACTTCAAAATAAATCAATATTTATTTTTCTAAACCAATCTCACTTTCTTTTATAAATTCCTTAGTGAATTTATATTCCAAAATATTCATGCATATACGATTTCAATTTATCATTTCAATTTATCTTCCAAAAGATAAATTCTAAATATTCACTTTATATTGGAAAACATTTCCATACTTATTTATTCATAAGTAATTTTCAATCCATTTATTTTCAACACTTGGAAAATATTCAATATACTTAAATCGAGATTAAGTATATATTTCATTCTATTAAGGAAATCATTCTCTTAACATATTTATTTGGGCCAAAACGAATGTTGCGTAAAACATCGTTACAACGTCCCAAAATCACTAGTATAGGGATTCGAATTTAAAATAGATATATAAATCCCAATACTATACAAAACATTTCCTTTCGGAAATCATTTACTATAACAACAATGTTATAGTCCATTATTTCCTTCTATTTCTCGAAAACGTCTATTCCAACAATAAATGTTGAAATCTATGGTTTCGAATCTCAACACATTTTAAAACATCGTTAGATCGTTTTAATTCAGTTCAAAATATCACATTCTAAACAATCTCTTTAACATACTATTCACTATTCCAAAATGTGAATATACTATGTTAACTAATCTCATCAATTCTATTCTTTTTAAATTTAAAGGATTATTCACTATTCAAAAATGTGAATATAACTCCATTTATAAGTTATAACAATTAACTTATCAAAATAAGTCATTTGCGAATTTATAAAACAACGTTTATAAATTCCATTTCTATTTATTTATAAAAACTTCCTTTTTATAAATCTCTTTATTAACTTATTCGATTTATAATTTTAATTATAAACCAAAAGTCCAAATTATAAGTCAAACACTTATAATTTATTTATTTAGAAAAATCGTTCCTTTGAACTTTACAAATTTTATAAACCTACTGTTTATAAAATTTCCATTTATAACTTCACCGATATATAATTCTATAAATTTCATTCATTAATGAATTTCATTTTCACTTCATTCCAACATTTATAAAAACTCGTTTTATAATGTCCATATTTCAATTTATAAATATCCATTTATAAATCTCTTAATATAAATCAATTCATATTATTCTTTTTAAACGTCTTAAATTCCTTTAAAAACTTTATTCTTTTGATTCATAAAATAATTAAATTTTATAAATCCTATATTTAAACTGTTCACAATAATTCTAAAATCTCGATTAAACTTTTTTATAAAATCGTTAGCATCATATTCTCAAAAATCAGTTTTTACTGTATTTCACAAAAATCATAATTTTTATAACATTAAAAATTATAACGTTTATTTATTTAAAATGGATCAATTCCAAAATATAGTATATTCTCAAAAATCAACTTTAAAAATCATTTTTAAAGTTCCAAATTTGGTCTAATGATGCTACATACCAAATAGTCAATCACGACAACAACGATATCATATATCAATATGATAATCAATCAAATATCAAAATATCTGAAATTAAATAATACTGTTGAGGAATCCAGTTGGATCCCTCCAACCTGTTTTCCTGCATCCAAAAACATTAGCACAATACCAATTTCGCTCCAGTACGAAATTATCGCGGTATATGTTCTTATTAAATATTATCCGCTTAATAACGGCGTAATAGGGTCTCATCCGCTAAAAAATACGGGAAATCAATCAACTGCAATATATACATATGCCAATATATATATATTGATATTATATATAATACCAATTTCACTGTTTATGAAATATTCGCGGTATATGTTTTTATTAAATAACATCCGCTTACTAACGGCGCATAATGTCTATTTTAACAATCAATAGATATCAATCAACATTCAAACATGCATTCAAATATTTTAAATCTAACTATTTAAAAATAAAATCGAAACTGATTCGATTGAGTGAGAAGTTCTCACCTTGGTTTTAATTTCCGTTTTAGCGATTATTTCGAATAAAATTAAACGCGCGTTTAATTTTACCCAAAATTCTCACTAACTCCAAACGACTCCAAACCAATTCCATCGCGTAGTGCTCCTCCATACGATTCCAACGCAACTGAGTTTGCATTTTTTCGACCTCGTATGAAAAAGATATGAATTTTTGAAGTTTAAACACGACTTAACTTACTAATTACAACATAACTTAATTAATTTTCAACCTCAATCAAACTAGAGCCACTGGATCCCACACCATGCAATCACCACCGCCTATCTCTTCTTCCCCAACACTCACGTAACCTACAGGTTGAGGCCGCACTTATGAACCCAATACAAGAAACTAGGGTTTCAAATTACTCCCCCGATACTCGACGAAATTCGATCACACCAACGCCAACGCGAAGCCCTCGACCTAAGCTATGTTCGGCCCCAAGCCTGTTGAACTCGGCCTCACCCTCCTCCTCGTTTTGCGTGCGCAGGCCGGCCACTTCATGGCATGATTCCCGTTGATCCGTGAAGCCATTCGCGATCTCCACCGTTCACATTGAAGCTCTCGTTGTGATCTTCATCTTTGTAGTTGAATGTTTTAGCCAAAACTTGATGGATTGAGAGATCAAAGGGAAAGAATGTTGAGCATTTCTGGCCATTGGACCTGGTGGAGGCGGCTAGGGTTTTATGTTGTTAGTTTTTTTTTTTAATTATGAAGGGGTAGGGTGCATATTTATAGAGAAACGAACGACACTATTCACCCGGAAATTCCGAACTCCGATTTAGACGCCGTAACCAGCGTTTCTAAGGTTTACCCCGCGTTCCGGACACAATGGAACAGGTTTCGGAAGCTAATTCGGACATCTGTGCGAGTTATGGCTGCAAACGCTCAATTTAAATTAAACCGATTTAAACCGATTTCTAGGCGTTTTAATTTGTACCGGACAAACGGTAAATCCAATTGACTTGAAATTTGAAACCTTACAATAATATCACATTACGGATCCGATGAAACTGGTTTCGTCGAATTCCGAGACTTTTTGAAAAATGGCTATTTTGACTCGCCAACTTTAAATTAAAAATAATTCGATGCGTTTCGAGCTGCCACGATCAAACGATAACTCCGATTGACATGAAAATTGAAATCCGGTAATAACTAACTATTACGGATCCAATGGAACTAGTTTCGTTCAATTCTGAGACTGTTCAAAAATTGGCTATTTTACAGTCGATAATTAAATATTAAAATATTCAATTTTCACAAATTAACTTTTAATTCGATTTTAAAAGTTCTAAAATATTGTTCTAACTTCCATATGATAGAATAAAATTTTACAAATTATTTTCAATCATATTTAACCCTATTTTCAATTATTTCCATAATTTAACATATTAAATTATCGATTTAATTATCCAATTAAATCCTAAAATTCAAATAAAAACTTATTTGACTTATAAATTCAATTATAAATATCTTTTATTAATTAAATATTCAAATTTAAATTAATAAAAATTCTGGGTCGTTACAATAAAGGTATCACGTAAGACTCCCCACACATAAACACGGGTAAGTTATTACCTTACGCTAACCAAAACATTTTATAGGAACTTCAGTGATATTATAATAGTGTCTAGGTTTTTCAAATAAATAGAAAATAGCCGAAATTGTTACATTCATTAAATTCCAGCTACTAGCCACAAAAGTGTGTAATACAAATCAAAACTGTACGGTCTCGTAGGGAAAATGGGTTTCCATTAATGGCAGGGCTACTGGGTACCTCCCGTCACAGTACGGGGCCTAGAACACCGTACCGAGGATCACTCTCGACCCCTTACAACACAAGGCCGGAACCATTCCTTACTGAACAACCCTGAACAAGATAACCCCGCAGTTTTGGCCAACAACTGCCCACTAAGCCGAAATAAAGGGACATCTAGACAATGGTATATCTCGTCCTGCTTGGGTATGACCCACCTAACCTTGCTGCATCTCCTCTGTTTTAGCCATTCCCGGTTGATTAGGCTTGAGGCTACGATTCCCTTTATAGCACATATCTGTTAGAATGCTCATCGTCCACTTGACAATGTGCTGAAAGCATCCAATCCATACAAGTTCGTTCCGGGTTCGAATGAAACCGAAGGCATTATCTTGTTACACTCGTTTTGGAATTGCCCTCAGAGTTAATGATGATAACCCTTGCATTCTGAAACACCATCTCGATCTCCACTAGATATGTCACGGCCTATCGTTTAATTTAGATCGATGTGGTTTTCGGAATATCGAATTGATACCCGATCCGGTCTCATAGAAATCCAAACTCCATTTTAAGGGCCAAGTTGTCTATTTAGTCTTAACAGCTTAAATTAAAACTTTGAATTTACATAACAGATATCACAGATAAATCATATACAGTCATTACAGATATATCTAGAATACATCACAGCATATCACAGAATATCACTAAACAGATTCCAGAGTCAATCAAACAAGAATCATAAGTTCGTATCAAACTAGTTTGATTAAGTTTAACTTAAATTATCGTTATTACCTGTTTGGTTAACCCCTAAATAATCAATTTATTAAATTATTAATTACTTTGTTACTCATTTAATTAATTATTAATTCTTTTATTAATAGCCTTAATTATTACTTAATAGAACTCAATTACTCATTAGTGATCAATTAATTACTTAGTTAATCATTAATTATCAATTTATTAATCATCTAATCTTCAATTAATCATTTAATTAGTTAACTTTTATTCACTAATTAACTTAAGTAGTTAATTAAAATCTTAAGTTCAAATTGGTTTAACAACAAAATTATTAATGTAAATTTTCAATTACAAATTTGTTTGAATTATTTATTTAATTACATGTATAAATTAATTACATCCTTAATTCCCGTACTTTAGATTAATTAAATAATTACATTACAACCCTCCTTCATAAGATTTAAATCAAAACCTAACATAAACTTGTCAATATTGTAAATTTTATTATTACTTTACTTTTCTTAGCAAAATAACTTAAAAGTTATTTAAGTTTATCAGTTAGGAGAAGAACCCGAAGAGGGCACTTAATTACTTCGAGAAAACGTCGAGTAGTTCCCTCCTTTTCCCCGCATCACACTCCTTCACCCTCTCCTTCTTTTACCTGTTTCTTTTCTCCTTCTTTTTTTATTATTATTACAAGCTTAAGTTATAAAATTAAAACAACTGCAGTACTAAGCGAACACACGCGTGTTCCAGGTTAAAACACGAAACAACACCCAAAAAAACTCGTGCAAAAGCACACGACAACCACGACAACCCATCAGACATCAAACGCCACCGTGCATGTGCACGGTGGTTCGCCGCCCCTCCAGCGACCCTCGTCACCACCCACAAACCACAAATCGACTCAATGATCGAAAACAAAACCCAGATTTTCAGAAAAAGGCAAATCGAAAAAAAAGCCTAAAGCTCGAACTCGAAACACGAACACCTCATCGAAAACCACCACGTTCTGCCATCACCCATCACCGGAGGCAAAGCCCCTTCGCCAACGCCATATCCAGACCATCCCCGGCCTTCACCCAAAATTTCGAGATACTCGATCAATCCAAGGTGCCAAAAACACGAAATTTACAGACCTCAGAAAAACATGAACCCAAACCCTATTTGTATCTCGACCTCAAAATCCTTGCATTGGAAAAATTATTTAGCATTTTCCTATGTTAATACATCTTTAAGCTTGCATCATAAGAAATTTCAACAATTAAAATTAATTGAATCAACCAATATTGACAAAAATGTAACTTTTATTCATATTCAAATTGCACCATAAATATTGAACTAAAAATCATCGTTTTCATTTTAAAAATCCGAACTTTGTATATAGATTCCTGCTAGGTATTTGAATCAGCAAATTTAGTATACTTGAATTTAACACAAATTAAATGTGTAATAACCCGGGAATTTCGATCTCGAAATTTCCAGATAGTTAAGAAAAGAAGAAAAGAGAAAGAAGAAGAAGAAAGAAACAAGTCACAGAAACCTCACATTCGCAGCGCATCAAATATAATATCAATTAAATAGCAGTTATACAAAGAAAACTATATCTGTTAATTTACATTTAAATACATCAAAGTTACACATATACATAAACATTGGACAAAACAATCATGTCCAGATACTACAATATCACAGTGGAAACTCTCAATACGTCCCTGCCATCCAGCTCACCTCCTGAGCTCCAGAACGTCCTTACCTGAAAAAAACTGTAATACTCGGTCTAACCCGAGCATTACATCAAAGTAACACCCGGGTCAGGCTGGAAACCAGCGTGAGTAAACCCATCTAACATGAATGAAAAAAACATACAACTTATATAAACCCGGGGAAACTTATATCAATTACAACTTACAACCTGTTATAAACATTACTTATTTCACACATCAATTTCTAAGTGCGAAACTTAGATTAAATGGTCCAATTTACTTAAATCATTCCATATCAGCATATTGATTTCACATATCAATAAAGGATCGAAGTGGTTTCGGGTATTTCCTAATACCCGACTCCGGTCTCTTCGAATCCAATGACACCTTAACACTAGTTATACAAGTGAATACAATTAAATTTTAACATAGGATGCCAACTTTTACATAGTAACTTATTACCGATAGATAACCACATTATCACAGTTCAGACCAAACATACCATATCACAAATCATTTCAAATCAGAGATATTCATCCAATTCAAGGCATTTTACATCATTCAATCTTTCATAAACAAGATTGTTTACTTCCCAATTAATTTAATTCATCTCGAATTAAATTAATATCTAACTTTAATCACAAGATTACCTTTACTTGAATTTAACTAACTACAACCAATAACTAATCATTCTTTAATTATCCATAATCACCAATTAATCAATCCTTAATTACCATTTGATTAATCCTTAATTTCGCTTGATTAATCCTTAATTATAGACTAATCATTCTTTAAGTATTAATTAATATAACCTAGTTATTAATTAATAAAACATAATTCCACTCAGAAATTAACTATTCTTAATTACCTCATTTATTAAATCAACTCATTGATTAATTATATTAATTAACCCTTTAATTGCACTGAGTAACTAACACTTGATTACTTTCACTAAGTAACTTTTCTTTAATTACTATTCATCAAGTAATTTTCCTTAACTAATTAAATCCAGCAATTATCCATTACTTCACTAGTAATTACATTCACTAATTTCATTAAGTAATTATACTTAACCCATCATCACATAATTCTCTTTACTAAATTTAAACTTAATTAATTAATTAAAATTAACCGCACTAACTTAGTTAATTACTCCGAGTAATTAATCCCTTAAATTACTTCATTAAGTAATTACCCCTTTCTTGATTCCTTAGTGATTATCTTTAATCTAATTCACTAATTAATTACTTAGTTAATTATTAACTATCATTTAAAATCAATTATCACTGAAATTTCTAGAACAAAACCTTACTCCTTAACTTGCTTTTTTTCCCTTGAAGTTTGAGACTGTTTGAATTCACCAACAAACCGAGCCATAAGCCGTTTTACTCAAACTTGAACCCAGGCCAATCCAAATCATTCTACTTCGAGAAACATAACCGTATACTCGAGTTCGGCCCTGGGAAAAATCAATCTTCCCCAAACCTTCTTCTTCCCCTGTTCCTTCCTTCTTCCCCTTATTTATGCTTCTCCATAAAATCACGAGATCGACTCGAAGGATTACTCCCAACTCCCCGAAGCTCAAACACCCCACCTCAAAAACCTGACACATCAGATGCATGCGCACATGCACAAATCATCGGCGTTGCTCCGATCTTCAGAACCACCCTTGGCAAGTCAACTGTAAGCTCGCCAACTCTTTCGACCATCCAGATCAACTTTCCTGCATGCGAAACCAAAAACGACCCAAAGGTCAACCCTATATCCCAAATCCCATCGGAAAACACCCTCGTGCTGACGCCTCCAACCCTCGGCACCCACGCCACTCAACCTAGAGAAACGCCACAACTCCCCGTTTCAATTTCCTCAACCACCGATAACCTCCAAATCGTCCATGACGTCACAATTTGCCCGACCTCGACATCGACGACCAAACACCTAAAACCCTAAATAACCTACGCTTGCCAACCACATCGATCAGAAAATTAATCCGGTATTTTTCCCGCCATCACCGATCCATGATCTATCTCTTACTTGAAACTCGAACTTCCCAAAATCTCCAATTGCCAGAGATCAACCATAACTCAAATTCCGATCAACTCGCTCTAACTCGACAACCAAAAATTTAAAAATCAAGAATTCATGCCAAAAATCATGATTTGTATGCTCGAGTCCAGTCATGCAACCAAAACTCACAATTTTAATACTTGATTATTTGGTCTAGAAATAAACTTCACTGGGTTATTACTATTTTTTTTTGAAACTTTACTTACCAAATTAATCTTAAAAATATTCTTTTTATAAACCCAATCTAGTTATTTCTAACAATTTATCTTCAAGTGCCAAAAATCTAAAATCATCTATATGAAGAGATATGAATTATATCCTAAATCCTGAAAACTATTACACAACAGAACAGGTTTTATATATCCAAGCTCAGACATTTATTGGTAAATAATTTTTTTTTAACATTCAAGAGCTTAAATTTATCATAGGATCATGCCTATAACATTACTAAAAAAACTACAACGCAAGCATCAACATAAACAGGGATAAATTGGGTAGAAGGTGATGTTTACTCACCTTTAATATTGCATGAACAAAAGCATAACAAGTTATAATACTTCAAGGCCTTGCAATCTTTAAATCTGCAAAATATGCTTTGATGATTGCTGATAAAATCCTACCGCATGCTTGCAATTCGATGATTTAAGTGTTGTAATTGATGTTGAACTTCCTTTTTAAGTTGCAGGTTTGCAATTTAAACTCAGATTTGATTTTTTTTTGCTGATTTTGATCTTCCATTTGAATTGCAAAAGGTTTGAAATTGGCAGGTTTTCAATAGATGGTTGCAGCTTTGAAAAAATGCAGATTTCATTTCGCTTTTTTATTTCAGATTTGAAGAATGGTTTACTGATTGCCATTTATTTTTGAAAGAATGAAGGAAGGTAAAAGAATAGAAATAAGAAGAAGGAAGTTGTAACAACCCTGTATTTTGTAATTATTTTATTGTATATTTTAATTATTTTTAATGTAAGATTTTGATTTAAAAACTTATTTTACTTATTTGAAATGATTAAATTTATTATTTAAATATAATCTTGATCTTTATATGAGTTATAATTCCAAACTTGTGTAAGTTGAATATTTGCCTGAAATGCTGATTTTGGTCAAAATAGTCAAACTGTGACTTTCAACTTAAAATTTTAAAAGTTTAAAAATTTAATTTTTTTCTTTTATTATGAAAGTACATAAAATTCTAAGAACACCACTTTTCGTTTCGTTGAATTTGGATGTAAATTGTGAAAGTTATACCCTTTACAATATTGTGCGTATATAGGGTTATTTAACAATGACTATTTTAAATTGTATAAGTTACTTCTTCTTGGTTATATTTTATTTTAATATGTGTTAATATGTTATATTATGTATATTTTGACTTTTAAGTATTTTTAAAATGATAATATAATTTTTCTAAAGTTTATTTGAATTTATTTCAATTTATAAAGCCTAGTTGGTATTTACTGCATTTTTCTTTATTTAACTTTTTATTTAATAAAAATTAAATTATTATTTTACCTTGAAAATGTTTTAAAACCATTTTTAATTATAATTTTGTGTTATAATATTTTTTTTGTGAAGTAATAAATTTTCCAAAGTCATTGGAGATTTTCTTGTAATTTTTATGTCAGGGTTGCTATTTTTAAGCAATTTCTTATTTCCTTTTTCTATTTTACTTAAAATAAATTATTTATTTTATTTTATTCTTACTTATTTTAAGTTTTAAATAACATTTCTGAGTTTATTTTGTTTTTATAAAATTAAAAAGAAAAGGAAATGCAAAAGGTTTAGAAAGTTAAGAGATCTTGAAAGCCTGAAACGTAAAGGCGTTTTATCCGTTTCTTTTTGCAATTAATACATCAATTTATTGATTTATTTTATACATTCACTTTTATTGCTATGTTTTACTTTATTTTATTCATTTTACATGTATTTAAATTTAAGAAATTTTTTCCAAAGTGTATTGAAGTTATTTCTAATTCCTAAGTCTAGTTTTCATTTTTCTGTGCCATTTTTTATTATTTTAATCATATCTAATTAATAATTAATTATTAATATTTCGTTTATCTGTTATATTTTCGAATTCTAACTGAAATTTATAAGTGTTTTCAGTTATTTAAGATGTATATGAATATATATAGGAAGTTTTAAAGGTTTGAAAGCAAAGAAACGTAAAACCGTTTTAACGTTTCTTCTTCCGTTTCTTTTCCAATTAATAGATTTAATTTCCTTTGACCGTTCCTTTCTTTATTGTAGCTGTGCATTTCTTGCCTCATTTTCACGTGAAAACATTCCTCTCCACTTCATTTTTCACGGCTAGAAAGATTTGGTAATGGCTCCTCTTTTCCTCTTCTTTTTGCTCTTCGTTTTCCATTGTTTTCTTATATTTTGCCTTGTTTTCTCATGTGTATTGCTTGGCCTCTACCACCCACCATCACCACCATACTCTCCACCATCCCCTACCACTCTTCCTTGGCATCATCTCCAGCCATCATTTCAGATCCATCCATGGCCACACCTCCCTTGGTGACAAAACTCCACAAAATTGCAAATAATGTCCAAAACAATGCACTAGCCACCCTATCACTTCATATCTTCATCCACCACCTTGGCCACCACCATAGGCCGCCACCACCACCATTTCCAGACCTCCCCACACCTCTCCATCTACTGTCCGAACCCGTACAAGTATGGCCAAGCCCCTCTTGACCCAAGGCCGAGCCTTGTTGTGCTCAAAAACTTCATATATGTTGCCTTGACCAATTGTATGCTTCATGTTATAACCCTACCACTCCATACTCCTTCTAGCCGTGAGTTATGGTGCCAAACCTGAGCTATATCATCATCATGGCTGAATCCAAGAACCTCCTAGGCCAAGCATTTGAATGGTTAAAGCAAGGTCAAGTAATCTATTCCTTTGTTGCTTCGAATTTTCATTGTTTCAACATTGTTTTGCGTTGAATATTTATGTGTGTGTTGTCTTGTTTTGGTTATTGTTTACAAGATAAATATCAAGGCTCTCCATTCATTCAAATTAAAAGTCGTGCTGTGTCATGCTTGTCGTGCTTTTGGAATCGCACTTGTGTTAGTTGTTTTGGTCTTCAGCTTGAAAAAGTGAGTCTTTCTCACTCTGACATTTATACTTATGAAAAGTGAATTGATGACAAGTGTTTAGTAATAAAAATGTTTATGCAAGTTAATGATGATCATATGATATGCTATGCCATGTTATTACCATATTATTACCATGTTAAAACTGTTAATTTTCACCTGATATCTGATATATGACTGTATATTGTGATATTGACCTTGTTTATATTATTTCTGCATATGATCACACTGCAAGTTCCCTGTTAGAAAAAAATGTTATGGGTTGAAATGATAGGCCTGAATGGTTTTAAATTTTTCATTTTGACTTGGGATTGCGGGTTTGAAATGATAAAACCCGGATTTTCTTTGTAAATTACGGGTTGAAATGATATATTACCCGTATCACTTTACCTAGCGTAGAAAATTTTATACAGGCCCGTAGTTAAAATATGTTTTTCTAAAATGTTTAAAATATTTTAGAAATGTAATTATTATAATATTTTGATTTAAAATTTATTAAAAATAAATTTTGTAAAATATTATTGATTTTCTGAATAATTGTAAGTGAAACGAATTAATTGAAAAGTTAGAAATTTTGAACGTAAGTTATTTTGGAAATTTTGATTTAATTTTGATTGGAAATTTAATTGAGTATGAAATTATGATAAATTTATGATAATTTGAATTTAAATGAATTTAAAATGATTTTTATCATATTTATGATTTTTTAATAAAGTTGAAATGTGAAATGAATAAATATTTTAAGTTGAAACTTTGAAATATAACTAGAATTGGAAATTTATGAAATTAACGTAAAGTGAACTTTTAGTTAAGCAAATAAAAATAAATTAAGTTATATTTGAGAATTTGAACTTAAGTGTTAAGTTGAAATTTAATGTAATGGATTTAAAATTTGAACATTGCAATTTAATAAGTGAATTATTATTAAATCTTGATTTTTGAATGGAAATTTAACTTTATAAAATCATGAACTTGAGGAAAATTAATTGATGTTTATAAATGTGAAAATGTATGATTTTATAAGTTAAAAATTGTTTTTAATATAAATATAATTGGTTGAGAAATTTTATTGAATATTTGAAGTTAACTGATTGCATTTTTGAAATGATATTAATTACAATGTAAATGATATTACAGCAATTGTAAATACTGTAGTTGATGATAATGAAAAAAAAAGCTATTGAAAAAAACTATTATAGAAATTGTTGTGAGAACTATGATTTTTGAATTTAACTAAGTTTATTTGAAATTTACGAAAACTCTATTACAACATTTTTAAATGTTGTCTTTTGTTAAATTGAACTGTTTTGAATGTAACTTTCCGTAGAGTTCTCTAAATGATGCGAAAAGTGAATTTTCACTGTTTTGATAAACTTAAGTGAATAAATAAACTTTGGAAGTTGAAATTTTTGGAAATTTAATAATTTAATTATTAAACATAATAACTTCATTGAAATGATAAAAAAAGAATTTTTGGAATATAAACTGTTTTGAAATATGAATTGAAATGGTATTTTAGATTGAATAAAATGAATAATGATTTGAAATAAATGAAGTTTGAAAAGATACGATATTTTGATATATTAAAATGATTTGAAATGTAGTTTTGAAAGGATATGATATTTTGATATATTAAAATGATTTGAAACGAAGTTTTGAAAGATATTATATTTTGATATTAAATGATTTGGAAACGGAGTTTGAAAGATAGGACATTTTGATATTAACATGATTTAAAAAGAAGTTCTCAAAGATATGATATTTTGGAACTGAAACTTTGAAAGGTTATGATATTTTGATATATTAAAATGATTTGAAAGGTAGTGTTGAAAGGTTATGAAAATTTAATATATTGAAATGGTTAGAAATGACTTGATATTTATTTTGATAAATATTTGAATTGTAAGATATTTTACGATGATATATTGAAATGGTTTTGGAAATGATTTAATCTTTATTTTGATAAAGATTTGGATTGAAAAGGATATTTTATTTTGAAGTATAAAATAATGTTTTAAAGTTATAACTACGGGTCATAATAACGATTGGTTGTTAAAGAGACCGGGATCGGATATTGTCTTATAGCCGGCCAATACCGAAAACCACTTTAACAACTGTGTACGCGGTGGAGATTCCAGAATGAAGTAGGATGGTGGCGACGTTCTCGAGGTATATTACGTGGACCCAACTCCCGTGAGTTGGCATATATGACTAAAACAAGAGCTATACCGGGTTACACAAAGGGTCGCACCCTTTCATCGAGCATGCTCCATCGGAAACCATTCTGTTGCTGTTGTGATTCGATTCGGTGGCGCCACTTTGATTCGGGGGTATTGTTCGAGGTGGGCGGAAGTTGCTGGCTTGCCATCACCACCGGTCCGGGAGTGCAAACGGTGTATCCACCCTGGCATTGCCTAGCGTGCCGTGTCATATCCTTATATCGAGCCCACTACGATTTTGGTTTTAAAGATCCGACCGCGTTAAGGTTCACCATCCCCTTAACGCTATTTTCTATATGATTATACTTTACTGATTAGACACTACCGTATATAGCGTATATTACTACATAGTAAATAGTTTAACGAATCCTTAGAGGATGGGCGATCCCAAGCATCCTTTAAGTTACTGATGCATTTTGTTACTGTTCCCTTGAGTTGATTTACAGTTTATAAGTATTTATGCCCTGACTCGAGTGTTTTGTGTTTTGCTTTACGCTCGAGTCAGATTGATTGAGTTAGCATTCAAGATTCACCTTCGGCGTCGGAGCTTTCCTTGAAGATCCAGCCATCTATTTTGTTTCAGTATCTAGTGTTTCAGTGATGTATCTAATTTGTACCTGATGTATCTTGTTACTCATCGGTTGTATCTTATTTAACTCTGATGTATCTTATATTTTATATAGTAGCTTCATGAACTACTATCTCTTTTTCTTCCGCTGCATTTTTATATACTCTGTGTCTGAGATCTGTGATTTTTATTTACTGTATATTCTGAGGTTTGCCAAAATTTTATTTACAACGCGGTATTTTGAGCAATTCAATTCCGGCTTGAGTGTCTAACTATACACTTATAATGGATGCGAATGGTTGGAAATACCGAGTCGTTACAGTTGGTATCAGAGCTTTGGTAGCTCTAGGCAAAACTCAGCATATGGAGTGAATGTATTTACAGAATCACTTTCATTCGAGTTTGAATCTCTCCCTTTTGACTCGATTCCTTTGAATTTTGGAACATTCCCTACGGTTCCAAAATCCATTCGTATCCCTCACTATTCATCTTCTTTTGACTCTGGAGCATTCCATAACTCCTCTTCTAATGATCTTTCTAGTGAGTCGGCGGTTACGCCAATTTCAAATTTAATTGAAAAAGGGGGAAAACTCCTTTGCAGTTAGCATCGATTCACCAGAGATTCTTATCTATCCTTGGTTTAGATGATAATATCTTTTGTTATTTCAAACTCTAACTCTTGAGATCGAATGTAGATTTACCCTAGAAAAATCAACATTGATCTTATTCTTTAAGTCACGGTTGACCCGGTTAAAGTTGCCCGTGATTTATATAAGCTTATCCATCTTCCTATTCTGTTATTTAATCATGTCATCCTTGTTTCCAACTTATTTTTAAATCATAATCTCCTTTGATTTGTGTTAATCAAAAATTTGAATCTCTATCCTTCTTTGAAAATCTATTCATGTATAGTGTTTTTGTAAACTAATATTTAAAACTAAATTGTTTTATATATCGTGTTGTTTGAGTTGTTGATGTTGATTTGGGTTTCTGATCGATTCGTCTGATCAACGCTATAGATAGGATTTCTAAAACACTTTGACAGAACAAACGGACACAATATATTTTAAAAAAAAATTGGTTAATGATTTTTTTTTTGATATATAAGTAAATTTATGGAACTTAATGAAATGATTTAAATTGATAATTTGAAATGATAATACTTGATTTATCATTTATTGTTCTACAAATAGATCTATAAATATTTGTTTATAAATTTATTTGGGAACTAAAATGAATTTAAAACAAGAATTTGAGGATTTAAATTCCGATTATTTCGAACTTTGGTTTAAAGTTTTAAAAGGTTATATTATTTAAAGTATTTTGAATAGAATTTGTTTTCAAAGAATTTTAAAGGTTTAAAATTAGTGCTATTCTCTTTGTCGCTGGAAAATAACTTCGATGATGATCGCGACATCATCGACGTTCATTTTCGAGTTTCGAAGTTAAGAGACTGTTCTGTAGTCTTGCTACAGCTTTGTTTTGGGAAATTAAATTGATTTGAATTTCTAAAATATGACTTGATTTATAATATATATATATATATATATATATATGTATATATGATTGCAATTGGATTTGACATATTATATATGTATATATATTATATCTTATCTCTAAATGGTCTGAAGAAATCGGAAATTTAATTCTTAAATTCTATTTTTAAAGAATAATTTCAATTATAAAAAGAAAATAAAAAAATTGAATAAATGATTTAAGCTTGAAATGATTGAATTGGAAATTTTATTTGTATAATACAATTGCATTCAAATATAACTTACCAAAATTTCAGAAGTTAAAAATGTAATTGGATAATATACGATATAAAAAGATTTTATAAATAAAATTTGAGTAGTTATAATAAATGTTATACACTTAAATTTTAATTATAAAATGATTAACAGAGGTAAATATAATAAAGGGTAATTGAATGACTTACAATAAAATGATGTTAAAAGAACTAAGAATAAAAGAAAGTGGTTATAAAAAAAAAGTGTAAATATATTTAACATGAGTGATAAATATATTGAGAGGAATAAATTTAATTTTGATTAGGAATAAAGAAGAATTAAATTTATTAAGTACATTCTGAGTGTAATAAATGATTATTTTTCAAACACATGGTTTTAAAAATTGTTAATTTAAGATGATTGGATAATAAGATAATGAAATTTGGGATAGTTAAGATTTATTTAACTTGTGTAAAGATTTATTCTCTATTTAAGTTGAAATCTCCATGCTTTCAAATTCATTTCCTTATTTTGTTTTTCAAACTATCTTTTGGTTGTCCTTATCATCCTTATCTTGCTATAGACCGGCATAGGCATCTTTCTATAATCTTTTTGTTTAGAAATCTTTCTATAATCTTTGATAGACCTTTGGTATTCATTTTGAATCCACCTTTTTCGTGCTTGTGTTCTTGATTCTAGAGGATCTTGGAAAGATCACCTCCACCTTGTAAAACTTGCCTGTAACAACAGTTACCAGGTATAACTTCAATCTTCTTATCATCTTATCTTAATCCTATTTCACTCTATCTTTTCTATGCCCTTCCATACCTCAATCCTTTTCGGGGACGAAAAGTTTTGAGTGGGGGAGAGTGTAACAACCCTGTATTTTCTAATTATTTTATTGTATATTTTAATTATTTTTAATCTAAGATTTTGATTTAAAAACTTATTTTGCTTATTTGAAATGATTAAATTTATTATTTAAATATAATCTTGATCTTTATATGATTTATAATTCCAAACTTGTGTAAGTTGAATATTTGCCTGAAATGCTGATTTTGGTCAAAATAGTCAAACTGTGACTTTCAACTTAAAATTTTAAAAGTTTAAAAATTTAATTTTTTTCTTTTATTATGAAAGTACATAAAATTCTATGAACACCACTTTTCGTTTCGTTGAATTTGGATGTAAATTGTGAAAGTTATACCCTTTACAATATTGTGCGTATATAGGGTTATTTAACAATGACTATTTTAAATTGTATAAGTTACTTCTTCTTGGTTATATTTTATTTTAATATGTGATAATATGTTATATTATGTATATTTTGACTTTTAAGTATTTTTAAAATGATAATACAATTTTTCTAAAGTTTATTTGAATTTATTTCGATTTATAAAGCCTAGTTGGTATTTACTGCATTTTTCTTTATTTAACTTTCTATTTGATAAAAATTAAATTATTATTTTACCTTGAAAATGTTTTAAAACCATTTTTAATTCTAATTTTGTGTTATAATATTTTTTTGTGAAGTAATAAATTTTCCAAAGTCATTGGAGATTTTCTTGTAATTTTTATGTCCGGGTTGCTATTATTAAGCAATTTCTTATTTCCTTTTTCTATTTTACTTAAAATAAATTATTTATTTTATTTTATTCTTACTTAGTTTCGGTTTTAAATAACATTTCTTTTGTTTTTATAAAATTAAAAAGAAAAGGAAATGCAAAAGGTTTAGAAAGTTAAGAGATCTTAAAAGCCTGAAACGTAAAGACGTTTTATCCGTTTCTTTTTGCAATTAATACATCAATTTATTGATCTATTTTATACATTCACTTTTATTGCTGTGTTTTACTTTATTTTATTCATTTTACATGTATTTAAATTTAAGAAATTTTTTCCAAAGTGTATTGAAGTTATTTCTAATTCCTAAGTCTAGTTTTCATTTTTCTGTGCCATTTTTTCTTATTTTAATCATATCTAATTAATAATTAATTATTAATATTTTGTTTATCTGTTATATTTTCGAATTCTAACTGAAATTTATAAGTGTTTTCAGTTATTTAAGATGTATATGAATATATATAGGAAGTTTTAAAGGTTTGAAAGCAAAGAAACGTAAAACCGTTTTAACGTTTCTTCTTCTGTTTCTTTTCCAATTAATAGATTTAATTTCCTTTGACCGTTCCTTTCTTTATTGTAGCTGTGCATTTCTTACCTCATTTTCACGTGAAAACATTCCTTTCCACTTCATTTTTCACGGCTAGAAAGGTTTGGTAATGGCTCCTCTTTTCCTCTTCTTTTTGCTCTTCTTTTTCCGTTGTTATCTTATATTTTGCCTTGTTTTCTCATGTGTATTGCTTGGCCTCTACCACCCACCATCACCACCATACTCTCCACCATCCCCTACCACTCTTCCTTGGCATCATCTCCAGCCATCATTTCAGATCCATCCATGGCCACACCTCCCTTGGTGACAAAACTCCACAAAATTGCAAATAATGTCCAAAACAATGCACTAGCCACCCTATCACTTCATATCTTCATCCACCACCTTGGCCACCACCATAGGCCGCCGCCACCACATTTTCCAGACCTCCCCACGCCCCTCCATCTACTGTCCAAACCTTTACAAGTATGGCCAAGCCCCTCTTGACCCAAGGCCGTGCCTTGTTGTGCTCAAAAACTTCATATATGTTGCCTTGACCAATTGTATGCTTCATGTTATAACCCTACCACTCCATACTCCTTCTAGCCGTGAGTTATGGTACCAAACCTGAGCTATATCATCATCATGGCTGAACCCAAGAACCTCCTAGGCCAAGCATTTGAATGGTTAAAGCAAGGTCAAGTAATCTATTCCTTTGTTGCTTCGAATTTTCATTGTTTCAACATTGTTTTGCGTTGAGTATTTATGTGTGTATTGTCTTGTTTTGGTTATTGTTTACAAGACAAATATCAAGGCTCTCCATTCATTCAAATCAAAAGTCGTGCTGTATCGTGCTTGTCGTGCTTTTGGAATCGCACTTGTGTTAGTTGTTTTGGTCTTCAGCTTGAAAAAGTGAGTCTTTCTCACTCTGACATTTATACTTATGAAAAGTGAATTGACGACAAGTGTTTAGTAATAAAAAATGTTTATGCAAGTTAATGATGATCATATGATATGCTATGCCATGTTATTACCATATTATTACCATGTTAAAACTGTTAATTTTCACCTGACATCTGATATATGACTGTATATTGTGATATTGACCTTGTTTATATTATTTCTGCATATGATCACACTACAAGTTCCCTGTTAGAAAAAAATGTTAT
The DNA here is from genome assembly GCA_030765085.1 of Allium cepa. NCBI lineage: Eukaryota > Viridiplantae > Streptophyta > Magnoliopsida > Asparagales > Amaryllidaceae > Allium > Allium cepa. The sequence continues at coordinate 84,063,439 of CM060929.1, read as the reverse complement.
GGGTTGAAATGATAGGCCTGAATGGTTTTAAATTTTTCATTTTGACTTGGGATTGCGGGTTTGAAATGATAAAACCCAGATTTTCTTTGTAAATTACGGGTTGAAATGATATATTACCCGTATCACTTTACCTGGCGTAGAAAATTTTATACAGGCCCTTAGTTAAAATATGTTTTTCTAAAATGTTTAAAATATTTTAGAAATGTAATTATTATAATATTTTGATTTTGTAAAATATTATTGATTTTCTGAATAATTGTAAGTGAAACGAATTAATGAAAAAGTTAGAAATTTTGAACGTAAGTTATTTTGGAAATTTTGATTTAATTTTGATTGGAAATTTAATTTAGTGTGAAATTATGATAAATTTATTATAATTTGAATTTAAATGAATTTAAAATGATTTTTATCATATTTATGATTTTTTAATAAAGTTGAAATGTGAAATGAATAAATATTTTAAGTTGAAACTTTGAAATATAACTAGAATTGGAAATTTATGAAATTGACGTAAAGTGAACTTTTAGTTAAGCAAATAAAAATAAATTAAGTTATATTTGAGAATTTGAACTTAAGTGTTAAGTTGAAATTTAATGTAATGGATTTAAAATTTGAACATTGCAATTTAATAAGTGAATTATTATTAAATCTTGATTTTTTGAATGGAAATTTAACTTTATAAAATCATGAACTTGAGGAAAATTAAATGATGTTTATAAATGTGAAAATGTATGATTTTATAAGTTAAAAAATGTTTTTAATAAAAATATAATTGGCTGAGAAATTTTATTGAATATTTGAAGTTAATTGACTGCATTTTTGAAATGATATTAATTACAATGTAAATGATATTACAACAATTGTAAATACTGTAGTTGATGATAATGAAAAAAAAAGCTATTGAAAAAAACTATTATAGAAATTGTTGTAAGTACTATGATTTTTGAATTTAACTAAGTTTATTTGAAATTTAAGAAAACTCTATTACAACATTTTTAAACGTTGTCTTTTGTTAAATTGAACCGTTTTGAATGTAACTTTCCGTAGAGTTCTCTAAATGATGCGAAAAGTGAATTTTCACTGTTTTGATAAACTTAAGTGAATAAATAAACTTTGGAAGTTGAAATTTTTGGAAATTTAATAATTTAATTATTAAACATAATAACTTCATTGAAATGATAAAAAAAGAATTTTTGGAATATAAACTATTTTGAAATATGAATTGAAATGGTATTTTAGATTGAATAAAATGAATAATGATTTGAAATGAATGAAGTTTGAAAAGATACGATATTTTGATATATTAAAATGATTTGAAACGAAGTTTTGAAAGGATATGCTATTTTGATATATTAAAATGATTTGAAACGAAGTTTTGAAAGATATGATATTTTGATATTAAATGATTTGGAAACGGAGTTTGAAAGAAAGGACATTTTGATATTTACATGATTTAAAAAGAAGTTCTGAAAGATATGATATTTTGGAACTGAAACTTTGAAAGGTTATGATATTTTGATATATTAAAATGATTTGAAAGGTAATGTTGAAAGGGTATGAAAATTTAATATATTTAAATGGTTAGTAATGACTTGATATTTATTTTGATAAATTTGAATTGAAAGATATTTTACGATGATATATTGAAATGGTTTTGGAAATGATTTAATCTTTATTTTGATAAAGATTTGGATTGAAAAGGATATGTTATTTTGAAGTATAAATATTGTTTTAAAGTTATAACTACAGGTTATAATAACGATTGGTTGTTAAAGAGACCGGGATCGGATATTGTCTTATAGCCGGCCAATACCGAAAACCACTTTAACAACTGTGTACGCGGTGGAGATTCCAGAATGAAGTAGGATGGTGGCGACGTTCTCGAGGTATATTACGTGGACCCAACTGTAACAACCCGCATATTTGTCGATTTTATATTTAAATATTTTATTTAAATATTTTATCGTTAGTCGGATTTTAGTCCGAAAAGCTACATTTTGCATACGGTCGAATTAGGGACCGGGACCACTCCCATTGAGTTTAAAATGCCGTTTGCGACCTTTTTGAGTATAAGCTTCGATATGTTTGGAGAAAGTTGATTTCTGCTATTTTTTACTTTGGGATTGGTTTTTGGGCTCAGCCCTATGTTAACTAATGCTCAAATCTGAGCCACTCTTCCCCACTCACCCTCATTCTCTTCTCATTTCAGTTTTTAGAGTATTAATGGTGGGAGAGATTGGAAATTAAAACTCAAAACCCTAGTTTTCCTTGCAAATCAAATTCCTTGCTCCAAACTCAAGAAGAACCCATTGGTAAGCTTCTCTTCTTCTTCTCCAACTTATTCTCTTACCAATTTCAGAAATTCCTAAACCTAATTTCGGGAATGTTCTTGTTTTTGAGCTTAGATTCAAGCTCATTTAGGTTGTGTTAAAGAGAGGTTGATTCTCCACTTGCTTTCAAGCTTCTTCTTGTTTGATTTTGAGAAAAGGTGAGATTTTTATCTCACATCTATGACTATAATTATCTTTGGTTGTTGGGTATAAATTCCCAACACTTATTCATGTGCATTTGCTCTTGATTTGGATTGGTTTTGTGAATATTCCAATTTTTGGGTTTTTAAGTCAAATTTGTGTGAAATCCTTTTATGGATGTTTGATCATGTTTTTGGTGATGCACCGAGGAGCATATAGGGCCGGGTTGCCGATTGGCATAAACCCTTAGAGTCAATGTTCGTCCGGTTGCATTTTGGAAGAGTTTGCTCTTCATTTGAATAAGGCTGAAAAACAGCCCAGGCATGATTCAGTCGACTGAAAACTCTGTTCAGTCGACTGAACCTGAAACCCGAGAGTTTCCAGGCATGTTTCAGTCGACTGAAAAACTCTGCACAGTCGACTGAAACTAGAAACAGAAAGTTTCCTGAACCTGGAAAATTTCCAGGAACAGGGTCAGTCGACTAAAAAACTCTGTTCAGTCGACTGAACCTGCTGTTTGAGTCCAATTTGCCTTTTTGGATTGAAATTCTAAATTTAAATCAATTCGTGATAACCCTATTTGTTGTTATCATCTATTATGACTTTGATGACTCTTTTTAGGGATTTTTGAATATCCATTTCGATGGATCCTTTATCGATTTCGTTGGATTTTATTCACGTCTTCGTATGTGAATTTTTGTGATTGATTGTTCTTACAATCTTCTTCGTGATTTGTCACTTTAAAAATATAAAGGTTTTCTATACTAATAGTAAATATCAAAACTCTTTCCTCAAACGATTTCAATACTATTTTAATACCAAATTCGTTTATAAAACCGTTTTCCAATCTATTAGTATATACAAACCTTTACCTCACTCGTATGAGAAATCTAATTAAACGGCTTAGTAAAACAAGTGGTATGAAACGCTTGCGTTTACTTTGTCGGTTAATTCTTGGACTTGTTCGATTGAACCTCTTGTGACAATTTTCTAGTGGAGATTTATAGTTTGTTCATAAATATTTAAGTTAAGCAAGTGGTTATGGGACATGAAGCTAAACTCATATATTTACTAGCTTAGTGTAATCGACACTTCTCGCTGATCATGACGATCATCTTTGTGATTTAGACTAGCAATGGGCGATGTCTCTTTGTCTGCGAGGGAGACTAAACCTCGTTTTGTGGAGTTTCGACTCAATTTGTGATGGGGTAGAAACCCATGGTCTTCGGGCCGTTTGTGGAGCTTCGGCTCAATTTGTGATGGTTAGCGACCATGGAATTAGCGTTCCGTTTGTGATACACGTGTTGGTGGGCTTTATGCTCCCGTTTGTGATAGGCCTCCCCCCTTTGTGATTTCTGGATTTCTTGTGTAGATTCCTAGAATTTGTGTTTCACCAATTTTCGTGATTTCCATTGATAAGTTCTATCAATATTTGTGCATTGGTGAATTTGTATGTCATTGACTTTGGTGATTTCTGGATTTCTTGTATAGTCTTCTGGAATTTGTGTGTCATTGACTTTTGTGATTGACATTGACATTATCATCAATATTTATGGTACGGTGAACGAAATAAGGAGTATGACCTTTCTTTGATTCTTGTGTAGATTTGGTGACATTGATTAATCTCTTGGTTATTATCAACTGAGTATATATATATATATATATATATATAAGCTTGGTATTGTGATTATTATGTGTTTAGTCATATCTCTTATTCTATATCGTTTCATCTGATATTTATAGTTAGACTGATCCGTTTATTATTTTCTTTTTAAATAATACTTGGGTCAGACCGAGATGTTACAGGTGCTTCTGCTTGACTTCTCATCCGGGATTAACTCCTTGACTTTTGGTTAACTACTTAGATTAGTAGTTATTTTGTTGTATACATTTGAGACATAGACTCCTTAATGTATACTTATTCTTTTGTGTAGTTCGTGTAACTATTCTTTTGTGATATTGTGGATCTTTTTAGACCACTACTCTGATGTACACTTTCTAGTGTAATATTCATATCTTATTCCGCCTTTGTGATATGAATTGTCTGTGACTGATTTGTGTTATGCTTATTTCTATATTTGTTTTCCGAAGGATTTATATAGCCACCGTGTAGTAGCTTTGAGTTTGTGTCGGTATGTCGGATTTCCTCTTGAAATAGAATGCATGTTATATTATCTGACATATCGGTGCTCGCGCAAAGAAATTACATGGATGGTCGATCCTCAACAGCCTTATTCTCCGTGCTAGTCGACAGCATTCACAGTAATGTTCTTGGCTAGCGTGGGTATAGAGGTGGGGCGTCACAGATTGGTATCAGAGCCAAACTTCGGAACAATATGGAATATTATAACAAGGATCATCGTCCTAAGTCCATCTTAGGAGTTGTCCTTTAGGATTTTATTCGGGTCTTCGTGCCGTTCTATCCTATTTTCCTTATGATTCCTTGTTTTGTCTATCAAGATTGCTTGATATTCAATTTGGTGAATAACCTTTTCTTCTTCTTCTTTCTTTCTAAAGGAAGAGAAATGTCTAGACCAGGCCGTCCCAGAGCCGTGCCATCTAGCACTCCACCCCAAGATGGAGTTTTTATGACCGCTCAACAGCTTCTTGATTTGGTAACAAATGCTCAAGCAGCTGGAGCTAACCCGGAACCTACTCACCCAAAGTCGGGATTTGCACGCTTGTGTAGCGATTACACTAATTTGGGTGGGGAGCCATTCAAAGGTTCCGAAACTATTATTGAAGTACAGGCTTGGCTAAGAACATGCGATCGCATCTTTTCGCGCATGAATCTTATTGACCTTCACCGAGTTCAGGTAGCCTCTAGTATGCTCCGAGAAAGAGCATTGGACTGGTACGAGCTTCTTATTTCTGAAACTAATGAAGCGGATCTCACTTGGGAGAAATTCCGAGAACACTTCGAGTTGAAATTCGTACCGGAAGCTGAAAAAGTGACATTGGCTCGACGATTTATAGACCTTGTTCAAGGTGAGTCCTCCGTGACTGATTATGTCGCCTCCTTCGAGTCGCTTTCCAAATATGGGGTTGAATACATCAACACCCCTCTTAAGAAGAATCAGAGATTCGTTTATGGCTTAAACAAAAGCCTCAAGAAGCCATTACTTTTAAAGTTAGAAGTTTCTTTCGACCAACTCGTTGATATCGCTCTTCGTCTTGAAGAGGCGGATAGAGAGAATGATGTTGAAGTGGTGGGTTCCAAACCAAACTTCAACAACAGAAAGAGGTCAAACAAATTTAAAGGCCCTTATCCCAATAAGAAAGGGAAGCAAGCAACCTCCGTGGCAAAGACTTCTTCCTTTGGTCGTGGGGAATGCTATAATTGTGGTTCGAAGGACCATTAAGCGAACAAGTGCCCAAAGTCTCTTTCTTGTCGCTACTGCAAAGTTCCCGGTCATGTTATATCTTCATGCCCCAAGCTTCAGGGCAAGAAGGAGGGAAAGTTGAATGTTGCTCAAGCCCCTGGCAACACATCTCGTGGCCAAGGTATTTCTCATTCTATTCTAGATGGAATTATTTTGTTTCGTGATCATCCTATTCGGGTTCTTTTTGATACGGGTGCGTCCCATTCTTTTATATCAAAAGAACTTGTTGATACCTTTTCTTTGGATGTTTTGTGTTTAATGACTTCTTTGAGAATTGCGAATCCGGTTGGTGGATCCGCGACAATCAGTTTATTGTGTAAAGATGTCGAGATTATTTTGTGTGATTTTTCTTTCCGAGCCGATTTGCATGTCATGCGTTATTTAGGCTTTGGAATGATTTTGGGAATGGATTGGCTTAACCGTTATGAAGCTCATATCCTATGTCCTGAGCGGACTATTCATCTTCGACATCCTCAATCTGTTAATCAGGTTTCTGTTATTCTTAAAAATTCAGATTCTGCTTTGGTTGCATCTTTATATTCTTTAAATCCTCGTGATGACGATGATGATGATGAGGGTGATATTATTTCTCTTATTTACGTCGTTTGTGAATTTTCCGACATATTCGAGCCCGTTTTAGGATTACCACCTAAGCGAGCAATTGAGTTCAGAATTAATCTTATTCCGGGAGCTCAACCTATCACTCGTCCTCCTTATCGTATGTCCAATAAAGAAAACGAGGAGATGCGTAAACAATTATCTAAATTGGAAACGAAGCAATTTATTCGCTCTAGTTGCTCGCCTTGGGGAGCTTCAGCTATTTTTGTGAAGAAATCCGATGGTACACTTAGGCTTTGCGTTGACTATCGCAAGCTTAATGATCTTACTATCAAAAATAAGTATCCTTTACCTCGGATTGATGATCTATTCGATCAACTTAGTGGTGCTAGAGTCTTTTCACAATTGGATTTGGCTACTGGTTTTCATCAGCTTCGTATTGCAGAGGATAGTATTCCTTTGACATCGTTCCGTACTCGGTATGGATCTTATGAATGGCTTGTTATGCCATTTGGGTTAACAAATGCCCCGGCTTATTTCGTTGACTTAATGAATCGAGTTTTTAAAGACTTTCTCGACCGGTTTGTTCTCATCTTTATCGATGATATTCTTGTGTATTCTAAAACCGAGGAGGAGCATGAAAAACATCTTCGGATTGTGTTGGAAACTCTTAGGAGTAATCAATTAAAGGCAAAATTTTCTAAGTGCCACTTTTGGCAATCTCGTGTGAAGTTTCTCGGTCACATTATTTCTGAATCCGGAATTTCCGTGGATCCTTCAAAGATTGAAGCGATTCAAGCTTGGAAGAGACCGGAGAGTGTGACAGAGATTCATAGTTTTCTTGGATTGGCGGGCTATTACCGTCGTTTTATTAAAGACTTTTCTAAAATTGCCGTGCCTCTCACTAGCTTGACCAAGAAAGGTGTTAAATACATTTGGTCGGACAAATGTGAAGCTTCTTTTCAGAAATTAAAAGAGCTTCTTTCTGATGCTCCTATTCTTGTTATTCCCGATGGGAATCAAGATTTCGTTGTTTATACCGATGCTAGTCGCATTGGTTTGGGTGCCGTTCTTATGCAAAAGGAGCGCGTTATTGCTTATGCTTCTAGGCAATTAAAGCCTGCTGAGGCTAGATATGCCACACATGATTTAGAGCTCGCGGCTATTGTTTTTGCTCTTCGGATTTGAAGTCATTATCTCTTAGGGGAGAGATTTGTTCTTTACACAGATCATAAGTCTTTGAAATATTTATTCTCTCAAAAGGAACTTAATTTGCGTCAACAGCGTTGGCTCGAATTTCTTGCACCATATGATCTTGATATTCTTTATACTCCCGGTAAGGGTAATCTTGTCGCCGATGCTCTTAGCCGTAAACAACAAGGTGTTGTTTCTATGATGATATCCGAATGGAACGATCTCGAGATCTTATCCACTTGCGAAATTCGAGACCGTGTTTTCGATTTATGCTCATCATTTGTTTTATGTAGCTTTGAGGCTCATCCTTCTCTTTTAGACCGCATTCTTGAAGCTCAAGGGCTAGATCCCGAATTGGCTCTTCTTGGCCAAAATATTAAGGATAAAATTGATATTGAAGGTTTGAAAGACTTTGATATCGATTCTCGTGGCGGCATTCAGAAATTTGGTAGACTTGTCGTGCCAAATGTTAGGGATCTTCGTAAAGATATTTTAGAAGATTCTCATCACTCTAAATTTACCATTCATCCCGGTAGTAGTAAAATGTACGCGGATATGAAGCGACTTTATTATTGGGAGGGAATGAAACTTGACATCGCTAACTTCGTTAAACGTTGCATGACTTGCCAACTCGTTAAGGCCGAACATCAAAGGCCCGGAGGGTTATTGCAACCTTTAGAAAGTCCAGTTCGGAAGTGGGATCAAATTTCCATGGATTTTGTAGATGGCCTCCCCCGTTCTCGATCGGGTTATGATAGCTTATGGGTAATTGTTGATAGACTTACTAAATCCGTCCATTTTATTCTCGTTCGGTCTAACCGAACCGTTCCTCTTTTGGCCAAAATATTTATCAAAGAAATTGTTAAATTGCATGGTGTTCCTACTTCTATTGTTAGTGATCGTGATCCATTGTTTACTAGTGGATTTTGGAAGAGTCTTCAAAAAGCTTTGGGAACGAAGCTTAATTTTAGCACTGTTTATCATCCCCAGTCCGATGGACAAACCGAGCGTGTGAATCAAACTCTTGAAGATCTTCTTCGTGCTTGTGTTCTTGATTTTGGTGGAAGTTGGGAAGATCATATTTCACTTGTTGAATTTTCCTATAATAATAGCTTCCAATCTAGTATTGGTATGGCACCTTTTGAGGCACTCTATGGAAGGCCATGCCGATCTCCTTCTTATTGGCTTGAGGCCGGTGAGAAGCTGGTTTTAGGTCCAGATTTTATTCGGGATTCTACAGAAAAAATTGATCTTATTCGCCATAGGATGAAAGAAGCCCAGAGTAGACAAAAATCCTATGCCGATAACCGGAGAAGGAAGTTAGAATTTTCTGTGGGAGATCTTGTGTTCATTCGTGTTTCACCTATGAAGGGTGTTGTACGTTTCAGTCGATCGGGAAAGCTTGCGCCTCGATATATTGGGCCATTTCCTATCACCGAACGTATTGGTTCTATGGCTTATCGCCTTTTATTACCGGCTCAGTTTTCTGCTATGCATGACGTGTTTCACGTTTCTCAACTTCGGAAATGTCTCCGAGATTCCGATTCTATTCTTGAGCCCGGTGTTGTGGAAGAAATTGAAGTTTCGCCTAATTTAACTTATGAGCAACATCCTATTCGTATCATTGCTTCGGAAGTCAAACGACTTCGAAATAAAGATGTTCCGCTTGTTAAAGTTCAATGGTCTTCAAATCCTAAGGATTGTTCTTGGGAATCTAGAGAGTACATCGAGCGTACACATCCGAACTTACTTTCTCGTGCTCTTTGAGGTGAACTTCTTATTTCAAACTTCTTTTGTGTTGAATATGCTTTTATGGTTGTTACTATATATCTTCTTCTTGTAATATTGCGAGGACGCAATTTCTTTAAGGAGGGGAGTCTGTAACAACCCGCATATTTGTCGATTTTATATTTAAATATTTTATTTAAATATTTTATCGTTAGTCGGATTTTAGTCCGAAAAGCTACATTTTGCATACGGTCGAATTAGGGCTCGGGACCACTCCCATTGAGTTTAAAATGCTGTTTGCGACCTTTTTGAGTATAAGCTTCGATATGTTTGGAGAAAGTTGATTTCTGCTATTTTTTACTTTGGGTTTGGTTTTTGGGCTCAGCCCTATGTTAACTAATGCTCAAATCTGAGCCACTCTTCCCCACTCACCCTCATTCTCTTCTCATTTCAGTTTTTAGAGTATTAATGGTGGGAGAGATTGGAAATTAAAACTCCAAAACCCTAGTTTTCCTTGCAAATCAAATTCCTTGCTCCAAACTCAAGAAGAACCCATTGGTAAGCTTCTCTTCTTCTTCTCCAACTTATTCTCTTACCAATTTCAGAAATTCCTAAACCTAATTTCCGGAATGTTCTTGTTTTTGAGCTTAGATTCAAGCTCATTTGGGTTGTGTTGAAGAGAGGTTGATTCTCCACTTGCTTTCAAGCTTCTTCTTGTTTGATTTTGAGAAAAGGTGAGATTTTTATCTCACATCTATGACTATAATTATCTTTGGTTGTTGGGTATGAATTCCCAACACTTATTTATGTGCATTTGCTCTTGATTTGGATTGTTTTGTGAATATTCCAATTTTTGGGTTTTAAGTCAAATTTGTGTGAAATCCTTTTATGGATGTTTGATCATGTTTTTGGTGATGCACCGAGGAGCATATAGGGCCGGGTTGCCGATTGGCATAAACCCTTAGAGTCAATGTTCGTTCGGTTGCATTTTGGAAGAGTTTGCTCTTCATTTGAATAAGGCTGAAAAACAGCCCAGGCATGATTCAGTCGACTGAAAACTCTATTCAGTCGACTGAACCTGAAACCCGAGAGTTTCCAGGCATGTTTCAGTCGACTGAAAAACTCTGCACAGTCGACTGAAACTGGAAACTGAAAGTTTCCTGAACCTGGAAAATTTCCAGGAACAGGGTCAGTCGACTGAAAAACTCTGTTCAGTCGACTGAACCTGCTGTTTGAGTCCAATTTGCCTTTTTGGATTGAAATTCTAAATTTAAATCAATTCGTGATAACCCTATTTGTTGTTATCATCTATTATGACTTTGATGACTCTTTTTAGGGATTTTTGAATATCCATTTCGATGGATCCTTTATCGATTTCGTTGGATTTTATTCACGTCTTCGTATGTGAATTTTTGTGATTGATTGTTCTTACAATCTTCTTCGTGATTTGTCACTTTAAAAATATAAAGGTTTTCTATACTAGTAGTAAATATCAAAACTCTTTCCTCAAACGATTTCAATACTATTTTAATACCAAATTCGTTTATAAAACCGTTTTCCAATCTATTAGTATATACAAACCTTTACCTCACTCGTATGAGAAATCTAATTAAACGGCTTAGTAAAACAAGTGGTATGAAACGCTTGCGTTTACTTTGTCGGTTAATTCTTGGACTTATTCGATTGAACCTCTTGTGACAATTTTCTAGTGGAGATTTTTAGTTTGTTTGTAAATATTTAAGTTAAGCAAGTGGTTATGGGACATGAAGCTAAACTCATATATTTACTAGCTTAGTGTAATCGACACTTCTCGCTGATCATGACGATCATCTTTGTGATTTAGACTAGCAATGCGCGATGTCTCTTTGTCTGCGAGGGAGACTAAACCCCGTTTTGTGGAGTTTCGACTCAATTTGTGATGGGGTAGCAACCCATGGTCTTCGGGCCGTTTGTGGAGCTTCGGCTCAATTTGTGATGGTTAGCGACCATGGAATTAGCGTTCCGTTTGTGATACACGTGTTGGTGGGCTTTATGCTCCCGTTTGTGATAGGCCTCCCCCCCTTTGTGATTTCAGGATTTCTTGTGTAGATTCCTAGAATTTGTGTTTCACCAATTTTCATGATTTCCATTGATAAGTTCTATCAATATTTGTGCATTGGTGAATTTGTGTGTCATTGACTTTGGTGATTTCTGGATTTCTTGTGTAGTCTTCTGGAATTTGTGTGTCATTGACTTTTGTGATTGACATTGACATTATCGTCAATATTTATGGTACGGTGAACGAAATAAGGAGTATGACGTTTCTTTGATTCTTGTGTAGATTTGGTGACATTGATTAATCTCTTGATGATTATCAACTAAGTGTGTGTGTGTGTGTGTGTATATATATATATATATATATATCACAGCTTGGCATTGTGATTATTATGTGTTTAGTCATATCTCTTATTCTATATCGTTTCATCTGATATTTATATTTAGACTGATCCGTTTATTATTTTCTTTTTAAATAATACTCGGGTCAGACCGAGATGTTACAGGTGCTTCTGCTTGACTTCTCATCCAGGATTAACTCCTTGACTTTTGGTTAACTACTTAGATTAGTAGTTATTTTGTTGTATACATTTGAGACATAGACTCCTTAATGTATACTTATTCTTTTGTGTAGTTCGTGTAACTATTCTTTTGTGATATTGTGGATCTTTTTAGACCACTACTCTGATGTACACTTTCTAGTGTAATATTCATATCTTATTCCGCCTTTGTGATATGAATTGTCTATGACTGATTTGTGTTATGCTTATTTCTATATTTGTTTTCCGAAGGATTTATATAGCCACCGTGTAGTAGCTTTGAGTTTGTGTCGGTAAGTCGGATTTCCTCTTGAAATAGAATGCATGTTATATTATCTGACATATCGGTGCTCGCGCAAAGAAATTACATGGATGGTCGCTCCTCAACAGCCTTATTCTCCGTGCTAGTCGACAGCATTCACAGTAATGTTCTTGGCTAGCGTGGGTATAGAGGTGGGGCGTCACCCCAACTCCCGTGAGTTGGCATATATGACTAAAACAGGAGCTATACCGGGCTACACAAAGGGTCGCACCCTTTCATCGAGCATGCGCCATTGGAAACCATTCTATTACTGTTGTGATTCGATTCGGCGGCGCCACTTTGATTCGGGGGTATTGTTCGAGGTGGGCGGAAGCTGCTGGCTTGCCGTCACCACCGGTCCAAGAGTGCAAATGGTGTATCCACCCTGGCATTGCCTCGCGTGCCGTGTCATATCCTTATATCGAGCCAACTACGATTTTGGTTTTAAAGATCCGACCGCGTTAAGGTTCACCATCTCTTTAACGCTATTTTCTATATGATTATACTTTACTGATTAGACACTACCGTATATAGCGTATATTACTACATAGTAAATAGTTTAACGGATCCTTAGAGGATGGGCGGTCCCAAGCATCCTTTAAGTTACTGATGCATTTTGTTGCTGTTCACTTGAGTTGATTTATAATTTACAAGTATTTATGTCCTGACTCGAGTGTTTTGTGTTTTGCTTTACGCTCGATTCAGATTGATTGAGTTAGCATTCAAGATTCACCTTCGGCGTTGGAGCTTTCCTTGAAGATCCTGCCATCTATTTTGTTTCAGTATCCAGTGTTTCAGTGATGTATCTGATTTGTACCTGATGTATCTTGTTACTCTTCGGTTGTATCTTATTTAACTCTGATGTATCTTATATTTTATATAGTAGCTTCATGAACTACTATCTCTTTTTCTTCCGCTGCATTTTTATATACTCTGTGTCTGAGATCTGTGATTTTTATTTACTGTATATTCTGAGGTTTGCCAAAATTTTATTTACAACGCGGTATTTTGAGCAATTCAATTCCGGCATGAGTGTCTACCTATACACTTATAATGGATGCGAATGGTTGGAAATATCGAGTCGTTAGAGAAGTAGAAATGAATATGTTTTATTTTATCTTTTATTTATTATTTTAGAAATGAAGCAATGTAATGACACTTGTATTTCACTTAACACTTGTTAATTCTCATGTTAAGATTGTTACACTTGTAGTAAAAAAAAATTTCTTATCAAAACCTTCTCATTAATCTCAATTTACATAAAGAAACAAGCACATAATATATAATTATCATTATTATTATTTTATTTTTAAAATGTTAACGTTAAATAGCTTTGAAACTTATTGCATTAAATTCAAAATATGACTTCCAAATCACAATGTCTATATATTATATATTCACACATAGATAAATTGTAGACAGAAATTTTGGATTTGAAATTTCTAAAATAAATATTTAGAAATAGATTGGATTTTAATACTCAAACATTTTGAACTTTGTAATTCACCATTTATTATGATTTAGATCAATTTATATATATATATATATCTGTGTGTGTGTGTGTGCAGATATTTCAAATTATCAGAATTTATTTGTTTCAATTTATAAATCAATATCTTATTAATTAACCCAATTATTTATTGATCACAGAAGTCTACAATTCCAGGATATCACATTCCTTCCCCCTTTGAATCTTTTCATCCTCGAAAAGAAACGAAACCATAATTTAATAAATATTTTAAAACCAGTTAAAATATTCTTTGATCATTTTAAAACACTTTAATATCTATGTAATATTTCCAAAATAGTTTTTATAGAAAATATCATTTTATAACTCGACGTTTCAATAAGTCCGTCCTCGTTCTCACAGAAATTCGGTCATACGTTGATCAGGCGTAAGACTGAAAATCTACAAGTGCTTGGCAGACCTGTTTTCAACATCCAGTGAAAAACTATTGTGAAAATAATTTTGTTGAAAATATAGAAAACAGTTTTTGAAAATAGAGGATATATCTTTGGTGAGAATGCTCTGGAAATCATCACCTCCATCCATGGTCACATTTACATTCCAGGGTTACGTTACCATCGCAGCAAAAGTCCATGTAACTACAGGCTCTCTGCGGCCTCTCGATTGCGCCATGGATCCCACACAACAGATCATAGTTACATCCAGGGTTACGTTGTCGTCACAGCAAAAGTCCATGTAACTACAGGCTCTCAGCGGCCTCTGATTTTCGCTGTCGAAATGAAACTTCTCCACTCCAACATAGGTCGCAGTCTACCGATGTAAAATTAAACGTAGACTGTTGGCTCTCAGCGACGCACACGACTTCCGCTATGTTATCACAGGTCGCAGTCTGCCGATATAAAATCAAACGCAGACTGTTGGCTCTCAGCGACACACACGACCTTCACTATGTTACCATAGATCGCAGTCTACCGATATAAAATCAAACGTAGACCTTGGCTCTCAGCGACACACACGACTTTCGCTATGGTAACCTCTACTCAAGATCCCCAGGAACTAGTTTTGTCCAGACTCCTCACAGGATCAACTTTAGAACCCCCCTTGGGGCTCAAGGCAGCACCACCCGATGGTACTCCTGAGAAGTTCATTTCAAGGGAGCGCCTTTTTCCCCAGAGCCATCATCAAAACATTTTATATTATACACATATAGTATCTTCAAATCATTCACGTAGTATGATCTCATACAAAGCTTATTTACACAAAATCGATTATCCCAAAATTGATAATTCTCAAACTAGGCTTTCGAAATTCAATATTGATTTAACCCAAAAATCAAAAGCCTTTCCAAATCCATGGGTTCCCAGAACCTTTTTCCAAAATCCTCATAAGATCCTTTGTACACATATATATATATGTATGTATGTATGTATATATACACACAGATATATAATTTTTAAAATTTTGGATCATTTCAAACCTGTATAAAACTTCTTTTATACTTCAAACATTTTCAAAAACCCTTTTCTTCTAGCAAAAGATTCAACAAGGGGAGTTTCATTTTATAAAATAAAGATATTTAACTTTTTTTTTACTCAAAATCAAATATTCAAATTTGATTACTTCTTTCAATATCATTTTCATTCAAATCCGTACGATGTACACATATCACCCGTACGCTATACCAATCTGATCGCTCACTCGATCACACAATTTCACTTCCGAACTAGTATCGTCCACCCGACTTCCTAGTGCGGACTCAGATCTGGTTTCCTGATCAGAAACCGTCATTCTCCTTGCATAGCTTAACTATGATAGAGAATATCCAGAACCAATCAACAATCCATATCTAGGTTCGCCGTCGAAAATCGAGTGAAAATTCCCAACTCGGATCGACTTAATAATCTCGAAATTCTGTTCTTGATTCTGGATCAAATCACTATGCGAATAGAATAACATACGTACACCCTACGTATTTATCTTTATTGGTTATTAGCCAAATTAATTCCAATTTATATTCACATTCACTTTGATTTTCATTCACTTATTCACAATTGCTTAAATCCATTCGGATTATCATCTCTATTCTTTTCTCGATTGGGTATTTAACTAATAACAGTTTGAACTCCGATCAGTTTATTTAGAAAATAGCTTGAAACATTTAAAAATAGATAAGTAGTTGAAAAATAAGTACTAGTTTGTAAAATAGGTGTAAAATAGTTAGAAAATGGCTTGAAATAATTATAGAATTTTAGATAATTGCAAAATAATAGTGAGATAGTAATTAGTTTTGTAAAATAGTTGAAATATAGTAATTAGTTTATATAATAGTTGGAAAATTGTTAAACAGTTTCAAAAATAATTGTAAAACAAGTATAAGATAATTTGGATTTTAAAAGAAAAGTAGTATATATAATAAGTAGCTTGGAAAAAAAATAGGTTTATATTAAAACAATTTATATTAAAAATAGTCCAGAGTCAAAACTGCTCACTTCCCAATCTCCATTCTTATCAATTCAAACTAAACTTCCACTTCCATTTAAATTGACCCAACTCCAATTTAAATAACTTCAATTTCCATTGAAATCGATTCATCCCAATTCAAGTGGAATTAACCTCAGTTCTTTTCAAATTTAAATTTATTCAACATTGATCTCAAATTCTACTAATTCAAATAAATTTCAATTGAACTAGTTTCAAATTTCAATTCATTTCAACTCCAATTTTAATTAATCCCAATTTCAAACTCTATTTTCAAATCAAGTTGAATTAATCCTGATTTCCTCCCAAATTAAATTCAAATTCCATTTGAATTTAAAACTATTCAACTTTAATTACAATTCCAGATTATTCAAATCATTACGGACTAATATCAAATTGAACCCACTTCAATTTCAAATCATTTCAAATTAATCCAATTCAAATTATCCATTTGAATTTTATACTTATAAATCTTCAATCACAATTTCAATTAATTCAAATCAAATTCAATTTGAACTAATTCTAATTCAAATTTCAAATTTAAACCATCTCGAATTATATAAATTCGAGTTAAATTCACTAAGGTTGGTTTAACCCTTTAAACCAAGTTAACCTTTATTAAAAGCTTTTAAACAATTTAATTTCTGAGCTTAAATTCTAGAATTTTCATTTTAAATTATCTTTACTTACTCATTTCAAAGTTTACATAAGAGTTCAAAACAATTTCTATCTCAAAAATTCAATTTACCACTATCTTCTAGTTTGAAATCAATTCTTGAACAGGTTTAATTTACAAAATTTATTTCCAACATTCAAATCTTAAGTTCAAAGGAATTCCATATCTTAATTTTAAATTTAAGTTAAATTTTATTTATCCCTATAATGGATATATTACCACACTTCACTTCTCATTCATTTTAATAAATCCAGTTCACAATTTAAAGATTATTAATAACAATAGGATGATATCATCCAATTCAATTTAAAACATCCATCAATTTCCAATTTCCAGATCTCAAACCTAATTTGAGATCACTCAAACTCCCTAATTCAAATCAACGATTTAACTTCCCAATTTCATCTTGAAATTTCTAAATCGGATTATTCATTCAAACTTATTTAACTTCTTTCAAGTTAAATTCAATTCACTTAATCCAGTCAACCTTACCCAGTTTGAACTTCAATTTCAAATTTTGAACTTTTCATAAATAATCTTCCCACTTATTAAGTTCAAAAGCTTATCACTTTGGGTATCATATCTCATTCCAAATTTAAAAACTCAATATTTAGAGTTTATCTCAAACCGTCTTTGATATTTAAGTATATCCACACATATACATATTTACTTCTTGGCTCACCAAGCCAAATTTTAAAATTTAAACCACCTTTGGTTTCAATCCAAAACAAATTTTCTTTAACATTTTCAAACATTTCTTATTTTAAAATAAGATCATATTCAAAATAGTTTGAATAATATTATCTCCTTTAACATTTTGAAACCAATTCAAATGTTTAAGTTTAGAATTTAAAACTTCACAATTTTGAAACCCACTTTAATTCAAATTTACAAGTTTATTCATCTTTTTAAATGTTTACTTCCTTAAAACATTTTATTGTTTATTGAAGAACAATCAATCCATTGTTAAACACAATAACCCTCTATTTCTTTGGTTTGAAACCAATTCTAATTCATCTTATTTTGAAATACTTTTCCAATTCAAGATTTCAATTTTAGTTTGAATCCATTTCAAACTTATCTTTATTCAATTTCAATTTGGTTGCATTCTATTACTTCTTAATTTAATTCTTACTATTACTTTTAATTTAATTAATACTAGAACCAATTTCCTTAATATAATAGATAATCTACTTCTTATATAAGATTCATTTACTTTTGAAATCATTAAAAAAACCTTTATATAAGAAAATAACAAGTACGCTCTCTCATATTTATATACTCTACTCATCCTAGGGTACCACTTATCCTATCCTTAATGAGTAATCCCACCAGAGCCGAGGTTCTCGCTTAACCTCGCTATGAAACCAAATGTAACAACCCGGGAATTTCGATCTCGAAAGTTCCAGATAGTTAAGAAAAGAAGAAAAGAAGAAAAGAGAAAGAAGAAAAAGACAGAAACAAGTCACAGAAACCTCACATTCGCAGCGCATCAAATATAATATCAATTAAATAGCAGTTATACAAAGAAAACTATATCTGTTAATTTACATTTAAATACATCAGAGTTACACATATACATAAACATTGGACAAAACAATCATGTCCAGATACTACAATATCACAGTGGAAACTCTCTATACGTCCCTGCCATCCAGCTCGCCTCCTGAACCCCAGAACGTCCTTACCTGAAAAAAACTGTAATACTCGGTCTGACCCGAGCATTACATCAAAGTAACACCCGGGTCAGGCTGGAAACCAGCGTGAGTAAACCCATCTAACATGAATGAAAAAAACACACAACTTATATAAACCCGGGGAAACTTATATCAGTTACAACTTACAAGCTGTTATAAACATTACTTATTTCACACATCAATTTCTAAGTGCCAAACTTAGATTAAATGGTCCAATTTACTTAAATCATTCCATATCAGCATATTGATTTCACATATCAATAAAGGATCGAAGTGGTTTCGGGTATTTCCTAATACCTGACTCCGGTCTCTTCGAATCCAATGACACCTTAACCCTAGTTATACAAGTGAATACAATTAAATTTTAACATAGGATGCCAACTTTTACATAGTAACTTATTACCGATAGATAACCACATTATCACAGTTCAGACCAAACATACCATATCACAAATCATTTCATATCAGAGATATTCATCCAACTTAAGGCATTTTACAACATTCAATCTTTCATAAACAAGATTGTTTACTTCCCAGTTAATTTAATTCATCTCGAATTAAATTAATATCTAACTTTAGTCACAAGATTACCTTTACTTAACTTTAACTAATTACAACCAAAAATTAATCATTCTTTAATTATCCATAATTACCAATTAATCAATCCTTAATTACCATTTGATTAATCCTTAGTATCCCTTGATTAATCCTTAATTATAGGCTAATCATTCTTTAAGTATTAATTAATATAACCTAGTTATTAATTAATAAAACATAATTCCACTCAGAAATTAACTATTCTTAATTACCTCATTTATTAAATCAACTCATTGATTAATTATATTAATTAACCCTTTAATTGCACTGAGTAACTAACACTTGATTACTTTCACTAAGTAACTTTTCTTTAATTACTATTCATTAAATAATTTTCCTTAACTAATTAAATCCAGTAATTATCCATTACTTCACTAGTAATTACATTCACTAATTTCATTAAGTAATTATACTTAACCCATCATCACATAATTCTCTTTAATAAATTTAAACTTAATTAATTAATTAAAATTAACCGCACAAACTTTGTTAATTACTCCGAGTAATTAATCCCTTAAATTACTTTATTAAGTAATTACCCCTTTCTTGATTCCTAAGTGATTATCTTTAATCTAATTCACTAATTAAATAATTAGTTAATTATTAACTATCATTTAAAATCAATTATCACTGAAATTTCTAGAACAAAACCTTACTCCTTAACTTGCTTTTTTTTTCTTGAAGTTTGAAACTGTTTGAATTCACCAACAAACCGAGCCATAAGCCGTTTTACTCAAACTTGACCCCAGGCCAATCCAAATCATTCTACTTTGAGAAACATAACCGCATACTCGAGTTCGGCCCTGGGAAAAATCATTCTTCCCCAAACCTTCTTCTTCCCCTGTTCCTTCCTTCTTCCCCTTATTTATGCTTCTCCATAAAATCACGAGATCGACTCGAAGGATAACCCCCAACTCCCCTCCTGCTGACGCATCCGACCCTCGGCACCCACGCCATTCAACCTAGAGAAACGCCACAACTCCCCGTTTCAATTTCCTCAACCACCGATAACCTCCAAATCATCCATGATGTCACAATTTTCCCGACCTCGACATCTACCGACCAAACACCTAAAACCCTAAATAACCTACGCTTGCCAACCACGTCGATCAGAAAATTAACCCGATTTTTTTCCCGCCGTCACCGTTCCATGATCTATCTCCTACCTGAAACTCGAACTTCCCAAAATCTCCAATTGCCAGAGATCAACCATAACTCAAATTCGGATCAACTCGCTCTAACTCGACAACCAAAAATTTAAAAATTAAGAAATTCATGCCAAAAAACATGATTTCTATGCTCGAGTCCAGTCATGCAACCAAAACTCGTAATTTTAATACTTGATTATTTGGTCTAGAAATAAACTTCACTGGGTTATTACTATTTTTTTTCTGAAACTTTACTTACCAAATTAATCTTAAAAATATTCCTTTTATAAACCCAATCTAGTTATTCTAACAATTTATCTTCAAGGGCCAAAAATCTAAAATCATCTATATGAAGAGATATGAATTATATCCTAAATCCGGAAACCTATTACACAACAGAACAGGTTTTATATATCCAAGCTCAGACATTTATTGGTAAATAATTTTTTTTTAACATGCAAGAGCTTAAATTTATCATAGGATCATGCCTATAACATTACTGCAAAAACTACAACGCAAGCATCAACATAAACAGCGATAAATTGGGTAGAAGATGATGTTTACTCACCTTTAATATTGCAGTGAACAAAAGCAGAACAAGTTATAATACTTCCAGGCCTTGCAATCCTTAAATCTGAAAAATATGCTTTGATGATTGCTGATAAAATCCTACTGCATGCTTGCAATTCGATGATTTAAGTGCTGTAATTGATGTTGAACTTCCTTTTTAAGTTGCAGGTTTGCAATTTAAACTCAGATTTGATTTTTTTGCTGATTTTGATCTTCCATTTGAATTGCAAAAGGTTTGAAATTGACAGGTTTTCAATAGATGGTTGCAGCTTTGAAAAAATGCAGATTTCATTTTGCTTTTTAATTTCAGATTTGAAGAATGGTTTACTGATTGCCATTTATTTTTGAAAGAATGAAGGAAGGGAAAAGAATAAAAATAAGAAGAAGGAAGTAGAAATGTATATGTTTTCTTTTATCTTTTATTTATTATTTTAGAAACAAAGCAAAGTAATGACACTTGTATTTCACTTAACACTTGTTAATTCTCATGTTAAGATTGTTACACTTGTAGTAAAAAAAAAAATCTTATCAAAACCTTCTCATTAATCTCAATTTACATAAAGAAACAAGCATATAATATATAATTATCATTATTATTATTTTATTTTTAAAATGTTAACTTTAAATAGCTTTGAAACTTATTGCATTAAATTCAAAATATGACTTCCAAATCACAATGTCTATATATTATATATTCACACATAGATAAATTGTAGACAGGAATTTTGGATTTGAAATTTCTAAAATAAATATTTAGAAATAGATTGGATTTTAATACTCAAACATTTTGAACTTTGTAATTCACCATTTATTATGATTTAAATCAATATATATATATATATGTGTGTGTGTGTGTGTGTGTGTGTGTGTGTGTGTGTGTGTGTGCAGATATCTCAAATTATCAGAATTTATTTGTTTCAATTTATAAATCAATATCTTATTAATTAACCCAATTATTTATCGATTACTGAAGTCTACAATTCCGAGATATCACAAAATGATTTACCTGTATATCACTTTACAGTGAGTATACTCCATGGATGTAACGTCCCGAAAATTTTCGACTTTCGAAAATTCAACATCGATACTCACTTTATCGACTGCCGAGAAATCGAATGCCGGAAACCCGAAATGTTAGGGTTTAAGAAAAGGAAAGAGAGAGAATAAGAGGGAAAAAAGAAGATAGAAAATAGAGAGGAAAGAAAATAGAAAATAGAACGAAACAGAAAACAACAGAAGAATAACAGAATCTCACAATTCGCAGCGGAACAACATATAATAAATAAATGAATAATCTTTAAACAAAGAACTGTATCAGTTATTATATTACATCACATTACATTACATTACATCAGAGTGTACAACAACAAACAACATCAAACAATGCAGCGGAAAAAGAAATACTATATACTAATAATACGTCATGCCATCCAGCTTGCTTCCAGCAACTCCAGAATATCCTGATAAACCTTAACTCTTGACTGCCCGTGTGGAAATTGGTGGGCACCCAGAGTTTAGGAAGGAAAACAATAAACTCCGAGTCAGTCATGTGACTGGTGTGGGAACTCAAAACAGTTTATTTATCTTTAAAATCAAAATAGAGGAATATTTTTAAAGTCAATTCGCAATGCTTTTAAAAATGAGACTACCATAAGACCTCCCGCCACACACACAATGCAAACGCAGACTTGGAGGAGATTTCTTCTTATGTTAGTCAAAGATGCTTGATACGCATTAAAAATAACATTTGATATTATTACTAGTGCATAGTGTAGAGAAAATCATTTCGAAAGTAGAATATAAATCTTAGCCAGCATAGGTACCATTATAGTATGCTTACTATAGCTACCATATTAAATGGCAGGTTCTACAACTAAAACCGTACAAGTCTCGTATTGTTTCTTTGGATTTCCAACGAATGATCAGGCCAAGGAACTTCCCATTGCCACATGAGAATGCCTCTGGAAGGACATCCCCGAGAACCAAACCGGATCTCTACCAACACAAGGCCGGGTTACCCCTAACTGAGTAACAACTGACCGAATATGCCATCCCCCGGTCCTTTGGGACCTTTCACCGAGCGCTCGCAATCAATTCACACAATCATAAAGTGTTTTCAACATGAGTAAGTATCTGGGCTCCATACCATGATGCCACCCTTTTCCAGAAGGAAATGCACATATCCTAAAGGGCGCTACCCCTCATAACCTTGCCCCATCTTTCCTGTTTTGACCATTCCGGGGTGTGAGGCTCGACAAAGTCACGTCCACAAAAACATACTTTATACAAAAGCCATGCTTTGGGTCAACAAATGATCATAGAAATGATCACCAGGATAGACGATCAAACAAATGATCCTATCACAAATAATCAACACAATGATCATTTCACAGCAACACTCAGCATATCACATTACCAAATTGGGAATATATCGCTGATAACCTTCAACTACATAACCTCTGAGCTCCTACGTCTCAGAGAAGGGTGTTAAGCTAAAAGAATAAATTCTCCGCCACCAACAGAAATATATTTGAAAGAAATCTGCTTTATATCTCAATTTGTAATGTCAGACATACAATCCATACAAGTCTGTTCCGGGATCGAACAAAACCGAAGGCACTTAGAAAGAAGTCCTTGCAATCCGGATAATCTCTAATCACGTCCGGACTTCCCATCACATAGGGAGTCTCTATACCGTAGCTACTCGGTGCAAAGTCAATCGACGAGTTGTCCTTTCGCTTTCAAAAAGATCCGGTCTTCAACACCGGTCTTCAAATGCAATTCATAACGACGTATCACATATTCGGAATGGGTTATATGACCCTATGGTCCTTTCCCGATTAACCCGAATAGTGAGCGCTTATTCAAAAATAAGTGTGGCATTCAAATTCAAACAAATCACATCAATTACCCATTCAAAGGTAAATATTGATAGTCGGTTATTGAACTATCAGTGGATATGCACACATCACCAGATTCCAAATAATTTTCCAAATTATTTATTTTCCATAAATATCTTTACTAGATATATAATTTTCACACTTCAAAAATAAATCAATATTTATTTTTTTAAACAAATTCCCTTTTTATTCATAAATTCCATAGTGAATTTTTTCATTCCAAAATATCCATGCATATACGATTTTAATTATTCATTTCAATTTATCTTAAAAAAGATGAATTCTCAAAATATTCCCTTTATATTGGAAAACATTTCCATACTTATTTATTCATAAGTAATTCACAAATTTTATTTATTTTCAACCTTTGGAAAATATTCAATATACTTAAATCGAAATTAAGTATATATTTCATTCTTTAAGGAAATCATTCACTTAAACGTATTTATTTGGGCCAAAACGAATGTTGCGTAAAACATCGTTACGACAACCCAAAATCACTAGTATAGGGATTCGAAATTAAAATAGATATATAAATCCCAATACTATACAAAACATTTCCTTTCGGAAAGCATTTACTATAACAACAGTGTTATAGTCCACCATTTCCTTTTATTTCTCGAAAACGTCTATTTCAACAATAAATGTTGAAATCTATGGTTTCGAATCTTAACACATTTTAAAACATCGTTAGATCGTTTTAATTCAATTTAAAACATCACATTCAAAACAATTTCTTTAACATATTATTCACTATTCAAAAACGTGAATATACTTGTTAACAAATTTCATCCTTTTATTCATTTTATTTTAAAGGATTATTCACCATCTAAAATGTGAATATAACTCCATAAATAAGTTATAACAATTTACTTATCAAAATAAGTCTTTCCGAATTTATAGAACAACATTTATAAATTCCATTTCTATTTATTTTATAACTACTTCCTTTTATAAATTCCTTTATTAACCTATCTCAATTCATATCTCATTGATATACTAAAGATTCATATTATAAGTGAAATACTTATAATTTATTTGTTTGCAAAAATCGTTCCTTTGAACTTTATAATTATAAATCTTATAACTTATAAGATTCAATTATTTATCCAAATCTATTCTTTCAATAACTTTATAAATTTTATAAACCTACTGCTTATAAAATTCCATTTATAACTTCACCGTTTATAATTCTATAAATTTCATTCACTTATGAAATTCATTCACAATTCATTCTAACACTTATAAAAACTCGTTTTATAACTCAAATATTTTTTTATTTGTAAATATCAATTTATAAATCTTATATAAATCAATTTATACTATTATTTTAAAACATCTTTAAACTCCTTTACAAATTTTATCATTTTGATTTATAAAATAATTAAATTTCATAAATCCTATATTTAAACTTTTCACAATAATTTCAAAAATCCCTATTTAACTATTTTATAAAATCATTAGCCTCATATTTTCAAAAATCAGTTTTTTTACTATATTTCTCTAAAATATAATTTTTATAACATTAAATTTATATCGTTTATTTATTTAAAATGAATCAATTTCCAAACAAATAGTATATTTTCAAAAATCACTTCAAAAATCATTTTAAAGTTCCAAATTTGGTCCAATGATGCTACATACCAAATAGTCAATCACAACAACAACGATATCATATATCGATATGATAATCCATCAAATATCAAAATATTTGAAATCAAATAAAAACTGTTGAGGAATCCAGTTGGATCCCTCCAACCTGTTTTCCTACATCCACAAACATTAGCACAATACCAATTCCGCTCCAGTACGGAATTATCGCGGTATATGGGATCTAAAATATTATCCGCTTAATAGACGGCGCAATAGGGTCTCATCCGCTATACAAATGCGGGAAATCAATAACTCCAATATATACATATGCCAATATATATATACATTGCTATTATATATAATACCAATTTCACTGTTTATGAAATATTCGCGGTATATGTTATTAATAAATAACATCCGCTTACTAACGGCGCATAATGTATATTTTAACAATCAATAGATATCAATCATCATTCAAACATGCATTCAAATATTTTAAATATAACTATTTAAACTAAAATCGAAACTGATTCGATTGAGTGAGAAGTTCTCACATTGATTTCAATTTCGTTTTAGCGATTTATTTCGAATAAAATTAAACGGACGTTTAATTTTACCCGAAATTCTCACTAACTCCAAATGACTCCAATCCATTTCCATCGCGTAGTGCTCGTCCATATGATTCCAACGCAACTGGTTTCGCGCGTTTTCGACCTCGTATGAAAAAGTTATGATTTTATGAAGTTTACACGATTTTTATATAAACAATTTACAACATAATTAACTAATTTTCAACCTAGCTTCATATTAGCCGTTAGATCCCCTGCTTCCATCATCAGGCCCGTGCGCACAACCCCCCCCCTCTCTTCTTCCCATTCACGCGTGCATCCAGTACCAAGAATGCAAACAACCCATAGCTTTCAAATTTAGGTTTTAAATTTACAACCTCTATGCTTGATTATAACTCGATCAGGGAGCTCCATATTGTAGCCACGACCAAGAGCTATGCTCGGCCCAAACATGGAGGAGCTCGGCTGTCCCAAGCCTTGGGAATTGAGCACGAAACGCACGGTGTACATCTCCACTTTGCCGTCGATCCATGGCTCCAAACGCGACCATAACCGTTGATCTTGTAGTTCTCACTACGCTCTACCACTTTCTAGTTGTAAGTTTCTTGAAACGATTGAAGGATTGAAAGATAAATGAAGGAGAAGAGGAGAGTTTTCTGGCCATTGAATATGTTAGAGGCGGCTAGGGTTTAGATTTAGGTTTTTTTTTCTAATTTATGAAGGAAGGGTGTCTATTTATAGAAGAACGAACGACACTATTCATTCCGGAATTTCCGGACTTCGATTTACGCGCCGTAACCAGCGTTTCTAGGGTTTACCCCGCGTTCCGGACACAATGGAATAGGTTTCGAAAGCTAATTCGGACATCTGTGCGAGTTATGGCTATAAACGTTCAATTTAAATTAAACCGATTTAAACGATTTTCTAGGCGTTTTAATTTGTACCGGACAAACAGTAAATCCAATTGACACGAAATTTGAAACCTTACAATAATATCACATTACATTCCGATGAAACTGGTTTCATCGAAATCCGAGACTTTTTGAAAAATGGCTATTTTAACTCGCCAAATTAATATTAAAAATAATTCGATGCGTTTCGAGCTGCCACGATCAAACGATAACTCCGATTGACACGAAAATTGAAATCCGGTAATAACTAACTATTATGGATCCAATGGAACTAGTTTCGTCCAATTTTGAGACTGTTCAAAAATTGACTATTTTCACTAGTCGATTTAAATATTAAAATATTCAATTTTCACAAATTAACTTTTAATTCGATTTAAAAGTTCTAAAATATCGTTCTAACTTCAATATGATAAAATAAAATTTTACAAATCATTTTCAATCATATTTAACTCAATTTTCAATTATTTCCATAATTTAACACATTAAATTATCGATTGAATTATCCAATTAAATCCAATTATTCGAATTAAAATTTATTCGACTTATAAATTTCACTTATTAATATTTAAAATAAATTAAATATCCAAATTTTAATTACTTAAAATCCTGGGTCGTTACAATCTTCCCCCCTTAAAAGAATTTCGTCCTCGAAATTATCAAGTAAGAAAAGTTACATAATCTATTAACTTTCCCAAAACAAATTTTAAACTTCTCACCATACTTTACTAAGTTTTCAAATCATACTTAGTTATCTTTTCAAACCAAACTACTATTGTTTAACTTTCAACTCTAAATCATAGTCTAAGTTTTCAAAAACTTCCAATTTTCTCAAATTTTTTTCTAACGCCTTAAATTTCCGGAAAAATTCGCCATAGTCTCCTTTGCGCGGCTCGATCCGAAAAAAAAAATGACAGTATATATATCACAAATATACATCTCATCAAGTAAAGAGGCATCCTGCAGGGAAAAAAGTATAAAAGTACGATATGTAATCCGAGATATGTACCTTATATTTTATTAGCGAGCATATACGGCTAATATAGCGCGAAAGCGAGCTCCAAATGCGAAGCAAACGTGATCCGCATCTACTAATCACTCAACAAACAACATGAGAATCATGTAATAGACAATAGTATCAATATACAACATATAACAACATAATAACTATATATGTCAACATAGCAATTGCAATAAAAGCAATATATTCAACCATCAACCAACTATCATCCAAAAATTCATAACCAATCTTAATTAGTTTGCATTCACTAATTCATATTCAAGTTGGTTCACTTCCAAAACAAATTCAATTCTATTTAAGATTCACTTAACTTCTAATTGAATTCCAATTACTTTAGCTTCCAATTTCATTAACACTTAATGAATTATATACAATCAACTAACAACCATATAACAACCAATGTATATTAATTACAATCAAATTCCTTTGCTTTCAATTGGTTTAACTAAATTGATTTTCATTCAACTATTCAATTTCCCATAACATTAAATTTTAATGAATTAACACTTACATTCATTATTTCATATCAACTTAATTTACATTCAATTGATTAACATCCAATCCATTTATTCAATTCAATTACAAAAGTTGAATTTTATTACATATAACTCAAGTTCACATTTATCACTTAACTTTATTAATTTACTTTGATACCAATATCAACTTCATTCAACATCTCTTAAGTTATACTTCATTTTATAAACATCACTTTGTTTTACATAACTTAAATTCCTACTTATAAAGAAATTCAGATTTCAATTCTAAAGTAAATTTCCATTTAACTTTAAATTCATTTTTATTTATAACTCATATTCATAAATATATTCATATAGTTTCACTTCTTATATGTATAAGTTTATTTTACAATTGTAAATCACTTTAATTATAATTCAATTCTTATAATTCATTTGCTTATACAATTTATTCTTTTATTTAGATTATTCAAACAACTAAACAATCAACTTATATACATTTTAATAATTCAGAAAAATTATTTCTTCATATACAAAATATACTCAAGGTAAAATTATTTCATTTACCCAACTTAAAACAATATTGTGCCGAATTGTTCTATTCAAGTGTTTAGAAACCCCTTCGGCATAGTTGTCCAGACCGTGCTGACGAAAGTTCATATGCCACTCAATAAACCAATCATCACAATATAAAACAATTTTATATTCACTAACAAATACGCTCTCATAGCTATTATTACGCTCAAACTCAATCTAGAGTACTACTGACTCTATCTCTAATGAGTAATACCCAACAGAACCATGGTTGTCGCTTAACCATATGCTCTGATACCAAATGTAACGTCCCGAAAATTTTCGACGGCAGCGGTCACAACCGGTAGGCTTTTCAACCATCCCAGCCCCACTGTGGCTTACACTGATATCCCAAACTTGCTTTTACGGCCACCCTTTCGAATGTCACGGCTTCGCCTAACCAACCCCGTAAAGAGGACGTGTGGGGGTAAGAGTCTCCCGTTCGCCACCAAACCGCGAAGCGAGAACCCCCCATCACATATCACCTAGCATAAGCAAGACTGGTGTGGGAACTCAAAATAGTTTATTTATCTTTAAAATCAAAATAGAGGAATATTTTTAAAGTCAATTCGCAATGCTTTTAAAAATGAGACTACCATAAGACCTCCCGCCACACACACAATGCAAACGCAGACTTGGAGGAGATTTCTTCTTATGTTAGTCAAAGATGCTTGATACGCATTAAAAATAACATTTGATATTATTACTAGTGCATAGTGTAGAGAAAATCATTTCGAAAGTAGAATATAAATCTTAGCCAGCATAGGTACCATTATAGTATGCTTACTATAGCTACCATATTAAATGGCAGGTTCTACAACTAAAACCGTACAAGTCTCGTATTGTTTCTTTGGATTTCCAACGAATGATCAGGCCAAGGAACTTCCCATTGCCACATGAGAATGCCTCTGGAAGGACATCCCCGAGAACCAAACCGGATCTCTACCAACACAAGGCGGGGTTACCCCTAACTGAGTAACAACTGACCGAATATGCCATCCCCCGGTCCTTTGGGACCTTTCACCGAGCGCTCGCAATCAATTCACACAATCATAAAGTGTTTTCATCATGATTAAGTATCTGGGCTCCATACCATGATGCCACCCTTTTCCAGAAGGAAATGCACATATCCTAAAGGGCGCTACCCCTCATAACCTTGCCGCATCTTTCCTGTTTTGACCATTCCGGGGTGTGAGGCTCGTTGAAGTCACATCCACAAAAACATACTTTATACAAAAGCCATGCTTTGGGTCAACAAATGATCATAGAAATGATCACCAGGATAGACGATCAAGCAAATGATCCTATCACAAATAATCAACACAATGATCATTTCACAGCAACACTCAGCATATCACATTACCAAATTGGGAATATATCGCTGATAACCTTCAACTACATAACCTCTGAGCTCGTACGTCTCAGAGAAGGGTGTTAAGCTAAAAGAATAAATTCTCCGCCACCAACAGAAATATATTTGAAAGAAATCTGCTTTATATCTCAATTTGTAATGTCAGACATACAATCCATACAAGTCTGTTCCCGGATCGAACAAAACCGAAGGCACTTACAAAGAAGTCCTTGCAATCCGGATAATCTCTAATCACGTCCGGACTTCCCATCACATAGGGAGTCTCTATACCATAGCTACTCGGTGCAAAGACAATCGACGAGTTGTCCTTTCGCTTTCAAAAAGATCCGGTCTTCAACACCGGTCTTCAAATGCAATTCATAACGACGTATCACATATTCGGAATGGGTTATACGACCCTATGGTCCTTTCCCGGTTAACCCGAATAGTGAGCGCTTATTCAAAAATAAGTGTGGCATTCAAATTCAAACAAATCACATCAATTACCCATTCAAAGGTAAATATTGATAGTCGGTTATTGAACTATCAATGGATATGCACACATCACCAGATTCCAAATAATTTTCCAAATTATTTATTTTCCAAAAATATCTTTACTAGATATATAATTTTCACACTTCAAAACTAAATCAATATTTATTTTTTTAAACAAATTCCCTTTTTGTTCATAAATTCCATAGTGAATTTTTTCATTCCAAAATATCCATGCATATACGATTTTAATTATTCATTTCAATTTATCTTCAAAAAGATGAATTCTCAAAATATTCCCTTTATATTGGAAAACATTTCCATACTTATTTATTCATAAGTAATTCACAAATTTTATTTATTCATAAGTAATTCTCAAAATATTCCCTTTATATGTTGAAATCTATGGTTTCGAATCTTAACACATTTTAAAACATCGTTAGATCGTTTTAATTCAATTTAAAACATCACATTCAAAACAATTTCTTTAACATATTATTCACTATTCAAAAACGTGAATATACTTGTTAACAAATTTCATCCTTTTATTCATTTTATTTTAAAGGATTATTCACCATCTAAAATGTGAATATAACTCCATAAATAAGTTATAACAATTTACTTATCAAAATAAGTCTTTCCGAATTTATAGAACAACGTTTATAAATTCCATTTCTATTTATTTTATAACTACTTCCTTTTATAAATTCCTTTATTAACCTATCTCAATTCATATCTCAATGATATACTAAAGATTCATATTATAAGTGAAATACTTATAATTTATTTGTTTGCAAAAATCGTTCCTTTGAACTTTATAATTATAAATCTTATAACTTATAAGATTCAATTATTTATCCAAATCTATTCTTTCAATAACTTTATAAATTTTATAAACCTACTGCTTATAAAATTCCATTTATAACTTCACCGTTTATAATTCTATAAATTTCATTCACTTATGAAATTCATTCACAATTCATTCTAACACTTATAAAAACTCGTTTTATAACTCAAATATTTTTTTTTATTTATAAATATCAATTTATAAATCTTATATAAATCAATTTATACTATTATTTTAAAACATCTTTAAACTCCTTTATAAATTTTATCATTTTGATTTATAAAATAATTAAATTTCATAAATCCTATATTTAAACTTTCCACAATAATTTCAAAAATCCCTATTTAACTATTTTATAAAATCATTAGCCTCATATTTTCAAAAATCAGTTTTTTTTACTATATTTCTCAAAAATATAATTTTTATAACATTAAAATTATATCGTTTATTTATTTAAAATGAATCAATTTCCAAACATATAGTATATTTTCAAAAATCACTTTAAAAATCATTTTAAAGTTCCAAATTTGGTCCAATGATGCTACATACCAAATAGTCAATCACAACAACAACGATATCATATATCGATATGATAATCCATCAAATATTAAAATATCCGAAATCAAATAAAAACTGTTGAGGAATCCAGTTGGATCCCTCCAACCTGTTTTCCTGCATCCACAAACATTAGCATAATACCAATTCCGCTCCAGTACGGAATTATCGCGGTATATGGGATTTAAAATATTATTCGCTTAATAGACGGCGCAATAGGGTCTCATCCGCTATACAAATGCGGGAAATCAATAACTCCAATATATACATATGCCAATATATATATATATATATATATATATATATATATATATATTGCTATTATATATAATACCAATTTCACTGTTGATGAAATATTCGCGGTATATGTTATTAAAAATAACATCCGCTTACTAATGGCGCATAATGTCTATTTTAACAATCAATAGATATCAATCATCATTCAAACATGCATTCAAATATTTTAAATCTAACTATTTAAAATAAAATCGAAACTGATTCGATTGAGTGAGAAGTTCTCACCTTGATTTCAATTTCGTTTTAGCGATTTATTTCGAATAAAATTAAACGGACGTTTAATTTTACCCGAAATTCTCACTAACTCCAAACGACTCCAATCCAATTCCATCGCGTAGTGCTCGTCCATACGATTCCAACGCAACTGGTTTCGTGCGTTTTCGACCTCGTATGAAAATGTTATGATTTTATGAAGTTTACACGATTTTTATATAAACAATTTACAACATAATTAACTAATTTTCAACCTAGCTTCATATTAGCCGTTAGATCTCCTGCTTCCATCATCAGGCCCGTGCGCACACACCCCCCCCCCCTTCTTCTTCCCATTCACGCGTGCATCCAGTACCATGAATGCAAACAACCCATAGCTTTCAAATTTAGGTTTTAAATTTACAACCTCTATGCTCGATTATAACTCGATCAGGGAGCTCCATATTGTAGCCACGACCAAGAGCTATGCTCGGCCCAAACATGGAGGAGCTTGGCTGTCCCAAGCCTTGGGAATTGAGCACGAAACGCATGGTGTACATCTCCACTTTGCCGTCGATCCATGGCTCCAAACGCGATCATAACCGTTGATCTTGTAGTTCTCATTACGCTCTACCACTTTCTAGTTGTAAGTTTCTTGAAACGATTGAAGGATTGAAAGATAAATGAAGGAGAAGAGGATAGTTTTCTGGCCATTGAATATGTTAGAGGCTGCTAGGGTTTAGATTTAGGTTTTTTTTTTCTAATTTATGAAGGAAGGGTGTCTATTTATAGAAGAACGAACGACACTATTCATTCCGGAATTTTCGGACTCCGATTTACGCGCCCTAACCAGCGTTTCTAGGGTTTACCCCGCGTTCCGGACACAATGGAACAGGTTTCGAAAGCTAATTCGGACATCTGTGCAAGTTATGGCTATAAACGTTCAATTTAAATTAAACCGATTTAAACGATTTTCTAGGCGTTTTAATTTGTACCGGACAAACGGTAAATCCAATTGACACGAAATTTGAAACCTTACAATTATATCACATTACGGATCCGATGAAACTTGTTTCATCGAAATCCGAGACTTTTTGAAAAATGGCTATTTTAACTCGCCAAATTAATATTAAAAATAATTCGATGCGTTTCGAGCTGCCACGATCAAACGATAACTCCGATTGACACGAAAATAGAAATCCGGTAATAACTAACTATTACGGATCCAATGGAACTAGTTTCGTCCAATTCTGAGACTGTTCAAAAATTGACTATTTTCACTAGTCGATTTAAATATTAAAATATTCAATTTTCACAAATTAACTTTTAATTCGATTTTAAAAGTTCTAAAATATCGTTCTAACTTCAATATGATAAAATAAAATTTTACAAATCATTTTCAATCATATTTAACTCAATTTTCAATTATTTCCATAATTTAACACATTAAATTAACGATCTAATTATCCAATTAAATCCAATTATTCGAATTAAAATTTATTCGACTTATAAATTTCACTTATTAATATTTAAAATAAATTAAATATCCAAATTTTAATTACTTAAAATCCTGGGTCGTTACAATTGACAAGTTTTCACAAGTTTAAAATC
This sequence comes from Allium cepa, assembly GCA_030765085.1. Lineage (NCBI taxonomy): Eukaryota > Viridiplantae > Streptophyta > Magnoliopsida > Asparagales > Amaryllidaceae > Allium > Allium cepa. The sequence continues at coordinate 84,029,215 of CM060929.1, read as the reverse complement.
TTGATTTTTATATTCAAACAACATGTTTTGTTTTAAAAACATAAGCCTATAAATAATCGAATGAGAACATCTTGTACTTTGAATGGTTTACTTGACTCTGTAACTACACTAAATCTTCATATTCAAGTTTAATAGGAAACTCATACTTGAACACAGAATTGCAAACCAAATACATAGGCCATCACATATTATCAATACATCATACACACAAATGAACTTAGGAATTAAAGATTTTGTTTACTCACCAAAATATTAGTTGAACAGAAAGCAAAGATTTTGTTGAAAGGCTGCAGTTGAATTTCCAGAAAGCTTCTCCCTTTCGTTTTTTTGTTGAACTTTATTGGGTTTTCAAAGACAAGGTGTTGTTTATTTTTCTTCTTTCTTATCTCAGTTTTGCTTCTTAAGTTTGTTAAGTTATGGAACGAACTGAAAATAAGATGATGTATATATATAGAAAGGGCTTTGAACAGCTGTAGTTTATAACCAGTACAAGCTCACCCTGTTTTTGCTCAGATTTGTGTTTAATATACTGCAAATTGAAATGATATTGTAAATCTCGACTGAAAGGATTTTCTTGCAACTTGAATTGACAAAATGTCATGCTAATTAAATGCATGTCTCCAAATATGTTTACATCTAATTAATTTTGGCTGATATTTATATTTGGTACAAAGATATTTACATCTCATTTCGGCTAAACATATTTTGTACTAAGATATTTTGTATATATGTAAATAGTCTATCTTCTTTTACACTGCACACATATATATTACACAACAATACTTGTGTTATTGTTTTGGTCAATGATTCTGTTTTTACCTTACAATTTGTATTATGCAGCAACTTGTTACTATCTTTGTTAAAGATTTATATTGTACAAATGTATAATAAGTTATGAAAATATTTTATCTTCTTTGCATAGTTCATATGTATATACAGGTTATTCTCTTTTTAAACCTTCTGATATGTTTATGTAAAGTTGTTCTAGATATGGATTTGGCTTATGCATTGATTTATAACATTGTATTTGTAAACTTTATATTTCTATTTATATCTTATATTTTATAATTATGTTTTATACTTATGTTTTTATATTCATATTTAAATATTGATAGGACTTCTTATTTTAAACACTATTATTTAGATTACCCTTTTATATGTATTATATTAAATATTGAAAATATACAACTTTTTGTTTTATGAATAATAAAGAATTTATTTTAGATTTTCAAATCAAAATTTCCTTTACAGACACATATATAACTAGTAAATATTAAAAGATCTTATTTATTTATAAAATGAAAAGCTTGTATTTTATTTAATTAGATTAAATTCTTATTAAAATATATTGCCAAAATTCCGGGTCGTTACATTCCTCCCCCTTTAAAAGAATTTCGTCCCCGAAATTTAAAACAACAGTTAATTCAAAAGCTTTTATATTAATAATCCAAACATATATATCATCCATACAATAACAAACAAATAAACAATCTATCCCAACAAACATCACTAGTTATCCGGGCACAAATCTGGATAAGCTTTCCTAAAACTATCGAGAGTTTCCCAGGTACAATTTCTGGGATCCTCGCTCCACTGCACTTTGACGAGTTTCACCACTTTGCTCCAGAGTTGCTTCTCATGTTTATCCACAATCTGAACTGGATATCTGACCACAGTCAAATTGGGATCCACTTCCAAATCTTCTTGAACTACTGGTTCTATAACCAGTGATTGATCGTGAACAAATTTCCTCAGATGTGATACATGAAATACATTGTGAATCCCAGACATCCATTCTGGCAATTCAATTCTATAAGCTATAGTTCCAATTCTTTCCAACACTCAGAATGGTCCAATATATCTTGGAGCAAGTTTTCCCGTCTTTCCGAATCTTATAGCACCTTTGATTGGGGAAACTTTGATAAAAACCAAATTTTCGATCTCAAATTCCAGTGGTCTTCGTCTTTGATCAGCATATTTCTTCTGACGATCTTGAGCAGCTTTCATCCTTTTCTTGATAAGCTCAACCTTCGCAGAAGCTTCTCGAATTAGATCGGGCCCGAGCACAAGGCGATCTTTTGATTCAATCCAACAGGATGAGGATCTACACGGTCTTCCATATAAAGCTTCGTAAGGAGCCATCTTAATACTCGCTTGATAAATATTATTATTAGAGAATTCCACTAGATGAAGATGGTCTTCCCACGATCCTTCAAAATCCAAAATACAAGCTCACAACATATCCTCAAGAATACGATTAAGTCTCTCCGTCTGTCCGTCTGTCTGAGGATGATAGGCTGTACTCAATCTCAAATTTGTTCCCATTGTTGATTGTAGTGCCTCCCAAAATTGGCTGGTGAAGATAGGATCACGGTCACTTACTATATTGACAAGAACACCATGCAATCTGACTATCTCCCTCAAGAAATTTTTTTCCAGAGAAGCTGCAGTACGAGTTGCCTTAACTGGTATAAAATGGGCACTCTTAGTTAAACGATCCACAATAACCCATATTCCATCATTTCCTTTCCTGGTTCTGAGAAATCCGTCGATAAAATCCATCGAAATCATTTCCCACTTCCAATTTGGAATTTCCATAGGCTGTAATAATCCGGCTGACTTCTGTTGATCACCTTTAACTTGTTGGCAGATGGCACAACTGTTAACAAAAGCAGCTACATCTTTCTTCATGCCCTTCCACCAAAAGACTCTCTTTATATCCTTATACATCTTCGAGATTCCCAGATGAATATTCAATTTTGAGCGATGACTCTTAGACAACACTTCCTGTCTCAAATCCCTATCATTCGAAACACAAATTATCCGATTAATCCTTAATGTTCCTTGACCATCGATTTCAAAACTGGGACACTGACCCTTTCTAACTCTTTTGATGATCCTCCTCAACATCTTATCAGATTCTTTCTTGCTCTAAATCCTTTCAATAAGAGATGGATCAACTTCCAGAAGAGATATGACTACATTTCTACTAAGAGCATTAGCTATAAAATTCGCCTTGCCCAGGGTATACAAAATATCCAAATCATATGATGCCAGAAATTCGACCCACCGCTGCTGCTCCAGATTAAGATCCTTTTGAGAGAAAAGATATTTCAACGGTTTGTGATCCGTGAACAATTCGAATTTCTCTCCCAAAGGATAATGTCTCCAAATCTTCAAAGTAAAGACAATGGCTAACAACTCCAGATCAGGCGTAGCGTAGTTCTTCTCAAGTGGCTTCAATTGCCGACTCGCATACGCAATTATCTTCTATTCTACATCAGAACTGCTCCCAATCCAATTATACAAGCATCAGTATAAACCTCAAATTTGCTCTTCCCATCCGGAATAACAAGCACTGGTGCACTGGTTAGCCTTGTCTTCAATTCCTGGAAAGCTTCTTCATACCGGGGTGTCCATTTGAATTTAGCTCCTTTCCTTGTCAGCTTAGTCAGATGTGAAGAAATCTTGGAATAATCCCTGATAAATTTCCTGTAGTAGCCAGCCAATCCTAGAAAACTGCGAACTTCAGTCGGTGTCTCCGGCTGTTTCCATTCTAGAATAGTTTCAACTTTCGCTAGGTCTACAGAAATACATTCACCAGAAACAATGCGCCCTAAAAATTTGACTTCTGATTTCCAGAAATGGCACTTCGAGAACTTTGCCTTCAACACATGCTTCCTCAGAGTCTCCAATACAATTCTCAAGTGCTGCCTGTGCTCTTTTTCAGGTTTGGAGTAGACCAAGATATCATCGATGAATACTAGAACAAACTTATTCAATACATCCCTAAAAACTAGATTCATAAGGTCAACGAAGTAGGAAGGAGCGTTGGTTAACCCAAAAGGCATAACCAACCACTCATAGAAACAATTTGGTCCCCTAAATGCGGTCAAAGGAATACTGTCTTTAGCTACCCTCAACTGATGGAAACCTGAAGCTAAATCCAGTTGAGAAAAGACAGATGCTCCATGCAACTGGTCAAAGAGATCATCGATACGAGGAAGAGGATATTTATTACGTATAGTCACTTTGTTCAATTCTCTATAATCCACATAGAACCTTAGCGATCCATCCAATTTGGTGACAAACACCACAGCAGAACCCCAACAAGAAAAACTAGGCCTAACCATCCCCTTCTCCAAAAGATCACGAGTCTGCTTAATTAACTCCTCTCTCTCCCTAGGAGCCATCCTCCTACTGGGCTGAATCACCGGCACTGCTCCTAGAATCAAGTCAATACGAAACTCTATCTCTCGATGTGGCGGCATACACTTAACTTCTTCAAAAACATCAGCAAAATCTTGTACCACATCGATATCTTCAATCTTCTCTTCAGAAATCTCAATTTCATGCAAAAGACTGCTCAAGTGAATTCCAGAATTATCACACGACACTCTGGCAATTCTACCCAAATCAGTTTCCAAAGAGAAACTGTTCTCTCATCACAATTCAAAACTGCTTTATACTTATCAAGACAATCCATTCCCAAAATAAGATCAAATCCCTTAAAATTCAACACATACGGGTCACAAGAGAAACTATGGGATAAATAAGAAACCTTCAAGTCCTTATAGATCGTCTCTAATTTGGTTACCCCTCATATTGGATTAGATACCAAGATAGGACAGTCTATTGAACTAGGGGTAAGAAAGAACTTCTCTACAGAGTCCAGAGAAATAAAACTCAAAGAAGCACCCGAATCAAACAAAACTTTAATATATTTTCCATCTAAAAGTAAAGTACCTTCCAAAACCCCTTTGCCTTTCGAAGAAGAAGATGGACCGGCTTCTAAAGCAAAGACCTGATTCTGAGGATCCCTCTGCAAAAGTGGACAATTCTTGATCATGTGGCCAGGCTGATGACAATTGAAACACAACGATCTCTGAACCATAGCTGATCTTGGACCACTATAATGCGGTTGCTGCTTCTGCTGATGGAATCCTTTTCTGGGACACTTATTTGCCAAATGTCCTTCCTGTTGACAAATGTAGCATTTGCGAGGTCCGTTGTTAATTACAGGCTTCTTCTTGCTCGGCTTTCTCCATTTGGGATCGAACTTCCGCTTATTCGGATTAGTGAAATTCCCACCTGAAGCTGCAATTGGTGCCACTGATTTCTTACTCATCAAATCCTCATATCTCATTGCCATATCAATCAAATCAACAAAAGATCCTTTCAAAAGCACTGTCATCTTTACATGAAATTCAGGCCTCAATCCTTGCACAAACTTTTCATTCTTTTTGAGAGGAGTATCAATGAGTCCTGGTCCATAGCATGAAAGTTCATTGAATTTTTCTCATACTCCATTACAGACATGTTACCCTGCTTCAAATTTAGAAAATCCCGATACAATTGAGTTTTCCCTGCCGTTGGCATAAACTTCTCCTCAAATAACTCCTTAAATCTGTCCAAAGAAATGTCATCCTTAGAAATGTTTGCTACTGTTGCATCCCACCAGGCTGTTGCACCACCCTGCAATTGCCACGATGCCATTTCTCCCTTACGCTCATCAGACAATTTCATGCTCTTAAAGATGCGCTCACAAGAGCATAGCCAAGATTGAACTTCAATTATCGATTCTGAACCTTTGAATGGTTGGCCTCTAAGGTTGATGAAGTCTTTGCATAAAGCAACAAAACTAACTTGAGGCGGTACTGGATTTACAGCCTCACTAGCATTTTGACTTCGTCCATTATCAGTCGAAGTACTGGCCTACCTCTGCCTCTCCTTCCAGAACTCATGTTGGCCACCTAAACAGGTAACTCAAAAAATTTAGATATATATATATATATATAATTATATGAAAATAAAAATACGCACTCTCAAGATAAATATAACCCAAGAGCTTAGGTACTCTCTCAACCTACCGCTCTAATACCAGCTGTGACGACCCGCCTTTTTAACCTCAGAAAGACGTATCATCATTAAGAAAGAAAGGGATAGAATAGAAAAGAATAGAAAGAAAGAATAACAACATCAGAATCTCACAGCGGAATGGAACAAAATACAATACATCACATAACTATTACAAAGTTGTACATACAACAGAGTTATAAAATATCATACCGCAGGACAGTCATATACATATCTGTCAATACATACATCCCAAAATACATCATACATCAACAAACAAAGCGGAACTAGATAGATGGATACATACGTCTAGACTCCTGCTCCAAGCTCCTCTAGAAACTCAACACTCCAAATACCTATCACTTGGCTACTCATAAAAATTTGAGTACCCAAGAGTTTATGAAAAACAAAATATAAACTCTGGGTCAGACATGGGTCTGGTGTGAGTAAACGGGTTAAAATTGTTTAACTTTTGTTAACGGTAAAAATAGCTTTAACGCTAACACCCGGTGTATATCGTGATGAAGTGAAAGCACCACCCGCTTGCATGGGAATCAAAGTAGACAAAAAATAGCAGAAAAGTAAAAGAGACAGAGATTTTTATAGTGGTTCGGCTTCTAGCAAGCCTACATCCACTTTACATCCTCCATTACCTTCTTCGAGCACGCTTTTACAAGATTACAACACCTTTACAACACGATTGATTGATTACAGCACTTTCATAATTCACTTTCGAGTTTACAACACAATTGAAGAAGGAGATTAGAACTTTGATCATAGATTGTTCCTCGGATCCATGCTGAATGGAGTAGATGCATTGAAGAAGAATCTTCAATGGTTGAGGTGCTCGGAGAGTCGAGAAATCAGCAGTGTAGGCGCCTTCAAATCCAGAAACGTCCCCTTGTCTTTGGAGTAGGCGGAGTATTTGTAAGAGAGATCAGAGTTGGGTCGGCTGGGTATAGGTCGTGAGCGACTTAGGGGTAGGTCTTAAGGTCGAGGACAACCTAAGGATTGACTATAGGTCGTGGGCGACTTATGGGGTGGTAGAAGAAGGAGTAACGACTTAAGGGATAACGGCATTAGGAGTTATGGCATGGAGTGACCTAAGGGAAAAGGCGGGGTCTGCTTTAGGTCGTGAGCGACTTATCTTTGTGGAGTGGATGGGTCGTGAGCGGCTTATCTTTGTGGAGTGGATAGGTCGTGAGCGACCTATGGGTTAAGGAGAGGAGTTAGGTCATGTGCAACCCAACTTTGATGAGGTAAAACTGGTTAGGTCGTTTAAGTATTAAGTCGCTAGGTCACTGTTGCTAGGTCGCAACGCTTGCTGTGCCAGGTCGCTAGCCCGCTTCGTCTTTAGATTGCTTACTTCCTTAGGTCGGTAGAAGTTTTGCGTCGTTGGACGCTATAGGTCGCTATGCATTGTAGACCGCTGCCTTTTTGAGGAGTTAGATCGCTTGGCCATGTACCTTCTTAAGTCGCTTCACTCTGAAGATGGTTAGGTCGCAGCACCCATAGGTCGGTAGGTCGTTCATTCTAACTCGTTGGATATTCCATGTCCTAGGTCGAACACCGTAGCAGTGGCGTTGCCCCCGCACCCCCACCTTGGGGGGTTGGCACCCCCCTTGGACCCCCCCTCCGTAGGGGATCTTAGATGAGAAATCATTCAACAGAACTTGCTTTGTTGAGATGCTGAGTTGACCAATCTTTGAGAAGAGCTGTCTTGCTTTTCTCGCTCGATTTTTTGATATCACGGCCTTGCTAAAAAGGCGGGATAACAACTTTGAAAACCATTTGAAAATAAAGGTATCACATAAGACTCCCCATACATAAACACGGGAAAGATTTTACCTTACGCTAACCAAAATATTTTATATGAACTTCAGTGATGTTATAATAGTGTCTAGGGTTTTCAAGTAAATAGAAAATAGCCGAAATTGTTACATTCATTAAATTCCAGCTACTAGCCACAAAAGTGGGTAATACAAATCAAAACTGTAGGGTCTCATAGGGAAAATTGGTTTCCATTAATGGCAGGGCTACTGGGGTACCGCCCGTCACAGTACGGGGCCTAGATCACCGTACTGAGGATCACTCCCGACCTACTACAACACAACGCCGGAACCATTCCTTACTAAACAGTCCCGAACAAGATAACCCCACAGTTGTGGCCAACAACTGCCCACTAAGCCTTAATAAAGGGACATCTAGACATGGGTATATCTCGTCCTGCTTGGGAATTAACCACCTAACCTTGCTACATCTCCCCTGTTTAAGCCATTCCCGGTTGATAAGGCTTGAGGCTACGATTACATTTATAGCACATATCTCTTAGAATGCACATCGTCCACCTGATGATGTGTTGAAAGCATTCAATCCATTCAAGTTCGTTCCGTGTTCGAACGAAACCGAAGGCATTATCTCGTTACACTCGTTTTGGAATCGCCCTCAGAGTTAACAACGATAACCCTTGCATTCTGAAACACCATCTCGATCTCTACTTGATATGTCACGACCTATCATTTAATTTGGATCAATGTGCTTTTCGGAATATCGAATTGATAACCGATCCCGGTCTCATCGAAATCCGAACGGCATTTTAAGGGCCAAGTTGTCTATTTAGTCTTAACAGCTTAAATTAATACTTTGAATTTACATAACAGATATCACAGATAAATCATATATATTCATCACAGATATATTCAGAATATATCACAGCATATCACAGAATATCACCAAACAGATTCCAGAGTCAATCAAACAAGAAGCATCAGTTCATATCAAACTGGTTTGATTAATTTTAACTTAAATTATAATTATTACCAGTTTGATTAACCCCTAATTGATCAATTTATTAAATTATTAATTACTTCATTACTCATTTAATTGATTATTAATTCTTTTAATAATAGCCTTAATTATTAATTAATAGAACTCAATTACTCATTAATGATCAATTAATTACTTAGTTAATCATTAATTATCAATTTATTAATCATCTAATCTTTAATTAATCATTTAATTAGTTAACTTTTATTCATTAATTAACTTAAGTAGTTAATTAAAATCTTAATTTCAAATTGGTTTAACAACAAAATTATTAATGTAAATTTTCAATTAAAAATTTATTTGAATTATTTATTTAACTACATGTATAAATTAATTACATCCTTAATTCCCTTACTTTAGATTAATTAAATAATTACATTACAACCCTCCTTTATAAGATTTAAATCAAAACCTAACTTAAACTTGTCAATATTGTAAATTTTATTATTACATAACCTTTCTTAGCAAAATAACTTAAAAGTTATTAAAGTTTATCCGCTAGGAGAAGAACCCGAAGAGGGCACTTGATTACTTCGAGCAAACGTCGAGTACTTCCCTCCTTTTCCCCACGTCACTGTCCTTCACCCTCTCCTTCTTTTACCTTTTTCTTTTCACCTTTTTTAATATTATTACAAGCTTAAGTTATAAAATTAAAACAACTGCAGTACCAAGCGAACACACGCGCGTTCCAGGTTAAAACACGAAGCAACACCCAAAAATCTCGAGCAAAAGCACGCGACAACCACGACAACCCATCGGACATCAAACGCCACCGTGCACGTGCACGGTGGTTCGCCGCCCCTCCTGCGACCCTCGTCACCACCCACAAAACACAAATCCACTCAATGATTGAAAACAAAACCCAAATTTTCACAAAAAGGCGAATCGACAAAAAAAGCCTAAAGCTCGAACTCGAAACACGAAAACCTCACCGAAAACCACCACGTTCTGCCATCACCCATCACTGGAGGCAAAGCCCTTCGCCAACGCTATGTCCAGACCTTCCCCGGCCTTCACCCAAAATTTCGAGATACTCGATCAATCCAAGGTGTCGAAAACACGAAATTTACAGACCACGGAAAAACATGAACCCAAGCCCTATTTGTATCTCGACCTCAAAATCCTTGCATTGGAAAAATTATTTAGCATTTTCCTATGTTAATACATCTTCAAGCTTGCAACATAAGAAATTTCAACAATTAAAATTAATTGAATCAACCAATATTGACAAAAATGTAACTTTTATTCATATTCAAATTGCACCATAAGTATTGAACTAAAAATCATCGTTTTCATTTTAAAATTCCTAACATTCTATATAGATTCTTGCTAGGTATTTGAATCTGCAATTTAGTATACTTGAATTTAACACAAATTAAATGATTTCCCTGTAAATCACTTTACAGTGAGTATACTCCATTGACAAGTTTGCACAAGTTTAAAATCTTGATTTTATATTCAAACAACATGTTTCGTTTTAAAAACATAAGCCTATAAATAATCGAATGAGAATATCTTGTAATTTGAATGGTTTACTTGATTCTGTAACTACACTAAATCTTCATATTCATGTTTAACAGGAAACTCATACTTGAACACAGAATTGCAAACCAAATACATAGGCCATCATAATATTATCAATACATCATACACACAAATGAACTTAGGACTTAAAGATTTTGTTTGCTCACCAAAATATTAGTTGAACAGAAAGCAAAGATTTTGTTGAAAGGCTGCAGTTGAATTTTCAAAAAGTTTCACCCTTTTGTTTTGCTGTTGAACTTTATTGGGTTTTCAAAGACAAGGTGTTGTTTATTTTTCTTCTTTCTTATCTCAGTTTTGCTTCTTAAGTTTGTTAAGTTATGGAATGAACTGAAAATAAGATGATGTATATATATATAGAAAGGGCTTTGAACAACTGTAGGTTATGACCAGTATAAGCTCACCCTGTTTTTGCTCAGATTTGTGTTTAATATGCTGCAAATTGAAATGATATAGTAAATCTCGGCTGAAAGGATTTTCTTGCAACTTGAATTGACAAAATGTCATGCTAATTAAATCCATGTCTTCAAATATGTTTACATCTAATTAATTTTGGCTGATATTTATATTTGGTACAAAGATATTTACATCTCATTTCGGCTAAACATATTTTGTACTAAGATATTTTGTATATATGTAAATAGTCTATCTTCTTTTACACTGCACACATATATATTACACAGCAATACTTGTGTTATTGTTTTGGTTAATGATTCTATTTTTGCCTTACAATATGGATTATGCAGCAACTTGTTACTATCTTTGTTAAAGATTTATATTGTACAAATGTATAATAAGTTATGAAAATAGTTTATCTTCTTTGCATAGTTCATATATATATACAGGTTATTCTCTTTTTAAACCTTCTGATATGTTTATGTAAAGTTATTCTAGATATGGATTTGCCTTATGGATTGATTTATAACATTGTATTTGTAAACTTTATATTTCTATTTATATCTTATATTTTATAATTATGTTTTATACTTATGTTTTTATATTCATATTTAAACATTGATAGGATTTCTTATTTTAAACACTATTATTTAGATTACCCTTTTATATGTATTATATTAAATATTGAAAATATACAACTTTTGGTTTTATCGAATAATAGAGAATTTATTTTAGATTTTCAAATCAAAATTTCCTTTACAGACACATATATATCTGGTAAAATATTCAAAGATCTTATTTAATTATAAAATAAAAAGCTTGTATTTTATTTAATTAGATTAAATTATTATTAAAATATATTGCCAAAATTCCGGGTCATTACAATGGCCGAGCCATTTGACCCATAGACCGAGCCAAAAGTTGAACCAAACTCCACTATGTTGCCTAGTCTCTTGATATTCTTATATTGTAATTTGCTTCACATATTCTAGCCTTTATGCCATGCATTCCTATGGTCAATGTAACGATCTCGGATTTTAAATAAGTTTAAATTGATAATTAATTTAATTTTTGAATAAAAATTGTAAAATTAATTAGTAAGTTGATTTGATTTTCTCCAAAAATTTAAATGAATATATGTATTAATACAAATAAAAATATACTACGAAAATAATAATAATAAAATAGATTGAAAAAAAATTTGAATTGGGATTTTTAAATAACATTAGTAAACACATATTAGTAAACTTTGTAAAATATGATGTCAATTTGACAAATTCTAATATCATGTTAAAAGTAGAACTGTATTCATATTATAAAGTGATAGAACAAAGGCAAAGAAATAAATTTTATTCAAAATAAAAGAAACAATACATTCACATAGGAACAAAGAATAAGTATGAACACTTATAAAAGAAAACAAAAATATATGTTGTACATAAAGTAAAAGCAAGCTAGGCAAGCAAAGAAAATATACTCAAGTATGAAAAGAAAAATTAATATCTCAGCAGCACAAAGATGTGAAGCAAATAAAATAAAAATATAACAAGATAAGTATGGCTGAAGTAAACAAATGTACTAACCAAAATATTTGCAGCCACTAAAATAAGTTTATAGCCAAAATGAATTAGCTTAGTCAACAAACAAAAGAAAATATCTATGTATATAATATCTTTAGCTGTAAACAAATATGTGAACAAGCAAGTACATAATATTATCTCTAAGCACATAAAGTATATCTTCCCAGCCGAAAAAAATCTGCATAGCCACCGCCATATCATTTCAACCTCCAAAGAAAAAAAATCTCTGATCTTATTTTTACAAACCAAATAATATCTACCCTGTGTTGTACAAATATACATAACATCACTTGTACGAATAATTACATTAACCTGTACACTCTATTTTATATATCAAACTATCCATTTTAGTTCGTTCAGTTCTAAGCTGTGCAAACTTAAAGTGAATATCATCTCCAACTTAAACACCAAATCAACTGAGAACATCAATACAAACCAGAGATTAAAGAATCAAGTAAAGGCTTCAGCAAGTAAATTTCAAGCCTGATTCAAAATGAAGAAGCTCTGTTCTCTCCTATTCTGGAAAACAACTGCGAGTAACATCACAATTAAATAGTTAAGTGTATTTGTTCTGTGACATGCTTCTCTCTGAAAATTCATTTTCTTTTGAGTACACTTTTGTTTAGTATATCTCTGTGAATGTTTGAATACAGTGAGGAGCATCTCTGTGTACCCCTCTGACCTTAGTTCCAGGCTTCAGTGCTCATCAAAATTCATTTGTTCTTGATCTAAGCTTTAACAAGACTTGAATTTTGAACATAAAATGTTTGTTATAACATAACTTAAGTCTAAAAATTTGTTTAAAGGAAAATAGCTTGTATTAGTTCTGGAAAATATAAAACAACAGTGGAAAACTTAAATTAGTTAAAATTTAATTTTTATAATTCATGGATTCAGGCATATGAATCAAATGCTAAAACAAAAACTAGATTTTTAAAGCAAAAATCACGATGTTTAGATGCGGGGTTAGGGTGAAATTCTGGGTTGAACGAAAATCGTTCTTCGACCAAATTCCGGTGATCTCGATGTTGAGGGTGGTTGTGACTCTTTGGGATGGTAGAGGATCGATCGGGGGTTGTGAGAAAAATGAAGCGGTGGCATGTAGTCGATCGAGGTGGCGACGGTGGGAGATTTAAGTTAGTAAACCTAATTATTTTAGGTGGTCAGGAAATCTATCGAAGCGTTTCTTCTCGTGCATCGAGTTGCACGAGTCTTTGGGGGATGAAAGTATGGTGGATGGCGAAGGGTTGGTCGGAGTTGCAGATTTTTCTGTTGGTTAGAGCTTTGGAACGAGGCATTTCCAGGTTTGGTGGCGAGTGGATGTTGTAGAGCAGGGATGGTTCCAGGTTGTGATTGATTGGCTTAAATTCGAATTTTGAGTTTGTTTGAAGCTTCGGTGGTCGGGATCGAGAGCGACGGTCGAGGTCGATATGGCGGAGTTATCAATGGTGGTCGAAGGCGATTGATTCGCCTGTGCACGTGAACGCGTGTCAGTGAACATGCGTGATTGCTGATGGAAGGAGGAAGGCTCGAGTAGAATGTTTAATTTCAGGTATTCAAACCTGTAGTGTTTTAAAATGTAATGTTTGCGACTTTTCGACGCTCGAAAACCGACATTAATACGTCCACTGTATCAACTGCCGAGTAATCAAATGCCGGAAAACCGTACCGTTATGGTTGAAGAAGAAGAAAGAGATAGAAGAAGAGAGAAAAAGTTAGAACAGAACAGAAAGAACAACAGAACAATATCAGAATCTCGCAATCGCAGCGGAACAACATATAATAGATAGATGAATAATCTGTAAAAAAACAACTATATCAGTTATTACATTACATCATATTACATTACATTACATCATCAGAGTGTACAACAACAAACAACAAACAACAACAAACAACGGAAAAGAAATACTATATACTATTGAATACGCCATGCCATCCCGCTTGCCTCCAACAACTCCTGAATTCCAGAATACCTGATAACCTAACTCTAGACTGCCCGTGTGGAAATTGGTGGCCACCCAGAGTTTAGGAAGGAAAACAATAAACTCCGAGTCAGTCATGTGACTGGTGTGAGAACTTAAAACAGTTATTTATCTTTAAAAAAAAGAACAGGATAATTTTAAAATAGATTCGCAATGCTTTTTAGAAAATGAGACTACCATAAGGCCTCTCGCACACACACAATGCAAATGCAGAATCGGAGGAGATTTCTCCTTATGATAGTCAAAGATGCTTGATACGCATTAAAAAAAACATTTGATATTATTACTAGTGCATAGTGTAGGGAAAATCATTTCGAAAATAAAGATATAAATCTTAGCCAGCATAGGCATTTCACACTTATGCCTACAATAGCTACCATGTTCAATAACAGGTTACCGCCACATTCCATGGAAGGTTATGCAACTAAAACCGTACAAGGTTCGTATTGTTTCTTTCGATTTTCAACAAATGGTCAGGCCAAGGAACTTTCCATTGCCACATGGGTACGCCTTTGGAAAGACGACCCGAGAACCTAACCGGATCTCTGCCAACACAAGGCCGGCTTACCCATAACTGGGTAACTACTGACATGAATATGTCATTCCCCGATCGTAACCGATCTATATCCAAGGATCCTCGATTTCCAACAACCACAAAGCAATAAATTTGCAGCAACAACATAGGTTAAGTATCTGGGCTCCATACAATGATACCACCTCTATCCAGAAGGAATGACATACACTAAAGGGGCGCTACCCCCTAATAACCTTGCCGCATCCTTCCTGTTTTGACCATTTTCGTGGTGTGAGGTCCGAGGAAGTCTCGTCCACAAAGCCACGCTTTATATAAAAGCTGTGCTTTGATCATCAAATGCTTAACAGTACTTCATATGCCACATTACCAATTTGGGAATGTATCACTAGTAACCATCAACTACATAACCTCTAAGGGTGTTAAGCTAAGAGAATAAATTCTCCGCCACCAACGGAAATATATTTGATAGAAACCAACTTTACAACTCAAACTGTAACGTCAGACACACATCCATACAAGTCCGTTCCGGGATCGAACGGAACCGAAGGCACTTACAAAGAAGTCCTTGCAATCCGGATATTCACTAATCACGACCGGATTTCCCATCACAAAAAGGGTAATAAATTTCTATATCGGAGATCAGCCGATGCAGAAACATTCAACGGTGATCCTTCCGTTTTCACAAATATCCGGTCTCCAACACCGGTCATCAAATGCAATCCATAACGACGTATCACATATTCGAAATGAGTTATACGACCCCAAGGTCCTTTCCCGGCTAACCCGAATAGTAAGAGCTTATTCAAAAATAAGTGTAGCATTCAAATTCAAGCAATCACAACAAATACCTATTTAAAGGTAAATATTGATAGTCGGATTATTTAATTATCAATGGGTATGCTCAACATCACCAGATTCCAAATAATTTTCTAAATTATTTATTTTTCAAAATATCTTTACTAGATATATAATTTCCACAATTCAACCATTTGAAAACAATTTTCAAATCACTTTTCACCTTTACCACTTTTGGAAAAAAATTTCAATCATTTTCCTTACGCGAAAATATTTTCATTTCAAAATGGTTCATTTAAACCAATTGAATAAATCCTTACCGATTTACTTTATATTCACATTCCAAATCCGTAAATTTCATTTCCACACTTCATTAATAAATCAACGTTTATTTTTAAACAAATTTCCTTTCCTTTTATAAATTCCATAGTGAATTTACACTTCCCAAAATATCTATGAATATACGATTTCCAAATTGATTTCTAATATTCATTTTCAATTTATCTTTAAAAGATAAAATCTCAAAATATTCATTTCATATTGGAAAACATTTCCATACCTATTAAATAATAATAAGTAATTCACAAATCCATTTATTTTCAACACTTGGAAAATATTCAATACACTTAAATCGAAATTAAGTATATATTTCATTCTTTAAAGAAAACGAGCGCTTAAACACATCTATTTGAGTCAAAACGAATGTTGCACAAAACATCGTTACGACGACCCAAAATCACTAGTATAGGGATTCGAAATTAAGATAGATATATAAATCCCAATACTATATAAAATATTTCCCTTCGGAAATCATTTACTATAACAACAGTGTTATAGTCCACCATTTCCTTCTATTTCTCGAAAACGTCTATTTCAACAATGAATGTTGAAATCTATGGTTTCGATAGTCAATACGTTTTATTCTCTTAGTCAATAAGTTAAACTACATAATTCAACTGATTTCGGATTTATAAACAATGTTTATAAATTCCATTTCTATTCATAAAAACTTTAATTGTAAAATACCCTTTTTAAATCAATTCAATTTATAACTCAACTTTATACCCAAAATCCGATTTATAAGTCAATTATTTATAAATCTTTTATTTTACAAAATCTATTCATTTCATAACTTCACAATTTATAAATCTATAAATCTTATGGACTTGTGAAATCCATTTATTCTTCATTTTAACACATATAAAACTCGTTTCACAATTCCTATATTTTTAATTTATAAATATTAATCTTAGAAATCTTTTATATAAACCGTTTATAATAATTCAAAAACCTCAATTTAAATAAACCAATCCTTTTAATAATTTACAAAACGTTATTTAACATATTAAATTATCGATTTAATTATCCAATTAAATCCAATTATTCGAAATAAAATTATTCGACTTATAAATTTCACTTATTAATATTCAAAATCAATTAAATATACAAATTTTAATTAACAGAAATTATGGGTCATTACAAACTTCCACCCTTAAAAGAATTTCGTCCTCGAAATTACTAATTAAGAAAAAATTACAGAATCCATTAACTTTCCAAAACAAATCATTCAAATTGGATTTTCAAATCTCTTAAGTGTTTAACTTTCCCAAAATTCATAGTTAAACTTCTTACAAAATCTTTATTAAGTTTCCAAATCCACCTTAGTTTTAAAAAAAAATTCCATTTTTCTCAAAAAATTTCTAACGCCTTAAATTTTCGGAAAAATTCGCCATAGTGTCCTTTGCACGGCTTGATCCGAAAAAAAATTACAGTATATATATCACAAATATACATCTCATCAAGTGATGAGGCATCCCATAGGGAAAAAAGTGTAAAAGTACGATATGTAATCCGAGATATGTACCTTATTTATTATTAGCAAGCGTATACGGCTAATATAGCGTGAAACAGAGCTCCAAATGCGAAGCAAGCGCAATCCGCACCAACTAAACACTCAACAACAACATGAGAACATGCATATATGAAAATAATATCAATATACATCATATAGCAACATAACAACTACATAATATAGTAAATGCAACTAAAGCAACAAATGCAACGATCAACCAACTCAATATTCATTCATATTCTCATTAATATTTATTGAATTTGTTTTCCAATTTAAATGATATTTGATTTATTAACATTGGATTTTACTAATATCATTCTCAATTCAATTAGTTAACATTCACTAATTAAATTCACATTAGTTCACTTTCAATTTGAATTCAATTACTTAGCTTCCAATTTCGCTAATTAACTTTCATTAACACTTAATGAATTTTATACAATCAACTAACATTCAAATAACAATCAATGTACATCCATTACAACCAAATTTATTAATTTTTACATCCAATTTGGTTTATCACTTTTAAGTTCAATTGGTTTAATATTATATTGACTTACATTTAATTATTCAATTCCCAATAACATTAGCTTTTAATGAATTAATGTAACAACCAGGTATTTTTAACCATTCACATCCATTATAAGTGCATAGGTAGACACTCATGCCAGAATTGAATTGCTCAAAATACCGCGTTGTAAATAAAATTTTGGCAAACCTCAGAATATACAGTAAATAAAATCACAGATCACAGACACAGAGTATATAATAATGCAGCGGAAGTAAAAGAGGAGATAGTAGTTCATGAAGCTACTATATAAATTATAAGATACATCAGAGTTAAATAAGATACAACAGAAGAGTAACAGGATACATCAGGTACAAATCAGATGCATCACTGAACCACTGGATACTGAAACAAATAGATGGCTTGATCTTCAAGGAAAGCTCCAACGCCGAAGGTGAATCTTGAATGCTAACTCAGTCAGTCTGACCCGAGCGTAAAGCAAAACACAAAACCCTCGAGTCAGGACATAAATACTTATAAACTGTAAATCAACTCAAGTGAACAGTAACAAAATGCATCAGTAACTTAAAGGATGCTTGGGACCGCCCATCCTCTAAGGATCCATTAAACTATTTACTATGTAGTAATATACGCTATATACGGTAGTGTCTAATCAATAAAGTATAATCATATAGAAAATAGCGTTAAGGGGATGGTGAACCTTAACGCGGTCGGATCTTTAAAACCAAAATCGTAGTGGGCTTGATATAAGGATATGACACGACACGTGAGGCAATGCCAGGGTGGATACACCGTTTGCACTCCCGGACCGGTGGTGACGGCAAGCCAGCAGCTTCCGCCCACCTCGAACAATACCCCCAAATCAAAGTGGCGCCACCGAATCGAATCACAACAGTAATAGAATAGTTTCTGATGGAGCACGCTCGATGAAAGGGTGCGACCCTTTGTGTAGCCCGGTATAGCTCCTGTTTTAGTCATATATGCCAACTCACGGGTGTTGAGTCCACGTAACATACCTCAAGAACGTCGCCACCATCCTACTTCATTCTGGAATCTCCACCGCGTACACAGTTGTTAAAGTGGTTTTCGGCATGGTCCGGCTATAAGACAATATCCGATCCCGGTCTCTTTAACAACCAATCGTTATTTGTAACGTCACGGAAATTTTCGTTCTTCGAAAATTCGACATCGACACTCACTTTATCGACTGCCGAGAAATCAAAGGCCGAAAACCGAGATGTTATGGGTTTTTAAAAAGAAAAGAAAATAAAGAAGAGAGAAAAAGAAGAAAGAAAAAGAAAAATAGAGGGAAAAGAAGATAGACAATTTTTTTTAGAAAACAGAGAATTAGAAAAACAGAAGATAGAAAATTTTAAAAATAGAACGGAACAGAAAGAAATAACAGAACAACAACAGAATCTCACAATTCGCAGCGGAACAACATATAATAATAAATGAATAATCTTTAAACAAAGGACTATATCAGTTATTACATTACATTTCATTTCATTACATCATATCATCAGAGTGTACAACAACATACAACATTAACAAATAGTGCAGCGGAAAAAAAAATACTATATAAACTAGTAATACGCCATGCCATCCAGCTTGCCTCCAGCAACTCCAGAATATCCAGAATATCCTGATAAACCTAACTCTTAACTGCCCGTGTGGAAATTGGTGGGCACCCAGAGTTTAGGAAGGAAAACAATAAACTCCAAGTCAGTCATGTGACTGGTGTGAGAACTCAAAACAGTTTATTTAACTTTAAAATCAAAATAGAGGAATATTTTTAAATTAATTCGCAATGCTTTTAAAAATGAGACTACCATAAGGCCTCCCGCACACACACACAATGCAAACGCAGAATCGGAGGAGATTTCTCCTTATGATAGTCAAAGATGCTTGATACGCATTTAAAATAATATTTTATATTATTACTAGTGCATAGTGTAGAGAAAAATTCATTTCGAAAGTAGAATATAAATCTTAGCCAACATAGACATTTCGAACTATGCCTACTATAGCTACCATCCAAACAGTGGTGACCACCATAAGTGAATAGCAGGTTCTACAACTAATACCGTACAAGTTTCGTATTGGGAATTGGATTTCCAACAAATGGTCAGGCCAAGGAACTTCCCATTGCCACTGAGAATGCCTCTGGAAAGACACCCCCGAGAACCAAACCGGAACTCTGCCAACACAAGGCCGGGTTACCCCTTAACTGGGTAACTACTGACACGAGCACGCCATTCCCCGATCGTAAACGATCTTTTTCACGGGATCCCGATAACCAACAACCACAAAGTAATAAACTCGTAGTAACCACATAGGTTAAATATCTGGGCTCCATACCATGATACAACCTCTATCCAGAAGGAAATGTACATACCCTAAGGGGAGCTACAGCAACCCCTAATAACCTTGCTGCATCTTTCCTGTTTTGACCATTTCCGGGATGTGAGGCTCGACGAAGTCACGTCCACAAAAACATACTTTATACAAAAAGCCATGCTTTGGGTCAACAAATGATCAACACAATGATCACTAAGATAGACGATCAAATAGATGATCCTATCACAATAATCAACACAATGATCATTTCAGTAACACTCAGCATGTCACATTACCAAATTTGGGAATATATCGCCGATAACTTCAACTATATAACCTTTGAGCTCGTACGTCTCAAAGAAGGGTGTTAAGCAAAGAATAAATTCTCCGCCACCAACAGAAATATATTTGAATGAAATCGGCTTTATATCTCAAATTGTAATGTCAGACACACAATCCATACAAGTCTGTTCCGGGATCGAACAGAACCGAAGGCACTTACAAAGAAGTCCTTGCAATCCGGATATTCACAATCCTGATCAGATTCACCATCACATATGGAGAACTCAATACCGGAGCAATTCGGTGCAGAGTCAATCGATAGTTCATCCTATCACTTTCGCAAATACCGGTCTTCAACACCGATCTTCAAATGCGATTTACAACGACGTATCACATATTCGGAGTGGGTTATACGACCCCATGGTCCTTTCCCGGTTAACCCGAATAGTGAGCGCTTATTCAAAAATAAGTGTGCATTCAAATTCAATCAATTCACATCCAATACCCATTCAAAGGGAAATACTGATAGTCGGTTATTGAACTATCACTGGATATGCACACATCACCAGATTCCAAATAATTTTCCAAATTATTTATTTTCCAAAATATCTTTACAAGATATATAATTTCAACACTTCAAAAATAAATCAATATTTATTTTTAACAAGTTTCACTTTCACATATAAATTCCTTAGTGAATTTATATTTCAAGATATCCATGCATATGCGATTTCAATAATTCATTTCAATTTATCTTCAGAAAAAGATAAATTCTAATTATTCACTTCATATTGGAAAACATTTCCATACTTATATATTCATAAGTAATTCACAAATTCCTTTTATTTTCAACACTTAGAAAATATTCAATATACTTAAATCGAATTAAGTATATAATTCATTCTTTAAGGAAATCATTCTCTTAAACATATTTATTTGGGCCAAAACGAATGTTACGTAAAACATCGTTACGACAACCCAAAATCACTAGTATAGGGATTCGAAATTAAAATAGATATATAAATCTCAATACTATACAAAACATTTCCTTTCGGAAATCATTTACTATAACAACAGTGTTACAGTCCACATTTCCTTTTATTTCTCGAAAAC
Source organism: Allium cepa (assembly GCA_030765085.1). Lineage (NCBI taxonomy): Eukaryota > Viridiplantae > Streptophyta > Magnoliopsida > Asparagales > Amaryllidaceae > Allium > Allium cepa. The sequence continues at coordinate 84,007,584 of CM060929.1, read as the reverse complement.
GTCTATTTCAACAATGAATGTTGAAATCTATGGTTTCGAATCTCAACATCTTTTAAAACATTGTTAGATCGTTTTAATTCTATTTAAAACATTCACATTCTAAACAATTTTCTTTAACATGTTATTCACTATTCAAAAACGTGAATATACTATGTTCACAAATTCCATTATTTCTATTCACTTTAACTTAAAGGATTATTCACTGTCTAAAACGTGAATATAACTCCATTTATAAGTTATAACAATTAACTTATCAAAATAAGTCGTTTGCAGATTTATAAAACAACGTTTATAAATTCCATTTCTATTTATTTATAAAAACTTCTTTTTTTTTATAAATTCCTTTATTAACCTATTCCCGTTTATAACTAAATTATAAACTAAACGTTCACATTATAAGTTAATTACTTATAAAACGATTATTTTACAAAATCGTTCTTTTTAAAGACTTTTCAATTTATAAACCTTATAACTTATAAGATTTATTTATTTAACCAAATCTATTCTTCAATTAACTTCACAAATTTATAATCTTACTATTTATAAATTTCATTTATAACTTCACAGTTTATAATTCTATAAATTTCATTCATTTATGAAATTCACTTTCACTACATTCAAACACTTATAAAAACTCGTTTTATAATGTCTATATTTCAATTTATAAATATCCATTTATAAATCTCTAAATATAAATCAGTTTATATTATTATTCTAAAACGTCTTTAAATTCCTTTATAATTTCATCATTTCGATTTATAAAATAATCAAATTTTATAAATCCTATATTTAAACTTTTATCATATATTCAAAAATCCAATCTAAATTATTTTATAAAATCATTAGTTCATATTTCTCAAAAATCGACTTTTAATCGTATTTCTAAAAATCAGCTTTTTAACTATATTTCACAAAAACCATAATTTTTATAACTTTAAAAATTATAACGTTTATTTATTTATAATGGATCAATTCCAAAAATATAGTATATTTTCAAAAATCACTTTAAAAATCATTTTAAAATCCCAAAATCTGGGTCCAATGATGCTACACACCAAATAGTCAATCCCGACTAACAACGATATCATATATCGATATGATAATCCATCAAATATCAAAATATCTGAAATTAAATAAATACTGTTGAGGAATCCAGTTGGATCCCTCCAACCTGTTTCCTACATCCAAAAACATTAGCACAATACCAATTTCGCTCCAGTACGAAATTATCGCGGTATATGTTCTTATTAAATATTATCCGCTTACTAACGGCGTAATAGGGTCTCATCCGCTAAACAAAAAATGCGGGAAATCAACAACTGCAATATATACATATGCCAATATATATATATTGATATTATATATAATACCAATTTCACTGTTTATGAAATATTCGCGGTATATGTTTTTATTAAATAACATCCGCTTAATAACGGCGCATAATGTCTATTTTAACAATCAATAATTTACAGTCATCATTCAAACATGCATTCAAATATTTTAAATCTAACTATTTAAAATAAAATCGGAATCTATTCGATTGAGTGAGAAATTCTCACCTTGGTTTTAAATTCCGTTTTAGCGATTTATTTCGAATAAAATTAAACGCGCGTTTAATTTTACCCGAAATTCTCACTAACTCCAAACGACTCCAAACCAACTCCATCGCGTAGTGCTCGTCCATACGATTCCAACGCAACTGAGTTTGCATTTTTTCGACCTCGTATGAAAATGATATGAATTTTTGAAGTTTACACAAATTTAAACTTAATAATTACAACTTAAACTTAATAATTTATAACCTATATCCATCTATAGCCATAGGATCCCAATCCAACAGATCTTGGCCGTCCCCATCCTTCTCCCTCCTCTTCATTTTGCACGCAACTTCTACAGCAAATAACAAACGCAAGAACCCATCCAAGTTCATCTAGGGTTTGATTTTACAAACAATTTACTCAATGAAACTCGATCACAACACCACCAATGCGAAGCACACGACCACCCCTCCACTCGGCTGAAGCACCATAGGGCTCGGCCTCCTAGTTTCTCGTGCGCACGTGATGATGAACGGCCACTTCATGGTCAATTTCCCGTTGATTCGTGAAGCCATTCGCGATCATAGCCGTTGATCTTGTAGATCTTGATGTGCTCTACATCTTTGTAGTTGATGGCTTCGTGAATCGATGAATGGATTGAGAGATTTTGAGGGAGGAAGTTGATGAACTGCTGGCCGTTCATACCTAGGTGGCGGCTAGGGTTTGTTTTTATTTTATTTTTTTTTATTTTCTAAATGAAGGGTTGGGGTTATTTATAAAGAAAACCAAGCGTAAACACTATTCATCCCGGGAATTCCGAACTCCGATTTAGACGCCGTAACCAGCGTACCTAGGGTTTATCCCGCGTTCCGGACACAATGGAACAGGTTTCGGAAGCTAATTCGGAAGTATGTGCGAGTTATGGCTGAAAACGTTCAATTTGAATTAAACCGATTTAAATCGATTTCTAGGCGTTTTAATTTGTACCGGACAAACGGTAAATCCAATTGACTTGAAATTTGAAACCTTACAATAATATCACATTACGGATCCGATGAAACTGGTTTCGTCGAATTCCGAGACTTTTTGAAAAATGGCTATTTTGACTCGCCAAATTTAAATTAAAAATAATTCGATGCGTTTCGAGCTGCCACGATCAAACGATAGCTCCGATTGATACGAAAATTGAAATCCGGTAATAACTAACTATTACGGATCCAATGGAACTGGTTTCGTTCAATTCTGAGACTGTTCAAAAATTGGCTATTTTACAGTCGATAATTAAATATTAAAATATTCAATTTTCACAAATTAACTTTTAATTCGATTTTAAAAGTTCTAAAATATTTCTATAACTCCAGTATGATTAAATAAAATTTTACAAATCATTTTCTATCATATTTAACTCGATTTTTAATTATTTCCATAATTTAACATATTAAATTATTAATTTAATTATCCAATTAAATCCAAAAATTCAAATAAAAATTTATTTGACTTAAAAATTCACTTATAAATATTTAAAATTAATTAAATATTCAAATTTTAATGTATAAAAATTCTGGGTCGTTACAATCTTTCCCCCTTAAAAGAATTTCGTCCCCGAAATTACAAGTAAGAAAAGTCACAGAATTTATTAACTTTCCAAATTCATAGTTAAACTCCTTACAAATCTTTACTAAGTTTCCAAATCATACTTAGTTATCTTTTCAAAACAACTACTATTTTTTTAACTTTCAATTCCAAAACAAAGTTAAAATTTTCAAAATTTTCCAATTTTCTCAAATTTTTTCTAACGCCTTAAATTTTCGGAAAAATTCGCCATAGTCTCCTTTGCGCGGCTCGATCCGAAAAAAAAATGACAGTATATATATCACAAATATACATCTCATCAAGTAATGAGGCATCCCGCAGGGAAAAAAGTGTAAAAGTACTGTATTTAATCCGAGATATGTACCTTATATTTTATTAGCAAGCATATACAGCTAATATAGCGCTAAAGCGAACTCCAAATGCGAAGCAAACGCGATCCGCACCTACTAAACACTCAACAAACAACATGAGAACATGCACATATGCAAATAATCTCAATATACAGCATATAATAACATATCAACTATATATATCACATAGCAAATGCAACAATAGCAATATATATTCAACCATCATCCAATTACCATTCAACAAATTCATAACCAATATATTCATTCATATTTTCATTCATATACAATGAATTGGTTTTCAATTTAAATCACATTTGATTCGTTAATGTTGGAATTTACTAACATTCATTCTCAATTCTAATTAGTTTCAATTAGTTAACATTCACTAATTAAATCCAATTCACATTCAATTCTATTCAAATTTATTTACTTCTAATTTGAATTTAATTACATTAGCTTTCAATTTCATTAATACTTAATGAATTATATACAATCATATAACAACCAATTTATATTAATTACAACCAAATTCTTTTCACTTATATTCATTCAATTTGATTTAACACCATCATTTTCAATTGGTTTAATTAAATTGATTTCCATTCAATTTTATTCAACTTCTAATAACATTAGATTTTAATGAATTAACACTTACATTCATTAATTTCTTATCAACTTGATTTACATTTAATTGATTAACATTCAATTTGTTCATTATTTCAATTCAATTACAAAGTTGAATTTCATTTACATAACTTAAGTTATATTCCATTTATACATCCTTTATTTACAACTCATATTTTATATAGTTTCTCTTCTTATATATATAAGTTTATTTCACAATTGTAAATCACTTTAATTATAATTCATTTGCTTATGCAATTACTCTTTATTTAGATTATTCAAACAACCTAACAATCAACTTATATACACTTTAATAATTCTTGAAAAATTATTCCTTTATATATAAAATATAATCAAGGCAAAATTATTTCATTTACCCAATTTAAAATCAATATTATGCCGAATTGTTCTATTCAAGTGTTTAGAAACCCCTTCGGCATAGTCTTGCGGACCACGCTGACGAAAGTTCATATGCCACTCAATAAACCAATCATCACAATATAAAACAATTTCATATTCACTAACAAATACGCTCTCATAACTATTATTACACTCAAACTCATTCTAGAGTACTACTGACTCTATCTCTAATGAATTAATACCCTACAGAACCATGGTTGTCGCTTAACCATCAGCTCTGATACCAAATGTAACGGTCGCAAAAATTTTCGTTCTTCGAAAATTCGACATCGACACTCACTTTATCGACTGCCGAGAAATCAAAGGCCGAAAACCGAGATGTTATGGGTTTTTAAAAAGAAAAGAAAAGAAAGAAGAGAGAAAAAGAAGAAAGAAAAAGAAAAATAGAGGGAAAAGAAGATAGACAATTTTTTTTAGAAAACAGAGAATTAGAAAAACAGAAGATAGAAAATTTTAAAAATAGAACGGAACAGAAAGAAATAACAGAACAACAACAGAATCTCACAATTCGCAGCGGAACAACATATAATAATAAATGAATAATCTTTAAACAAAGGACTATATCAGTTATTACATTACATTTCATTTCATTACATCATATCATCAGAGTGTACAACAACATACAACATTAACAAATAGTGCAGCGGAAAAAAAAATACTATATAAACTAGTAATATGCCATGCCATCCAGCTTGCCTCCAGCAACTCCAGAATATCCAGAATATCCTGATAAACCTAACTCTTAACTGCCCGTGTGGAAATTGGTGGGCACCCAGAGTTTAGGAAGGAAAACAATAAACTCCAAGTCAGTCATGTGACTGGTGTGAGAACTCAAAACAGTTTATTTAACTTTAAAATCAAAATAGAGGAATATTTTTAAATTAATTCGCAATGCTTTTAAAAATGAGACTACCATAAGGCCTCCCGCACACACACACAATGCAAACGCAGAATCGGAGGAGATTTCTCCTTATGATAGTCAAAGATGCTTGATACGCATTTAAAATAATATTTTATATTATTACTAGTGCATAGTGTAGAGAAAAATTCATTTCGAAAGTAGAATATAAATCTTAGCCAACATAGACATTTCGAACTATGCCTACTATAGCTACCATCCAAACAGTGGTGACCACCATAAGTGAATAGCAGGTTCTACAACTAATACCGTACAAGTTTCGTATTGGGAATTGGATTTCCAACAAATGGTCAGGCCAAGGAACTTCCCATTGCCACTGAGAATGCCTCTGGAAAGACACCCCCGAGAACCAAACCGGAACTCTGCCAACACAAGGCCGGGTTACACCTTAACTGGGTAACTACTGACACGAGCACGCCATTCCCCGATCGTAAACGATCTTTTTCACGGGATCCCGATAACCAACAACCACAAAGTAATAAACTCGTAGTAACCACATAGGTTAAATATCTGGGCTCCATACCATGATACAACCTCTATCCAGAAGGAAATGTACATACCCTAAGGGGAGCTACAGCAACCCCTAATAACCTTGCTGCATCTTTCCTGTTTTGACCATTTCCGGGATGTGAGGCTCGACGAAGTCACGTCCACAAAAACATACTTTATACAAAAAGCCATGCTTTGGGTCAACAAATGATCAACACAATGATCACTAAGATAGACGATCAAATAGATGATCCTATCACAATAATCAACACAATGATCATTTCAGCAACACTCAGCATGTCACATTACCAAATTTGGGAATATATCGCTGATAACTTCAACTATATAACCTTTGAGCTCGTACGTCTCAAAGAAGGGTGTTAAGCAAAGAATAAATTCTCCGCCACCAACAGAAATATATTTGAATGAAATCGCCTTTATATCTCAAATTGTAATGTCAGACACGCAATCCATACAAGTCTGTTCCGGGATCGAACAGAACCGAAGGCACTTACAAAGAAGTCCTTGCAATCCGGATATTCACAATCCTGATCAGATTCACCATCACATATGGAGAACTCAATACCGGAGCAACTCGGTGCAGAGTCAATCGATAGTTCATCCTATCACTTTCGCAAATACCGGTCTTCAACACCGATCTTCAAATGCGATTTACAACGACGTATCACATATTCGGAGTGGGTTATAAGACCCCATGGTCCTTTCCCGGTTAACCCGAATAGTGAGCGCTTATTCAAAAATAAGTGTGCATTCAAATTCAATCAATTCACATCCAATACCCATTCAAAGGGAAATACTGATAGTCGGTTATTGAACTATCACTGGATATGCACACATCACCAGATTCCAAATAATTTTCCAAATTATTTATTTTCCAAAATATCTTTACAAGATATATAATTTCAACACTTCAAAAATAAATCAATATTTATTTTTAACAAGTTTCACTTTCACATATAAATTCCTTAGTGAATTTATATTTCAAGATATCCATGCATATGCGATTTCAATAATTCATTTCAATTTATCTTCAGAAAAAGATAAATTCTAATTATTCACTTCATATTGGAAAACATTTCCATACTTATATATTCATAAGTAATTCACAAATTCCTTTTATTTTCAACACTTAGAAAATATTCAATATACTTAAATCGAATTAAGTATATAATTCATTCTTTAAGGAAATCATTCTCTTAAACATATTTATTTGGGCCAAAACGAATGTTACGTAAAACATCGTTACGACAACCCAAAATCACTAGTATAGGGATTCGAAATTAAAATAGATATATAAATCTCAATACTATACAAAACATTTCCTTTCGGAAATCATTTACTATAACAACAGTGTTACAGTCCACATTTCCTTTTATTTCTCGAAAACGTCTATTTCAACAATGAATGTTGAAATCTATGGTTTCGAATCTCAACATCTTTTAAAACATTGTTAGATCGTTTTAATTCTATTTAAAACATTCACATTCTAAACAATTTTCTTTAACATGTTATTCACTATTCAAAAACGTGAATATACTATGTTCACAAATTCCATTATTTCTATTCACTTTAACTTAAAGGATTATTCACTGTCTAAAACGTGAATATAACTCCATTTATAAGTTATAACAATTAACTTATCAAAATAAGTCGTTTGCAGATTTATAAAACAACGTTTATAAATTCCATTTCTATTTATTTATAAAAACTTCTTTTTTTTTATAAATTCCTTTATTAACCTATTCCCGTTTATAACTAAATTATAAACTAAACGTTCACATTATAAGTTAATTACTTATAAAACGATTATTTTACAAAATCGTTCTTTTTAAAGACTTTTCAATTTATAAACCTTATAACTTATAAGATTTATTTATTTAACCAAATCTATTCTTCAATTAACTTCACAAATTTATAATCTTACTATTTATAAATTTCATTTATAACTTCACAGTTTATAATTCTATAAATTTCATTCATTTATGAAATTCACTTTCACTACATTCAAACACTTATAAAAACTCGTTTTATAATGTCTATATTTCAATTTATAAATATCCATTTATAAATCTCTAAATATAAATCAGTTTATATTATTATTCTAAAACGTCTTTAAATTCCTTTATAATTTCATCATTTCGATTTATAAAATAATCAAATTTTATAAATCCTATATTTAAACTTTTATCATATATTCAAAAATCCAATCTAAATTATTTTATAAAATCATTAGTTCATATTTCTCAAAAATCGACTTTTAATCGTATTTCTAAAAATCAGCTTTTTAACTATATTTCACAAAAACCATAATTTTTATAACTTTAAAAATTATAACGTTTATTTATTTATAACGGATCAATTCCAAAAATATAGTATATTTTCAAAAATCACTTTAAAAATCATTTTAAAATCCCAAAATCTGGGTCCAATGATGCTACACACCAAATAGTCAATCCCGACTAACAACGATATCATATATCGATATGATAATCCATCAAATATCAAAATATCTGAAATTAAATAAATACTGTTGAGGAATCCAGTTGGATCCCTCCAACCTGTTTCCTGCATCCAAAAACATTAGCACAATACCAATTTCGCTCCAGTACGAAATTATCGCGGTATATGTTCTTATTAAATATTATCCGCTTACTAACGGCGTAATAGGGTCTCATCCGCTAAACAAAAAATGCGGGAAATCAACAACTGCAATATATACATATGCCAATATATATATATTGATATTATATATAATACCAATTTCACTGTTTATGAAATATTCGCGGTATACGTTTTTATTAAATAACATCCGCTTAATAACGGCGCATAATGTCTATTTTAACAATCAATAATTTACAGTCATCATTCAAACATGCATTCAAATATTTTAAATCTAACTATTTAAAATAAAATCAGAATCTATTCGATTGAGTGAGAAATTCTCACCTTGGTTTTAAATTCCGTTTTAGCGATTTATTTCGAATAAAATTAAACGCGCGTTTAATTTTACCCGAAATTCTCACTAACTCCAAACGACTCCAAACCAACTCCATCGCGTAGTGCTCGTCCATACGATTCCAACGCAACTGAGTTTGCATTTTTTCGACCTCGTATGAAAAAGATATGAATTTTTGAAGTTTACACAAATTTAAACTTAATAATTACAATTTAAACTTAATAATTTATAACCTATATCCATCTATAGCCATAGGATCCCAATCCAACAGATCTTGGCCGTCCCCATCCTTCTCCCTCCTCTTCATTTTGCACGCAACTTCTACAGCAAATAACAAACGCAAGAACCCATCCAAGTTCATCTAGGGTTTGATTTTACAAACAATTTACTCAATGAAACTCGATCACAACACCACCAATGCGAAGCACACGACCACCCCTCCACTCGGCTGAAGCACCATAGGGCTCGGCCTCCTAGTTTCTCGTGCGCACGTGATGATGAACGGCCACTTCATGGTCAATTTCCCGTTGATTCGTGAAGCCATTCGCGATCATAGCCGTTGATCTTGTAGATCTTGATGTGCTCTACATCTTTGTAGTTGATGGCTTCGTGAATCGATGAATGGATTGAGAGATTTTGAGGGAGGAAGTTGATGAACTGCTGGCCGTTCATACCTAGGTGGCGGCTAGGGTTTGTTTTTATTTTATTTTTTTTTATTTTCTAAATGAAGGGTTGGGGTTATTTATAAAGAAAACCAAGCGTAAACACTATTCATCCCGGGAATTCCGAACTCCGATTTAGACGCCGTAACCAGCGTACCTAGGGTTTATCCCGCGTTCCGGACACAATGGAACAGGTTTCGGAAGCTAATTCGGAAGTATGTGCGAGTTATGGCTGAAAACGTTCAATTTGAATTAAACCGATTTAAATCGATTTCTAGGCGTTTTAATTTGTACCGGACAAACGGTAAATCCAATTGACTTGAAATTTGAAACCTTACAATAATATCACATTACGGATCCGATGAAACTGGTTTCGTCGAATTCCGAGACTTTTTGAAAAATGGCTATTTTGACTCGCCAAATTTAAATTAAAAATAATTCGATGCGTTTCGAGCTGCCACGATCAAACGATAGCTCCGATTGATACGAAAATTGAAATCCGGTAATAACTAACTATTACGGATCCAATGGAACTGGTTTCGTTCAATTCTGAGACTGTTCAAAAATTGGCTATTTTACAGTCGATAATTAAATATTAAAATATTCAATTTTCACAAATTAACTTTTAATTCGATTTTAAAAGTTCTAAAATATTTCTATAACTCCAGTATGATTAAATAAAATTTTACAAATCATTTTCTATCATATTTAACTCGATTTTTAATTATTTCCATAATTTAACATATTAAATTATTAATTTAATTATCCAATTAAATCCAAAAATTCAAATAAAAATTTATTTGACTTAAAAATTCACTTATAAATATTTAAAATTAATTAAATATTCAAATTTTAATTTATAAAAATTCTGGGTCGTTACATTATTATTAACCATGGACATTTATTTCAAATAATTTATACTTTCAAGACCAAAATATCATACTCATTTCAAAACAATATCACAATTGTATCATTTCCATTTCAAAAATAATTCAATATTATATCATTCAAATAAAACCCAAATTTTCAAATCATTGAATATTTCTTTAAATTTATTAAACTTGAAATATTCCTTTAAATTATCATAGCATTTTGGAAATGTTACCTTAAGGAATCATAGCATTTTTGGAATGTACTACTTTCCACTTTACATTGTATATAATCAAAGTATTCATAAGCTTAAAATTTTAACATGTCAATTTATCATAGCCTTATAGTTAAATAAACTTTCTTACTGTAATATACAATTTAAACCGAAATTATTATGTTAAGTTAAAAGCACCTTATTAACTTACATTATTATTACAATAAAGAAACTTTAATATTTTAATCATTTAAAGTATGCCATTCATATAAATTAAAACTTGCTTATCAAATGTACGTTATCAACTTACATTTTATTATTACAGTAAGTAACATTTATCATTTTAATCAATTTAAAATACACCATTACATTGAGTAAAATCTACGTGTCAAATGTACGTTTTAAATTTTTATATTCCTATTACAATAATGAACATTTATTAATTTAAATCAATACCACACTACTTAAAACTTTACATGTTTCTTTCTTAATTAAAACTTTACATGTTCTTGCATTAATTAAAACTTTCATGTTCTCTCATTAATTAGGACTTTACACGTTTCTTTCATTAATTAAAAACTTATACGTTTCTTTCATTAATTAAAACTTATACCTTTCTTTCATTAATTAGGAATATACATGTTCCTATCATTAATCAGAACATCATTCGTTCTTTCATTAATTAAAACCTATACGTTTCTTTCATAAATTAAAACCTATACGTTTCTTTCATAAATTAAAACCTATACGTTTCTTTCATAAATTTAAACCTATACGTTTCTTTCATGAATTAAAACCTATACGTTTTTCATAAATTAAAACCTATACGTTTCTTTCACAAATTAAAACCTATACGTTTCTTTCATAAATTAAAACCTATACGTTTCTTTCATAAATTAAAACCTATACGTTTCTTTCATAAATTAAAACCTATACATTTCGGATTTATATTACCATTTCACAAATTTAACTAAACTTCCAGTTTATTTAATTAATTTTAACATCTTTAGTTAAAACTCAAATTTCACATTTTCAAGTCAAGTTATATTTTAAAATTTCATTTTCAACAGTCATTTAGTCAACCACTTAAATTTATAGAAAATCAATAATTCTTTAATAAATCACTTAAATTGAAATATAAATCAATTTATCATATTTACCATTTTCCAAATAAAATTAAAGTCCATTTTATTCATGTAACTTAAATATAATTTTTAGTCAAAATTCCAAATTTCAAACATAAGTTATATTTCAAAATCCAGTTAATCCATTCATAAATTACATTTTAACACATAGAAATATCATAATTTATTTATTTTAAAACCTTTCAAAATCTATTTAAATCAAATTTCATAATTTTATATTTTTAAAATACTTAAAATATTCAAAGCACTTTATAGAATAACCACGGGTCTGTATATAGTTTTCTAACCTAAGTCAAGTGATACGGATTTGTATCATTTCAATCCGCAGTTTAAAAGGTAAAAATCCGGGTTCTATCATTTCAAACCCGCAATCCCAAGTTTAAATAAATAAATAAAATGACTCAGGCCTATCATTTCATCCCATAATGATTTTTATCCTAACAGGGAACTTGCAGTGTGATCATATACAGAAATAGTATAAACAATGTCAATATCACAATATACAGTCATGTATCAGATGTCAGGTGAAAATTAACAGTTTTAACATGATAATAACATGGTAATAACATGGCACAGCATATCATATGATCATCATTAACTTCCATAAACATTTTACATTACTAAACACTTGTCATCAATCCACTTTTCATAAGTATATATGTCAGAGTGAGAAAGACTCACTTTTTTCAAAGCTAGAGACCAAAACAACATACAATCACGACTCCAAAGGCACGACAAGCACAATTTCATGACTTTTGATTTGAGTTGAAAGATAGCCAAGATAAGATTTTGTATCAACAACCCAAAACAAAACAAACCAGACAATATATAAACATTCAACATAAAATAACATTGAAACAATTTTGAAATACAAAGCGAAATGAACAAGATAGATTGGACCTTGCTTCAACCACTTCAATGCTTGGCCTAAGGGACACTTATGCTTGGCTATGATGATGCTTTGGCTCAGGTATGACATCATATAGGTCAGGTTTAACATCATATAGGCAAGGCAACAAGTGGAGATGAAGGGAATGAGACAACAATGGTCAAAAACATTGTTTTTAGGCATGTAGGTTGCAATTTGAAGGGTTTGGCCACCATAGATGGCTCGGACATGGTCATGGTTGGTGGAGTAGATGGTGTTGGAGGCATGGAAGAGATGTAGGAGTTTGTGGCTGCGGCTATGGAGAAGAGGCCGATCCAAACTTAGAAGAGAAACAAGGCAAAATTGCATAGAAAAGTAAGAAAAGTAGAAAGAAGAGAGGGATTTACCTAATTTTTTTTTCTTCAAGGTGGAGGCCATGATTTTTAGGGTTTTGGGGCTTCAGAAATTTGTGAATGACAAAAGAAAGTCGGCTGCAAAGGACGGGGAAAGGAATGGTTAAGATGAATTGATGTATTAATGACAGAAGAAACTGCAAAAGAAACGGATAAAACGTTTTTCCGTTTCTTAGCTCTTAACCCTTTCAAATTTCTCATATATATTTATATACATCCAAATAACTGAAAATAATTAAAATCTCAGTTAAAATTCGAAAATATAACAGATAACCAAAATATTAAAAATTAAATATTAATTAGATATGATTAAATAAGAAAAATAGCATAGAAAAATGCAAACTAGACTTAAGAATTAGAAATAACTTCAATACACTTTGGAAAAATTTACTTTAATTTAAATACATGTAAAATGAATAAAATAAAGTAAAACACAGCAAATAAAAGTGAGTGCATAAAATAAATAGATAAATTTTAGTTATATATAATTAAAATAAGAAAATGGCTTAAAATTGTAGACTTGGCTTTAAAATTAGAAATAAATCCAAATGAACTTTAGAAAATCTTCATGGACTTGTAAAATATTTATAACAAATAAAATAACAAAAAATAAAAGTGCATTCACAAAAAAAAAAAAAAATTAAAATATAATTTATATGAAGAAAATGGCAGAAAATTAGAAAACAGCCTTTAAAAATAGGAAATAAATACAGTATATTTTGGAAAAATTCTATTATCATTTAAAAATATTTAAAAGTCAAAATATACATAGTAAAAAATATTATCACATATTAAAATAAAATATAACCAAGAAGAAGTAATTTATACAATTTAAAATAGTGATTGTTAAATAACCCTATATACGCACAATATTGTAAAGGGTATAACTTTCACAATTTACATCCAATTTCAACGAAACGAAAAGTGGTGTTCTTAGAATTTTATGTACTTTCATAATAATAGAAAAAAAATTAAATTTTTAAACTTTTAAAATTTTAAGTTGAAAGTCACAGTTTGACTAACTTGACCAAAATCAGCATTTCATGCAAATATTCAACTTACGCAAGTTTGGAATTATAACTCATATAAAAATCAAGATTATATTTAAATAATAAATTTAATCATTTCAAATAAGTAAAATAAGTTTTTAAATCAAAATCTTACATTAAAAATAATTAAAATATGCAATAAAATAATTACAAAATACTGGGTTGTTACACTCTCCCCCACTCAAAACTTTTCGTCCCCGAAAAGGAATGAGGTATGGAAGGGCACAAAAAAGATAGAGTGAAATGGATTAAGATAAGATGACAAGAAGATTGAAATTATACCTGATAACTGTTGTTATAGATAAGTTTAACAAGGTGGAGATGATCTTTCCAAGATTCTCCAAAATTAAGAACACAAGCACGAAAAGGTGGATTCAAAATGATTACCAAAGATCTATCAAAGATTATAGAAAGATGTCCATACCAATCTATAGGAGGATAAGGATGATAAGGACAAACAAAAGATAGTTTGGAAAACAAAATAAGGAATTAGATTTGAAAGCATGGAAATTTCAACTTAAATAGAGAATAAATCTTTACACAAGTTAAATAAATCTTAACTACACCAAATTTCATTATCTTATTAACCAATCATCTTTACCGAAAAAGCCTTGAGTCGGTTCATTTCCAAAGCCACTGATAAATGCATCCCATTCTTTGACGCCCTAAAGAAAGGAAAGAAAAACTTTGATTGGACTACCGAATGCCAAAAAGTCTTTGATGAATTGATTCGCCATATGGAAACGCCTCCAATACTTTCTAGGCCCGGCGATGGTGAGGATCTTCTTATATACTCGGCAGTATCATCTCATGCTTTAAGTGCAGCGCTGATATGAGAAGACAAGAGGATTCAACATCCGGTTTACTATATCAGCAAAAGACTCATTGGGGCAGAGATGAATTACTCCAAGTTGGAAAAACTCGCCTATTGCCTACTGATTGCATCGAGGAAGTTGAGGCAATATTTCCAAGCTCATCCTATCAGAGTCCTCACTGATCAACCTTTAAAGCAAGTCCTGTTTCGCCCTGAGACTTCAGGTCTTCTTCTAAAGTGGAACATTGAATTCAGTCAATATGACATCACTTATCATCCCCGAAAAGCAATCAACGGACAAGCTTTAGCGGATTTCATCGCAGAATTCACAAATAAGGGTAACAGTGAGGAGGAAACGATCGATGATTCCCCAATCCAATGGAAGTTATATGTTGATGGCACGAGAAATGACTACTGTTCTGGAGCCGGAGTTGTACTTGAGACCCCTGAAGGTCGGTCATTATGCTATGCACTGAGATTGGAATTTCCTTCAACGAACAATGAAGTAGAATACGAAGCTCTTATCGCTGGCTTGAGAATTGCTAAAGAACTAAACATCCGAGCATTACAGATCTTCAGTGATTCTCAGCTTATTGTATGCCAAGTCAAGAAGGAATTCCAAGCAAAAGGGGGAAATCTGCCTGCCTACTTGTTAAAGACTTGGGAACTCCTGTGTGACTTCGATCATTACATGATAAGCCATATTCCTCGAGAAGAAAACACGAAAGCAGATTCTCTCGCAAAGTACTCTAGCATAGGCGAAGCTCAATTTCTGGGGTTGACTCCAGTGGAAGTCCTGTCGGCTCCAAGCATTGATGAGATGGATATTAATTGCATCATGAGCGTGTCTCAAGAACAAGAATCATGGATGACTCCGATAACAGAATATCTGCTCAATGGCTCTTTACCGGAAAATTCAAAAGAACGACAGAAGCTACTGAGGAAAGCCTCTCGCTATATAGTCCAGGATGGCCAATTATACAAACGGGGATTCTCAATGCCGTTACTTCGATGTGTATCCAGGGAAGAGTCCAAAACAATCCTAGCTGAGATGCATGGGGGAGAATGTGGTGATCATTTAGGTGGTCAAACTTTAGCAAAGAAGATTCTCCGATACGGATATTTTTGGCCAGAAATTAATCGAGATGCAGCAGACTATTCCCGAAAATGTGACAGATGCCAAAGATTCGCCAAAATTCCTAAAGCACCTTCTACTGAACTCACACAGATGGTCAGTCCATGGCCGTTTGCAATATGGGGGATAGACCTTGTAGGACCGTTACCAACTGCCAAGTCTGGGATCAAATATGCCATTGTTGCTGTAGATTATTTTACTAAATGGGCTGAAGCTGAACCACTGGCTACTATCACCTCTAAAAAGATGATAAGTTTTGTGACTAAAAGTATCATTTGCAGGTATGGTGTGCCTCAAAAGATAATTACAGACAATGGTACTCAGTTCGAAAGTGAAGAATTTCAAGATTTTTGCAAACGATTAAAAATCTGAAAAAGCTTCTCAGCAGTAGCTCATCCGCAGGCAAACGGGCAGGTGGAAGCAGTAAATAAAATTATCAAGTCAACCATCAAGAAGCAACTCGAAAGAGCAAAAGGTGGTTGGGTTGATAAGCTACCACTAGCACTATGGGCATACAGAACTACCCACAAAACTGCGACTGGGCATACCCCATTTTCATTGGCATACGGGTCGGAAGCAATGATTCCGGTAGAAACAGAGGTCCCTTCGCATAGAAGAATTCATTTCAATCAAGCGGAGAATGAAAAACTACAGCTTGAGGCACTAGATCTCCTTGATGAAAAAAGAGAAGAGGCTGAGCTCAGAATCGCAGCCCATCAGCAAAGGATAGCCAGACATTTCAATTCCAAAGTTCGCCAACGCAGCTTTGAGATTGGAGATCTAGTCCTGAAGAGAATTATGACGGCGACAGGTGTGTTTGGGCCAAATTGGGAAGGACCATATGTCATAGGTCAGAAGCTTCTTGACGGCACATTCAAACTCACTACTGTCGAAGGAGATCAAATTCCAAGAGCTTGGAACAGCAATCACTTGCGTCCATACTTTACTTGAAAGCTTTGTTGAAATATTGTAAAAAAAAAATTATGAATGTATGATTCTTGTAATTAAAAGCAATTGTAAAACCGATGCAAGTGAATAATGAAAGACTATAAAGTGGATGTAGGCCCGAATTCTTGGCCGAACCACTATAAATCTTGTGTTCCTTATTATTATTACATGTTTGCTTTACTTTCGATATGAAAAGTACATTAAATGTATTGCTGAAATGTCGATTTATATTTTTGCAGGCAACGAAAATAAAACTTGCACATTACAAGACCAAGTGATTCTTGTTATCGTTCAACAAACAAATTCCAAGTCACAAAAGCCCCGAATTTAAAATCTTAGATAAGAAGTGCTTCAATTGAACGGCCAATGATTTCGCCAAAAATGGGCTCTAGCTAATAAATTGAGAAGTTTGAACAAACAAACATCCAATTAAGAAGCTTATGCCCGTTTTCGCGAACTGGCCTAGCAATGAAGTACACTTCTTTGGATTAAACAAACTACTTGTAAGAGAAGGGGGTGCGAGCTTGAAAAGAAAAATAGAGGATCGCTGAAAAGGCATAAGCAAGTGGACAAGGAACAGCTAAAGCCCTCTTCGGAGGCACAAGTCCTCTTCGGAGGCACAACTCTTCGGAGGATAAAGACCTCTAACGAGGTATATGCCGCAAAAAAGAAAGTTCTCTACTCAACAAAAAAGATTGAAGGAGTCATGACCCTCCAACCATGAGAGAGTAACTTCCAGGCAATCTTCGGAGGCACATTTCACCAGGAGTTGAAGTGCAACAGCCGCTCTTTGGAATTTCACTTCACCAGAGTTGAAATGTAAAACAAAATAAAAGCCCTCTTCGGAGGCCCATTTCACCAGGAGTTGAAGTGCAACAGCCGCTCTTTGGAGTTTCACTTCACCAGAGTTGAAATGTAAAACAAAATAAAAGCCCTCTTCGGAGGCCCATTTCACCAGGAGTTGAAGTGCGACAGCCGCTCTTCGGAGTTTCACTTCACCAGAGTTGAAATGTAAAACAAAATAAAAGCCCTCTTCGGAGGCCCATTTCACCAGGAGTTGAAGTGCAACAGCCGCTCTTCGGAGTTTCACTTCACCAGAGTTGAAATGCGAAAAAAAAAAAGAGCCTCTCCCAAGGGGCAGAAACAAAAAGACCTCTTCCCAGAGGCACAATAAGACAGAAAGACCTCTTCCCAGAGGCAGAAATGAAAAGACCTCCTCCCAGAGGCACAATCAAGCAGAAAGACCTCTTCGGAGGCACACGTTTCACCAAGAATGAAATAAAACTTCCAGGTGTTGAAACGTGAAAAAGTTTTCCTCAGAGGTGCAACTTTTCGAAGAATAACTTTCAGAGGAAGAATGAATTACTTATTCTAGAAAATTCTCTTCCTCAAAAAGAAGTTGAAGTACCTTTCAAATACCCGCTTTACGACATAGAAGATTTCATTCAGTAAAATGTGTATATGCACAAAATAAAAAGTGATATCTTCGAAGGATGAAGCGTAAAAACTTATTTGTACTCTGTTTTTAACGAAATAATATTCCTCCAAATGTGGAATAATTGTTCTTTAAAAAATAAAAGTTCCTCATAAAATAAAATATTACAATGAGCTTATGGTATAGGGGCAACATGGTATAACTACATCGGTAAAATTGTGCTCGAACAATATATACCACAAGCTCACTGCAATATCGTACAAAGAAACTTGTACAAAAATGAATAATAAATGCATTCTCAGACATAGACAGAAGTTTGTACAAAGAAAAAGAATCATTTTATTCAACACCATTAGAATTTTATACAGGTACAGGTTCCAAAGTAAAAAGCAAAAGAAAGTGGGTGGCCGGTACCCACACAATTTCCGGTCAGTACATGCAAAAAAGGAAAAAAGCGATACGAAAGCCACAGAACCAGAGCCATCATTTCTTCTTCCGCCCACCTTTTGAGCCCGCACCTGGCCGAATAACCAACTTTTTAGGCCGGCTTGTGAGGGTAGGGGATGAAGGAGAAAGGGGCTCAGTCGGACTTTCTTCCGTCTCCTCTTTGCCAGTTAAAGATCCCTTCTTCTTCTTCTTCTTGGAAACTCCCTGCTTTCCTCTCTTCTTGGAGGAAGACCCACTCCCTGAAGAAAGAAGTTTAGCTAATGGTTCATCATCGGAACCAGTTGCTTCTGGAGTCTTCTCACTCCCTTCAGTTTCTTCTCCTTTGTGTTCTTGTGAAGCAATGGAATCATCCAAGTCTTGAAGAGCTTCTATTTGCTCCTCTTGTGATCCCGGTTGCGAGGCGGAAGGAGGAGTCACCTGCATAGATGGAGGAGTAATAATTGGAGGTGGGGAAGCTTGAACAATGCCCGACGTTTTCTCTACAGAAGGAAAAAAGTTCAAGTCAGTAAAAAGAGGAGATAAAGGTTCGCTGAGATTCAAGAAGTAGTCAAAAAGCCCATCAAGCTCGTAAGAAACGGATGAGCAGTCTACTTGGGCAAGAATGTCAGTAGGATTACCTGCAGAAGTCGGTTCCCTGACGTCAACTTCGTAAGCCTGTGCCTCGGCACTCTCGCCACCTTCATCTCCTCCTTGTATGCTTATGATCTCGGTGGTAACTTTAGTAGGACTTAGTAGGAGACGGGGAGTGGGAAATGGAACCGATGATATCAATTTCAGCTGAAGGAGAAGGTTGAATCGGAGCAGTTGAGATAATTTCTCCTCCTGCCGCTGTTTCGGCCCTTAATTTTGCAAGCTGTTCTCTCCCCCTGGCAAGAGCGACACGAGCATCATCATCAAGATAATGCTCCTCAAGAGCTGACTCAACATAGCCAGCGCCATTACCACCAAGCATATCGAGTGCGGCCTCCCAAACTTCAGCTAGAGTAATTTCATACTTGGGGCCTAGAAAGGCGAGGCTACCGCGCCCCAAGACGCTATGCAGGTAGAAATCAAATAATGTTGAGCTGATGTTGGTCCTCGTTGCCTCGTGAGATTCTTCAGCTGTAATTTTGCCGGCAACGGCCTCATCACGCTCCATTTCAGCTTTAGAAAGTTGAAGCTTAAGCATTTGGATCTTCGCCTCTTGGGAGCTGTTTTTCTTCCGAAGCTCTTCAATATCAGCAACATAACCCTCACTAATTCTTTTCTGCACTTCAAGCCTGTCTTCGGCATCCCTTTGGCTGGCATGAGCATCTCTCACTTGTTTTAGGAGCACTTCTTCTTTTTGAAAATAGGAAGTAGAGGAAGCAGCAAGCTCTTGTTTCAGTTCTTCAACTTTTTCTTCAAGCTCTTCATTGTAAGAAGCAATGCTCCTCATCTCAGTGTCATGTTGCTCAAGAACCTTTTGCCATTCGGCTTTATCATTTTCCATAGTGAGCATGGCCTCTATGTTTGCACGATTAACACTTTGGAGCTCGTCAACAAGTTTTTTCCAGTTCGACATCCTCTCAATATCAAGCTTGACGGCATCGAGGTTTCGTAACATAGCAGACTTGTCAATGGGGACCAAGTCAAGGTCCAACCTTACTCCCTTCAGACACCACTGTGGAAACCGACTTTGCAAAGTGGCCGGACCCGGTCCGACTTGGAATTTGGGCCTGCGAATTATTGTTTGGATGTCTGTCTTCCCGAGAGCGGGAGATCCGGAAGGAATGTCAAGCAAGGCAGGGGCAGTAACCTTTTCAGGAGTTGTAGAGGTGTGCTTCTCACCATGTCGGGCTCGCTTGCTCGAATCTTCAACCATATGACTTTTTCCTCTGTCATCATGGGATTTTCTTTTATGGGAATCGTCGCCTCTCTGCGAAGAATCGTGGAGCTCCTCCCTCTCTCTTCTTTCGTAACGCTCCTCTTGAGCCCTCTTCTCTTGAGCCTTTCGAGCGGCTCTTTCTTCATCAGATTCTTTGTAAGAGGGGAGGTAACGCCTGTAATCATATTGGCTACGCCTCCCGTAGCGCTGGAAATCATCATAGTAGGATCCGCTGCGCCCTATCGGAGGATCTGAAATAAAAAAGAGCTAAATTTTAGAATTCTTCAAAGTACAAAAAGTCAGAAGCAGTGCCGAAAAAATTCAAAGTGTGTGTGATGTGCAAACTACGCGCATCAAACTACGAACCACTCTTTAATTGAGGAGTAGTTGTGGGTGTAATAGTTAGCGTCAACTCTTGAGTTGACGGAGTCTGTTGCAGGATAGAAGTCGCTTCGACTACTGAAGAAGAAACCCCGGTAGTGATAGGATCATCTTTAAAGATCTCTTGCGAGGTGGCAAAGAGGTCGCTCAGCCCTTCGAAAGTATCGTCGCCGCTCTGCTTGACAGGCTAGTTTTCTCGGCTTCTTCGCCAGATTTCTGTGAACGTCGGGGAGATCCCTGAGGCTCTTCTTCCTCAATAACCGGGGCAAGTTCGTCAGATGGCCTCGCAATATCAACAGAGATGGAGCACTTCACTAGCGAAGCCTCGGGAGCAGGTCCTTTTGGTATAGATGTGTTAGTAGAAGCTGGGGCATCCGACGCTCTGGCTGGGGAGTCTGGGATTTCATGAGGATGAGTAGAACGAGAAGTATGCAAAAGTCCATACTGATGCAAAAACTCGTCTTTCAACAGAAATTGAATGTCTCTCTCCTCAACTGGCACGGCCTTGAGCCTTTCTAAAGTTGGCTTATGACTGGGATCCTTAGAAGGAGGGGGGAGCGCTGAAAATAAAAAAAAGAGAAGCGGAGTTAACACTTAACAATTCAGTCTCACAAAAGTCGGATAACAAACATAGTAAGAATGGCTAATCTTACTTCCTTCCCTCCATACAGCGTAAAACCCCGGGGGATAGCGGACATAGAAAAATTGAGTCAAAAACCCATGAGCGCTGTCAGGAAGACCAATGATCAGTTTACGATTTCGAGCACTTCTCACGACAGTAATAGAGGGGTGATCTTTAGTCCTGGTGAAAGAGCATAGGAAGCAATTCTCGTCAAAGCTTGGGAATCGATCAAGCGTCCTCCTAAACAGTACACACAACCCCATTAAAATGGCATAGCCATTGGGGTGTAATTGGGATGGGGCAATGGCCAATTGACGAAGAAGTTGTTGGAAAAAGTCATTGAAAGGAGGAACGCCCCCACTCAGGCACATTTGTCGATTGACCGTTACAAAGCCAGGGGGTGCTATGTCAGCAGTGTTACTTCTCTCGGGAAGAATGGCATCTGATTCAGCAATGCCAAACTGAGCGCACAATTGGCGAAAAACTCCGTACGATAAAGTAGAAGAGGCTCTTTCGGGAGGATTGACCAGAGGAGCCGGAATAACAGTTGCCTCTCTAGTCTGAACCGTTGTATCTTCTTCTTGAGAAGTCATTCTACACAAGCAACTGGATATTCAAATGTGAAGGTGCACGTTTCCAAAAAGTGTGAAGTGTCGTGCAAAACTAATAAAAATAGCAAGTAAATATAACTAGAATTAAACTAGTCGATGATTGATCGATTACAAAATTTCAGAACTTGTTAATATAAAGTTCAAGCATAATATTAGTGCAGGCCGGTCAGTTTCAATTGACTATTTCAGTGTTGCTTTAATATTTTACTTGAAATTGATGAAAGCACTTCGTTCACACAATTTATTTGAGTTAATTATCTGTTATTAACTAATCTGTCATTTGACGTAGGCAGTCGATGTCAGTATATTTGTCCCATTTTTCTGCAAGTGTTGTATTTAACAGGTTGATAGCGCTAAAGTTAGAATAATCTATAAAGAAACGCAACAAAGTTCAAGCAGTATATTCTGGCAATTCAAATTGGAAGTACAATCAAGTTTCGACGACATCTTGAAGTTTTCAAATTTTTGTTCATGCCATTTAGTCACAGTCCAAAAATCCTCTAAGCCCTAAGTCGTTCACAACCTAACAGAGGGATGAAATTGGCTTAGGCTAAAGGAAATAATTCGGCCGTAAAAGATTATCTAAGTGCTGAGTCGTCCACGATCTAAAGGTTGAGTCGCCCACGACTTACAAGACTTCCTGCAAGTTAAGTCGTTGGCTCATTGAATCGTTGGACCTATAAGCCGCAAGACATGTTGAGAAGAAAAGGCTTCGGTTTAAAATGGAGTGGGTCTTTCGAGGTCTTAACTCGGCTACGACTCAGGACTAAATTGTTCACAACCCTAAGGCCAAGTCATGAAAATCTCAAATCAAAGACAAAGCAATGGAGTACAAATGAAGCTAAGTCTTAAGTCGTCCAGAAACAAACACAACCTGAAGGGTTAAGTCGTGCGTAATTAAGGTCGTAAGGGATCTTAAGTCAGTTACTTCGAGAATTGTGCAAATCGGCAGAGTTGTGAAAATCTCACAACATCTCACCTAACCCGTTAACCCTTTAACACTTAACCCGTTAGCCCGATAATCTCTCAATCAACAACAACCCCAGTTCTGCCACACCACCGAATCGTCGCAAATCACGAGTCGTCTTAAGTCAAATCAAACAAACTTCGAGTTGTTCGACGACCAATGCAACAATACTTGCACAGTTAAAGGGGGGAATCAGAGACGAAAGACGGGGCTCAAAGATTGACAATGATAATCGGCGATTGGAAAATGGGGAAAATTGCTCACGTGATATGGAACTGGAGATGGTTAGAAGTAAATCAAGTCAGGATCGCCGTAGGAAGCTCGGAGAGAGGCTGATGGCGAACACGACAGGAAGCTTGAAGAGATGTTAATGGCGGATACGACTTAGGAGATTGATAGTGAGCAGAAAGAAATAAGAGAAACGACTCAAGCCTTTTATACACCAAGACAGCGGAACTTCAAACGGCATAAGCGAGTTAAGGAAAGTCGAAGCACACGACCTACGACTTAGGCGTGTGCTTCGAAGGGCAAATGTTAACCCCGTTAAGACAACGACTTATGACTTGAGGCCACCATGATCTAACAGTTAAAAGCACTCTGCGACTTAACAAGTTAAGGACTCAAGTTATGGATGATCTACGACTTATGAATGGTACGACTTAACGGTTTAACGTGTTAAAGAAATGGCCGACTCAACGACTCGAGGGGAACAGCAACTCAATGGATCAAGGAGGGTACACGACTTAGGGTCTGGACGAGTTAACGACTTAAGGTCCAGACTACTTAAGAATTGAAACGGACCAAGAAGTCTACGACTTAAGGAAATCTACGACTTAAGAGATGGCCTGACTCAAGAGGGAAATAAGTTAACGACCTAAAGCTGTCTATGACTTACGACCTAGCATGAGTCGTAAACGACTTAGGCAAACAAAGCAACTCACATCTCGGAGAAATCCACGACTTAAAGCCACTGCGATTTAAGATATGTCATGTCTCAGGGAAAGCTTACGAGTTAAGGAGCTAACGACCTAACAGGATTAAGACCTAAGCGACTTAGGGAATGTCACGACTTAAGAAAGTCCACGACTTAAAGACGTTACGACCTAAGACTTAGAGAACAAGTTCAATACCATGCCGTAATAAGATGACTCGTCGACGACTTACGACCTAGTTTAAGTCGTACACGACCTAAAACCGCAGACCCAAGATTTTAGTGCTGCCTCACTTTAAACCGTGACCTCTTAACTCGCGAACGAGTTAGGACTTGTATCCAGATGAACGAAGAAAAGCTCAGAACCACTTCACTTACTCCACTGCCTGCTGACTCTTGAACCTTGAGTCGAGCGCGACTTACGACTCTCCATGAGTCGTGCACGACTCATGACTTGAAAGAAAAACTGCTGCCCAGAATCACACCTATAAATACGCGACCACCTCCAACGTTCGAGGGACTTTTGGCCGATTCTCTCCAAGCACCGATACTCTACTACATTCCAAACCGACTCGACACTCAAAGCTTTCAAGACACGTAGAACGCTATGAACAACTTCAAGAAGGAATCTCATACATCCGACATGGATTTGAAGACCTTCACTTACATTGAAGTTTAAGCTAAACGTTCAAAGTGTTTAGTAATTCAAAGTGTATTGTACTTGGGAAGAATTGTATCGACTTGTAAAGAAATCATCAATAAAGGTATTCAGAGTGGACGTAGGCAAACTATTGAGCCGAACCACTATAAAATCACTGTTATTTACTGCTTTTTCTGTGGTTTTCTGCTTATACTCTGTTCCCGAATCATCGGGTGGTGCTTTCACAACTACACTTTACACACCGGGGTGTTAGCGTTCAAATTTTAGCGTTAACAATAAAATTCTTTGGAAACAAATTCTATTCAACATACTTTAAATAATATAACCTTTTAAAACTTTAAACCAAAGTTCGAAATAATCGGAATTTAAATCCTCAAATTCTTGTTTTAAATTCATTTCAGTTCCCAAATAAATTTATAAACAAATATTTATAGATCTATTTGTAGAACAATAAACGATAAATCAAGTATTATCATTTCAAATTATCAATTTAAATCATTTCATTAAGTTTCATAAATTTACTTATATATCAAAATTTATTTCATTAACCAATTTTTTTTTTTTATATTTTGTCCGTTTGTTCTGTCAAAGTGTTTTGGAAATCTTATCGATAACGCTGATCAGACGTATCGATCAGAAACTCAACTCAACATCAACAACTCAAACAACACAATATATAAAACATTTTAATTTTAAATATTAGTTTACAAAAACACTATACATGAATAGATTTTCAAAGAAGGATAGAGATTAAAAATTTTTGATTAACACAAATCAAAGGAGATTATGATTTAAAAAAATAAGTTGGAAACAAGGATGACATGATTAAATAACAGAATAGGAAGATGGATAAGCTTATATAAATCACGGTCAACCTTAACCGGGTCAACCTTGACTTTAAGAATAAGATCGATGTGGATTTTCTAGGGTAAATCTACATTCGACCTCAAGAGTTAGAGTTTGGAATAACAAAAGATATTAGCATCGAAACCAAGGATAGAAAACCCCTTTACAATTAAATTTGAAATTGGCGTGACCGCCGACTCACTGGAAAGATCATTCGAAGCGGAGTTATGGGTTACTCCTGAATCAAAAGAAGATGAATAGTGAGGGATACGAATGGATTTTGGAACCGTAGGGAATGTTCCAAAATTCAAAGGAATCGAGTCAAAAGAAAAAGATTCAACTCGAATGAAAGTGATTCTGTAATTACATCTACTCCATATGCCGAGTTTTGCCTAGAGCTACCAAAGCTCAGATACCAACTGTAACAACCAGGTATTTTCAACCATTCGCATCCATTATAAGTGCATAGGTAGACACTCATGCCAGAATTGAATTGCTCAAAATACCGCGTTGTAAATAAAATTTTGGCAAACCTCAGAATATACAGTAAATAAAATCACAGATCACAGACACAGAGTATATAATAATGCAGCGGAAGTAAAAGAGGAGATAGTAGTTCATGAAGCTACTATATAAATTATAAGATACATCAGAGTTAAATAAGATACAACAGAAGAGTAACATGATACATCAGGTACAAATCAGATGCATCACTGAACCACTGGATACTGAAACAAATAGATGGCTGGATCTTCAAGGAAAGTTCCAACGCCGAAGGTGAATCTTGAATGCTAACTCAATTAGTCTGACCCGAGCGTAAAGCAAAACACAAAACCCTCGAGTCAGGACATAAATACTTATAAACTGTAAATCAACTCAAGTGAACAGTAACAAAATGCATCAGTAACTTAAAGGATGCTTGGGACCGCCCATCCTCTAAGGATCCGTTAAACTATTTACAATGTAGTAATATAGGCTATATACGGTAGTGTCTAATCGGTAAAGTATAATCATATAGAAAATAGCGTTAAGGGGATGGTGAACCTTAACGCGGTCGGATCTTTAAAACCAAAATCGTAGTGGGCTCGATATAAGGATATGACACGGCATGCGAGGCAATGCCAGGGTGGATATACCGTTTGCACTCCCGGACCGGTGGTGACGGCAAGCCAGCAGCTTCCACCCACCTCGAACAATACCCCCGAATCAAAGTGGCGCCACCGAATCGAATCACAACAGTAATAGAATAGTTTCCGATGGAGCATGCTCGATGAAAGGGTGCGACCCTTTGTGTAGCCCGGTATAGCTCCTGTTTTAGTCATATATGCCAACTCACGGGAGTTGGGTCCACGTAACATACCTCGAGAACGTCGCCACCATCCTACTTCATCCTGGAATCTCCACCGCGTACACAGTTGTTAAAGTGGTTTTCGGTATGGTCCGGCTATAAGACAATATCCGATCCCGGTCTCTTTAACAACCAATCGTTATTATAACCCATGGATATTTATTTCAAATAATTTATACTTTCAAGACCAAAATATCATACTCATTTCAAAACAATATCACAATTGTAACATTTCCTTTCAAAAATAATTCAATATTATATCATTCAAGTAAAACCCAAATTTCCAAATCATTGAATATTTCTTTAAATTTATTAAACTTGAAATATTCCTTTAAATTATCATAGCATTTTGGAAATGTTACCTTAAGGAATCATAGCATTTTTGGAATGTACTACTTTCCACTTTACATTGTATATAATCAAAGTATTGATAAGCTTAAAATTTTAACATGTCAATTTATCATAGCCTTATAGTTAAATAAACTTTCTTACTGTAATATACAATTTAAACCGAAATTCTTAAGTTAAAAGCACCTTATTAACTTACATTATTATTACAATAAAGAAACTTTATTATTTTAATCATTTAAAGTATGCCATTCACATAAATTAAAACTTGCTTATCAAATGTACGTTATCAACTTACATTTTATTATTACAGTAAGTAACATTTATCATTTTAATAAATTTAAAATACACCATTACATTGATTAAAATCTACGTGTCAAATGTACGTTTTAAATTTTTATATTCCTATTATAATAATGAACATTTATTAATTTAAATCAATACCACACTACTTAAAACTTTACATGTTTCTTTCTTAATTAAAACTTTACATGTTCTTGCATTAATTAAAACTTTCATGTTCTCTCATTAATTAGGACTTTACACGTTTCTTTCATTAATTAAAAACTTGTACGTTTCTTTCATTGATTAAAACTTATACCTTTCTTTCATTAATTAGGAATTTACATGTTCCTATCATTAATCAGAACATCATACGTTCTTTCATTAATTAAAACCTATACGTTTCTTTCATAAATTAAAACCTATACGTTTCTTTCATAAATTAAAACCTATACGTTTCTTTCATGAATTTAAACCTATATGTTTCTTTCATGAATTAAAACCTATACGTTTTTCATAAATTAAAACCTATACGTTTCTTTCACAAATTAAAACCTATACGTTTCTTTCATAAATTAAAACCTATACGTTTCTTTCATAAATTAAAACCTATACGTTTCAGATTTATATTACCATTTCATAAATTTAACTAAACTTCTAGTTTATTTAATTAATTTTAACATCTTTAGTTAAAACTCAAATTTCACATTTTCAAGTCAAGTAATATTTTAAAATTTCATTTTCAACAGTCATTTAGTCAACCACTTAAATTTATAGAAAATCAATAATTCTTTAATAAATCACTTAAATTGAAATATAAATCAATTTATCATATTTACCATTTTCCAAATAAAATTAAAGTCCATTTTATTCATGTAACTTAAATATCATTTTTAGTCAAAATTCCAAATTTCAAACATAAGTTATATTTCAAAATCCAGTTAATCCATTCATAAATTACATTTTAACACATAGAAAAATCATAATTTATTTATTTTAAAACCTTTCAAAATCTATTTAAATCAAATTTCATAATTTTATATTTTTAAAAAACTTAAAATATTCAAAGCACTTTATAGAATAACCACGGGTCTGTATATAGTTTTCTAACCTAGGTCAAGTGATAAAGATATGTATCATTTCAATCCGAAGTTTAAAAGGTAAAAATCCGGGTTCTATCATTTCAAACCCGCAATCCCAAGTTTAAATAAATAAATAAAATGACTCAGGCCTATCATTTCAGCCCATAATGATTTTTATCCTAACAGGGAACTTGCAGTGTGATCATATACAGAAATAGTATAAACAATGTCAATATCACAATATACAGTCATGTATCAGATGTCAGGTGAAAATTAACAGTTTTAACATGATAATAACATGGTAATAACACGGCATAGCATACCATATGATCATCATTAACTTGCATAAACATTTTACATTACTAAACACTTGTCATCAATCCACTTTTCATAAGTATATATGTCAGAGTGAGAAAGACTCACTTTTTTCAAAGCTAGAGACCAAAACAACATACAAGCACGACTCCAAAGGCACGACAAGCACAATTTCACGACTTTTGATTTGAGTTGAAAGATAGCCAAGATAAGATTTTGTATCAACAACCCAAAACAAAACAAACCAGACAATATATAAACATTCAACATAAAATAACATTGAAACAATTTTGAAATACAAAGCGAAATGAACAAGATAGATTAGACCTTGCTTCAACCACTTCAATGCTTGGCCTAAGGGACACTTATGCTTGGCTATGATGATGCTTTGGCTCAGGTATGACATCATATAGGTCAGGTTTAACATCATATAGGCAAGGCAACAAGTGGAGATGAAGGGAATGAGGCAACAATGGTCAAAAACATTGTTTTTAGGCATGTAGGTTGCAATTTGAAGGGTTTGGCCACCATAGATGGCTCGACCATGGTCATGGTTGGTGGAGTAGATGGTGTTGGAGGCATGGAAGAGATGTAAGAGTTTGTGGCTGCGGCTATGGAGAAGAGGCCGATCCAAACTTAGAAGAGAAACAAGGCAAAATTGCATAGAAAAGTAAGAAAAGTAGAAAGAAGAGAGGGATTTACCTAATTTTTTTTTCTTCAAGGTGGAGGCCATGATTTTTAGGGTTTTGGGGCTTCAAAAATTCATGAATGACAAGAGGAAGTCGGCTGCAAAGGATGGGGAAAGGAATGGCTAAGATGAATTGATGTATTAATGACAGAAGAAACGGCAAAAGAAACGGATAAAACGTTTTTCCGTTTCTTAGCTCTTAACCCTTTCAAATTTCTCATACATATTTATATACATCCAAATAACTGAAAATAATTAAAATCTCAGTTAAAATTCGAAAATATAACAGATAAACAAAATATTAAAAATTAAATATTAATTAGATATGATTAAATAAGAAAAATAGCACAGAAAAATGCAAACTAGACTTAAGAATTAGAAATAACTTCAATACACTTTGGAAAAATTTACTTTAACTTAAATACATGTAAAATGAATAAAATAAAGTAAAACACAGCAAATAAAAGTGAGTGCATAAAATAAATAAATAAATTTTAATTATATATAATTAAAATAAGAAAATGGCTTAAAATTGTAGACTAGGCTTTAAAATTAGAAATAAATCCAAATGAACTTTAGAAAATCTTCATGGACTTGTAAAATATTTATAACAAATAAAATAACAAAAAATAAAAGTGCATTCACAAAAAAAAAAAAATTTAAATATAATTTATATGAAGAAAATGGCAGAAAATTAGAAAACAGCCTTTAAAAATAGGAAATAAATACAGTAAATTTTGGAAAAATTCTATTATCATTTAAAAATATTTAAAAGTCAAAATATACATAGTAAAACATATTATCACATATTAAAATAAAATATAACCAAGAAGAAGTAATTTATACAATTTAAAATAGTCATTGTTAAATAACCCTATATACGCACAATATTGTAAAGAGTATAACTTTCACAATTTACATCCAATTTCAACGAAACGAAAAGTGGTGTTCTTAGAATTTTATGTAACAACCCGCATATTTGTCGAGTTTGTATTTAAATATTTTATTTAAATATTAACTCGTTAATCGGATTTTGGTCCGAAAAGCTACTTTTTGCAAACGGTCAAATTAGGACTCGAGACCACTTCCATTGAGTTCGAAATGTCGTTTACAATTTTTTTAAGTATAAACATCGATAGGTTTGGAGTTAGTGAAATTTCACTAACTTTTCCCGCTTTGGACTTTGGGTTAGTTTAGCCTATTAAGCCCAAGTTCCAACCCTCTTCTCCTCACTCTTCATAAATTTCCTAACTAATCAAGCTTTGGCATTAATGGTGGAGGGAATGGGAAATTAAAATTTCCAAAACTCAAATTCAACTGCAATCCATCTTTCTACTCCAAATTCAAGAAGAAGACATTGGATTCAAGCTTCTTGTGCTTAGATAGAAGAAGGATTGATCCTTGCTTGCTTAAAACTTCATTTTCATTGATATTTGGTGCAAAGGTGAGATTTTTACCTCACAATTCTAGCCTATAACTATATTGGACTGTTGGGAATGATTCCCTATCATTTTCGCATGCATGTTAGCATTTGGTTTGGATTGGATTGGCGAAAAACTCCAATTTTTAGCGTTTTGGTGAATTTTCTGCACTTAGGTCGTTCTGGCTGTTTTTAGGTCGTTCGGAGTTAAGTCGTTTGTCCATAAGTCGTGAGTCGTTCACGAGTTAACCCTAGGTCGTTCTGGCCGTTTTTAGGTCGTTCGGAGTTAAGTCGTTCGTCCATAAGTCGTGAGTCGTTCACGAGTGTTAACCCTAACTCGTTCACAAGTTAACAGGTCCACGAGTTAAGGCATGTACGACTCAAGGCATGTACGACTCAAGGCATGTACGACTCAAGGCATGTACGAGTTAAAGGATACATGAGTCAGCAACTTCCTACAACTTAAAGACCTCTACGAGTTAGCAAGCTTACGAGATAAGCAGCCTACGAGTTAAGGAGTACCCGAGTTAAGCTACTTGCGAGATAAGCCATTACGAGTTAGCATATCTACAAATTAGCAAGTGTACGAGTTAAGATCTTCCACAAGTTAAGCCTCTACGAGTTAATCCTCCGCGAGTTAAGATCTTCTACGAGTTAGCAGGCATACGAGTTAAGAAAAGCTAACGACTTAAGGTCTTTACGACTTAAGGAAATTGATGGCCTACGACTTAATGATAACTGCAGTTTGTACGACTTAAGACCCTTACGACTTAAAGAAGTTATACGACTTAAGGAGGATACGACCTAAAGACACACCTCTTAACTCGTCTACGAGTTAAGACTTGCTTTAAACCAGTTGCAATTGGTTAAGTCGACTACGACTTACGACATAAAAAGAGTCGTATACGACTTAAGAAAGGAAATTAGCAATTGCAGCCAGATAACTCGCACACGACTTAGAACTTAGGGAGGGGTTCAAAAAAGGGGAACTGCCATAGACTCGGCTCAGTGACCCGGGGACGACTTACCTTAAGTCGAACACGACTTATCTTAAGTCGGCCACGAGTTAGGACTTAGCACTTTTTCCGCCCAGAACTCTCTATAAATATGAAACCATCTCCAACATGCAAAAGACCTTTGGGCTCATTCTCTTCAAGCGCCATTACTCTGCCGAATTCCAGACGACTTCAAAGCTTTTTAGATCCAACAAACTTCTAAAGGAACTCCATGAAGGAATCATCCACATTCACCATGGATTTGAAGATGATTGTCAACATCAAAGCTTGAGCTACTTGTTTCACATATCCTATCACTTGAAGTGTGTTGTAATTGAAAGATCTTGTAAAGAATTGTAATCAAACTAGTGATAAAAAGATTAAAGTGGACGTAGGCTGGATTATAAGCCGAACCACTATAAATACTGTGTCTCTTTCTGTTTTTCTACATACTTTCTGCTTATTTCTGTTTCCCGTACAAACGGGTGGTGCTTTCACAATCACATCTTATACACCAGGGTGTTAGCGTTTAAATTTTTTCGTTAACATTTTGGTGCTTTCACTGAGAATTGAACTCAGGACATCTATCATCATTGTTTCAGAAAGATTTGTAGATAGAGTTTCTTTAAGAACCAGAAGTCTATCCGAAATCATGGCTCCTGGAAGGAAAAGTAAATCTGTGAGATCTGCAAACATTCAAGAGGGAACCTCCGCTTCCCCAACACCAAATCAAGCCACTCCAACTGTTGGAGTTTCAAAAGCGGAATTGGACGCTGCTATCTTTGGGTTGAATCAGCAAATAAATGCCCAGAACGCGCAATTGGAAGCTCAGAATGCTCAGAATGCTCTGATTCTGAATAGGTTAAACGATCTGCTCGGGGCAAACCGTCAACCTGCGAATAATGAAAGGAACTTTGTCGGTAATGTCCATGATGCTGAAACTAGAAACATTCCCGAAAGGGCTGCTAGCCCCTTTGAACAGACATTGCCTGAGGCTGGAGGATCCAGAAATAGGAATGACGAAGAATATCTTTCTGGTATGGTTCGACAGATTATGAAAGAAAGTATGCAAAGGGTCGAAGATGAGAAAGAGTGGGGTTTCGCTCCGAGCAAGACTCCATTTACTGAAAAGATCCTAAAAGCTGAATTCCCAAGGAAGTTCGTCCCTCCGACCATTCCAGCTTACAAAGGGACAAGTGATCCAAATGAGTTCCTGTACAAATATGATTGGCACATGACAGGTGCCAGAGCTTCTGACGAGATAAAATGCCGCTATTTTCCTGTGTATTTGGAAGGGGTAGCTCTGCTTTGGTTCACAAAACTGCCTGTCCGGTCCATCGATCAGTTTTCAGACCTAACCAGGAAATTTAAAGAGCAATTTAGGCTATATGCTTCAAAGGCAAAAGACATCATGTCGTTATCCGGTTTGGAACAGAATCCGGGGGAAACTATCAAGTCTTTTTTAAATCGCTTTAATATAGCGTTAGCTGAGGTGGATAATGCAGAACCCCGCATGGTCTTGACCTATTTGATGAGAGCTATTGATAAGTCAAGTGAATTCGGAAAGTGGCTGAACATGAAGGAGCCAAATTCTCTGGAAAAGTTCTACAAAAAGGCGGATGAATTCATGCGTTTGGAAAGCCGTCCTGTCCCGGTAAAGGCAACAGTAGAGAAAGCTGAAGACAACACTGCTGCGCCACGTAAGAATGGATCTGTGGGACAGAAAAGAGAAAATAATGATGGAAGGAAACAACACAATTCGAAGAAGCCTCGATCCTTCAAGCCATCAGAATATACTCCTTTGTTAGAGACACCAGAGCGCATCTACCTGGCTACAAAAGATTCTTTTGAGTATCCCAAACCTCCTGTTCTCAGAACCGGAAGAAAAGCTGTGCAAAGTGGGAAGTTCTGTCGCTTCCATAATCAGCCTGGTCATGACACAGACGACTGCCGTCAATTGAAAAATATAATCGAAGAATTGCTAAGAGAAAATAAGCTGCAGCAATTTGTGAAGAAGAGTGGTAATGATCCTGCTTCGTCAAGTCAGGGGCAACAAGCTCTTGCTCATCAGCCCAGGACAAATGAGAAGGCCGCAGGACATGAATCTGGAAGGCCAGTTATTAATGTCATCACAGGAGGACCCCACCCAGCAGGCAGAAGCTGGGGTGAAATGGAGAGGTACACTCGAGCTCTGAAACATATGCCAACTGAAGAGAATGTCTTTGTTTTAGAGGACTCTACACCCCTGAAACAACAAAGGACTTTTAATGATGATATTGTGTTCAGGGCTAGAGATTCCACGGGCATTGAGGCCCCTACTTTGGACCCGTTAGTCATCTCGGCCGGTATTGGACCGGCTATTGTCAGAAGAGTTCTTATTGATTGCGGCGCATCTTGCAACATCCTCTTCAAGAAAACGTTTGACCAGATGAGAATCCCGATGGCGGATGTGCAAGCCTCATCTCAGAAGATTGTTGGCTTCACTGGGGAGCCAAAGCAACCAGTAGGAACCATTGACTTGCTTGTGGAACTCGGAGAAGGAGAAAGAAAAGTAGTTCGCAAGCAGACTTTTGTGATAGTAGATGAATTTTCTGCTTATAATGCTTTCTTTGGTCGACCTATTCTTGCTGCATTCAAAGCTGTCCTTGCCCCATGGTGTCTTACTATTAAATTCCCTACAGACAATGGGGTAGGAGTTATTAAAGGAGACCAGAACGCTGGGCGAGAATGTTATATGACAGAGCTGCGAGAAACAAGGAAGAGAGAAATGGGGAAAGATTCGGCAACCCCAATCCGCATCAAAACACCAACCCTATAGCAACTACAGGGCGGACCCTGCACTGGCGAGCATAGCGGGGCACGAAAAGTGATGGATCCTAGAAAGGCCAGTGCGGGGGAGAGTAGGGTGGTACCAGCAGAAACAACGATACCGGTGCCCGTTGATCTGAAGGACCCAAACAAGGTGCTGAATGTGGGTTCACAACTTAATGTGTCAGTTCAGAATGCCTTGATATCTTTTTTGAAAGCAAACCTGGATGTTTTCGCTTGGACCCATGCCGATATGTGCGGAATATCCCCAGAAGTTGCGGTACATGCTCTGAATATTGACCCAAAGTTCACGCCAGTAAAGCAGAAAAGAAGAATCCAAGGTCTAGAAAGGTCGACAGCATTGAAAGAGGAAGTTGACCGGCTCATGGAGAATAATTTCATCAGAGAATCTACCTATCCAAATTGGGTTTCAAATCCAGTGCTAGTTAAGAAAGCCAATGGTAAATGGAGAGTGTGCATCGACTTTTCAGATCTAAACAAGGCCTGTCCCAAAGACTGCTTCCCATTACCCAGGATCGATCAACTGGTAGATGGAACAGCGGGTCATGAATTGTTGTCTTTTATGGATGCCTACTCCGGATATAATCAGATCATGATGCATGAGCCAGATCAGGAGGACACAAGCTTTATCACCAATGTCGGTCTTTACTGTTACAGAGTTATGCCCTTTGGGTTGAAGAATGCGGGGGCAACATACCAAAGACTGGTTAATGCTATGTTCAAACCGCAGTTGGGAAAGACTATGGAAGTTTACGTTGATGACATGCTAGTAAAATCTAAGAAAGCAGTGGATCACATCGAACACTTAGCAGAAATGTTCGCAATTCTCCGAAGATACGGAATGAAGCTTAACCCTTTAAAATGTTCTTTCGGGGTAGAATCTGGGAAGTTCTTGGGTTTCATCGTGAGCGCTAGGGGCATTGAAGCTAGTCCAGCTCAAATCACTGCTCTAAAAGAAGTCAAAGCTCCTAAAACAAAGAGGGAATTGCAAAGTCTCAATGGAAAAATTGCCGCCTTAAGTCGGTTCATATCCAAAGCTACTGATAAATGCATTCCATTCTTCGACGCTCTAAAGAAAGGAAAGAAAAACTTTGACTGGACTCCCGAATGCCAGAAAGCTTTTGAAGAATTGATTCAACATATGGAAACGCCTCCAATACTTTCCAGGCCCGGCGATGGCGAGGATCTTCTTATATACTTGGCAGTTTCATCTCATGCTTTAAGTGCAGCGCTGGTACGGGAAGACAAAAGGATTCAACATCCAGTTTACTATATCAGCAAAAGACTCACTGGGGCAGAAATGAATTACTCCAAGTTGGAAAAACTCGCCTATTGTCTATTGATTGCCTCAAGAAAGTTGAGGCAATATTTCCAGGCTCATCCTATCAAAGTCCTCACTGATCAACCTTTAAAGCAAGTCTTGTTTCGCCCAGAGACTTCGGGCCGCCTTTTAAAGTGGAATATTGAATTGAGCCAATATGACATCACTTATCATCCTAGAAAAGCGATCAACGGACAAGCTTTGGCAGATTTTATTGCAGAATTTACAGACAAGGGTAACAGCGAGGAAGAAACAATCGAGAACTCCCCAACCCAATGGAAGTTATTTGTAGATGGCGCAAGAAATGATTACTGTTCAGGTGCTGGAATTGTTCTTGAAACTCCTGAAGGCCGGTCATTATGCTATGCGCTAAGATTAGAATTTCCTTCAACAAACAATGAAGCAGAATATGAAGCTCTGATCGCTGGTTTGAAAATTGCTAAAGAACTAAACATTCGAGCGTTACAGATCTTCAGTGATTCTCAGCTTATAGTATGCCAAGTCAAGAAGGAGTTTCAAACGAAAGGAGGAAATCTGCCCGCTTATGTGTCAAAGGCTTGGGAACTTTTATGTGAATTCGACCATTACACGATAAGTCATATTCCTCGAGAAGAAAACATGAAAGCAGATTCTCTCGCAAAATACTCAAGTTCTGGCGAAGCCCAATCCTTAGGGTTAGTTCCAGTGGAAGTTTTGTCAAATCCGAGCATTGATGAAATGGATATCGATTGGGTTATGAGTATGTCGCAAGAGCAAGAATCATGGATGACTCCAATAACAAAGTATCTACTCAATGGCTCTTTACCAGAAAACTCTAAAGAACGACAAAAGCTACTGAGAAAAGCTTCTCGATATATAATCCAGGATGGTCAATTATACAGACGAGGATTCTCAATGCCATTGCTTCGATGTGTATCCCGGGAAGAGTCCAAAACAATCCTAACTGAAGTGCATGGAGGAGAATGCGGTGATCATTCAGGTGGTCAAACATTAGCAAAGAAAATTCTCCGATACGGATATTTTTGGCCAGAAATTAATCGGGATGCCGCAGATTACTCCCGAAAATGTGACAAGTGCCAAAGATATGCCAAAATTCCTAGAGCACCTTCTACCGAACTCACACAGATGATCAGTCCATGGCCATTTGCAATTTGGGGAATGGATCTCATTGGGCCGCTACCAACCGCTAAATCAGGGATTAAATATGCTATTGTTGCGGTTGATTATTTTACTAAGTGGGCTGAAGCTGAACCATTGGCTACTATCACTTCTAAGAAAGTGATAAGCTTTGTGACCAAGAATATCATTTGCAGATACGGTGTGCCTCAAAAAATAATCACAGACAATGGTACTCAGTTTGAAAGTGAGGAATTCCAGGATTTTTGCAAACGATTCAAAATCCAGAAAAGCTTTTCGGCAGTAGCTCATCCGCAGGCAAACGGGCAAGTGGAAGCAGTGAACAAGATCATCAAATCAACCATCAAAAAGCAACTCGAAAGAGCAAAAGGTGGTTGGGTCGATAAACTACCACTTGCACTATGGGCATACAGAACTACTCACAAAACTGCAACTGGGCATACTCCTTTTTCGTTAGCATACGGATCGGAAGCAATGATCCCGGTTGAAACAGAGGTCCCTTCACACAGAAGAATCCATTTCAATCAAGCAGAAAATGAAAAGCTGCAACTTGAAGCGCTGGATCTCCTTGATGAAAAAAGAGATGAAGCTAACCTCAGAGTTGCAGCTCATCAGCAAAGGATAGCCAGACATTTCAATTCCAAAGTTCGTCAACGCAGCTTTGAAATTGGAGATCTAGTCCTAAAAAGAATTATGACTGCGACAGGTGTGTTTGGGCCAAATTGGGAAGGACCGTATGTGATAGGTCAGAAACTTCTTGACGGCACATTCAAGCTCACCACAGTTGATGGAGATCAAATTCCAAGGGCATGGAACAGCAATCACTTGCGTCCATACTTTACTTGAAAATTTTGTTGAAACATTGTAAAAAGAATTATGAATGTATGATTCCTGTAATTGAAAGCAATTGTGAAACTGATGCAAGTAAATAATGAAAGAATATAAAGTGGATGTAGGCCCAATTTCATGGCCGAACCACTATAAATCTTGTGTTCCTTATTATCATTATATGTTTGCTTTGTTTTCGATATAAAAATACACAAAATGTATTGCTGAAATATCGATTTAAATTTTTGCAGACAGTGGAGATAAAACTTGCGCATAATAAGACCGAGCGATTCTCACCATCATTCAACAAACAAATTTCAAGTCACAAAGACCCCGAATTCAAATCCTAGATAGGAAATGCTTCAATTGAACGGCTAATGATTTCGATAGGAACGAGCCCTTGCTGATAAATTGAGATTGTTTAAACAAACAAACATCCAATTAGGAAGCTAGTGCCCGTTCTCACGAACTTGCCTGGCAATGAAGTACACTTCCTTGGATTAAACAAGCCACTTGTGAGAAAAAGGGGGATGAAAACTTGAAAAGAAAAAAAAAAAAAAAAAAAAAAAAAAAAGGATCGCTGAAAAGGCATAAGCAAGTGAACAGAGGAACAACCAAAGCTACCATCAGCGCCACAAGTCCTCTTCGGAGGCGCAACTCTTCGGATAATAAAAGACCTCTAATGGGTCATATGCCACAAAAAAGAAAGTTCTCTACTCAACAAAAAAGATTGGAGGAGTCATGACCCTCCAACCATGAGAGAGTAACTTCCAGGCGATGAAAACCCTCTCTGAGGCACATTTCACCAGGAGTTGAAGTGTTATAACCGCTCTTCGGGATTTCACTTCACCAGAGTTGAAATGTAAACAAAATAAAAGCCCTCTTCGGAGGCCCATTTCACCAGGAGTTGAAGTGTTATAACTGCTCTTCGGAATTTCACTTCACCAGAGTTGAAATGTAAACAAAATAAAAGCCCTCTTCGGAGGCCCATTTCGCCAGGAGTTGAAGTGTAGCAGCCGCTCTTCGGAATTTCACTTCACCAAAGTTGAAATGTAAAAACAAAGACCTTCTTGAAAGCACACGTTTCACCGAGATTGAAATAAAACTTCCAAGTGTTGAAACGTGAAAAGGCTTTCTTCAAAGGCATAACTCTTTGGGGGTACACGTTTCACCAAGATTGAAATAAAACTTCCAAGTGTTGGAACGTGAGAAATCCCTCCTCAGAGGTACAACCCCCTCCCGGGAACACAATTAAGAAAAAAGACCTCTTTGGAAACCCACGTTTCACCGAGATTGAAATAAAACTTCCAAGTGTTGAAACGTGAAAAGGATTTCTAAAGCATAACTCTTTGGAGGTACACGTTTCACCGAGATTGAAATAAAACTTCCAAGTGTTGAAACGTGAAAAAATCCCTCCTCAGAGGTACAACTTTCTATAAAAAAAATCCTCATCAAAAGCGTACTTTAACTTTCAAAGGAAAAGTAATTTGCCTACTATGGGAAATGATCGTAAAAAGAAAAGAAGTTAAAGTACCCTTCAGAGGTCCGCTTTACCACATAGAGGAATTCACTTGATGAGATATGCACATAAGCAAAAGAAAAAAGTGATTTCTTCGAACGACCAAGCGTAAAAACTTATACGAAGGGAGTTGTACTCTATAAAATTTTCTTTAAAGAATAAAATAATTATTCTTTAGCAAATAAGAGTGTAAGTCCCCTCGAGGTATAGAATATTGCAGCATACTTATGGAATGGGGGCAATATAGTATAATTACACACAATATGGTATAACTAAACCAGCAAAAGGTAACGCTCAAGTAACATACCATAAGCTCGCTGCAATATCAAATAAACTCATGCCAAAACGAATAACAAATGTATTCTTTAATTCAAACAAAAGTTTGTACAAACGAGGAATCATTTTATTCAATTACAACGCAGGTACAGGTTTCAAAATAAAGAAAAGCGGGGGCCGGTACCCGCACAATTCTCGGCCAGTACATGCAAAACACAAAAAACTAGAAACTGAAGATCTTCACTTCTTTTTGCTGCCTTTAGACCCTTTACCCGGCCGAATGATCAGCTTTTCAGGTCGGCCAGTGGGTATAAGGGAGGAAGGAGAGGTAGGCGCAGCTGGCCCAACTTCTGGCTCCTCTTCAGTGGCAGTGATTATCTTCCCTCTCCTCCTTGATGCTCCTTGCTTCCTTCTCCTCTTTGAGGAAGACTCACTTCCTGGAGTGACAAGTTTAGATAAAGTTATATCGTCAGAAGGAGTCCGCTCCGGAGATATGTCACCTCCCTCAAGTCCCTCATCTTTTTGCTCTTGCGAAGCAATGGGATCATCCAGGCCATGGAGAGCTTCTATTTGTTCTTCTTGTGACCCAGGTTGCGAGGCAGAAGGAGGCGCCACTTGAAGAGATGGAGGAAGGATCACCGGGGGAGAAGAAGCTTGAGTTTGACTCGGTGCTTTCTCTACAAAGGAGAAAAAACTTAAAATATCAGTATCTTTCGAAAAGAGAGGGGATGACGGCTCGTCAAAAGTCGGGAATTCATTAACATTTGAGGAATAATCAAAAGTCGGGAATTCATTGACATTTGAAAAATAATCAAGAAGATCGTCAAGTTCACAAGGAGCGAACGAGCAGTTCACCACTTGGGCTGGTCCGGTGTCAAGTTTACCTGGGGTAGTTGGATCTCTGAGGCTGATTTCATATCGCTGTGCTTCGTTGCTTTCACCACCTTCATCCCCGCCTTGTGCACTTGTAGTTTCAGTTACTGTCTTAGTTGCAGGCGGAGTAGAGGAGCTAGAACCCGTGATGTCAACCACAGGAGAAACTGGAGGTTGGACAGAGGAAGTAAGCGTTAATTCCTTTCCAGAACGTTCCTCTTCCGCCATTCCAGTTCTCATCCTGGCAAGTTGTTCTCGCCCCTTCGCAAGAGCAGCGCGAGCTCCCTCATCCAGGTAACGCGCCTCAAAATCTTCATCGCCATACCCGGCGTCTTTAAACATGTTAAGAGCAGCTTCCCACACCTCGGCCAGGGTGATTTCATACTTAGGACCAAGAAAAGAGAGGCTGCCGCGTCCCAAGACACAATGTAAATAAAAATCGAATAAAGTCGAATTGATATCGTTTTCCATGGTCTGAGCAGTTTCTTCGGCTGCAATTTTGCCAGCCATGGCCTCATCTCGATCTTTTTCGGTCTGAGCAAGTTGGGCTTTTAGCGCTTCAATCTCCATGTCCCGGGCGCTCAGTTTATTCTGCAGCTGGGTGACATCAGTGCGGTGGTTCTCTACAGCTTGTTCCAACCTCTCAGCTTTAGCTTCAGCGTCCCTCTGGCTGGCGTGCGCATCTCGCACTTGTTTTTGCAATACCTCTTCTCTTTGGGTGTAAGTATTAGTAGAAGAGGCAAGATCATCTTTGAGCTGCTTTACTTCAGCTTCGAGTTTTTCATTGTATTCGGCTATCTCCTTCATCTCAGCGTTGTGTTGATCAAGAATCTTCTGCCATTCTGATTTGTCATTTTCCATGGTCAGCATTGCTTCGATGTTAGCCCGATTAACTCTTTGAAGTTCATCAACCAGCTTTTGCCATCCAGACATTCTATCGATATCAAGCTTGACAGCATCGAGATTTCTGTACATAGCTTCTTTGTCGATGGGGACCAAATCAAGGTCGAAGCGTACCCCCCTCAAACACCAGTTCGGGAATCGGCTCTGCAAAGTCGGGGGGCCCCTTTCAACATGGTATGAAGGCCTGTTGAGAAGTGTTTGGATGGCACTTCCTTCAAGAGCAGGAGATTTGGAAGGGATGTCAATAGAAACTGAGGCACCAGGTCTCTCAGATGTCACGGGCACGTGCTCCTCGCCAAGTTTGGTCCGCTTTCTCGAATCCTCAATATGGCTCTTCCCCCTATCATCGTGCGTTTTACGTTTATGGGAGTCATCATCCCTTGGGAAGGATTCATGTCGCGTGCCCGCTCCCTCATGACGTTCTTCATACCTTCTCCTCTCTTCAGCTTTTCGCGCAGCTCTCTGCTCATTGGTTTCTCTGGGATCGGCATAGTATTGCTTGTAGTCATAGCTGCCACGCCCTCCATAGCGTCGAAAGTCCTTGTAATAAGAACCGCTGCCGCTGCGCCCCATAGAGGAATCTGAAAAGGCAAAAATAGCAAGTCTTAGAAACTTCCGAAGAAAAGAAGTTAAATATGAACAAATGCCGAAAAATCCTAAGTGTTGTGTGATGTGCAAGCTACGCGCATTAAGCTACAAACCACTCATTGGTGTAGGGGTGATGATAGCTTGGGTATGAGGAGTTGGTGTTTGTGTTGGTGTTAGTCGAAGAAGGGACGTCGCCTCAATTATAGGAGAGATAGTTTTAGACACGTCATCTCTAAAAAGCTCCTGTGAGGTCACTATTATGTCGCTCAACCCATCATAAACATCGTCACCATCATGCTCGGTGAGACTTGTTTTCTCAGTTCCTACATCAGCCAATCCCCCGAGAGGCTGTGAAGGTCCTTCTTCTTCCTCAATCGGGGCAAGTGCCGTCTTACTAGATGACCCCATAATGTCGGTAGGGGTGGAACATTTCACCAATGAAGCTTCGATGTTAGACTCTTTTGATGAAGATTGTTCGATAGTAACGGGGGCATCTGATGCTTCAGTCGGGGAATCGGGAACTTCAGTCGGGGCTTCATGAGGCTGAGTATAGCGAGAAGAGTAAAGAAGCCCGTATTGATGTAAAAAGTCATCTCTCAGCAAAAACTTTATATTCCTCTCTTCTACTGGCACAGCATTCAATCTTTCAAAAATTTGCTTATAGCCTGGGTCTCTAGAAGGAGGTGGAAGCGCTGAAAAGTAAAAAGGGAAATTAACATCTAACTACTCAGGCTATGAAAAGATTTTATAAGGAAAACATGTGTCAGGAATAAAGCTGAACGCCCTTACTTCCAACTCTCCACACACCATAAAACCCCGGAGGGCAACGAACATAGAAGAATTGGGTTAAAAACCCGTGAGCAGTATCAGGGAGGCCAACAATCAGTTTGCGGTTTCGGGCGCTCCTCACAACAGTAATGGAAGGATGATCCTTAGTCCGAGTAAAAGAGCATAGATAACAAACTTCACCAAAGCTTGGAAGTCGATCAAGTGTTCTCCTAAAAAGCACACACAACCCCATTAGAATGGCATAGCCATTGGGGTGTAGCTGGGATGGAGCAATGGCCAGTTGACGGAGAAGTTGTTGGAAAAAGTCGTTGAAAGGAGGAATGCCTCCACTTAGGCACATTTGCCGGTTAATTGTCACAAAGCCAGAAGGAGCTATATCGGCAGTGTTATTTCTTTCGGGAAGAATGGCATCTGATTCAACGATACCAAACTGAGCACACAACTGGCGAAAAACTTTGTATGATAGTGAAGTAGGAGCTCTTTCGGGAGGATTAACCAGTGGAGCCGGAAGAACAGTTACCTCTCCAGTCCGAACTGTTGTATCACCTTCCTGAGAAGTCATTCTACACAAACAACTGGATATTCAAATATGAAGGTGCACGTTTCCTAAAAAAGTGTGAAGTGTTGTGCAAAAAACTAATAAAAAAATAATAATAACAAGTAAATATAACTGAAATAAAACTAGTCGACGATTGATCGATTACAAAAATTTCAGAACTTGTTAGTCTTTAGTTCAAGTATAATATTAATGCGAGCTGGTCAATTTTAATTGACTATTTCAGTATT
Source organism: Allium cepa (assembly GCA_030765085.1). Classification (NCBI taxonomy): domain Eukaryota; kingdom Viridiplantae; phylum Streptophyta; class Magnoliopsida; order Asparagales; family Amaryllidaceae; genus Allium; species Allium cepa. Next base: position 83,963,482 of record CM060929.1, on the reverse strand, counting down.
GCTTTAGTATTTTACTTGAAGTTAATAAGTTGAGCACTTCATTCACACAATCTGTTTAAGTTTAATGACTGTTGTTAGCTAATCTGTCATTCGAAGAGGGCGATCAATGGCAGTATATTCGCCCCGGTTTTTCTGTAAATGTTGTATTGGACAGGTTGTTAACTTGCGAGTCAAAGTAATTTGTAAAAGAAGGCATCAAAGTTCAACAGTTCAACATCACTGCAAATTCAAGGTTTAAGCAGATCCTAAAAAAAAAAAAAAAAACAACACAAGTGCTAAGTCGTATCGAACACAAGTGCTAAGTCGTATCGAACACAAGTGCTAAGTCGTATCGGACTCAAGTGCTAAGTCAAAACCGACTCAAGTACTAAGTCGCAACCGACTCAAGGAATGAGTCGTTCCTATCCTCAGCCATCAAACACATCAAGCTGCTTATCCTCTAAGTCCTAAGTCGTAACTCGGGGAACAGGAGAAAGGCTCTGATCCAAAACAACTAGAAATCCTCCAAGTCTTAACTCGGCTACGGCTCATGGAAATCGCTAAGTCACATGGAAGAAGCCGAGTCATATATGAGACGATCCCTTGTTATTTTCACTCAACCTATTCGACCAACTCGCCTCCCTTTCAAATCTCTTAACCTGTTCATCCTTGGCTTCTTCAGCAGCGACAACCTTAACCCGTTACACTATGAATCGCCCCAAAGCGCGAATCACCATAGGCCAAATCAGATGAATTTTAGTTCATCGGTAATCAATTCGAATAGAATTCGCAGGGTTTGAATGGGGCAAACCAAAGATGATGAACTGAATACATAAAGTAACAATGGTTAACGGTCGAAGTTTGAAGCAAGATCTCTTACGATTGTTTGATGCTAGAAAGAATCAGAGATGAATCGGGTCGAAATCGCCTCGGAGAGCTTGAAGATGCGTTAATGGCAGAAAGCAGTTTAAAAGGTTAAGTGATGAGAAGAAGGACGACTCAGGCTTTTATATCTGGAAAGGTTGGGATTTGAAACGACATGACCGAGTTATGATAAGTCGAAGCACACGACTTACGATTTAAGCGTGTGCTTCGAGGGGCAAATGTTAACCCTAACTCGTTCACAAGTTAACAGGTCCACGAGTTAAGGCATGTACGACTCAAGGCATGTACGACTCAAGGCATGTACGACTCAAGGCATGTACGAGTTAAAGGATACATGAGTCAGCAACTTCCTACAACTTAAAGACCTCTACGAGTTAGCAAGCTTACGAGATAAGCAGCCTACGAGTTAAGGAGTACCCGAGTTAAGCTACTTGCGAGATAAGCCTTTACGAGTTAGCATATCTACAAATTAGCAAGTGTACGAGTTAAGATCTTCCACAAGTTAAGCCTCTACGAGTTAATCCTCCGCGAGTTAAGATCTTCTACGAGTTAGCAGGCATACGAGTTAAGAAAAGCTAACGACTTAAGGTCTTTACGACTTAAGGAAATTGATGGCCTACGACTTAATGATAACTGCAGTTTGTACGACTTAAGACCCTTACGACTTAAAGAAGTTATACGACTTAAGGAGGATACGACCTAAAGACACACCTCTTAACTCGTCTACGAGTTAAGACTTGCTTTAAACCAGTTGCAATTGGTTAAGTCGACTACGACTTACGACATAAAAAGAGTCGTATACGACTTAAGAAAGGAAATTAGCAATTGCAGCCAGATAACTCGCACACGACTTAGAACTTAGGGAGGGGTTCAAAAAAGGGGAACTGCCATAGACTCGGCTCAGTGACCCGGGGACGACTTACCTTAAGTCGAACACGACTTATCTTAAGTCGGCCACGAGTTAGGACTTAGCACTTTTTCCGCCCAGAACTCTCTATAAATATGAAACCATCTCCAACATGCAAAAGACCTTTGGGCTCATTCTCTTCAAGCGCCATTACTCTGCCGAATTCCAGACGACTTCAAAGCTTTTTAGATCCAACAAACTTCTAAAGGAACTCCATGAAGGAATCATCCACATTCACCATGGATTTGAAGATGATTGTCAACATCAAAGCTTGAGCTACTTGTTTCACATATCCTATCACTTGAAGTGTGTTGTAATTGAAAGATCTTGTAAAGAATTGTAATCAAACTAGTGATAAAAAGATTAAAGTGGACGTAGGCTGGATTATAAGCCGAACCACTATAAATACTGTGTCTCTTTCTGTTTTTCTACATACTTTCTGCTTATTTCTGTTTCCCGTACAAACGGGTGGTGCTTTCACAATCACATCTTATACACCAGGGTGTTAGCGTTTAAATTTTTTCGTTAACAACGAGTTAACCCTAGGTCGTTCTGGCCGTTTTTAGGTCGTTCGGAGTTAAGTCGTTCGTCCATAAGTCGTGAGTCGTTCACGAGTTAACCCTAGGTCGTTCTGGCCGTTTTTAGGTCGTTCGGAGTTAAGTCGTTCGTCCATAAGTCGTGAGTCGTTCACGAGTTAACCCTAGGTCGTTCTGGCCGTTTTTAGGTCGTTCGGAATTAAGTCGTTCGTCCATAAGCCTTGAGTCGTTAGGTCGTATGACCCTTGAGTCGTTAGGTCGTATGACCCTTGAGTCGTTAGGTCGTATGACCCTTGAGTCGTTAGGTCGTATGACCCTTGAGTCGTTAGGTCGTATGACCCTTGAGTCGTTAGGTCGTATGACCCTTGAGTCGTTAGGTCGTTAGACCTCATTTTGTCTTCACTAGGTCGAACCCCGTAAGCGGTGGCGTTGCCCCCGCACCCCCACCTTGGGGGGTTGCCACCCCCCCTGGACCCTCCCTCCATGGGGGATCTTATCTGAAAAGAAAAACATTGAGCTGATTTCCTTGGATTTTATTCACATCTCCGTATGCGATTTTTGTGACTGATTGTTTCTACAATTGCTTCTGTGTTTTGTCACTTTATAATATAAAGGTTTCAATACTAGTAGTAAATATCAAAACTCTTTTAACAAACAATTTCAACTCTATTTTTAATAACAAAGCTCTTTTCTTAAACCGTTTTCCAATCTATTAGTATATACAAACCTTTACCTCACTCGGATGAGAAATCTAATTAAACGACTTAGTAAAACAAGTGGTATGAAACGCTTGCGTTCACTTCGTCGGTTAATTCTTGGACTTGTTCGATTGAACCTCTTGTGACAGTTTTATTAGTGAAGATTTACAGTTTGTTCGTAAATATTTAAGTTAAGCAAGTGGTTATGGGACATGAAGCTAAACTTCTATATTTACTAGCTTAGTGTAATTGACACTTCTCGTTGATCATGATGATCATTCTGATGATTTAGACTAGCAACTGTGCGATGTCTCTTGTTACGAGGTTAGACTAGACACCACTTGTGTGATTCCACTCACACTTACCTTTTTGCTTTTTGGTTAGTCTGGACCTTAATCTGTGTGATTCCATTCACACATGTGGGGTAGCTCCCCTTGGTCTTCGGACCGTCATGTGATAGGCCTCTTTCTCTTTACTATGATTTCTGGACTTCTTGCATTGATTTCTAGAATTTATGTCATTGACTTGTTATGAGTACAAGTTTGGGGTATGATGCCCTTTCCGAATCTTTGAGAAGATTCTTGTGATATTGATTATCTCTTATTGATTGATCTTATGTTGATCATTATTTACATACTTATAGTGGTATGTCATTATGGATGTTTATGTTTATGCCATATCTTTTATGTTATATCATGTCATCTGATATTTATAGCTAGACTGACCCGTTTATTATTTTCTTAAATAATACTCGGGTCAGACCGAGATGTTACAGGTGCTTCTGCTTGACTTCTTCCCAGGGATTCATCACTCTGACTTTTGGCTAACTGTTTAGATTAGCAGTTTTTGTTGTATACACTTGAGATATAGACTCATAGTTGTATTCTTTTGTATAGCACGTGTTGCTATTCTTTTGTATTATCGTGGATCTTACTGACCACTACTCTGATGTACACTTTCATGTGTTAGTTATATATTCATATCTTCTTCCGCCTTTGTAATATGGATATCTGTGACTGATTTGTGATATGATTATTTCTATGTTTGTTTCCAAAGATTATTTATAGCCACCGTGTGATAAGCAATTACATGGATGGTCGCTCCTCAACAGCCTTATTCTCCGTGCTAGTTGACATCACTACTCCGGAGTGTTCTTGGCTAGCGTGGGTATAGAGGTGGGGCGTCACATTTTATGTACTTTCATAATAAAAGAAAAAAATAAAATTTTTAAACTTTTAAAATTTTAAGTTGAAAGTCACAGTTTGAGTAACTTGACCAAAATCAGCATTTCATGCAAATATTCAACTTACACAAGTTTGGAATTATAACTCATATAAAAATCAAGATTATATTTAAATAATAAATTTAATCATTTCAAATAAGTAAAATAATTTTTTAAATCAAAATCTTACATTAAAAATAATTAAAATATACAATAAAATAATTACAAAATACACGGTTGTTACAATTAACACTTACATTCATTGTTTCATATCAACTTATTTACATTCGATTGATTAACATTCAATCCATTTATTAATTCAATTGCTAATTCATTTAACATTTCAAGTTGAATTTCATTTATATAACTCAAGTTCGAATCCTTAATGACTTCATTTCATTAATTCACTTATTAATTTACTTCGACATCAAAATCAAGTTCATTCATCTTTACTTCATTTATATTCCATTTCAAACGTCATTTGTTTAACTTAACTTATATTTCCTTTTCCCAATTTCAAATTCCAATTTTATTCAACTCATCTTAAGTTAAATTAAAATATATTTTTATTCACTTCCATTCATTCAAGTTAAACTTTAATTCTAGGATTAAAATTTTCATTCATCTTTATTTGTTTATTTTATTAATATCAACATCACTTAATAGGTTCAATAGTTGGTTCATTTTAACTTTTCACATTATCTAGATAGAGTTTCCAGAATTCAACATCTCGATTTTTACTCCAAAACCATTTTGAAATTATAATCAACTCAAACCCAATTTCCTATGGAAGAAATCCATCACTTTAGAAACTCGAAAATGAATTCTAATGATGTGGCCATCATCGTCAGGATTATTTTCCGACGACCGAAGTGAGTTCAGTGCTTTCCCACTTCCGTAAATTCATTTTAAAACAATTCTCATTCAAAAATATTTCCTCAAATAATATTCAATCGTTTCCTTCAAACACTTTGGAAAGCATTTCAAACTTCCCAAGAGTTTTAGATCCCCAAACCTTTGTTTTCATTACATTTAAAACACTTTTCAAATTTCCCGGGATTTAAATTCTAGTTTAAATCAAATTTAGCTATTCTTCCTTTGGATAAATCATACTTATAAAATTTTATTTGGCTATAAACCCTTTCAAACTCTAAGTTCTTATATTTGATTATTTCATTAGCAACCAAACATCCAAGGATATATAATATACTCAGAAAATTATTCCTTCTATATCAAAACATAATCGAGGTAAAATTACTTCATTTACCCTATTTTAAATAATATCGTGTCAAATTGTTCTGTACAAGTGTATAGAGATCCCTATCAACAACGTTAATTACTCGTGTTGACCAAAATCCATATACCACTCAACAAACCAATCATCACAATATAAAACAATTTCATATTCACTAACAAATACGCGCTCGTATCTATTATTACACTCAAACTCATTCTAGAGTACTGCTGACTCCATCTCTAATGAGTAATTCCCAACAGAGCCATGGTTGTCGCTAACCATATGTTAACCCCGTTAAGTCAACGAGTTAAGGCCTGGGACGATCCACGACTTAAGGTGCTTAATGGTTCAAGAGGGATCTACGACATAGGAAACCTCACGACTTAAGGTGTGTGACGATTTAACAAGTTAAGGCATGAACGACTTACGACTTAAGGTCACCACGACCTAACAGCTCAAAGTACTCCACGACTTAACGAGTTAAGGTCTGGACGACTTAAGAATTGAAACGGTCTAAACAGTTTTCGACTCAAGCAGGTCTACGACTTAAAGCAATCTACGACTTAAGGAAGTCTACGACTTAAGGAAGTATACGACTTAAGGAAGTCTACGACTTAAGGAAGTCTACGATTTAAGAGATGGCACGACTTAAAAGGTCTACGACTTAACGACTCAAGGCACGAAAAGGTTAAGACAACTACACTTAAGTCGCAACCAACTTACGACCTTTGCTAGGTCGATCACGACCTAAGACTATAGAGGCAAGTTCAATACCACGCCAGATTCGTTAACTCGTTGGCGACTTGGGACTTGAGATGTGAATCCAAAAAAGGAAACTTACTCCAGTTAAGCCGCAAGCCAAGACTTAGTTTAGGTCGGTCACGACCTACGACCTATGATGAGTCGTACACGACTTAAGCAAACAGATAAGAAGCCGCATCCGGTTAACTCGTGCACGACTTAGGACTTGTAACATGAATTCGAACAGATAAGCAAACTTCTACCAAGCTACGAGCTGGACTCAATAGGTCGGCCACAACCTAACCTAAGTCGGTCACGAGTTACGACCTAAGGGGTAAAATTCTCTATAAATACCAACCTACAATGAACATGAAAGGGACTTTTTCTGAACAATCTCTTCAAGCGCCGATACTCTGCCAGTTTCTAAACCGACTCTATACTTGAAGTTTTGAAGAACACTACAAGCTACTTTGAAAGACTTTCACACGTCCAACATGGATTCGAAGACTTTCATCTACATCGAAGCTTAAGCTACTTGCTCAAAGTGTTTTGTAACTAAAGAGATTTGTACTTGAAGAGCATTGTATTGTTTTGTAACAAGATCGGTAATAAAGATACTTAAAGTGGACGTAGGCTACTCCTTAAGCCGAACCACTATAAAATCGCTGTCTCTTACTGCATTTTCTGTTAATTTAGCTGATATTCTGTTCCCGAACCGTCGGGTGGTTCTTTCACATTCACACTTCACACACCGGGGTGTTAGCGTTCGATTTTAAGCATTAACACCATACGCTTTGATACCAAATGTAACGTTTGCGACTTTTCGACGCTCGAAAACCGACATTAATACGTCCACTGTATCAACTGTCGAGCAATCGAATGCCGGAAAACCGTACCGTTATGGTTAAAGAAGAAGAAAGAGATAGAAGAAGAGAGAAAAAGATAGAATAGAACAGAAAGAATAACAGAACAATATCAGAATCTCACAATCGTAGCGGAATAACATATAATAGATAGATGAATAATCTTTAAAACAAAGAGCTATATCAGTTATTGCATTACAACAACAAATGACAACAAACAGCGGAAAAGAAATACTATATACTAGTGAATACGCCATGCCATCCAACTTGCCTCCAGCAACACCTGAATTCCATACCTGATAACCTAACTCTAGACTGCCCGTGCGGAAATTGGTGGGCACCCAGAGTTTAGGAAGGAAAACAATAAACTCCGAGTCAGTCATGTGACTGGTGCGAGAACTTAAAACAGTTATTTATCTTTAAAACAAAGAACATAATAATTTTAAAATAGATCCGCAATCCTTTTTAGAAAATGAGAATACCATAAGGCCTCCCGCACACACACACAATGCAAACGCAGAATCGGAGGAGATTTCTTCTTATGATAGTCAAAGATGCTTGATACGCATTAAAAAAACATTTGATATTATTACTAGTGCATATTGTAGGGAAAATCATTTCGAAAATAAAGATATAAATCTTAGCCAGCATAGGCAACTCGCACTTGTGCCTACTATAACTACCATGTTCAATAGCAGATTACCGCCACATTCCATGGCAGGTTATACAACTAAAACCGTACAGGGTTCGTATTGTTTCTTTGGATTTCCAACAAATGGTCGGGCCAAGGAACTTCCCATTGTCACATGGGTACGCCTCTGGAAAGACGACCCGAGAACCTAACCGGATCTCGGCCAACACAAGGCCGGGTTACCCCTAACTGGGTAACTACTGACACGAATATGTCATTCCCCGATCGTAAGCGATCTATATCCTAGGATCCTCAATTTCCAACAACCACAAAGCAATAAATTTGCAGCAACAACATAGGTTGAGTATTTGGGCTCCATACCGTGATACCACCTCTATCCAGAATGAATGACATACACTAAAGGGGCGCTACCCCCTAATAACCTTGCCGCATCCTTCCTACTTTGACCATTTCCGGGGTGCGAGGTCCGACGAAGTCTCGTCCACAAAGCCACGCTTTATATAAAAGCTGTGCTTTGATCATCAAATGCTCAACAACACTTCGTATGCCACATTACCAGTTTGGGAATGTATCACTAGTAACCATCAACTACATAACCTCTAAGGGTGTTAAGCTAAGAGAATAAATTCTCCGCCACCAATGGAAATATATTTGATAGAAACCAGCTTTACATCTCAAACTGTAACGTCAGACACACATCCATACAAGTCCATTCCGGGATCGAACGGAACCGAAGGCAGTTACAAAGATGTCCTTGCAATCTGGATATTCACTAATCATGACCGGATTTCCCATTACAAAGGGTAATAAATTTCTATATCGAAGATCAGTCGATGCAGAAACATTCGACAGTAATCCTTCCGTTTTCACAAATACCCGGTCTTCAACACCGGTCATCAAATGCAATGCATAACGACGTATCACATATTCGAAATGGGTTATACGACCCCAAGGTCCTTTCCCGGCTAACCCGAATAGTGAGCGCTTATTCAAGAATAAGTGTAGCATTCAAATTCAAGCAATCACAACAAATACCTATTTAAAGGTAAATATTGATAGTCGGATTATTTAACTATCAATAGGTATGCTCAACATCACCAGATTCCAAATAATTTTCTAAATTATTTATTTTTCAAAATATCTTTACTAGATATATAATTTCCACACTTCAACCATTTGATAACAATTTTCAAATCACTTTTCACCTTTACCACTTTTGAAAACAAATTTCAATCATTTTCCTTACGCGAAAATACTTTCACTTCAAAATGGTTCATTTAAATCAATTAAATAAATCCTTACCGATTTACTTTATATTTACGTTCCAAATCCGTAAATTTCATTTCCACACTTCAAAAATGAATCAAAGTTTATTTTTAAACAAATTTCCTTTCCTTTTATAAATTCCATAGTGAATTTACAATTCCCAAAATATCTATGAATATACGATTTCCAAATCGATTTCTAATATTCATTTTCAATTTAACTTTAAAAGATAAAATCTCGAAATATTCATTTCATATTGGAAAACATTTCCATACTTATTAAATAATAATAAGTAATTCACAAATCCATTTATTTTCAACACTTGGAAAATATTCAATATACTTAAATCGAAATTAAGTGTATATTTCATTCTTTAAAGAAAGCGTGCGCTTAAACACATTTATTTGAGTCAAAACAAATGTTGCATAAAAGATCGTTACGACGACCCAAAATCACTAGTATAGGGATTCGAAATTAAAATTGATATATAAATCCCAATACTATATAAAATATTTCCCTTCGGAAATCATTTACTATAACAACAGTGTTATAGTCCACCATTTCCTTCTATTTCTCGATAACGTCTATTTCAACAATGAATGTTGAAATCTATGGTTTCGATAGTCAATACCTTTTTAAACATCTTTAAAACCATTAACTTCATATTATAATATCACTTTCACAAAAACATATCTATTTTCTTTAATAATATATTCACTGTCCAAAATCGTGAATATACTTCACTAACCAAATTCAATATTTTCTACACATTTTATTTCAAGGATAATTCGCTATCCGAAATTGCGAATATATCTCCTTTAATAACCTTCTATATTAAATTTATCGAATTCAATTGATTTCGGATTTATAAACAATGTTTATAAATTCCATTTCTATTTATAAAAACTTAAATTATAAAATCCCCTTTTTAAATCAATTCAATTTATAACCCAACTTTATACCCAAAATCCGATTTATAAGTTAATTATTTATAAATCTTTTATTTTACAAAATCTATTCATTTCATAACTTCATAATTTATAAATCTATAAATCTTATTCGCTTGTGAAATCCATTTATTCTTCATTTTAACACATATAAAACTCGTTTCACAATTCCTATATTTTTAATTTATAAATATTAATCTTAGAAATCTTTTATATAAACCATTTATAATAATTCAAAAATCTCAATTTAAATAAACCAATCCTTTTAATAATTTACAAAACGTTATTTAACATATTAAATTATCGATTTAATTATCCAATTAAATCCAATTATTCGAAATAAAATTATTCGACTTGTAAATTTCACTTATTAATATTTAAAATCAATTAAATATGCAAATTTTAATTCACAGAAATTCTGGGTCGTTACAAACTTCCCCCTTAAAAGATTTCGTCCTCGAAATTACTAAGTAAGAAAAATTTACAGAATCCATTAACTTTCCAAAACAAATCATTCAAATTGGATTTTCAAATCTCTTAAGTGTTTAACTTTCCCAAAATTCATAGTTAAACTTCTTACAAAATCTTTACTAAGTTTCCGAATCTAACTTAGTTTTCAAAAAATTCCAATTTTGTCAAAAAAATTCTAACGCCTTAAATTTTCGAAAAAATTCGCCATACTCTCCTTTGCGCGGCTCGATTCGAAAAAAAATGATAGTATATATCACAAATATACATCTCATCAAGTGATGAGGCATCCCGCAGGGAAAAAAGTGTAAAAGTACGATATGTAGTCCGAGATATGTACCTTATTTATTATTAGCAAGCGTATACGGCTAATATAGCGCGAAAGCGAGCTCCAAATGCGAAGCAAGCGCAATCCGCACCTACTAAACACTCAACAACAACATGAGAACATGCATATATGAAAATAATATCAATATACATCATATAACAACATAACAACTACATAATATAGCAAATGCAACTAAAGCAACAAATGCAACCATCAACCAACTCAATATTCGTTCATATTCTCATTAATATTTATTGAATTTGTTTTTCCAATTTAAATCACATTTGATTCATTAACGTTGGATTTTACTAACATTCATTCTCAATTCAATTAGTTAACATTCACTAATTAAATTCACATTAGTTCACTTTCAATTTGAATTCAATTACTTAGCTTCCAATTTCGCTAATTTACTTTCATTAATACTTAATGAATTTTATACAATCAACTAACATTCATATATCAACCAATGTACATCCATTACAACCAAATTTATTAATTTTTACATTCAATTTGGTTTATCACTTTTAATTTCAATTGGTTTAATATTATATTGACTTACATTCAATTATTCAATTCCCAATAACATTAGCTTTTAATGAATTAACACTTACATTCATTGTTCCATATCAACTTATTTACATTCGATTGATTAACATTGAATCCATTTATTAATTCAATTGCTAATTCATTTAACATTTCAAGTTGAATTTCATTTATATAACTCAAGTTCAAATTCTTAATGACTTCATTTCATTAATTCACTTATTAATTTACTTCGACGCCAAAATCAAGTTCATTCATCTTTACTTAAGTTATATTCCATTTCAAACGTCATTTGTTTAACTTAACTTATATTTCCTTTTCTCAATTTCAAATTCCAATTTTATTCAACTCGTCTTAAGTTAAATTCAAATATATTTTTATTCACTTCCATTTATTCAAGTTAAACTTTAATTCCAGGATTAAAATTTTCATTCATCTTTATTTGTTTATTTTATTCATATCAACATCACTTAATAGGTTCAACAGTTGGTTCATTTTAACTTTTCACATTATTTAGATAGAGTTTCCAAAATTCAATTGCCCGATTTTTACTCCAAAACCATTTTGAAATTATAATCAACTTAAACCCAATTCCTATGGAAGCAATTCATCACTTTAGAAACTCGAAAATGAATTCTAATGATGTGGCCATCATCATCAGGATTATTTTCTAGCGACCGAAGTGAGTTCAGTGCTTCCTCACTTCCACAAATTCATTTTAAAACAATTCTCATTCAAAAGTATTTCCTAAAATAATATTCAATCCTGTCCTTCAAACACTTTGGAAAGCATTTCAACCTTCCCAAGAGTTTTAGATCCCCAAACCTTTGTTTTCATTACATCTAAAACACTTTTCAAATTTTCAGGATTTAAATTCTGGTTTAAATCAAATTTAGTTATTCTTCCTTTGGATAAATCGTACTTATAGAATTTTATTTGGCTATAAACCATTTCAAAATCTAAGTTCTTATATTTGATTATTTCATTAACAACCAAACATCCAAGGATATATAATATATTCAGAAAATTATTCCTTCTATATCAAAATATAATCGAGGTAAAATTATTTCATTTACCCTATTTTAAATAAAATCGTGTCAAATTGTTCTGTACAAGTGTTTAGAGATCCCTATCAACAACGTTAATTACTCGTGTTGACCAAAATCCGTATACCACTCAACAAACCAATCATCACAATATACAACAATTTCATATTCACTAACAAATACGCGCTCGTATCTATTATTACACTCAAAATCATTCTAGAGTACTACTGACTCCATCTCTAATGAGTAATTCCCAACAGAGCCATGGTTGTCGCTTAACCATACGCTCTGATACCAAATGTAACGTTTGCGACTTTTCGACGCTCGAAAACCGACATTAATACGTCCACTGTATCAACTGCCGAGCCATCGAATGCCGGAAAACCATACCATTATGGTTAAAGAAGAAGAAAGAGATAGAATAAGAGAGAAAAAGATAGAACATAGCAGAAAGAACAACAGAACAATATCAGAATCTCACAATCGCAGCGGAACAACATATAATAGATAGATGAATAATCTTTAAGACAAAGAACTATATCAGTTATTACATTACATCATATTACATTACATTACATCATCATACAACAACAAACAACAACATACAGCGAAAAAGAAATACTATATACTAGTGAATACGCCATGCCATGCAGCTTGCCTCCAGCAACTCCTGAATTCCAGAATATCTTGATAACCTAACTCTAGACTGCCCGTGTGGAAATTGGTGGGCACCCAGAGTTTAGGAAGGAAAATAATAAACTCCGAATCAGTCATGTGACTGGTGTGAGAACTTAAAACAGTTATTTATCTTTAAAACAGAGAACAGGATAATTTTAAAATAGATTCGCAATGCTTTTTAGAAAATGAGACTACCATAAGGCCTCCCGCACACACACACAATGCAAACGTAGAATCAGAGGAGATTTCTCCTTATGATAGTCAAAGATGCTTGATACGCATTAAAAAAAACATTTGATATTATTACTAGTGCATAGTGTAGGGAAAATCATTTCAAAAATAAAGATATAAATCTTAGCCAGCATAGGCATTTCGCACTTATGCCTACTATAACTACCATGTTCAATAGCAGGTTACCGCCACATTCCATGGCAGGTTATACAACTAAAACCGTACAGGGTTCGTATTGTTTCTTTGGATTTCCAACAAATGGTCAGGCCAAGGAACTTTCCATTGCCACATGGGTATGCCTCTGGAAAGACGACCCAAGAACCTAGCCGGATCTCTGCCAACACAAGGCCGGGTTACCCATAATTAAGTAACTACTGACACGAATATGTCATTCCCCGATCGTAACCGATCTATATCCGAGGATGCTCGATTTCCAATAACCACAAAACAATAAATTTGCAGCAACAACATAGGTTAAGTATCTGGGCTCCATACCATGATATCACCTCTATCCATAAGGAATGACATACACTAAAGGGGCACTACCCCTTAATTACCTTGTCGCATCCTTCCTGTTTTAACCATTTCCGGGGTGTGAGGTCCGACGAAGTCTCGTCCACAAAGCCACGCTTTATATAAAAGCTGTGCTTTGATATCAAATGCTCAACAGCACTTCGTATGCCACGTTACCAATTTGGGAATGTATCACTAGTAAACATCAACTGCATAACCTCTAAGGGTGTTAAGCTAAGAGAATAAATTCTCCGCCACCAACGGAAATATATTTGATAGAAAGCAGCTTTACATGTCAAACTATAACGTCAGACACACATCCATACAATTCCGATCCGGGATCGAACGGAACCGAAGGCACTTACAAAAAAGTCCTTGCAATCCGGATATTCACTAATCATGATGTAACGATCCAAAATTTTAATTTATTTTAAATTGATGATTAGATTTATTTTTGATTTAAAATTGTGAAATAATTCGGTAGTTAATATTTATATTAGTTAAATTATGAATCGATTAAGAATTAATTTGGATGTTTGAATATAAATAATAAATGAGTAAATAAAATGTTGGATAGTTAAACTTCAAAAAGCAATAGAATTCAATATCATAAAATTTTAGTTATCTAAACTATAAATAAATAAAAATTGAATGATGATTTTTAGGTTATACTATAAAGTAAAATATTAGCTAAAAAATTCTAACAACATATTAACAATAGGATTTTAGTCATATTACAGAACAAAGTATAATTGTTTTCAAACATATGATAAATATAAGTATGTAGGCTATGTTAAAGACAAGTATGTAAAAGCAAAACAAAACAAGCTGCAGCCACCAAATACAAAGCAAGTTAGGCAAATGAAATAAAAGGTGTTAACAAGACTAAGGTAAAACAAAGTAAACAAAAGAATGTAAGGATAAAACAAAATCATTTCAGCTAGTCAACATGCAAAAGAAGATATAGAAAACAAAAACAAAGTATCTCATGCAAGCTGTACATGCAAAATTTAATAAGTGTAGATTTGAAAACAAAGTACATAGGTACATGCATATACAAAGCAAAGACTGCACATAAATAATTCAAGAAGCATGACCTGTAAACAAAATAGAGCTTGCATTTAATGCCCCCATCCTCTCAGCACCACTTGATAACATCTCAGCCCCATTTTTTTTTATATCCTTAGACAAAGTAAGCCATGCCTAGTATTGTACAAAATATGTTATCACCTGTACAAACACCTTTCTTCTACTTATATGTGTGCATCTTTCCTATACCAGTTCGTTCAAGTCATAGCAAGTTAGAAAAAAAAAGATACAAGTTAGCATTCCAATTTTACAACAAACCAGAGATCAAATTCAACTTAATCAAACAAATGCAAGTTCAAGCTTTGAGCCTGGAAAATAAAACAAGTTAAAGCTTTAAACAAAATTCAAAACAAAGAAACAAGATTTCAGTTGCAAACCTGTTACAAATAAACTGCTCTGTCTTCATTCTAAGGTGAGTAACATATTTATTTTCTTTTTATTTAAAAGGTATGCATCTGCTGTTTATATATAAATCTATGAATAGGTTTGTGTGTGTATATATATATATGAACCCTTTGAATATATTTTAAGCTGGAAGTGTTTTATATAGGCTGTTGTTTGCATATGATCTCTGTTCTTAGATTTTAAGTACAAATCTTAATTCAAAAATCATTTCCATTCGATCTGCTTATTGTTTGAGTTTAAGATTAAAACATAAGTTGTTTATTGCAGTACATATTAAGTTTTAAAATTTAATTCAAGTTAAAATAACCTGTTAAAGTTCTGGACATTAATATAACTGAGCACCACTCAAATTTTGTTAAAAATTCAAACCTTTCATTTTACAAATTCGGGTATATGGATCGAATTCGTAATCTTAAATATGATTTTTAAAACAAGATTCATAATTTTTAGATCAAGAATTCGAAAGAAGTTCGACTTTGAATAGAAAATGATTTTTGATCGAATCCCGGTGGTTAGAGGCACAAGGGGGACCAGAATTTTTCGTGGCGATGGAGGAGCCGAGGGTGGTGATGGGAAAAATGGTTGGAGGTGGCCTCGACCTCAGTGGCAAAGGCCGCGAGCATCCAAAGTCTGGAAACCTAATTTTGGATGAGGCTCGGTTTTCGAATCATTCGTCGCCATCGTTCGATCGAGTGCAGCGGGTTTTGGTGTGGTGGTACCTTGGCCGTAGGTGGAGTCGTAGCTAGAATTTCACGAATTCCGATGGCCGAGGTTGGGTGAACGAACGGTTGCCAGTTTTTGAATGGAAGTGGAACTATTTGTTCCAGGTTTGGGTTCTTGACTCGAATTCGATTTCGAGTCCACCTGGAAGCGAACCAATGATTAGGTCGAAGTTTGGTGATGTTAGTGGATGGGGGATGATCGCCGTTGATGGTCGGAATCGCCCACAGCCGTTGTGCACGTGCACGAGAACGTTTGTTGGATTTGGGCGTTTTATTTTAAGTTGGAGCTGGTGTTTTCGTGTGTGTCTCGGGAAGAAGCTCGAAGCGATTAAGTGTGTGACTCGAAGCGAGATTTTAATGCGAAGAAAAAAAAACACTTGGAAAATTTTTGGATCGAAATTTTGGGGTACTCGGGTAAAGATTTGGGAAAACTCGAAGCAGAGCTCGAGTTTGTGAGGGTTTAGCTCGGGGAAATCATGAAGGGGGTCGGGTATAAGATGTGGTACAGGTTTCGAAACCTATTTCTGTTTAAACTTTAAAAATGCTCAAGTATATTCTATAAAATGTTTTGGAAATAAATGATTGAGTTTAAACTCTTTTGAATTTCTTTCAGATGACTAATATTACTTTAACATGAAATCTTAAATGTAGATTTAAAATTAATATTTTCAAACATAAGAAAGTAATAAATAAAATAATTAATAAGAATAAATTATCTTTATAGTTAATGAAACATATTGATTTGTAATTCATAAATTATTAAGTTAATTAGAATGATTAATTATGAAATTGGTTAAAAGGTTAATTTAATTAATATGGTAATTAAAGAATGATTTATTTGATTTTAAATTTATAATTTAGATTAATTTATAATTAGGGATGATTAGTAATAATTAATTTAAGATAATTTCTTAAGAAAGTAATTAAGAAAATGTTATTAGTTAATAAAGATAAATTAACTAGAGATTATTAAGTAATTAAATTAATGTGATTAATTTTGATAATTAATTAGATTAATTAATTTAGATAATCAATTATAAATTATTTTAAATGTAATTACTTTAATAAGAGTAATTAAGGATTAATCACTTATTGTAATTAATTTGGATATTTTGATTTATTAAAGTTAATTAATTATGTAATTGAGTTAAAAGGTTGATTTAATTAATATGATTAATTATGATTTATTTAATTTATTAAAGTGTTTGTTAAATAAATTTATATCAAATGATTTGTAATTAATAAATCATTATTAGATAATTAATTCATAAGTAATTAGTGTTAACCCCGTTTTTCTTTAACGAGTTAAGATTCAGGCCGACTCAACTGGTTACGACTTAATTAGCTAACGAGTTAAGGTTTGCGGCGACTTAAAGGAATGGAACGACTCATAGGGATTAACGGTTCATGAGACATGCCGACACAGTGAGTTACCGACTCAACGAGTTAATGCCTTAGAGGAGCAGAGTGGTTTAACTAATTAACGGTTCATGAGACAGACCGACTCATCTACTTAGAGGGATAGGACGACTCGAGGGGTTAACGGTTCACAAGGCAGGACGACTCAGTGGATCAACGACTCAATAAGTTAGCGACTTATCATATGAGACGACTCAGTGGAAGTAATGACATAAGAAGGTGGACCCTTGTGCCGCTTCACCTATATACCGCTACCTGATAAGTCGTTAACGACTTAACGACTCATGACTCAGAATGACTCGTCCACGACTTAAAGCCATTGAGTCGTAGTCCATTGCCACAGTGCCGATGCCAATAAGGCTTGACTCGTAAACGACTCAGAACTTAGCATAAAATCCAGCAGAGGAAATAAGCCATGGAGAAATGAAGGGTTGGCTCAGTGAGCCGGCCACGACCTAATTTGACTCGGCCACGAGCCAAGCATGAGTCGAACACGACTCACGACTCAGGGCTGAAAACTCCTATAAATACATGGCCACCTCCAACATTCAAGGGACTTTTGGCTCATTCATTTCAAGCACCGTTATTCTGCTGCATTCCGAACTACTTCAACACTTAAAGCTTTTGAGATATAAAGAACGCCTCAAGGAACTTCACGAAGAAATCATACATGTCCAACATGAGTTCAAAGATTTGGATCGACATTGAAGTTTAGGCTACTTTTCTAAGTCACTTGTTACTCGAAGTGTGTTGTAATCAGAGTGTAATTGCATCGACTTGTAATCAAATCGTCAATAAAGATATTCAAAGTGGACGTAGGCTCTCTCTTAAGCCGAACCACTATAAAATTGCTGTTTTTTACTGCTTTTTCGCTATTATCTGCTTATAATCTATTCCCGAGCTATCGGGTGGTGCTTTCACAATCTCACTTCATACACCGGGGTGTTAGCGTTCATATTTCAGCGTTAACATTTTTGGTGCTTTCACTGAGAATTGAACTCAGGTGAATTATCATCATTGCTTCACAGAGATTTGTAGAGAGAATTTCCTTGAAAACCAGAAGTCTATCCGAGATTATGGCTCCTGGAAGGAAAAGTAGATCTGTCAGATCTGGAAATGCTCAAGAGGGAACCTCCGCTTCCCCTGTATCGAATCAAGCCACTCCAGCTGTCGGAGTTACAAAGGCAGAGCTGGATGCTGCAATCTTAGGGCTGAACCAGCAGATAAATGCCCAAAATGCACAATTCGAGGCTCAGAATGCCCAAAATGCCCTAATTCTGAATAGGTTGAACGATTTGCTTGGGGCAAACCGTCAACCGGCAAGTAATGAAAGGAACTTTGCTGGCAACACTCATGATGCTGAAGAAAGAAATGCTCCTGAAAGGGCTGCTAGCCCCTTTGAACAGACACTTCCTGAGGTTGGTGGATCTAGAACTCGACATGATGAGGAGTATCTTTCTGGAATGGTCGACAAATCATTATAGAGAGTATGCAGAGGGTTGAAGACGAGAAAGAATGGGGTTTCGCCCCAAGTAAAACTCCATTTACTGAGAAGATCTTAAAGGCTGAATTCCCAAGGAAGTTTGTCCCTCCAACCATTCCAGCTTACAAGGGGACAAGCGATCCGAACGAATTCTTATACAAGTATGATTGGCACATGATAGGTGACAGAGCCTCTGATGAGATAAAGTGCCGATATTTTCCTGTATATCTAGAAGGTGTGGCTCTACTGTGGTTCACCAAGCTACCAATCCGATCTATTGATCAGTTTTCGGACTTGACCCGGAAATTCAAGGAGCAGTTCAGACTATATGCTTCAAAAGCCAAAGATATTATGTCGTTGTCAAGTTTAGAGCAGAATCCAGGTGAAACTATCAGATCTTTCTTGAATCGCTTTAATATAGCGCTGGCCGAGGTAGACAATGCAGAACCACGGATGATCTTGACCTATCTGATGAGGGCCATCGACAAGTCAAGCGAATTTGGAAAATGGCTAAACATGAAGGAACCAAATTCCCTTGAAAAATTCTATAAAAAAGCAGATGAATTCATATGCCTGGAAAGCCGCCCGTACCGGTAAAGGCAGTGTTGGAAAAAGCTGAAGATAACACTGTTGCTCCACGCATGAATGAATCTGTAGGGCAAAAATGGGAAAATAACAATGGGAAGAAACAGGGTAATCTGAAGAAGCCCCGATTCTTCAAGCCATCAGAGTATACTCCTTTATCAGATACGCCGGAGCGTATCTACCTTGCCACTAAAGATTCTATTGAGTTTCCTAAACCCCTTCCTCTGAGAACCGGAAAAAAGGCTATATAGAGTGGCAAGTTTTGCCGCTTCCATAATCAACCCGGTCATGAGACCGACGAATGCCACCAGTTGAAATACCTGATTGAAGAGTTGCTAAGGGAAAACAAGCTGCAGCAATTTGTGAAAAGGAATAGCAACAATCCTGCTTCGTCTAGTCAGGGGCAACAAGCTCCTGCTCATCAGCCTAGGACGGGTGAGAAGGCTGCAGGGCATGAATCTGGAAGGCCCATTATCAATGTCATTATAGGAGGACCTCATCCAGCAGGCAGAAGCTGAGGAGAGATGGAAAGGTATACCCGAGCTTTGAAGTATGTACCGACCGAGGAAGATGTATTCGTTTTGGAAGGTGCTATGCCCCTGAAGCAACAAAGAACTTTCAATGATGATATTGTGTTCAGAGCCAGGGATTCCGCAGGTATTGAAGCTCCTACCTTGGATCCCTTAGTCATCTCGGCTGGTATCGGGCCAGCTATTGTCAAAAGAGTTCTCATTGATTGTGGCGCATCCTGCAATATCCTCTTCAAGAAAACATTCGACCAAATGAAGATCCCTATGGCTGATGTGCAAGCCTCATCGCAGAAAATCGCTGGCTTCACTGGGGAGCCAAAACAGCCGGTAGGAACCATTGATTTGTTTGTGGAACTTGGAGAAGGAGAGAGAAAAGTGGTCCGCAAGCAAACTTTTGTGATTGTCGACGAATTTTCTGCTTATAATGCTTTCCTCGGCCGTCCAACTCTCGCAGCATTCAAAGTAGTCCTGGCCCCATGGTGCCTCACCATTAAATTTCCCACAGATAATGGAGTGGGAGTTATAAAAGGAGATCAAAATGCGGGGCGGGAATGTTATCTAACAGAGCTACGAGAAACCAGAAAAAGAGAAATGGGAAAGGATGCGGCAGCCCCAGTCCGCATCAAAGAACCAGCCTTGTAGCAATTACAGGGCGGACCCTGCACTGGTGAGCACAGCGGAGCGAGGAAAGAAATGGATCCTAGAAAAGTCAGTGCAGGGGAGAATAGAGTGGTACCAGTGGAAACGACAATACCAGTACCTATTGACCCAAAGGACCCAAACAAGGTGTTGAATGTGGGTTCACAACTTAACGTGTCAATTCAGAATATCTTAATATCTTTTTTAAAGGCAAATTTGGATGTTTTTGCTTGGACTCATGCCGATATGTGCGGAATATCCCCAGAAGTTGCAGTACACGCTCTAAATATTGATCCAAAATTTACACCTGTGAAGCAGAAAAGGAGAACTCAAGGTCCAGAAAGGTCGGCAGCGTTAAAAGAAGAAGTTGATCGGCTCATGGAGAATAATTTTATCAAAGAATCTACCTATCCGAATTGGGTTTCAAATCTAGTGCTGGTTAAGAAAGCCAACGGAAAATGGAGAGTATGCATCGATTTTTCAGATCTAAACAAGGCCTGCCCCAAAGACTACTTCCCATTACCCAGAATCGATCAACTGGTAGACGGAACAGCGGGACACGAATTGTTATCTTTTATGGATGCTTACTCCGGATATAACCAGATCATGATGCATGAGCCAGATCAGGAGGACACGAGCTTTATCACCAACGTTGGTCTTTACTGCTACAGAGTTATGCCCTTCGGGCTGAAGAATGCAGGGGCAACATACCAAAGACTTGTTAATGCTATGTTCAAACCGCAATTGGGCAAGACTATGGAAGTCTACGTCGATGACATGTTAGTAAAGTCTAAGAAAGCAGTGGATCACATAGAACACTTAGCAGGCATGTTCGCAGTCCTCCGAAGATACGGAATGAAGCTCAATCCTTTAAAATGTTCATTTGGAGTGGAATCCGACAAGTTTTTAGGTTTCATCGTGAGCGCAAGGGGCATTGAGGCTAGTCCAGCTCAAATTACCGCCTTAAAGGAAATCAAAGCTCCTAGAACAAAGAAGGAACTGCAAAGTCTCAATGGAAAAGTCGTCGCCTTGATTCGGTTCATTTCCAAAGCCACAGATAAATGCATCCCATTCTTTGACGCTCTAAAGAAAGGAAAGAAAAACTTCGATTGGACTCTCGAATGCCAAAAAGCCTTTGATGAATTGATTCGCCATATGGAAACGCCTCCAATACTTTCTAGGCCTGGCGATGGCGAGGATCTTCTTATATACTTGGCAGTATCATCTCATGCTTTAAGTGCAGCGCTGATACGAGAAGACAAGAGGATTCAACATCCAGTTTACTATATCAGCAAAAGACTCACTGGGGCAGAGATGAATTACTCTAAGTTGGAAAAACTCGCCTATTGCCTACTAATTGCATCTAGGAAGTTGAGGCAATATTTTCAAGCTCATCCTATCAGAGTCCTCACTGATCAACCTTTAAAGCAAGTCCTGTTTCGCCCTGAGACTTCGGGTCGTCTTCTAAAGTGGAATATTGAACTCAGTCAATATGACATCACTTATCATCCCCGAAAAGCAATCAATGGACAAGCTTTAGCAGATTTCATCGCAGAATTCACAGATAAGGGTAACAGTGAGGAGGAAACTATTGACGATTCCCCAATCCAATGGAAGTTATATGTCGATGGCGCGAGAAACGACTACTGTTCTGGAGCCGGAGTTGTACTCGAGACCCCTGAAGGTCGATCATTATGCTATGCACTAAGATTGGAATTTCCTTCGACAAACAATGAAGCAGAATATGAAGCCCTTATCGCTGGCTTGAGGATTGCTAAAGAATTAAACATCCGAGCGTTACAGATCTTCAGTGATTCTCAGCTTATTGTATGCCAAGTCAAAAAGGAATTCCAAGCGAAAGGGGGGAATCTGCCCGCCTACTTGTCAAAGTCTTGGGAACTCCTGGGTGATTTCGATCATTACATGATAAGTCACATTCCTCGAGAAGAAAACATGAAAGCAGATTCTCTCGCAAAGTATTCTAGCACAGGCGAAGCTCAATTTCTGGGGTTAACTCCAATGGAGATCCTGTCGACCCCAAGCATTGATGAGATGGATATTGATTGGATCATGAGCGTGTCTCAAGAGCAAGAATCATGGATGACTCCAATAACAGAATATCTGCTCAATGGATCTTTACCGAAAAATTCAAAAGAACGAAAGAAGCTATTGAGGAAAGCCTCTCGCTATATAGTCCAAGATGGCCAGTTATACAGACGGGGATTCTCAATGCCGTTACTTCGGTGTGTATCCAGGGAAGATTCCAAAACAATCCTAGCTGAGGTGCATGGGGGAGAATGTGGTGATCATTTAGGTGGTCAAACTTTAGCGAAAAAGATTCTCCGATACAGATATTTTTGGCCAGAAATTAATCGAGATGCAGCAGACTATTCCCGAAAATGTGACAGGTGCCAAAGATTCGCCAAAATTCCTAGAGCTCCTTCCACTGAACTCACACAGATGGTTAGTCCATGGTCATTTGCGATATGGGGAATAGACCTTGTAGGACCGTTACCAACTGCCAAATCTGGAATAAAATATGCCATTGTTGCTGTAGATTATTTTACTAAGTGGGCAGAGGCTGAACCACTGGCTACTATCACCTCAAAGAAGATGATAAGTTTTGTGACTAAAAACATCATTTGCAGATACGGCGTGCCTCAAAAAATAATTACAGACAATGGTACTCAGTTCGAAAGTGAAGAATTCCAAGATTTTTGCAAACGATTTAAAATCCGAAAGAGCTTCTCAGCAGTAGCCCATCCGCAGGCAAACGGGCAAGTGGAAGCAGTAAATAAAATTATCAAGTCGACCATCAAGAAGCAACTTGAAAGAGCAAAAGGTGGTTGGGTCGATAAGCTACCGCTGGCACTATGGGCATACAGAACTACCCACAAAAC
Source organism: Allium cepa (assembly GCA_030765085.1). Classification (NCBI taxonomy): domain Eukaryota; kingdom Viridiplantae; phylum Streptophyta; class Magnoliopsida; order Asparagales; family Amaryllidaceae; genus Allium; species Allium cepa. Next base: position 83,939,967 of record CM060929.1, on the reverse strand, counting down.
TGCGACTGGGCATACTCCGTTTTCATTGGCATACGGATCAGAGGCAAGGATTCCGGTAGAAACAGAGGTCCCTTCACTTAGAAGAATCCATTTCAATCAAGCGGAGAATGAGAAACTACAGCTTGAGGCACTAGATCTCCTTGATGAAAAAAGAGAAGAGGCTGAGCTCAGAATCGCATCTCATCAGCAAAGGATAGCCAAACATTTCAATTCCAAAGTTCGCCAACGCAGCTTTGAAATTGGAGATCTAGTCCTAAAGAGAATTATGACAGCAACAGTTGTGTTTGGGCCAAATTGGGAAGGACCATATGTCATAGGTCAAAAGCTTCTGGACGGCACATTCAAACTCACTAATGTCGAAGGAGATCAAATTCCAAGATCTTGGAACAGCAATCACTTGCGTCCATACTTTACTTGATAGCTTTGTTGAAATATTGTAAAAAGAATTATGAATGTATGATTCCTGTAATTGAAAGCGATTGTAAAACTGATGCAAGTGAATAATGAAAGACTATAATGTGGATGTAGGCCCAAGTTCTTGGCCGAACCACTATAAATCTTGTGTTCCTTATTATTATTACATGCTTGCTTTATTTTCGATATGAAAAGTACATTAAATGTATTACTGAAATGTCGATTTAAATTTTTGCAGGCAACGAAAACAAAACTTGCACATTACAAGACCAAGTGATTCTTGTTATCATTCAACAAACAAATTCCAAGTCGCAAAATTCCCGAGCTTAAATCCTAGATAAGAAGTATTTCAATTGAACGTTCAATGATTTCGCCGATAACGGGCTTTAGCTAATAAATTGAGAAGTTTGAACCAACAAACATCCAATTAAGAAGCTTATGTCCGTTCTCGTGAACTGGCCTAGCAATGAAGTACACTTCTTTGGATTAAACAGGCTACTTGTAAGAGAAGGGAGTGCAAGCTTAACAAAAATAAATAGAGAATCACTGAAAAGGCATAAGCAAGTGGACAAAGACACAACTAAAGTCCTCTTCGGAGGCACAACTCTTCGGAGGATAAAGACCTCAAACGAAGCTTATGCCATAAAAAAGAAAGTTCTCTACTCAACCAAAAATGATTGGAGGAGTCATGACCCTCCAACCATGAGAGAGTAACTTCCAGGCAATCTTCGGAGGCACATTTCACCAGGAGTTGAAGTGTTACAACCGCTCTTCGGAATTTCACTTCACCAGAGTTGAAATGTAAAACAACATAAAAGCCCTCTTCGGAGGCCCATTTCACCAGGAGTTGAAGTGTTACAACCGCTCTTCGGAATTTCACTTCACCAGAGTTGAAATGTAAAACAAAATAAAAGCCCTCTTCGGAGGCCCATTTCACCAGGAGTTGAAGTGTTACGACCGCTCTTCGGAATTTCACTTCACCAGAGTTGAAATGCAAACAAAATAAAGACCTCTTCGGAAGCCCACGTTTCACCGAGATTGAAATAAAACTTCCAAGTGTTGAAACGTGAAAAGGCTTCCTTCAAAGGCACAACTCTTTGGAGGTACACGTTTCACCAAGATTGAAATAAAACTTCCAAGTGTTGAAACGTGAAAAAATCCCTCCTCAGAGGTACAACTTTCTATGTAAAAAAAAAATCCTCATCAAGAGCACACTTTAACTTTCAAAGGAAGAGTGATTTACCTATTCTGGAAAATAACCTTCCTCAAAAAAAAGAAAAAAAAAGAAAAGAAAGTTAAAGTACCCTTCAGAGGCCCGCTTTACCTCATAGAAGAATTCACTTGGTAAAACGTGTACATAAGCAAAAGAAAAAGTGAATTCTTCGAAGGACAAAGCGTAAAAACTTATATGAAGGGAGTTGTACTCTACGAAGAATTTCTTCAAGAATGAAATAATTATTCTTCAGAAAATAAGAGTGCAAGTCCCCTCGAAGTATAAAATATTGGAGCAAGCTTATGGCATGGGGGCAACATGGTATAGTTATATACAATATGGTATAGCCACATCGGCGAAAGTAATGCTCAAACAACATGCCATAAGCCCACTGCAATATCATATAAATAAACTTGGGCAAAAATGAATAATAAATGCATTCTCAAATTCAAACAGGAGTCTGTACAAATAAAGGATCATTTTATTCAATTGTATTGCAGATACAAGTTTCAAAATAAAAAGCAGGGGCCGGTACCCGCACAGTTCTCGACCAGTACATGCAAAAGACAAGAAGCTTAAAGCTGAAATCTTCATTTCTTCTTGCCACCTTTAGACCCTTTGCCCGGCCGAATGGTTAGCTTTTCAGGACGGTCTGAAGGCATAAGGGAAGAAGGAGAGGGAGGTGCAACTGGTGCAATTTCCGGTTCCTCTTCTGTAGCAATGATTTTCTTCCCCCTCCTCTTCGATGTTCCGTGCTTCTTTCTCCTCTTCGAAGAAGATTCACTCCCTGGAGTAACAAGAGCAGACAAAATTACGTCATCAGAAGGAGTCCGCTCCGTAGAGATCTCGCCTCCTTCAAGGCCCTCGTCTTTCTGCTCTTGCGAAGCGATAGGGTCATCTAAGCCATGAAGAGCCTCAATTTGCTCCTCTTGTGACCCGGGCTGTGAAGCAGAAGGAGGAGCCACCTGAAGAGACGGAGGAGGGAGTTCCGATTTGGGTTTGGAATCCATATCTAGTGTTGAGAATTATGGAAGATTAAATCCATTTATCTATTGTTTAGGTCTCTATATATTCTACGGATGGTTAGTTATCCCTCCGAACTCACCAGTACCTTATATATTTCGTAGATTTGGATAACCCGAGCATCCTGTGAAGTGTTAAACAGATTCATTCTTGTATCTACTGTTGATATTCTGATTTGGTAAGCCAAATGCAGAATATATATTTAGTTTGATTTGATTAAATATTCTTCATCTATCTTCGTTGTTTTCGTGCCTGCGAATTTTGAGGACGAAATTCCTTTTAAGGGGGGAAGTTTGTGACGATCCCGAATTTTAATTTATTTTAAATTGATGATTAGATTTATTTTTGATTTAACATTGTGAAATAATTTGGTAATTAATATTTATATTAGTGAAAATATGAATCGATTAAGAATTAAATTGGATGTTTGAATATAAATAATAAATGAGTAAATAAAATGTTGGATAGTTAAACTTCAAAAAGCAATAGAATTAAATATCTTAAAATTTTAGTTATGTAAACTATAAATAAACAAAAATTGAATGATGATTTTTAGGTTATATTATAAAGTAACATATTAGCGAAAAAAATTCTAACAACATATTAACAATAGGATTTTAGTTATATTACAGAACAAAGTATAATTGTTTTCAAACATATGATAAGTATAAGTATGTAGGCTAAGTTAAAGACAAGTATGTAAAAGCAAAACAAAACAAGCTGCAGCCACTAAATACAAAGCAAGTTAGGAAAATGAAATATAAGGTGTTAACAAGACAAAGGTAAAACAAAGTAAACAAAAGAATGTAAGGATAAAACAAAATCATTTCAGCTAGTCAACATGCAAAAGAAGATATAGAAAACAAAACTAAAGTATCTCATACAAACCGTACATGCAAAATTTAATAAGTGTAGATTCAAAAACAAAGTACATAGGTACATGCATATACAAAGCAAAAACTGCACATAAATAATTCAAAAAGCATGGCCTGTAAACAAAATAGAGCTTGCATTTAATGCCCCCATCCACTCAACACCACTTGACATCATCTCAGCCCCATTTTTCTTTTTTTTATATCCTTAGACAAAGTAAGCCATGCCTAGTATTGTATAAAATATGTTATCACCTATACAAACACCTTTCTTCTACTTATATGTGTGCATCTTTCCTATACCAGTTCGTTCAAGTCATAGCAAGTTAGAAAAAAAAATACAAGTTAGCATTCCAATTTTACAACAAACCAGAGAACAAATTCAACTTAATCAAACAAATGCAAGTTCTGGCTTTTAGCCTGGAAATTAAAACAAGTTGAAGCTTTAAACAAAATTCAAAACAAAGAAACAAGATTTCAGTTGCAAACCTGTTGCAAATAAACTGCTCTGTCTTCATTCTAAGGTGAGTATCATATTTATTTTCTTTTTATTTAAAAGGTATACATCTGTTGTTTATCTATAAATCTGTGAATAGGTTTGTGTATATATATATATATATATATATATATATATATATATATATATATATATATGAACCCTCTGAATATATTTTAAACTGGAAGTGTTTTATATAGGCTGTTGTTTGCATATGATCTCTGTTCTTAGATTTTAAGTACAAATCTTAATTCAAACATCATTTCCATTCGATCTGCTTATTGTTTGAGTTTAAGATTAAAACAAAAGTTGTTTATTGCAGTACATATTAAGTTTTAAAATTCAGTTCAAGTTAAAATAACCCGTTAAAGTTCTGGAAATTAATATAACTGAGCACGACTCAAATTTTGTTAAAAATTCAAACCTTTCATTTTACAAATTCGGGTATATGGATCGAATTCATAAGCTTAAATATTATTTTTAAAACAAGATTCATAATTTTTAGATCAAGAATTTGAGAGAAGTTCGACTTTGAATAGAAAATGATTTTTGATCGAATCCCGGTGGTTGGAGGCACAAGGGGGACCGGAATTTTTCGTGGTGATGGAGGAGCCGAGGGTGGTGATGGGAAAAATGGTTGGAGGTGGCCTCGACCTCGGTGGAAAAGGCGACGAGCATCCAAAGTCTGGAAACCTAATTTTGAACGAGGCTCGGTTTTCGAATCATTCGTCGCCATCGTTCGATCGAGTGCAGCGGGTTTTGGTGTGGTGGTAGCTTGGCCGTAGGTGGAGTCGTAGCCAGAATTTCATGAATTCCGATGGCCGAGGTTGGGTGAACGAACGGTTGCAAGGTTTTGAATGGAAGTGGAACTGTTTGTTCCAGGTTTGGGTTCTTGACTCGAATTCGATTTCGAGTCCACCTGGAAGCGAACTGATGATTAGGTCGAAGTTTGGTGATGTTAGTGGATGGGGGATGATCGCCGTTGATGGTCGGAATCGCCCACAGCAGTTGTGCACGTGCACGTTTGTTGGATCTGGGCGTTTTATTTTAAGTTGGAGCTGGTGTTTTCGTGTGTGTCTCGGGAAGAAGCTCGAAGCGATTAAGTGTGTGACTCGAAGCGAGATTTTAATGCGAAGAAAAAAAAACACTTGGAAAAATTTTGGATCAAAATATTTGGGTACTCGGGTAAAGATTTGGGAAAACTCGAAGCTGAGCTCGAGATTGTGAGTGTTTAGCTCGGGGAAATCATGAAGGGGCTCGGGTATAAGATTCGGTACAGGTTTCAAAACCTGTTTCTGTTTAAACTTTAAAAATGCTCAAGTATATTCTATAAAATGTTTTGGAAATAAATGATTGAGTTTAAACTCTTTTGAATTTCTTTCAAATGATTAATATTACTTTAACATGAAATCTTAAAAGTAAATTTAAAATTAATATTTTCAAACATAAGAAAGTAATAAATAAAATCATTAATAAGAATAAATTATCTTTATAGTTAATGAAACATATTGATTTGTAATTCATAAATTATTAAGTTAATTAGAATGATTAATTATGAAATTGGTTTAAAAGTTTAATTTAATTAATATGGTAATTAAAGAATGATTTATTTGATTTTAAATTTTAAATTTAGATTAATTTATAATTAGGGATGATTAATAATAATTAATCTAAGATAATTTCTTAAGAAAGTAATTAAGGAAATGTTATTAGTTAATAAAGATAAATTAACTAGAGATTTTTAAGTAATTAAATTAATGTGATTAATTTTGATAATTAATTAGATTAATTAATTTAGATAATCAATTATAAATTGTTTTAAATGTAATTACTTAATAAGAGTAATTAAGGATTAATCACTTATTGTAATTAATTTTGGATATTTTGATTTATTAAAGTTGATTAATTATGTAATTGGGTTAAAAGGTTGATTTAATTAATATGATTAATTAAGAATAATTTAATTTATTAAAGTGTTTGATAAATAAATTTATATCAAATGATTTGTAATTAATAAATCATTATTAGATAATTAATTCATAAGTAATTAATTTACTTGGAAATAAATTGAATTGATTAGGATTAAACGATTAATTAGTCCTACTTATAAATGACTATTGAATACTTGACCTTACTTATGAATGATTGTATTGTATGAGATGCCTTGAATTGATTGTCTTATCTGATCTGTGATATTTTGTTCTGTGGATTGAGCTGTATATAATTTATTCATTTATTGATGATACATTTGTATATTATTTGTGAATCTGTGAATGGACGATAAGCATTATAGTTTATATCGCCTATCAACTATATTTCTATGTTTGGATCTGTGATGATTGAATGATGTTGCACTATTGTCATTGAACCCCTGGACCACACTTATACACACACCAACATGGATTTCACGAGGGAATCGATTAAGTCATAGATTTTAAAATGATTTTCAAAGTGGAATATTTAAATTCAAATGTTTTGGAAATGGATTGGATTTAAAGTGAAAAGCTTTTGAAATGGAATTTCAAAGATGAAATATAGTTTGGATAACTTGATTGATTTTTGGAATTTAAATATTTTGATTTAAATTTGAATTCAATATTTGAAATTGAATTCTGTGATTTGGAAAAACTAGGATTTAAAGAAAAGTTATTCAACTTACAAATGAGTTATATGGGTTTTTAAACCATTTTAAATGTATTGATTTGGGAATTTGAATTTATATTCAAGAGCTTTAACTCGTGTGAATAAAAATTGGATCTTTCTAAAGTGAAACTATTCGTTTTCAAATAATAAAAGCGTTCATATAAGAAGTGAACTTCCAAACTATGTTAGAAAGGGATTTCAAGTTAAAAATGAAAATGATTTTCCAAGTTATGAAAACGATTTGAAAGCTATAAGTTAAATCGTTAATTTAAAGATTTTAAACGAGTTGATCCAAATGAAATGGAAATTGTTTTGAAATCCGTAAATGGATCTTGGTGAAAATGGGTGAACTTAGTGAAATAAATCTTTTGTCTAAAAGATTTGAAATGGTAATTTGTTTAAACCATTTGAAAGAAAAGTTTTGAATTATTAAGTTGTGACTTAATTGAAACCCCATATCCATATGTTTTAAATGTTGCGCTCACTATTCGAGTTAGCTGGGAAAGGACCTTTGGGTCGTATAACCCATTCCGAATATGTGATACGTCGTTATGGATAGCATTTGAAGACCGGTGGTGAAGACCGGGTATTTGCGAGAACAATAGGATGACCTATTGATTGTCTCTGCATTGAGTTGGTACGGTATAGAGATTCCCTAAGTGATGGGAAGTCCAATCGGGATTGTGAATACCCGGATTGCAAGGACTTCTTCGGAAGTACCTTCGGTTCTGTTCGAACCCAGAACAGACTTGTATGGATTGTGTGTCTGACATTACATTTTGAGATATAAAGCAGATTTCTTTCAAATACATTTCTGTTGGTGGCGGAGAATTTATTCTCTTAGCATTAACACCCTTCTCTTAGACGTATGAGCTCAGAGGGTATGTAGTTGAAGGTTATCAGTGATATATTCCCAAATTGGTAATGTGGCATACGAAGTGCTGTTGAGCATTTGATGATCAAAGCATAGCTTTAGTATAAAGCGTGGCTTTGCGGACGAGACTTCGTCGGACCTCACACCCCGAAAATGGTCAAACAGGAAGGATGCGGCAAGGTTATTAGGGGGTAGCGCCCCTTTAGTGTATGTCATTCCTTCTGGATAGAGGTGGTATCATGGTATGGAGCCCAGATACTTAACCTATGTTGTTGCTGCAAATTTATTACTTTGTGGTTGTTGGAATCGAGGATCCTCGTATATAGATCGGTTACGATCGGGGAATGGCATATTCGTGTCAGTAGTTACCCAGTTTGAAGGATAACCCGGCCTTTTGTTGGCAGAGATCTGGTTAGTTCTCGGGGACGTCCTTCCAGAGGCGTTCTCATGTGGCAATGGGAAGTTCCCTAGCCTGACCATTTGTTGGAAACCCAAAGAAACAATACGATCTTGTACGGTTTTAGTTGTAGAACCTATCATTCACTTATGGTGGTCAACACTATTTGGATGGGAGCTATAGTAGGCATAAGTGCGGAATGCCTATGCTGGCTAAGATTTATATCTTTACTTTCAAAATGATTTTTCCTACACTATGCAATAGTAATAATATCAAATGTTTCTTTTTAATGCGTATCAAGCATCTTTGACTATCATAAGGAGAAATCTCCTCCGATTCTGCGTTTGCATTGTGTATGTGTGCGGGAGACCTTATGGTAGTCTCATTTCTAAAAAAGAATTGCAAATTGATTTTAAAATATTTCGTTGTTTGTTTTTAAAGATAAACTGTTTTGTTGCTCACACAAGTCCCATGACTGATCCCGAGTTTATTGTTTCTTTCCTAAACTCTGGGTGCTCAAAATTTTTCTACACGAGCAGTTTAGGGTTGGGTTTTTCAGATAGTTAGGTTCAGTAGACTATCTGGAGCTAGTTCATTCTTTGGATGTGGATGAGACTTGGGTTGTCTTGGTGAATCGTGATGTTGGTTCGAGCTGCTGCTGGAGTTCTCTTTTGGAGACTATCTGGAGTTATTTGTTCTGTTGCTAATGTTATATATTTTCTTTTCCGCTGCTATTCTATTGTATCATATCTCTAATGTATATTGATATCTATTGTATCATCTGTTGTATCAGATATTGTATCAAAGCTGTATATCAATGTATTATTCTTTTCTTCCGTTGTGTTATTTACTTAATGTTGTTATAAGCTCCGGCGAATCGGATTTTAACGGTCGAATCTACGGCATTCGAATTATGGATGTCGATTTTCGAGCGCGAAAAATCCCTCTCGTCGCATTTGGTATCAGAGCTGAGGGTTAAACTTTAGCTCAAGAGTATAACACGTCAAGTAGCTTACTTTTTCCGCTTTGGACTTTGGGTTAGATTAGCCATTATAACTCAAACCCACTTCTCTCCTTCTCCTCACTCTTCATAAATTTCCTAACAACCAAGCTTTAACATTAATGGTGAGTGGAAGGGGAAATTAATATTCCAAGCTCAAATTCTCTTGCAAATCCAACATTCAATTCCAAATTCAAGAAGAAGATATTGGATTCAAGCTTGTGATTACTTCTTCATTGCTTTCAAGCTTTTCTTCATAAATTTGGTGCAAAGGTGAGATTTTTATCTCACAATTCTAGCCTATAACTATATTGGACTGTTGGGAATGATTCCCTATCACGTTTGCATATGTATTTGCATTTGGTTTGGATTGGATTGGCGGAAAACTCTAATTTTTATTGTTTTTGGTAAAATTCTGCACTTAGGTCGTTCTGCCAATGCTAGGTCGTTCGCGTGGAAAAGTCTCGGCCTTCAAATAGCTCGTTTCTGGCCTTAAAACATTCTACAGCCTTAGGTCGCTCGGCTTTGGCTCGCTAGGTTAGGTCGTGGGCCTCTAGGTCGTAAGTCACCCGGCCTGTTTGGTTGCTCGATCCATTATTCGTTAGGTCGCGGCAACGCTAGGTCGCTTCAACCACTAGGTCATTCCTGACCTTTATCGCGAGACCTTGTTTTAGACCTTAGGTCATTAGGCCGTATGACCTTAGGCCGTTAGGTCGTATGAATTAGGTCGTTTCCCTGTTAGGTCATTTGACCTTAGGTCGCTCGCCTCTTCTAACCCGCGAGTTCCTTAAGTCATTCGTCTTCCTTAGGTCGCTCACCTGGTTGAGTCGCACCTTACCTTGGCTCGGCATTGTTAGGTTGCGAGTTTCCCTTAGGTCGTGTACCCCCTTAAGTCGCTCGACCACTAGGTCGCGAACACCTCTAGGTCGCTCGACCCCTTAAACTCGTAGGTCGCTCGGCCCCTTACTTCCTTGGGTCGTTCCAATGTTAGGTCGCTCGGTCTTTGTACCATTAACTCGCGAACCCACTTAGTTCGCTAGGTCGTGACACATTAGGTCATTTGACCCTATGCCTCTATAGGTCGCTCGACCTTGTTAAAGACCTTAGGTCGTTGCCCCTTTAGATCGCTAGATCCTATCCTCCCCTAGGTCTTCACTAGGTCGTACCCCCACCTTGGGGAGTTGCCCCCCCCCCCCCCCCCCCCCCGGAGCCCCCCTTAGGGGATCTTATCTGAAAAACATTCAACAGAACTTACTTCGTTGAGATGCTGAGTTGACCATTCTTAGAGACAAACTATCTTTGGCTTTTCGGTCATTTTTATGGATTTTTGAATATCTATTTCGATGGATTCTTTATCAGTTTCTTTGGATTTTATTCACGTCTTCGAATGTGAATTTTTATGATTGATTGTTTCTACAATCACTTCTATGATTTGTCACTTTAAAATATAAAGGTTTCTATACTAGTAGTAAATATCAAAACTCTTTCTTCAAATGATTTCAACACTATTTTATAACAAAGCTCATTTTCTCAAACCGATTTCCAATCTATTAGTATATACAAACCTTTACCTCACTCGTATGAGAAATCTAATTAAACGACTTAGTAAAACAAGTGGTATGAAACGCTTGCGTTCACTTCGTCAGTTAATTCTTGGACTTGTTCGATTGAATCTCTTGTGACAATTTTCTAGTGAAGATTTACAGTTTGTTCGTAAATATTTAAGTTAAGCAAGTGGTTATGGGACACGAAGATAAACTTTTATATTTACTAGCTTAGTGTAATTGACACTTCTCGTTGATCATGACGATCATTTTATGATTTGGACTAGCAATTGTGCGATGTCTCTTTGTTTGCAAGGTTAGACTAGACCTCATTGGTGTGATTCCGACTCACACATATCTCTTTGTCCGCAAGGTTAGTCTAGACACCATTTGTGTGATTCCACTCACACATACCTTTTTGTTGCGAGGTTAGGCTAGACACCATTTGTGTGATTCCACTCACACATACCTTTTTGATTTTTGGTTAGCCTAGACCTCGTCTGGGTGATTCCGACTCACCCATATGGGGTAGCTCCCCATGGTCTTCGGACCGTCGTGTGATAGGCCTTTTTCCCTTTTTCTGTGATTTCTGGATTTCTTGTGTTGATTTCTGGAATTTATGTCATATACTTGTAATGAGTACAAGTTTAGGGTATGATGCCCTCTTTCGATCTTTGAGAAGATTCTTGTGATATCGATTTATCTCTTATTGATTGATCTTCTGTTGATCATCATTTGCATACTTATAGTAGTATGTCAGTATGGATGTTTTATGTTTATGCCATATCTTTTATTTTATACCATGTCATCTGATATTTATAGCTAGACTGATTCGTTTATTATTTTCTTAAATAATACTCGGGTCAGACCGAGATGTTACATGTGCTTCTGCTTGGCTTCTTCCCGGGATTTGCTACTTTGACTTTTGGCTAACTATTTAGATTAGCAGTTTTTGTTGTATACACTTGAGATATAGACTCATAGTTGTATTCTTTTGTATAGCATGTGTTGCTATTCTTTTGTATTATTATGGATCTTTTTGACCACCACTCTGATGTACACTTTCATGTGTTAGTTATATATTCATATCTTCTTCCGCCTTTGTGATATGGATGTCTGTGACTGATTTGTGTTATGCTTATTTCTATGTTTGTTTTCGAAGATTATTTATAGCCACCGTGTGATAAGCAATCACATGGATGGTCGCTCCTCAATAGCCTTATTCTCCGTGCTAGTTGACAGCACTACACCGTAGTGTTCTTGGCTAGCGTGAGTATAGAGGTGGGGCGTCACATATACGACCCCAAGGTCCTTTCCCGGCTAACCCGAATAGTAAGTGCTTATACAAAAATAAGTGTAGCATTGAAATTCAAGCAATCACAACAAATACCTATTTAAAGGTAAATATTGATAGTCAGATTATTTAACTATCAATTGGTATGCTCAACATCACCATATTCCAAATAATTTTCCAGATTATTTATTTTTCAAAATATCTTTACAAGATATATAATTTCCACACTTCAAACATTTGAAAACAATTTTCAAATCACTTTTCACCTTTACCACTTTTGAAAACAAATTTCAATCATTTTCCTTACGCGAAAATACTTTCATTTCAAAATGGTTCATTTAAACCAATTAAATAAATCCTTACCGATTTACTTTATATTTACGTTCCAAATCCGTAAATTTCATTTCCACACTTTAAAAATAAATCAACGTTATTTTAAACAAATTTCCTTTCCTTTTATAAATTCCATAGCGAATTTACAGTTCCCAAAATATCTATGAATATACGATTTCTAATATTCATTTTCAATTTATCTTTAAAAGATACAATCTCAAAATATTCATTTCATATTGGAAAACATTTCCATACTTATTAAATAATAATAAGTAATTCACAAATCCATTTATTTTCAACACTTGGAAAATATTCAATATACTTAAATCGAAATTAAGTATATATTTCATTATTTAAAGAAAACGTGCGCTTAAACACATTTATTTGAGTCAAAACGAATGTTGCATAAAACATCGTTACGACGACCCAAAATCACTAGTATAGGGATTCGAAATTAAGATAGATATATAAATCCCAATACTATATAAAATATTTCCCTTCGGAAATCATTTACTACAACAACAGTGTTATAGTCCACCATTTCCTTCTATTTCTCGAAAACGTCTATTTCAACAATGAATGTTGAAATCTATGGTTTTGATAGTCAATACCTTTTTAAACCTCTTTAAAACCATTAACTTCATTTTGTAATATCACTTTCCCAAAAATATATCTATTTTCTTTAATAATATATTCACTGTCCAAAATCGTGAATATACTTCACTAACCAAATTCAATATTTTCTACACATTTTATTTCAAGGATAATTCGTTATCCGAAATCGCGAATATATCTCCTTTAATAGCCTTCTATATTAAATTTATCGAATTCGATTGATTTCGGATTTATAAACAATGTTTATAAATTCCATTTCTATTTATAAAAACTTAAATTATAAAATCCCCTTTTTAAATCAATTCAATTTATAACTCAACTTTATACCCAAAATCCGATTTATAAGTTAATTATTTATAAATCTTTTATTTTACAAAATCTATTCATTTCATAACTTCACAATTTATAAATCTACAAATCTTATTCCCTTGTGATATCCATTTATTCTTCATTTTAACACATATAAAACTCGTTTCACAATTCCTATATTTTTAATTTATAAATATTAATCTTAGAAATCTTTTATATAAACCGTTTATAATAATTCAAAAATCTTAATTTAAATAAACCAATCCTTTTAATAATTTACCAAACGTTATTTAACATATTAAATTATCAATCCAATTATATCCAATTATTCGAAATAAAATTATTCGACTTATAAATTTCACTTATTAATATTTAAAATCAATTAAATATACAAATTTTAATTAACAGAAATTTTGGGTCGTTACATAAAATTTAAACTGAAATTCTAAAATGGAAAGTAAAGTTTCAATCAGTTTAAACGAGTTTAAAACTAAGTCTAAATCTGATTCAAGTAGATTAAATCTCAGTTTTAAAAAAAAGTTTAAAAAAAATTAAATTGTTTTAACTACTTCAAATTGTTGAATGGTTTGAATTTAAATGTAAGTAAGTTCTTAAATCTAGATTAAGTCTGGAATCAAGATTCAGTGGGCATTCCAGGTCTGAAATTTAAGAAAGTTTTTTTTTTAAATATTTTAATACAACTTTGAATATTTGAAGTGTATTTTAGTTTGATTTAAATTGAATATGGTTTTAAAACTCTTTTAAATTTCCTTTAGAAGATAAGTATTTCTTTAACATGTAATACCAAAGGTTTTGAATTGTTTTAAAAACTTTGTTAAGTTAAAATTGTATTCATTTTAAATCTTATATTTGAAATGGAATTTAGAAGTAAATGTAAGTAATTTTTTTTTTAAATGTTTATAATAATGATAATTTAATCATAAATAAGAATAAGTATTATCTTAAAGATAATAATTTAATGACTTATAATCCATTAAATTATTTAAGTGATTAAGATGGATAATTTATTAATTCAATTAGTTTATGATTTAGAATTAATTAATCAAATAAACAAGAATGAAATTAGGATTAATCAATGAGATATAAATGAGTAAGTGTATTTTTAAATTAATTTGAATTTAAAATTTAAAGTGTGATGATAGAAATACACTTAAATATTAATGAAGTCATTAATAAAGAAATTAATTATCTTAGAGATAATTAAGGTAATAAAATGATTAATAAGGTAATTAGAGAATGATTTATTTAATTTATAAATTAACAATTTAGATTGATTTATAATTTGAAATGATTAATAATAATTTAATCTAAGATAATTTCTTAAGGAAGTAATTAAAGAAATGTTATTAGTTAATGAAGGATTGTTAAGTATTAATTATGTGATAATTAATTAGATTAATTAATTTAGATAATCAATTTTAAATTGTAAAATGTAATTAGTTAATGAAAGTAATTAAAGATTAATCACTTATTGTAATTAATTTTGGATAAATTGATTAATTAAAGTTAATTTATTTAGTTTAATAAATTTAAGAAAATCATTAGATAAATTGGGAATTAATGATAAATTGTTATGAGATGATTGCTTTATGGTAAGTAATTAAAGGTTAAATTTCTTTAAATAATTAATTAAAGGGTTAATTAATTATGAAATTGGTTTAAAAAAATTAATTCAATAGATATGATTAATTAAGAATAATTTAATTAATTAAGTTGTTTGATAAATTAATTTATATCAAATGATTTGAAATTAACAAATCCGAATTGAATAAATTTGATTGGAAATAATTAAATAAATTAGGATTAATCAATTGGTTAATTCTGCTTATAAATGATTATTGAATTGATTGTCCTATCTGGTCTATGATATTTTGTTCTGTGGATTGAGCCGTGTGTATTTTATTCATTTACTTATGATACATCTGCATATTATCCGTGAATCTATGAATGAGCGATAAGCGTTACAGTTTATATCGCTTATCAATTATATTTCTGTGTTTTGATCTATGATGATTGAATGATGTTGCACTATTGTGTTAAACCCCTGGACCACACCATGCACACACAAATATGGATTTCACGAGGAAAACGATTAAGTCGCAGATTTTTGAAATAGTTTGGAATTTGAATATTAAATTCAAATGTTTTGGAAATGGATTGGGTTTAAAGTGAAAAGCTTTTGAAATAGAATTTCAAAGATGAAATTTATTTTGAATAACTTGATTGAGTTTTGGAATTTAAATATTTTGATTTAAATTCAATATTCGAAATTGAATTCTATGATTTGAAATTAGGGATTAAAGATATTATATTAGTTATATATGGGTTAATTTTTTTTTTAAGTATTGTTTTTGGTAATTGGAATTAACCCAAAGATTGTAACTTATATAAATGAAATCGGGTTTTTCCAAAATAAAACCGTTGTTTCTAAATTTTAAAAATCTTTCGTTTCAAATTGTATTAAAGGGATTTCAAGTTTAAACTGAAATAGTTTTCCGTAACTTGTATAAATGAAATCGGGTTTTTCCAAAATAAAACCGTTGTTTCTAAATGCTAAAAAGCTTTCGTTTCAAATTGTATTAAAGGGATTTCAAGTTTACGCTGAAATAGTTTTCCAAGTTATAGATGAATATTTGGAAACGAGTTTTGAAAATGAATATTTGGGAACGATTTGAAAGCTATGAGACGAATCTTAGATTTAAAGATTTAATGAACTAATCCAATTGAAATGGAATTGTTTTGAAATTCGGGAATGAATCTTTGTGAAACTAGGTGAACTTTATGAAATAAATCTTTTGTTTAAAAGATTTGAAATAGTAATTGGTTTAAACCATTTGAAAGAAAGTTTTGAGTTATTAAATTGTGACTTAATTGAAATCCCATATCCATATGTTTTAAATGTTGCGCTCACAATTCGGTTTAGCCGGGAGAGGACCTTTGCGTCATATAACCCATTCCGAATATATGATTCGACGTTATGGATAGCATTTGAAGATCGGCGGTGAAGACCGGGTATTTGCAAGAGCGATAGGATGACCTATTGATTGTCTCTGCACTGAGTCGCGCCGGCATAGAGTTTCCCTAAGTGATGGGAAGCCCGATCGGGATTGTGAATACCCGGATTGCAAGGACTTCTTTGGAAATGCCTTCGGTTCTGTTCGAACCCAGAACAGACTTGTATGGATTGTATGTCTGACATTACAATTTGAGATATAAAGCAGATTTCTTTCAAATACATTCCTGTTGGTGGCGGATAATTTATTCTCTTAGCCTATACACCCTTCTTTGATACGTACGAGCTTAGAGGTTATGTAGTTGAAGGTTATCAGCGTTATATTCCCAACTTGGTAATGTGGCATGTTGAGTGCCGCTGATCATTGGTTGATCAAAGCGTGGCTTTTGTGAAAAGCGTATCTTTGTGGATGAGACTTCGTCGAACCTCACAACCTGCTTATGGTCGAAACAGGAATCGTGGCAGCAAGGTTATTCGAAGATAGCGCCCTCTGAGGGTATGTCATTTCCTCCTGGATTATAAGTGGTATCATGGTATGGAGCCCTGATACTTACCTTGTGGTTGCTGCAAACTTATTACTTCGTGGTTGTTGGTTGAGAGGATCCTCGGATAAAGGTCGCAAACGACCGAGGGATGGCATACTCGTGTCAGTTGTTACCTAGTTAAAGGTAACCCAGTCTTGTGTAGCAGAGATTAGGTAAGGATCCGGAGACATCACTCTAGAGGCATTCTATTTTACTCGGGAAGTTCCTTTGCCTGACCATTTGTTGGAAATCGAAACAAAACAATACGAGCCTTGTACGGTTTTAGTTGTATTACCTGCCATCTACTTATGGTGGCGCCCCACTGTTTAGATGGTAGCTATAGTAGGCATAGTTCGGAATGTGTATGTTGGCTAAGATTTATATTATATTTTCGAAATGTTTTTCTACACTTTGCACTTATCGTAATAATATCAAGGTAATTCTCTCGTATCAAGCATGTTTGACTATCATAAGGAGAAAGCTCCTCTGATTCTGCGTTTGCATTGTGTGTGTGTGCGGGAGGCCTTATGGTAGTCTCATTTTCTAAAAGCATTGCGAATTGACTTTAAAATTCTCTTTCTATTTGTTTTTAAAGATAAACTGTTTTTGTTACTCATACCAGTCCCATGACTGATCCGGAGTTTATTGTTTCTTTCCTAAACTCTGGGTGCTCATAATTTTCTACATGGGTAGTTTAGAGTTGGGTTTTTCAGATAGTTTGGTTTAGTAAATTATTTGGAGCTAGCTCAGTCTTTGGATGTGGATGAGACTTGCTTGTCTTAGTGTATCGAGATATTGGTTCGAGCTGCTGCTGTAACGAATGCGATTTTATCAGGATCCAAAGGTCGGCATTCTTACATCCACTGTATCAAATGCCGCATAATCGAATGCCGGAAAACCGAATTGTTAGGGTTAAAAAAGAAGTGGTAGAAGAAAAGGATAGAAGAAGTAAGGAAACAGAATAGAAACAATAACAGAATCTCACAGTCGCAGCGGAACAACATATAGTAGATAAATGAATAATCTTTAAAACAAAGAACTATCTCAGTTATTACATTACATTATCATCAGAGTGTACAGCAACAATATACATCACAATTGGACAATGGACAGTTATACAAACATGTCCTTACAAGTGAATTTACAACGGAAAGATAATATCATGTACAAGTAATACGTCTCGCCATCCAGCTCGCCACTTGAGCTCCATAGCACTTCTGAATCCAGAATGACCTGATAACCTGACTTTAGGCTGCCCGGGTGCAAAATTACGGGCACCCAGAGTTTAGGAAGAGAACAATAAACTCCAGGTCATTCATACGACTGGTGTGAGAACTTAAAACAGTAATTTATCTTTTAAAACAACAACAACAACAAGGGAAGTGAAAAAAATATCCGCAATGCTTTTGGAAAATGAAACTACCATAAGGCCTCCCCGCACACACACAATGCAAACGTAGAATTGAAGGAGATTTCTCCTTATGATAGTCAAAGATGCTTACTATGCAAAACAAATCATTTTTGATATTATTCTTAGTGCATAGTGTAGAAGCATTTCGAAAACAGAATATTAATCTTAGCCAACATAGACATTTCGAACTATGCCTACTATAGCTACCATCTAAATAGTGGAGACCACCATAAGTAAATGGCAGGTTATACAGCTAAAACCGTACTGGGTTCGTATTGGGAATTGGATTTCCAACAAATGGTCAGGCTAAGGAACTTCCTACTGCCACATGGGATCGCCTCTGGTGGGACATACCTAGAGCCTAACCGGATCGCTGCCAACACAAGGCCGGGTTACCTCTGTAACTATGTAACTACTACTCGAGTATGCCACTCCCCGGTCCTTTGGGACCTTTATCCGAGGGCCCTCTATCACAAAGCAACAACCACACAGTAAAAATGAGTTTGGAGCAACCACATAGGTAAAGCATTAGGGCTCCGTACCTGACACCACCCTTTTCCAGAAGAAAATGACATACCCTAAAGGGAGCGACCCTCATAACCTTGCCGCATATTCCTGTTTTGACCACTTCCGCGGTGTGAGGACCGACGAAGTGTCGTCCACAAAGCTACGCTTTTTCACAAAGCCACGCTTTGATCAACAAATGATCAATAAATAATCATCACACAGCAACACTCAGCATGCCACATTACCAAATTAGGAGTATATCGCTGATAACCTTCAACTACAAAACCTCTAAGCTCGTACGTCTCAGGGAAGGGTGTTAAGCTAAGAGAATAAATTCTCCGTAACCAAAAGAGATGTATTTGAAAGAAATCTGCTTTATATCTCAACATGTAATGTCAGACACGTAACCATACAAGTCTGTTCCGGGTTCGAACAGAACCGAAGGCACTTCCAAAGAAGCCCTTGCAATCCGGGTATTCACAATCCCGATCAAATTTCCCATCACAAAGGAAATCTCCATACCATAGCTAACGGTGTGGAGACAATCGATAGGTCATCCTATCGTTTTCACAAATACCCGGTCTTCAACACCGGTCTTCAATGCTATCCATTACGTCGTATCACTATTCGGAATGGGTAATCCGAATAACGAGCGCAATAATTCAAAAATAAGTGTAGCATTCAATTTCAACCAATTTACAACAAATAACAATTTAAAGGTCAATATTGATAGTCGGTTATTTGATTATCAATCAATATTCACAACATAACCTGATTTCAAATAATTTCCCAAATTATTTATTTTTATAAATATCTTTACAAGATATAATTTCCACACTTCAACCATTTGAAAACAAATTCCAAATTATTTTTCACCTTTACAGCTTCCATTTCGAAATAGTTCATTTAAACTAATTAAATAAATCCTTACCAATTTATTAAATTTACGTTCCAAATCCGTAAATTTATTCCCACACTTTTAAAAATAAATCAGTGTTTATTTTTTTAAACAAATCTCTCTTTCATTTATATATTCCATGGTGAATTTAAATTTTCAAATATCCATTGATATACGATTTTCAATCGATTTCAAATATTCACTTTATATTTAAATTTACATGATATAATCTCAAAGCATTCACTTCATATTGGAAAACATTTCCATACTTATTCAATCCATTTATTTTCAACATTTGGAAAATATTCAATATACTTAAATCCAAATTAAGTATATATTTTATTCTTTAAAGAAAACTTCTCTTAAACACATTTATTTGAGTCAAAACGAATGTTGCGTAAAACATCGTTACGATAACCCAAAATCACTAGTATAGGGATTCGAAATTAAGATCAATATATAAACCCCAATATTATACAAAGCTTTTCCTTTCGGAAATCATTTACTTTAACAACAGTGTTATAGTCCACCATTTCCTTCTGTTTCTCGACAACGTCTATTTCAACAATAAATGTTGAAATTTATGGTTTCGATACTTAATACATTTTAAAACATTTTTGAATCATTTTAATTTTATTTAAAATATCACTTTCCCAAAATATTTCTTTAGTATATTATTCACCGTCCAAAATCGTGAATATACTTCGTTAACCAAATTCAATTTCTACATATTTTATTTAAAGGATTATCAAATGTCCCAAACTCGTTGATATATCTCCTTTAATAAGCTATAATAATTAAACTTATCAAAATAAGTCGATTTCGGATTTATAAAACAACATTTATAAATTCCATTTATACTTTATAACAACTTCAACTTATAAAATCACTTTATTAACAAATTCTATCCATATCCCATTTACATGCAAAAATACAATTTATAAGTTAATTACTTATAAATCTTTTATTTTACAAAATACATTCATTTTATAACTTCACAATTTATAAATCTATAGATTTCATCCACATATGAAATCCATTTATACTTATTTTAATACTTATAAAAACTCGTTTTATAATTCCAATATTTTAATTTATAAATATCAAATTTATAAATCTTTTATATAAATCACTTATAATAAATCAAAAATCCCAATTTAAACCATTTTATAAATTAATCAACTACTTATTTCAAATAAATCACATTTCGGTTATATTTCACAATATCATAATTTTTATAACATAAAAATCTCAACATTTATTTATTTAAAATGAATCAATTTCAAAGTTAAATTTTTTTATGAATTCTCAACTTAAATTTTCAAAAATCAAATTTTATTTATTTTCGGCATCTAACGATACCAAAAATGTATTCGGCTAAAATTTAGCCTTTAACGATTTCAATCACAAAGATAATCACGCAGATTATAAATAGATCAACAAACAACATTGAAACAAATTCAAATGTTTGAGGAATCCAGTTGGATCCCTCCAACATGTTTCGCTGCATCCAAAGATGTTAGCACAATACCAATTCCGCTTCAAGACGGAATATCGCGGTATATGGGATTTATAAAATATTATCCGCTATTATGCGGCGCAATAGGGTCTCATCCGCTATATAATGCGGGAAATAAACTCCAAGTACATATATAATACCAATTCCATATCAAGTTGGAATTATCGCCGTATATGTGTTTAATAAATAACATCCACCTAATATACGGCGTATAGGGTCTATTTCAATACAACATATAACAAATTATCATCCAATCAAGCAATTTTAAATCTAACCATTTAAAATTTAAATCGAAACAAATCGATTGAGTGAGAAGTTCTCATCTTGAGTTTCCGACAACAGTTGTAGCGGTTTATTTCGAATAAAATTAAACGTGCGTTTAATTTTACCCAAAATTGTCACTAGCTCCAAACGACTCCAAACGACTCCAAACTAGCTCCATTGCGTAGTGCTCGACAAAACGAACCCGACGCAAGTCGTTTCGTGCGTTTTTGACATCGTATCAAAAAGTTACGCTAGTTTAAAGTTTACCCGAATTATAATATAAACAATATACAGTTTATTTTAATTTTTATAACCTAAATGCATCAGGGCCGTTGGATTTCTTTACTTAGATCCTGGCCGTTAGACCCATTTTCTCCAACCCAGGTTTTAAACGCACGCATACAACCCAATTGCCGCAGCTTAAACCTAATGGTCGTGGCCACCACGCACGCCTTTGCATCGATCAGCACCCACCGTTTGAAGCGCCACCACAAACTCCACCACCAAAAGAAATGACGGAAAACTCAGTCAGGCCGTGCTCTCAAAAAATGCGCTTGAGCCGTGCACAAACGCGAGCGATTCTCTGATGATCCATAGCGTTAAACCTAATCTCGACCGTTGGATATCTAGATCTCGGGATGTTCTACAATATTGTAGTTGAAAACTATTCAAATCGGTTGATGGGTTTGAAGAAATCTGAGGAAGTACGAAGTTCAATTTCGGCCATTGAAGATTGGGGTGGCGGCTGCTGCTTAAAACCCTAGGGTTTTTCTTTTGTTTGCAAATGAGAATATAATCGTCCTTATATAGAAAATTTCACAAAACACTATTCATCCCGAATTTTCCGAACTCCAAACGAAGCATGCCGGCTGGCGTTTCTAGGGTTTACCCCACGTTCCGGACACAGCGGAACGTGTTTTGGAGGCTAATTCGATCATCTATGCGAGTTACAGCAATAAACGATCAGTTTTAAATTAAATTAATTAAACTAATTTCTATGCGTTTTGGCTTGCCCCGGACAAACCGTAAATCCGATTGACACAAAATTTAATACCATGCAATAATATAACATTACGGATCCGATGAAACTGGTTTCTTCGAAATCCGAGACTGTTCGAAAAATGGCTATTTTAACTCGTCAATTAAATATTAAAATATTCAATTTTCACAAAATAACTTTTAATTCAATTTTAAAAGTTCACAAACATTGTTCTAACTCCAATATAATTTAATATAACTTTATAAATCATTTTTAATCACATTAAACCCAAATTCCAATTATTTCTGGAATTTCAACTGTTAAATTATCGATTTAATTATTCAACTAAATCTAGATATTCGAATAAAAATTTATTTGACTTACAAATTTTACTTATTAATATTTAAAATCAATTAAATATACAAATTTTAATTGACAGAAATTCTGGGTCGTCACAAACTTCCCCCTTAAAAGAATTTCGTCGTCGAAATTACCAAGTAAGAAAAAGTTACAGAATCCATTCAAATTAGATTTCAAATTCGCTTTAGTGTTTAACTTTCCTAAAATCCAACAATTAAACTTCTTACAAAACTTCACTAATATTTTCAAATCCATATATAGTTATCTTTTCAAAATCAGCTATATCGTTTAACCTTTAACTTCAAATCAGAACTTAGTTTTCACAAAATTTTTCCAAAATTTCCCGAAAATTTTCTAACGCCTTAAATTTCCAAAAAATTTCGCCATAACCTCCTTTGTACGGAGGAGATTTTACAATATCACAATAGATATAAATATATATACATCGACCCACACAGTCAGAAAACAAAAAAACAGTTCATATTTCCTATTTTTATTGTGTAGGCGTACCTTTTTTAGCATTTTTAAGCAAAGAAGTTATTTATTTAGCATTTTGCGCAACCAAATCCCGCTAACGGTAGCCCCGGTACCTGTACTTACTCAATATAAACACGTAAGTGACATATATAAGAAGTTATTAACGTTTTACGCTTTTAAACAACTACAACACATGCACATTAAAAGAAATGCATGGTAAACAAGGTTTATATGAAACTTATATGATTTCGACATTACTTGTAATTGTTTACAACCAATTCATATACAACACATTCAATTATTCATTTTCAATTAGTTTACATTCACTAATTTACATTCATATTTGTTCACTTTCAATTCAAATCAATTTCCATTCAATTGAAATTTACTGAACTTCCAATTTGAATTTAATTGCTTAAGCTTTCAATTTTATTCATTCAATTGCATATGAATTTCTATTCAATCAAATAACAATAATCTTACAATCAATGTATATCCAATACAACCGAATTCACCTTACTTTACTTACATTCATTCAATTTAGTTCATTACCTTTTATTGGCTCTAATGAATTTACACTTATATCCATTATTCTACATCAATTCATTACATTTGATTGATTTATATTCAATTCATTAGTTCAATTACCAATTTATTTTACAAATAAAGTTGAATCTCCTTTATATGACTCAAATTCATATCCATTTAATTCACTTCATTTTTTTACTTCGATACCAAAATCAACTTCATTCAGCCTCACTTAAGTTATATTCCTTTTCAACATCATTTATTTAACTTAACTTAAATTTTCCATTTCAACGACATATCTAATCAAATTTATTTCAAATTTACGAAAATTAAATCTTTATTATCTCATATTATAAGTTCAAAACTCAATAACTTATATTTATCAATTTCAACTTGGATTTCTAACTTCAAATTTGTTTATCACAACAAAATTCAATTTCAATTTACTATGGTAGCAAATCCATCACACAGAAACTCGAAAATGATACTGATGATGCTGTAGTCATCACCCTTATTATTCCCCAACAACAGTAGTGAATCCAATGCTTTAAATTCTTTCAAAATTTTATTTTATTTATAAATCACATTTATAAATCCTGCTTATATGATTTCACTATTTCCCTTTACTTATACAAGATTATTCCATAATTGTAAATCATTTCAATTATAATTCTATACTTATACAATTATTGCTTTTATATAATTTATTCTTTCAAAATTGTTTTTTTATTCAGATTATTCGAACATCCTTTGATTCACTTATATATTTTCTTACATTTTCAACAATCAAACAGTTCAATTTTACATACACTTTGATAATCCTGAAAAATTATTCCTTTATATATATATAAAATATAATCAAGGTAAAAATTTTTCATTTACCCAATTTAAAATGATATCGTTAACGCTTAAAATTGAATGCTAACACCCCAGTGTAAGTAGAGATTAAGTGAAAGCACCATCCGTCTATATGGGAAGTAAAAGCAAGTAGAAAAGTCACAGAGAAAGAAGTAAAAAGACAACAGTTTTGTAGTGGTTCGGCTTCAAGTTAAGCCTACGTCCACTTTAATCTTCTTTATTGCTGAATCAATTACAACTTTACAACAATTGTTGATTACAACACTGATAGGACAAATAGCTAGAACTCCGATGTAGAAGAACAATTTGAATCCATGTCGATTGCGTTAGATTTCCTCTTGAAGTTCGTTGAGATGTCTTTCGTGTTTGAAGTGCCGGGTGAGTCAAGAATTCAGCAGAGTATCGGTGTTCCAGTAATGAGCCAAAAAGATCCCCTTCCTGTTGGATTAAGTGGGGTATTTATAGGAGAGTTCGGAGTTAGGTCGTGGGTCGTAGACGACTTAGGAATAGGTCGTAGGTCGTGAGCGACTTAGTAGACATGGTTTACGGCCTAACAGGAGCGCCCTTGATCACCTGAGCAAGTCATAGGTCGTGGGCGACCTAGGGAAGGAGCGACATAAGGAAGACAAGTTACATCGGTTTTGTATAGCTCGCTGTACCGTTAATTCCTTAGGTCGCTAGGTCGTTAGACACTTTAGGTCGTTAACTCGTTAGCTCAATAGGTCGTTAGGCTCCTTAATCCGTTAGGTCGGTTAGTCCACTTAGCTACCAAGTCGCTTCACACTTTAGGTCGCTGCATCCCACAGATAGTTAGGTCGCTTTAGGCCATAGGTCGTTAGGTCGCTTTAGTCCGTTAAGTCGTGAAGCCTCTTTGCTGTGACATGCTGTTGATGGTTAGGTCGTTGAGAGTTTTAGGTCGCTAGGTCATTGGGGGTCTTTAGGTCGTTCATTTCCTTAGGTCGCTGTGCCGTGGAATGGTGGAGTTAACATTTGCCTCTCGAAGTATACGCCTATGCCATAGGTCGTGTGCTTCGACTTTACTTTTCTAGGTCATATGCGACATAGGAGATTAGTTAACTCACGTTTCCATTCGTCTTCCTCTTTTTTTTTTTTTAACCCGCTAAGTCGTTTCTTCCTTCTTACTTACTTCAGCCTTTAGAAACGCCATTGAAGAAACTTCCAACCTGAACTCGCTGATCACTGATCATCCTTGCAACTTCATTATGTAAGTGAATCCGTTCTCTGCTCAACTTACGATCATCATTAAACCACGAGTTCTGGATTCCCGTCTCTAACCTCTGGTCCAATTTCATATTTTTGATGATTCATCGCGAACCATGCCACGATTGATTTCTAATGGAATTGAGATGGTCCGATTTGTTTTTTGGGTGATCATTGATGATTTGAGGAGGAGGTGATGGATTGTAGTGCCTCGAATTAGCTGGTCGGTGAGTTTGGAGGATAGGTTATTGGGTTGAATTGTTGCGCTTCTGATGAGTTGGAGGGGATGGACACGCGGCAGTTGATGAGTGGAGAGAAGGTCAAAAGAGTTTTGATGGGAGGAGTTTGATATTGCCGAGTTGTCTCAGAAACAACCTAGTGACTTTAACCGACCTAAAAACCTTCATGACCAACTTGTTCGTGGATCGTCCTTTCACGTCCTATCTTCCTGCGACTTAATCTCTATGTCGTGTGTGCGCTCGAGCGACCTAAGACTTAGCCAAATTTGCGCTGCCTTTTCCATGAAACTTTAAAGCCGAGCGACCTAGGAGATTAATGACTTAACTTCTTGCGACATAGGTCGTAGGTTGCACATGTATAGGTCGTAGGTCGCGTATGAATTTGAGCGACCTAGGACTTAGCCTGTTTTGCATTGCCTTGAAACCCTTTCAACTTGAATGAACATGACATTGCTGAATTGAATTCCCAACTTGAACTGCCGAGATAATATTTCTGGACTTGTTGCACTTATTTACAGATCTCATTAACTTTAATGCCAATAACCTGTTAAATACAACATTTGCAGAAAAATGGGACGTATATGCTGCCACTGATCGCCCACATCCAATGACAGATTAGTCGATAAAAGATAATCAACTTAAAGAAATTATATGAAATGCTGTGAATCGACAAATTCAAGTGAAGTATCAAAGCAAAGCCATATTAATCAATTAAAACTGACTTGTTTGCATCAACACTGCACTTGTATTTGGAATTAAAACAACAAGCCCTGAAACCTTAAAATTGGCAATTGCATATTAGTTTATTTTTCAGTTACATTTGCTTGTCGTTTTATTAGTTTTGCATAGCACTTCACACATTTAGGAAACGTGCACCTTCATATTTGAATATCCAGTTCCTTGTGTAGAATGTCTTCTCAAGAAGAGATAATAGAGCAAGCCGAAGGGGTCTTCCCGATAGCTAATCCATTGGATAATCCTCCGGAAAGAACTCCAACTTCTCCGAGTCAGCGGGCATTCAACCAATTACGTATTCAATTTGGTATTGCCGAAGCAGATGCCTTGCTTCCTGGGCCAAACGATACTGCTGATAGGCCACCTCTCGGTTTTTTCACTGTCAACCGTTAGATGTGCCTATGCGATGCCATTCCTCCTTTCAATGACTTTCTTCAACGACTCCTTCTCCGATTAACTATTTCTCCTTTCCAACTGCATCCCAGTGGCCACGCCATCCTAATGGGACTTTGTGTGCTGTTCAGGAGGAAACTTGATCGTCTTTCGAATTTTGAAGAAATTTGTTGCTTGTGCACATTCGGAAAGAACAAAGACCATCCCTCGATCACACTCGTGAGAAGCGCCAGAAACTGTAGATTGATTGTCGATCTTCCGGAAAGCACCTACGGGTTCTTAAATCAATTCTTCTTCGTTCATCGCCCTCTAGGAATTTATCCCATCTGGAGAGTAGGAAGTAAGATTGCTCGTTCCCGTTCTTTCCATTTCTGAATTTTTCGAGATCCGAGTTGCTAAGTGCTAATTTCATTCTTTTCTTTTACAGCGCTTCCTCCTCCCTCTCGAGATCCCAGTCATAAAACGACTTTTGAAAGATTAAATGCCATTCCGGTTGAGGAAAGAAGTATTAAGTTTTTGCTGAAAGATGAACTTCTTCACCAATACGGGCTTCTGCACCCTTCCCGTTCTACTCAGCCTCATGAAATCCCTGATTCTCCAGTAGAGACATCAGATGCCCTAGTTTCCGTCGGAGAACTTACACCGAAAGAACATACTGTTTAGGCTTCATTGGTAAAGTGTTCTACTTCAATTGATGTTGTGGGGCCATCTGGCAAACTTGCACTTGCCCCGGTCATCAAAGAAGAGGAACCTCCCCAACAATCCGGGAAATCTGGTGACGAAGGGACTGAGAGAACAAGTCCCGCCAGGCACAGCGGTGATGATACTTTTGAGGGGTTGAGCGACCTGATTATTACTTCACAGGAGCTTTTTAAAGATGATCCTATCACTGCTAAAATTACTTCTCCAGCAGTTGAAGCGACATCCATCTTGCAACAAACTCCGTCAGCCCAAGAATTAACACTTGCTGTAAAATCTGCCATCACCCCCCAACCAAGGAGTGGTTCGTAGTTTGACGCGCGTAGTTTACACGTTACACACACTTAGGAATTTTCAGCATTTATATGCATTCAACTTCTTTGCTTTGAAGATTTCTGAATTTATCTCTTCTTTATTTTCAGATTCTCCAATGGGACGAAGTGGCTCTTACTGCGATGATTTCCAGCGTTATGGGAGACGCGGCTCTTAAGACCCCAAGAGGTCTCTTCCTGCTTCCTGGGAAACCAAAGAAGAAAGAGCTGCGAGGAAAGCTTGAGAGAAGCATGGTTATGAAGAACGCTACGGGAGACGGGACGATCGACATGATTCTTCCCAGAGGGAGGATGATTCCCACAAGCGAAAATCCCGCGATGACAAGGGAAAAAGCCATGTCACTGAGGACCCGAGTAAACGGGCCAAACTTGGTGAAACACTGACATCTGAACTCTCTGAAAAGCCCACTGCTCCCGTCTCTTCGGAAATTCCTTCCAGCTCTCCTTCCCTTCAAAGAGCCGATATTCAAACAATCATAAGTAGGCCCCCGTATCTAGTTGGGCAGGGTCCGGCCACTCTTCAAAGTCGGTTTCCGCATTAGTGCTTAAAGGGAGTGCGTTTTGATCTCGACTTGGTCCCAATTGATAAACAAGCCATGTTGCGCAATCTTGATGCCGTCAAACTCGATATCGAGAGAATGCCTGGTTGGCAGAAACTTTTTGACGAGATTCAAAGAGTAAATCGCGCAAACCTCGAAGCCATGTTGACTATGGAAAATGACAAATCCGAGTGGCAGAAAACACTCGATCAACATGATGCCGAGATGAAGAGTATTGCCGCTTATAATGAGAAACTTGAAGCGGAAGTTGAAAAACATAAGGTAGAGCTCGCCACTTCTTTCACTTCCTATTCTAAGAGAGAAGAAGTGCTTCAAAAACAAGTGAGAGATGCTCACGCGGCAGAGAGAGATACTAAAGCTAAATTTGAAGCACAACAACAAGTTGTGGATAGCTACCGAGCCGACGTTGCTCATCTACGAGAAAAGACCAACTCCCAGAACTTGGAAATTGAACTACTGAAAGCTTGACTTTCTAAAGCTGGAAAAGAGCGCGATAAAGCTATTTCTGGCAAAGCAGCAGCCGAGGAATCTCATATGGCAACCAAAGCCGAAGTCAGCTCTACTTTATTCGAGTTTTACATTCACAGTGTTCTGGGGCGCGGTAGCCTTAAATTTTTGGGACCGGAGTATGAAATCACTTTGGCCAAAGTTTGGGAAGCCGCATTTGATATGCTTGGAGGAGCCGGATATGCCGAAGTAGATTTAATGGTACACTATATAGATGATGATGCATATGCCGCTCTTGCCAGGGGAAAGGAGCAACTCGCCAAAGAGAGAGCCGGAATGGCAGAAGGAGAACATTTAGGGATGGCAACTTCAACCGACCCAGTTCAACCTTCAATTTCGGCCGACATCGATATTGTTGGCTCCAGTTCCCATTCTCCACCTCCTGCTCAAGCTGCTATTGAAAGTGCAACTGCCCGCACCGGAGATGAGGGTCAAGAAAGCACTGAAGCGCAGGACTTTGAAGTTAACATAGCAAAGCCTACCTCTCCAGGTAACCTCAATGCTGATCTTGCTCAAGTGGACTGCTTGTTTACTTCACATGAGCTTGATGAACTTTTTGATTATTACTTAAATCTTGACGCACCACTTTCTCCTCTTTTTATGAGAGATACTGACTTTAACTTCTCTTCTCCTGCAGTGAAAGCGCCAAGTGTTGTCAAACCTTCCCCTCTTCCAGCTGTTTCCTCTCCGCCTCTTCAGATTACTCCCCCTTCCGTTTCTCAATCGGGATCACAAGAGGAGCAGATAGAAGCTCTTCAAGGCTTGGATGACCTGGTCGCTTCTCAAGAACAGAAGGCCGAGGAACCTGAAGAAGGCGAAAGAACCCCGGAGCAAACTATTTCTGATGACATAAAGTTGTCTACACTTTTCACTCCAGGCAGTGAGTCTTCTTCAAGGAAGAAGGGGAAGCGCGGAGTCTCAAAGAAAAGGAAAGAAGCTTTTGCCGGCGAAGAAAAAGCAGAAGAAAGTCCAATTGCACCCCTTCCTCTTTCTTCCCCTACTCTCACAAGCCGGCCCAAAATGTTAATCATCCGGCCAGGCGAAGGCTCGAAAGGTGGCAGGAATAAGAAGTGATGGGTTTGGGACTTATGCTTTTTGTCTCGCTTTTTGGCTTTTTTTCTTGTATATATAAAGACTTGTGTTGACCGGAGATTGTGCGGGTACCGGTCCCCGCCTTCTTTTGTTTTGAAACCTGCACATGTATAAAAATTTTATAGTATGGAATAAAATAATTCTTTTACTTGTACAAACTTCTGTCTGTATTTGAGAATGCATTTATTCTTCTTTTTCATACAAGTTTCTTTATTTTCTCCATGTGATGTTGCAGTAAACCTATGGTATGTTGCTTGAGCATTTTTTTATTTTTGTAACTATATTACATTGCCCCCATACCATGGTTTATTGCAACCTCTTTCACATTGGCAAAATTTTGGAGAACAACTCTTCTATTTCGAGAAGACTTGTACTCTTTCTTTAGAGAACAACTTTTCCATACGAAGGAGGTTTGCATCTGTACTTTATAGAATAATTTTTCCATTTTACGGAAATATTTTTCTGATTTAGTAGAATGCGCCTCGTATTGGGGAAGTTTCCCTTTCTTTCTTTATATCTCTTTTTTTATATGGAGAAGTTTTTTTTACACTTTACTTTCGGAGAAAGTCACTTTTATTTTTGGCAAGTGAATTTTCCTTCGTGGTAAAGTGGACCTCCGAAAAAGGGCTTTGACCTGTTTGTGCCTCCGAAGAGGGCTTTTGTTTGATTGTGCCTCTGGGAAGAGGGCTTTTTCGTTTGATTGTGCCTCTGGGAAGATGGCTTTTTTGTGTGTGCCTCTGGGGAGAGGGCTTTTGTTTTTTCCCTGTACACGGGAAAGCGGGCCTCCGAAGAGGGCTTTTTGTTTCTGCCTCTGGGAGAGGCTTTTATTTTTTCCCTGTTCGCTGGGAAGCGGGCCTCCGTAGAGGGCTTTTCACATTTCGACTCGTGTGAAGTTTTATTTCAGATCGCGGTGAAATGTGGGCCTCCGAAGAGGTCTTTTAGCATTTCAACTCTGGTGAAATGGGCCTCCGAAAAGGGCTTTTCACATTCCAACACTTGTGAAGTTTTATTTCAGATCTCGGTGGAATGCGTGCCTCCAAAGAGGTCTTTTCACCTTTCAACTCGTGTGAAGTTTTATTTCAGATCGCGGTGAAATGTGTGCCTCCGTGTTGGGCTTTTGCTGGAAGCTTCTTTCTCATGGTTGGATGGATTCACGGGGCGGACACAAGTTACTCGGATTGTTTGTTTGCACAAACATTCTCAGCTAGTTAGCGATTGTCCTGTGCCACCGGTCATCCCACCAATCTTTTTTGTTGAGAAAGAAAACTTTCTTTTTCTGGCAAGTCCCATTAGAGGTCTTTATCCTCCAAAGTGTCGTGCCTCCGAAGAGGGTTTGTGCCTCCAAAGAGGTCTTTTGCTGTTTGCTGCTTGCTCGCCCATGTCTTTTCGCCATTTGCTCATATCAACGATTCCCTGTTATCATTTTCATACACACATTCTGTTATTTTGCAAATAGCTTATTTTAGCCAAAGAAGTGTACTTCATTGTTAAATGAGTTCTTAGGGGCAGACACAGGCTAATTAATCGGATGTTCGTTTGCACAAACGATCACAATTAGTTAGGAAGGGTCCACCTCTGGCGGAACCACTAACTGTTTGCTTGAAGCACTTCTTATATAGGATTTGAGTTTGGAATTTTTGTGGCTGAACATTCATTTGTTGAGTGATGTCAGGGATCGCTTGGTCTTGTGATGGGTAAGCTTTGTTTTACGGCCTGCAATATTAAATCGACATTTTACCAATACAATTGAAGTACTTTATATATCGAAATAAAACATGTAGTTTATAATGGTAGAGAACACAAGATTTATAGTGGTTCGGCCAAGAACTGGGCCTACATCCACTTTATAGTTCTTATTATTCACTTGCACTAGCTTTACAATGGCTTTCAACACAAGAATCATACATCCATAATTCTTTTAGTATTTCAGTAAAGCTTTTAAGTAAAATATTTTGCATAAGTGTTGCTGTTCCAAGCTCTTGGAATTGGATCTCCTTCGACAGTTGTCAGTTTGAAAGTGCCATCAAGAAGTTTTTTGCCTATGACATATGGCCCTTCCCAGTTTGGCGCGAACACTCCTATTGCTGTCATGATCCCTTTCAAGACTAGATCTCCAATCTCAAAGCTGCGTTGGCGAAATTTGGAATTAAAGTGCCTGGCAATTCTTTGCTGATGAGATGCAATTCTAGCTGAGCCTCTTCCCTTTTTTCATCAAGGAAGTCAAGTGCTTCAAGTTGCCACTCTTCGTTTTCAGCTTGGTTGAAATGAATTCTTCTATGTGAAGGAACTTCTATTTCCACCGGAATCATTGCTTCTGATCCATATGCCAATGAAAATGGAGTGTGCCCAGTCGCAGTTTTATGTGTAGTTCTATATGCCCATAGTGCTAGTGGTAGCTTATCAACCCAACCACCTTTCGCTTTTTCCAGCTGTTTTTTGATGGTTGATTTGATAATTTTGTTTACTGCTTCCACTTGCCCGTTTGCCTGCAGATGAGCCACTGCTGAGAAGCTTTTTTGGATCTTGAATTGCTTGCAAAAATCTTGGAACTTTTAACTTTCGAATTGGGTTCCATTGTCTGTGATTATCTTTTGAGGCACACCATACCTACAAATGATATTCTTAGTTACAAAGTTTATCATCTTTTTAGAGGTAATAGTAGCTAATGGTTCGGATTCAGCCCATTTAGTAAAATAATAAACAACAACAATAGCATATCTGATTACGGACTTGGCGGTTGCCAAAGGCCCGATGAGAATCTATTCCCCAAATAGCAAATGGCCACGGACTGACCATCTGTGTTATCTCGGTGGAAGGTGCTCTTGGGATTTTTGCAAATCTCTGGCATCGGTCACATTTTCGGGCATAGCTTGCAACATCACGATTAATATCTGGCCAAAAATACCCATAACGGAGAATTTTCTTTACTAGAGTTTGGCCACCTGAGTGGTCTCCACACTCTCCTCCGTGTACTTCAGCTAGAATTGTCTTAGCTTCTTCCTTGGTCGCATATCGGAGTAATGGTATTGAGAAACCCCGCCTGTACAATCGGCCATCTTGGATTATATATCTGGATGCTTTTCTTAGCAGCTTCTGTCGTTCTTTTGAATTTTCTGGTAAAGAACCGTTGAGCAGATATTCCATTATCGGAGTCATCCATGATTCTTGCTCTTGAGATATGGTCATGATCCAGTCAATATCCGTCTCATCGTTGCTTGGAGATGACAGGACTTCCACAGGAACTAATCCCAATAATTGAGCTCACCAGTGCTTGCGTACTTTGCGAGAGAATCTGCCTTCATGTTCTCTTCCCGGGGTATATGATTTATCGTATAGCGGTCAAGATCATCAAGAAGTTCCCAGGATCTTGACAAGTAAGCGTGCAGATTTCCTCCTTTAGTTTGAAACTCTTTCTTGACTTGACATACAATAAGCTATGAATCACTGAAGATCTGCAACACTTTGACATTAAATTCTTTAGCAATTTTCAAGCCGGCAATAAGAGCTTCATATTCTGCTTCATTGTTTGTCGAAGGGAATTCCAATCTCAATGCATAGCACAATGACCGCCCTTCAGGGGTTTCAAGCACAACCCCATCTCCGGAACAGTAATTGTTTCTTGCACCATCAACATATAATTTCCATCGAATTGGGGTGCTATCAGTCACTTCTTCCCCACTATCACAATTGTCTGTACATTCTGCGATGAAATCTGCTAAAGCTTGTCCATTAATTGCTCTCCGGGGATGATAAGTGATGTCATATTGGCTGAGTTCAATATTCCACTTCAAAAGGCGACCCGAAGTCTCAGGACTTGCTTCAGAGGTTGATCCGTGAGGACCATGATAGGATGAGCTTGGAAACATGGCCTCAATTTTCTTAATGCAATCAGTAGACAATGGGCGAGCTTTTCCAATTTTGAATAATTCATCTCTGCCCCAGTTAATCTTTTGCTGATATAATAGACCGGTCGTTGAATTTTTGCGTCTTCCCGTACCAACGCTGCACTAAGAGCATGAGATGAGATTGCCAAATATACGAAAAGGTCTTCACCATCGTCGGGCTTAGAGAGTATTGGAGGTGCTTCCATATGATGAATCAGCTCATCGAAAGCTTTTTGGCATTCAGGAGTCCAGTCAAAAATTTTCCTTCCTTTCTTCAGAGCATCAAAGAATGGATATCGGTAGCTTCGGAAATAAATCGACTCGAGGCAGCGACTTCTCCATTAAGGCTTTGCAATTCCTTCTTCGTTCTAGGAGCTTTGACTTCTTTTAAGGTAGTAATCTGAGTAGGATTAGCTTCAATGCCCTTAGCACTCACAATGAAACCCAAGAACTTCCCGGACTCCACCCCAAATGAACATTTCAAAGGATTAAGTTTCATTCCATACTTTCGGAGGACTGCAAACATTTCTGCTAAGCGATCCATATGGTTTACTGCCTTTTTTGATTTCACTAGCATATCGTCAACATAAACTTCTACAGTTTTGCCAATCTGTGGTTTGAACATAGCATTGACGAGTCTTTGGTAAGTTACCCCTGCATTCTTAAGTCCGAAGGGCATGACTCTATAGCAGTAGAGACCAACGTCGGGGATGAAGCTCGTGTCCTCCTGGTCCGACTCATGCATCATGATCTGGTTGTATCCGGAGTAAGCATCCATAAAAGATAACAATTCATGCCCCGCTGTTCCATGCACCAACTGATCTATCCTGGGTAACGGGAAGCAGTCTTTGGGGTAGGCTTTGTTAAATCTGAGAAGTCGATGCATACTCTCCATTTCCCATTAGTTTTCTTAACCAGTACAGGATTTGAAACCCAATTCGGATAAGTAGACTCCTTGATGAAACCATTCTCCATGAGTCGGTCTACCTCTTCTGTCAACGTTGTTGACCTTTCAGGACCCTGGGTTCTTCTTTTCTGCTTTACCGGTGTAAACTTCGGATCAATATTCAGAGTATGTACTGCAATTTCTGGGGATATTCCACACATATCAGCATGAGTTCAAGCGAATACGTCCAGATTTGCTTTCAAGAATGATATCAAGGAATTTTGAACCATCATACTAAGTTGCGAACCCACATTCACCACTTTGTTCGTATCTTTCGGGTCAACATGTACTGGCACCGTTACTTCCATTAGAACCACTCTATTCTCCCCTGCACTAGCTTTTCTGGGATCCATTTCTCTTCGTGCCCCTGTGACGACCCAGAATTTTCGAGCATTTAAAATTGGAATATTTAATTGATTTTAAATATTCAATAGAGTAATTTTAACTTGAATTACGAATATCACAATTTAATTGATAATTAAATTATTGAATTAAATAAGTTGAAGTTGGTTAAAAGGTTGAATCTAGAGTTTTAAAGCATGTTAAAGATAACTTAAAGGCTTATAAAATTTATATTGATATTACTGAAGAGAATAGAACTCTTGAAATCAAACTTAAGAATGGTTTGTTAGGTTTTGAAATTTTATCGTTTAAATTGAATTTAAAAAAAATAGCCTTCCGAGGCACAGTCTCGGAATTCGACGAAACCAGTTCCATTGGGTCTATAATATTGAATTATTATCGGATTTCAAATTTTGTATTGATCGGAGTTAGTATGTGAGTGTACGATATATAAACACATTGGAACCTATATCGTAAAACTAAAGAATATATATATTTGTATCTGATCAACATATTTTAATATCAACCGCCTTTCCTTCCCATCACAACTTTTGTCACTGTAGCTTGTTTTCCACAGCACGCAAACATCAATTCTTGTTTCCCAATTTTTTTTAAAAAAACGCAATAGATCACTGCCTTCTTTCATAATCTAAAAACAAAAATATATACTTCAGCTCAGAACAAAATGGCCAAAACCTGAGAGAAAATTTATAGAAACCCTTAATCTCAATTTCCTTTTTCTTTTCTTTAAAACGATAATTAAACCAAATCAAGAAAAACTCATTCCTCTGAGAAATTAGATAACCAACTCCCAGCGATTTCAAGCTCGAATCACGTGAAGACAAAGAGGGACTTCATGGCAAATCTAGCTAGCGGAATCGGTCGAGATGCTTGCGATAGGAGGGAGGTGCTGGTGAATTGCTAAGGTAATCTCGATAGGGGGTGGCGTCTCCGTATGAGAGTAAGGTCAGGGAGGCGGTTTCATGTGATGTGGCGGCGAACGCGCGTGATGACCGGAGGTGGATCGGATGTTCGGTTAGGGCTTGGTAGGGCGGTGCAGTGGATGGGGGGGGCTCGCGATCTGGAAGGTGATGTATTTTTGATTTGTTTTATTAATTTTAAAGTTTAATATTAAAAGAAAATAAAATGTCACAGTAAAGTAATTTCTAATTGCTTGGCTGTTTATAAAAAAAGAGGAATTTTGAATAAATAAAAATATGCGTGGA
Source organism: Allium cepa (assembly GCA_030765085.1). Lineage (NCBI taxonomy): Eukaryota > Viridiplantae > Streptophyta > Magnoliopsida > Asparagales > Amaryllidaceae > Allium > Allium cepa. Next base: position 83,903,405 of record CM060929.1, on the reverse strand, counting down.
TAAGATCTTGCAAAGGAAAGTGGAAAATTTATAAGGGGGGAAAATTTAGATAAAATAGGTTTTTGTGAAATTCATATTGCTTATTGTTAGAAGAATATGGGAATTTTAAAATGTATGGAATATTATATAAAACATAGATTTTTTGAATTTAGATAAATTAAAATTTTGAGTATATGTAGTGTAACAAAGGAATTAGTTTAAGAATTAAAATTTATTGGTTTAAAACAAAAAACAAAAAATCACTGGTTAATTAAATTTATTAATGGGATTAAATTGTTCAATTCTTTCGAATATTGATAACTGTATAAATATTTATTCAAGGTCTGCATCATGGAGAAACAACTCATGGTGGATTGTTTTTGCCAAATAAAAGCAAAGGTGAGTTAATCTCACTCTGTTGAATTTAAATTCAAATTTGAATTGATAAATTTAAATAATTGTTTGAATGGTTGAATTGATTGATGAGTTATAATATGATATATTTTGGAATTGGTATTACGTATTGTGCTAACGTTGTGGATGCAGGGAAAACAGGTTGGAGGGTTCCAACTGGACCCCTCACATTTATTTAAGTTATTCAGTATTCTCTGTTGTGATTATTTGATATCCTATGTTGAGTTATATTGGAATACTCAATATTATGGTTTGATCGGATATTTAGGTATAATGAGTTACCAAAATATATGAATTGGATTGTTGAAAAAAAAATTAAAAGGAAGTAAATTTGTAAGCGAAATAATTATAGAAAGTTTGAATAAATTAAGAATGAATTGGAAAGAAATAGAAGTAATATGAAAATAATAATAAATGACTTCGAGAATGAGGAGAAAAGAATTTTGAATAAAATGAAATTGATGAATTGTGTTAACGCTAAAATTTGAACGCTAACACCCCGGTGTATGAAGTGAGATCGTGAAAGCACCACCCGATAGCTCGGGAACAGATTATAAGCAGATAATAGTAAAAAAACAGTAAACAACAGCAATTTTATAGTGGTTCGGCTTAAGAGAGAGCCTACGTCCACTTTGAATATCTTTATTGACGATTTGATTACAAGTCAATGCAGTTACACTTTGATTACAACACACTTTGAGTTTCAAGTGACTTAGAACAAGTAGCCTAAACTTCAATGTCGATCCAAATCTTTGAACACATGTTAGGCATGTTTGATTTCTTCGTGAAGTTCCTTGAAGGTGTTGAAGTAGTTCAGAATGCAGCAGAGTAACGGCGCTTGAAATGAATGAGCCAAAAAAGTCCTTTGCTAGTTGGAACTAGGGTCGTATTTATAGGCATTTTTCGGAGTTAGGTCGTAGGTCGTGACCGACCTAACTTAGGTCGTAGGTCATGACCGGCCTAAGATGCACTGACTTCTCTTTCACAAGAACACTCATGCTGATTTGTACAAGTCCAGGGTCGTGAGCGACCTATCCCCTAGCGGCATGGCATAGGCGGCTTCTTTATTCATGCAGATAGGTCGAGAGCGACCTATCTTAGGTCGTTAGCGACCTATCGTAGGTCGTGAGTACTTTCCTGTAACCATAGCTGGAGCCTTTAGGTCGTTAAGCCTCTTAGGTAGTGGCCTCCTTTAGGTCGGAACATCTTTTATGTCGCAGCTTTCTTAGGTCGCGGCCTTTTTAGGTCGGTGGGCAGTTAGGTCGCTAAGACAATCATGTCGTTAGGTCGCTTCATCCCTTAAGTTATAAGGTCGCTCTGGTTCATAGGTCGCTAAGTCGCTGAAACTTTAGGTCGCTAGGTCACATTATCCTTTAGGTCGCGGCCTTCCTTTGGTCTAAGCACCCTGTTAGGTCGTTTGAGTTCTATAGGTCGCAGAATTCTATAGGTCGCAGCTTCCCTTAGGTCGCAGAGCTCTGTAGGTCGCAGCTTCCCTTAGGTCGCAGCTATTTTTAGGTCACTTGATCAGTTAAGTCGCTAGGCCATTCCTGTAGTTAGGTCGCTCCATATCTTTAGGTTTTAGGTCGCTAACGAAGAGGAATTAACATTTGCCCCTCGAAGTACGTGCCTAGGTCGTAGGTCGCGTGCTTCGACCTGACTTAGCTAGGTCGTGAGCGACCTAACACTTGTGCCAATACGCGTGCCTATTTGTCTTCCCATTCTTGCCTCATATAAAACCGTTAGGTCGCTACCTCTTCCTCATTCCATTGCTCTAATCTCCTACCGCCATTAACGATTCTCTGAGCTTCCAAAGGCGAATTCAACCCATCCAGTCACCGATTCATCTTTATCATTACGTCTCGTAAGTGAACCTGGTCTTCATCCCATCATAATCGCCGTTGAATTATGAATTCTCACTTTCCGACCTTAGCTCGACTCCATGTATCACGCTTTATTTCGAGTGATTGTTGCAATCGATTTTCGGTCATTATTTGGTTGATTTAGGAAGTCATGGCAATGCGTTAAATTTATGATGGATTGGGGATTTTTTTTTTGGTTAGTTTTTGGAATGATCTGGTGGTATGAAGAGATGGTAAATTTCATGGAGAGGACGATGAATCTCTTCGGGTAGTTGATGGCGGGTTATTGGGTCTGGTGCAGAGAGGAAGTTAGGCGACCTAACGAATTTGAGTGACAAAAAATGCTTCACGACCTTAGGGCCCTTGAGACCTAAAGAAAATTTTCGACCTACATTAGGTCGCTGAACGACCTAAAGCTTGCATAACCAAAATGTCATACGTCCCACTGACAGCTGAACGACTTAAAACTTGTACGTCCTAATTTCTGCAGCGTAGGTTTTTAGGTCGTGGCCGAGCTAGGACTTGAACAAATCTGCATTGCTTTGAACCCCTTTAACTTGCACAGTGTGACCTAATATAGCCTTGACCTATGCTAAGTCGCAGGGGGCAGTCTGGATGACCTATGACTTGTAAAATTTTGAGAGAATTTGATTGAACTGCTTGGACTTGAATCATTTGAAATTCATTACATTCCTTTGCAGATTGCTCTAACTTTTAATTTAACAACCTGTTTAAACATAACATTTGCAGAAAAATGGGACGAATATACTGTCACTGACCGCCCACATCGAATGACAGATTAGTCGATAAAGAATAATCAACTTAAGTGAACTGTGTGAGTGAAATGCTGTGAATCAACCGACTCAAATGAAGTGTTAAAGCAAAGCTAAAATTTTGTTTGAATTAACACTGCACTCGAGTTATTTTGCTTGTTATTTTTATTAGTTTTGCACAACACTTCACACTTTTAGGAAACGTGCACCTTCACATCTGAACATCCAGTTGCTTGTATAGAATGACGTCTCAACAAGAAGAGATGATAGAACACGTCGAAGGGGCTCCTCCGATTGCTATTCCACTAGAGACCCCTCCGGAAAAAACTCCTACCCTTCTGAAACAGCGGGTGCTTAATCAATTATGCGTTCAATTTGGTATTGCCGAGGCAGAAGTTTTACTCCCTGGACCAAATGATTTTGCTGATAGACCACCTTCCGGTTTTGTTACCATTAATCGCCAAATGTGCTTAAGTGGAGTAATTCCTCCCTTTAATGAATTTCTTCAACAAGTCCTTCTTCGACTGACGATCTCTCCTTTCCAACTGCATCCCAATGGCTATGCCATTTTGATGGGATTGTGCGTTCTGTTCAGGAGAACTCTTGACCGTCTTCCGAGTTTTGAGGAAATCTGTTACCTGTGCACTTTTGCGAAGAACAAGGACCACCCTTCGATTGTACTTGTAAGAGGTGCGAGGAACCGTAAACTAATTTTGGATTTGCCGGAGAGTGCAATTGGTTTTTTGAATCAATTCTTCTATATTCGTTGCCCCGTAGGATTTTACGCAGACTGGAGAATAGGAAGTGAGATCTTTTTTCCCTTCTTTCTTCAATTTCATTCTAAGTTTTTCATGGTTCGTATTGCTAGATGCTGATTCCATTCCATATTTTTACAGCACTTCCTCCTCCTTCTAGAGATTCCAGTCATAAACCAGTCTTTGAAAGGCTAAGCATTGTGGCTGCTTAAGAGAGGAGCGCAAAATTTCTATTGACAGATGAACTTCTTCATCGGTTTGAGCTTTTACATTCTTCTCGTTCTACTCAACTTCATGAAGTTCCGACTGAAGTTCCCGATTCTCCGATGAAAACTCCTGATGCCCCGGTCTCTACTAAAGAGCACATGCAGGGAGGAACCTCTATAGAAACTTCACTAGTAAAGTGTTCAATTCCGAAGGATGTTGCGGGGCCGTCTGACAGGTCTGTACTTTCCCCAGTTATCGAAGAGGAAGAACCTCCACGATCTTCCGGATGATCTACTAACGAAGGAGTTAAGAAAGCAAGTCCCAAAAAACATGATGGTGATGATGTTTTCGAGGGGTTGAGCGATTTAATTGTGACTTCTCAAGAACTTTTCAAAGATGATGTTTCCAAAACTATCTCTTCTGTAATCGAGGCGACATCTTCTCTACAACAAATGTCAACTCCTCCTACTCAAGTTATCACTACCTCTATTCCACAGAGTGGTCTGTAACTTGATGCGTGTAGTTTACACATTACACAACACTTAGGATTTTTCATCACTTCTACACATTCATCTTTTTATACTTTAAAGATTTCTAAAGCTTATTATTTTTATTCCAGATTCTCCAATGGGGCGCAGCAGCTCATACTATGATGATTTCCAGCGCTACGGGAGGCATAGTCAATATGATTATAGGCGTCACCTCCCCTCTTACAGAGAATCCGATGAAGAGAGGGCCATCAGGAAAGCAGACGAGAGACGAGCATATGAAGAACGTCATCGAAGAGAACAAGAAAGACATGACCCTCCCCACAGAGATGATGATACCCAAAAAAGAAAGACTCACGATGAGAGAGGTAAAGGTCACATGGACGATTCTTCTAGCAAGCGGGCTAAACTTACTGAAGAAACAATGCCGACAACTTTTGAAAATGTTCCTGCTCAATCTCCTGCCCCCGTTCGTTCCGACATTCAAACAATCATCAATCGGCCCGCATACCAAGTTGGGCAAGGTCCTCCCACTCTTCAAAGTCGATTCCCTCAGTGGTGCCTGAGAGGGGTTCGATTTGATCTCGACTTGGTTCCTCTCGACAAATCGGCTATGCTGCGAAATCTTGATACTGTCAGGACCGATATTGAAAGAATGTCGAACTGGCAAAAGCTTGTTGACGAGCTTCAGAGGGTTAACCGAGCCAATCTCGAGGCCATGCTCACAATGGAGAACGATAAGGCTGAGTGGCAGAAGACTCTCGAACAGCATGACGCCGAAATGAGAAGTATTGCTTCCTATAATGAAAAGCTGGAAGCGGACGTAGAAAAGCTTAAGGAAGAATTAGCTACTTCATCTACTTTCTATTCTCAAAAGGAGAGCATGCTTCAGCAACAAGTACAAGATGCGCATGCCAGTCAAAGGGCAGTCGAAGATAAGCTTACACACTAGGAGAAGGTCATAGAAGAATATCGCGCTGAAACTTTACAGCTGCGAGAAGAGACCGGCTCTCAAAGCTTGGAGATAGAGATGTTAAAAGCTCGACTTGCTATGGCCGAAAAGGAGCGTGACGAGGCTGTTGCTGGTAAACTCGCGGCCGAAGAGGCCCATCAAGCAACCAAAGCTGACATTGGCTCCACATTATTTGATTTTTATCTGCACAGCATTTTGGGGCGTGGCAGCCTTGCCTTTCTAGGCCCTAAGTATGAAATTACACTAGCTGAAGTTTGGGAGGCAGCACTCGATATGCTCGGTGGTAAAGGTGCTGGCTACGCTGAGTCAGCTCTTGAAGAGCATTATCTTGATGATGATGCCCACGCCGCTCTTGCCAAGGGAAAAGAGCAACCCGCAAGAGTGCCGGCCAGAATGGCGGAAGGGGAACGCTCTGAAAAAGAAATACCACCTACCACTTCTGAACGTCCTTTAGTTTCTTCTGAAGTTGACATTACAGGTTCCAGTGCTCATTCGCTGCCCCCTACAAGAACCGGGGTAATTACCCCTACTAATGATGAGGCTTTGGAGGATATCGGGGCTCAAAATTATGAGATTGAACTAACGAAGCAAACATCTTCAGGTAATTTTGACATTGGTCTGATTCAGGTGGATCGCCTGCTTGCTCCTCAAAAGTTTGATGAGCTTCTCGATTACTTCTTGAATCTCGACGAACCCATATCTCCCTTCTTTTGGGGAGATACTAATATTTTTAATTTCTCTTCTTCTGCAGTTGAAACACCAAGTGCTGTGCAGACTTCACCTCCTCCGGTTAGCCCTCCTCCGTCTCTTCAGGTGACTCCTCCTTCTGCTTCACAGCCCGGGTCACAAGAGGAGCAAACTGAGGCTCTTCATGGCTTGGATGACCCTATCGCTTCGCAAGAGCAGAAAGACGAGGGACTTGAAGGAGGCGAGATCTCTCCGGAGCGGATTCCTTCTGATGACGTAGTTTTGTCCGCTCTTGTTACTCCAGGGAGTGAGTCTTCTTCGAAGAGAAGAAAGAAGCACGGAACATCGAAGAGGAGGGGGAAGAAAATCATTGCTACTGAAGAAGAACCGGAAGTTGCACCGGTTGCACCTCCCTCTCCTTCTTCCCTTATGCCTATAGATAGACCTGAAAAGCTAATCATTCGGCCGGGCAAAGGGTCCAAAGGTGGTAAGAAGAAGTGAAGAGTCGGGCTTTGGGCTTTTTGATTCCTTTTTTGTGTAATGGTCGGATGTTGTGCAGGCACCGGCCCCTGCTTTTTTATTTTGAAACCTGTATCTGCAATTGAATAAAATGATCCTTTATTTGTACAGACTCTTGTTTGAATTTGAGAATGCATTTATTATTCATTTTTGCACAAGTTTATTTATATAATATTGCGGTGAACTTGTGGTATGTTGTTTGAGCGTACTTGACCGATGTAGCTATACCATTTTGTATGTAACTATACCATGTTGCCCCCATACCATAAGCTTGCTGCAATATTTTATACTTTGAGGGGACTTGCACTCTTATTTTCTGAAGAATAATTACTTCATTCTTGAAGAAATTTTTCGTAGAGTACAACTTCCTTCATATAAGTTTTTACGCTTTGTCCTTCGAAGAAATCACTTTTTTTTTTTTGCTTATGTACGCATTTTGCCAAGTGAATTCTTCTATGTGGTAAAGCTGGCCTTTGAAGGGTACTTTAACTTTCTTCCTTTTTTTTTGAGGAAGATTATTTTCTAGAATAGGTAAATCACTCTTCCTTTGAAAGTTAAAGTATGCCCTTGATGAGGATTTTTTTTTTAAAATAGAAATTTGTACCTCTGAGGAGGGATTTTTCACGTTTCAACACTTGGAAGTTTTATTTCAATCTTGGTGAAACGTGTACCTCCAAAGAGTTGTGCCTTCGAAGAAAGCCTTTTCACGTTTCAACACTTGGAAGTTTTATTTCAATCTCGGTGAAACGTGGACTTCCAGAAAGGTCTTTATTTTTGATTGTGTCCCCGGGAGGGGGTTGTACCTCTGAGGAGGGATTTTTCACGTTTCAACACTTGGAAGTTTTATTTCAATCTTGGTGAAACGTGTACCTCCAAAGAGTTGTGCCTTCGAAGAAAGCCTTTTCACGTTTCAACACTTGGAAGTTTTATTTCAATCTCGGTGAAACGTGGACTTCCAGAAAGGTCTTTATTTTTGATTGTGTCCCCGGGAGGGGGTTTTACCTCTGAGGAGGGATATTTCACGTTTCAACACTTGGAAGTTTTATTTCAATCTTGGTGAAACGTGTACCTCCAAAGAGTTGTGCCTTCGAAGAAAACCTTTTCACGTTTCAACACTTGGAAGTTTTATTTCAATCTCGGTGAAACGTGGACTTCCAGAAAGGTCTTTATTTTTGTTTTGCATTTCAACTTTGGTGAAGTGAAATTCCGAAGAGCGGCTGTTACACTTCAACTCCTGGTGAAATGTGCCTCCGAAGAGGTCTTTGTTTTGTTTGCATTTCAACTCTGGTGAAGTGAAATTCCGAAGAGCGGCTGTTACACTTCAACTCCTGGTGAAATGTGCCTCCGAAGAGGTCTTTGTTTTGTTTGCATTTCAACTCTGGTGAAGCGAAATTCCGAAGAGCAGTCGTAACACTTCAACTCCTGGTGAAATGGGCCTCCGAAGAGGGCTTTTATTTTGTTTGCATTTCAACTCTAGTGAAGTGAAATTCCGAAGAGCGGTTGTTACACTTCAACTCCTGGTGAAATGTGCCTCAGAGAGGGTTTTCATCGCCTGGAAGTTACTCTCTCATGGTTGGAGGGTCATGACTCCTCCAATCTTTTTTGTTGAGAAGAGAACTTTCTTTTTTGTGGCGTATGACCCATTAGAGGTCTTTATCCTCCGAAGAGCTGTGCCTCCGAAGAGGACTTGTGCTGCCGATGATGGCTTTGGTTGTTCCCTTGTCCACTTGCTTATGCCTTTTCAGTGATCCTATTTTTTTTTTTTTATATAACTTGTTTAATCCAAGGAAGTGTACTTCATTGTCAGGCAAGTTCGTGAGAACGAGCATCACCTTCTTAATTGGATGTTTGTTTGTTCAAACGATCTCAATTTATTAGCAAAGACCCGTTTCTGTCGAAATCATAGGCCGTTCAGTTGAAGTACTTCCTATCTAGGATTTGAATTCGGAGCTTTTGTGACTTGAAATTTGGTGAGAATCACTTGGTCTTATTATGTGCAAGTTTCACTTCCATTGTCTGCAAAAATTTAAATCGACATTTCAGCAATACATTCTAAGTACTTTTTATATCGAAAATAAAGCAAACATGTAATAATAATAAGGAACACAAGATTTATAGTGGTTCGGCCAGGAAATTGGGCCTACATCCACTTTATATTTTTTCATTATTTACTTGCATCAGTTTTACAATTGCCTTCAATTACAAGAATCATACATTCATAATTCTTTTTACAATATTTCAACAAAATTTTCAAGTAAAGTATGGACGCAAATGATTGCTGTTCCATGCCCTTGGAATTTGATCTCCTTCAACAGTAGTGAGTTTGAATGTGCCGTCAAGAAGCTTCTGACCTATGACATATGGTCCTTCCCAATTTGGCCCAAACACACCTGTTGGTGTCATAATTCTCTTCAGGACTAGGTCTCCAATCTCAAAGCTGCGTTGGCGAACTTTGGAATTGAAATGTCTGGCTATCCTTTGGTGATGAGCTGCAATTCTGAGATTAGCCTCATCTCTTTTTTCATCAAGGAGATCTAGCGCTTCAAGCTGTAGCTTTTCGTTTTCTGCTTGGTTGAAATGGATTCTTCTATGTGAAGGGACCTCTATTTCTACCGGAATCATTGCCTCTGACCCGTATGCTAATGAAAACGGGGTGTGCCCAGTCGCAGTTTTGTGAGTGGTTCAGTATGCCCATAGTGCCAGTGGTAGCTTATCGACCCAACCACCTTTTGCTCTTTCAAGTTGCTTTTCGATGGTTGACTTAATAATTTTATTCACGGGTTCCACTTGCCCGTTTGCCTGCGGATGAGCCATTGCTGAGAAGCTTTTTCGGATTTTGAATCGCTTGCAAAAATCTTGGAATTCTTCACTTTCAAACTGAGTACCATTGTTTGTAATTATTTTTTGAGGCACACCGTATCTGCAAATGATGTTTTTAGTCACAAAACTTATCATCTTCTTTGAGGTGATAGTAGCCAGTGGTTCAGCTTCTGCCCACTTAGTAAAATAATCTACAGCAACAATGGCATATTTAATTCCAGATTTGGCAGTTGGTAACGGTCCTACAAGGTCTATCCCCCATATTGCAAACGGCCATGGACTGACCATCTGTGTGAGTTCAGTGGAAGGAACTCTAGGAATTTTGGCGAATCTTTGGCATCTGTCACATTTTTGGGAATACTCTACTGCATCTCGATTAATTTCTGGCCAATAATATCCGTATCGGAGAATTTTCTTTGCTAATGTTTGGCTACCTGAATGATCACCACATTCTCCTCCGTGTACCTCCGCTAGGATTGCTTTGGACTCTTCCCTGGATACACATCGAAGTAATGGCATTGAGAATCCCCGTCTGTATAATCGGCCATCCTGGATTATATATCGAGAGGCTTTCCTCAGTAGCTTTTGTCGTTCTTTTGAGTTCCCTGGTAAGGATCCATTGAGCAGATATTCTGTTATCGGAGTCATCCATGATTCTTGCTCTTGAGACATGCTCATGATCCAATCAATGTCCATCTCATCAATGCTAGGAGTCGACAGGACCTCCACTGGAGTTAACCCCAGAAATTGAGCTTCGCCTGTGCTAGAATACTTTGCGAGAGAATCTGCTTTCATGTTTTCTTCTCGAGGAATGTGACTTATCATGTAATGATCGAAATCACCCAGGAGTTCCCAAGCCTTTGACAAGTAGGCGGGCAGATTCCCCCCTTTTGCTTGGAATTCCTTTTTGACTTGGCATACAATAAGCTGAGAATCACTGAATATCTGTAACGCTCGGATGTTTAATTCTTTAGCAATCCTTAAGCCAGCGATAAGGGCTTCGTATTCTGCTTCATTGTTTGTTGAAGGAAATTCCAATCTTAGCGCATAGCATAATGATCGGCCTTCAGGGGTCTCAAGTACGATTCCGGCTCCAGAACAGTGGTCATTTCTCGCACCATCAACATATAACTTCCATTGGATTGGGGAATCGTCAACCGTTTCCTCCTCACTGTTACCCTTATCTGTGAATTCTGCGATGAAATCCGCTAAAGCTTGTCCATTGATTGCTTTTCGGGGATGATAAGTGATGTCATACTGACTGAGTTCAATATTCCACTTTAGAAGGCGACCCGAAGTCTCAGGGCGAAACAGGACTTGATTTAAAGGTTGATCAGTGAGGACTCTGATAGGATGAGCTTGAAAATATTGCCTCAACTTCCTAGATGCAATTAGTAGGCAATAGGCGAGTTTTTCCAACTTAGAGTAATTCATCTCTGCCCCAGTGAGTCTTTTGCTGATATAGTAAACTGGATGTTGAATCCTCTTGTCTTCTCGTATCAGCGCTGCACTTAAAGCATGAGATGATACTGCCAAGTATATAAGAAGATCCTCGCCATCGCCAGGCCTAGAAAGTATTGGAGGCGTTTCCGTATGGAGAATCAATTCATCAAAGGCTTTTTGGCATTCGGGACTCCAATCGAAGTTTTTCTTTCCTTTCTTCAGGGCGTCAACGAATGGGATGCATTTATCTGTGGCTTTGGAAATGAACCGACTCAAGGCGGCGACCTTTCCATTGAGACTTTGCAATTCCTTCTTTGTTCTATGAGCTTTGACTTCCTTTAATGCAGTAATTCGAGCTGGACTAGCCTCAATGCCCCTAGCGCTCACGATGAAACCTAAAAACTTGCCGGATTCCACTCCAAATGAACATTTCAAAGGATTGAGCTTCATTCCGTATTTTCGTAGGACTGCGAACATGTCCGCTAAGTGTTCTATGTGATCCACTGCTTTCTTAGACTTTACTAACATGTCATCGACGTAGACTTCCATAGTCTTGCCTAATTGCGGTTTGAACATAGCATTAACAAGTCTTTGGTATGTTGCCCCTGCATTCTTCAGCCCGAAGGGCATAACTCTGTAGCAGTAAAGACCAATGTCGGTGATAAAGCTCGTGTCCTCCTGATCTGGCTCATGCATCATGATCTGGTTATATCCGGAGTAAGCATCCATAAAAGATAACAGTTCGTGTCCCGCTGTTCCGTCTACCAGTTGATCGATTCTGGGTAATGGGAAGCGGTCTTTGGGGGCAGGCCTTGTTTAGATCTGAAAAATCGATGCATACTCTCCATTTTCCGTTGGCTTTCTTAACCAGCACTGGATTTGAAACCCAATTCGGATAGGTTGATTCTTTGATAAAATTATTCTCCATGAGCCGATCAACTTCTTCTTTTAATGCTGCCGACCTTTCTGGGCCTTGAGTTCTTCTTTTCTGCTTCACAGGTGTAAATTTTGGATCAATATTTAGAGCGTGTACTGCAACTTCCGGGGATATTCCGCACATATCAGCATGACTCCAAGCAAAAACATCCAAATTTGCCTTTAAAAAAGATATTAAGATATTCTGAATTGACGCATTAAGTTGCGAACCCACATTCAACACCTTGTTTGGGTCCTTTGGGTCAACAGGTATTGGTATTGTCGTTTCCACTGGTACCACTCTATTTTCCCCTGCACTGACTTTCCTAGGATCCATCTCTTTCCTTGCTTCGCTGTGCTCGCCAGTGCAGGGTCCGCCCTGTAATTGCTACAAGGCTTGTTCTTTAATGCGGACTGGGGCTGCCGCATTCTTTCCCATTTCTCTTTTTCTGGTTTCTCGTAGCTCTGTTAGATAACATTCTTGCCCAGCATTTTGATCACCTTTTATGACTCCTACTCCATTGTCTGTAGGGAATTTAATAGTGAGGCACCCGGGGCAAGAACAGCTTTGAACGCTACCAGAGTTGGACGACCAAGGAAAGCATTGTAAGCAGAAAATTCGTCGACAATCACAAAAGTTTGCTTGCGGACCATTTTTCTCTCTCCTTCTCCAAGTTCCACAAACAAATCAATGGTTCCTACCGGCTGCTTTGGCTCCCCAGTGAAGCCGGCAATTTTCTGCAATGAGGCTTGCACATCAGCCATAGGGATCTTCATTTGGTCGAATGTTTTCTTGAAGAGGATATTGCAGGATGCGCCACAATCAATGAGAACTCTTCTGACAATAGCTGGCCCGATACCAGCAGAGATGACTAAGGGATCCATGGTAGGAGCTTCAATACCTGCGGAATCCCTAGCTTTGAACACAATATCATCATCGAAAGTTCTTTGTTGCTTCAAGGGCGTAGCACCTTCCAAAACGAATACATCTTCCTCGGTCGGTACATACCTTAAAGCTCGGGTATACCTTTCCATCTCACCCCAGCTTCTGCCTGCTGGGTGAGGTCCTCCTGTAATGACATTGATAATGGGCCTTCCAGATTCATGCCCTGCAGCCTTCTCACTCGTCCTAGGCTGATGAGTAGGAGCCTGTTGTCCTTGACTAGATGAAGCAGGATTGTTGCTATTCTTTTTCACAAATTGCTGCAGTTTGTTTTCCCTTAGCAACTCTTCAATCAGATTTTTCAACTGGCGGCATTCGTCGGTCTCGTGACCGGGTTGATTATGGAAGCGGCAGAACTTCTCACTCTGTATAGCCTTTTTCCCGGTCCTTAGAGGAGGAGGTTTAGGAAAGTCAATAGAATCTTTAGTGGCAAGGTAGATATGCTTCGGCGTATCTGATAAAGGAGTATACTCTGATGGCTTGAAGGATCGGGGCTTCTTCATATTACTCTGCTTCTTCCCATTGTTATTTTCCCTTTTTTGCCCTACAGATTCATTCTTGCGTGGAACAACAGTGTTATCTTCAGCTTTTTCCAACACTGCCTTTACCGGTACGGGACGGCTTTCTAAGCGTGTGAATTCATCTGCTTTTTTATAGAATTTTTCAAGGGAATTTGGTTCCTTCATGTTTAGCCATTTCCCAAATTCGCTCGACTTGTCAATACCCTTCATCAGATAAGTCAATATCATTCGCGGTTCTGCATTTTCCACCTCAGCTAGCGCTATATTAAAGCGGTTTAAGAAAGATCTGATAGTCTCTCCTGGATTCTGCTCCAAACTCGACAGTGACATGATATCCTTGGCTTTTGAGGCATATAGTCTGAACTGCTCCTTGAATTTCCAGGTTAAGTCAGAAAACTGATCTATAGATCGGACTGGAAGTTTGGTGAACCAAAGCAGAGCTACACCTTCGAGATACACAGGAAAATATCGGCACTTTATTTCTTCAGAGGCTCTGGCACCTGTCATGTGCCAATCATACTTGTATAAGAATTCGTTCGGATCACTTGTCCCCTTGTAAGCTGGAATGGTTGGAGGGACAAACTTCCTTGGGAATTCAGCCTTTAAGATTTTCTCAGTAAATGGAGTTTTACTTGGGGCGAAACCCCATTCTTTCTCGTCTTCAACCCTCTGCATACTCTCTTTCATGATTTGTCGGACCATTCCAGAAAGATACTCCTCATCATGTCGAGTTCTAAATCCACCAACCTCAGGAAGTGTTTGTTCAAAGGGGCTAGCAGCCCTTTCAGGAGCATTTCTTTCTTCAGCATCATGGATGTTGCCAGCAAAATTCCTTTCATTACCTGCCGGTTGACGGTTTACCCCAAGCAAATCGTTCAACCTATTCAGAATTAGGGCATTCTGGGCATTCTGAGCCTCGAATTGTGCATTTTGGGCATTGATCTGTTGGTTCAGCCCTAAGATTGCAGCATCCAGCTCTGCCTTTGTAACTCCGGCAGCTGGAGTGGCTTGATTTGATATAGGGGAAGCGGAGGTTCCCTCTTGAATATTCCCAGATCTGACAGATCTACTTTTCCTTCCAGGAGCCATAATCTCGGATAGACTTCTGGTTTTCAAGGAAATTCTCTCTACAAACCTCTGTGAAGCAATGATGATATTTCTCCTGAGTTCAGTTTCTCAGTGAAAGCACCAAAAATGTTAACGCTAAAATTTGAACGCTAACACCCCGGTGTATGAAGTGAGATCGTGAAAGCACCACCCGATAGCTCGGGAACAGATTATAAGCAGATAATAGTAAAAAAACAGTAAACAACAGCAATTTTATAGTGGTTCGGCTTAAGAGAGAGCCTACGTCCACTTTGAATATCTTTATTGACGATTTGATTACAAGTCAATGCAGTTATACTTTGATTACAACACACTTTGAGTTTCAAGTGACTTAGAACAAGTAGCCTAAACTTCAATGTCGATCCAAATCTTTGAACACATGTTAGGCATGTTTGATTTCTTCGTGAAGTTCCTTGAAGGTGTTGAAGTAGTTCAGAATGCAGCAGAGTAACGGCGCTTGAAATGAATGAGCCAAAAAAGTCCTTTGCTAGTTGGAACTAGGGTCGTATTTATAGGCATTTTTCGGAGTTAGGTCGTAGGTCGTGACCGACCTAAGTTAGGTCGTAGGTCGTGACCGGCCTAAGATGCACTGACTTCTCTTTGACA
Source organism: Allium cepa (assembly GCA_030765085.1). NCBI lineage: Eukaryota > Viridiplantae > Streptophyta > Magnoliopsida > Asparagales > Amaryllidaceae > Allium > Allium cepa. The sequence goes on along the minus strand of CM060929.1, from coordinate 83,888,396 downwards.
AGAACACTCATGCTGATTTGTACAAGTCCAGGGTCGTGAGCGACCTATCCCCTAGCGGCATGGCATAGGCGGCTTCTTTATTCATGCAGATAGGTCGAGAGCGACCTATCTTAGGTCGTTAGCGACCTATCGTAGGTCGTGAATACTTTCATGTAACCATAGCTGGAGCCTTTAGGTCGTTAAGCCTCTTAGGTAGTGGCCTCCTTTAGGTCGGGACATCTTTTATGTCGCAGCTTTCTTAGGTCGCGGCCTTTTTAGGTCGGTAGGTAGTTAGGTCGCTAAGACAATCATGTCGTTAGGTCGCTTCATCCCTTAAGTTGTAAGGTCGTTCTGGTTCATAGGTCGCTAAGTCGCTGAAACTTTAGGTCGTTAGGTCACATTATCCTTTAGGTCGCGGCCTTCCTTAGGTCTAAGCACCCTGTTAGGTCGTTTGAGTTCTATAGGTCGCAGAATTCTATAGGTCGCAGCTTCCCTTAGGTCGCAGAGCTCTGTAGGTCGCAGCTTCCCTTAGGTCGCAGCTATTTTTAGGTCACTTGATCAGTTAAGTCGCTAGGCCATTCCTGTAGTTAGGTCGCTCCATATCTTTAGGTTTTAGGTCGCTAACGAAGAGGAATTAACAAATTGTAAACTTAAGTCCTATCAATAAAAGAAATAAAGAATTATTTTAAAATTCAAAGTTTAAATTCATTTAAAAGGATAAGGAAGTAATTGAGAAATCTAAAAATTGGAATTTTTAGTTAAAGTATTTTTAAATCATAATTAAGAAATGAAATCTGAAATTAATAGATTTGAATTAAAAGGGGAGTAAATGGGAAATCAATTTGGAAATTGATTCAGGTGTTAGAAATTGAAAATTTTAAGGAAGAATGTGAAGAGGGGTATATTTCTCTGGATAGCCAAGAACATTCAAAGTAAACTTTAGATATAAGTTAAAGGTTTAATGTTGTTTTAAAAAGCATGTTTTAGAAAATTTATTATCTTAAATTCTTAAGTAAATATTTTTCAAATCTATTACCATAGTAAATATTTATAAATAGTGACTTAGTATTTCTTTGAAAAGTGAAAGCCTGGTTTTATATTATATAAAGTAACCTTATTTTCAATTATTATATAGTATGTATTTTAGTAAATTATTGAAGTAGTCTTAATTTAAATATTTTAAAGTAAACCACAAAGCAAGTGTTTTGGTTAATCTATTATCGTAATAAGAATTTAAAGGATGATTTGGTATTTTGTGTACAGAAAAAAATCTAGTTATATTTATAAAGTAAACTTATTTTAATTATTTCTAAAGTATTATTATAAATTGAGTGTTAAAGTAAATCTTCCTAAATTAAAAGTTAAATATATTCTATAACAAAATGTTTTGAAATTATTTTAAAAATCTAGAGTTTTGTGCTTGGTGATCCCAGTGGAAATAGAAATACTTGGAATTTATTCTGAGAAAGGCGGATAGTTTTGAAATTGTTTTCAAAAGAATTTGAAGTGTGAAAATATATCTTGTAAAGATATTTTCGAGATAAATAAATAATTTGGAAGATTGTTTATTGTTTGATGGATGTTTGTGAATAGAAATTGATAGTTAAACAACCGACTATCAATATTGGACAATGCGTTGATCATTTCGAAGAGACCCGGATCGAGATTTAATTCTCGAAAACCACTTCGATCCGGTTTGTACGTTTCGTGTAAACGATTTTGGATTCGAAGATGGAGCAATGAAGTACAAGGGCTAGTCGCTACTAATCATGAGGATATTTCCAAAATGGATGTAGTAGGAATAGTGCCTTCGGTTCCGTTCGAACCCGGGACGGACTTGTATGGATGAATGCTTGCGAAACATCGTCAGGTGGACGATGGGAATTCTAAGAAATATATTCTAAAAAGGTAACGCTTAGCCTCAAGCCTCATCAAATGGGAATGACTGAAAATAAGGGGTTATGCAGCAAGGCTAGGTGGGTAGCACCCAAGCAGGATGAGGTCATCCCAGTCTAGATGTCCCTTATTATTTCGGCTTAGTGGGCGGTTGCTGATCCCAACCGTGGAGTGATATAACTCGGGATTATGCAGTAAGGGGTAGTCCCGGCCTTGTGTTGCAGGGGAGCGGGCGTACTCCTCGGTACGGTGATCTAAACCCCGTACTGTGACAGGTGGTACCCTAGTGCCTAGTCATTAGTTGGAAAACCATACTCCCTACGAGCCTTGTACGAATTTTGTTTGTATTACCCACTCTGTGGCTAGTAGCTGGAATTTAATCATGTAACAATTTCGGCTATTTTACAAGTACTTGTATATAGACCCTATTATAATATCATAGGATTTCTATAAAAAAATGTTTTTAGCTATCGTAAGGTAAAAACCCAACATGTTTATTTGTGGCGTGGTCTTACGAGATGCTTTTGTTTTCAAAGGATTTTTGAAACTTTAATAATCAAATTGGGTGTGATTTTCTCACGCTGGTATTCCCGACTGACTCGGGTGTTATTTAATTGTAATGCTTGGGTCAGACCGAGTATTATAGGATACAGGATATGATGCTGTGGAGCTCAGGAGACGAGCTGGATGACGATACGTACATTCGTACTTGTTATATATATATATACATATATATTCTGCATTTTGAGTTGTTATGTATCTTGAGTTGTTGTGTATCCATTATATGTTATTGACGTGAGCTGTGATTGATGTACTCTGATGATGTAATATATGTAAACGGATATATTTGATTTTAAGTAAAGATTCTTTATTATCTTTTATATTTTATTCCGCTGCGATGGTTAGATTCTGTTATTGTTTTCTATATTCTTCTTCTACCTCTTCTTCTTTAACCCAAATGGTTTGTATTTCTGTTCAACTTGAGTTGATTGTTGTAGAATAGTGTTAACTCAAGGGGTACGGATTTGCGGGTCGTCACAGGCCCGCTATGTTCGCCAGTGCAGGGTCCACCCTGTAATTGCTACAAGGTTGGTTCTTTGATGCGGACTGGGGCAGCCGCATCTTTTCCCATCTCTCTCTTCCTTGCTTCACGCAACTCTATAAGCAACATTCTCACCCAGCGTTCTGATCCCCTTTAATCACACCAACTCCATTACCCATGGGGAATTTCATAGTGAGGCATCACGGGGCGAGAATTGCCTTAAAAGCCGCAAGAGTTGGTTGGCCTAGGAAAGCGTTGTAGGCAGAAGATTCATCAACAATTACAAAAGTCTGTTTTCGAAAAAAAAATTTCTGCCCCTCTCCAAGCTCAACGAACAAGTCAATAGTTCCAATTGGCTGCTTCGGTTCCTCAGTAAACCCAACGATCTTTTAAGATGAAGCTTGAACATCAGCCATCAGAATCTTCATTTGATCGAATGTCTTTTTGAAGAGAATATTGCAAGAAGTGCCGCAATCTACAAGCACCCTTCTCACAATAGTTGGCCCAATACCTACAGAGATGACCAAGGGATCTATGGTTGGAGCTTCAATGCCCAAAGAGTCCCTGGCTCTGAACACAATATCATTATTAAAAGTTTTCTGCTGCTTCCACTATAAGACAACTTACTTTTAACTGCATATATTGTCAGCGTTTGGCCCTCAAATGCAGTAAAAATTATTTCAGGAGGAGTCTAATTCGCGTACCAACGCTGAGAATATTGTTAGGTCTCTAGGTTTAATATTTGCCTCTTCTCTTTTTCCACTTTGCCAAAAAAAATTCATTTTCCCTCTTCTATCTATACTGTCGCTCCCTTAATCGGTTCTCCTTTATTTTCAATTTCATTCTAATTTCGCTCGTTCTTCGATTTTCCTTTGGTGGATTTGATCGTCGCTGCCCTAATTCCTTATTCATGCTTTAGGTATCGCTAATTCCTTGTTTTTACGTCTATTTGATTCATCGATTTTTAGGTTTATGTCATTGGTTAATTTTGATTTCATGTTTCAAGCATGTCGCTTTGTGGACCGCCCTTATTCGAACTTTATTCGATCATTAATTGTCGAGATAACTTTCTGGAAATTCGATGGAGTCGAACTGCTGACAAAGTTCTACTACTTCAGGTAGCTTCAGTAGATGAAACAAAATACTTTTATTTGATTTATTACTAGGTTGTGTTTGTTTTGAATAAAAGATGTTTGATTACTCATCTAATTACCGGTTTAGAAGCTTATTTATTTTTGATTGTAGTAAGGCTCCTATCAAGAGGAAAGTGTTTAACACTTTTTGTTATGATTATCTTAAGTTCTTTAAACTGAATGATGATTTCTTCCATGTATCACTATTAACATCTAGGAAATTACAATAAATTTTGAATTTGAAAATCACCTTTTGATATTTCAGGTTTAAGAAAATTCAAAACTCTTAAAACTTTTGACAATTGTTATGTTTATTTCTGTATTTTTTAATTCAAGCATTTTAAAGTTGATTTTATAAACCAAGAATATTTATATTTTTCAAACTGAAAGTTTCAGAATATCGAGTGTTTTATAGGTAAATTTTGTATAGAAAACCATTATTTTTAGAAATTGTAATTTTGAAGATAGGAAGCCTTATTGGTTCAGCTATGCCTTATATAAAACAATCAGCATTGTTTTATTTCGCACCTGTATCCTTTTTCTGTGATATCAACACTAATTAAAAGAAGCATCAATTTTATTGGTTTAGTCATCCTTTTAGATTTCAAAGTTTAATTCTTTTATATCATTCATATTTTTATAATATATTGGGCTATCAATCCACCACTTTCTCCTTGAGTTGAGTAGGAACTTGAATTTGTGCAATTAGGTGTAATAGGAGATAGACTGCAGCATTGAAATGAAGCAAAGCAATGCAAAAATGTGTTCATAGGCGAATGGCGATGTATTGAGCTGAGCTGAAACATGAAGTTAAGAATTGAGCTGAGCAAAAAGGTTGATGTTTATGTACTGAGTTTGGTAACTTTTCAACTTGTGTATTTGTTTAATTTCACCAATTAATCTGGAATTTATGTTAGATTTTCCAAAAAAAAGTGCACTTCTATTTGATTTTTAACAAAAGTAGATGTTAATCTGTTAATTCCTTCTCAGCTGATCAACATCAATACTTTGTATAACCACCAACTACTGTTTTCTACCAATTAATCCATCTGAACCTTGATCGTTGGCACAATTTACCTATTAGACAGTATCAGCGAGCCTTAGCTGTGTTGTTCAAAGCCTAAGCAGAGCTGTAGGTAATATAGTTACAGTAGTGTAAATGGATACAGTTTAACCATGCTACTAATTTTAGCGAACTCAAATGTAACTAGTTCTGTTATGTATAAGGAACCACATCTATTCTGACAATACACAAAGAATTACCTGAAACAAATGTTATTAGCAGGCAAACTTAGAAGTCATGGTTTAACAATATAAATAAACTTTTATTATACAAACAATATGTATGGATAAATCTGTAAGTGATTTTTTCACAATGTAAATCCCTTCATGGTTCATGCTTCCTATAAAGCAGAAACATATGTTATCGAGTCGGGTTAGATCACAAAATTCCTAACTTACAGGTTATAAATAACGGTTGATTTTGTATTTGCAGAATTTACAAATTCATTACTCAGACGTTTTCTTTTTCTGAAACAATGATGATTCTTAAAGTTTGCATAAGAATGAATAAACAAGGCATGCTTATAAAGTTATACTTTTGGCTTTTCTTCTTAACTTGTACTTTTCATAGCATGCGACTGATTATATTAACAATCTCATTTAATCCTAACAGCCAAATTTTAGGCGGCTAATGTTCATTTAAGAACTGCGAAATTACAGGTTGTTGATGTAAGAACAAGAATACGTATTCATGATGTGGAAGGAAGGTAACTTCAATAATGTGCTTCTCAACTTTTCCTATGCTACTATTAACACTAGCCATAAACACTGATCAAAGTATGTTAATTTTTAAAGTTTATTCCTTGTCACTCAATCTTGTGTACCTTCTTGATATCTCAAAACAATGCACCTCAACCATAAACTCAAATGAGCTCTCTTTCTATTGGCATAAGTTGGGAGTTTTCATACAAAGTTATGGATATTTTCAACAATATATTGAGTTTCTTGATGCATATAGCTATTGGTATATTATTGTTGTTCTATGTGCCTGTCTCATTAGTGTATAGGTTGGTATATTACCAATTTGTTAGACCATTTTAGCAGAGGATTTGAAAGGAAAAGTCGTGCTCATCATCGGTGCATCTTCTGGCATCGGTGAGGTACGCTGATCTCTCCTAATTTTTTTCTTCTTGTCAACACCTACTTATGATTTTAAGTCTAGTACATGAATTAGTTTGTTGTTAACTTAATTGGTTGAGTTAAATATGAAATGTATGCCTATGTATAGGAGAAAAAAAAACTGCCTATTAATATCCGGAAAAACTGAATCGAAATAGATAGTATATAAAGGAATTTTAATTAAGCCTATGGGAAATCTTGTACACCACGGTCTGTTTACTTAACATGCTCATCAATTAACATTAGATTGGCACATATGAAATAAAAATATTTAAGAAAGAGAGAGAAAACTAAAGCTTATTATGTGCAATCTCTGTAAATGCATCAGCAATTAGCATACCGATATGCGAAGAAAGAAGCTTGTCTTGTTCTTGCAGCAAGAAGAGAGGCTGCACTAAAATTTGTTGCTAAGACTGCTAGAGAGCATGGATCACCTGATGTACTTGTAATACCAACAGATATGTCTGACTCTAGCGAATCCCAAAGACTCATTGAAGAAACTATATCACATTTTGGTCAATGTGAGTAATTACAGCACCATTATCATCTAGCTGATATAAAAAAGAAAAAAAATTGTGCATTAACTCAGTTATAGTTTTTCTTTCTGTTTTATTGTAGTAAATCATCTTGTTGTTAATGAGGGGATCACATCAAGTTGCATGTTTGAAGACATTACAAATCTCCCCGCCTTCAGACAAGTCTTGGTATATAACAAAACATACAAATTTACTTCTTAAACCTATCGGTAACCATGCTTGCTTACTCATATTTGGCTCCAGGATGTGAATTACTGAAGAGAAGTATATCATATGTACTATGCCCTTCCATATTTGAAAAAGAGCTGTGGAAACATCATGGCCACATCTTCGCTTCTTGCATACCTTAGCAAGGCAATCATTAGCTGAATAAAGTAAGCTCTTGTTGCTATCTTCTATATGTTCCGCTACTTATTTCTTGAATTGAATTTTGAAAATATCATGTTAAAATAATATCTTTTGAAAAACAAGGATATATGTTTACCGCAGATGTGCCAAAATTACAAAAAAAAATGAATTCCTCTATGTGGGGTTGATGTAAATCACAGTTCAAATTTATTTATTTCTCTCAGGTATAAACTGAGAAATGTAGTTATGCAAGGTGGTATTTGTTGAGAAATATCCAAGAGTGTATATGAATAAATATAAAGAGATTACTTCATACATTGTGTTATTAAATTGGTTGTCTAGTAATATTAAATTGTGTTGTATGCATATCGCCTATGATTTAGCTGTAATGTTAAAACTGCGTTGAATTTTGGGGTTTTGAATGACAATGAAAGCGTAAAATAAACTCTATGGCGTATTTTATTGTTCCCTGAGAATAGTAAATTGGAAAGTGTTTCCATAATGAACAATTAAAGCATCTAATGAACAAAGTTGCATTCATAATTCATTTTCTTTTTGTTAAGTGGCTGCAAGCTGCCATATATGACACATATACGTAACAGATGTTGACATTACATTTGGTGCTTGCCTCTGGCCAAAATTATGCTCATCTAGTACCAACATAATATTAGACATGATTAAAAGAAATATGATATGACAAATCATCTTTAATTCAGTCAATATCATCTTTATACATATCCTCTAACGCAAATATTGCATGAATGCAGACCGCATGTTGAATTAGAGCTGCTATTCATACCAAAAAGAAGCCATGAAATACAGTAGTTCGTAAAGCTTGCATACAGCAGAGAGGAAAATGGTGACTATCACAATGAAGTGAGAGATAGGGAATCGTCTTTCTACCAATTATATAGTTGGATGCATGATTCACAAAAAGGTCGGAAAGTTTTGTTCTATTCATATAAATTGATTAATACATTCATGTCCTGTTGCGTGACAACTTGTCGGCCTCATTTTCCGTGATGTTTAGTACTGTTTAACCAATTGACCATTGCAAATGAACAGGTTTGGAATATATAGTATGTTAACATAGTTGGACAGTTACATGCACTTATGATTCCTACATGACTGTATTTAAAGTATATAATAATAGCAATAATAATAATAACAATAAATTAACTAAGTTTATAAAAAATTTATAAGTTTGAGATAATTTATAAAATTATCCAAGTTAATAAAATTTAAGTTTGAGATAATTTATAAGTTTAAGTTAATTAAAATATAAGTCATGACATTTAAGTTTTACTAATTGAGATATTTATAAGATTGAGTTAATATAATATAAATAAATTTATAAATAAGTTAACTGAGCTTTATAAAAATTTAACTAATTTTTATAAAAGTTAACCAAAATTTTAAAATTAGCTAAAAGTTATATAATTTAACTACGTTTTATGAAAATTAAATAAATTTATACAAATTAATTAAGTTTTATTAGAATTTAACCACATAAATAAGTTTTGTATTAAGTTGGATATGTATATTAGGTTCATTACGGTCTGCAGGTTTCACTTTCTTCTTGGAACCTGATTTGAAAGCATGGAAACTGAATTCTTCATTTGAGCTACTGTGTTGCACATATGCAGTAAGTTCTATGCATCAAATTCTTTTATATACTTGCATTCATGGGTAGTCTCATGGTTTAAAAACCTAATGTAAGAGAGAATTGAATAGCATCACATATTGTTCATCATCAAGCAAATGCTAATTTTTACCTTGCTATAACTTTTATTTCAGGGAGCGATGGCTTTAGGCGTGGCTTCGTAGAAAACTCCTATGATTATGGGAGATTGTCGAGGAAGGAATTGAGGGAGGATTTGTCTACGGGTGTCTACAGCAATGGTTCGATGAAGGTGTCGCAGTCGATTGTTCGATTGATGTTGAGGAAGTCGACTGTTATGGTTGTTCTATGTCTTGGCATGGTAGTCGGGTGCTAAGGGTTGCGAATTGTCTTGTTCGAGGTAGGAGGTTGTGGGGGCGAAGTTTGAGGTAGGCAATTAGGGTTGTGGAAGTTTGTTTGATTTTTGTTGCTGCAGAGGTTGTATGAAGTATGTTGTATGAAGAGGAGCTGTGTTTTGACACTGATGTGTGGTTGAAATGGTTTGATGTAGGTAGCATTATGTAAGCAAGGCATTGTAATGCAGCAGTGTTGTAGGGCAGTTTGGGTGTTGAAGTCGCTTGGTATTGAAGAGAGGAGGTTGTAGTGTGACTGTTGTGGTGTTTTGAACAGGGAAGTGAATTGATGGCAGTGGTTGAGCCTAGTAGTGAAGTATGGTCGAAGCGAGATGTTGAATGGAAGTTGAATGAGGAAGGCTGTGGGAATGTGCAGTAGGATGTGGTAATGGTATGTTTTGCAGTAGAGTGGTGGTGAAAGCAGTGATGAATGGTGCAGCAGTAAGTATGATGATCGAGCAATGCAAGAATGTATGAAGGCTGTGGGAATGTGCAGCAGGATGTGGTTTTTGGAGATGATAGAGTGAAGGTAGGCATTGATTTTGAATGATATATATGCAAATGTGCACATGCACAACAGTAGTCAGGTTAGATGATGAACTGCAAAGTTGTAGGCACTGGTGATATTGAGGAGTGTATGGTTTACATTGTTATTTTTGTTTATGGATATTATTGAAACTTGGTTTATGGATGTCTTTTGTTTATTAATATTGTCTTAACTAGTTTATGTAACTAATTAATAGTTATTAGAACATGTTATATATGCTAGTTGCTTCAATATATTCAAAATATAGTTCTGGAATATTCAAAAATAGAGTGGAATACTAAAGCTGTTATATAAATAGAAGACAACGTTTGATTAATGCTGTCAATGAAGAAACAACAGCATTTATTTCGTGCTGTAATTATCTTGAAATTGTCAATAACAGCGTTTTTTACATGCTGTCGAAATAGTTGATGATTCAATCACAGCGTTTTCAACATGCTGTCGAAATTGTTGATGATTCAATAACAGCGTTTAGAAAAAGCTGTTGTAAACAGTTAAAGTAGAATTTGAACATCTTCGACAACTAAATTATAAACGCTGTTGAAACATAATACAGCACGTCTGAAACGCTGTAAAAATATTATTGACATCTCGTAATAAACGCTGTCACAGAGATGTTTCAACAGCGTTTATAGAAACGCTGTTGTAAGTTATGTATATTCGACAGCATGTCGTTATACAGCGTTTCTAATAACGCTGTTGTATCATATTACAGCGTTTATCAAACGCTGTTAAAAGGCTTTTGTGGTGTAGTGTTCAAAGGTGCAGCATCTTCTAGCACACAAACAATCTCTTCTGTCGGTGCATACTTCAAGGCACGGGCATATCTTTCCATCTCTCCCCAGCTTCTCCCTGCTGGGTGAGGAATTCCTGTAATCACATTAATAACAGGCCTTTCTGGTTCATGCACAGTATTCCTCTCACCCGAGCCAGATGGATGAGAAGGAAGTTGCTGGCCCTTAGTAGTTGAAGTTGGGTCATTTCTATTTCTCTTAACATATTGCTGCAACTTGTTCTCTCTCAGTAGCTCTTCAATCAAACTTTTCAGATGGCGCCATTCGTTGGTATCATGACCGGGTTGATTATGAAACCGACAGAATCTCCCACTTTGAGCAGCTTTTCTCCCAACTCTCATCTCAGGCGGTTTAGGATATTCTACTGCATCTTTGGTAGGAAAAAAGATATTCTCCAGGGTGTCAGTTAAAGGAGTGAAATCTGAAGGTTTTGAGAAGCGAGGTTTCTTCATATCTTTCTGCTTCTTCCCACCATTATTCTCCCTTTTCTGACTTCCAGATTCCTTTTTGGTAGGAGCAGCAGTATTATCATTAACCTCTGTCAATGCCACTTTAACCGGTGCTCGAAGGCTTTCCAAGCGCATGAATTCCTCAACTTTCTTATCGAATTTCTCAAGCGAATTCGGTTCTTTCATCTTTAGCCACTTCCAAAATTCGCTTAACTTGTTGATTGCCCTTATCAAGTATGTCAAGACCATTCGCGGCTCTGCATTATCCACTTCAGCCAAAGCTATGTTGAAGCGGTTCAAGAAAAATCTAATAGATTCCCCAGGGTTCTGTTCCAGGCTTGACAGTGACATAGTATCCTTTGCCGTTGAAGCATACAACCTGAATTGCTCTTTAAACTTCCGAGTCAAATCGGCAAACTGGTCTATGGATCGGACCGGAAGCTTTGTGAACCAGAGTAGGGCCACTCCTTCCAAATATACCGGGAAGTACCGGCATTTGATCTCATCAGATGCCCTAGCACCATTCATGTGCCAATCATACTTATACAGGAATTGATTTGGGTCACTTGTTCCCTTATAAGCCGGAATGGTAGGAGGAACAAACTTCCTGGGAAATTCAGCTTTCAAAATCTTTCCAGTGAACGGAGTTTTGCTCGGAGCGAATCCCCATTCTTTTTCATCTTCATTCCTCTGCATGCTTTCCTTCATGATTTGTCGCACCATGCCCGAAAGATATTCCTCATCATTTAAAGGATCTGCAGGACAGACTTCGGCCATTTTCTCGGAAGTTTATCTGAACAAACGTTCGCGGAGAGTTGGCTGCGGTCTCGATCCTCCAGCTTAAGGAGGTGTTTCTTTGGTGGGGCTAGCTGCTCTTTGAGGAATATTTGTAACGAACCTGGATTTTGGCCCTATTTATTTTAATAAATATTCAAATGAATTTAAATAAAATGTATACTTATTCATTTGAAACGGATGTGATTTTGAAATAATTGCCATTGTTTATATAAATGGTATTTTTTTAAAAGGAAATTGATTTTGAAGTTTAATAAATTTTCTCAATAATATTCATAATAAAATTTGTCTTTTATGATTGAATTAAAATATCTTACTTTGTTTATATTTGGTAAGTATACATATGAGTGATAATGTGTGAAATAGACTCAAAATATAAATGTGAAAAATAAGTCAAACCTATGCATATAATTTAAATAAAATACAAATGGAGATAAATATAATATAGATGTAAATACATCATAGTGTACATATTTTAAATATTTATAGTTAAATACAAATAAAATAAATATAAAGAATGAGTAAACTCACGAATCTAATTTAAATATGGACAGTTAAAATATAAATATAAGAATATTAAGTATAACACTTGACAATAACTAAATTAAGAACAAAGTATAGAGTAGAATAAAAACAATGTATAAAATAAAATAACATAGATAAATAAGCATACAACCTAAACTGTTAATTTGAGAGTGTAAGATAAAATAAGCATAACGTATAAAATAATGAAACAAATTAACTTCAAATACACATGAATGTATATATCTGCAAATGTTATGCACAAACAAAAATAATAATAATAACAAAACAATTTATCCACCTACAAGACACAGTATATAAGTAAATTTGATAACCATGTTTACTGGAACTAATAACAGGACAAATATTCATAAATATAAAAGGGGGCAGGTGTTGTTTGTAAGTATAAAAAATGGGTCAGCAAAGCATTATAGTGTAAACTATAATATGTATAAGATATAAATAGAAATGTTAACATAAGTATGAAGACAAAATATCTATGTCAGTAAATACTAATGAGTGTAAACCTAAATGAAAACACATTCGTACAAACTAAGCCTGCAATATCTTTATACAAATATTTGTGTCAGTAAATATGGATTGTGTTAACATAAGTAAAGGCATAAACATTAATTAGCCACCTTAAATCTGAAACAAAATACCTTCCAGCCGAAATTTGTTAATGCATCTCAGGTTTTTGTACAAGTTAAAATTTGTGTCAGCAAAACAAGATATTTTGTCAAGTAAAAGCTTGTTCAAGAAGACATATTGTTCAAAGTTATAAATTTGTATGAATCTGTTCTTACCATTTAGTTCAGTCATAACTACAAAAAGAAAAAAATGAAACCAGCAGAAGCTAAAACAAGAAAAGAGAAACAAATTCAAAGTGGCAGATTCATGAATAAACACAGGCAGTTTTTCAACTGCAGTTCAAGGCATCTAAGGGCTTGTTGTTCATCAATTATTGAAGGTGAGTAAACTTAAATTTCAAGCTTAAGTTAATTAAACCAGTAAGATAATGTCATGAGATTTATATATGTGTGTATATGCTTTATTTTGATATGAATTTGAGATATTATATAATCTGTACTTGGAATATTGAAGATGCAGTTTCTCTGCTTTGTGTTACAGGGTTGAAACAATTAAAATTTGAATTGTTTCATTTGATTATGGTAAGTTTTAAATTTGTTATTCAACAAAACTTGTTATTTGAACTTCAATCAGAATTTTCTTTTCTTTTTTTTAAAAAAAAAACCCACTTACACTTCTGGAAAACTGTTTACAGTCAAGCAGAAAAAAACACTGATAAATTCAATCATATAGAAAGCTAATTCAAACTTATATCTTGAATTATGGCTACAAGTTATGATTTTTAAAAATTGAATGAGGATTTTTAGCTCAATATATCAAGAGCAGTTTGATGTTGAACAAAAATTGAACTTTTATCAAATTCTCGAAAATTAATCAATATAAAATGCTGAAATTCATATTTAAGCAAGTGCAAGGGATAGTGGTCTTAGGAAAAATAATCAAGGATTTTTCCATTGCATAGAAATTGGATACGAAATCGATATAGGGTTTACTGCGCGTTTATGTTCATGCCTATAAAAATTTGAGATTTGACCTGTTCACGTGACCGAGTGAATCGAGGCTTGGTTGGAGGATTTCTGGTGACGTTGACGTGGTGTAGTCGAGTTTCCATCGCCTCCGGTGGACCGTGTTGGGTGGCGCGACGTTGGTTGCAGAGAGGTCGTTTGTTTTTCTTTCGTTCGTACTGCATCTTTTTGAATTTGAAGTTTGGGTGATATTGCGACTTTGGTTTTCTCATATTCGTGCTAATTGGATTTGCCTGAAGTATTGGAAGATCGCCGAAGCCACGTGCCACGCCGTACACGTGCACGACACGGCGGCGTATCAGTGATTGAAGGGGGTGGGCTCTGTCTCGAGTCAATCTCGAGAATATGGAATGTTTGCTTCGAGTTTCCTTTGAGTTCGAGTGCGAGAATCCTCTGTTGTTTACCTTATAATTAAGTTTAATGAAAACTTGCTGTAAATTGAAAGAGGGAAGAAGGTGGGTTTGCGTTTCTGGGTTGATGACTCAAGTGAAGGGGGCGATCAACTCGAAGCAGTGGTTGAGTTTTATCAGGGGGAAATCTCGGGTTTTTGTATTTGAGTGTAAGAATTTTATGGCATTTGTTAGTGAATAAAAGGTTTCAGCAAGTATCACAATAAAACGAATACTATTCAAAGTTTAAGTAAAAAGTTAATTCAAGTTTGATTATCATAGTTAAGGTCTATTGACAAGTTAACTCGTAATTAATTATTTTAAAGTAACTGATTTCTTTTGTTAAAGCTTAACCTTGTTTTGAAAATCTTGTTAATATTTTTTTTATAAGTAATAAATTAAGTAAATTAACAAATAATGTTTCAGTTAGTAATCTAGTTGATATCAAATTTCAAGAAGTCTTGAATGTTAATTAAGTGAATAATCAATAGTGATTGATTGGACGCAAAAGTAATTAAGAGTAATTACTTTGTAATTATAATTAGTAGTGTATTATAAGAAATAAATGTAATTGGAATTGACCACTTAATTAATTAATGAACGATTAAGAGTTAATTAATCAAGTGATTTAAACTAAGTATTAAAAAAATGATGAATGAAGCAATTAGCAGTAAATAAACAGGTTATTAAGTTCTATTTAGATCGAAGAATAGTGATTGAGAAATAATTACTTAAGTAAATAAAGTTAGATAACTTGAGTAAGAGAGTAATTAATTAAATAGTAATTGAGTAATTAAGCAATTAACGCGTAAATATTAATTAAGAAATGATTTGTTGATTAAATAATTTGAAGGGAAATAAGTGATTAAACAGGGTTAAGAGATTAACTCTCAAGTAATTAAAGTAATCTCAATAAAAACTTTAGATGATTGCTTATGGATGTTGTGTGTGTAGAATATTTGCTTGTGATGTTTATTGATGATATTCTGTGATGCTCACTGATATGCTGTAATATATCCATGGCAATTGTGTATGATTTACCTGTGGTAAATGTTATATGAATTTAATCATTGAATTAAGCTGTTAAGTTAATTAGACAACTTGGCCTTTAAGATGGCGTTTGGATTTCGATGAGACCGGGATCGGGTATCCAATTGATATTCCGAAAACCACATCGATCCAAATTAAACGTTAGGTCGTGAATTCTCAAGTGAAGATCAAGATGGTGTTTTCAGAATACAAGGTTATCGTCGTTGACTCTGAGGGTGATTCCAAAATGAGTGTAACGAGATAATGCCTTCGGTTTCGTTCGAACCCGGAACGAACTTGTATGGATTGAATAGTTTCAACACATCGTCATGCGGACGGTGTGCATTCTAAGAAATTTATCATGTAAAGGTAATCACAGCCTCAAGCCTCATCAACCGGGAATGGCTAAAACAGGGGAGGTGCAGCAAGGTTAGGTGGGTCATGCCCAAGTAGGACGAGATATACCCATGTCTCAATGTCCCTTTATTTCGGCTGTGTGGGCGGTTGGATATGCGCACCAATTGCGGGGTTATCTTGTTTGGGACTGTTCAGTAAGGAATGGTTCCGGCCTTGTGTTGCAGTTGAGTTACGGTGGCTCCTCGGTACAGTGAGCTAGACCACGTACTGTGAAGGGCGGTTCTCCAGTAGCCCCGCCATTGTATGGGATCCAATTTCCAATAAGCGCCATACGTTTTGATTGTGCCCAACTACGTTGCAATGTGAGATGTACGCATTTCAGCTATTTCTGTATTTTACTTGAAAACCCTAGACACTATTATAATATCACTGGATTTCCTATAAAATGTTTTGGTTAGCGTAAGGTAAAAACTTACCCGTATTTATTTGTGGAGAGTCTTACGTGATACATTTGTTTTTAAAGGTTTTCAAAATTAAACAATTTAAACCGTTTACTCATACCAGACCCATGCCTGACCCGGAGTTTATATTTTGTTTTTCATAAACTCTTGGGTACTCAAATTTTTACGAGTAGCCAAGTGATAGGTTTGGATTTTGATTCTGGAGGAGCTTGGAGTAGGAGTTTCCAGACGTATGTAGATATCTATCTAGTTCCGCTGTGTTAGTTGATGTATACTTTATGTCTGATGTATATAGTGACGGATGTATGTATGATTGTCATGTATATTGATATTATATAACTCTGATATATGTAAATTTTGTAATAGATATGTGACATATTATATTTTGTTCCGTTCGGCTGTGAGATGCAGATGTTTTGTTTCTTTCTTTCTATTCTTTACTATTTCTATCCCTTTCTTTCTTTATGATGATGCGTCTTTCCGGTAGTGAGAAGGGCGGGTCGTCACACCAGGTATCAGAGCACTAGGTTGAGTGAATACCTAGGCTCTTGAGTGATTTCTTTCTTGAGAGAGCGTATTTGTAATTTTGATATATATATATATATATATATATATATATATATATATATTTCTACCTATTTATTGGGTTACCTGTTCGGGTTTTCCAATATAAGTTATAAAGGTAGATAAGATAGTGGTGTGTGAAACACGACTACCGATGGTTGGAGTTTTTGAATATTTGTAGTTGGAGTGTATCAGTCGAGACTGTAGACCTATTACCGTCTCGAGTGAGCTTTGGGTGATGTGAGGATTTCATTGTTGGAATGTAATTTTGGATGAGCTTGAGTTTGAATCTATCGGATGGACATGACCAAATCATGATATCTTGATATCTCAGGGTGAAGTAGCTGTGTAATGAGACACAGTGAGTCTGGATGTCTCTGAAGATGTTTCTTTGGAACAAGTTAAGGAAGTATGTCCGTGTCGGAATTGTGACTAAGTTCAGTAGGGTATTTTTGTTTGATTGAGGCCCGAGTTTCTTGAAGAGCTTTGAATGAAAGTCTTTGGACATTGAGGTTAGCCTATAGCTTGAAGTGTTCCGTGTGCCGTCGAGAAGGTTTGTTGATTAGCAGTTTTCTTAAGGTGATTTCGGAAGTAGCAGAGTGAATTCATTTCTTCGAAGGATTCAACCGAACAGTATATGGCTGTTTTGGACTGTGAAGGGAGAACAAACCTATTTGGGTAGAATTGCCAGAGTGTTGTGCGACAATTCTAGAATTCGTTTATGTAATCTTTTACATGGACTTGAGACTTTTCAAGAGAATTTTTAAGTTATTGACGTGAACCAAGTTTTTCCTGTTGTATTCGAGAAGTTAATTGTTTGTCTTCCCATCGAGAGATAGGGTTTTGTGTTGATTTGATTCTAGGGTAGTGCTAGTGATTCAGCCTAGTTGGAGGATGGTTCCGAGAAAGGAAGTAGAGTTAGTTGAGCAGATTCAGGATCTTCTGGGAAGGAAATTGATCAAGTCTAGTTTTTCTTGTTTGGGTTCTGTGACGATGCTGACGCTAAATCGGAAGGATCGATAAGAGTATGAATAAGTTTGTTTTGGTATATTCTAAGTTTGAAGAAGAGCTCAAGCAACATTAGAAGATAGTGTTGGAGACACTAAGGAGGCATGTTTTGAAGGCGAGTACTTTAAGTGCCATTTTTGGAAATCGGAAGTTATTTTGGAGGCACATTATTTTGGGTGAAGATATCTCTATAGACCCGGCGAAGGGAGAATTTATTCTAAGAATGGAAGACGAGGCTAACCAGAGCTCCAGTGATTGTTACTCCGGAAGGGAAGGGCAGATTTGGAATTTATACGGATACATGTATAATTGATTTAGGAAGCAGTGTTGATGCAAGATAGAAGACTAAATGCGTATGCGTGACAGCAATTAAAGCAACATGAAGGGAACTACGCTACGCATGACCCTGAGTTGTCAGCCATTGTGTTAGTTTTAAAGATTTGGAGGCACTAACTGTTGGGAGAAAGGTTGGGTTATTAACGAATCACAAACCATTGGAATATTTTCTCTCTCTAAGGGGATTTTAATCTGAGGTAGCCGTTGTGAGTCGAATTTCTGACCTCATATGATATGGATATTCTGTATACACAGGATAAGTGAATGTTGTGGTTGATGCTCTTAGTAGGAATGCAGTTTTGTTCTTTTAGAAGTTATTCCTTCTCTCCAGGGCAGGATCATTAGTAAGCAAATGGAGAATAGATCTTTTAAGGAATTGATTCTTAAACTAAGGATGGAAGGTGTTCGGATTTTAAGGTAAATGATCAAGGTGCTTAAAGGATTAGTGGCCGTTTGTGTGCTTGATATAGGTGAATTGAGGCAATAAGTTTTAGCAGAATGACGTCACTCCAGACTGAATATTCACCCGGAATCTTTAAGATGTATAAAGATATGAGAATAATTTTCTGAAGATCGAGCATGAAGAGGGTTGTAGCTGCTTTCGTTTATAGTTATACTTTCTATCAGCAAGTTAAGGTGATCAATAGAAGTTGTCCAAAAATTTTGCAATCTGTAGAAATATCAGATGGAAGTGGGCGATGATTCCGATGGATTTCATCGACGGTTTGCCAAGAACTAAGAAAAGAAACAATGGAATATGGATTATTGTGGATCGATTAACTAAGAGTGCTCATTATATACCAGTTAAGGTAACTCGGACTACAGTTTCAGGCCAAGATTTTCTTGAGGAAAATAGTAAAATTCTTTGGTGTTCCTGTTAGCATAATAAGTGATCGTGACATTATTTTTCACCAGCAAATTTCTGGAAGGTTCTGCAATTGACTTTGGAAGCGAGTTTGAAATTTAGTACAGCCGATCATCCTCAGACGGATGAACAGAGAGACTGAACCGTATTTTAGAGGATATGCGGCAAGTTTGAGTTTTGGATTTTGGTAGATTGTGGAAGACTATCTTGTGTTTGGACCAGTTTTGTTTGTGAAGTTTTTGCTTAGGTTAGGCTTATCAAAGGATAAGATAAGAGCTTCTCAAGACCGTCAGAAGAAGAAGTACGCAAATAAGAAGGAGACAATTGGAATTTGAGCTTGGTAATTTGTTTTTGGCCAAAGTTTCCCGATTAAAAAGGAACTATTGGATTCGGAAGGCGGAAAAAACTTGACTAGGGATATATTGGACTATTTTGGTTATTGAAAAGATTTGAACTGTAGCTTGCAGAGTCGAATTGTCAGAACAGATGTCTGGAATTCATAGTGTATTCTGTGTAGCCCATCTAAAGGAATTTGTTCTTGATTCAGTATTAGTTGTAGAATCAATAGTACAGAAAGACATGAAAGATGATCCGAATGTGACTGTAGATAGAAATTCAGTTCGGATTGTTAGTTAAGGTGAGAGGCAACTTAGGAGTATAGTAGTGTAGCTGGACATAGTATAGTGGAGCGAGGATTCCAGAGATTTCACCCAGGAAACTCTGGATAGTTTAAGAAAGCGTATCTGGATTTGTGTTCGGATGGCTAGAGATGTTTGTTAGGATAGATTGTTGGTTGTTTGTTAATATATGAATGGTATGTATGTTTGAATGGTTGATATGACAACTTTTAAATTATCTTCGTTTTAAATTTCGGGGACGAAATTCTTTTAAGAGGAGAGGAATGTAACGTACGTGGATTTTGGCCCTATTTATTTTAATAAATATTCAAATCAATTTAAATAAAATGTATACTTATTCATTTGAAACGGATGTGATTTTCAAATAATTGCCATTATTTATATAAATGGTATTTTTTTTAAAGGAAATTGATTTGGAAGTTTAATAAATTTTCTAAATAATATTCATAATAAAATTTGTCTTTTATGATTGAATTAAAATACCTTACTTTGTTTATATTTGGTAAGTATACATATGAGTGATAATGTGTGAAATAGGCTCAAAATATAAATGTGAAATATAAGTCAAACCTATGCATATAATTTAAATAAAATATAAATGGAGATAAATATAATATAAATGTAAATACATCATATTGTACATAATTTAAATATTTATAGTTAAATACAAATAAAATAAATATAAAGAACGAGTAAACTCACGAATCTAATTTAAATATGGACAGTTAAAATATAAATATAAGAATATTAAGTATAACACTTGACTATAACTAAATAAAAAACAAAGTATAGAGTAGAATAAAAACAATGCATAAAATAAAATAACATAGATAAACAAGCATACAACCTAAACTGTTAATTTGAGAGCGTAAGTTAAAATAAGCATAACGTATAAAATAATGAAATAAATTAACTTCAAATACACATGAATATATACCTGCAAATGTTATGCACAAACAAAATAATAATAATAACAAAACAACTTATCCACTTACAAGACAAAGTATATAAGTAAATTTGATAACCATGTTTACTGAAACTAATAACAGGACAAATATTCATAAATATAAAAGGGGGAAGGTGTTGTCTGTAAGTACAAAAAATGGGTCAGCAAAGCATTATAGTGTAAACTATAATATGTATAAGATATAAATAGAAATGTTAACATAAGTATGAAGACAAAATGTATATGTCAGTAAATACTAATGAGTGTAAACCTAAATGAAAACACATTAGTACAAACTAATTATGCAATATCTTTATACAAATATTTGTGTCAGTAAATATGGATTGCGTTAACATAAGTAAAGACATAAACATTAATTAGCCACCTTAAATCTGAAAAAAAATACCTACCAGCCGAAATTTGTTGATGCATCTCAGGTTTTCGTACAAGTTAAAATTTGTGTCAGCAAAACAAGATATTTTGTCAAGTAAAAGCTTGTTCAAGAAGACATATTGTTCAAAGTTATAAATATGTATGCATCTGTTCTTACCATTTAGTTCAGTCATAACTACAAAAAGAAAAAAAATGAAACCAGAAGAAGCTAAAACAAGAAAAGAGAAACAAATTCAAAGTGGCAGATTCATGAATAAACACAGGCAGTTTTTCAACTGCAGTGCAAGGCTTCTAAGGGCTTGTTGTTCATCAATTATTGAAGGTGAGTAAACTTAAATTTCAAGCTTAAGTTAATTAAACCAGTAAGATAATGTCATGAGATTTATATATGTGTGTATATGCTTTATTTTGATATGAATCTGTGATATTATATAATCTGTACTTGGAATATTGAAGATGCAGTTTCTCTGCTTTGTGTTACAGGGTTGAAACAATTAAAATTTGAATTGTTTCATTTGATTATGGTAAGTTTTAAATTTGTTATTCAACAAAACTTGTTATTTGAACTTCAATCAGAATTTTCTTTTCTTTTTTTTAAAAAAAAAACCTACTTACACTTCTGGAAAACTGTTTACAATCAAGCAAAAAAAACACTGATAAATTCAATCATATAAAAAGCTAATTCAAACTTATATCTTGAATTATGACTACAAGGTATGATTTTTAAAAATTGAATGAGGATTTTTAGCTCAATATATCAAGAGCAGTTCGATGTTGAACAAAAATTGAACTTTTATCGAATTCTCGAAAATTACTCAATATAAAATGCTGAAATTCATACTGAAGCAAGTGCAAGGGATAGTGGTCTTAGGAAAAATATTCAAGGATTTTTCCATTGCATAGAAATTGGATACGAGATCGATATAGGGTTTACTGCGCGTTTATGTTCATGCCTGTAAAAATTTGAGATTTGACCTGTTCACATGACCGAGTGAATCGAGGCTTGGTTTGAGGATTTCTGGTGACGTTGACGTGGTGTAGTCGAGTTTCCATCGCCTCCGGTGGACCGTGTTGGGTGGCGCGACGTTGGTTGCAGAGAGGTCGTTTGTTTTTCTTTCGTTCGTAGTGCATCATTTTGAATTTGAAGTTTGGGTGATATTGCGACTTTGGTTTTCTCATATTCGTGCTAATTGGGATTTGCCTGAAGCGTTGGAAGATCGCCGAAGCCGCGTGCCACGCCGTACACGTGCACGACACGACGGCGTATCTGTGATTGAAGGGGGAGGGCGCTGTCTCGAGTCAATCTCGAGAATATGGAATGTTTGCTTCGAGTTTCCTTTGAGTTCGAGTGCGAGAATCCTATGTTGTTTACCTTATAATTAAGTTTAATGAAAACTTGCTGTAAATTGAAAGAGGGAAGAACGTGGGTTTGCGTTTCTGGGTTGATGACTCGGGTGAAGGGGGCGATCAACTCGAAGCAGCAGTTGAGTTTTATAAGGGGGAAATCTCGGGTTTTTGTATTTGAGCGTAAGAATTTTATGGAATTTGTTAGTGAATAAAAGGTTTCAGCAAGTATCACAATAAAAAGAATACTGTTCAAAGTTTAAGTAAAAAGTTAATTCAAGTTTGATTATCATAGTTAAGGTCTATTAACAAGTTAACTCGCAATTAATTATTTTAAAGTAACTGATTTCTTTTGTTAAAGCTTAACCTTGTTTTGAAAATCTTGTTAATATTTTCTTTATAAGTAATAAATTAAGTAAATTAACAAATAATGTTTCAGTTAGTAATCTAGTTGATATCAAATTTCAAGAAGTCTTGAATGTTAATTAAGTAAATAATCAATAGTGATTGATTGGATGCAGAAGTAATTAAGAGTAATTACTTTGTAATTATAATTAGTAGTTTATTATAAGAAATAAATGTAATTGGAATTAACCACTTAATTAATTAATGAACGATTAAGTGTTAATTAATCAAGTGATTTAGGCTAAGAATTAAAAAAATGATTAATGAAGCAATTAGCAGTAAATAAACAGGTTATAAAGTTCTATTTAGATCGAAGAATAGTGATTGAGAAATAATTACATAAGTAATTAATGTTAGATAACTTGAGTAAGAGAGTAATTAATTCAATAGTAATTGAGTAATTATGTGACGACCCGGGTTTCTGACCCCAGAAATCCGGTTCATCATAAAGAAAGAAAGGGATGAGAAAATAAAAAAGATAAAGAAGAAAGAACAACAACATCAGAATCTCACAGCGGAATGGAACAAAATATAATAGATCACATAACTATTACATAATTTCACATATATCAGAGCTATACAGATCATACAACACATACTAGACAGTTATAAACACCTGTCTAGTTAATACAACACAACTCAAACAAATAACCCAAAGATACCAACATAGCGGAACACTATACGTAGTCTACGACGTAGAAGCCTCCTGCTCCATTGCTCCTCCAGAATTCGTCAAATCTAACCTGAATCCCTTGGCTACCCATAAAAATTTGGGTACCCGAGAGTTTATGAAAAACAAAAATAAACTCCGGGTCAGACATGGGTCTGGTATGAGTAACAGGTTAAAGTTGCTTAACTTGAAAAACATTTGAAAACAAAAGGTATCACGTAAGACTCCCCACAAATAAACACGGGTAAGTTTTTACCTTACGCTAACCAAAACATTTGATAGGAAATTCTGTGATATTATAAAAGGTCTAGGGTTTTCAAGTAAATAGAAAATAGCCGAAATTGTTACATGATTAAATTCCAGCTACTAGCCACAAAAGTGGGTAATACAATCAAAACCGTTGGCACTTATTGGATTTTGGATTCCATACAATGGCAGGGCTACTGGGGTACCGCCCGTCACAGTACGTGGCCTGGATCAACGTACCGAGGATCACTCTCGACCCCCTTCAACACAAGGCCGGAACCATTCCTTACTGAACAGTCCCGAACAAGACAACCCCGACAGTTGGAGCTCACAACTGTCCACACAGCCGAATAAAAAGGGACATCTAGACAGGGGAAAATCTTGTCCTGCTTGGGCATGACCCACCTAACCTTGCTGCACCTCCCCTGTTTTAGCCAGTCCCGGTTGATGAGGCTTGAGGCTACGATTACCTTTAGAGAACATATTTCTTAGAATGCTCATCGTCCGCCTGACGATGGTTTGTAAGCATTCAATCCATACAAGTTCGTTCCGGGTTCGAACGAAACCGAAGGCATTATCTCGTTACACTCATTTTGGAATCACCCTCAGAGTTAACGACGATAACCCTTGCATTCTGAATCTTCATCTTCACTTCAGATTCACGACCTATCGTTATTTTGGATCGATGTGGTTTTCGGATGTTCCAAGTAAGGATCCCGATCCCGGTCTCATCGAAATCCAAACGTGTCTTTTAGGGCCAAGTTGTCTATTTAGTCTTAACAGTTTAATTCAAATAATTCAATACACACACAGTTAGATAATTCACAATATCATAATAGATAGTCAACATCAATGTTAACGCTTAAATTTGAACGCTAACACCCCGGTGTGTGAAGTGTAGTTGTGAAAGCACCACCCGATAGATCGGGAAAGAATTACAAGCAAGTAATAGCGGGAAAGCAGTAAACGACAGCAATTTTATAGTGGTTCGGCTTATGGGTATAGCCTACGTCCACTTTAAGTACTTTTATTGATGATCACGTTACAAGTTGATACAAATCTTCTCAAGTACAATACACTTTGAATTACAAAAGACTTAGAACAAGTAGCTCAAACTTCGATGTTGACAAAAATCTTCAAATCCATGGTGGATGTAGATGATTTCTTTATGAAGTTCTTTTAGACGTTCTTTGAATCTCAAAAGTTTTAAGTGTTGAAGTAGTCTGGAATTCGGCAGAGTAATGGCGCTTGAAATTGATCGACCAAAAGTCCCTTGAATGTTGGTGATGGTCGTGTATTTATAGGGGCTTTCGGTGTTTGGTCGGAGGTAGTGGCCGAGATGGGTTAAGTCGTAGGTCGGCTCCGGGTCAGGCTGAGTTATATGTCGCCCTCCTTCTCTCAGGCACGGTCTCCGGTCTAAGTGAAAGACGCGCGCTTCTCTAGCTCCAAACCTTAAGTGTTGGGTCGCCGCCGAGTTAGTGTGCCAGGTGCTAAACTATTTCGCCACTTCATCCTTCACACCCTTAGACCGGTTACGACTTACCATAACCCATAAGTCGGTCACAACTCATAGGTGGGTGAGTTTGTGCTTAACAGTTAGGTCGGCATCCATGCTAAGGCATTAGGTCGGCATATCAGTTAAGTCGGCATCCATGTGAAGGCATTAGGTCGGCATATCATTTAAGTCGGCATCCATGTGAAGGCATTAGGTCGGCATATCATTTAAGTCGGCATCCATGTTAAGGCATTAGGTCGGCATATCAGTTAAGTCGGCATCCATGTTAAGGCATTAGGTCGGCATACTTCTTAACCAGTTAGGTCGGCATCGAGTTAGATCGGATCCTTCCCCGCATCCTTTAGGTCGGCAACACTCTTTGAGATGCTAAGTCGGCCCGCCTTTATCCATTGGGTCGGCAAGTAATGCGAATGGTTAGGTCGGCCTTCCTTCCAAGCTTTAGACCGGTGAGCCATAACCGAGATAGGGTTAACATTTGCCCCTCGAAGTACATGCCTTAAGATTAAGTCGTGTGCTTCGACACCTCTTAGCTCGGCTCCTCCTAGGTCGGTAGGTCGCGCACGACCTATCAGTTAGCGCCGTTTCGCATCTCTTCACCGTGGGATATAAACTGGCTCTCTTCCTTCTTCTTCTTCACTTAATTTCCTGCTCAATTCCGCCATTAAAGCACTCTCAGATCCATAAAGGCGATTTCCTCCCAATCGATCATTGATAATCCTTGCTGTTTGTCACGTAAGTGAATCTACCCTCGATTCCTCGTTGTCATTGATTCACGAATTCCATTCGAGCCTAACTCACCCCTTTGAGCATTGCATTATTACGAATCTCACTTCACCCGTGTTTGATGAAGCTTGAGTTGCTCGGTTTTTAGCTTTAAATGAACAACGAAGCGACGAAGATGGTTTATTGCTTTAAGATAGCCGGTTGGGATTGCGAGGTGTTAGATTCGTAATAGTTTCGAATTGGTTTAGTGGATGATCCAGTAGAATGAAGTATCATGAATGGGATAGGGGTTTTTGTGGGTGGAGTGGTTATTGGGCTAACGGGTTGAGCGAGATACCGGCTTGGACGTGATTTTAGGTGACCTAACTTATGGCCGATCTGATTGGGTGCGACATGAATCTTGAGTCTGTACCGAGCCAATACTTGGGGAAACTTACCGACCTAACCTTTGAGGCCTGAACCGCGACCGGGTTAATACTTGGAGAAACTTTTTTCCTTTTGAATCAGGGCCTGCTTCCCCACCTCTCTCTTGCGACCTAGGGAACTGCCGAGTTAAAGGAGTAGGAACCCTACATTAATGTGTGGGAGATTCTTAAGGCATAACCGAGTTAGCACTTAAGCATTTAACCAAGCTTGCCGAATCGAATTGCTATGATTTTGGCCAACTTCAGACTTAGCCTTTCTCTCTTTTTTTTTTTTTTTTTTTGGGTTGTAGCCGAGATACGACTTAGGCTTTGGACATGCTGACACTTGAGAGTGTTAACTAACTTTAATCATTTTGACTTGGACTGCCAAATTAAGTGGAATAAACTTTGAACTATGATCAAACTTTGAACAGGGATTAAACTTTGAGCTGCCCCAACTTTAAATTTGTTTAAACACATTATGTCACTTCACAGATCATCCTCACTTTTAAGCTACCAACCTGTTGAGAATAACAAACAAACAAAGGAAAACAACGCGCACATACTGCCATTGACAGCCCATATCAAATGGCAGATTAGTCAAGACAAGATAAGCATCATGAATATAATGCATGAAATGTTGTGAATTAATCGACTAAAGTAGAATATTAATGCAAAGTATCAACAATTTGAACTGATTTGTTTGCATCAACATTATATTTGCATATTCAAACTTAAAACAAAGATTCCTGGTCTTTATAACTAACAAATGTTTGTTAGGTTTTATTCCAGTTGCCTTTGCTTATTGTTTGATTGATACTTGTACAACACTTCACACACTTTAGGAAACGTGCACCTTCATGTTTGAATACCCAGTTGTTTATGTAGAATGACTTCCCTCCAACAAGAAGAAATGGTAGCTCAAGAGGAAGAGACTTTCCCGGTGGCTGTTCCCATAGAGAATCCTCCGGAGAGAACTTCGACCATTCTAACCCCAAGAATGTTTATTCAGATACGCACTCAATTCGGCTTTCCTGAAAGTGATGTCTTATTGCCCGGGCCAAGCGACACTGCCGATAATCCTCCTTACGGTTTTGTTGCAGCCAATCGCCAAATGTGCTTAAGTGGGGCAATTCCCCCTTTCAATGACTTCCTTCGAACTCTTCTTCTCCGGTTGACGATCTCTCCATTTCAACTTCATCCTAATGGTTATGCCATCTTGATGGGGTTGTGTGTTTTGTTTAGAAGAACTCTTGATCGCCTACCGAGTTTTGAAGAAATTCGTTATCTGTGCTCGTTTACAAAGAGTAAAGATCATCCTTCACTCATTATTGTGAGAAGTGCTAGAAACCGCAAGCTCCTTTCCGATCTCACTGAAAGTGTTCATGGATTTTTGAACCAGTTTTTCTTTGCTCGCTGCCCTCCAGGGTTTTACGCCATCTGGAGAATAGGAAGTAAGACTAGTGTTTCCATTTTTCCGTTTTTGAAACTTTTTCCGAGATCCGAACTTTCAGTTGCTAACTTCATTCTTTGCTCTTTTCAGCACTTCCTCTCCCTTCTAGAGATCCGATTCATAAACAAGTTTTCGAGAGGTTGAGTGTCGTGGCTGCGGAAGAAAGGAGCATAAAATTTCTGCTGAAGGATGAATTTTTACACCAATACGGGCTTCTACACGCTTCTCGTTCTACGCATGCTCATGAAGTTCCAACAGAAGTTCCCGATTCTCCGACGAAAACTCCTGACGCCCCGGTTACTGTCGAACAACTCACATCAAAAGAGTCTAATACTGAAGCTTCATTGGTGAAGTGTTCCACTTCTACCGACATTATGGGGTCTCCAGTAAGGCGGTGCTTGCCCCGATCGAGGAAGAAGAAGAACCTTCACGGCCTCTCGGGGGATTAGCTGATGTAGGAATTGAGAAAACAAGTCCCACCAAGCATGATGGTGACGATGTTTACGAGGGGTTGAGCGACATAATAGTGACTTCGCAGGAGCTTTTTAGAGATGACGTATCTAAAACTATCTCTCCTGTAATTGAGGCGACGTCTCTTCTTCGACAAACACCAACACAAACATCAACTCCTCATACCCAAGCTTTCATCACCTCTGCACCAAAGAGTGGTTTGTAGCTTAATGCGTGTAGCTTGCACATCACACAACACTTAGGATTTTCCAGCACATTTATGCACTTATCTTCTTGTACTTTAAAGACTTCTAAAGCTTATCTTTTCTTATTTCAGATTCTTCAATGACACGCGGCAGATCATATTATCAAGATTTCCAACGCTACGGGGGGCGTGGTCAATATGATTATCGGCGTTACTTTCCCTCCTATAGAGAGTCTGACGAAGAGAGGGCTGCTCGAAAGGCTCGTGAAAGGAGGGATGCAGAAGAGCGTTATGACAGAAGGGATAGGGATGAGCACCATGATTCTCTGCAGAGGAGTGATGACTCGCACAAAAGGAAATCTCACGACGACCGAGGAAAAGGTCATGTAGCTGAAGATTCAGGCAAACGAGCCCGACATGGTGAGAGACATGTTTCCACTATTCCCGAAAAGCCTACTGCCCCTGCCCCTCTTGACATTACTTCTGACTCTCCTGCTCTTGGGAAGGAGGACATCCAGACAATAATAAGCAGGCCTAAATTTCAAGTGGGACCTGGCCCGGCCACTTTACAAAGTCGTTTTCCACAATGGTGCTTAAAGGGCGTGAGATTCGACCTAGACTTGGTCCCCATTGACAAGTCTGCTATGTTGCGCAATCTTGATGCAGTCAAGCTCGATATCGAGAGGATGTCAAACTGGCAGAAGCTTGTTGATGAGCTTCAAAGAGTTAACCGTGCCAACTTAGAGGCCATGCTCACCATGGAAAATGATAAGGCTGAGTGGCAAAAGGTGCTTGAGCAGCACGACACCGAAATGAGGAGCATAACTTCCTATAACGAGGAGCTCGAAGCAAAGGTTGAGAAGTTGAAAGATGAGCTTGCTGCTTCCTCTACTTCATACTCTCAAAAAGAAGAAGTGCTTCTCAGACAAGTTAGAGATGCTCATGCCAGTCAGAGGGATGCCGAAGATAGGCTCGAGGCACAAAAAAGAATCAGTGAAGGCTATGTCTCTGATATTGCTGAGCTTCGAAAGAAAAACAACTCCCAGGAGGCGGAGATACAAATGCTTAAGCTTCAGCTTGCCAAAACTGAAAGGGAGCGCGATGAGGCTGTCGCCAGCAAAATCGCAGCCGAAGAATCTCATGAGGCGACCAAAAACAGCTTCGGTTCAACACTATTCGACTTCTACTTGCATAGCGTCTTGGGGCGTGGAAGCCTCGCCTTTCTTGGTCCCAAGTATGAGATTACTTTAGCTGAAGTGTGGGAGGCCGCCCTCGATATGCTTGGTGCTGAAGGTGCTGGTTATGACGAGTCAGCCCTGGAAAGGCATTATTTTGATGAAGACGCTCGCGCTGCTCTTGCCAGGGGAAAGGAACAACTTGCCAAACTAAGAACCGAGGTGACGGAAGGGGACCAGCTGGGGAAAACCACTTCAACTACTCTAGTCCAGCCACCTTCTTCGTCTGAAGTCGACATTATTGGTTCCAGTTCCCATCTCGCATCTCCCACCAAAGTTACCGCTGATATTACAAGCACACAAGGCGGAGACGAGGGTGAAGAGAGTGCTGATGCGCAAGCTTACGAAGTCGATATCAGGAAACCAGCTTCTCCAGGTAACTTCACTGTTAATCTCGCTACTGTCAATTCTGCTCAAGCGGGTTACTCGTTTATTTCACATGAGTTTCACGAGCTCCTTGGCTATTTTCTCAACCTTGACGAGCCTTCATCTCCTCTCTTTACTGACTTCATTGGTGAACCTTCATCTCCTCTTTTTACTGACTTTAACCTTTTTTCTTCTGTAGAGAAAGTACCAAGCACTGCTCAAACTTCTACTCCTCCGGTCATCCTTCCTTCATCTCTTCAGGCGGTGCCTCCTTCTGCCTCGCAACCTGGATCACAGGAGGAACAAATAGAGGCTCTTCACGGCTTGGATGATCCCATCACTTCGCAAGAGCAGAAAGATGAGAGACCTGAGGGAGGTGACATATCCCCGGAACGGACTCCTTCTGACGACATTGTTCTATCAAAACTTGTCACTCCGGGGAGTGAGTCTTCCTCACAAAGGAGAGAGAAGCGTGGGATATCAAAGAGGAGGGGGAAGAAAATCACCGCCACTGAAGAGGAGCCGGAAGTTGAACCGGTTACACCTACCTCTCCTACTTCCCTTATACCCACTGGCCGACCTGGAAAGCTGGTCATTCGACCGGGTAAACGGTCCAAAGGAGGGAAGAAGAAGTGAAGATTTTAGCTTTTTGTCTTTTATATGAACTGGCCGAGAGTTGTGCGGGTATCGGCCCCCGCTTTTATCTTGAAAACCTGTATCTGCATTATAGTTGAATAAAATGATTCTTCGTTTGTACAAACTTCTGTTTGAATTTGAGAATGCATTTACTATTTATTTTTGCACAAGTTTGTTTATATAACATTGCAGCGGGCTTATGGTATGTTGTTT
This sequence comes from Allium cepa, assembly GCA_030765085.1. NCBI lineage: Eukaryota > Viridiplantae > Streptophyta > Magnoliopsida > Asparagales > Amaryllidaceae > Allium > Allium cepa. The sequence continues at coordinate 83,857,693 of CM060929.1, read as the reverse complement.
GAGTATTACTTTACTGATGCAGCCATACTACTATACCATGTTGCCCCCATACCTTAAGCTTGTTGCAATATTTTATACTTCGAGGGGACTTGCACTCTTATTTGTTAAAGAATAATTATTTTATTCTTTAAAGAAAATTTTTATTGAGTACAACTCCCTTCGTATAAGTTTTTACGCTTTGTCGTTCGAAGAAATCACTTTTCTCTTTTGCTTATGTGCATATTTTACCAAGTGAATTCCTCTATGTGGTAAAGCGGACCTCTGAAGGGTACTTTAACTTCTTTTCTTTTTACGATCATTTTCCATTTGAAAGTTAAAGTACGCTTTTGATGAGGATTTTTTTTTTTTTTTTATACAAAATTGTACCTCTGAGGAGGGATTTTTCACGTTTCAACACTTGGAAGTTTTATTTCAATCTCGGTGAAACGTGTACCCCCAAAGAGTTGTGCCTTCGAAGAAAGCCTTTTCACGTTTCAACACTTGGAAGTTTTATTTCAATCTCGGTGAAACGTGTACTTCCAAAGAGGTCTTTTTTCTTGATTGTGTCCCCGGGAGGGGGTCGTACCTCTAAGGAGGGATTTTTTACGTTTCAACACTTGGAAGTTTTATTTCAATCTCGGTGAAACGTGTACCCCCAAAGAGTTGTGCCTTCGAAGAAAGCCTTTTCACGTTTCAACACTTGGAAGTTTTATTTCAATCTTGGTGAAACGCGGGCTTTCAAGAAGGTCTTTGTTTTTGCATTTCAACTTTGGTGAAGTGAAATTCCGAAGAGCGGTTGCTACACTTCAACTCCTGGCGAAATGTGCCTCCGAAGAGGGCTTTTATTTTGTTTACATTTCAACTCTGGTGAAGTGAAATCCCGAAGAGCGGTTATAACACTTCAACTCCTGGTGAAATGGGCCTCCGAAGAGGGCTTTTATTTTGTTTACATTTCAACTCTGGTGAAGTGAAATTCCGAAGAGCGGTTATAACACTTCAACTCCTGGTGAAATGGGCCTCCGAAGAGGGCTTTTATTTTGTTTACATTTCAACTCTGGTGAAGTGAAATTCCGAAGAGCGGTTATAACACTTCAACTCCTGGTGAAATGGGCCTCAAAGAGGGTTTTCATCGCCTGGAAGTTACTCTCTCATGGTTGGAGGGTCATGACTCCTCCAATCTTTTTTGTTGAGTAGAGAACTTTCTTTTTTGTGGCGTATGACCCATTAGAGGTCTTTTATCCTCCGAAGAGTTGCGCCTCCGAAGAGGACTTGTGCCGCTTATGGTAGCTTTGGTTGTTCCTCTGTTCACTTGCTTATGCCTTTCTAGCGATCCTTTTTTTTTTCTTTTCAAGTTTTCATTCCCCTTTCTCTCACAAGTGGCTTGTTTAATCCAAGGAAGTGTACTTCATTGCCAGGCAAGTTCGTGAGAACGGGCACTAGCTTCCTAATTGGATGTTTGTTTGTTCAAACAATCTCAATTTATCAGCAAGGGCTCGTTTCTATTGAAATCATTAGCCGTTCAATTGAAGTATTTCCTATCTAGGATTTGAATTCGGGGTCTTTGTGACTTGAAATTTGTTTGTTGAATGATGGTGAGAATCGCTCGGTCTTATTATGCGCAAGTTTTATTTCCATTGTCTGCAAAAATTTAAATCGACATTTTAGCAATACATTTTATGTATTTTTATATCGAAAACAAAGCAAACATATAATGATAATAAGGAACACAAGATTTATAGTGGTTCGGCCATGAAATTGGGCCTACATCCACTTTATATTCTTTCATTATTTACTTGCATCAGTTTCACAATTGCTTTCAATTACAAGAATCATACATTCATAATTCTTTTTACAATTTTTCAACAAAATTTTCAAGTAAAGTATGGACGCAAGTGGTTGCTGTTCCATGCCCTTGGAATTTGATCTCCATCAACAGTGGTGAGCTTGAATGTGCCGTCAAGAAGCTTCTGACCTATTACATATGGTCCTTCCCAATTTGGCCCAAACACACCTGTCGCGGTCATAATTCTTTTCAGGACTAGATCTCCAATTTCAAAGCTGCGTTGACGAACTTTGGAATTGAAATGTCTGGCTATCCTTTGCTGATGAGCTGCAACTCTGAGGTTAGCTTCATCTCTTTTTTTCATCAAGGAGATCCAGCGCTTCAAGTTGCAGCTTTTCATTTTCTGCTTGATTGAAATGGATTCTTCTGTGTGAAGGGACCTCTGCTTCAACCGGGATCATTGCTTCCGATCCGTATGCTAATGCAAAAGGAGTATGCCCAGTTGCAGTTTTGTGAGTAGTTCTGTATGCCCATAGTGCAAGTGGTAGTTTATCGACCCAACCACCTTTTGCTCTTTCGAGTTGCTTTTTGACGGTTGATTTGATGATCTTGTTCACTGCTTCCACTTGCCCGTTTGCCTGCGGATGAGCTACTGCCGAAAAGCTTTTCTGGATTTTGAATCGCTTGCAAAAATCCTGGAATTCCTCACTTTCAAACTGAGTACCATTGTCTGTGATTATTTTCTGAGGCACACCGTATCTGCAAATGATATTCTTGGTCACAAAGCTTATCATTTTCTTTGAAGTGATCGTAGCCAATGGTTCAGCTTCAGCCCACTTAGTAAAATAATCAACTGCAACAATAGCATATTTAATCCCTGATTTAGCAGTTGGTAGCGGCCTAATGAGATCCATTCCCCAAATTGCAAATGGCCATGGACTGACCATCTGTGTGAGTTCGGTAGAAGGTGCTCTAGGAATTTTGGCATATCTTTGGCACTTGTCACATTTTCGGGAGTAATCTGCGGCATCCCGATTAATTTCTGGCCAAAAATATCCGTATCGGAGAATTTTCTTTGCTAGTGTTTGACCACCTGAATGATCACCGCATTCTCCTCCATGCACTTCAGCTAGGATTGTTTTGGACTCTTCCCGGGATACACATCGAAGCAATGGCATTGAGAATCCCCGTCTGTACAATCGGCCATCCTGAATTATATAGCGAGAGGCCTTCCTTAGAAGCTTTCGTCTTTCTATCGAGTTTTCTGGCAGAGAACCCCTGAGTAGGTAATCCAGTATTGGAGTCATCCATGACTCTTGTTCTTGAGATACATCCATGATCCAGTCTATATCCATCTCGTCTATACTTGGTGCTGAGAGGACTTCTACGGGAACCAACCCCAATAGTTGAGCTTCACCAGAACTTGAATACTTTGCGAGGGAATCTGCCTTCGTATTCTCTTCCCGGGGAATATGGCTTATTGAATAATGATCGAGTTCACATAGGAGTTCCCAAGCCTTTGACAGGTAGGAGGGCAAGTTTCCACCTTTTGTTTGAAATTCCTTCTTGACTTGGCATACAATAAGCTGAGAATCACTGAAGATCTGTAATGCTCGAATGTTTAGCTCTTTAGTGATTTTCAGACCTGCAATAAGAGCTTCATATTCTGCTTCATTGTTTGTTGAAGGAAATTCCAGTCTTAGTGCATAACATAATGATCGACCTTCAGGAGTTTCAAGTATCACTCCGGCTCCTGAACAGTAGTCATTTCTTGCGCCATCCACATACATCTTCCACTGGATTGGGGAATCATTGACCGCTTTTTCCTCACCATTATCTTTCTCTGTGAATTCTGCAATGAAATCAGCTAAAGCTTGTCCGTTGATTGCTTTTCGGGGATGATAAGTGATGTCATATTGACTGAGTTCAATGTTCCATTTTAGAAGGCGCCCCGAAGTTTCTGGGCGAAATAGGACTTGCTTTAGAGGTTGATCAGTGAGTACTTTGATAGGATGAGCTTGGAAATATTGCCTCAGTTTCCACGATGCAATTAGTAGGCAATAGGCGAGTTTTTCCAACTTGGAGTAATTCAGCTCTGCCCCAGTGAGTCTTTTGCTGATATAGTAAACTGGATGTTGAATCCTTTTGTCTTCCCGTATCAGCGCTGCACTTAGAGCATGAGATGATACTGCCAAGTATATAAGAAGATCCTCACCATTGCCTGGCATAGAAAGCATCGGAGGCGTTTCCATATGACGGATCAACTCTTCAAAGGCTTTTTGGCATTCGGGAGTCCATTCAAAGTTCTTCTTTCCTTTTTTCAGGGCATCGAAGAATGGGATGCATTTATCAGTAGCTTTGGAAATGAACCGACTCAAAGCGGCGACCTTTCCATTGAGACTTTGCAATTCCTTCTTCGTTCTAGGAGCTTTAACTTCTTTTAAGGCAGTAATTTGAGCTGGACTGGCCTCAATGCCCCTAGCACTGACGATAAAACCTAAGAACTTTCCGGATTCGACCCCAAATGTACATTTCAGAGGGTTAAGTTTCATTCTGTATTTCCGGAGGACTGCGAACATTTCTGCTAAGTGTTCAATGTGATCCACTGCTTTCCTGGACTTCACTAACATGTCGTCGACGTAGACTTCCATAGTTTTGCCCAATTGCGGTTTGAACATAGCATTAACAAGTCTTTGGTAGGTTGCCCCTGCGTTTTTCAATCCGAAGGGCATAACTCTGTAGCAATAAAGTCCAACATCTGTGATAAAGCTTGTATCCTCCTGATCCGGCTCATGCATCATGATTTGGTTATAACCGGAGTAGGCATCCATGAAGGATAACAATTCATGTCCCGCAGTTCCGTCTACCAGTTGATCGATCCTGGGTAATGGGAAGCAATCTTTGGGGCAAGCCTTGTTTAGATCAGAAAAATCGATGCACACTCTCCATTTTCCATTAGCTTTCTTGACCAACACAGGATTCGAAACCCAATTCGGATATGTAGATTCTCTGATGAAGTTATTTTCCATGAGTCGATCAACTTCTTCTTTTAATGCTGCTGACCTTTCTGGACCTTGGGTTCTCCTTTTCTGTTTAACTGGTGTAAATTTTGGGTCAATATTCAGAGCGTGTACTGCAACTTCTGGAGATATCCCACACATATCGGCATGAGTCCAAGCAAAGACATCCAGATTTGCCTTCAGGAAAGATATCAAGATGTTCTGAATTGACACATTAAGCTGTGAACCCACATTCAACACCTTATTTGGATCTTTTGGGTCAACAGGTACCGGAACTGTCGTTTCCACCGGTACTACTCTATTCTCCCCTGTACTGGCTTTTCTGGGATCCATTTCTTTCCGTGCCCCGCTGTGCTCGCCAGTGCAGGGTCCGCTCTGTAATTGCTACAAGGCTGGTTCCTTGATGCGGACTGGGGTTGCCGCACCCTTTCCCATTTCTCTTTTTCTTGACTCTCGCAGCTCTGTCAAATAGCACTCTCGCGCAGCATTCTGATCCCCTTTTATAACTCCTACTCCATTGTCAGTAGGGAATTTAATAGTGAGGCACCACGGGGCTAGGATAGCTTTGAATGCTGCGAGTGTTGGACGGCCAAGAAAAGCATTATAGGCAGAAAACTCATCGACAATCACAAATGTTTGCTTTCGGACCACTTTCCTTTCTCCTTCCCCAAGTTCTACAAACAAATCGATGGTTCCTACTGGTTGCTTTGGCTCCCCAGTGAAGCCCACGATTTTCTGTGATGAGGCTTGCACATCGATCATAGGGATTTTCATCTGGTCAAATGTCTTTTTGAAGAGGATATTACATGATGCTCCGCAGTCAATGAGGACTCTTCTGACAATGGCTGGTCCAATACCAGCCGAGATGACCAAGGGATCTAAAGTAGGAGCTTCAACACCTGTAGAATCTCTGGCTCTGAAAATAATATCATCACTGAAAGTTTTCTGTTGTTTAAGGGGCGTAGTGTCTTCTAGAACAAAGACGTTTTCTTCGGCTGGAGCATATTTCAAAGCCCTGGAATATCTCTCCATCTCACCCCAACTCTTGCCAGCTAGGTGAGGTCCTCCGGAAATGACATTGATAACGGGCCTTCCAGATTCATGCCCCGTAGCTTTCTCACCTGCCCCAGGCTGATGAACAGGAGCCCGCTGCCCCTGACTCGATGATGCAGGATTGTTGCTATTCTTTTTCACAAATTGCTGCAACTTGTTTTCTCTTAGCAACTCTTCAATCAGATTTTTCAACTGGCGGCATTCATCAGTTTCATGACCTGGTTGATTGTGGAAGCGGCAGAATTTCCCACTTTGTATGGCTTTTCTCCCAGTTCTCAAAGGGATAGGTTTAGGGAAATCGACGGAATCTTTAGTGGCAAGGTAGATGTGCTCCGGCGTATGTGATAATGGAGTATATTCTGATGGCTTGAAGGACCGGGGCTTTTTCAGATTACCCTGTTTCTTTCCATTATTATTCTCCCTTTTCTGCCCCACCGACTCATTCTTGCGTGGAGCGACAGTGTTGTCTTCAGCTTTTTCCAACACTGCCTTTACTGGCAAAGGACGACTTTCCAAGCGAATGAATTCGTCTGCTTTTTTGTAGAACTTCTCGAGAGAGGTTGGCTCCTTCATATTTAACCATTTCCCAAATTCGCTTGACTTATCAATAGCCCTCATCAGATAAGTCAATATCATTCGTGGTTCAGCATTGTCCACCTCAGCCAATGCTATATTGAAACGGTTCAAGAAAGATCTGATAGACTCACCAGGATTCTGCTCTAAACTGGACAATGACATGATATCCTTGGCCTTCGAAGCATATAGCCTAAACTGCTCCTTAAATTTTCTGGTCAAGTCTGAAAACCGATCGATAGATCGAACTGGCAAATTGGTGAACCACAGTAAAGCCACGCCTTCCAGGTATACGGGGAAATATCGGCACTTTATTTCGTCGGAGGCCCTGGCACCTGTCATGTGCCAATCATATTTATACAAGAACTCATTCGGATCACTTGTCCCTTTGTAAGCTGGAATAGTTGGAGGGACAAACTTCCTTGGAAATTCCGCCTTCAAGATTTTTTCAGTAAACGGAGTTTTACTTGGAGCGAAACCCCATTCCTTCTCATCTTCGACCCTTTGCATACTTTCTTTCATGATCTGCCGGACCATTCCAGAAAGATATTCTTCATCATGTCGAGTTCTAGATCCACCGGCCTCAGGTACTGCCTGTTCAAAGGGACTAGTAGGCCTTTCAGGAGCATTTCTTTCATTAACATCATGAATGTTGCCAGCATAGTCCCTTTCATTACCAGCCGGTTGATTGTTTGCCCCAAGTAAGTCGTTCAACTTATTCAGAATCAGAGCATTCTGGGCACTTTGAGCCTCTAGTTGTGCATTTTGGGCGTTTATCTGCTGGTTTAGCCCTAGAATCACAGCATCCAATTCCGCTTTCGTAACTCCAACAGATGGAGTGGGTAGATTAGGTACAGGGGAAGCGGAGGTTCCCTCTTGAATGTTCCCAGATCTGATAGATCTACTCTTCCTTCCAGGAGCCATAATCTCAGATATACTTCTGGTTTTTAAGGAAATTCTTTCTTCAAATCTCTGCGAAGCAATGATGACAGCTGTCCTGAGTTCAATTCTCAGTGAAAGCACCAAAAATGTTAACGCTTAAATTTGAACGCTAACACCCCGGTGTGTGAAGTGTAGTTGTGAAAGCACCACCCGATAGATCGGGAAAGAATTACAAGCAAGTAATAGCGGGAAAGCAGTAAACGACAGCAATTTTATAGTGGTTCGGCTTATGGGTATAGCCTACGTCCACTTTAAGTACTTTTATTGATGATCACGTTACAAGTTGATACAAATCTTCTCAAGTACAATACACTTTGAATTACAAAAGACTTAGAACAAGTAGCTCAAACTTCGATGTTGACAAAAATCTTCAAATCCATGGTGGATGTAGATGATTTCTTTATGAAGTTCTTTTAGACGTTCTTTGAATCTCAAAAGTTTTAAGTGTTGAAGTAGTCTGGAATTCGGCAGAGTAATGGCGCTTGAAATTGATCGACCAAAAGTCCCTTGAATGTTGGTGATGGTCGTGTATTTATAGGGGCTTTCGGTGTTTGGTCGGAGGTAGTGGCCGAGATGGGTTAAGTCGTAGGTCGGCTCCGGGTCAGGCTGAGTTATATGTCGCCCTCCTTCTCTCAGGAACGGTCTCCGGTCTAAGTGAAAGACGCGCGCTTCTCTAGCTCCAAACCTTAAGTGTTGGGTCGCCGCCGAGTTAGTGTGCCAGGTGCTAAACTATTTCGCCACTTCATCCTTCACACCCTTAGACCGGTTACGACTTACCATAACCCATAAGTCGGTCACAACTCATAGGTGGGTGAGTTTGTGCTTAACAGTTAGGTCGGCATCCATGCTAAGGCATTAGGTCGGCATATCAGTTAAGTCGGCATCCATGTGAAGGCATTAGGTCGGCATATCATTTAAGTCGGCATCCATGTGAAGGCATTAGGTCGGCATATCATTTAAGTCGGCATCCATGTTAAGGCATTAGGTCGGCATATCAGTTAAGTCGGCATCCATGTTAAGGCATTAGGTCGGCATACTTCTTAACCAGTTAGGTCGGCATCGAGTTAGATCGGATCCTTCCCCGCATCCTTTAGGTCGGCAACACTCTTTGAGATGCTAAGTCGGCCCGCCTTTATCCATTGGGTCGGCAAGTAATGTGAATGGTTAGGTCGGCCTTCCTTCCAAGCTTTAAACCGGTGAGCCATAACCGAGATAGGGTTAACAATCAACATAAACAGATAATCAGTATTATCACTACAAACAGATAATGCATATCATCACAACAGATAATTCATATTATCATCATATTTAAAACAAAGCATCTATATCATATAGCATCAATTTCTCATATCTGAGATCTTAAATCATTCAAGGTAAATAATATCATCCATCCATACATAAAAAATCATATCAGCTACAATTAATTTAAAATGAATTAAATTAATTATATCATCTCTAACTAATTTAAAGTAAATTAAATTAATTACTTCACCATTTAAAACTTGCTTACACAATTATTAATCAATTATAAATCAGTTAATAAATCATTCACTAATTATTTGTTTTCAATTAATCATACTTGATTAATTAATTATATACAAATAATTATTCTTAAATTATTTTCTCAAATTAATTATCTTATCTAAATATAGAAATTAACCTTAAATTACAAGCATTACATTACTTCTGAATTACTCTAATTAATTACTCTTAATTACTTATTATTGATTAATTAATCTAAATTTATCATCCCATCATTAATTATATCAATTGATGATTTCTAATTACATTTTTAATTAATTCCCTGTTTAAATAAGTACCTTAAGTAATAAATCTCCAATTAAACTACATTTATTAATCACCTCTGATTAATACTAACTAGTAATTAACTATCTTTAATTACTCATCAAATAAATTAATTACTCCTTAATTAATTTTCTCTAATTAATCCCCTGATTAATTATACAAAGTAATTATATTCCAATTACTTTCATTATTAAATCACCCTCAGTTAATTACACCCAGTAGTTATCATTAGTTACTTCTCTAAGTAATTATACTTATCACATCCTCAAATTGTTATTTAAATTAATTAAATTTAATTAATTAACTTAAACAATTCATAGAATTAATTAAAATGAGTAATTAATTCCTTAATTACTTCCGTTAAGTAGTTATACTTAACAATTCACAATTGCTTATCTTAAATAAATAATTTAATTAATTATTAAAAGTAATCCCATTAATTGATTATTTCATAATTTTTAGTTAATGTCCTTCATTAACTAATTATAATTCTTTAATTACTTTCCTAAAGTAATTAACTACGATTTATTATCAATTACATTTTAAGTTAGTCATAATAACTCGTTAATTATTCCTTTATTAATTCATTAATTGATTACTAATCATTAATTTAAAATTAGCCCAATGATTTCTTAATTACCAATTAATTTACCTTTAACTTATATCTTATTTAAATAAATTTAACTCTTAATTTCTGAGTTAATTGATTTTAGTCTTTAATTATCCACTTAGTTAATTTGATAATTACAATCCTTAAGTTTCTAAGACCCTTTTCAAATTTAATGTTCAATTTATCATTCATAAGGTATTCAATCAATTTAATTTAAATTTACTTTTAAATTCATTTTAAATTTATGATGAAATCAAATTAATCTTAACAATTCCAAACTCCTTTTATTTTACAACTTAAAGAATATGTATCTTAAAATAGAAGATTGAAAGAATTTAAAACACGATTTCATTTTGAATTCAAATCAAATTTAAAAATTCTCTTTATCATTCAAATTTGTTTAAAACAAATTTTAAATTTAAAAATCTTTATTTATTGAGATTCAAACTACGTTTTGCATCCAAACTTATCTTGGTTTAAACTTTGTTTTAAATACCTAACCTTTTCATTTAAAAACTCAGTTTTAAATTTTTTATAAAACTTACAGGTTTTAAACCCTGTAACCAAAATACCCGAGATAAACAAACATTTCTTCGAGCAAAACACCACATTTCTTCGAGTCCGACACTCGAATTACTCGAGTGAAACTCGAGCAACAATTCCCCTTTTTAAAGTAGTTAAAAATAATTTAAAATTTTAAAACTTTATTTATTTTAAACTGAAATTCAAACTTCATTTTCAATCCAAACTTATCTTTGATTAAAATACCTATTTTCAATACCCATAACTCATTTTTAACCCAGGTTTAAAGAAAATTAAACTATATAGGTTTTTACTGTTACAACCTACCCAGTTTTTCCCCTACACTACTCCGAGTCAACAACGAACATGCTTCGAGTTCGCGTGCTACTTTCCCCGAGAAAACCCCCAATAACTAGAGTAAACACTCGAGACCACACAAGCTTGCAACAGACCCAACCACCTTCACCAGAACCAACTCACCGTGCACGTGCATAGTAACATTATCCACCTCCAACCATCTCCGATGGTTGCTTCACACCGGCAACCTCCTTCTCCCTCACCCACGACCTTCATATCATCTTCCAAAACTCGAAATCAAAATTAAGACTTCGACCCCAAAACCTGGAAACACACAGTGCATCGCCACCTGAAAACCTATCACCGCCTTACCTGAGAAATTCTGACCACCTGAAGTTCTACAGCTCCGGCTATGTTTGCTTCCACATCCAAGCTAACATCCCCCGAAGTTTCGTCACACTCGATCCACTATACCCACTGAAATGATCGATTAATTACACGAAGCCAAAACTAGGGTTCTAAAATAAAAATCACTGCCGCAACTTCCCTGTTGAAATTCATCACCATCAAAGATTTTTCCACCAATCTCCACTCATACTTCTTCCTCCAGAAAGGAAACCCGATCCCAAGTTCACATAGATCACCCCAAAATCACAGATTCACATATCACGGACAACCCCGAACTAAACCTTAAATACTTAACTAAAAATAGTCATTCTGGTTTTAAAAATCAAATTTTTGTCTTAGCATTTGATTCATATGCCTGAAACTATGATTTAAAAGAATTGGGTTTTAACTTATTTTAACTTTCCACTGTTAATCTATATTTTCCAGAACTATTACAAACTGTTTTCTTTTAAACCAATTTCAGACTCAAGTCTATGTTATAACAACATTATATGTTCAAAACTTATGACTTGTTAAAGCTTGAATTAAGAACAAAAGAAATTTTCTTATGTGAACTTAAACCTGAAATCAAAACAGAGAAAGATACACAGAAATGAATTATCACATATCCACACCTTAAAACAGAGATGTATTTGCAAAATATACTCACAAATAACTAAGCTTTAGAGAGAACATATAGCAGAATAATTATACTTACATATTTATAAATGTGATGTTACTCACCTGGTTTTGAGAGGATGAACAGAGCATAGCTTGGTATAGAAAACAGTTTGAACTTTTTTTTAAAAACTATAAACAGTTTTGCTCTAAAATCCTTTTTCTTTTTTTTACTTTGAAGCCAATTGTTGTTTGGGAGATGCTAGATTTCAAGTTGAAGATGCATTGCATCAGTTCTTTGATTCAAGTTGCTGTTGTGGTAAAGAAACAAGGAGATGTATATATATATACATGAAGAAAAGAATATGCAAAGGTAGGTGTTTACTGGGTAAACTTTTTACTGGAACAATATTATCTTTGTTCAAAGATTTGATTTTTGTTTTATCAGGCAGATATTCTTCAAAAGGAGGCTGAAATGCTAATTTAAATTTTCGAATTGACTTTACTGTATGATGAAATGAAAGTATTAAATTCCCTTTGTACTTTTTATTTATTCTAGCTTACCTTATCTAATTAGTACATGTTGAAACTTAATTATGCAGATAATCTAAGCTTCCAATATAAGATTCTTACATGTTTTCTTACTTATCCTATTTTGGTGTATGTATTAAGATATTTCCTCTTTGTCTTGTTTTCTAACTTTGCTTACCTGGTTCCTTATCTTGTTTACAGGCTTGTTACAACTTGATTTTTTTTTATTAAATTTTTGTACACTTTGTTCTTGCAGATCATCATTTTGCAGGCATCAAATATGACAAAGCCTGTTTTGTATCTTTTTATTTGTACTTATCTATATACTTTTGTCTGGTATGTAGATATGTATTTTGATGTTGATAAATTTTTCTTTTATTTTTAAACTTAACTATCAACACTTAATTTGATGATTATTAAGTTATTTTCATATTTATGTTAATATCATACATTTGATTTATGTTGGTGTTTACATTTAAGACTTGTTTTATTTTAAACATATTTGAAAGATGTTATTTCTAATTTACAATCCTAGCTTTCCTATAAAATTTAAGATAACAATTTTTATTTGTATAAAAAAATCTATTTTTACAAATATTATATCATCAATATAGTTAAATATAACTCATTATTAAATTAAAATAATTCATAAAAGCATTTGTCTTCTTATCTAATATATTACTTATTTTATTAGCTACAACAAAACAAACCTTTCTATCTAAATTTAAACTTAAACTAAAATCAATTTTAAATAATTATGTTTTTAGTTTGGGTATTAAAATCATATGATTATTTATTTAGTAGCTTAATATCAAATTGAATCCAATTTTTAATTTATCAAAAATGTTAGAATAAGAAAACATGACTATATATATTAAATTTAAAACAAAGATTATTTATTCACAATATATACAGATATGTATATATTACAAATATAAAACAATTTATTTGCCTATAAAAATAAATTATCAGTTTAAATATTTGTTTTAAAGAAGATTATTAATTAAATTCAAATTTATTATTAACAACATGATCAAATCAATTAAATTTTGACATAAATTATTAAATTGTTATTGTCAAAATTTCTGGGATATCACATTCCTCCCCCCTTAAAAGAATTTCGTCCCCGAAATTTAAAACAAAGGTTATTTAATAATTTAATTAAAGATTTAATTTTTTTTTAAACACAGACAGATATCAATCATATGCTAGCAATCATAGCAACCAATTCATCCAATCTACAAATCTAATTGTCCAGATAAAAATTCTTAATAGAATTTTCTCGAGTTTCCCCAAATATTGGGATACTCGTTCTACAGAATCCAAACAAAACAATATTACTAAGCTACTGAGTTCTCACTCACCTGGATCTACAAAACAAAACAGGATATCAGACTACAGATTAGTCTGTCTCAACAACCAAAACTCTCTGAACTACTGACTCTACAATCAAAGATAGCTCTTGCACGTACTCCCTCAGAGATACGTGAAACACACCGAATTCAGTTATCCAAACTGGCAATCCACTCTTGAAACCAAATACTTATCCAAAATCAAATCTCCGATTACGGACTCCAAATTCCTCCGTCACTTATTCACAAAACTCTTTGGACGATCCTAGGCTGCCTACATCCTTCCTGATCGGCTCAACTCTTGCCGATACCCCCAGAAACAAATTGATCCAAAAACAATCCAAAATGATCTTTCTAGGATTGACTAAAACTCAGAACACAAACTCAATTCCAAAATCAAGGGATTGATCTTACTTCTTCTCATATGGAAAGATAATACAGATGCATTTCCATCTGGTCCTAAAATCCTGAAAAATTTCCAGTAGAAACTCTCTAATCCAAAACACTGCAAATTCTAGTTGTTTCCACACCTAACAGCTGCCACCATGCTTCCACTGCGCAACTCTGACCAGAGCAGGTGAAAATGTTGATGATGATTCCGAGGACAAACTGGACAACATATTCTAGAACTATGGTTCAACATACCTTTTAAAGAAACTCAAAAGTTCCTCCAAAACTCTAGCTACTTCACCAACTCGTTTTCCAAAAATCACCTTACTGAACCATCGATACCACTCGTGGAATCCATTCGATACCAAATTCAATCTCTAAACACGCTAACTTCCTGAAGACATCCAGAAAAATCAGATAGCTCAAGAAAAACTCAAACAATCGCAAGTCACTTTTGCGATCAATCTAGCCCACTACCAAAGAAAAACTGTTCTCTCTTTACCAAACAGAACAGCCTATGCTTAATTAGCCAACCCATCAAAGAAATGGAACCACACTGCAATTTCTGAACTCCACTGCTGATGCAGAAGTCAAAACTTCCTTGCCAACACACCAATTGCCAATAAATTCCTAATCCAATGCTCTTCGAGAAACTCGGACCTCGAACCAAACAGAAACATTCTACTGAACTCAGTCACAACACCGAAGCAGACATGCTTCACTTCCTTAACTGATTCCAAAGAAACATCTTCAAAGACTTCCATAGTCACTGTGTCTCATCACACAGCTACTACATCCTGAGGTAAGATATCATGACTCGCTCAAGCCAAACTGACGAGTCCAAACTCTAGCTCATCCAAACTTACGCTTCAAAAATAAACTCCGAACCTTAACAGGTTTCTTCAGAGATCAATGAAATCCTTACACTATTCAAAGCTCACTCGAGACGGTAATAGGTCTACAGTCTCGACAGATATATTTCCAACCTCAAATATTCAAACTCCAATCATTGGTAGTCATGTTAAACATACCACTACCCTATCTACCTTTATATCTTATATTGGATAACCCGGACAGGTAACCCAACAGATATGTAGAAATAAATATAAATATATATTACAAATTTACAAATACGCTCTCTCAAGATAGAAATCACTCAAGAGCCTAGGTATTCACTCAACCCAGCGCTCTGATACCAACTGTGACGACCCGGGTTTCTAACCCCAGAAATCCGGTTCATCATAAAGAAAGAAAGGGATGAGAAAATAGAAAAGATAAAGAAGAAAGAACAACAACATTAGAATCTCACAGCGGAATGGAACAAAATATAATAGATCACATAACTATGACATAATTTTACATATATCAGAGCTATACAGATCATACAACACATACTAGACAGTTATAAACACCTGTCTAGTTAATACAACACAACTCAAACAAATAACCCAAAGATACCAACACAACGGAACACTATATGTAGTCTACGACATAGAAGCCTCCTGCTCCATTTCTCCTCCAGAATTCGTCAAATCTAACCTGAATCCCTTGGCTACCCGTAAAAATTTGGGCACCCGAGAGTTTATGAAAAACAAAAATAAACTCTGGGTCAGACATGGGTCTGGTATGAGTAACAGGTTAAAGTTGCTTAACTTGAAAAACATTTGAAAACAAAAGGTATCACGTAAGACTCCCCACAAATAAACATGGGTAAGTTTTTACCTTACGCTAACCAAAACATTTGATAGGAAATTCTATGATATTATAATAGGTCTAGGGTTTTCAAGTAAATAGAAAATAGCCGAAATTGTTACATGATTAAATTCAAGCTACTAGCCACAAAAGTGGGTAATACAATAAAAACCGTTGGCACTTATTGGATTTTGGATTCCATACAATGGCAGGGCTACTGGGGCACCGCCCGTCACAGTACGTGGCCTAGATCAACGTACCTAGGGTCACTCCCGACCCCCTGCAACACAAGGCCGGAACCATTCCTTACTGAACAGTCCCGAACAAGACAACCCCGACAGTTGGAGCTCACAACTGTCCACATAGCCGAATAAAAAGGGACATCTAGACAGGGGAAAATCTTGTCCTGCTTGGGCATGACCCACCTAACCTTGCTGCACCTCCCCTGTTTTAGCCATTCCCGGTTGATGAGGCTTGAGGCTACGATTACCTTTAGAGAACATATTTCTTAGAATGCTCATTGTCCGCCTGACGATGGTTTGTAAGCATTCAATCCATACAAGTTCGTTCCGGGTTCGAACGAAACCGAAGGCATTATCTCGTTACTCATTCTGGAATCACCCTCAGAGTTAACAACGATAACCCTTGCATTCTGAATCTTCATCTTCACTTCAGATTCACGACCTATCGTTATTTTGGATCGATGTGGTTTTCGGATGTTCCAAGTAAGGAATCCCGATCCCGGTCTCATCGAAATCCAAACGTGTCTTTTAGGGCCAAGTTGTCTATTTAGTCTTAACAGTTTAATTCAAATAATTCAATACACACACAGATAGATAATTCACAATATCATAATAGATAGTCAACATCAACATAAACAGATAATCAGTATTATCACTACAAACAGATAATGCATATCATCATAACAGATAATTCATATTATCATCATATTTAAAACAAAGCATCTATATCATATAGCATCAATTTCTCATATCTGAGATCTTAAATCATTCAAGGTAAATAATATCATCCATCCATACATAAACAATCATATCAGCTACAATTAATTTAAAATGAATTAAATTAATTATATCATCTCTAATTAATTTAAAGTAAATTAAATTAATTACTTCACCATTTAAAACTTGCTTACACAATTATTAATCAATTATAAATCAGTTAATAAATCATTCACTAATTATTTGTTTTCAATTAATCATACTTGATTAATTAATTATATACAAATAATTATTCTTAAATTATTTTCTCAAATTAATTATCTTATCTAAATATAGAAATTAACCTTAAATTACAAGCATTACATTACTTCTGAATTACTCTAATTAATTACTCTTAATTACTTATTATTGATTAATTAATCTAAATTTATCATCCCATCATTAATTATATCAATTGATGATTTCTAATTACATTTTTAATTAATTCCCTGTTTAAATAATTACCTTAAGTAATAAATCTCCAATTAAACTACATTTATTAATCACCTCTGATTAATACTATCTAGTAATTAACTATCTTTAATTACTCATCAAATAAATTAATTACTCCTTAATTAATTTTCTCTAATTAATCCCCTGATTAATTATACAAAGTAATTATATTCCAATTACTTTCATTATTAAATCGCCCTCAGCTAATTACACCCAGTAGTTATCATTAGTTACTTCTCTAAGTAATTATACTTATCACATCCTCAAATTGTTATTTACTGGGTAAACTTTTTATTGGAACAATATTATCTTTGTTCAAAGATTTTATTTTTGTTTTATCAGGCAGATATTCTTCAAAAGGAGGCTGAAATGCTAATTTAAATTTTCGAATTGACTTTATTGTATGCTGAAATGAAAGTATTAAATGCCCTTTGTACTTTTTGTTTACTCTAGCTTCCCTTATCTAATTAGTACATGTTGAAACTTAATTATGCAGATAATCTAAGCTTCCAATATAAGATTCTTACCTGTTTTCTTACTTATCCTATTTTAGTGTATGTATTAAGATATTTCCTCTTTGTCTTGTTTTCTAACTTTGCTTACCTGGTTCCTTATCTTGTTTACAGGCTTGTTACAACTTGATTTTTTTTTTATTAAATTTTTGTACACTTTGTTCTTGCAGATCATCATTTTGCAGGCATCAAATATGACAAAGCCTGTTTTGTATCTTTTTATTTGTACTTATCTATATACTTTTGTCTGGTATGTAGATATGTATTTTGATGTTGATAAACTTTTCTTTTATTTTTAAAATTAACTACCAACACTTAATTTGATGATTATTAAGTTATTTTCATATTTATGTTAATATCATACATTTGATTTATGTTGGTGTTTAATACATTTAAGACTTGTTTTATTTTAAACATATTTGAAAGATGTTATTTCTAATTTACAATCATAAATAAAATTTAAGATAACAATTTTTATTTGTATAAAAAAATCTATTTTTACAAATATTATATCATCAATATAGTTAAATATAACTCATTATTAAATTAAAATAATTCATAAAAGCATTTATCTTCTTATCTAATATATTACTTATTTTATTAGCTACAACAAAAAAAACCTTTCTATCTAAATTTAAACTTAAACTAAAATCAATTTTAAATAATTATGTTTTTAGTTTGGGTATTAAAATCATATGATTATTTATTTAGTAGCTTAATATCAAATTGAAACCGATTTTTAATTTATCAAAAATGTTAGAATAAGAAAACATGCCTATATATATTAAATTTAAAACAAAGATTATTTATTCACAATATATGCAGATATGTATACATTACAAATATAAAACAATTTATTTGCCTAAAAAATAGATTATTAGTTTAAATATTTGTTTTAAAGAAGATTATTAATTAAAATCAAATTTGTTATTAACAACATGATCAAATCAATTAAATTTTGACATAAATTATTAAATTGTTATTGTCAAAATTTCCGGGATATCACAAATTAAGCAATTAAGACATAAATATTAATTAAGAAATGATTTGTTGATTAAATAATTTGACGGGAAATAAGTGATTAAACAGGGTTAAGAGATTAACTCTCAAGTAATTGAAGTAATCTCAATAAAAACTTTAGATGATTGCTTATGGATGTTGTGTGTGTAGAATATTTGCTTGTGATGTTTATTGATGATATTCTGTGATGCTCACTGATATGCTGTAATATATCCATGGCAATTGTGTATGATTTATCTGTGGTAAATGTTATATGAATTTAATCATTGAATTAAACTGTTAAGTTAGTTAGACAACTTGGCCTTTAAGATGGCGTTTGGATTTCGATGAGACCGGGATCGGTATCCAATTGATATTCCGAAAACCACATCGATCCAAATTAAACGTTAGGTCGTGAATTCACAAATGAAGATCGAGATGGTGTTTTCAGAATATAAGGGTTATCGTCGTTGATTCTGAGGGTGATTCCAAAATGAGTGTAACGAGATAATGCCTTCGGTTTCGTTCGAACCCGGAACGAACTTGTATGGATTGAATGCTTTCAACTCATCGTCAGGCGGACGGTGAGCATTCTAAGAAATTTATCCTGTAAAGGTAATTGCAGCCTCAAGCCTCATCAACTGGGAATGGCTAAAACAGGGGAGGTGCAGCAAGGTTAGGTGGGTCATGCCCAAGCAGGACAAGATATACCCCTGTCTAGATGTCCCTTTATTTCTGCTGTGTGGGCGATTGGATATGCGCACCAACTGCGGGGTTATCTTATTCGGGACTGTTCAGTAAGGAATGGTTCCGGCCTTGTGTTGCAGGGGAGTTAGGGTGGCTCCTCGGTACAGTGATCTAGACCACGTACTGTGACGGGCGGTACCCCAGTAGCCCTGCCATTATATGGGATCCAATTTCCAATAAGCGCCGTACGTTTTGATTGTGCCCAACTACGTTGGAATGTGAGATGTAAGCATTTCAGCTATTTCTGTGTTTTACTTGAAAACCCTAGACACTATTATAATATCACTGGATTTCCTATAAAATGTTTTGGTTAGCGTAAGGTAAAAACTTGCCCGTATTTATTTGTGGGGAGTCTTACGTGATACCTTTTTTTAAAAGGTTTTCAAAATTAAATAATTTAAACCGTTTACTCATACCAGACCCATGTTTGACTCGGAGTTTATATTTTGTTATTCATAAACTCTTGGGTACTCAAATTTTTACGAGTAGCCAAGTGATAGGTTTGGATTTTGATTCTGGAGGAGCTTGGAGCAGGAGTTTCCAGACGTATGTAGATATCTATCTAGTTCCGCTGTGTTAGTTGATGTATACTGTATATCAGATGTATATAGTGACAGATGTATGTATGATTGTCATGTATATTGATATTATATAACTCTGATATATGTAAATTTTGTAATAGATATGTGATATATTATATTTTGTTCCGTTCCGCTTTGAGATGCTGATGTTTTGTTTCTTTCTTTCTATTCTCTTCTATTTCTATCCCATTCTTTCTTAATGATGATGCGTCTTTCTGGTAGTGAGAAGGGCGGGTCGTCACAATATTCCTCTCTTTAGGATTATGAACATCATCTGCAAGGTTTTCTTCATTATTCACCGGTTGACGGTTAGCTCCGAGCAATGCATTTAACCTTTCAAGCATTAAAGCATTCTGGGATTCCATCTGCTGGTATAACCCAGATACTGCGGCATCTAACTCCGCTCGTGTAATTGCGACACTTGGTGCTGCTTGACTTGACGAAGGAGAAGTGCCAGTATTCTCATAGACATTACTGGGTCTTGTACATCCACGCTTTCTTCCAGGAGCCATTATCTCTGATAGACTTTTGGTTTTGAGAGAGGTTTTTTCAACAAACTTTTGCGAAGCAATGACGAAAGTAGCCTGAGTTGGGTTCTCAGTGAAAGCACCAAAAAATGTTAACGCTTAAAATTGAACGCTAACACCCTGGTGTAAGTAGAGATTAAGTGAAAGCACCACCTATCTATACGGGAATTAAAAGCAAGTAGAAAAGTCACAGAGAAAGCAGTAAAAAGACAACAGTTTTATAGTGGTTCGGCTTCAAGTTAAGCCTACGTCCACTTTAATCTTCTTTATTGCTGAATCAATTACAACTTTACAGCAATTGTTGATTACAACACTGATAGGAAAAATAGCTAGAACTCCGATGTAGAAGAACAATTTGAATCCATGTCGACTGCGTTAGATTTCCTCTTGAAATTCATTGAGATGTCTTTCATGTTTGAAGTGTCGGGTGAGTCGAGAATTCAACAGAGTATCGGTGTTCCAGAAATGAGCCAAAATGATCCCCTTCCTGTTGGAGTAAGTGGGGTATTTATTGGAGAGTTTAGAGTTAGGTCGTGGGTCGTAGACGACTTAGGAATAGGTCGTAGGTCGTGAACGACTTAGTAGACATGGTTTACAGCCTAATAGGAGCGCCCTTGATCACCTGAACAAGTCATAGGTCGTGGGCGACCTAGGGAAGGAACGATATAAGGAAGACAAGTTACCTCGGTTTTGTATAGCTCGTTGTGCCGTTAAGTCCTTAGGTCGCTAGGTCGTTAGACACTTTAGGTCGTTAACTCGTTAGCTCATTAGATCATTAGGCTCTATAATCCATTAGGTCGGTTAATCCACTTAGCTACCAGGTCGCTTCACACTTTAGGTCGCTGCATCCCACAGATAGTTAGGTCGCTTTAGGCCAATAGTTCATTAGGTCGCTTTAGTCCGTTAAGTCGCGAAGCCTCTTTGCTGTGACATGTTGTTGATGGTTAGGTCGTTAGGTCGTTGAGAGTTTTAGTTCGCTAGGTCGTTGGGGATCTTTAGGTCGTTTATTTCCTTAGGTCGCTGTGCCGTGGAATAGTGGAGTTAACCCAGCAGCAGTAGTGAATCCAATGCTTTAAATTCTTTCAAAATTTTATTTTATTTATAAATCACATTTATAAATTTTGCTTATATGATTTCACTGTTTCCCTTTACTTATACAAGATTATTCCATAATTGTAATTCATTTCATTTATAATTCTATACTTATACAATTGTTGCTTTTATATAATTTATTCTTTCACAATTGTTTTTTATTCTGACTATTCGAACATCCTTTGATTCACTTATATATTTTCTTACATTTTCAACAATCAAACAATTCAATTTTACATACACTTTGATAATCCTGAAAAATTATTCCTTTATATATATATATATATAATATAATCGAGGTAAAATTATTTCATTTACCCAATTTAAAATGATATTATGTCGGTTTATCTTGTTTAAGAGTTTAGAAACCGCTATCGACGACAGTTAGCTAGACTGCACCGACCAGAATCTATAAACAATCAACATATAAGTCAACACAATACAAAACAATTTCATATTCATTAACAAATATGCTCTCATATCTATTATTACGCTCAACTCATTCTAGAGTACTGCTGACTCTATCTCTAATGAGTAATTCCCAACAGAGCCAAAGTTGTCACTTAACCATATGCTCTGATACCAAATGTAACGAAGGCGATTTTATCGCGATCCGAAGATCGGCATTCTTACGTCCACTATATCAAATGCCGCATAATCGAATGCCAGAAAACCGATTTGTTAGGGTTAAAAAGAAGAGGTAGAAGAAAAAGATAGAAGAAGTAAGGAAACAGAACTGAAACAATAACAGAATCTCACAGTCGCAGCAGAACAACATATAGTAGATAAATGAATAATTTTTAAAACAAAGAACTATCTCAGTTATTACATTACATTATCATCAGAGTGTACAACAACAATATACATCACAACTGGACAATGGACAGTTATACAAACATGTCCATGCAAGTGAATTTACAGCGGAAAGATAATATCATATATAAGTAATACATCTCGCCATCCAGCTCGCCACTTGGGCTCCATAGCACTTCTGAATCCAGAATGACCTGATAACCTGACTCTAGGCTGCCCGTGTGGAAAATTGTGGGCACCCAGAGTTTAGGAAGAGAACAATAAGCTCCAGGTCAGCCATGGGACTGGTGTGAGAACTTAAAACATTTATTTATCTTTTAAAAGAACAACAACAACAAGGGAAGTGAAAAAAATATCCACAATCTTTTGGAAAATGAAACTACCATAAGGCCTCCCCGCACACACACAATGCAAACGCAGAATTGGAGGTTATTTCTCCTTATAATAGTCAAAGATGCTTACACAAAACAAATCATTTTTGATATTATTATTAGTGCATAGTGTAGAAAGCATTTCAAAAATAGAATATTAATCTTAGCCAACATAGACGTTTCGAACTATGCCTACTATAGCTACCATCTAACCAGTGGTGACCACCATAAGTAAAAGGCAGGTTATACAACTAAAACCGTACTGGGTTTGTATTGGGAATTGGATTTCCAACAAATGGTCAGGCTAAGGAACTTCCTACCGCCACATGGGATCGCCTCTGGCGGGACGTCCCGAGAACCTAACCGGATCTCTGCCAACACAAGGCCGGGTTACCTCTGTAACTAGGTAACTACTACTTGAGTATGCCACTCCCCGGTCCTTTGGGACCTTTATTCGAGGGACCTCTATCACCAATCAACAACCACACAGAAAAAATGAGATTGGAGCAACCACATAGGTTAAGCATCAGGGCTCCATACCTAACACCGCCCTTTTCCAGAAGGAAATGACATAGCCTATGTAACAACCCAAAATTTATATTAATTAAAATTCGAATATTTGATTGATTTTAAATATTAATAAGTGAAATTTATTAGTCGAATAATTTATTTTTCAAATATCTGGATTTAATTGGATAATTAAATCAATAATTTAATAGTTAAAATTACAGAAATAATTGGAAATTGGGTTAAATATGATTGAAAATGATTTGGAAAATTTTATTTTATCATATTGAAGTTAGAATAGCGTTATAGAACTTTTAAAATTGAATTTAAAGTTAATTTGTGAAAATTGAATATTTTAATATTTTATCGACTAGTGAAATTAGCCATTTATCGAACAGTCTCAGAATTGGACGAAACTAGTTCCGTTGGATCCGTAATAGTTTTTTATTATGGATTTCAATTTTCGTAGAAATCGGAGTTTTCGTTTGACCGTGGCAGCTCGAAACGCATCGAAATTGTTTTAATATTAATTTGGCGAGTTAAAATAGTCATTTTTCAAACAGTCTCGGATTTCGTCGAAACCAATTTCATCGGATCCGTAATGTGATATTATTGTATGATTTCAAATTTTGTGTCTATCGGATTTACAGTTTGTTCGGGGCAAGCCAAAACGCCTAGAAAATTGATTAACCGATTTAATTTTAAATCGATCGTTTATTGCCGTAACTCACACAGACGATCAAATTAGCTCCCGAAACCTATTCCATTATGTTCGAAACGCGGGGTAAACCTTAGGAACGCCAATCGACATGCTTCGTTTGGATTTCGGAAAATCCGGGATGAATAGCGTTCGTTGAATTTTCTATAAAAGCCCTTACTTTCTTCATTTTGCAAATAAACCTAGCTGGGGTTTCATGGCCGTCACTTATAATTCAATGGCCAAAAATTTGGGCGCTTCTCCTCCAATTTTCTCTCAATCTACACATTAATTCAAAAGGTTGTCAACTACAAAGTTGTAGATCTCCTTCGAGATCTTTGCATCCATACAGTGATGATGATCTTCGGAGTGACCTGGTGGTGGGATTTTCGCCTTGAAGTCAGGCCGGTTGCGCACGTTTTCCAACTTTAATATGGGGTCAAGCTTCACACTGTTGCAAACGTGGATGATGTCGACAATGGCGAACGTCGTGGTGGCCTTCGATCGAGGCAAACGTCACTGGGGGGGTCGCGTTTTTGAAGAAGGGAGGCGGCAGTAATGGGTTTCACATGTGAACTAAGAAGAGGGGGAAAGGAGAAGGGGGCGGCCTGATGGGGGGGGGGGGGGGAAGGCCAGATCCAACGGCCCAAAAAGAATTTAGGTTTAAAAAAAAAATTGTATTGTAAATTATTATATTATAATTTGTATAACTTTGTAATAGCGTAACTTTTTCATACGAGGTCGAAATCGCACGAAACGAGTTGTGTTGGGTTCGTATGGACGAATACTATGCTATGGAAATGGATTGGAGTCGATTGGAGTCAGTGAAAATTTCAGGTAAAATTAAACGCACGTTTAATTTTATTCGAAATAAAACGCTGAAACGGAATTGAAATCAAGGTGAGAACTTCTCACTCAATCGAATTAGTTTCAATTTTAATTTTAAATAGTTAGATTTAAAATTGTTGATTGTATGCCTGAATGATACATTATTATCTGTTGATTGTTGAAATAGACATTATGCGCCGTTAGTAAGCGGATGTTATTTATTAAAAACATATACCGCGATAATTCCAACTTATATGGAATTGGTATTATATATGTACTTGGAGTTGATTTTCCCGCATTATATAGCGGATGAGACCCTACTACGCCGTCTATTAAGCGGATAGTATTTTATAAATCCCATATACCACGTTATTTCTTCTTGAAGCGAAATTGGTATTGCACTAACATCTTTGGATGTAGGAAAGCAGTTTGGAGGGATCCAACTGGATTCCTCAAACATTTGAATTGGTTTCAATGTTATGTGTTGATCTATTTATAATTTGCGTGATAATCTTTGTGATTGAGATTGCTAAAAGTTAAATTTTAGCCGAATATATTTTGGTATCGTTAGATGCCGAAAATAAATAAAATTTGATTTTTGAAAATTTAAGTTGAGAATTCATAATAAAACTAAATTTTGAAATTGATTCATTTTAAATGAATAAACATTGTAATTTATATGTTATAAAAATTATAATTTTTAAGAAATACAACCAAAATGTGATTTTTTAGATAAATAGTTGATAAATTTATAAAATGGTTTAAATTGGGATTTTTGGATTATTATAAATGATTTATCTAAAATATTTACAAAATTGATACTTATAAGTTAAAATATTGGAATTATAAAACAAGTTTTTATAAGTGTTAAAATGGAATATAAATGGATTTCATAAGTGAATGAAATTCACAGATTTATAAATTGTGAAGTTATGAAATGAATAGATTTGTAAAATAAAAGATTTATAAGTAATTAACTTATAAATCGGATTTTGGTATTTAAATGAGTTATAAATAGAATTTGTTAATAAATTGATTTTGTAGGTTGACGTTATAAAATATAAATGGGATTTGTAAATGTTGTTTTTATAAATCTGAAATTGACTTATTTTAATAAGCAAATTATTATAGCTTACTAAAGGAAGTATATTCACGATTTTAGACAATGGATAATCCTTTATATAAAATGTGTGGAAACGTTAAATTTGGTTAACGTAGTGTATTCACGATTTTGGACAGTGAATATATTATTAAATAAAATGGATATGTTTTGGGAAGTGGTGTTTTAAATAGAATTAAAACGATATAAAGATGTTTTAAAGTGTTTTAAGTATCGAAATCATAGATTTCAACATTCATTGTTGAAATAGACGTTTTCGAGAAATAGAAGGAAATGGTGGACTATAACACTGTTGTTATATTAAATGATTTCCGAAAGGAAATGTTTTATATTGTATTGGGATTTATATACCTATCATAATTCCGAATCCCTATACTAGTGATTTTGGGTTGTCGTAACAATGTTTTACGTAACGTTCGTTTTGACCCAAATAAATGTGTTTAAGAAGATGTTTTCCTGAAAGAATAAAATATATACTTAATTGGAATTTAAGTATATTGAATATTTTCAAAATGTTGAAAATAAATAGATTGTTGAATTGCTTATTATTAAATAAGTATGGAAATGTTTTTCCAATATGAAGTGAATGTTTGAGATTTTATCTTTTAAAGATAAATTGAAAATGAGTATTAGATATCGATTTAAAAATCGTATGTTCATAGATATTTTGGAATTGTAAATTCACTATGGAATTTATAAAAGAAAGGGAAATTAGTTAAAAATAAACGTTGATTTATTTTGAAGTGTGGAGATTAATTTACGGATTTGGAACGTAAATTTAATAAATTGGTAAGGATTTATTTAATTGATTTAAATGAAGCATTTTGAAATGAAAGTTGTAAGGGTGTAAATTTATTTGAAATTGGTTTTCAAATGGTTGAAGTGTGGGATATATATCATATAAAGATATTTTTGAAAATAAATAATTTGGTAAATTATTTGAAATCGGGTGATGTTGTGAATGTTGATTGATAGTTAAATAATCGACTATCAAATATTGACCTTTAAATAGGTATTTGTTGTGAATTGGTTGAAATTGAAATGCTACACTTATTTTTAAATTATTGCGTTCGTTATTCGGATTACCCATTCCGAATAGTGATACGACGTAATGGATAGCATTGAAGACCGGTGGTGAAGACCGGGTATTTGTGAAAACAATAGGATGACCTATCGATTATCTATGCACCGTTAGCTACGGTATGGAGATTTCCTTTGTGATGGGAAGTTTTATTGGAATTGTGAATACCCGGATTGCAAGGGCTTCTTTTGAAGTGCCTTCGGTTCTATTCGAACCGGGAACAGACTTGTATGGTTACGTGTCTGACATTACATTTTGAGATATAAAGCAGATTTCTTTCAAATACATTTCTATTGGTGGCGGAGAATTTATTCTCTTGCTTAACACCCTTCTCTGAGACGTATGCGCTCAGAGGTTATGTAGTTGAAGGTTATCAGCGATATATTCCCTATTTGGTAATGTGGCATGCTGAGTGTTGTTGTGCGATGATTATTTATTGATCATTTGTTGATCAAAGTGTGGCTTTGTGCCTAGCTTTGTGGACGAGACTTCGTCAGACCTCACTCCCCGGAAATGGTTAAAACAGGAATATGCGGCAAGGTTATGAGGGTCGCGCCCTTTAGGGTATGTCATTTCCTTCTGGAAAGGGTGGTATCATGGTATGGAGCCCACATACTTACTCATGTTGATGCAGTATATCTATTACTGTGTGGTGTTGTTGGAATCGAGCGCTCGGATAAAAGTCCAAAGGGACCGGGGGATGGCATATTCGTGTAGTAGTTACCTAGTGACAAAGGTAACCCGGCCTTGTGTTGGCAGAGAGCTAGTTAATTTCTCAGGACGTCCCGCCAGAGGCGATCCCATGTGGCAGTAGGAAGTTCCTTAGCCTGACCATTTGTTGGAAATCCAAAGAAACAATACGAACCTTGTACGATTTTAGTTGTATAACCTGCCATGGAATGTGGCGCTAACCTGCTATTGAACATGGTAGGTATAGTAGGCATACGATAATGGTTGTATGTTGGCTAAGATTTATATCTTTACTTTCGAAATGATTTTTCCTACACTATGCACTAGTAATAATATCGAATGTTTTTTTTAATGCGTATCAAGCATCTTTGACTATCATAAGAAGAAATCACCTCCAATTCTGCGTTTGCATTGTGTGTGTGGCGGTAGGTCTTATGGTAGTCTCATTTTCCAAAAGCATTGCGAATTGACTTAAAAATTTTCTTTGTTTTTTTTTGTTTTAAAAGATAAACTGTTTTAGTTCTCACACCAGTCCCATGGCTAACTCGGAGTTTATTGTTTTCCTTCCTAAACTCTGGGTGCCCTCCAATTTTCACACGGGCAGTCAAGAGTCAGGTTAATCAGGATATTCTGGAATTCAGGAGTTGTTGGAGGCAAGCTGGATGACATGGCGTATTAACTAGCATATAGTATTTCTTTTCCGCTGTTTATTGTTGTACACTCTGATGATGTAATGTAAAGTGATGCAATGTAATAACTGATATAGTTCTTTGTTTAAAGGTTATTCATTTATCTATCATATGTTGTTCCGCTGCGATTGTGAGATTCTGATATTGTTCTGTTGTTTTCTTTTTCTTTCTCTCTTCTTCTACCTTTTCTTCTTCTTAAACCATAATGGTACGGTTTTCCGGAATTCGATTGCTCGACAGTTGATACGATGGACGTATTGATGTCGGTTTTCGAGCAATACCTAATAGAGCCATGGTTGTATTTGTTAGTGAATATAAAATTATTTTATATTGTGATGGTTGGTTTGTTGAGTGGTATATGGATTCTGGTCGGTATTGTCCGTACAACTCTATCGATAGGGATCTCTAAACACTTGTTCATAACAATTCGGCACGATATCGTTTTAAATTGGGTAAATGAAATAATTTTACCTTGATTATATTTTATATATAAAGGAATGATTTTTCAGAATTATTAAATTATTTATAAACTGATTGTTTGGTTGTTGAGTAAGTTAAATTAAAACAACAGCTGTAAAAGAATGAATTGTATAAGCAAATGAATTATAAGTATGGAATTATAATTAAAATGATTTACAATTTTGAAATAATCTTATATATAAATAATGAAATTTTATAAGGAAAGATTTGTAAATGTAATTTATAAATAAAAGGAATATTTTTGAAAGAATTTAAAGCACTGAAATTCACTATTGTTGCTGGGAAATAATAAGGATGATGACTGCAGCAGCATCATCAGTATCATTTTCGAGTTTCTACGTGAGGGATTTGCTACCATAGTAAATTGAAATTGAAGTTTTGTTGTGATAAACAAAATTTAAAATTTAAAAATCCAAGTTGAAATTGATGAATATAAGTGAAATGAATTTTGAACTTATAGTAGGAGATAATAAATTTAGCTTTGGATAAGTAAATGGATTTGGAAGTTTAAATATATAAGTTGTATAACTTAGAAAATGAGAAAATGTAAGTGAAACCAATAGTTAAAATGGTTAAACAGATGATGTTTAAATGGAATATAACTTAAGTAAAATTTAATGAAGTTGATTATGGTATCGAAGTAAATTAATCAAGAGAAGTGATGAATATGAACTTGAGTTATATAAATGAAATTCAACTTTAAATTGTTAAATGAATTAGCTATTGAACTAATGAATGAATTGAATGTAAATCAATTGAATGTAAATAAGTTGTTATGAAATAATGAATGAAGTGTTAATTCATTGAAAGCCAGTATAATTAGAAGTTGAATAATTGAATGAAAACCAATTTAATATCAACCAATTGGAATTAAAAGTGTTGAAACCAAATTGAATGAATGTAAGAGAAGTAAATAATTTGGTTATGCTGAACATACATTGGTTGTCATATGGATGTTAGTTGATTGTATATAAAATTCATTAAGTGTTAGTGAAATTAAATTTGTGAAATTGAGAGCTATGTAATTGAATTCAAATTGGAAGAAAATGAATTTGAATAGAATTGAATTTGATTTGGAAGTGAACTAAAATGAATGTAAATTAGTGAATGTATACTAATTGGAAATGAATACATGAATGTTGTAAAATCCAATGTTAATGAATCAAATGTGATTAAAATTGGAAAACCAATTCATTGAATATTAATGAGAATACGAATGAATATTTATTTGGTTAGTTGGATGATGGTTGGATTGTTGTTTTGATTGCATTATTGTTTGGTTGCAATTGCTATATTGGCACATCTAGTTGATATTACTTTCATATATGCATGTTTCTCATGGTTTGTTGAGTGTTTAGTAGGTGCGGATTGCGCTTGCTTCGCATTTGGAGCTCGCTTTCGCGCTATATTAGCCGTATACGCTCGCTAATAATAAATAAGGTACATATCTCGGATTACATACCGTACTTTTACACTTTTTCCCTGCGGGATGCCTCGTCACTTGATGAGATGTATATTTGAGATATATATACTGTCATTTTTTTTCGAATATAGCCGCACAAAGGAGACTACGGCGAATTTTTCCGAATATTTAAGGCATTAGAAATTTTTTGGCAATTTTGGAAAATTTTGAAAACTATAACTAAGTATGATTTGAAAACTTAGTAAAGTTATTGTATGAAGTTTAACTATGAATTTTGGGAAAATTAAACACTTAAGAAATTTGTAAATCAAACTTGAAAGATTTGTTTTGAAGAGATAATGGATTTCAAAACTTTTTCTTACTTGGTAATTTCGAGGATGAAATTCTTTTAAGGGGGGAAGTTTGTAACGTCCCAGAATTTCTATTAATTAAAATTCTAATATTTAATTGATTTTAAATATTAATAAGTGAAATTTATTAGTCGAATAATTTATTTTTCGAATATCTGGATTTAATTGGATAATTAAATCAATAATTTAATAGTTAAAATTACAGAAATAATTGGAAATTGGGTTAAATATGATTGAAAATGATTTGGAAAATTTTATTTTATCATATTGAAGTTAGAATAACATTATAGAACTTTTAAAATTGAATTTAAAGTTAATTTGTGAAAATTGAATAATTTAATATTTTATCGACTAGTGAAATTAGCCATTTTTCGAATAGTCTCAGAATTGGACGAAACTAGTTCCATTGGATCCGTAATAGTTTGTTATTATCGGATTTCAATTTTCGTAGCAATCGGAGTTTTCGTTTGACCGTGGCAGCTCGAAACGCATCGAAATTGTTTTAATATTAATTTGGCGAGTTAAAATAGTCATTTTTCAAACAGTCTCGGATTTCGACGAAACTAGTTTCATCGGATCCGTAATGTGATATTATTATATGATTTCAAATTTTGTTTCAATCGGATTTACGGTTTGTTCGAGGCAAGCCAAAACGCCTAGAAAATTGATTAACCGATTTAATTTTAAATCGATCGTTTATTGCCATAACTCACACAGATGATCGAATTAGCTCCCGAAACCTATTCCATTGTGTCCGGAACGCGGGGTAAACCTTAGGAACGCCAACCGGCACGCTACATTTGGAGTTCGGAAAATCCGGGATGAATAGTGTTCGTTGAATTTTCTATAAAAGCCCTTGCTTTCTTCATTTTGCAAATAAACCTAGCTGGGGTTTCATGGCCGTCACTTATAATTCAATGGCCAGAAATTTGCGTGCTTCTACTCCAATTTTCTCTCAATCTACACATTAATTCAAAAAGTTGTCAACTACAAAGTTGTAGATCTCCTCGAGATCTTTGCATCCATACGGTGATGATGATCATCGAAACGACATGGTGGTGGGATTTTCGCCTTGAAGTCAGGCCGGTTGCGCACGTTTTCCAACTTTAATATGGGGCCGAGCTTCACACTGTTGCAAACGTGGATGATGTCGACAATGGCGAACGTCGTGGTGGCCTTCGATCGAGGCAAACGTCACCGGGGGGGGGGGGGTCGCGTTTTTGAAGAAGGGAGGCGGCAGTAATGGGTTTCACGTGTGAACGAAGAAGAGGGGGAAAGGAGAAGGGAGCGGCCTGATGGGGGGGAAGGCCAGATCCAACGGCCCAGAAAGAATTTAGGTTTAAAAAAAAATTGTATTGTAAATTATTATATTATAATTCGTATAACTTTGTAATAGCGTAACTTTTTCATACGAGGTCGAAATCGCACGAAACAAGTTGCGTTGGGTTCGTATGGACGAATACTACGCTATGGATTTGGATTGGAGTCGATTGGAGTCAGTGAAAATTTCGGATAAAATTAAACGCACGTTTAATTTTATTCGAAATAAAACGCTGAAACGGAATTGAAATCAAGTTGAGAACTTCTCACTCAATCGAATTAGTTTCGATTTTAATTTTAAATAGTTAGATTTAAAATTGTTGATTGTATGCCTAAATGATAAATTATTATCTGTTGATTGTTGAAATAGACATTATGCGCCGTTAGTAAGCGGATGTTATTTATTAAAAACATATACCGTGATAATTCCAACTTATATGGAATTGGTATTATATATGTACTTGGAGTTGATTTTCCCGCATTATATAGCGGATGAGACCAAATTGCGCCGTTTATTAAGCGGATAGTATTTTATAAATCCTATATACCGCGATATTTCTTCTTGAAGCGAAATTGGTATTGTACTAACATCTTTGGATGTAGGGAAACAGGTTGGAGGGATCCAACTGGATTCCTCAAACATTTGAATTGGTTTCAATGTTATGTGTTGATCTATTTATAATTTGCGTGATTATCTTTGTGATTGAGATTGTTAGAGGCTAAATTTTAGCCGAATATATTTTGGTATCATTAGATGCCGAAAATAAATAAAATTTAATTTTTGAAAATTTAAGTTGAGAATTCCTAATAAAATTAAATTTTGAAATTGATTCATTTTAAATGAATAAACATTGTAATTTATATGTTATAAAATTATGATTTTTGTGAAATATAACCAAAATGTGATTTTTTAGATAAATAGTTGATAAATTTATAAAATGGTTTAAATTGGGATTTTTGAATTATTATAAATGATTTATCTAAAATATTTATAAAATTGATACTTATGAGTTAAAATAGTGGAATTATAAAACAAGTTTTTAGTGTTAAAATGGAATATAAATGGATTTCATAAGTGAATGAAATTCACAGATTTATAAATTGTGAAGTTATGAAATGAATAGATTTGTAAAATAAAAGATTTATAAGTAATTAACTTATAAATCGGATTTTGGTATTTAAATGAGGTATAAATAGAATTTGTTAATAAATTGATTTTGTAAGTTGAAGTTATAAAATATAAATGGGATTTGTAAACGTTGTTTTTATAAATCTGAAATTGACTTATTTTAATAAGTAAATTATTATAGCTTACTAAAGGAAGTATATTCACGATTTTAGGCAATAGATAATCCTTTATATAAAATGTGTGGAAACGTTAAATTTGGTTAACGTAGTATATTGACGATTTTGGACAGTGAATATATTATTAAATAAAATGGATATGTTTTGGGAAGTGGTGTTTTAAATAGAATTAAAGCGATTTAAAGATGTTTTAAAATGTGTTAAGTATCGAAATCATAGATTTCAACATTCATTGTTGAAATAGACGTTTTCGAGAAATAGAAGGAAATGGTGGACTATAACACTGTTGTTATAGTAAATGATTTCCGAAAGGAAATGTTTTATATTGTGTTGGGATTTATATACCTATCTTAATTTCGAATCCCTATACTAGTGATTTTGGGTTGTCGTAACGAAGTTTTACGTAACGTTCGTTTTGACCTAAATAAATGTATTTAAGAAGATGTTTTCCTGAAAGAATAAAACATATACTTAATTTGAATTTAAGTATATTGAATATTTTCAAAAATTTGAAAATAAATAGATTGATGAATTGCTTATTATTAAATAAGTATGGAAATATTTTTCCAATAAGAAGTGAATGTTTGAGATTTTATCTTTTAAAGATAAATTTAAAATGAATATTAGAAATCGATTTAAAAATCGCATATTCATAGATATTTTGGAATTGTAAATTCACTATCGAATTTATAAAAGAAAGGGAAATTGGTTAAAAATAAACGTTGATTTATTTTGAAGTGTGGAGATTAGTTTACGGATTTGGAACGTAAATTTAATAAATTGGTAAGGATTTGTTTAATTGATTTAAATGAACCATTTTGAAATGAAAGTTGTAAGGGTGTAAATTTATTTGAAATTTGTTTTCAAATGGTTGAATTGTGGGATATATATCTTATAAAGATACTTTTGAAAATAAATAATTGGGGAAATTATTTGAAATCGGGTGATGTTGTGAATGTTGATTGATAGTTAAATAACCGACTATCAAATATTGACCTTTAAATAGATATTTGTTGTGAATTGGTTGAAATTGAAATGCTACACTTATTTTTAAATTATTGCGCTCGTTATTCGGATTACCCATTCCGAATAGTGATACGACGTAATGGATAGCATTGAAGACCAGTGGTGAAGACCGGGTATTTGTGAAAACGATAGGATGATCTATCGATTTTCTATGCACCTTTAGCTACGGTATGGAGATTTCCTTTGTGATGGGATGTTTTATCGGGATTGTGAATACCCGGATTGCAAGGGCTTCTTTTGAAGTGCCTTCGGTTCTGTTCGAACCTGGAACAGACTTGTATGATTACGTGTCTGACATTACATTTTGAGATATAAATCAGATTTCTTTCAAATATATTTCTGTTGGTGGCGGAGAATTTATTCTCTAGCTTAACATCCTTCTCTGAAACGTACGCGCTCAGAGGTTATGTAGTTGAAGGTTATCAACGATATATTCCCAATTTGGTAATGTGGCATACTGAGTGTTGCTGTGTGATGATTATTTATTGATCATTTGTTGATCAAAGCGTGGCTTTGTGCCTAGCTTTGTGGACGAGACTTCGTCAGACCTCATTCCCCGGAAATGGTCAAAACAGGAATATGCGGCAAGGTTATGAGGGTCGCGCCCTTTAGGGTATGTCATTTCCTTCTGGAAAGGGTGTTATCATGGTATGAAGCCCAGATACTTACTCATGTTGATACACTATATCTATTACTGTGTGGTGTTGTTGGAATCGAGAGCTCGGATAAAAGTCCAAAGGGACCGGGGGATGGCATATTCGTGTAGTAGTTACCTAGTGACAAAGGTAACCCGACCTTGTGTTGGCAGAGAGCTGGTTAAGTTCTCGGTACGTCCCGCCAGAGGCGATCCCATGTGGCAGTAGGAAGTTCCTTAGCCTGACCATTTGTTGGAGATCCAAAAAAACAATACGATCCTTGTATGGTTTTAGTTGTATAACCTTCCATGGAATGTGGCGGTAACCTGCTATTGAACATGGTAGCTATAGTAGGCATACGATAATGGTCGTATGTTGGCTAAGATTTATATTTGTACTTTCGAAATGATTTTTCCTACACTATGCACTAGTAATAATATCGAATGTTTCTTTTTAATGCGTATCAAGCATCTTTGACTATCATAAGAAGAAATCTCCTCCATTTCTGCGTTTGCATTGTGTGTGTGGCGGGAGGTCTTATGGTAGTCTCATTTTCCAAAAGCATTGCGAATTGACTTTAAAATTTTCTTTGTTGTTGTTGTTGTTTTAAAAGATAAACTGTTTAAGTTCTCACACCAGTCCCATGACTAACTCTGAGTTTATTGTTTTCCTTCCTAAACTCTGGTGCCCACCAATTTCGACACGGGCAGTCAAGAGTCAGGTTAATCAGGATATTCTGGAATTCAGGAGTTGTTGGAGGCATGCTGGATGGCATGGCGTATTCACTAGTATATAGTATTTCTTTTCCGCTGTTTGTTGTTGTACACTCTGATGATGTAATGTAAAGTGATGCAATGTAATAACTTATATAGTTCTTTGTTTAAAGTTTATTCATTTATCTATTATATGTTGTTCCGCTATGATTGTGAGATTCTGATATTGTTCTGTTGTTTTCTTTTTCTTTCTCTCTTCTTCTAACTTTTCTTCTTCCTAAACCATAACGGTACGGTTTTCCGGCATTCGATTGCTCGACAGTTGATACAGTGGACGTATTGATGTCGGTTTTCGAGCGTCGAAAAGCTTGATCGTCACATCCTAAAGGGAGCGACCCTCATAACCTTGTCGCATATTCCTGTTTTGACCATTTCCGGGGTGTGAGGTCCGACGAAGTCTCGTCCACAAAGCTACGCTTTTTCACAAAGCCACGCTTTGATCAACCAATGATCAATAAATAATCATCACACAGCAACACTCAGCATGCCTCATTACCAAATTGGGAGTATATCGCTGATAACCTTCAACTACAAAACCTCTAAGCTCGTACGTCTCCGAGAAGGGCGTTAAGCTAAGAGAATAAATTCTCCGTCACCAACAGAGATGTGTTTGAAAGAAACCTGCTTTATATCTCAACATGTAATGTCAGACACGTAACCATACAAGTCTATTCTGGGTTCGAACAGAACCGAAGGCACTTCTAAAGATGCCCTTGCAATCCGGGTATTCACAATCCCGATCGAATTTTCCATCACAAAGGAAATCTCCATACCGTAGCTAACGGTGCACAGACAATCGATAGGTCATCCTATCGTTTTCACAAATACCCGGTCTTCAACACCGGCCTTCATTGCTATCCATTACGTCGTATCACTACTCGAAATGGTTAATCCAAATAACGAGCGCAATAATTTAAAAATAAGTGTAGCATTCAATTTCAACCAATTCACAACAAATAGTCATTTGAAGGTCAATATTGATAGTCGGTTATTTAACTATCAATCGATATTCACAACATAACCCGATTTCAAATAATTTCCCAAATTATTTATTTTCAGAAATATCTTTACAAGATATAATTTCCACACTTCAACCATTTGAAAACAAATTCCAAATTATTTTTCACCTTTACAGCTTCCATTTCAAAATGGTTCATTTAAACCAATTAAATAAATGCTTACCGATTTGTTAAATTTACGTTCCAAATCCATAAATTTATTCCCACACTTTTAAAAATAAATCAATGTTTATTTTTTTAAACAAACCTCCCTTTCCATTATATATTCCATGGTGAATTTAAATTTTCAAATATCCACTGATATACGATTTTCAGTCGATTTCAAATATTCACTTTCTATTTATCTTTAAAAGATATAATCTCAAAGCATTCACTTCATATTGGAAAACATTTCCATACTTATTCAATAATAGGTAATTCACAAATCCATTTATTTTCAACATTTGGAAAATATTCAATATACTTAAATCCAATTTAGGTATATATTTTAGTCTTTAAGGAAAACTTCTCTTAAACACATTTATTTGAGTCAAAACGAATGTTGCGTAAAACATCGTTACGATAACTCAAAATCACTAGTATAGGGATTCGAAATTAAGATAGATATATAAACCCCAATACTATACAAAACTTTTCCTTTCGGATATCATTTACTATAACAACAGTGTTATAGTCCACCATTTCCTTCTATTTCTCGAAAACGTCTATTTCAACAATAAATGTTGAAATCTATGGTTTCGATACTTAATACATTTTAAAATATTTTTGAATTGTTTTAATTCAATTTAAAATATCACTTTCCCAAAATATTTCGAGAGCACGGCCGAAATTAAGATAGATATATAAACCCCAATACTATACAAAACTTTTCCTTTCGGAAATCATTTACTATAACAACAGTGTTATAGTCCACCATTCCCTTTTGTTTCTCGAAAACGTCTATTTGTACAATAAATGTTGAAATCTATGGTTTCGATACTTAATACATTTTAGAACATTTTTGAATCGTTTTAATTCTATTTAAAATATCACTTTCCCAAAATATTTCAAGAGCACGTAACATACAAGTCTGTTCCAGGTTCGAACAGAACCGAAGGCACTTCCAAAGAAGCCCTTGCAATCCGGGTATTCACAATCCCGATCGAATTTCCCATCACAAAGCAAATCTCCATACCGTAGCTAACGGTGTAGAGACAATCGATAGGTCATCCTATCGTTTTCACAAATACCCGGTCTTCAACACCGTTCTTCAATGCTATCCATTACGTCTTATCACTATTCGAAATGGGTAATCCGAATAGCGAGAGCAATAATTTAAAAATAAGTGCAGCATTCAATTTCAACCAATCCACAACAAATAGCCATTTAAAGGTCAATATTGATAGCCGGTTATTTCACTATCAATCAATATTCACAACATAACCCGATTTCAAATAATTTCCCAAATTATTTATTTTCAGAAATATCTTTGCAAGATATAGTTTCCACACTTCAACCATTTGAAAAACAATTCCAAATTATTTTTCACCTTTACAGCTTCCATTTCAAAATGGTTCATTTAAACTGACTAAATAAATCCTTACCGATTTCTTAAATTTACATTCCAAATCCGTAAATTTATTCCCACACTTTT
Source organism: Allium cepa (assembly GCA_030765085.1). Lineage (NCBI taxonomy): Eukaryota > Viridiplantae > Streptophyta > Magnoliopsida > Asparagales > Amaryllidaceae > Allium > Allium cepa. The sequence goes on along the minus strand of CM060929.1, from coordinate 83,819,469 downwards.
AAAATAAATCAATGTTTATTTTTTTAAACAAATTTCCCTTTCCTTTATATATTCCATAGTGAATTTAAATTTTCAAATATCCACTGATATACGATTTTCAATCGATTTCAAATATTCACTTTCTATTTAACTTTAAAAGATATAATCTTAAAGCATTCACTTCATATTGGAAAACATTATCATACTTATTCAATAATAAGTAATTCACAAATCCATTTATTTTCAACATTTGGAAAATACTCAATATACTTAAATCCAAATTAAATATATATTTTATTCTTTATGGAAAACTTCTCTTCAACACATTTATTTGAGTCAAAACGAATGTTGCGTAAAACATCGTTACGATAACCCAAAATCATGAGTATAGGGATTCGAAATTAAGATAGATATATAAACCCCAATACTATACAAAACTTTTCCTTTCGGATATCATTTACTATAACAACAGTGTTATAGTCCACCATTTCCTTATGTTTCTCGAAAACGTCTATTTCAACAATAAATGTTGAAATCTATGGTTTCTATACTTAATACATTATGAAACATTTTTGAATTGTTTTAATTCTACTTAAAATATCACTTTCACAAAATATTTCTTTAATATATTATTCACCGTCCAAAATCGTGAATATACTTCGTTAACCAAATTCAATTTCTACATATTTATTTAAAGGATTATCCACTGTCCCAAAATCGTGGATATATCTCCTTTAATAAGCTATAATAATTAAACTTATCAAAATAAGTCGATTTTGGATTTATAAAACAACGTTTATAAATTCCATTTATACTTTATAACAACTTCAACTTATAAAATCACTTTATTAACAAATTCTATCCATATCCCATTTATACGCAAAAATCCAATTTATAAGTTAATTACTTATAAATCTTTTATTTTACAAAATCTATTCATTTTATAACTTCACAATTTATAAACTATAGATTTCATCCATTTATGAAATCCATTTATACTTCATTTTAGTACTTATAAAACTCGTTTTATAATTCCAATATTTTAATTTACAAATATCAATTTTATAAATCTTTTATATAAATCATTTATAATAATTTAAAAATCCCAATTTAAACCATTTTATAAATTAATCAACTACTTATTTCAAAAAGATACATTTCGGTTATATTTCACAAAATCATAATTTTTATAACATAAAAATCTCAACATTTATTTATTTAAAATGAATCAATTTCAAAATTAAATTTTATAATGAATTCTCAACTTAAATTTTCAAAAATCAAATTTTATTTATTTTCGGCATCTAACGATACCAAAAATATATTCAACTAAAATTTAGCCTTTAACGATTTCAAGCACAATGATTGTCACGCAGATTATAAATAGATCAACACATAACATTGAAACAAATTCAAATGTTTGAGGAATCTAGTTGGATCCCTCCAACATGTTTCCCTGCATCCAAACATGTTAGCACAATACCAATCCCGCTTCATGATGGAATATCGCGGTATATGGGATTTATAAAATATATCCACTATTATGCGGCGCAGTAGGGTCTCATCCGCTATATAATGCGGGAAATCAACTCCAAGTACATATATAATACCAATTCCATATCAAGTTGGAATTATCACGGTATATGTGTTTAATAAATAACATCCGCCTAATATACGGCGTATAGGGTCTATTTCAATACAACAGATAACAATTTATCATCCAATCACACAATCAAGCAATTTTAAATCTAACCATTTAAAATTTAAATCGAAACAAATCGATTGAGTGAGAAGTTCTCACCTTGAGTTTCCGACAACATTTGTAGCGGTTTATTTCGAATAAAATTAAACGTGTGTTTAATTTTACCCGAAATTATCACTAGCTCCAAACGACTCCAAACAAGCTCCATTGCATAGTGCTCGACAAAACGAACCCGACTCGTTTCGTGCGTTTTCGATCTCGTATCGAAAAGTTATGCTAGTTTAAAGTTTACCTGAATTATAATATAAACAATTTACAATTTATTTTAATTTTTATAACCTAAATACATCAGGGCCGTTGGATTTCTTTACTCGGATCCTGGCCGTTGCACCCATCTTCTCCAACGCAGGTTTTAAACGCACGCATACAACCCAATTGCCGCCGCTTAAACCTAATGGTCGTGGCCACCACGCTCGCCTTTGCATCGATCAGCACCCACCGTTTGAAGCGCCATCACGAACTCCATGACGCAGCGGAATTAACAAACTTTGACGTGCTAGTAATGTTTGTTACGAATTGATGCAATTTCTTCCTCACGAAATGATTCGTGTCAAGTAAAACAAGATAAATGCCCAAATCCGTTTCTCGAGATACCGGATTCTAACTTTCTTCAACACGTTGATCGCGCACGATACCGCGTTAGAAGATCTACGATCCTTCGACGTTGATCTTACGCACGAGATTCTGTGAATCGGCTTCAAATTCGTTGATTCGAGCGCACTCGAATAACCGAAGATGGAGAAAGGAGCTCACACTCAACTTCCAATTTTAAAAGAGGTACAAAGCACTCAACAAATTTTATTCAAAATCAACCAACTTTTACAAACGACCAACACCCCTATTTATAGAAATTTTACAACACAGCAGACCGACCTAGCACATGCGACCTAACATCCCGTTACAACATACATGCGACATAACAGCATACACGACCTACGACATAACAAATTACAGTATCACGCGACTTAACACTTGAGCGACTTAACGGCATACACAGCTTCAAGAATCTTAAGGGACATAACTCTAGAGCGACCTAAGAGATAGCATAAGCTGAGCGACCTAACTTCATGCGACTTAACTTCAAGAGCGTCATAAGCAATTGAGCGGCTTAACTGGAACGACTTAACACATACAAGCGACCTAACTCTTTAGGTCGTAACTAGCTTGTGAGCGACCTAGAGAAAGCTCGCATAACTCATTATCCTGGTGCACTGCTTCCTCCTTCCCTCGTATCTCGCTAAGCAGTAACCCGCTAGGTCGCTGGCGACTTAAGGCACGCGACCTAAGGAATAGCGGCTTACGTAGTTGAGTCGTTGGCGACTTCATACAGCTCGCGAACGACGTTCGACTGAAAGCATGGTGCACTGCATCATCCTCCCCTGGTTGAAAAGAATTCGACCCCGAATTCACGCTCTCCTCTTCTTCGACACACTTATCACCAGGATATGGAATTAAGTATTTGACGTTGAAAATGTCTGCAGTATGGATATGATCCGGCAGTCTCAACTGATATGCATTATCATTGATCTTCTTCAAGATTCCTACTGGACCAATCTTTCGAGGTTTCAATTTGTTGTAAGTTCCAACTGGAAAACGATCTTTCGCTAATATTGCATAAACATAATCACCCTCTTTGAAGTCCACAATCCTTCGCTTCTTATCTGCCAGTTGCTTATACTTCTCATTTGACTTAAGCAATCATTCATGAACAATCCCGTGACACTCCTGCAACTCATTCATGAAATCAAAAGCTTGTTTAACAACCCCTTTCTGATGTAAAATTATCGAAAAATCCAACGGTCCCTTCGGAGTGGCTGAATATACTACTTGAAATGAACTGAATCCAGTACTTCGATTAACATCATGATTATGTGTGAATTCAGCCTGACACAAATTCACATGCCAGCTCTTCAAATTATCCTTCACAAGACATCTCAACAAGTTTCCCAAAGATCCGTTCACCACTTCCGCTTGCCATCCGTTTGTGGATGATATGCGCTACTAAAATTCAGCTTAGTCCCAACCATCTTCAACAGACTCAACCAAAAATGACTTAGAAATCGAGTATCCCGGTCAGAAACAATGGTCTCAGGTAGCCTATGTAATCGATAAACCTCTTTAAAGAACAATTGAGCAACACGGACTGCATTTGCGGTCTTTTTACAAGCTATAAGATGTGCCATTTTCGAAAATCTATCCACCACAACATATATAGAATCATTCCCTCATTGAGTTCTTGGCAAACCCAAAACAAAATCCATACTAACATCAACCCATGGTCTAGTAGGCACAGGCAATGGCATATACAATCCTGCATTCGTAGCTGTTCCTTTGGAAACTTGACATATGTGACATCTCTGCACAAATCTTTCAACTTCTTTCTCATGGAAGGCCAAAAATATGATTGAGAAATCAACTGCAAGGTACGATCTCTTCCCACATGACCTTCTTCATGCAACTCTTTCACAATCTTCATTCGTAAACTGCACTCTGGTATACACAACCGATTTCCTTTGAATAGAAAACCATCTACCAACACATACTCATCTGTCTTCCCTTTCTCGACTTCATCTACAATCTAAGCAAAGTAAGGATCTTTCTCAAACAATTCTGGAAATACATCAAACCCCGTCACTTCAACTCTCATCGTAGTCAACAAATGATTTCTTCTACTCAATGCATCTGCCACCCGATTTATAACTCCCGACTTATGCTTTACAACAAATGTAAACTATTGCAAGTATGCGATCCATAAAGCATGCCTGGCTGCAATCTTATCATGTCCCTGCAAATGCTTTAACGCTTTGTGGTCCCTATATAACACAAACTCTTTATGAAACAAATAGTGTCTCCAATGCTTTATGGCTTGGACAATAGCATAGAACTCCAAGTCATAGGTACTGTATCTTGTCTTGGCTCCAGAAAGTTTCTCGCTAAATAAGCAATTGGACGCCCCTTTTGACTTAACACCCCACCAATTCCAACTTTAGGCGCATCAATATTCAGCTAAAAGAGTAACTGAAAGTCCGGGTATCTAAGAATCGGTGTTGTAGTCAAGAGTGTCTTGATGTGTTGGAAAGCAGAATCAGCCTCTTCAGTCCACACAAACTGCTTTTCTTTCGTACAATCTGTCAGTGGTGCCATCACGCTACTGAAATGTGGAATAAACCTTCGGTAGAATGATGCTAACCCATGGAAACTTCTCACTTCAGTTATAGTCCTGGGTTGTGGCCAATCCTTGATTTCTTCAACTTTAACTTGATCCACATGAATACCTTCATTGGACAACATATGTCCCAAGAACAAAATACTATGTGTCATGAATATGCACTTCTTTGTTGCCGTGTAAAATTGCTCGTGACGAAGTATCATTAACACTTCCCGCAAGTGTTGTAGATGTTCTTCTGTGCTTCCACTATATATCAATATATCATCAAAGTATACCGCCATGAACTTTCCAATAAATGGTCGAAAGATCTAATTCATCACTCTCATAAAAGCACTGGGTGCATTCGAAAGACCAAATGGCTTGACCAGCCATTCATACAATCCCTCCCGTGTCCTGAAGGCAGTCTTCCATTCATCCCCTGGTCGAATTCGAATCTGATGATTCCACTCTTCAGATCAATCTTTGAAAAGATAGCAGCTCCGCTCAACTGATCTAACAAGTCGTCCAATCTTGGCATCGGAAATCTGTACCTCAGTGTAATCTTGTTTAGTGCTCGACTATCTGTACTCATTCTCCAAGTTCTATCCTTCTTTGGCACTAACAAGGCTGGTACTGCACAAGGACTTAAACTTTCTTGTACGTGCCCTTGTTCAAGTAACTCCTCCACCTACCTTCTCAAATCTTCGTGCTCCTTTGGACTCATTCTATAATGTGGTCTATGTGGTAACACAGCTCCCGGAACAAGATCAATTGGTGTTGTATGTCTCTCAATGGTGGCAACTCTTTTGGTAATTCTTCAGGAAATACATCTTCAAATTCCTTCAACACTGGCTTAACTTCCTCAGGAATTTCTACCGTTTCACTACTTTCACGTTCAATCAACAGAAATACTTCAGGCTCATCCTCTACTTCTTTGACAAACTCCTTCAAAGATAACAGAGTCTTTAGTTACTTGATTTCCTCCAACTTGCTTTCACTTTGTTGTCGCTTTTTAGGAACTAAAGTGATTCTAGTGCCATTGAACATGAAACTATAGCAGTTAGTCCTACCATCGTGTTGCATAGCCTATCAAATTGCCACGGTCTTCCCAACAACAAATGACATACATCCATATCTACCACGTCACACCAAATTTCATCCTTGTACTTCTTTCCGATGGAAAAAGTTGCACAAGCTCTTCGACTAACCTTCACTTCCCCACCTTTCCTCAGCCAAGCCAATTTGTAGGGTTTGGGATGCTTCTCTTTCTTTAACGCTAACTTCTTTACAGCTTCTGTAGAGATGATGTTATCACAACTTCCTGCATCGATAACAAACTTACAAATCTTTCCCAAAATAGTGCATGTCGACTAAAAAATATTACTCCTCAACCAGCTAGTCTCCTCTTCCTGCTTTGGCGTCAAGCAAGATCTCCTCATCATTAAAGAATATCCCTCGTCTCCCGCCAATAATTCTTTTACCTCCTCAACTTGTGGTGAATTGGAACATTCTATTTCTGCATCCTCATTCTCAAGCTCAACAACCATCGCTCGCTTCTTAGGCTTCGGGCATTCATTACTTTTATGACCAAACTCCTGACAATTATAACCCTTGAAATTGTTGTTGACCTTGGTCTTAGAAACTTCATTGACAGCCGGTTTACTAACAGCCTTGGAAACATTAGTACTGCTACTAGCCCCTTTCACTTGATTGATCGAACTTGTAAATGCAACACCTCCTCTTCTACCATGCTTCTTGTAAGCTAGAGCCTTCTGGTGTGCTTCAGCAACGGATCTTGGATCAAACATATTTACCATGTCCTGAATTTGCATTCTCAATCCTCCAACAAATCTAGATGTCAATTGTTCCTCCGTTTCCATAATATCGTTTCTAGCAATCAATTGATAAAACTCATCTGCATAATCATTTACCGACTTTGTCCCTTGTCTCAAATTCTATAAGCGCTGATACATAAGAGACTGATAATTATAAGGCAAGAAAGTAGCCTTCATCAACTTCTTCATCTTTTCCCATGAAACAATCTTCGACTTTCCCATTCTTTCCCGTGTAAGTTTAGTTTGTTGCCAACATGCCATTGCTCTACCCCTCAATCGTGTAGCTACCAACTTAACTCTACGATGCTCGGGTACTTCGTTGAAGTCAAAAATTCCTTCAACATTTGATAACCAATCCAGAAACTCTTCTTCTATCATCCCCCCTTTGAATTCTGGAATTTCTGTTTTCATACCTGATTCCCATTTACGATCATTCTCTGAATCAATATATCGATTTCGCACTAGGCCTCGATCTCGATCATGAACACTTCCTCTATCACCATATTCCTCAAAATCATATGTATGTCGATATCGATCTCGTCTATCTAAATATTTATGACTATGTATGTCCCTTCTATCATGTCTTTCGGCATCACGATACGGATCATCTTCAAATCCACGATGAGTTCTTCTCTCTTCACCTCGATACTCATGATGTTCTTGCCTCATAGAAACTGATGATTCTCTCCGATCTCGATAAGATTGTGGTGACATTCTTCTTTCTCCTGCAACTGAAGGTGAAACTCTGTTTCCGCTATGGTGCGAAACTGGTGAAGTTCTCCTTTTGACTTTGATTCATGTCTCTCATCAACTTCTCTAACTTTTCAATAACTTCGTCAAACTTTTCATTGATACGCTCCTCCATCTGCTCAGCTTCTTGTCTTCTATATACATCTTCAACATTTTGAAATCGATTAGCACGTCTTGGAGGCATGATTATCAACAATCTCTTTCCCGATCTAACTTTGATATAGTTTGACTTAACTTGGCTTGCACTAAGACTTAGCTCGGCTTGGCCTGACTTGGTTTCGACCTAGCTTAGCTCGGCTTCGACTTAACTCGGCCTTGATCTCAATTATCTTCAACTTAGCTCTTCAAGCTCTAATACCAAACTGACGCAGCGGAATTAACAAACTTTGACTTGCTAGTAATGTTTGATACAAATTGATGCAATTTCTTCCTCACGAAATGATTTGTGTCAAGTAAAACAAGATAAATGCCCAAATCCGTTGATCTCTCGAGATACCGGATTCTACCTATCTTCAACACTTTGATCATGCACGATACCGCGTTAGAAGATCTACGATCCTTCGACGTTGATCTCGCGCACGAGATTCCGTGAATCAGCTTCAAATTCGTTGATTCGAGCGCACTCGAATAACCGAAGATGGAGAAAGGAGCTCACACTCAACTTCCATTTTTAAAAGAGGCACAAAGCACTCAACAAATTTTATTCAAAATCAACCAACTTTTACAAACGACTAACACCCCTATTTATAGAAATTTTACAACACAGCAGACCGACCTAACACATGCGACCTAACATCCGTTACAACATACATGCGACATAACAACATACACGACCTACGAACTTAACAAGTTACAGTATCACGCAACTTAACAGTTGAGCGACTTAACGACATACACTACTTCAAGAATCTTGAGCGACATAACTCTGGAGCGACCTAAGAGATAGCATAAGGTGAGCGACCTAACTTCATGCGACTTAACTTCAAGAGCGTCATAAGCAATGGAGCGGTTTAACTGGAACGAATTAACATATACAAGAGACCTAACTCTTTAGGTCGTAACTCGCTTGTGAGCGACCTAAAGAAAGCTCGCACAGCTCGTTATCCTGGTGCACTGCTTCCTCTTTCCCTCGTATCTCGCTAAGCAGTAACCCGCTAGGTCGCTGGCGACTTAAGGCACGTGACCTAAGGAAAAGCGGCTTAAGTAGTTGAGTCGTCGGCGACTTCATACAGCTCGCGAACGACCTTCGACTGAAAGCATGGTGCGCTACATCACTCCACCACCAGCAGAAATGACGGCGAACTCGGTCGGGCTGTGCTCTCGAAAAATGCGCTCGAGCCATGTACAAACGCGCGTGATTCTCTTATGATCCATAGCGTTAAACCCAATCTCGACCGTTGGATATCTAGATCTCGGGATGTCTACAATATTGTAGTTGAAAACTTTTCGAATCGGTTGATGTATTTGAAGAAATTTGAGGAAGAACGAAGTTGAATTTCGGCCATTGAAGATTGGGGTGGCGGCTGCAGCTTAAAACCCTAGGGCTTTTCTTTTGTTTGCAAATGAGAATATAATCGTCCTTATATAGAAAATTTCACAAAACACCATTCATCCCGAATTTTCCGAACTCCAAACGAAGCTTGCCGGCTAGCGTTTCTAGGGTTTACCCCGCGTTTCGGACACAATGGAACGTGTTTCGGAGGCTAATTCGATCATCTGTGTGAGTTACAGCAATAAATGATCAATTTTAAATTAAATCAGTTAAACTAATTTCTATGCATTTTGGCTTGCCCCGGACAAACCGTAAATCCGATTGACACGAAATTTGAAACCATGCAATAATACAACATTATGGATCCGATGAAACTGGTTTCGTCAAAATGAGACTGTTTGAAAAATGGATATTTTAACTCGTCAATTAAATATTAAAATATTTAATTTTCACAAATTAACTTTTAATTCAATTTTAAAAGTTCACAAACATTATTCTTACTCCAATATAATTTGATATAACTTTATAAATCATTTTTAATCACATTAAACCCAAATTCCAATTTTTTCTGGAATTTCAAATGTTAAATTATCGATTTAATTATTCAATTAAATCTAGATATTCGAATAAAAATTTATTCGACTTATAAATTTTACTTGTTAATATTTAAAATCAATTAAATATACAAATTTTAATTGACAGAAATTCTGGGTCGTTACTGCTTCTTTTGGAGTTCTCCCTTGAAGACATCTTAGAGTTATTTGTTCCCTTACTTGTGTTATCTATTTTCTTTTCCGCTACTATTTTATTGTATCATATCTCTGATGTATATTGATATCTATTGTACCATCTGTTATATCAGATATTGTATCAATGATGTATATCAATGTATTATTCTTTTTCTTCCGCTATGTTGTTTACTTAATTGTGTTATAAGCTCCGGCGACTCGGATTTGAACGGTTGAATCTACGGCATTCGAGTACGATGTAAAATATGGATGTCGATTTTCCAACGCGAAAAATCTGGAGCGTCACAGTCAAACCCGTGCCAAAGTCATGTAAAACCTAACCTAAATAAACCCCTAGGCCATGCAAAGCATTGTAGAAAACAAGGCAAAAGATTTGACATTCAAATCTCTTTTCATTCCAAAGTTATTTCAAATTGAATGTTGTATTGAATTGTAGTTTTATTTTATTTTGTTTTGGGATGTAACACAAGTTCTAAGCTTGGATCTCTTCCCACTTGAGCCTATTTTTCTGTCATCGTGCCTTCTGGAATCCGTTGTGTCATTTGGATTGCAATCTCCAGCCATAAAGGTGAGTAAAATTCACACGACGTTTATACTTATGCAGTTGTGAAACAACAACAATTGAATGTGTAGAAAATCATATGATGTATAACTGCCTGTAATTAATTATATATGATGTTAAACCTGTTAAGTTTCATGTCATATCATCTGTTATTATATATATGTTGTTACTGTTCATTTATATCTGTTTATCACACTGCAAGTTCCCTGTAGATTAGAAACCACCATGGGTCGAAATGATACATACCCGAACGGACTTTAGAATAGGGAATAATCGTTATGGGCTGAAATGTAGGCCTGAACGGTTTTTATTTAATTTATTTAACTTGGGATTGCGGGTTTGAAATGATAAAACCCGGATTTTTCTTTTTAAACTGCGAATTGAAATGATACATATCTGTATCACTTGACCTAGGTTAGAAAACTATATACAGACCCGTTGTTATTTTATAAAGTGTTTTTGGATAATTTTAAGTATTTTAAAAATATAAATTTATGAAATTTGATTTAAATAGATTTTGAAATGTTTTAAAATAAAGAAATTATGATTCTTCTATGAGTTAAAATTGTAATTAAGGAATGGTTAAATTGGATTATTGAAATATAACTTAAGTTTGGAAATTTGGAATTTTGGTTAAAAAATGATATTTAAATTATATAAATTAAATGAAAATTTTAATTTTAATTTGGAAAATGGTAAATATGATAAATTGATTTAAATTTGAATTTAAGTGATTTATTAAAGTATTATTGATTTTTCTACGAATTTAAGTGGTTAAATAAATGAACGCTTAAAGTGAAATCTTAAAATATAACTTGACTTGCAAATGTGAAATTTGAGTTTTAGTTAAAGATTTAAATTAATTAAATAAATTTGAAATATAGTTAAATTTGTGAAATGGTAATTTAAATCTGAAGTATTAAGTTTATTTGTTGAAAAGTGAAGAAAGGAAATTATACACTTGAACTATAAGTGGAATTATTGAAATTTGTATTTATTTATAAGAAATTGGTTTTATAAAAATCAATATGTTTAATGATATGTTAATGAGCATTTTTAATGTTAAATTATGATTTTTAAAATTTTTAAAGGATTTAGAATAAAGTTTATTATTGGCTGGAAATACACTAAAACCTGGAATTAACTTTTAATAGCATTCAGAAATGCTATAGTTTCTGAATTGAACTAAAATTGTGTAAAAAGAGCTATTACAGCATTTCTGAAATGCTATAGTTGAACTTATAGGCTAATATTGGACTCAGGTCTATTATAGCATTCTCTGGAAATGCTATAGTGGTCTGCAGTCTTTGCTGAAATCAATTTAAACCTTGTATTGAAATCTGAGCTACCACAGCATTTCTGGAAATGCTGTCTTTGCTATTTTAAACTAAAATTTAACTAGAACTGAGTTTTAACAGCAGTTTTCAAGTGTTGTCTTTGCTTAATTAAAATATTTTCAAGTATAACTTATAACAGCTTTTTCTAAATGCTGCGAAAGGCTGAAATTTTAATAAATATGATTTTTGACTTAGTAAATGAGCTTAGAATGACTTAAAACTTTGAAATTTGTATACTTGAATTGAAAGAATAATAAATCCACTTTTAAAATGATTTAAATGACTAAATTAAATTGGAAATGAATCATTTTAAAACTTGGTTCGAATTTTAATAAATGAATGTTATCTTTGGTTTTAAAAGATACTAAATTGGATATTTGGATTTGAATTTCAAATAATGATTTGAAAAGAAAGTTTGAAAGTTTTATATTTTTGATATTAAAATGATTTGGAAATGATATAATTTTTATTTTATGAATGTTTGAATTTGAAATGATGTTCTATTTGAAGTAAAATATTATTTTAAAGTTATAACCAGGGGTTATAATAACGATTGGTTGGCAAAGAGACCGGGATCAGATATCTGGCATACTCTCTGTCGATACCGAAGACCACTTTGACAACTGTGTACGCGGTGGAGATTACAGAACGAAGTAGGATGGTTGGCGAACGCTAATGGAATGAAGTAAGAGAACGCTGATGAATGGCCTAATTATGACTAAAACAGGAGCTATACCGGGCTACACAAAGGGTCGCACCCTTTAATCGAGCATGCTTCTTCGGAAACTATTCTATTACTTTTGTGATTCGATTTGGTGGCGCCACTTTGATTCGGGGTATGTCTCAAGATGGGCGGAAGCTGTTGGCTTGCCGTCACCACCGGTCCGGGAGTGCAAACGGTGTATCCACCTTGGCAGTGCCTCGCGTGCCTTGTCATATGTTCCTTGTATCGAGCCCACTAAGATTTTTGGTTTAAAGATCCGACTCGTTAAGGTTCACTATCCCCTTACGCTATTTTCTATATAATTATACTTTACTAATTAGACACTACTGTACATAACGTATATTACTATACAACAAATAGTTTAACGGATCCTTTAAGATACTTGTACTTTTACTACAGTTCACTTGAGTTGGTTTTATCTTGCTTCTCCTAAGTTACTTGTATTTTTATTTACGCTCGGGTCAGCCTAAGTATTCACAGATTTGGATTTTCACTTTTGGAGATTGGAATCGCCGGAGATTATCTGCTTGTCTAGTTTTATTTTTTCAGTCTGTTGGTCCTTTCCAGCTCTTGTATTAGTAGATTTCTAGGTATTGAGACTTCTTTTGTACTTTATTTCTTCTGTTGTATCTTATGTAACTCTGATATATTTATATAGTAGCTTCATGAACTACTATCTCTTTTATTTCCGCTGCATTAATATTACTCTGTGTCTGTGATCTGTGATTTTTATTTACTGTATATTCTGAGATTTGCCAAATTTTTATTTACAAGCAGTATTTTGAGTAATTCAATTCCGGCATGAGTGTCTACCTATACACTTATAATGGATGCGAATGGTTGAAAATATCGGGCTGTTACATCATCTAATAAAGGAATTAATTATCTTAGAGATAATTAAGGTAGTAAAATGATTTAATTAATAAGGTAATTAAAGAATGATTTATTTAATTTATAAATTAACAGTTTAGATTAATTTATAATTGGAAATGATTAATAATAATTTAATCTAAGAAAATTTCTTAAGAAAGTGATTAAGAAATGTTATTTGTTAATGAAAATAATTAACTAAGGATCATTAAGTATTGATTAAGGTGATAAATTTTAATAATTAATTGGATTTATTAATTAAGATAATCAATTGTAAATTGTTAATTACTTAATGAAAGTAATTTAGGGGTTAATTACAAATTGTAATTTAAATTGGATATTTTGATTAATTTATTGATAAAGATTAATTGGTAATCAATGATTTATTGATAAGAGAAGATTGCTTAAAGGTAATAAATTAAAGATTTAATTTCTTAAAATGATTTAATTAAGGGGTTAATTTAATTATGAAATTGGTTTAAAGGTTAATTTAATTAATATGATTAATTGAGAATAATTGATTTAAGTGTTTGATAAATTAATGTATATCAATGATTTATAATTAATAAATCAAGACTGGATAATTTATTCATATGTAATTAATTTCATTGAAAATTAGGATTAAACAATTAATCAATCCTGCTTATAAATGATTATTAAATGCTTGACCTTACCTATGAATGATTGTATTGTATGAGATGCCTTGAATTGATTGTCCTATCTGATCTATGATATTTTGTTCTGTGTATTGAGCTGTGTATAATTTATTCATTTATTTACATTTGTATATTATTTGTGAATCTGTGAATGGACGATAAGCGTTATAGTTTATATCGCTTATCAACTATATTTTTGTGTTTTAATTTATGATGATTAAATGTGTTGCACTATTGTGTTGAACCCCTTGGCCACACTTATACACACACCAATATGGATTTCACGAGGAAATCGATTAAGTCACAGATTTTCGAACTGATTTTTAAAATAGACAATTTGAATTCAAATGTTTTGGAAATGGATTGAGTTTAAAGTTAAAAGGTTTTGAAATGGAATTTCAAAGATGAAATTTATTTTGAATAACTTGATTAAGCTTTGGACTTTAAATAATTTGATTTAAACTTAAATTCAAAATTTGAAACTGAATCCTATGATTTGAAACTAGGGATTAAAGATGTTATACCAGTTATATATGGGTTAAACTATTTTAAAGGTATTGATTTGGGAATTTGAATTTAAATTCAAAGGTATTAACTCGTGCAAATATAGTCGGATTTTTCTAAAACGAAAGCTGTTCGTTTTCAAATAATAAAAGCTTTCATATTAGAAGTAAAACTTCCAAATTGTGCTAAAAGGGATTTCAAGTTAAAAATGAAAAATGATTTTCCAAGTTATGGAAACGATTTGAAAGATATAAGTTAAATATTTAATTTAATGATTTCAAACGAATAAATCCAATTGAAATGGAAATTGTTTTGAAATCTATGAATGAATCTTTGTGAAACTAAGTTAACTTTATGAAATAAATCTTTTTGTTTAAAAGATTTGAAATGGTAATTTGTTTAAACCATTTGAAAGAAAATTTTAAATTATTCAGTTGTGACTTAATTGAAATCCTATATCCATATGTTTTAAATGTTGCGCTCACTATTCGGTTTAGCCAGGAGAGGACCTTTGTGTCATATAGCCCATTTCGAATATGTGATTCGACGTTATGGATAGTAATTGAAGACCAGTGGTGAAGACCGGGTATTTGCGAGAACGATAGGATGACCTATCAATTGTCTCTACACTGAGTTTCTCTGGTATAGAGATTCCCTAAGTGATGGGAAGTCCGATCGGGATTGTGAATACTCGAGTTTGCAAGGACTTCATTGGAAGTGCCATTGGTTCTGTTCGAACCCAGAACAGACTTGTATGGATTGTATGTCTGACATTACATTTAGAGATATAAAACAGATTTCATTCAAATGCATTTCTGTTGGTGGCGGAGAATTTATTCTCTTAGCTTAACACCCTTCTCTGAGACGTATGAGCTCAAAGGTTATGTAGTTGAAGGTTATCAGCGATATATTCCCAACTTGGTAATGTGGCATGCTGAGTGCTGCTGATCATTTGTTGATCAAAGTGTGGCTTTTGTGAAAAGCGTAGCTTTGTGGACGAAACTTCGTCAAACCTCACAACTCGATTATGGTCGAAACATGAATCGCGGCAGCAAGGTTATTTGAGGATAGCAACCTCTGAGGGTATGTCATTTCCTTCTGGATTATAAGTGGTATCATGGTATGGAGCCCAGATATTTACTTTGTGATTGCTGCAAACTTATTACTTTGTGGTTGTTGGTTGAGAGGATCCTCGGATAAAGGTCGCAAACGACCGAGGGATGGCATACTCGTGTCAGTTGTTACCCAGTTAGAGGTAACCCCGCCTTGTGTAGCACACATCCGGTTAGGATCCGGGGATGTCCCTCCAGAGGCGTTCTATTTTACTTGGGTAGTTCCTTTGCCCGACCATTTATTGGAAATCCAATCAAAACAATACGAGCCCTTTACAATTGAAATTGTAAAACCTGCCATTTAAAATGGTAGCTATAGTAGGCATAATATAATGGTGCCTATGCTGGCTACGATTTATATCATACATTCGAAATGTTTTCTACACATTTCACTTATAGTAATAATATATCAAAGAAATTCTTTCTTATCAAGCATATTTGACTATCATAAGAAGAAATCTCCTCCAATTCTGTGTTTGCATTGTGTGTGTGGCGGGAGGTCTTATGGTAGTTTCATTTCTAAAAGCATTGCGAATCTAATTTAAAAATATTTTTTGTTTATTTTTAAAGATAAACTATTTTTGTTACTCATACTAGTCTCATGACTGATCCGGAGTTTATTGTTTCTTTCCTAAACACTGGGTGCTCATTTTTTTCCACATGGGCAGTCTAGAGTTGGGTTTTTCAAATAGTCGGAATTAGTAGATTATCTGGAGCTAGTTCCGTCTTCGGATGCGGACAACACTTTCTTGTCTTTGTGCATCGTTATTGGGAGTTCATGTTGTTACTGCTGGAGTTCTCTTTTGAAGACTATCTAGGAAATTATCTGCTGCTGATGTTATCTATTTTTCTTTTCCGCTGCTATTTTATTGTATCATATCTCTGATGTATATCGATATCTATTGTATCGTCTGCTGTATCAGATATTGTATCAATGCTGTATATCAATGTATTATTCTTTTCTTCCGCTATGTTGTTTACTTAATTGTGTTATAAGCTCCGGCGACTCGGATTTGAACGGTCGAATCTGCGGCATTCGAGTACGATGTAATGTATGGATGTCGATTTTCGAAAGTGAAAAATCCAGTTTGTCACATAACATCATCAGAGTACAACGCAATCAATAGCAAAATACTGGACAGTTATATTAAATTATCCTCACAAAAGCTGACTATACAGCTTATACTGAACAGTGGAATATACATCAAGTACGTGTGATACGTCTCGCCATCCAACTAGCCTCCTGAGGTCCATAACATCCTATCTTGTATTTTATAATACTCGGTCTGACCCGAGCATTATAATAAAATAACACCCGAGTCAGTTTGGAAAACCAGCATGAGAAAATACACTCAATTGCATTACTAAAGTTTTCAAAATCCTGTGAAATTAAAGGTATCTCATAAGACCACGCCACAATTAAACATGTTGGGTTTTTACCTTATGATAACCAAAAAAATTCTTATCAAAATCTTCCGATATTATAATAGTGTCTAAGTACCAATACTTATTTAAATAGCCGAAATTGTTACACTCATTAAATTCCAGCATACTAGGCTCTACAATCAAAACCGTAAAGGGCACGTAGGAAGAATGGATTTCCAACTAATGACTAGGCACTGGGGTACCACCTGTCACGGTACTTAGATCAGCATATTGAGGACCACTCTTAATCCTCTGCAGCACAAGACCGGAGCTACCCCCTACTGGATAGTCCGAATAAGATCACCCCGCGGTTGGCATCAACAACCGCCCCACACAACAGAATAATAAGGGACATCTAGACAGGGATGACCTTACCCTAATTGGGTGCTACCCACTTAGCCTTGCTGCATATCCCCTGATTTTCAGTCATTCCCGGTTGAATAGGCTCGAGGCTAAGCGTTACCTTTTTAGAAATATTCACTTAGAATGCTCATTGTCCTCCAATGACAATGTTCTGAAAGCATTCATCCATACAAGTCCATTCCCGGTCCGAACGGAACCAATGGCACTACTCCTACTACATCAAATTTGGAATCACCCTCAGGATTAGTAGCGATTAGCCCTTACACTTCACTTCTTCATCTTCGACTCCAAGCTTTTGTCTTCATTACGAAAACATACTCATTGGATCGAAGTGGTTTTCAAATCACAAATCCGATCCCAGTCTCTTCGAAATGACATTCGTTATTTTCTTGGTAAATTCAACGCCGATTCTTAGAAAATAAACAGACGAAGATAAGATCGGAGATCGGCTTCTAACCGTTAGTGGACGGATTTCCTTATAAACCTCCTAGAAGAACGAACGAGTTTATACGTACAATATAGCACCTCAAGCGGTAATTGTCCCATATAATTTTCCTACTCCTCCTAGATATTTCCAAGGTCATATTTGGGTCCAGGTTTGATTGTCGGCTATTTAACTATCAAATAAACAATCAATTCAACTAAAAATTCCATTTTCACTAAAACGTCAAGTCTCTTTTTAATTTTAAAATTTAAAATTTAAATAACAAAATAAATCTCTTTAATCCAATTTTACATACTTATCCTATCAAATTTAGTAAATCTACAAATTACTCCTTTCAAAACATTATTTCTTTAAAAATACTTATAAGTTTCTAAAATAAATTTTCAGTTTTAAACTAGATAAATATACTTAAATAAAATTTATCAAACAAAACCGTAGTAATATATAATAAATCACTTTCAAAATGATAAGGCTGATTATTTCAACAAAACATATATCACTATATATGCAGTTAAATTCAACATTTTGAGGAATCCATTTGGATTCCTCCAACCTGTTTCCTTGCATCCACAGATGTTTGTACAACATAAAAACACCAATTCCGCTTCATGGTGGAATATCGCGGTATATAGGGTCACCCGCTATTATGTGGGACGTATAGGGTCTCATCCGCTATATAATGTCGGAATATCAATCACTCCAATATATATATATATATTTATATACATACACACACACACACTATTATACATAATATCACATTTAATCAATCAATCAATAATTTAAATTTTAACTATCAAAAATTTATTATGGAAATCCAGATGTGAGTGAGATTAACTCACCTTGGGTTTACGTTGTCGGATGTTCCAATTTTAAATCAAATCGAGCGCGTTCGATTTAACCTAAAATTTTCATGGGCTCCAAACACCTCCAGATCTGCACTGCAACGTAGATCCCGTCGCTGCCATTCTAGCGCCACAAGTTTCGTCCGATTTCGACCTCTTATGGATGAGATATGCAGTTTTAAAGATTATTCGACTTAAAATATAATATATTTACATTTTTATTTTATTATTTTTACAAACCCAAAATCGTGGCCGTTCATCACGTTCAGAAGAATTAGGGCCGATAGTTCTCCTTCTCACGCAATTTTGTTCCAAAGCTTCAAAACCCAAAGTCGCCGACCTCGCTTCAAATACCGCCGCCTCATCGACGGGTTCAACATCGATCAGACAATGTCACACAGTAGCTCATCGTGCCACGTTCCTTCGGCTAGAGATTCGCTGAGCTCGGTTCACAATCTGCCTCGAAAAACATGAATGAATGGTGGCGTTTCGGCTTCGTTATCTCCTTCATCGTCGCTCGAAACACGATCAACACCGTCGATATCGTTGAACTCGGAGTGCTCTACGACTTCATAGTTGGAACATTTTGCTATAAGCTCAAGTCATGCAGCTCAGGAGAGAGAGGAAAATACGCAACAGAAAATTCTTCAAGAGTTAAGGCGTACACGACTTAAGGAAGCAGCTATGAGTCGTCCACGACCTAACATGAGTCGTCCACGACTTAACAGGTCGAGTGAGGGGGGGCTACGACTTAACAGGTCTGAAGAAAAGGGGCTACGATCTAACATCACCATTTTAAGTCGGCCACGACCTAACAGAGCAAGGAGTAAAGAGTTACGACCTAAATCCTTCGATGAAGCAGTGGCAGCTGAAGTCTTGGGTCGTATGCGAGTTACGATCTAAGGAGGTGACCGGGTTACGACTTAACTAAGTCGCTGAAGAAGTTATGTTTAAGTCGTGTGTCGTTCACGTTGTTAATTCGTGATGTATCTTAGGTCGTCACCGACCTATATGTTGTGTTGTAATATAGGTGTGTATCTTGAGTCGCGTGATGTTGAGACGTCTATGACCTAAGATAAGTCGCATACGACCTAACAACTTGTACCGAAGATTGATAAGTCGCATACGATCTATCTTAAGTCATGAGTCGGGTGAGATGTAGAGTGTTGAGTCTGTAATTTTGTGGCAGTGTAACTTAAGTCGTCTACGACTTAAGAGTTGTGTCTTGTGTCTTTTGTCTTGTGTCTTGGGTCGTTAGGTCGGCCATGCAGGGTTATTTGTTGAGTCGTTTTCATTGTGCTGTGTTGTACATATGTTTGCGTTGTTAAGTCGTAAGTCGGCAAGGGATTTAAGTCGGTCATGTATATGTGTTGTATTGTAACTGAGGCGTGCAGCATCGGTTAGGTTGGCAACGACCTAGTTGAGTCGTGGGTCGTAAGTCGCAGCCAACTTAAGGGTCAGGGGTGAAATACTATAAATACGCATGAGTTGTACATTTGAAGTTAGTTGATTTTTGAATAAAAATTCTTATTGATTGTTGTGTGCTTTCTTCTTAAATTGGTAGTTGAGTGTAATCTCCTATCTCCACTTTTGGTTATTCGAGTGCGCTCGAATCAACGATTGTTGAAGCCGATTCGCGGAATCAAGTGCGCTTGATCAACGCTTGAAGAATTAAAGATCTTCTTTCACGGTATCGTGCGCGGTCAACGTGTTAGAGATAGCTAGAATTCGGTATCTTCGGATCAACGAATTTGGGCATTTTGGTATTCATCAATCCACCGATTGCTACTTTCATCGATTCATATCGTTTTGTTAATAATCCGCTCCGCCAGTTTGGTATCAGAGCTACACTTAGCCAATCATAGCTAAGTCGATCTTGGAGCCAAAGTTTGAAGTTGTGTTCGTCGTGTTCATATTGAAGTTGCAACAAGTTTGGGGTGTACGATCCATATTCTTTTGGATCAAAAGTCGAAAGTTGTTTGAATTGAAGTGTTTGAAGCCGTGTATTGGTATAGCCGAGCCAAGGAGTTTTGTGCGAGCTAGTGGTGTTAAGCCGTGCATTGTTTGGCTTGTGTTGGAGAGTTTTGAAGTCTTGTTGAAGTTTGAAGATTTTTTTTTTGAAGATTTATTGGATTTTTTGTGTTGATTTAATCATGCCACCAAGGAGAGCTAATCGTCATCAAAATGTTGAAGCTTTATATAGAAGAGAAGAGGCCGAGCTTATGGAACAACGTATTAATGAGAAATTTGATGAAGGCATTGGAAAGCTAGAGAAGTTGATGAATGATTTGAATCAAACTCAAAGGAGGAGATCACCAATCTCGAACCAAGGAGGAAACCGAGTTTCGCCGTTGGTTACGGAAGCGAGAAGGGTATCACCGCAATTTTTTAGAGAAAGAAGAGAAACATCAATTTCATCAAGGAGAGATCACCATGACTATGGGCATGAAGAGAGAAGAACTCCACGAGAATTTGAAGATGAGCCATGTAGAGATGAAGAGAGACATAGTAGAAGGGATGTTGATGGTCGAGATCGATATAGACGTACATTTGATTTTGATGAAGATGGTGATAGAGAAAGTATTCATTATCAAGATCGAGACCAAGTTCGAAATTCATATCGGGATGTTGAAGATGATCGTCGATGGGAGTCGGGGATGAAGATGGAAATTCCAGAGTTTAAAGGTGGAATGGTAGCTGAAGAATTTCTTGATTGGTTGTCTAATGTTGAAGAGATCTTTGATTTCAAGGAGGTTCCTGAGCATAGAAGAGTGAAGTTAGTTGCTACTAGGTTGAGGGGGAGAGCTTTAGCAAGGTGGCAGCAAACTAAACTTACGCGGCAGAGAATGGGAAAGTCGAAGATTGAATCATGGGAGAAGATGAAGAAGTTGATGAGAGCTACATTTTTACCTTACAATTATCAATCACTTATGTACCAGAGATTGCAGAATCTGAGGCAAGGGACGAAGTCAGTTAATGATTATGCAGATGAATTTTACCAACTCATTGCCAGAAATGATATTATGGAGACGGAAGAACAGCTAACTGCTAGATTTGTTGGAGGGTTGCGAATGCAGATCCAGGATATGGTTAATATGTTTGATCCAAGATCTGTTGCAGAAGCACATCAGAAAGCGTTGGCTTGGGAGAAGCAGGGAAGGCGTGGAGGTGGTGTGTTTACTAATTCCAATAACCAGGTGAAGGGTGTTAGTGGAAGTTCTAATGTTCCTAAACCTGTCAGTAAGCCAGTAGTGAAGGAGGGTGAGAAGGCAAAGGTTAATAGCAGTTTCAAATGTTACAATTGTCAGGAGTTGGGTCATAAAAGCAATGAATGTCCAAAGCCTAAGAAGCGAGTGATGGTTGCAGAGATTGAGGATGAAGAAATAGAAGCTGAATATTCCAATTCACCACTTGTTGAGGAGGAAGAAGAGTTGTGCGGGGATGAGGGTTGTAATTTGATGATGAGGAGATCTTGTCTTACACCAAAGCAAGAGGATGATTCTAGTTGGTTGAGAAGCAATATTTTTCAGTCAACATGCACTATCCTGGGGAAGGTTTGCAAGCTCGTTATTGATGCTGGGAGTTGTGACAATATTATCTCTACAGAAGCAGTAAAGAA
This sequence comes from Allium cepa, assembly GCA_030765085.1. Classification (NCBI taxonomy): domain Eukaryota; kingdom Viridiplantae; phylum Streptophyta; class Magnoliopsida; order Asparagales; family Amaryllidaceae; genus Allium; species Allium cepa. The sequence continues at coordinate 83,797,292 of CM060929.1, read as the reverse complement.
GTTGAATTTGAAAACTGAGAAGCATCCTAAACCGTACAAGTTAGCATGGTTAAGGAAGGGTGGTGAAGTGAAGGTGTGTCGAAGGGCTTGTGTTAATTTTTCTATTGGGAAGAGATACAAAGACGAAATTTGGTGTGATGTAGTGGACATGGATGTGTGTCATTTGTTGTTGGGCAGACCATGGCAGTTTGATAGAGCAGTGCAACATGATGGTCATGCCAATAGCTATAGTTTCATGTTCGAAGGTACTAAAATCACTTTAGTTCCCAAGAAGTAGCAACAGAAGGAAAGCAAGCTAGAGGAGATCGAAGAACTGAAAACTTTGCTATCTTTGAAGGAGTTTGTCAAGGAGGTTGAAGCGGAGCCTGAAGTCTTTTTGTTGATTGGGAGAGAGTGTAGTGAAGAGGTTGAAATTCCAGAAGAAGCGAAGCCAGTTGTGAAAGAATTTGAAGATGTATTTCCAGAAGGGTTGCCTAAAGAGTTACCGCCACTGAGAGACATTCAACATCAAATAGATCTTGTTCCGGGAGCAGTTTTACCACATCAACCACATTATCGAATGAGTCCGAAGGAACATGAGGAGTTGAGAAGGCAAGTGGAAGAGTTGTTAGAGCAGGGACGTGTTCAGGAAAGCTTGAGTCCTTGTGCAGTACCAGCTTTGTTGGTGCCGAAGAAGGATGGAACATGGAGAATGTGTACCGATAGTAGAGCTTTGAACAAGATTACTGTTCGCTACAGATTTCCTATGCCGAGGTTGGATGACTTGCTAGATCAGTTGAGTGGGGCTACTATCTTTTCGAAGATTGATTTGAAGAGTGGTTATCATCAGATTCGAATTAGACCGGGAGACGAATGGAAGACCGCATTCAAGACGAGGGAAGGTTTATATGAATGGTTGGTTATGCCGTTTGGTCTATCAAATGCACCAAGTACATTTATGAGGGTGATGAATCAAATTTTCAGACCGTACATTGGGAAGTTTGTTGTAGTTTACTTTGATGATATTCTGATTTATAGTGCGAGCACAGAGGAGCATGTAGAGCATTTGAGAAAGGTGTTAATTATTCTTCGTGAGGAACAATTTTATGCAGCTACGAAGAAATGTGTGTTCATGACACGAAGTATTTTATTTCTGGGATATGTTGTATCTGAGAAGGGAATCCAGGTGGACCAGAGTAAAGGTGAAGCTATTAGAAATTGGCCATAGCCGAGAACTATCACTGTGGCATCATTCTACCGAAGATTCATTCCACACTTCAGTAGCGTGATGGCACCAGTTACTGATTGTATGAAAGGGAAACAGTTTTCTTGGTCGGAGGAAGAAGGAGTTGCTTTTGAACGAATCAAAGAACTTTTGATGGCAGCACCAATTCTTTTATTACCAGATTTTCAGTTGTTGTTTGAGCTACACACTGATGCATCAAAGGTTGGGATTGGAGGAGTGTTGAGTCAGAGTGGGAGGCCAGTTGCTTATTTCAGTGAGAAATTATCAGGAGCAAAGATGAGATATAGTATATACGATGTTGAGTTTTATGCCATTGTTCAAGCCGTGAAACACCGGAGGCATTATCTATTCCAGAAAGAGTTTGTTCTTTAAACTGATCATGAAGCCTTGAAGCATTTGCAGGGGCAGGATAAGATTTCAGCGAGACATGCATCGTGGATTGCCTATTTACAACAGTTTACTTTTGTCGTGAAACATAAATCTGGGGTAACGAATCGTGTGGCTAATGCTTTGAGTAGGAGGAGTCATTTGTTGACTACAATGAAAGTTGAGGTGATAGGGTTTGAATTATTGCCAGAGCTGATTGACGAAGATCCTTACTTTGCAAAATTCGTTGAGAAAGTTAAGGATGGAGATACTGATGAATTTATGTTGGTTGATGGATTCTTGTTTAAAGGAAATCGATTATGTATTCCAGAGAGCAGCTTGAGATTGAAGATTATCAAAGAGTTGCACGAGGAAGGACATGTGGGCCGTGATCGTACATTGCATTTGGTTTCTCAATCTTACTTTTGGCCGTCAATGAGGAGAGAGGTTGAAAGGTTTGTGGAGAGATGCCATATATGTCAGGTTTCGAAGGGAACAGCGAAAAATGCAGGATTGTATACGCTGTTACCTATACCAACTAAACCATGGGTTGATATCAGCATGGATTTCGTTTTGGGTTTGCCTAGAACTCAAAGGGAAATGATTCTATATTTGTTGTGGTGGACAGATTTTCGAAAATGGCACATTTTGTTGTTTGTGAGAAGATGGCGGATGCTGTTCGTGTTGCTCAGATGTTCTTTAAAGAAATATATCGTTTACATGGGTTGCCGGAGTCTATTGTTCCAGACAGGGATACCAGATTTTTGAGTCATTTTTGGCTTAGTTTGTGGAAGATGGTGGGAACGAAGTTGAATTTTAGCAGCGCTTATCATCCGCAAACAGATGGACAGACCGAAGTTGTTAACAGATCGTTAGGAAATTTGTTGCGATGTCTTGTGAAGGACAATCTAAAAAGTTGGGATGTGAAGTTATGCCAGGCAGAGTTTGCTCATAATCATGCAGTGAATCGTAGTACGGGATTCAGTCCATTTCAGATTGTATATTCAAATTTACCAAGGGGACCGTTGGACCTAACGGTAGTGCCACAACCGAAGGGGGCGGTTAAACGGGCTGTTGATTTTGTTGATGAATTAACTGAATGTCATAGAATCGTTCAGGAACGATTGGAGAAAGCAAATGAGAAATATAAGCAGACTGCAGACTTGAAGCGACGAAATGTTGAATTTAACGAAGGAGATTTGTTTACGCTGTGTTAACGAAGGATCGTTTTCCAGTAGGCGCTTATAACAAGTTGAAAGCCAGAAAAATTGGTCCTGTAGAAGTTGTGAAACGGATTAATGACAATGCTTATAAGTTGATGCTGCCGGAGGATGTGTACACTTCTGACGTGTTCAATGTTAAGCATCTTGTGCCATATTATGGAGATGAACAAGCTGAGGTAGAAGAATTTACAAATTCGAGGACGAATCTTTCTCAACCAGGGGAGGATGATGCAGCTCAGGAGAGAGAGGAAAATACGCAACAGAAAATTCTTCAAGAGTTAAGGCGTACACGACTTAAGGAAGCAGCTATGAGTCGTCCACGACCTAACATGAGTCGTCCATGACTTAATAGGTCGAGTGAGGGGGGGCTACGACTTAACAGGTCTGAAGAAAAGGGGCTACGATCTAACATCACCATTTTATGTCGTCCATGACCTAACAGAGCAAGGAGTAAAGAGTTACGACCTAAATCCTTCGATGAAGCAGTGGCAGCTGAAGTCTTGGGTCGTATGCGAGTTACGATCTAAGGAGGTGACCGGGTTACGACTTAACTAAGTGGCTGAAGAAGTTATGTTTAAGTCGTGTGTCGTTCACGTTGTTAATTCGTGATGTATCTTAGGTCGTCACCGACCTATATGTGGTGTTGTAATATGGGTGTGTATCTTGAGTCGCGTGATGTTGAGTCGTCTACGACCTAAGATAAGTTGCATACGACCTAACAACTTGTACCGAAGATTGATAAGTCGCGTACGATCTATCTTAAGTCGTGAGTCGGGTGAGATGTAGCGTGTTGAGTCTGTAATTTTGTGGCAGTGTAACTTAAGTCGTCTACGACTTAAGAGTTGTGTCTTGTGTCTTGTATCTTGGGTCGTTAGGTCGGCCATGCAGGGTCATTTGTTGAGCCGTTTTCATTGTGTTGTGTTGTACATATGTTTGCGTTGTTAAGTCGTAAGTCGGCAAGGGATTTAAGTCGGTCATGTATATGTGTTGTATTGTAACTGAGGCGTGAAGCATCGGTTAGGTCGGCAACGACCTATTTGAGTCGTGGGTCGTAAGTCGCAGCCGACTTAAGGGTCAGGGGTGAAATACTATAAATACGCGTGAGTTGTACATTTGAAGTTAGTTGATTTTTGAATAAAAATTCTTGTTGATTGTTGTGTGCTTTCTTCTTAAATTGGTAGTTGAGTGTAATCTCCTATCTCCACTTTCGTTATTCGAGTGCGCTCGAATCAACGATTGTTGAAGCCGATTCGCGGAATCAAGTGCGCTTGATCAACGCTTGAAGAATTGAAGATCTTCTTTCACGGTACCGTGCGCGATCAACGTGTTAGAGATAGCAAGAATTCGGTATCTTCGGATCAACGAATTTGGGCATTTAGGTATTCATCAATCCACCGATTGCTACTTTCATCGATTCATATCGTTTTGTTAATAGTCCGCTGCGCCATCAAGGATTTGAAGAAAAGTGGAGTAGAAGGTGGAATGTTTTTGGCCATTAAAAGAATAAGGAGGCGGCTGCATTTCTTGTTAGGGTTTCACTGCTTGGGCGTATATATATACGTATATAATTATATTATTTTATTAATATTTCCACTTTTAACAAGCTTTTTCAAACGAACTCTAAACAACATGTGCCGCTTGGCGTTTATAATGTTTTACCCACATTCCGAACACAATGGAACATATTTCAGAGGCTAATTCGATCGTATGTGGAAGATAGCTTTTTGAGTCGAGTTAAAATATTAAAATTTCGATTTTTAATTTCAACGCGTTTCTTTCCCGTACGAACAAACGTTAATCCAAATGCTACGAAATTTGAAATCCGATAATAATACATTATTTCAGATCCAATGGAACTGGTTTTGTCGAATTCCGATACTGTACCCCGGAAAGCTATTTTAGCTCGTCGATTAAATCGAGTGATTTTTGAAATCATCGAAATCATTTGAAATTTCGTTTTTAAAGTTTAACTAGCTCCATTATAGTTCAAATAGAATTTATATCTAGATTAGAAATCATTCGGATTCATTTTAAATCAAAGTTCAATTATTTTCATTACTACTGTATATTAATTTCACCATTAAATTAATATATATAAATTCCCAATTTTAAAATTACCGACTTTGAACTCCGTTCACAAGTCCAACATTATAATTCTAATCCAACTACACTCTAAATAAATTTTATAAATCGTTTTCATATCCATTTATTCCCAGATTTCCATTTTTATCCCATTATCCAATTATTAATTTACTATCTATCCAAATTCAGTTAAATCGTTATAATTGAAATTATAACTTATTTTACTAATTTCTTTCATATTCAAAATCTATTTATACTTCAAATTCAACACTTAAAATAAATTAAATGTTCAAAATTAACGACCAAAATTCTGGGTCGTCACATTCCTTTCCCCTTATAAAAATTTCGTCCCCGAAATTTGCTAAGGTAGGAAAATGCTCCTAAACCCATTAACTTACCCAAAACACTCTTAATTAAAGTCCTATATTCACTTCCCTAACCCTTTAGGTTAATCCAAAACAATCTGTTTCCATTTCTATTCCCAATATCTTGATTTATAATACAATTTAAAATCAACTTTTCCAGTTAACAAAATTTTCCCATAATATCGAAAAAAATTAACGCCCTAAATTTTCGAATTTTTTTGACAGCGTCTCCTTTGTACAGAGAGCTTTTTACAATATCACAAGGGACATAAATATGTACATCGATCCATGCGGTCGAAAAATAAAATATATAGCAATATATTATCATTTCTAATTTTTTTATTGCGTAGGCGTACCTTATATTAGCGTTTTAAGCGAGCGACTTATTTTATATGTATTTACGCGTCCTAAACTCTATCCATTGCATCATGTACCTGTACTTACTCAAACAAGCACATAAGTTTCCAAAACCATGAAATTTTATAACATTTCATTTATCTAACTAGCCAATCATATGGATTCATAGCCCAAACATGCAAATCAAGTATATTTCAACAATTATAAGGTTCCGATACCCATCTAATTTTTACAAGGATCCATATATTATATAAGTATCATTTCATTCAATTCAAAAGATTTACAACCAAATTTATTTCATACATTTCATACTTATAACCAACAAACTACAAACTCATATTCACTTCAAATTAGTTTCTATATGTTTCACTTGCATAAATTTACTTCTATTTATTTTCAAATTGATTCAAAATCAATTTCGTTTGCATTCCATTCACTGTTCACTTTCACTGTATGCAAATCCATTTTATTGAACTTCAACCTATTTCCTTTTAAATTGACTCTAATTCAATTTATCTATTTTCCATTTTGATTTTCATTAGAGTTGTTCACCAACTTTGTTTGATTCATGTTGCATTAACCACATCCCAACCCATGTTAATTTTTATATGAATCTGTTCCATAAATAATCACTTTGGTTAAGTTTTCCTTTGTAACCAAATTCCATTTTATTTTATTTTTAAATTGATTTCATTCAATTACTTGCTTTCATTTTCTTAGTATATCCACTTTATACTATCATTGGGAGATCATTTCTTATAAATTTTTGAAAATTCTTTATAGCACAGCATGGTTCATGCACATGCATTCCTTTTTACTTCACTTCTACTTACCTTACATCTTTTCCATTCATTTTCATTTTATTCACATAGTGCTATTCACTTCATTTTAGGGTGAACAATAATTCATTTAAAGCTAATTTATTATAAACATTTTACATCGTTACTTAAATTATATCCAGTTTTTAAACTTAAGTTTATACCCAAATTATAATCCAAAATCATATTCACTTATTTTCTCTTAAATCGAATCCATTTTTTATTATCAATTTCTTAACCACTTACTTGGTTATCACTTTCACCTTTTCCCAGTTTAATAAGTTATACAACTCCTTTAATTTCCACTTAAGTTTATCCACACTAAATATTTATAAAATATTATAAATACTTCACCATTCATATTTATATTCAACTTACTCAAGTCCAATTCACTCTCTATTTATAAATTCAAATTTTGAATTTCCCAATTCTTTTGCCTTATTACCAGACCATCTTCATCTTGGTTTATTATTTCATCTCCCAATTTATAAGTTCAAAAACGTATTTACTTACTTAAGTCCATTCATATTTTATATTTTACTTTACCTTATTTTAATTCACGTTTCATTTAGAATTCAATTGTGAATTTTCAAATTCTTTTACTCAATACCAAACCTTTAACATTTAGGTCTTGCCAATTTCATTCAATTCATACGTTCAGAACTCATTTACTTAAAATCTCATACATTTTATAATCTCAATTCTGGATTATATATATCACTTAATATCCTAAGTATATTCATTTCATTCAATAATCATAACTTATAGTTATGTAGTTATTCTACATTCCAACTTTATATTTTATTTAACTTATCTTAAGTTCCAATATATCTTACCCATTTTAGTTTACTTCAATTAAATTTTAACTCCAGGATTAAAATTTTCAATTTCCTTTCCTAATTATATCGAATTTACTTTATAAATTCAATAACTGATTCGTCTTAACTTTTCACAATATTTATAAAGAATTCCTAGAATTCAATTACCCGGTTTTATTTCGAATTATTTTGAAATCATAAATAACACATACCAAGTTTGGTACATCAAATCATGCCTCCGGATTTCAAATACAACTTGGTTTTACCAAAACAATTTCCCTTTGGGATTTCTTAAACAAACTTATTTATCAAACAAGTCCAAATAAGTAATTATACCAAACCACCCCGGTAGCAATCTATCACTTAGAAACTCGAAAATGAATACTGATGATGTGGCCATCATCATCAGGATTATTTCCGACGACTGAAGTGAGTTCAGTGCTTCTTTACTTCTAAAAATTTATTTCAAAACAATATCTATTCAAGAATATTTCCCACAATAATATTCCATTATTTCCTTCAAACACTTCAAAAATATCCAAGATTTAAAAATTTCCACACTTGGTTCAAATTCATTTTAAACATTTCTGAAATTCCCATGATTTAAATTTTGTTTTAAATCAAATTTTATTTATGCTCCTTTTGTAGAAATCATGCTTATACAATCCTATTTGGTTATAAATATATATAACCGTTTCAAATTTTATAATCCTATTTAATTAAAACACTAATAACAAAACATCTAAATATATACGTTATAATAATTTCAGCAAATTATATCTTTTATAGCAAAATATAATTTTGGGTAAAATTATTTCATTTACCCTCTTTAAAAGAATACTATGTCGGTTTACCTTGTTCAAGAGTTTAGAAACCCATATCGATACGGTTGTACTTCCCATACCGACCAGAATTCATAAGCACTCAACCGATAAGTAAACACAATATAAAAACATTTTATATTCACTAATAAATATGCGCTCATAGCTATTAACACACTCAACTCATTCTAGAGCACTACTAACTCTATCTATAATGAGTAATTTTCACCAATGCCAAGGTGTATCGCTGTAACGACCCGCAGATTTCAATAGTTTTAAATGGTTTTATTTAACGTAATTAATTGAAACTTTTAAGAAATTTTATATAATAATATTTTGAGGTAAAAATTTAATATTTCGATTACATCCAATTAAACATAGCAGATTTTAAATTTTAAATTTATTTTATCAAAGTTTATTCCATTGTGAAATTCTATTTAATTCAAGCTAGCTAATAAATTGCTTTAATAAATATTACAGAATCAATTTCTTTAATAAATATTATAGAATCAATGCACAGATGTTATCAATTTCATTTCTATGGTGGTACGTTTCTTTACGTTTCCTACCGGTTAAATTATAAATAATTTGCTTTGATGGGTCAGCTAAATCAAAGCAACGTGACCGTTGCTATTTATTTCTTTTATTAATTGCTACACTTACTTTCACCAAATCAAGGGTTGACCATTACTTGGCTTTCAAATTTTGGACTCTGCATTCACAAAGAAACGTATAATATAATAAGTACTTCATATTTATTTTCAGTACGTTTCACAAAATTTTCTCTGTCCATTCTTTTCTATTAAATATATACTTGCAGCTGTTATCAATCCATCGTTTCAATTTATTATATGGTCCGTTACTCTGCCTTTTCAGATTTGAACGTGCAGCTGGTGACATTAAAAGTTGCTTTAATAATCCACTGAATTATCGTGACCATCCCACTACTCTATATTTATTCCTGTACGTTTTATCTTCGCTTATATTTCTCTGTCCATTCCTTTTTCCATTTTAATATCCATGCCTTTCCATACTCACATTCTTTCCAATCAAGCAATAAATTGTTTAAATATCCACCTTATCAACTTGACTGTTGTTATTGCATCACACCTGTATATAATTCAAATCTATCATTATTGTACTGTTTCTTCTTTAATAAATTATATGTAACAGTATATCATAAATGGACAGCTCATTCTCCACCCATTCATTTCTCCTATTCAATTAATAATGGAATATAAAGCTATATATTTGGTAAACAATTCAAACAACTGTTACCAATCATACCTCCTAAATTCTAGCGATTGACCCCTCTATTTCTATGGTTCCAATTTTAGTTGCTGGATTACTCATTCCTACCGTTCAACTATATTAAATATTTATAACGTGTACTCTTTGAGCCGATTTAGCTTCATTGTTTCTTCCTCTCTGTTGCTTCTTGAAAAAAAAAGAGATTTTTCCTATTACAATGCTAAAACACATATGATGGAAAAAAGAAAAAGGGCCAGTTCTCCTTCCTATAGCTTCGTCAAGCCTCCCCCACCACAGCTCGAACCACCTGTCAGGAGCCACAACCCACTCCATGCCTCCTCCCCATGTCATCCATATTTTTATAAACGGTATGCGTATCATATTGCAATATATGTTTCGTTTTTAAATGTTTACATATAGCATGAATATGTACTAGTACTATATATAGTCTATTTTGTTTAATGGATATGTTATACAAGCTGTGTTTTCTTTTGTCTAATGGATTTCGAAACTTATAATAAATATTATTGCATTAGTTGTTGTTTTCAACTTCCTGCAACACTTTGTTTTTTTATTATAAATTTTCGCTTGCTGCAATTCTCTTTTCATCTATATTATTGTATTCTATTATCTAATATATACATTTTATCAAGTTATATATATTATACTATAAGGTGTATATATATAAGTTTTCACAACCCTTTATAATATGTAGCTATGTATATAAGATTGGACCTGTTATATATGAAAGCATTGGTTATAGCAATTAAAAATATACAAAGGAATTTATGGTGATATTTACTTATGAATAGAACAAGATACGTACCACCATTTGTATCTTCGCCTCTCTCCCCATGTTTTTTTAATATATATATATATATATATATATATATATATATATATATTTTCTTTCTTTTTTTCTCTTTTCAGTCCTTTCATTTTATAGCTTTTAAATAAATTGACAAACGCTTTGGAAGTATTTAAATGCAGTACACGACAAATTTAATAAGTAGTGGTGTTTTACGTCATTTATAGCCAAAAAAAATTTCGATAAGTTCATACATTTCTAAACTGAAAATAATAAATATATGATGCGATGGAATTTGAATTTTCATACGCCGTGCCATGAGTTGATCTTAAATTTAAAAGAGGTATGATATATCAATCGCTTACAAATAAGACGAAGATAACGTCCTAAATTAACTTTTAGCAAATTGAACGTTACTGCCGTTATTAAGAAACCAACGTATTGTGTCATTTGATTATTTGGGTACTAATAATACGTTACTTTATTCATTCCATCAATTCATTTCACACCACGTTATTTTAAATAAATTGCTACTCTTCTACTGAAATTTATCCAAAAATTTAATAAAAATGATCCGACGGTGTATTAGTCTTCAGCACTAATCCCTGAATTCCAAACGTTGGATCCACTTTGCGTTCTGTTTTTTTTCCATAAAACATATATAAAGTATAAAGTTTATATTTGTTTTTTGGTGTTAGTTGAAATGTAAATTTTGATTTTTAAATAGTATAGCTATATATATATAAGGTACTTTTGTTGTTCATATATAAATGGTATTGTATGTGCATTTTTATGAAATAGAGCCCAATGTATATTATTTTATAAAAGAATTCATTTGTTAGGTCAACTAAATATATTTTACATTTGGTTTATATAAATATATTATAACTGATGTTGACTTCTTTCATTATACTCTTTCTTACAGCTAAAATATGTCAGTATTGTAACCTAGCACATGATTAATATTAGTCGGTTTATATAAGTATTTATTTCAAATTTCATATTGTATATATGCTTGATTCTAATTTATGTGTTTTAAATAAAAAAAACAATGATTTTGGAAAATATAAATACATATATATTTAGTTTAATTTAATATGTGTTGAATTTAGAATATGACTTTATATATATAGTTATATATTGTTTTATATATATATGAGTCCACTCATACCATTATCTTCGTCGATCCCATTCTGACTTGTTCCATCAATTCTTGTTATCAGTTTTGATCGTTGAATTCGTGCCGATTTTGCTTTGCTTCGATTCATAATTCAAATTTCAGTGTCTGTAGCAGTATGCATATCCGTGTCATCTTCTGAATTCTCTAGGCTCGAGAGGTGAGTAATCACTCACGATTAACATTCTTTTATTCATTAAATTTTATTTCAATTGAAATGACAATTGAAATATGCTGCTGTAGTTATTTAAATTAGTTATATATGCTATTATCTGTACTGTTCACTGCGGGATATGACACCATATCCTGTTGTTTATATTATATTGGTATTGATGATATATGCCTGTTATTTTATTGTATTTTCTGTTATCACTCTGCAAGTTCCCTGTAGTTTAGAAATCATCATGGGTTGAAATGATACATACCCGAACAGACTTTAGAATAGGAGAAAATCATTATGGGTTGGAATGATAAACCCAAGCGATTTTCATTTAATTGAATTCGGGATTACGGGTTGATATGATATCCACCGTATATATTTAGTATACGGATTGAAATGATAAATATCCGTAGCACTTGACTATATGATAGGAAATATATATACAGACACCGTTGGTCCATATAAATTTTTTGAAAATAATTTCTATAATCTTGGAAAGAAATATATGGTTTAATAAATTTGATTCTTAAGATATTATATAAATGAAAATTGTATATATAGATTTAGTAGTAATATTTGATTTAAATTAGATTGATTTAATACATATAATATGGTTAAGTATTTATGTGAATCTATATTTCAAATAGATTCTCTTGTAATAAATTGAATAATTAAGATTGGGAGATAAATTTGGGTTTATAAAAATGGTATTTAAATAAGGATTTATTTAATTAAATCGATTTGAAATTTTTGAATGGAAAATTTAAAGGGTATGATTTTATAACTAGATTTTTGATTTAAGTGATTTAATGAAAATTTCACGTTTAAATAAATTTAAAAAAATATTGAGTAAAATGTAATTTAAGGTTACTTAAATGATATTGAATCTAATAAGGGAGTATTTCAAGACTAAATAATAATGAGGTTAAATTGAGATTATATGGAACTGTTATATAGAACATTTAAATATTAAAGCCTTGAACTATATGGGAATTTAAATGGTTTATGTTGAGATTCAGATCTGTATTTGAAATCAACGTAGTTGAATTTGTTATTTAGCAACTAAATTGAATTAAAATGAAAATTTAGGTTGAACTAAATTTGAATTTATTATTTAGAAAACTAAATTGCATGAAAATTTAGTGAAACGTTGAATACTTAAAGTTTTGAAATATATGGAAATATAAAGGGGTATTTGTGATTATAAATCCGAATTTGAGATCGATAAAATTTAAGTGGTTTTTTTAGAAATTGAGTTGAATTTAAATTGATAAATTGAGATTGAATTTAATTTGAATGGGAAGGTTGGGTTGATGTTGGAACGATTTGTTAAGTTGAGGAAATTGAAAATCCTTTACTGTGTAAATTATTTAATATATATAAATACTATTTTGGGAAATATAGAGATATTTGAAGTGAAACTGAGATTTGGTTTTGAAGTATAAATTAAGCTGAAATGACCACGGTGTTATAGTGTATATTTCAACCTTGTAGAAAGTTCCATGGACCCTTAGAGGATGGTTATCCCAAACATCCTTTAAGTTAATTGTATTTCAGTTGATATTTCACTTGAGTTGAATTTATTGATATAAGAATGTTAATCCTGACTCAAGTGTTTTATGTTTTTCTTTACGCTCAGGTCAGACTGAGTGATACAACATTTGAGACTCACCTTTGGAGTTCGGAGCTTCATTTGGAAATCTAACTATCGATTCAGATTCTAGCCTTTCCAGTTGATTGGTTCAGAGAAGTCATCTGTTGCATTAGAGACTTCACTGCATTTGAACTATTCGGTTGTATTTTTCTAACTCTGATGTATATAGTATCTTCATGAACTACTATTCTTTATCTATTCCGCTGCATTATATTACTCTGTGATCTGTGATTGATCTATTTACTGTATATTTTAAGTTTGGCCAAATTTTAATTAACAATTCGATATTTTGAATTATTCAAGTCAGATATGTATGGTTTTATTGTCGATTTGAATGGTCCAAAATAGCGGGTCGTTACAGTTGGTATCAGAGCTTTGGCTTTTGGCAAAACTTAGCATATATGGTAAATTTATTTACACAATCACTTTCGCTCGAGTTGAATCTCTTCCTTTTGACTCCATTTCCTTTGAATTTTGGGATGTCCCTCGGTTTTGAAATTCATTCTGTCTCTCCCTATTTATATTCGTTTGATTCCGGAGTATCCCATAACTCCACTGAATGATTTGTAAAGGGGGAGAAAACTCCTTTTCAATTGGCATTGACTCACTGAAGATTTCTGTATCCTTGGTTTACGATGCTGCTATATCTTGTTATGCCGAATTCTATATCTCTTGCGATCGAATGTCGAATTGCCTCAGAATTCTACACCGATCTAATTTTGGAATCACGGTTGACCGGTAAAGGTCGCCCGTGATTTATAGAAGTATATCCATCTTCTGTTTTGTAATTTAATTATTCATCTTCGATCGAGTCTATATTCGAATCAGGATTCTATTGATTGGAGTTCCTCTAAATTAAATCTCTATCTTTGTTTTGAAATCCATTCTTGAATCATCCTTTGAAAATCGGGTTTTGTTTGTATTTTTGATATTGTTTATACCGAAATTTTATTTTGGTAACTATGATTTTATATATATATATAAAAGTGAAAATGTTTTCTGTAACAACCCGTGGTTTTAGAACAATTAATTATCGTTGTTTGCTAATTTCAATTTGAGTTTTTGAATCGATTGAAATTCATTTAAATTGGGTTAAATTTTTTAAATAAATGGTTAAAAGTGAATGCGGGCTTTAAAATTTATTCTGGCCCACGTTCGTTTGTTTTGGGTCATGATAATTATCAATACCCGTTACTTCCTCTATTCAGTTTGACAAACCCTAATCAATAAACAATCGAACGAAAATGGCCGCCTCGTATTATTCTTTCGTTCATCTCTCTCGTTCGTCCAGAGGTTAAGGCTTTTCAAATCAAAGGCGTCGACTTCAACTCCTCGATCAGGTGAAGGTGTCGTCGCTAGCTCTGTTGAAGTTGCTAGGGTTTGGTGGATTAGCGATTCCATGGTCTTGGCTGCTTTTCGTCACTTCATTCTAAGGTGAGTGATTTTCTTCACTCACATCTGAAATTCGAACCTAGTAAAGTGCTTTGGCTGTTAAATTTTGTTTTGATGATTTCTTGTTCTCTGATTATCATGGCACTGTCGATTTCGTTTGAAATTGTGTTTCTTAGTTGACTTCGGTCACTTTGATTTGTTAAATCATTTTGCTGTGGTAAGATTTCCTGGTGCACTTATTTCAGTTTTTTGGAAATTGATTTTTGGTTGATTTTGGCAGTAACTTTGGTTGAAATTTACAGTTATAGTTTTGTGTAATTGTTGAATGACTTCAATCGTTTTTCTGAAAATTCTGATTGCAAATTCCTTTTGTTCGAATTTCTTTTGATACTCACTGCCTCTGACCAGTTTTGACACTTATACTTGCTGTGTCTTGCGTGATTCTTGCTGCACTATCCATATGGGTTCATTTAGTTCTGTGCATTCTCTTGTGCTGCAGTGTTATTACTGCTTGAATCTTGTTTACTTGATGACGTTTGGTTTGTTGAAGTTGTGCACTTGTGAATTCACCTCAATTTTTTTTGTATATGTACACAAGTGTTCACTTGTTACACTGAGCCTGCTTTTGAGCTGCAGTTGCTTTTCTCGACTTCGTGTTGCACTGCTACACGATGCTTGTAGTGTCTGGACTTGTTTGCTTCTGACCCACGTTTTGGGTACTATAATTAAAAATATACATCACTCCTATCGAGATAACCAATACTAGTGTAAGGCCTAACTACGGATGGCCGCTCCTATCCAGCCTTATTCTTCGCAATAATGGACAGTATTTCTTTTAATACTCTTTGTTATTGTGAGCATAGAGTTGGGGCGTCATAGTTGGTATTAGAGCTTGGGGTTTATGGACATAATATAAAACATAACTTAGATGGAACATGTGTTACAACTATTCGTCGATGTTTTTAGTCGTACTTTGAGTCAAAACTAAAGTTTTGAAATTTTAATGAAATTTTTAAATATCCTTATTTAGAAATAAAAGTGGATTTGTGTTTTGATGATTGATTGATTTGTGTTCTGTTTATCAAAGTGCGCAGCGGAAACAGTGAGACGGTCTTCGCTGAGTACACCTGATAATTATTCTGATTTTGAAATCGAAATATGAAAATGAATTTAGTTTCATTATGTTGTTTAACCAGTGGTTTGATTTGTTGAATTCTTGCTGGTTTTCTTTGATGCTAATCATATATCTGATTAGATTTTTGTTGTTTTAAAATATCATCATTGAAGATATAATAGAATGATTTCTTTCTTTATATGGTAGTGTGCGTGCAAACATGAGTTGCACGTTACTACATTAATTTTACGTTGAACCGATGCTTGGTTATGAAACGTATTTTGTTGCCGTTAATTTATAACGGGATTTTTACGCCGGTGCTGAATTTTTGAAGCGCGGTGTTTTGTTGACCTTTTTAATTAATGGAAATTCACTGGTGTTATATTTTGATGCAAATTATTTTGATGAGATTTTGTCGTTTAAAAATTACTGTCACTTTGACTTCAGTATCCGTCATATTTTAAAGTGGATTTTCAAGCAGGTTATCCCGCAATGCTGATTTTGAGATCCGTATCTGCGGTGTTTTTGAGAAGTGCGATTTCCTTGTCGAAATTGTCACTAATGTTGCTGTTTTATCACGGAATTGCAAATCGTTTTAAAAATAAAAATTGTTTTTCAAAAATTTTGTAGTTTACGTTTTCAAAAGAATGAGAAAGCGATTTAAACGTTTCAGCAAAATCGAGGACTATGACCCCTTTCTTTTACTGATTCAGTTAATTCCGGACTTGTTCGTTTGAGAATGTAAATTATTACTTTTATAAAATAAATGAAAATGTTTTCAGAAGTTTTGCATTTTGCGCTTTCAAAAGAATGAGGAAGCGATTTAAACGTTTCAGCAAAATCGAGGACTATGACCCCTTTCTTTTACTGATTCGCTTAATTTCGGACTTGTCCGTTTGAGAATGTGAAATGTTAATTTTGAAATACATGATTTTGCACTTTCAAGGAAACGATGAAGAGAATTAAACGATTTAGTAAAACTCGTGGTTATGGGACATGAGCGTTTGCTATTTTGGTTAATTCCGGACTCGTTAATTGAAACATTTGATGTTTGATGATTTCGATGATTTTACACGTTCAAGGAAACGATGAAGAGAATCAAACGATTTAGTAAAACACGTGGTATGGGACATGTGCGTTTGCTATTTCGGTTAATTCCGGACTCGTTAATTGAATATTTGATGATTTTCGCGTGCTTTCGAGCCACTATGTTGGACCTCCGGGTCATATGTTGGACCTTCGGGTCAATACCAGTACCAGACCTTCGAGTCATTTGTTGGACCTTCGGGTCATTTGTTGGGCGCCAAAAATTATGTTGGGCACTTGGTAGGCTTCGGCCATATGTTGATGCACGTGCGGCGTAGCTAAAACTCGCCATTCGTTGGGATCGATCCACCTTTTATGTTGATTTTCTAGATCATCTTAATTGATTTCTAGATATTTGTTGTTTCCAATTATCTGCAGGTAATTGGATATTTGTTGATATGAGTTCTAATTATCGTTTTTGATAACTAGATATTTGTTGATTTGATTATCCCTTGTGATAATTAAATATTTGTTGATATGAGTTCTAATTATCGTTTTTGATAATTAGATATTTGTTGGTTTGATTATTGCTTGTGATAATTAAATATTTGTTGATATGAGTTCTAATTATCGTTTTTGATAATTAGATATTTGTTGATTTGATTATCGCTTGTGATAATTAAATATTTGTTCATATGAGTTCTAATTATCGTTTTTGATAATTAGGTATTTGTTGATTTGATTATCGCTTGTGATATTTAGATATATGTTGATATGAGTTCTAATTATCGTTTTTGATAATTAGATATTTGTTGATTTGATTATCGTTTTTGATAATCGAATATTTGTTGATTTGAGATTTGATTATTGTTTTTGATAATCGAATATTTGTTGATTTGATTATCGTTTTTGATAATCGAATATTTGTTGAATGATTATCGTTTTTGATAATCGAATATTTGTTGATTTGAGATTTGATTATCATTTTTGATAATCGAATATTTGTTGATTTGATTATCGTTTTTGATAATCGAATATTTGTTGAATGATTATCGTTTTTGATAATCGAATATTTGTTGATTTGAGATTTGATTATCGTTTTTGATGATCGAATATTTGTTGATTTGATTATCGTTTTTGATAATCGAATATTTGTTGATTTGAGATTTGATTATCGTTTTTGATAATCGAATATTTGTTGATTTGATTATCGTTTTTGATAATCGAATATTTGTTGAATGATTATCGTTTTTGATAATCGAATATTTGTTGATTTGAGATTTGATTATCGTTTTTGATAATCGAATATTTGTTTATTTGATTATCGTTTTTGATAATCGAATATTTGTTGAATGATTATCGTTTTTGATAATCGAATATTTGTTGATTTGATTATCGTTTTTGATAATCGAATATTTGTTGATTTGATTATCATTTTTAATAATCGAATATTTGAGATTTGATTATCGTTTTTGATAGTTAAATATTTGTGATTTTTTGTTTTCTAATTATCTTTGTTGATAATTAGATTTTTACTGTCTCCTAATTATCATATCGATAATTAGATATTGCTGTTTCGTGATTTCTGTATTTTGATTATCTAGTTGATAATTAAACTTTGTAGAGAATTGGTGAATTTCCTTTATGAAAGTAAAAGATTTCTTTGGTGAACTTCCTATTTCAAATATCTTCATTTTGTGATGTTGTTCCTTAGGGTTGTTACCATTTGTTCAATTATTCCTTACGATTGCGAGGACGCAATTTCTTTAAGGAGGGGAGTCTGTAACAACCCGTGGTTTTAGAACAATTAACTATCGTTGTTTGCTAATTTCAATTTGAGTTTTTGAATCGATTGAAATTCTTTTAAATTGGGTTAAAATCCTTTTAAATAAATGGTTAAAAGTGAATGCGGGCTTTAGAAATTATTCTGGCCCACGTTCGTTTGTTTTGGGTCATGATAATTATCAATACCCGTTACTTTCTCTATTCAGTTTGAAAAACCCTAATCAATAAACAATCGAATGAAAATGGCGGCCTCGTATTATTCTTTCGTTCATCTCTCTCGTTCATCCAGAGGTTAAGGCTTTTCAAATCAAAGGCGTCGACTTCAACTCCTCGATCAGGTGAAGGTGTCGTCGCTAGCTCTGTTGAAGTTGCTAGGGTTTCGTGGATTAGCGATTCCATGGTCTTGGCTGCTTCAATTCGTCGCTTCATTCTAAGGTGAGTGATTTTCTTCACTCACATCTGAAATTCGAACCTAGTAAAGTGCTTTGGCTGTTAAATTTTATTTTGATGATTTCTTGTTCTCTGATTATCATGGCACTGTCGATTTCGTTTGAAATTGTGTTTCTTAGTTGACTTCGGTCACTTTGATTTGTTAAATCATTTTGCTGTGGTAAGATATCCTGGTGCACTTATTTCAGTTTTCTGGAAATTGATTTTTGGTTGATTTTGGCAGTGACTTTGGTTGAAATTTACAGTTATAGTTTTGTGTAATTGTTTGATTGACTTCGATCGTTTTTCTAAAAATTCTGATTGCAAATTCCTTTTGTTCGAATTTCTTTTGATACTCACTGCCTCTGACCAGTTTTGACACTTATACTTGCTGTGTCATGCGTGATTCTTGCTGCACTATCCATATGGGTTCATTTAGTTCTATGCATTCTCTTGTGTTGCAGTGTTATTACTGCTTGAATCTTGTTTACTTGATGACGTTTGGTTTGCTGAAGTCATGCACTTGTGAATTCGCCTCAGTTTTTTTTGTATATGTACACAAGTGTTCACTTGTTACATTGAGCCTGCTTTTGAGCTGCAGTTGCTTTTCTCGACTTCGTGTTGCACTGCTACACGATGCTTGTTGTGTCTGGACTTGTTTGCTTCTGACCCATGTTTTGGGTACTGTAATTGTTATTTGCAATTCCCAATTTCAATTAGTGCAACTGATCCATTTCCCTAGGTTGAGTCTTGTGGTCTTTTGTTGCATTGGGTTGCACTGCATTGGTCCTGTCCACCTGAGTTCACATGTATTGTGCCCTTGTGTCGTCTTCATGTACATGTCCAGTCATGCAAACCTTATTAGTATACTGGTTGGTTTAAGTGGCATTTACTTTATACTTGTACCACCTGAACAAGTTTGTTACTTTGATTTGTAGTGTCATGTTGTTTAATTACAATACATTGTTAGTTGTGCTTTGAGTATGTTCATACCTGAACAGGTCTGGATGGCATTGCAGTTTGCCCTGTTGTAGTTTTGAGTTGTTACTGAGCAAGCACATGCATATATTTGGCTGCAGTTCAAACCGTTTCAATGTTACTGGCCTTCAATACCTATGCATATATATGGAATTCATTGTCGCCCATTTCTATTCACTGGTATTGCAACATTTACACACTATTGCATTATTAATTAGATATGTCTACAGTCCCAAGCTGCACCTCTGATTCAAATTTGACCATGTGCATTTCGTACTGCACATTTGAGTTTCGTGCACAGGTTTTCTTCGACCTGTTTTGTTGTCACTGTGTCGTGGTTGTGCATTGTACATGTCACTGCACTGATTCCTTTCACTATTGCACGATTATATGCATTCCTTTGAACTGTGCTAATTATACTTTCTTGATGGTTGTCCAGTTCTGGTATATGATTGCTCTGTGTATTTTACTGTTGTGTGCTGTGGTGCCATATCTTTGGTGCCCTCACCTTCATACTACTGTGCTCGTTGTTGCAGTTCCATCTGATTCATTTGATTTGAGTTGATGCCATTTACTTTTGATTCATTGAGTTTTTTTGTTATTCATCACCGTAGTGGCGTGGCAGTGCATGCAAGCGTGAACTGCAGCCACACGGTATTGAGTTTTTGGGCACGACATCACTATAATGGCAAGGCAGTGCTCGCAAGCGTGAACTACAGCCACACGGTATCGTGCGTATGATATTCTATTCTAGTTCGATTTATTGATCTTTTGCATATTCCATATGCTGTAGTGGCGAGGCAGTGCACGCGTGCGTGTACTGCAGCCCTACTCGAAATAATATTTTAATTGATATTTCAATTGTTTGAACTGTTTCGTTTATTCAATTCAATATTCTGATTTGGTCTAATTTGCTGATTTTTTGTTTAACACTGTTACGTGTTATATTTATCGTTATCCGATTTCTTTATTTAAGGATCGAATAGACGAGATTTATTGTGATTGTCGTCTATTCATTAGTTAATTATTATTGCTTCTGTGCACTAATAACTGAGTTTGAATTAGACTGACCCGTGTATTATTTTCTTTTGAATGTAATACTCGGGTCAGACCAAGTATTTACAGGTTGTAGATTTTTAGCTTTGGGTTGCTGCTAGAGCTATGAAGTCTTTTCATATCTTTTAGAGTAGTCATCGTCATGTTTAGTAGTCAGTATATTTGTATAGGAGGTTGTATATTCATGTATATTATTCATGATGATGTACTTGTATATGTAACTTCCAGAGTCGACAGTTGTAGTTGTATCATATGTACTGTAGCACATGTATTGCAACTGACATCGGTTATTATATATATATGAGATTTTTGTTTATCAGTGTTCCGCATTTGAATTATCTGTGTTATTATTATATCTATTGTCCTAAACTATTATGAACCATCGTAGTTCGTTTTACACTGGAATTGGATATGTTGATGGGAGTAAACAAATAAGAGATGAAAATTAAAAATATACATCACTCCTATCGAGATAACCAATACTAGTGTAAGGCCTAACTACGGATGGCCGCTCCTATCCAGCCTTATTCTTCGTAATAACAGACAGTATTTCTTTTAATACTCTTTGTTATTGTGAGCATAGAGGTGGGGCGTCATATTTTCGATAAGGATTATATACCCATATATATAAAGCAAATAATAAATGTTATTCTATATAAAAAGGTTTTGAAAGGATTTGAAATTTTGAAAAATTATAAGAAATTGATTTATATAAAAATGATTTATAACTGTAGAGTTAAATTTGAAATTCGAGAATTGAATTCCGGTATTTTGAAATTGGTTTTAAGATTTTGGAAAATATATAAAAATAATACGATTTAAAAGCATTTTTCCAAATAAGAAATGTTTCAAATGAGTTCAGATGAATTCCAATAATTTTGAAGAAATTTCAAAGAAGTTTTCAAGAAAATAGAAGTCCAGAACTTACTTATGTCGCTGGAAAATAATTTCGGTGATGAGTGCGCGCATCATCGATATTGATTTTCGAGTTGCAGAGTGGGGGAGAGGCCACTTTAATAGCTTCGCTATGCAAGTGATTTTGTAAAACCGTTTTTGATTTCAAATTCCGAATTATAATTTGATATTTTAGAAAGATATAAGTATATATTTGAAACAATTTAAAATGAGACCGGTGTTCAGTCCTTGAGTTTCGGATCTAATAATTGATTTATTGATTTATTGTTGATTTTCAACTGTTGAATTGAAAATTTGATTTCCCTAACTATTTTGAATGTTCGAACACTTCCAAATCGAGATTAAATTTTCAAAGCTAAGAAATTTCGAAGAGAATAAAATGTTTGATAAAGAATATAAATTTAGTTTTGAATGTTTTGAAAAAAAAATAGCTTTGAATAATGGTTTTCAGAAAGGTAAATTGGATACTTCAAATAGAAATAGATAGTTTAAAAGTTTTAAAGGGATAATTAGAAATTTGGAAACCATTTTAGGTATAATTGATTTTGAGAAAATATTTGGTTTTGAAAATTAAATTGCAATTAAAAACCAATACTTATATGGTGATTTTGGAAATGAATTTGTTTGATTTGAAATATTTTAATTTGGAAACTGGGATAATTTTCTAAACCTATTATTTTTGGAACTTTGAAATTTATATTTAATTTGGAAGAAAATTTGGTGAAATCATATATGATTTTGAAACTGAATTGATATTGAAATGATTTGAAACTGAGAAACTTAGATTACTAAGCACTTGATTTGGGAGTGGTCGAACTTATATAAAATGGATTGTATAAGTATGAAGTTGATTTGAAATCTATTGATTTGAAAGGTACTCAATTTGGAAAGAGATTTTATATAATCGAAGTCTATATAAGTATGATTTGATCTACTATTGATTTGGAAAGTATTCGATTTGGGAAAAATGGAATCCTATATATGGACTTTATATAAGTACGATATTTGAAAGTGGTTTGAAAAGGTACTATATGATATATATTTTCGAAGTAAAGATATGGAAAGTGCCTTCTGCTTGATATCCGCTTTGTGGCCATGATGACTAGTCTGGCCTAGGGGTACGGATTGTTTCCTGGGGGATCCAGGCGTAACCATTGTGAATCCTGCAATCTGTGTAGGTCGCGAATACTAGCGAAACTGCCTGGCCGAGACAGCCTAGGGGTATGGATTGTTTCCTGGGGGACCCAGGCGTAACCATTGTGTATCCTGCACTCTACTAGTCATCATGGCGTAACTCGCGGGGCTGAGAAAGCTTACGGATACGGATTGTTTCCTCGGCGATCCAGGCGTAACCATTGTGTATCTGCGAACCATGGTCGGACAAAGGTTTTGGTTTGGATGTTTTGTTTGGATTGTACTTTCCATATCTGTTTTAAAGTTTTTTCAAGTATTTTCATTGGGTGTTGAAACAAGTTTACTACGTACTTGAAGAATTCTAGCTTTGCGCCTAATCAACGCATGGCCAGAGTTTGCAAGAACGTGGATAAACTTGTTGAAACATCAAGTTATAAAAGTATTTTCGAAAGGAAAATTTATTTCGATATAATAGTATTATATTATAAAAGTATTATTATAAAGGTATTTATTATAAAAGTATTTTTCCCAACAAAGAAATGTTGAATTAATATTTGAAATTTAAATTCTTATGGTTCTAGATTAATTATTCATGCCCGATACTATTCCTTGCATCTACCTTATCTGCTCAGTTTAGTTATTCACCTTGATTCTGTTTTCCAAATCTACCTTCCTTCCTTGTTGGATATGTACTTTAAAAATATTGTTTAATTATATACTACATGGTTTAATAGAAATTTTAGTGTTATAAATATTTTAGAAGTTATTTATCTAAAATAAAATATATTTAAAAAAAATTATTTGTGATCTAATAATAATATTTGGAAGGTATCTTGAAAAAAAATAAAAATTTATGAATTTTGGATTTAATAATTAAATAGCTTCTTTGTAAATATAAGTAATAATGTAAATAATTGTTTTCAAAGGAGTTTGAAAATTATTAAAGTATTAAAGAAAATTATATTTCAAATGAAGTTATCAAATAAATATTTCAAATAAAATTTATATAGTTTTAAACTAATTGTTTATCTTGTCTTTCAATCTATTTTATTTATGGTTGTTCTATTCTCCTATCTCCTACCTTTTCGGGGACGAAAAGTTTTGAGTGGGGGAGAGTGTAACGACCCGTATATTTTAATAGTTTTAAATGGTTTTATTTAACGTAATTAATTGAAACTTTTGAGAAATTTTATATAATAATATTTTGAGATAAAAATTTAATAGTTCGATTACGTCCAATTAAACATAGCAGATTTTAAATTTTAAATTTATTTAATCAAAGTTTATTCCATTGTGAAATTCTATTTAATTCAAGCTAGCTAATAAATTGCTTTAATAAATATTACAGAATCAATTTCTTTAATAAATATTGCAGAATCAATGCACAGATGTTATCAATTTCGTTTTTATGGTGGTACGTTCCTTTACGTTTTCTACTGGTTAAATTATAAATAATTTGCTTTGATGGGTCAGCTAAATCAAAGCAACGTGATCGTTGCTATTTATTTCTTTCATTAATTGCTACACTTATTTTCACCAAATCAAGGGTTGACTGTTACTTGGCTTTCAAATTTTGGACTCTGCATTCAAAAAGAAACGTGTAATATAATAAGTACTTCATGTTTATTTTCAGTACGTTTCACAAAATTTTCTTTGTCCGTTCTTTTCTATTAAATATATACTTGCAGCTGTTATCAATCCGTCGGTTCAATTTATTATATGGTCCGTTACTCTGCCTTTTCAGATTTGAACGTGCAGCTGGTGGCATTAAAGTTGCTTTAATTATCCACTGAATTGTCGTGACCATCCCACTACTCTATATTTATTCCTATACGTTTTATCTTCGCTTAAATTTCTCTGTCCATTCCTTTTTCCATTTTAATATCCTTGCCTTTCCATACTCACGTGCTTTCCAATCAAGCAATAAATTGTTTAAATATCCATCTTATCAACTTGACCGTTGTTATTGCATCACATCAATATATAATTCAAATCTATCATTATTCTACCGTTTCTTCTTTAATAAATTATATGTAACACTATATCATAAATGGGCAGATCATTCTCCACCCATTCATTTCTCCTATTCAATTAATAATGGAATATAAAGTTATATATTTGGTATACAATTTAAACAACCGTTACAATTCATACCTCCTAAATTCTAGCGATTGACCCTCTATTTACATGGTTCCAATTTTAGTTGCTGGATTACTCATTCCAACCGTTCAACTATATTAAATATTTATAACGTGCAGTCTCTGAGCCTATTTAGCTTCGTCAAGCTAAAAAACATATGATGGAAAAGTGAAAAAGGACCAGTTCTCCTTCCTATAGCTTCGTCAAGCCTCCGCCACCACAGCTCGAACCACCTGTCAAGAGCCACAACCCACTCCATGCCTCCTCCCCTCGTCATCCATATTTTTATAAACGGTATGCGTATCATATTGCAACATATGTTTCGTTTTTAAATGTTTACATATAGCATGAATATGTGCTAGTACTATATACAGTCTATTTTGTTTAACGGATATGTTATACAAGCTGTGTTTTCTTTGTCTAATGGATTTCGAAACTTATAATAAATATTATTGCATTAGTTGTTGTTTTCAACTTCCTGCAACACTTTGTTTTTTTATTATAAATTTTAGCTTGCTGAAATTCTCTTTTCATCTATATTATTGTATTCTATTATCTAATATATACATTTTATCTAGTTATATATATTATACTATAAGGTGTATATATATAAGTTTTCACAACCCTTTATAATATGTAGCTATGTATATAAGATTGGACCTGTTATATATGAAAGCATTGGTTATAGCAATTAAAAATATACAAAGGAATTTATGGTGATATTTACTTATGAATAGAACAAGATACGTACCACCATTTGTATCTTCGTCTCTCTCCCCATGTTTTATTATTATATATATATATATATATATATATATATATTCTTTCTATCTTTTTTTCTCTTTTCACTCCTTTCATTTTATAGCTTTTAAATAAATTGACAAACGCTTTGGAAGTATTTAAACGCGGTACACGACAAATTTAATAAGAAGTAGTGTTTTACGTCATTTATAGCCAAATTTTTTTTTGATAAGTTCATACATTTCTAAACTGAAAATAACAAATATAGATGCGATGGAATTTGAATTTTCATACGCCGTGCCATGAGCTGATCTTAAATTTAAAAGAGGTATGATATGTCAATCGCTTACAAATAAGACGAAGATAACGTCCTAAATTAACTTTTAGCAAATTGAACGTTACTGTCGTTATTAAGAAACCAACGTATTGTGTCATTTGATTATTTGGGTACTAATAATACGTTACTTTATTCATTCCATCAATTCATTTCACACCACGTTATTTTAAATAAATTGCTACTCTTCCACTGAAATTTATCCAAAAATTTAATAAAAATGATCCGACGGTGTATTAGCCTTTAGGACTAATCCCTGAATTCCAAACGTTGGATCCACTTTGCATTCTGTTTTTTCCATAAAACATATATAAAGTATAAAGTTTATATTTGTTTTCTGATGTTAATCGAAATGTAAATATTGATTTTTAAATAATGTATATATATATATATAAGCTACTTTTGTTGTTCGTGTATAAATGGTATTGTATGTGCATTTTTATGAAATAGCGCCCAATGTATATTATTTTATAAAAGAATTCATTTGTTATGTCAACTAAATATATGTTACATTTGGTTTATATAAGCATATTATAACTGATGTTGACTTCTTTCATTATACTCTTTCTTACAGCTAAAATATGTCAGTATTGTAACCTAGCACATGATTAATATTAGTCGGTTTATATAAGTATTTATTTCAAATTTCATATTGTATATATGCTTGATTCTAATTTATGTGTTTTAAATAAAAAAACAATGATTTTGGAAAATACATATATATTTAATTTAATTTAATATGTGTTGAATTTAGAATATGACTTTATATATATAGTTATATATAGTTATATATATATATATGAGTCCACTCATACCATTATCTTCGCCGATCCCGTTCTGACTTGTTCCATCAATTCTTGTTATCAGCTTTGATCGTTGAATTCATGCCGATTTTGCTTTGCTTCGATTTATAATTCAAATTTCAGTGTCTGTAGAAGTATGCATATCCATGTCATCTTCTGTATTCTCTAGGCTCGAGAGGTGAGTAGCCACTCACGATTAACATTCTTTTATTCATTAAATTTGATTTCAGTTGAAACGACAATTGAAATATGCTGCTGTAGTTATTTAAATTTGTTATATATGCTATTATTTGTAACTGTTCACATGTGGGATATGACACCATATCCTGTTGTTTGTATTATATTGGTATTGATGATATATGCCTGTTATTTTATTGTATTTTCTGTTATCACTCTGCAAGTTCCCTATAGTTTAGAAATCACTATGGGTTGAAATGATACATACCCGAACAGACTTTAGAATAGGAGAAAATCATTATGGGTAGGAATGATAAACCCAAGCGATTTTCATTTAATTGAATTTGGGATTGAGGGTTGACATGATATCCATCCGTATATATTTGGTGTACAGATTGAAATGATAAATATCCATAGCACTTGACTATATGATAGGAAATATATACAGACACTGTTGGTCCATACAAATATTTTGAAAATAATTTCCATAATTTTGGAAAGAAATATACGGTTTAATAAATTTGATTCTTAAGATATTATATAAATGAAAATTGTATATATATATTTATTAGTAATATTTGATTTAAATTAGATTGATTTAATACATATAATATGGTTAAGTATTTATGTAAATCTATATTTCAAATAGATTCTCTTGTAATAAATTGAATAATTAAGATTGGGAGATAAATTTGGGTTTATAAAAAGGGTATTTAAATAAGGATTTATTTAATTAGATCGATTTGAAATTTTTGAATGGGAAATTTAAAAGGTATGATTTTATAACTGGATTTTTGATCTAAGTGATTTAATGAATATTTCACGTTTAAATAAATTAAAGAAAATATTGAGTAAAATGTAATTTAAGGTTACTTAAATGATATTGAATCTAATAAGGGAGTATTTCAAGACTAAATAGTAATGAGGTTAAATCGAGATCTATATGAAACTGTTATATAGAACATTTAAATATTAAAGCCTTGAACTATATTCGAATTTAAATGGTTTATGTTGAGATTCGGATCTGTATTTGAAATCAACGTAGTTGAATTTGTTATTTAGCAACTAAATTGAATTAAAATGAAAATTTAGGTTGACCTAAATTTGAATTTATTATTTAGAAAACTAAATTGAATGAAAATTTAGATGAAACGTTGAATACTTAAAGTTTTGCAATATATGGAAATATAAAGGGGTATTTGTGATTATAGATCCGAATTTGAGATCGATAAAATTTAAGTGGTTATTTTAGAAATTGAGTTGAATTTAAATTGATAAATTGAGATTGAATTTGATTTGAATGGGAAGATCGGTTTGATGTTGGAACGATTTGTTAAGTCGAGGAAATTGAAAATACTTTACTGTGTAAATTATTTAATATATATAAATACTATTTCGGGAAATATAGAGATATTTGAAGTGAAAATGAGATTTCGTTTTGAAGTATAAATTAAGCTGAAATGACCACGGTGGTATAGTGTATATTTCTACCTTGTAGAAAGTTCCATGGACCCATAGAGGATGGTTATCCCAAACATCCTTTAAGTTAATTGTATTTCAGTTGATATTTCACTTGTGTTGAATTTATTGATATAAATGTTAATCCCGACTCGAGTGTTTTATGTTTTTCTTTACACTCGGGTCAGACCGAGTGATACAGCATTTGAGACTCACCTTTGGAGTTCAGAGCTTCATTTGGAAATCTAACTATCGATTCAGATTCCAGCCTTTCTAGTTGATTGGTTCAGAGAAGTCATATGTTGCATTGGAGACTTCACTGCATTTGAACTATTCGGTTGTGTTTTTCTAACTCTGATGTATATAGTAGCTTCATGAACTACTATTCTTTATCTATTCCGCTGCATTATATTACTCTGTGATTGATTTATTTACTGTATATTTTAAGTTTTGCTAAATTTTAATTAACAATTCGGTATTTTGAATTATTCACGTCGGATATGTATGGTTTTATTGTCGATTTGAATGGTCCAAAATAGCGGGTCGTTACAATCGCCAACCTAAGCTCTGATACCACATGTGACGACCCGCAATTCACGACCCTTGAAAATTGACACAAATATGCCACTATATAACATGCCGAACGATCGAGTGCCGAAAAAATAAATTGTTTGATTGCTTCAAATATTTATAAATACTATAATGTTTATACAAGGTCTAATCAAATGGAACCAGCAGGGTTGGTTCGTTGTTGGAATCGATGTAGTAAAATCAAAGGTGAGTTAATCTCACTCAAATTGGATTATCGATTAATTCAATTAGTTAAATTAAATTATTGGTTGACTGATTGAATTGATAATTTATTATCAGTCTGGATGTGATATTATATATAGTAGTATATATATTGGAGTGATTGATATTCCCGCATAATAGCGGATGACCCTATATACCGTGATATCCCCCTCGAAGTGGGATTGGTATTTTTATATTGTGCTAGCATCTGTAGGTGCAGGAAAACAGGTTAGAGGGATCCAACTGGATTCCTCAAAAATATTGAAATTTATTTTTCATAGTTTATGATTATGATTTATTTGATAATCTGTGATAGACTATATTGAAAATTGAAGCTATTGAATGCTATGGTTTGGCTGAATATATTTTGGATATTTTTGAGTATCAAAAGTAAAAGTATTGGATTTTTGGAAAGAAATAAAAGGGAAAGAAAATGAAAAGAAAATGGTTTCAAAGCAATTAGTTTATGGTTATGTAAATTAAGTAATTTAAAACCTTAAGTTAACTTAAAACTTAGGAATAGTAATGGCTAGGATAAATAAAATAATTTAAATTTAATCAAGTTAAGGTAATTATATATATGTTAGTTATTTATTAATTACTAATGTTTATTAAAGTAAATAAATAGTTGTAATTAGTTAATAGTTAATGATACAATAAAATGATGCAAACCTTTAATTTATTAAAAGTCCTAAGTCAATTATACTTGTTGATTATTAGTTAATTCCAGATATTTAATTAGAATAAAATAAAATGGTTTGTAATTAGTTTAATGATAATTAAACATGATTTTAAATTAATTAATTAATTAATTCTATTTTAAAGTAAATTAATGATTTGTGTGACTAGTTAATCTATTGTAAAGACGCGCAAATCCGTACCCTAGAGTCGAAACTATTCTCCCTCAATCAACTCAAGATATACAGAAATACGAACCATTTGGGTTAAAGAAGAAGAGGTAGAAGAAGAAAATAAAAACAACATCAGAATCTAACCATCGCAACCGAATAAAATATAATAGATAATAACTGATCTTTACACAAAAGAAATCTACAATTGTTTTATACATACATCATCAGAATACATCATCAGAGTTCAACAACATCAATAACATACAACTGGACAGTTATATAGACTTGTCCTCAAAACTGAATACATAGCGGAATAATAATCAAGTACGGAAGTACATATTCGCCATCTAGCTCGTCTCTTGAGCTCCACAACATCATATCTTGTATCGTATAATACTCGGTCTGGCCCGAGCATTATAATTAAATAACACCCGAGTCAGTCTAGAATACCAGCGTGAGAAAACCACACTCAAATTGATTATTAAAGTTTCAAAATCCTTTGAAACTTTAAACATCTCGTAAGACCACGCCCCAAATGTAACGACCCAGAATTTCTGTCATTTGAAATTCAAATATTTAATTGATTTTAAATATTAACAAGCAAGTCGAATAAATTTTATTTCGAATATCTAGATTTAATTGGATAATTAAATCGATAGGTTAATATTTGAAATTACATAAAAATTTGGAAATTGGGTTTAATGTGATTAAAAATTATTTATAAAGTTATAATAAATCATGTTGGAGTTAGAGTGATGTTAAAATTTAAAGTTAATTTGCAGAAATTGAATATTTTAATATTTAATTGACGGGTAAAAATAGACATTTTTAAAACAGTCTTGGATTTCGATGAAACCAGTTCCATCGGATCCGTAATGTTGTATTAGTGTAATATTTAAAATTTTGTGTCAATCGGATTTACGGTTTGTCCGGGGCAAGCCAAAACACATAGAAATTAGTTTAATCGATTTAATTTAAATTTGATCATTTATTTCCGTAACTCGCACATACGATCGAATTAGCCTTCGAAACACTTTCCATTGTGTCCGTAACGCGGGGTAAACCCTAGAAACACCAGCCGGCACGCTTCGTTTGGAGTTCGTAAAATCACGGATGAATAGTGTTTTGTGGAATTTTCTATAAAAGGCCTCCATATTTCTAAATCGCACTCAGAAACCCTAACCCTAATTGCCAACCTTTAGCCACCACCCTCTTCTTTTAATGGCCGAAAATTGTTCTTCTTCTCCCTCAATTATCTTCCAATCCGTAAACCTTTACAAGAAAGCTCCAACTAACAAATCGTAGAGCTAGTCGAGATCTATAATGTGAACGGCTATGTTCGAAATCGGGGTAGTAGATTGATGACAATATGAGTTCAAAGGTCATACGTTTTCTCACGGTTCTCGAGACACGTGCATGGACGAGCTTCAAGGTGCTCTGGCCGAGCATGGAGGAGGCGATGAACTTCTGTTGGTGGTGGAGTGATGGCGTTTCGAGCTTTGTGGTGGCCGTGGTTTCAAACCCTAGTAGGCGGCCTATGGGTTCTCGTTCGCGTCTATTACATGGAGAGGATGAAGTTGCGTGCAACGACCTGATGTGGAGAGGCTAAACCTAATGTCCAGGGATGAATAGGCTTAAAAAAATGAAATATAAATTGTAAATTAATTATATTAAAGATTGTATAATGTTTGAAATATCATAACTTTTTGATACGAGGTCGGAAAATTACGAAACGAATTGCGTTGGCTTCATTTTATCGAGCACTACGCAATGGGGCTGGTTTGGAGTCGTCTCGAGCTAGTGATAATTTCCGGTAAAATTAAAGCGTGTTTAATTTTACTCGAAATAAAACACTGTAACAATTATTGGAAACAAGGTGAGAACTTCTCACTCAATCAAATTTTTTCGATTTAAGTTTTAAATAGTTAGATTTAAAATTGCTTGATTTTGTTGATTGTATGCTTGGATGATAAATTATTGCCTATTGTTTTGAAATAGACCCTATACGCCATATGTTAAGCGGAGGTTATTTATATAAACACATATACTGCGATATTCCATCTCGAAGTGGAATTGGTATTATATATGTACTTGGAGTTGATTTCCCGCATTATATAGCGGATGAGACCCTATTGCGCCTCATAATAGTGGGTAATATTTTATAAAACTCATGTACCGCGATATCCCATCTTGAAACGGGATTGGTATTGTGCTAACATCTGTGGATGCAGGGAAACAGGTCGGAGGGATCCAACTGGATTCCTCAACAGTTGTAACAGCCCGCCTTTTCGCACGCTATAAATCGACACACGTGCCAATCCAAACCATACGGATGGGCGGATTGTTATGGGGTAAATAAGAAAAACGAGAAAGAATGAAACAAAACAGAATCTCATAGCGAAAGGATAAAATATAATAATAAATATACAGTTCATAAAACTGTTTACAAACATTTGATTCTTCTTTATGCAATAAATATCAGAGTTCACATACCAATAATATTAATGCAGCGGAACACAGTGTAGTGGAACCATATAATATATAATAATAATAGTAATGAAATCTTCGTCTTCTTCCTCTAGAAAAATCTTCAAATCCTGAAACGCTTGGACTGACCCGAGCGGATTTAAAAGACAAAACACTCGAGTCAGAACTAAAAGATCTTATGTAAGTTAAATTAATAGAAATGAATATGAGTGCAGTAACTCAAGAGATGCTCGGGATTTACATCTCCTAAGGATCCGTTAAACAATACGATCTTGTACGGTTTTAGTTGTAGAACCTATCATTCACTTATGGTGGTCACCACTGTTTGGATGGTAGTAGTAGGCATACGATAATGGTCGTATGTTGGCTAAGATTTATATCTTTACTTTCGAAATGTTTTCCTACATTATGCATTAGTAATAATAACAAATGTTTCTTTTTAATGCGTATCAAGTATCTTTGACTATCATAAGGAGAAATCTCCTCCGATTCTGCGTTTGCATTGTGTGTGTGTGTGTGGGAGGCCTTATGGTAGTCTCATTTCTAAAAAGCATTGCGAATTGATTTTAAAATATTTCGTTGTTTGTTTTTAAAGATAAACTGTTTTTGTTGCTCACACCAGTCCCACGACTGATCCGGAGTTTATTGTTTCTTTCCTAAACTCTGGGTGCTCATTATTTTCTACACGAGCAGTCTAGAGTTGGGTTTTTCAGATAGTTAGGTTTAGTAGATTTTCTGGAGTTAGTTCAGTCTTTGGATCTGTTAACGTAAAAATTTGACGCTAACACCCCGATGCAAGTAAAGCAAGTGTGAAAGCACCACCCGATGATACGGGAATCAGAAATAAGCAGGAAAATATCAGAAAGATAGTAAAAGACACAATTTTTATAGTGGTTCGGCTAATAGTCAAGCCTACGTCCACTTTATATTTCTTTATTGCTGACTCAAATTCAACTTATACAACTTTCTTCAATTAAAACACACTTTAGACTAGTAGATCAAACTTTGATGAAGAATAATCTTTGGAATCCATGTTGAATGATGTAGATTTTCTCTTGAAGTATGTTGTAGTGTCCTTGCTGTTTGGAGTTCTTGAAGTGCTGTTTTAGTTGAGAAAACGACAGAGTATCGGCGCTTCGAGAATGAGCCAAAAGATCCCCCGAACGTTGGAGCTCACACGGTATTTATAGGAGTTTTCGGACAGGCCTTAAGTCGTGAGCGACTTAAGATAAGTCGTAAGTCGAAGGATACGACCTAACATGAGTCGTAACTCGCCACCGAGCTAAGGGGATTTGAGTTACGACCTAACTGGATCGCACATGGCCATCTGAACTAGCTAGTAGATTCCAGCGACCTAACGAAGAGCGGCAAGGTTCGATAAGTGCTAAGTCGTGAGCGACTTAAAGTAGGTAATGAAACTACTAGGTCGCTGCCGCTTTATCTCCTTAGGTCATGAAGTACTTAGGTCGTTGAGTCGTGGCTTCCTGTAAGCAGTTAGGTCGTCCCACTCCCTTAGCAGCTAGGTCGCTTATTCCTTAAGTCGCTAAGTCGCTTCATCCCTTAAGTCGCTAAGTCGCTTTATCCTTTAAGTCGCTAAGTCGCTTCGCCCTTTAAGTCGCTAAGTCGCTTCGTCCTTTAAGTCGCTAAGTCGCTTCGTCCTTTAAGTCGCTAAGTCGCTTCGTCCTTTAAGTCGCTAAGTCGCTTCGTCCCTTAATTCGCTCAGTCGCTTTATCCTTTAAGTCGCTAAGTCGCTAGGTCACATAATAAAGGGAATTAACATTTGCCCCTCGAAGTACACGCCTAGGTCGCAGGTCGTGTGCTTCGACTTAGTTCCTTAGGTTGTGAGCGACTCAAACGGTTCGCTAGGTCGTGTGACGGTATGCCTTCCTTTCATATAAATTGCTTAACCCGTTCCTTCTTCACTTTACCTGCTCCATCACTCTAAGCCGCCATTAGCTATTTCTCGAGCTTCCCAAAGATAATTTCGAGCCAATCAATCACCGATTATCCTTAATATTTCATCGCGTAAGTAAATTTGCTTCCTGCTCAATCATGATTATCGCTGAACTACGAATCTCTACCCTCTGACCCCAAATCAACTTCATACGCCTCGCTTAGCTTTTGAGTCAAGTTGCGATTGATTTTGATCGCCATTAGTTATGCTGCTATTGCGACTCAGGAGAGCATAACAGCGCGTTGGATTTATGATGGAGTTGGAGCGATTCGAATCAGTGTGGGTGATTTGGTGAAATGGATAAATAATGGATTTTTGTTGGTGGAGAGGCTAACGGGTTAGGAGGTAGGAGTTATTGGGTAGAGAGGAAGTTAGCGAGTTAGGGAGATGCCAATAGGAGATGGTCCAAGGCTTCCTAGTTTCATTAGAGGCGACCCAACAAATCCGAACAACTTAAGAGACTTTGCGACCTAATGTGCTTAAACGACTTTAGAGCCCGTGACTAAAATTGCACACGACTTAACTTCTTAGGTCGAGTTAGTATCTTGACGACCTAGGACTTAAACCTTAGATCATGCGAGCGACCTAGGTCTTGGATGCGCACAGCCATGCCTTGTTTTTCTTGCGACTTAAATCACTTGCGACTTATCATATCTGCGACTTAGGCTTTAGGTCGCGGCCGAGCTAGGACTTGGATGAATTTTGCGCTGCCGAGAAACTTCTTGCAGCTTAACTCACTTACGACTTAGCATATCTGTTAGGTCATGAACGACCTAGGACTTGGATGCATACTGTCATGCCTTACATCCTTTAACTCAAACCATACGGCCTAGGACTTGAACAACTCCTCACTGCCTTGACTTGAAGCCTTTTAATTTGAACTGGGAACCATCGAGATAACTCGCATGACTTTGCTATGCTTGCTTAACAGATTATACCAAATTTTGATGCTAATAACCTGTTAAATACAACATTTACAGAGAATTAGGGCGAGTATACTGTCATTGATCGCCCACATCGAATGACATATTAGTCGGTAAAAGATAATTAACTCAACTTAAGGAAATTGTATGAAATGATGTGAGTCAACAAATTCAAGTGAAGTGGTAAAGCAATGTTAATCAACTAAAGCTGATTTGTTTGCATTAATACTGCACTTGTACTTGGACTTAGAGCGACAAGTCTCGAAATTTTACAATTGACACATGTTCATTAGTTTAATTTCAGTTATATTTACTTGTCGCTTTATTAGTTTTACACAACACTTCACACATTTAGGAAACGTGCACCTTCATATTTGAATATCCAGTTCCTTGTGTAGAATATCTTCTCGTCAAGAGGGAGAAGCAGTACAAACTAGAGAGGCCCTCCCGATGGCTGGTCCACTGGTCAACCCACCAGAAATAACTCCAACTACCCGGAGTTACCGGGTGTTCAACCAGTTACGCGCCCAATTTGGGATTGTAGAAGCAGATGTTATTCTCCCTGGGCCAAATGATTTTGCTTACAGTCCTCCCTTCGGGTTTGTTGCCGTTAACCGCCAAATGTGCCTTTGTGGAGCCATTCCTCCTTTCAACAATTTTCTCCAACAACTCCTTCGCCGATTGGCTATTTCTCCTTTTCAATTGCACCCCAACGGCTATGCCATTTTGATGGGATTATGTGTTCTCTTCAGAAGGACGCTTGACCGCCTCCCAGGCTTTGAAGAAATCTGCTATTTATGCACATTTGCGAGAAACAAAGACCATCCATCCATTATATATGTGAGGAGCGCCAGAAAACGCAAGCTTATCACTGATCTCTCTGATAGCGCTTATGGTTTCCTAAACCAGTTCTTCTTTGTCCGTTGCCTCCAGGGATTTTACGCTATTTGGAGAGTTGGGGGTAAGCTTACTTATCCCCATTCTTTCCTTTTCTGAGCTTTGCGAGATCCAAATTGCTAAATGTTAACCTCGCTCTCTACTTTTGCAGTCCTTCCTCCTCCTTGTAGAGATCCAAGCCACAGACAGACTTTTGAGAGGCTTAACGCTGTGGCGGCTGAGGAGAGAAGTATCAAGTTTTTGCTAAGAGACGAGTTCCTTCATCAGTTCGGACTCTTACACCCTTCCCGCTCTACTCAGCCTTACGAAGTTCCTGATTCTACGGCCGAGGCACCGGATGCCCCAGCTTCTGTTGAGGAGCCTACACTGAAAGATCCTGCTCCTGAGGCTTCTCTGGTGAAGTACTCTACTTTTATTGATGTCGCGGGGTCATCAGGCAAATTTGCACTTGCCCCGGTCATTGAAGAAGAAGAGCCTCGAGAATCTCCCCAACATTCAGGGAAGTCCGGTGATGGAGAAGCCGGGAAAACAAGTCCTGCCAAGCAGAGCGGGGATGGCACTTTTGAAGGGTTGAGCGACCTGTTTATCACCTCATAGGAGCTCTTTAAAGATGATCCTGTTACCACTAGGGTTTCCTCTTCAGTAGTTGAGGCAACTTCTATTTTGCAACAGATTCCGTCGACTCAAGAGTTGACGTTAGCTACTACACCCATCATTTCTTCGCAATCGAGGAGTGGTTCGTAGTTTAACGCGCGTAGTCTGCACGTTACACACACTTAGGATTTTTTAGTAATTATATGTACCTATAGCGCTTTTACTTCCAGGATTTTCAAGTTTTGCCTCATTCTCATTTTCAGGGTCTCCAATGGGTGTAGCGGTTCCTATTATGACGACTTTCAACAGTACGGAAGGCGTGGTCTTTATGATTATAGGCGCTATCTTCCCACCCACAGGGAAACTGATGAAAAGAGAGTAGCTCGAAAGGCTCAAGAGAGAAGAGCGTATGAAGAAAGGTACGGAAGAAGGGATGAGCAACATGACTCTTCCCGCAGAGGCGATGACTCTCATAAAAGAAAAACTAATGACGATAGAGGAAAGAGTCATGACATCGGAGACCCAAGCAAGCGGGCCAGGCTTGATGAAAAGATCGCATCTGCAACTTTAGAAAAGGCCGCTGCTCTCACTTCTCTTAAAATTCCTTCAAAGTCTCCTGCCCTTGAAGGATCCAACATTCAGACACTTCTCGGCAGACCCTCTTACCAAGTTGAGAGAGGTCCACCAACCCTTCAAAGTCGGTTCCCGCATTGGTGCTTAAAGGGAGTCCGCTTTGACCTTGACTTGGTTCCCATCGACAAAGAGGCCATGCTATGAAATCTTGACACTGTTAAACTTGATACTGAGAGAATGTCAGCGTGGCAAAAGCCCGTCGATGAGCTTCAGAGGGTGAACCGGGCCAACCTTGAAGCTATGCTTACGATGGAGAACAACAAGTCTGAATGGCAGAAAATTCTTGATCAGCACAACACCGAAATGAAAAACATCGCTAAGTACAACGAAAAGCTTGAGGCGGAGGTCAAGAAACTTAAGCACGAGCTTGCTACTTCTTCCACCTCTTACACTCAAAAGGAAGAAGTGCTTCAGAAGCAAGTTCGAGATGCTCATGCCGCTCAACGGTATGTTGAAACCCGTCTTGAAGCTACACAGAAGACGGTGGAAAAATATCATGCTGACTTTACAGAGTTACGGGAGAAAGCTAACTCCCAGGACTTAGAAATCATGAGGCTGAAAGCTCAATTATCAAAGACCGAGAAAGAACGTGATGAGGCCATGGCTGGAAAGAGAGTCGCTGAACAATCTCATGAAGAGATAAAAGCCAACATCAGCTCTACTTTTTTTGATTTTTACGTCCAAAGCGTCGTGGGGCATGGCAGCCTTGCATTTTTGGGGCCTAAATACGAAATCACTTTGGCTGAAGTGTGGGAGGCTGTAATGGATATGCTCAAAGGTGCCAGTTATTCCGAAGATGAACTTGAGGCACATTACTTTGATGACAAAACTCGTGCCGCTTTCGCCAGAGGAAAGGAGCAGCTTGTTAAAGTACGAGCCGAAACGATCGGAGGGGAGCATTCAGAGAAAGAAGCACCTTTAATTGCCCCAGCCCATCCTTCAACTTCGGCTGACATTGATATCATGGGCTCCGGTTCCCATTCTTCGCCCATGGCTAAAGTCGTAACTGAGATTACAAGCGCACAGGGCGGAGACGAAGGCGAAGAAAGCACTAAAGCACAAGCTTATGAAATTGACGTTAGAAAGCCAACTTCTCCAGGTAACTTTAATGTTGATCTTGCTCAAGTAGACTGCTCATTTGCTTCATATGAGTTTGATGAGCTTCTTGATTATTTCCTGAATTTCAACGAGCCTTTATCTCCTCTCTTTACTGATTTTAACTTCTTTTCTTCTATAGAGAAAGTACTGAGCATTATTCAGACTTCCCCTCCTCCAGTTATCCCTCCCCCATCTCTGCAAGTCACTCCTCCTTCTGCCTCTCAACCGAGATCACAAGAGGAGCAAATAAAAGCTCTCCAAGGCTTGGACGATCCCATTGCTTAACAAGAACATAGGGGAGAAGAGACTGAAGAGGGCGAAAAGACTCCGGAACTAACTGGTTCCGACGATACTCCGTTGGCCACACTTTTTACTCTAGGAAGCGGGTCTTCTCCTAAGAAAAGGGGAAAATGTGGAGTCTCAAAGAAGAAAGAAGCTTCAGCTGGCGAGGAAAAAGCAGAGACAAGTCCGATTGTTCCCCTTTCTCCTTCTTCCCCTACTCTTTCAAGCCGGAGCAGGAAGTTGGTCATCCGGCTAGGTGCAGGCTCAAAAGGTGGAGGGAAGAAGAAATGATGGCTTTGGTCCTGTGCTTTTTATCTCGCTCTTTGCTTTTTGCTTGTATATAAGCTTGTGTTGACTGGAGATTGTGCGGGTACCAGTCCCCGCTTTCTTTTACTTTGAAACATGCATATGTATAAAACTCTCATAGTATGGAATAAAATGGTTCTTTTACTTGTACAAATTTCTGTCTGTATTTGAGAACACTTTTATTTTCTGTTTTCAAGCAAGTTTCTTTATCCTCTTTATGTGAAGTTGCAGTAAACCTATGGTATGTTTCTTGAGCATTGTTTTCATTTTAATGATGACTATATTGTATTGCCCCCATACCATGGTTTATTACAATCTCTTTCACATTGGCAAAGTTTCGGAGAACAACTCTTCTATTTCGAGAAGACTCGTGCTCTTTCTTTAGAGAACAACTCTTCCATTTGAAGGAAGTTTGCATTTGTACTTTATAGGATAATATTTCCGTTCTAAGGAAATATCTTTCTAATTTAGTAGAATGCACTTCATGTTGGAGGAGTTTTTCTTTTTTCTTTTTTTTTTGTTGTGAAGTTTTTACACTTCACTTTTTGAAAAAAGTCACTTTTGCTTTGGCAAGTGAATTTTACTTCATAATACAGTGGGCCTTCCAAAAAAGGGCTTCAACCTGCTCGAGCCTCCGAAGAGAGCTTTTTGTTTGATTGTGCCTCTGGGAAGAGGTCTTATTGTTTGGTTGCGCCTCTGGGAAGAGGTCTTTTTGTTTGAGTGTGCCTCTGGGAAGAGGTCTTTTTGTTTCTGCCTCTTGGGAGAGGCTTTTATCTTTTCCCTGTTCGCTGGGAAGCGGGCCTCCGAAGAGGGCTTTTCACATTTCGACTCGTGTGAAGTTTTATTTCAGATCAGGTGAAATGTGTGCCTCTGAGTAGGGCTTTTGCCTGGAAGTTTGGAGCTTCTTTCTCTTAGTTGGATGGATTCATGGGGCTGACACAAGTGTTCTGTGCAACCGATCGGTCCGCAACTTTCTGTCGAGAAAGAACTCTCTTTTTCTGGCGAGGCCCGCTCGAGGTCTTTTAGCAGTTCAAATATGGTGAAATGGGCCTCCGAAGAGGGCTTTTCACATTCCGGCACTTGTGAAGTTTTATTTCAAATCTCGGTGGAATGCGTGCCTCAGAGTATACCTGGAAGTTTCTTCCTCATGGTTGGCCGGATTCACGGGGCGGACGCAAGTTACTTCGACGCTTATTTGCGCAGATTGTCTCAACTAGTGAATAAGCGCCTTGCCTTCCACTTGGGAAGGTGCCTCCGATCATCGTATGGATTCACGGGGCGGACGCAAGTTACTTGAACGCTTGTCTACGCAAACTGTCTCAGCTAGTGAACAAGCGCCTTGCCTTCTAGTCGGGATGGTGCTCCTGGTCATTCCATACCAATCTTTTTTGTTGATAAAGTCTTCTGGCATGCCCCGTTTGAGGTCTTTATGCTCCGAAGAGTTGTGCCTCCGAAGAGGGCTTGTGCCTCCGAAGAGGTCTTTTGTTGTCTGATGCTTGCTCGCCCATGTCTCTTTGCCATCTATTCATATCGGCGATCCCCATTATCTTTTCCAAATACACTTCCCTTTAAGTTGCCAACAATTTCCTTTATCCAAAGAAATATACTTCATAGTTAAGCGAGTTGGTGGTGGGAGACACAGGTTATTTAACTGGATGCTCGCTTGTACAAACATCCATAGTTGGTTAGCAAGGGCCCACTTCCAGCAAAATCACTAACTTTTTGTTTCAAGCACTTCTTCCATAGGATTTGAGTACAGAAAGTTTGAACGGCTTAGCGTTTGCTTGTTGGGTGATGTCGGGGATTGCCTGGTCTTGCGATGGGTAAGCTTTGCTTTTATGGCCTGCATTATTAAATCGACATTATAGTAACACAATTGACGTATTTTATATGTCGAAATAAAACAAAGCAGTTTATAATAGTAAAGAACACAAGATTTATAGTGGTTCGGCCAAGAATTGGGCCTACATCCACTTTATAGTTCTTATTATTCACTTGCACTGGCTTTACAACGGCTTTCAATACAAGAATCATACATTCATCATTCTTTTACAATATTTCATTAAAGCCTTTAAGTAAAATATGGGCGTAAATGATTGTTGTTCCAAGCTCTTGGAATTGGGTCTCCTTCGACAGTTACAAGTTTGAATGTGCCATCAAGAAGTTTTTGGCCTATAACATACGGCCCTTCCCAGTTTGGTCCAAGCACACCTGTAGGTGTCATAATTCTTTTTAAGATTAAATCCCCAACTTCAAAGCTGCGTCAGCGAACTTTGGAATTAAAGTGTCTGGCTATTCTTTGTTGATGAGCCGCAATTCTGAGCTCAGCTTCTTCCCTTTTTTCATCAAGGAAGTCAAGGGCTTCAAGTTGCAGCTTTTCATTTTCGGTTTGATTGAAATGGATTCTTCCGTGCGAAGGGACTTTTGTTTCCACTGGAATCATTGCTTCCGATCCATATGCCAATGAAAATGGTGTGTGCCCAGTCGTAGTTTGTGGGTAGTTCTGTATGCCCATAGTGCTAGTGGCAGCTTATCAACCCAACCACCTTTTGCTTTTTCTAGCTGCTTTTTGATGGTTGACTTGATAATTTTATTCACCGCTTCCACTTGCCCGTTTGCCTGCGGATGAGCCACTGTTGAGAAACTTTTCTGGATCTTGAATTTCTTGCAAAAATCTTGGAACTTTTTACTTTCAAATTGGGTTCCATTGTCTTTGATTATCTTTTGAGGCACATCATACCTGCAAATGATACTCTCAGTTACAAAGTTTATCATTTTCTTAGAGGTAATAGTAGCTAAGGGTTCAGATTCAGCCCATTTAGTAAAATAATCAACAGCAACTATAGCATATCTGATTCCGGATTTTGCAGTTGGCAAAGGCCCGATGAGATCTATTCCCCAAATAGCAAATGGCCACGGACTGACCATCTGTGTTATCTCAGTGGAAGATGCTCTTGGGATTTTTGCAAATCTCTGGCATCGGTCACATTTTCGGGCGTAACTCGCGGCATCACGATTAATATCTGGCGAAAAATATCCATGACGGAGAATTTTCTTTGCTAAAGTTTGACCTCCTGAATGGTCTCCACACTCTCCTCTGTGTACCTCAGTTAGAATTGTCTCAGCTTCTTCCTTGGTCACAATCGGAGTAATGGAATTGAGAATCCCCGCCTATACAATCGGCCATCTTGAATTACAAATCTAGATGCTTTTCTTAACAACTTCTGCCATTCTTTTGAGTTTTCTGGTAGAGAGTCGTCGCGCAGGTATTCCAATATCGGAGTCATCCATCATTCTCGCTCCTGTGATATAGTCATGATCCAGTCAATATCCATTTCATCAATGCTTGGAGTTGACAGGACTTCCATAGGTATTAATCCCAATAATTGAGCTTCACCAGTGCTTGCATACTTTGCGAGGGAATCTGCCTTCATGTTTTCTTCCCGAGGTATATGGTTTATCGTTTAATGGTCCAGGTCCTCGAGAAGCTCCCAGGCTCTTGACAAGTAAGCGGGCAGATTTCCTCCTTTGGTTTGAAACTCTTTCCTGACTTGACACACAATAAGCTATGAATCACTGAAGATCTGCAATGCCTTGATGTTCAGTTCTTTAGCAATCTTCAGGCCAGCAATGAGAGCTTCATATTCTGCCTCATTATTAGTCAAAGGAAATTCTAATCTTAATGCATAACATAGTGACCGTCCTTTTGGGGTTTCAAGCACAACCCCAGCCCCGGAATAGTAATCGTTTCTTGCGCCATCGACATACAATTTCCATAGAATTGGGCAATTATCGGTTACCACCTCCTCACTATCACCATTGTCTGTACATTCTGCGATGAAGTCTGCCAAAGCTTGTCCATTGATTACTTTCCGGGGATGATAAGTGATGTCATATTGACTGAGCTCAATATTCCACTTCAAAAGACGACCCGAAGTCTCAGGACGAAACATGACTTGCTTCAAGGGTTGATCGGTGAGGACTTTGATGGGATGAGCTTGGAAATATGGCCTCAATTTTCTTGATGCAATCAGTAGACAATAAGCGAGCTTTTCCAACTTTGAATAGTTCAATTCTGCCCTAGTGAATCTCTTGCTGATGTAGTAGACCGGGCTTGAACTTTCGCATCCTCCCGTACCAAAGCTGCACTGAGGGCATGAGATGAGATTGCCAAATATACAAAAAGATCTTCACCATTGTCAGGCTTAGAAAGTATAGGAGGCGTTTCCATATGACGAATCAGCTCATCGAAAGCTTTCTGGCATTCAGGAGTCCAGTCAAAGTTTTTTCTTCCTTTCTTTAAAGCATCAAGGAATGGAATGCATTTATCAGTAGCTTTGGAAATGAACCGACTCAAGGCAGCAACTTTTCCATTGAGACTTTGCAATTCCTTCTTCATTCTAGGAGCTTTGACTTCTCTTAAGGCAGTTATCTGAGCAGGATTAGCTTCAATGCCACTTGCACTCACAATGAAACCCAAAAACTTTCCAGATTCTACCCCAAATGAACACTTTAAAGGATTAAGCTTCATACCATACTTTCGGAGGATTAAGAACATCTCTGCCAAGCGATCCATGTGGTCCACTGCTTTCTTTGATTTTACTAGCATATCATCGACATAAACTTCCACAGTCTTGCCAATCTGCGGTTTAAACATGGCATTAACAAGTCTTTGGTAAGTTGCCCCCGCATTCTAAAGTCCGTAAGGCATGACTATGTAGCAGTAAAGACCAACATCGGTGATAAAGCTCGTGTCCTCCTGATCTGGCTCATGCATCATGATCTGGTTATATCCGGAGTAGGCATCCATAAAAGATAACAATTCATGCCCCGTCGTTCCATCCACCAACTGGTCAATCCTGGGTAACGGGAAGCAGTCTTTGGGGCGGGCTTTGTTTAGATCTGAAAAGTCAATGCACACTCTCCATTTTCCATTAGCTTTTTTAACCAATACAGGATTTGAGACCCAATTCGGATAAGTAGATTCCCTGATAAAACCATTCTCCGTGAGCCGATCAACTTCTTCTTTCAATGCTGCCGACCTTTCAGGACAT
Organism: Allium cepa; assembly: GCA_030765085.1. NCBI lineage: Eukaryota > Viridiplantae > Streptophyta > Magnoliopsida > Asparagales > Amaryllidaceae > Allium > Allium cepa. The sequence continues at coordinate 83,752,815 of CM060929.1, read as the reverse complement.
TGAGTTCTTCTTTTCTGCTTTACCGGTGTAAACTTTGGATCAATATTCAAGTTATGCACTGTAATTTCTGGAGATATTCCACACATATCAGCATGAGTCCAAGCGAATACATCCAGATTTGCTTTCAAAAATGATATCAAAACATTTTGAACCGTTACATTAAGCTGTGAACCCACATTCAACACTTTGTTCGGGTCTTTCGGGTCAACAGGTACCGGCACTGTCACTTCAACTGGTACCACTCTGTTCTCCCCTGCATTGGCTTTCCTGGGATCCATCTCTCTTCGTGAACCTCTATGTTCGCCTGTGTAGGGTCCACCCTGTAATTTCTACAAGGTTGATTCTTCGATGCGGATTGGGGCCGCCGCATCTTTTCCCATTTCACTCTTCCTCGTTTCACGTAACTATGTAAGATAACATTCTTGCCCAGCATTCTGATCCCCTTTCACCACACCGACTCCATTATCTGTGGGGAATTTTATGGTCAGACACCATGGGCAAGAATAGCTTTAAAAGCCGCCAGAGTTGGTCGACCTAGAAAGGCATTATAGGCAGAAAATTCTTCAATAATAACAAAGGTCTGTTTTTGAGCCATTTTTCTCTGCCCCTCTCCAAGCTCTACGAACAAATCGATAGTCCCAATTGGCTCTTTCGGCTCCCCAGTAAAACCAGCAATCTTTAGTGATGAAGCTTGAACGTCAGCCATTGGAATCTTCATCTGATCAAAAGTCTTCTTGAATAGAATGTTGCACGAAGCTCCACATTCAACCAGAACTCTTTTCACATTAGCTGGCCCAATGCCAGCGGAGATGACCAAAGGATCAATGGTAGGAGCTTCAACACCCATCGAATCCCTAGAACTGAATATAATGTCATCATTAAAAGTTTTCTGCTGCTTCAGGGGTGCAGCATCTTCTAACACAAAAACACTTTCATCTGCCGGTGCATACTTCAAAGCACGGGCGTATATTTCCATCTCAACCCAACTCCTGCCAGTTGGGTGAGGGCCCCCTGTAACCACATTTATAACAGGCCTCTCTAATTGATGAGCTGCCGCCTTTTAACTTGAGCTAGGATGATGAACAGGAACCTGTTGTCCTTGAGTTGACGAAGTTGGGCCATTCTTGTTCCTTTTTACATATTGCTGGAGCTTGTTTTCCTTCAATAGTTCCTCAATTACCTCCTTCAAGTGACGACACCCGTTAGTATCATGCCCGGGTTGGTTATGGAACTGGCGAAACCTTCCATTCTTCTCAACTTTCCTATTAACTCTTTGCTTAGCTGGTACGGGGAATTCGACCGTGTCTTTGTTTGCAAAGTAGATGTTTTCCGGGGTATCAGTCAGAGGGGTGAAGTTGAAGGGACGACCTTTCTTTGCATCTCCTTGCTTCTTCTGGCCATCGTTCCCCCTCTTCTGATTGCCAGATTCCTTCTTATTCAAAACAACATTGCTATTTCCAACCCCTGTCGATATCATCTTAGCCGGTGCTTGGAGGCTTTCCAAGCGCATGAATTTATTGGCTTTCTTATAAAATTTGTCAAGCGAATTTGGTTCTTTCATTTTCAACCACCTTCCAAATTCACTTGATTTATCAATTGCCCTCATCAAGTATGTCAGGATCATGCGTGGCTCTGCGTTATCCACCTCGGCCAAAGCTATGTCAAAGCGATTCAAGAATGATCTGATAGATTCTCCAGGATTTTGTTCTAGGCTGGAGAGCGACATTATATCCTTTGTCTTTGATGCATACAATCGAAACTGTTCCTTAAATTTCCGAGTCAAATCAGAAAATTGGTCTATCGATCGGACCGGCAGCTTTGTGAACCAAAGTAGAGCAACTCCTTCCAGGTATACCGGAAAATACCGACATTTGATTTCATCAGAGGCTCTGGCACCCGTCATGTGCCAATCATACTTATACAGAAACTCATTAGGATCGCTCGATCCCTTATAAGCCGGAATGGTAGGAGGAACAAACTTCCTAGCAAATTCTGCTTTCAAAATCATTTCAGTGAATGGAGTTGTGCTCGGAGCAAAGCCCCATTCTTTTTCTTCTTCCACCCTTTGCATACTTTCCTTCATGATTTGTCGAACCATCCCTGAGAAATATTCCTCATCATTTAGGGGCTCAACAGGACAGGCATCGGCCATCTTTTCAGAAGTTTGCCTTGACAGGCGTTCACGGATAGCTGGCTGTTGTCCCGATCCTCCAACTTGGGGAGGTATGCCTTTAACCGGGCCAGCTGCCCTTTGAGGAACATCTCTTTCTTCCACATCATGAACATTATCAGCAAAGTTTGGTTCGTTATTCACCGGTTGACGGTTAGCCCCAAGCAAAGTGTTCAACCTTTCCAACATCAGATTGTTTTGGGCTTCCATCTGCTGATATAGCCCAGAAACCACAGCATCCAATTCTGCTCGCGTTACTCCAACAGTTGGAGTTGTTTGACTTAAAGGAGGAAAAGTGGCAGTAGTCTCGCAAACATCGTCGGATCTAACAGACTTGCGCTTCCTTCCGGGAGCCATTATTTCTGATAAACTTCTGGTTTTTAGAGAGATCCTTTTCACAAATTTCTGTGAAGCTATGATGACAGTATCCTGAGTTGGGATCTCAGTGAAAGCACCAAAAATGTTAACGTAAAAATCTGACGCTAACACCCCGATGCAAGTAAAGCAAGTGTGAAAGCACCACCCGATGATACGGGAATCAGAAATAAGCAGGAAAATATCAGAAAGACAGTAAAAGACATAGTTTTTATAGTGGTTCGGCTAATAGTCAAGCCTACGTCCACTTTATATTTCTTTATTGCTGACTCAAATTCAACTTATACAACTTTCTTCAATTACAACACACTTTAGACTAGTAGATCAAACTTTGATGAAGAATAATCTTTCGAATCCATGTTGAATGATTTAGATTTTCTCTTGAAGTATGTTGTAGTGTCCTTGGTGTTTGGAGTGCTTGAAGTGCTGTTTTAGTTGAGAAAACGACAGAGTATCGGCGCTTCGAGAATGAGCGAAAAGATCCCCCGAACGTTGGAGCTCACACGGTATTTATAGGAGTTTTCGGACAGGCCTTAAGTCATGAGCGACTTAAGATAAGTCGTAAGTCGAAGGATACGACCTAGCATGAGTCATAACTCGCTAGCGAGCTAAGGGGATTTGAGTTACAACCTAACTGGTTCGCACCTGGCCATCTGAACTTGCTAGTAGATTCCAGCGACCTAACGGAGAGCGGCAAGGTTCGATAAGTGCTATGTCGTGAGCGACTTAAAGCAGGTAATGAAACCACTAGGTCGCTGCCGCTTTATCTCCTTAGGTCATAAAGTACTTAGGTCGTTGAGTCGTGGCTTCCTGTAAGCAGTTAGGTCGTCCCACTCTCTTAGCAGCTAGATCGCTTATTCCTTAAGTCGCTAAGTCGCTTCATCCCTTAAGTCTCTAAGTCGCTTCACCCTTTAAGTCGCTAAGTCGCTTTTTCCTTTAAGTCGCTAAGTCGCTTTATCCTTTAAGTCGCTAAGTCGCTTGATCCTTTAAGTCGCTAAGTCGCTTCATCCTTTAAGTCGCTAAGTCGCTTCATCCTTTAAGTCACTAAGTCGCTTCATCCTTATAATTAATATAATAATGAATAAATAATAAATATTATCAAGTAATTAATAATTAATAATTTAGAAGTAATAATTAATATTAATAGTTAGGAAGTAATATTTAATATTTAGTAATTAAACTTTGAAAATTCATAATTAATAATCAATAATAAATGAATAAATAAATAATTAATTAACAATTTACAAATAATATTTACTATTAATTAACCGTAACTAATAATTAAACATAAATCTTTATAGTAAATAATAATTATTAAATAATATTTAAAAGTTCATATTAAATAATAATAATAATAATTAATAATTAAATAGTAATAATTAATAAAAAGTTAATAATAACAATAATTAAATAAATAATACTTAGAACATAATAAATAAATATTAAATAATTAATAACTATTATTAAATAATAATAATAATAATTAATAATTAATTTGAAATATGAGATAATTCTTATTAATATTTAATATTTAATATTCATAAATTTTTGAAATAAAATTTCGAAATTTTAATAAAATTCAAAAATAATAAGTATTGAAATAAACTGAAAAATATTCATAAAATATCAAACAAAAATTTTGAAATTTTCATAAAAAAAAAATAAAATTTCTATAAATTTAATTTTTTATAAAATATTCCAAATTTTAGAAAATTCTAACGCCATTATTATTTCGGTCAGGTAAATAATATATTTATAATTTATTTATTTTAAAACATAATATTACATAATTTTGAGCATATTATTTTTGGAATGGAGATTTCGTAGCAATGTTCCTTCTAAATTCACACATATTATGCAGATAGCAATCCATAGCAACATACAAAAGCTAATCTCAACCATCAAACCACCATATTCAAATATCTTAACTATTTAGGTGCGGATGCTCAGTGTTTGCTCGAACTTTACCGCTAAAAAATTTATCCCAATTTTTCATTTTGCCGCTGAAACATTTTCCCGAAGTTTTCTTCATTGAATTTTTCTCATCAAAATAGCACCCAAGCACCATCTCTATCTTCCATCATTCAAAAAAAACAATCCTAGATCTAAAACAAAAATTCGGATCTATAGTTGCTATTCTCCGATGCTTAGAAATTGAAAAGAAGCTTTTCTGCTATGCTCCAAAGATCGATGCCGCTTGATGCTTCGCCTGGAGCTGCTCGTGAATCTGAGATCCCAAATCTTACTGTTTTGAGCCGTTGGTGTCAAATTTGGAAATGAAGGTGAGATGTCGAATATGAGATGCTGAATCTGAGATGCTTCTCCCGGAGATGCTATTCGTGACGAAACAGGTAGATATGGATCTAATGGGGACCACTCGAGTGATGAAGCGAGAAGGTGGCTCTACAGGCTTGATATTAGATCGAAATATTTCAAAAGGAGTGTGGACAGTCTTCTGGAAGTTATGTGGACAGGCTTGATATCAGATCGACATATTTCAAGATGGAGGTACAACCTTGGACGGAAAAAGAATTTTGAACAGGTTTGTGATTCCTAGTCTTGGATTAAAATAATCCACACAAGCAACAATTTGAAAGGAAGTTTTGGCTGAACAAACTACTATAACATTGGTTATTCCTGATAGCTAGAATATATAAGTCTGTGACATTAAATCTTAAACCAATATATATTATGTCCTTAATCAGTCACTTCATTTTATTTGTGTCTGGTAAACACACTAGATTTATTTGAACCACACTAAAATTTGGAAAAAGTGTTAAGGCAATGACAAATGAAATGGTGAATATTTTACATTTTCGAGATAACCTTGTGGATTATTTAGGATTAGGGTGGTTATTTGTTATAAAACATAGATATATTTTTTATTATAACCATCAATAGTACACTTATAATATATTCTTGTAGTGAAAGGTAGCAATAATCATTTTTCTAAGGAATATACCAACAAGGCATAACATGATTGATTTTACTGCCATGCTTACTGTTAGTGAAAACTATGATGAAGATAAATGCTATGTAGTTTAGTTGCATGAAGGATTCATTGTATAAACAGTGACTAACCATATTCCTCTGTGTTAAAATTTAAGAGCATTCTAATAATAATCTATAGCTAAGTGTTGCTGCCTGCTGCAAGAAGCAATGAAAAAAAACTTTAACCATTTGTGAATTGGACTAGTCTTTAGAAGGACAAGAAGCTAGCACTTTTAAAATAGAGCATGTTCACTTTGTTTAGGCTTATACTGTATGTTCAATAATTTTTAACTCATATAAATATCAGCACATAAGAATGTATTCAAATAAAATTATAACTTACATCGTAAATTTAATATATATGCTTTATATGTGTGTGCACTGATTCATAATTTTGTGTTATTTGATTATGTGAATTGATTATTTGTCGTGAATGGATCATTGTTTGCTGAACTGATTTGTGTGTTAGGACTTGATTCACTAAACAACTAATTTTATTTTGTTTTAAGTTAAATGTTCACCATATGTTTATGTTCATTTTTTTAGGCTGCATATGAATTGCAAAAAATTTGAAGCCACACTGAATGAATAACGGTTAAATTAGCTTCCAAAGCAAGGAAATATTAAACCTTGAATTAGAAAATGATGGACAATATGCCATTCATCATACAAACTTGGACATATAAATGACTTTTGTCGTCACTTATTATCATTAATTTTTAACTTGTAGTTCTAAGTTCTTACATGGATATGATACTAAATTAAACGATGCACATATACTTGGTCTTTGAAATTGAATACAGCATGGTCATGGTTTGAGTAGTAAATAGAAAACTGTAACTTTCACACATGAAATTACATTCATTTTCAACTTGCATTGCAAGAGCTTTTGGTTCCGCTCACAACATCGTTGCTGCTTCTCTTGATTTGCTAGGTACATCTGTACATGTTAATTAATCTTGATTGTTAGGCAGATTGATTTTTCTTCATATGCATACTAGTCATGTGTATACACATGTTAGGTATAATAATAAGTTTGTGCAGATATGGTATTGAACAAATACAAAGATGCAGGATCCAACTTGCGAGAACTAACGAGATATGGAGCAACGGTTTTGTTTGGAATTGATGCGAACTACATGCGACTTCACTATGATCTGAAGTTGCGAAAATTCGATAGAATTATATTCAATTTTCCTCACGCTGGTTTCAAAGGAAGTGAAAGCAGTCAGCATATGATCAAGTGTGCTTCCATCAGTCGCTTCTCCTGTTCATAAATATTACTATATTTGTTATGATTTTCTTTGATCGCGTTTTGACATATATGTTATAGTTTGCATAGGCAGCTAGTTTATGGGTTTTTCTACAATGCAAAATGTATGCTGCGATCAAATGGAGAAGTTCATGTTACGCATAAGGTTACAGATTCTTATTGCAAGTGGAATATTGAAGAACTTGCTAATTTGAGTTTTCTGGTCTTAGTGGAATTCGTTGATTTCGATATCATAGATTATCTAGGTTACCACAACAAAAGGGGAGATGGTGGTAGATGGGATAAATCTTTTCCACTAGGTCGCTGTGGAACCTTGGTTATTTTCACACATGAAAACTGTAACTTTCACATATACTTGGTTATAAAGGAATGTACTAGGTAAGGATTTAGGACCTTTAAGCTGCAAGGAACTTGACCTCCTCGAGAATCAGCTTGGTTCACCCCTAAAGCATGTCAAATCAACACAGGTATTGAAATGAATAACTATTACCTTTAATTTCTGGAAGTACCTGTAAGTATTGAGCTTATGTATTCATTGTTTATCAAGTTGCAGACCCAGCGATGCTTGACCAGCTCTCAGAGCTCCAAACAATTGTAACATACATCATATATAAATTCACTGAATATATGATTGTATATTCAATTGCTCATCAATTAGTTCTGATTTTGTTTGCTCATAAACTAATATGTGACATTAATTTTAGTTATTCAATTGCTCATCAATTAGTTCTGATTTCTACATCATAATATGTGTTTTGAAGGGTTCTATGATGGGGCCACATTGGAATCCAAAGGTAATGGAGATTGCTGTGGTCGTCCATGGTCAGGCATCGTCCAAATTGTGTGTCCAGACGATCCATCTGGGTCGGAAAGCGAAGCTTACAAACGTAAAAACACAAAGATTAGAGTCAAGGAAGGAGACATATTTATAGTGCCAAGATACCATCCAATGTCGCAAATATCTTACAACAATATCTCATTTGTATTTGTGGGATTCACGACAATGGTGAGACAAAATCAACCGCAGTTTTTGGTAGGCCAAAGGTCGGTGCTCTAGGATGTATGTGTTGTGGAATGAGTGAGGCAAAGGGATGATGGTTTGTATGATGATTGTTGGTTGTAGAGTTTGGTTGGACTGTGGTGGGAGATTGCTCGAAGCAGGTGGCAGGAGTTGTGTGATAAGGAGGTATTTAGAGGAGATGGTGTTAGTGTTCAGTACTATTGGACAAGCGGTTTGGAAGATTATTGCTTAGCACGGGGAATTTATCTCTTTTAGTTAGTACGTATCTATATTTATATTGGCGTATGTTATGGATTTAGTTTTATTTTGTAATAAAATTATGAATTCAAAAATAGTGTACAATTGAATTGTCTTAGCTTTTATTAAATGTGAATGGTTCACGTTGTTTCAAGTAATGTTAACGATTGTAGTTATTATTAGTGAAATATCGGTTTTAATTATAATGTTGTGAAATTTATGGTTAATGTCAGTTGTCGGAAGATGAATTGCAATTGTTGGCAGCAGTTGTAAAAATATTTATTGCAGCTGTCAATATCAATTGTAAATGAATCTATTACAACTGCCAAAAGCAGTAGCAATTATTATTGTTGCAACTGCTATTAGCAGTTGCAAAAGAGACCTATTACAACTGTCAATGCAACAGTTACGATAGACTTTGTCGCAACTTTCAAAAGCAGTTGTAAAAAGCTTTTTTACAACTGCTCCTGCAACTGTCGGCGACAGTTGTAAAAATATTCAACTCTATTACAACTCTGGATATTAAGACTGGCGGCCGCCCGTTGTAATAGACCTATTACAACTGTTTTTAGCAGTTGTGAAAATGTATTTTTGTTGTAGTGATAACAACTCAACATCTATATAAACGGGCCATATTTGTATGTAAAAGATACTCCGTATCTTGGAACGTTGTTGCATTAAGTGTTAACATTTAATAATACTAGTGTAATTTACAAGTTGATTTGGTGACTAGGCTCTGTCAAGAAATTTATATTAAAGATGATTAAAGCACATTTTGTATTTCAAAATATGTTTATGTATTTAATATATTCCATTCAAATTTTTAGGGTGCATATTTTTGCTTCATAAGAGAGTTTCAAAATAGGACTCGATATTTAAGAGCTTACAAGCATATGCAGTAACATCAACATGAGCTTTGGCAGTTCATTTTGAAGCTTAAAGTGTGAAACCATGTTGTTATTGTTATTGTATCCAGAGCTATATTTTCTGGGGTAGATTCAAGATGTAAATTTCTTTTGTTGTATGCAGAACTATATTTTCTGTGGTAGATTTAGGATGTAAATTTCTTTTGTTGTATGCAGAACTATATTTTTTTGGTTGAGCTTCTGATATACTTGTTTCTCATTCATTTGATTTAGGTAGATTTAGGACGTACTCACACATGTTTCTCATTCATTTGATGATTGAGCTTCTGATATACACGTTCCAAATAAATGTACACATATGAACAAATTAAATGGTGACAGTATTAGAAGGTTAAAAATTACCCCGCTATCAAAACCACTTCATCGTGATCAGTACGTGCATAATTTGCATTTAAATCAACTTCTTCTTCTGATAGACTTACGCCAATGGAAAAAGGTGGATTCTCGTAAAATTGATTATACTCTTCTTCATCTACCACGTCGTCGATCCCAACAATGCGTCTTTTTCCAGAAAGGACAACGGACCACTTATGATCAGCTGGGTCGGTGACATAAAAAAATTGTTTCACTTGAGATGCCAAGATGAGTGGATCGTTATCATGGCTCACTCGATCAAAGTCAACAAGTATGAATCCATGTTCATCCACTTGTACAACACGGTGGTTATCGGCCCATTTACATTGAAATAGAGGAATCGTGAAGTCCCTATATTCAAGTTCCCAAATATTCTCAATTACTCTGTAATATAACATTGTCGCATTTATTGGTTTGTTATCTTTAGCACTAGAAAATTCTCTTGAAGATGCTACGACACTTACTCCACTATTTTGCATTTTGCTCTTTTCATCCTGACGCTTCGTATGAAAGACATACCCATTAATAGCGTATACTTCATAAGAGCTAACTTGAAATTTAAGCCCATACGCCAACCATTTTATTGTATCAGAAACATTATGATTTGTTTGAGACAATTGAGACATTACCCTATCTTTAAACCATATGGCAAATGAGCTATTATGTTCATTTGTCAGCCATCTTTCGTTCTTTGAAAGATTTTGAGACTTTAGAATTGTCATGTGCTCTTCCAAGTAAGGATGAACCTCACTAAGGTGATGTAAAACAAGTAGGTGAGCTTTGTGAAACATACCATCACCAATTGACATCAATTTAAACCCAATTATGCCTTGATCGTCAAGTCGCCCTTCATGTCGAGACTTGCAAAGTCCAATAGGTTCAACGTCAGTTAGGTAATGAGTGACAAATTCAATAACTTCCTCGACTACAGTACCTTGTACGATACTAGCTTCAGGTCTACATCTATTCTTTGTTTTTCTTTTGAAAGTTCCCATGTGCATTTCGAATGGATACATATACCTCATAAAAACAGGACCGCAAATCTTGATTTCTCTTACCAAATGTACAACCAAATGCACCATAACATCAAAAAATGAAGGGGGAAAATACATCTCAAATTGACACAAGGTAACAATAACATCGGCTTGTTGATCATCCAACATATCAAGATCAATCACCGTACTACAAATTGCATTAAAAAATACAAAGCTTTGTAATAACATGTCTAACATGTTTAGGCAATATACCTCGAATAGCAACAGGCAACAAATGTTGCATTAACACATGACAGTCATGAGACTTCATGCCCGTCAATTTCAAATGCTTCATTGATACACTACTGCTAATGTTCGAAGAATAACCTGATGGAACCTTGACACCACGAAGACACTCGCATAAACTAGTTTTCTCTTTTTGCACAATGTATAAAATGCAGGAGGCAAATAGATACGTTTACCTTTCTCCATTGGTGCTAACTCCTTTCGAATACCTATTTACAACATATCTTGTCTAGCTTTCTCACCATCTTTTGTCTTACCAGGTATATTCAAGAGTGTTCCAATGATACTGTCACAAACATTTTTTTCTATATGCGTTACATCTAGACAATGCCTAACTTGTACATGTTTCCAATATGGAAGTTCCCAAAATATAGATTTTTTCTTCCACATGCCTTCTTGAAGAGGAAAGGCTTTGCCAAATACATTTTCAATATCCTTGATCCGTTCATATACATCATTTCCTGTTAATGGCAAACAAGCAACTCCGCTTTCTATCTCCCCATTGAAAGGTTTCTTCTTTCTACGATAAGGATGATTGAGAGGGAGAAATCTACGATGATGCATATACACATTTTTCTTGCAAAAATGCAAGCGCTCAACAGCCATGTCGTCTTGACAAATTGGGCATGCTCTAGAACTTTTTGCACTATATCCAGACAAGTTACCATATGCGAGAAAATCATTTATGGTACAAAGAAGCATGGCGCGTAATGTTAATTCACTTCTACTATATGCATCAAATAGCGCACACCTTTATCCCATAAAAGTTTTAGATCATCAATAAGAGGAGCTAGATAAACATCGTTGTCATTTCCTGGTTGTCGTGGTCCCGAAATCATAAGAGACAACATAATGTACTTGTGCTTCATACTCAAGTAAGGTGGAAGATGGTAAATCACCAAAAGAACTGCCCAAGTACTATGTTGACTGCTAAGATTGCCAAATGGATTTATTCCATCTGTGCAAAGACCAAGTCTGAGATTTCTTATTTCTTCGTAGAAACTAGAATACAGTTTATCAATATTTCTCCATTGCGGAGAATCGGCTGGATGCCTTAGTAATTCATCATCCTTCCTCACATCTGCATGCCATCTTAAGTTTTTTGCATTTTTTTTATTTGCAAATAAACGTTTATACCTTGGTATTATGGGCAAATACCATAAAACCTTTGCTGGAGGCCATTTCTTATCTGGGTCGTTATGAACATTTTCTCGCGACTTGTAGCGGGATAATCCACACTTAGGGCACTCATGCAAGGTCTCATATTCATTTTGATACAATATACAATCATTTGGACATGCATGTATCTTTTTGTATCCTATGCCAATTGGACACATAATTTTCTTTGCCTCGCAATTAGAAGTAGGAAGCTCGTTACCTTCCGGTAGCATGTCTTTCAAAAGTTAAAAATGATGTAAAACTTATATCGCTTCACCCGTGTTTTGCTTTTAAATTGAAAAGCTTGAGCACCGTAGACGATAATGTAAACTTAGCACAACCAGAATATAAAGGCTTCTCAGCATCAAGTAATATTTTTCGTACAATTTTGGCTCTTCCATCAAATGTTCTTGAACATCATCAAACATCTCATTAACATTGTTGATCTCATCAGTCTCATCATTTACCTCGTTATTCACGTTACCTTCCTGGTCATCCTCATCATTGCAAAGATTACTAGAACTAGGTGTACTAAGTGTGCTTTCACCATGCCATATCCACTGTGTATAATTTTGCTTGAACCCATACCGAATTATGTGATCCCTGATCTGATCTATGTTATGAAATCTCCTTCTATTCTGGCAACGTCTACAAGGGAAAAAAATTGTTTCTTCTCTTCTTGTTAATTGATCATTCAACGCACACTTGAATTATTGAATTATTGAAGACTTCTGATTATGGAAAAAACGAACAAGTGCAAACTTGCTAGGATTACATAGTAACTTAAGATGTTAAAGGATTGATAATTTTAAAAAATCATGCCATTCTTTTCTATAATAATTGTGTGTTTACTGAAATGTATGTATGTGTGTGTGTATATATCATAATATATTTTTTCATTTCAAGCTGAATTGCTTCAACGTAATGATTACAACATTATCACATGAGCACTAGACCATGTTTTCATTTGCAATCAGCCTATATTTCAACCTTTTCAACGTAATTGATTTTCTAGTTATCTATTTTTGATTTCTAGATTTTATGAATTGTTGTTTTGAATTCAATTGTGAATTTAAAAGTTGATTTTGATGGAGTTTGATGTGATTTCTTCATTAATTATGTCGATTTCTTATGTTGAATAGTCTCATTCGAGATTATTATTATTTTGATTTATGTTGTTTAGGATGCATTCACTTCTAAGAATAAATTAGACTGATCCATTTATTATTTTCTTTTTGATAATACTCGGGTCAGACCGAGTTATTTTAGGGTAATCTCTATCTCTGATTTAGTAGCAGCTTTAGCTTTTGGGACTCGCATCATCTTTTGTCTAGCCTTCGGGGAGTTATTTGGTTATTTGACTCCCATCTTATGTATGTTGGTGTATATGTATATGTGCATTTGGTTATTGTGAACTATCTATTGTTGTAGCATGTATTCCAGACTTGTCTTCCGCTATATATCTGATATTTCTGTTCTGCTGCGATTATACTATCAGTGTTGTTGATATTATGAGTTGTTCTGGATATTTCTTTAGCCACCGTAGTTTCATTTTAGATTTGGATTGAATATATACCTTTGGATTAATTTATACAACTCCTATCGATGTAATCAATACTTGTCTAAGGCATAACCTACGGTTTGTCGCTTCTAAGAAGCCTTATTCTTCGCAATAGCAGACGTTATTCCTTATAATAAATCTTTGTAATTGTGAGTATAGAGGTGGGGCGTCAGAGCTTGGTATCAGAGCTGAAATTCAGAACAAATTATAATATACACAGAACAGAAACAGAATGGAACATGTGTTACAACTATTTGGGTGTTTATTCGTTCCTTTCTAATCTATTCTTTTCACTTTAACATGTGGAGTACGTCGAGGAATAAATTATATATTCAGTAGTGTTCCATTTGTTAAACTTCTTATCATTGTGTATTGTTTTAACTGATCTTTACCTTCTCTTGTCTCTCAGCTTATGGCTAGAAAAGGTAGAGGGAAGCGTTCTTATGCAGGCCCGTCTAGTAGTTCTCATTCGGACGGTGTCTATATGTCAGCTGATCAGTTTATGGAGCTATTTCGAGGTATCCAGCCTCCTGTTGCTACTCCCGCAGCTCCTGCTCAGAAGTCTGCCTTCGCTCGCTGTGTAGTGCCTATTCTCACCTTGGAGTTCAGCCTTTCAAGGGATCGAAAAGTTTTATGGAGGTTCAGACTTGGTTGCGCACTTGTGAGCGCATATTTTCTCGGATGGATCTTTCAGATCATCATCGCGTTCTCGTAGCATCTAGTATGTTGCAAGAGCATGCACTTGATTGGTACGAGCCCTTTATTTCGGAAGTTGATGAGTCCACTCTCTCTTGGGTTCAGTTTAAGGAACGATTCGAATTTAAGTTCGTTCCTGAATCGGAAAAAGCTAATCTTGCTTGTAGTTTCCTTGAGTTGAAGCAAGGAAAGTCCTCCGTTTCTGATTATGTTGCATCTTTCGAGGCCTTGTCCAAATACGGAGTTGAGTTCATTAACACTCTGCGTAAGAAGAATCTTCATTTTGTTGATGGTTTGAAGATGTATTTGAAGAAAGTTCTTTTTCTTCAGCTTAAGCTCTCTTTTGAGGAGCTTTGTTTATTCGGCTCTTTCTCTTGAAGCTGTTGAAAAGGAACATGATAGTGGTGATGATTTTGATGTTTCTAAGAACCCCAACAAGAAGAGGTTTCCATTTCGTAAGCCTAATTCTAATCAGAAGAAGAAGAAGCAAGCTACCTCTAGTTCTCTGCCTAGTAGTGCACCTTCTATTCAGAGGGCGTGCTATAGTTGTGGTTCGTTGGATCATCTTCTTCGTAGTGGTCCTAAGCCTCGCATTTGCCGTTATTGCAAGAAGGAAGGTCATTGGGTTTTTGATTGTCCTATTGCTCCTAAGAGTTTCAAACCGGGGAAGCTTTGTGTTGTTAAAGCTTCGGGTGATTCTTCTCAGCCCAAAGGTATTACTCCTTCTGTTTTGGAAGTTTTTATTTTATTTCATGGCCGTTCTATTAGAGTTCTTTTCGATATAGGTGCATCACATTAATTCGTGTCGAAGGAGCTTGTTGATATTATTCCTTTGGATGTTATTAATCTTTGCGACCCTTTGAGGATCCACTAGTACAAAACAGATCAGTTGCTTCGCCTCATTTGTGTCGGTTGTCCATAAAACCGTCACAAATAGTGTAATTTGTGTCAGTTGTTTGTTAACAATAGAAACTATTGACTTATGGGTAAGAAGAAAATGTTAAAAATGTAATTTGCATCTGTTGTTCTTAAGAAACCGACACAATTGAAGGGAAGGATCTACTCGTGTCGGTTGTTTGAACAACCGACACAATTAAATACAATAGTATCGGTTGTCCAAAAACTGACACAATAGGCACACAACTTTTCACACCAAATCCATTTCAGCCGCCATATCTTTTCCCGCGAACCCTTAATTTTAGAGGAAAAATTTATCCATTACGTACCCGACCCGTCTCCTTCTTTTCTTCTTCGTAAAAAAAAGAGAAAACAGCAATCGCTTTTATTCCTTCTTCTCTCTAGCCATTGTACTACCGTTCTCCCTAGCAAAAAAAAGAGAAAACAACAATCGCTTTTATTCCGTCTCCTTATGCTTCTCTCTCTGAACTAAAGTCGAGTGATTGAAGAGTTTGCGCTGCGATTTCGTTTACTTCTAGATCAAGATTTTCGATCTTTTAGGTATGCCTTATTGAATTATTGAAGACTTTGGTTTTTTCGATTTGCGATTTTTGGTTTTTTGGTTGAATTTATGAATTATTGAATTATTGAAGACTTCTGATTATGGAAAAAGCGAACAAGTGCAAACTTGCTAGGATTACATAGTAACTTAAGATGTTAAAGGATTGATAATTTTAAAAAATCATGCCATTCTTTTCTATAAATAATTGTGTGTTTACTGAAATGTATGTATGTGTGTTTATATATATCATAATATATTTTTTCATTTCAAGCTGAATTGCTTCAACGTAATGATTACAACATTATCACATGAGCACTAGACCATGTTTTCATTTGCAATCAGCCTATATTTCAACCTTTTCTGTCCATTTTTGCTTAACTGTGTAGAAGAACAGGATCCTTTGTCGAAGAACACCAAAACTGAGTGATAACTGAGTTATAAACTATCCATGTTAGCAGTTGAAACTTGTCAATATATAAAAATAACCTCCTTAAGAACACCATAACTGAGTAATAACTGAGTTAGTTGCATTTGTTTTATGCGTTTCTTAGAAAAAAAGAAAGAAAAAAATTATTTATATTGAACATGCTCAAACAACTCATTTGATTTCTCTTTTGTCTCTATTACAAACTTTTGTTAGCACTCTATCTTTACATTTTTATTGCCGCCACTATTCACTGCATTTTTTATCACTGCATTACATTTTTCATCTACTCTGTTCAGTTATTTTTCCTCAACATTCCCCTAGGTGTTGTTTTCCAGATTTTGGAAAGTGGTCAATGCATGTCAAAAAAGCAAGCAAAAACCAAATAGCATCATTTAAAATGATAATATGTTTTCTATGAAATTTAGATTCTCAGTTTATATTTTTCAAATTTGTTTACACCTTTATGTGCTATCCAATGCCTATAGAACCGCAATCTGCAAGGCAAATCAAGGGGCATTCAAGGATACTCATCTTGAAGACTTGATAGCCCCTGTTCTCAAGGTATTATTTTCTTCTTTGGAACATTTCAGTCATTCTGCCAACATAATATCTACTTTAATTTATTTATATAATATTTATTCGGTTTTTTACTTCATTTTGGAAATTAATTATTGGTAATGGTGCTTTACTATACTGAAACAAAAAATTGATCATGATGCCAAATACCAGTTCATTTGACTACTGGTTATTGTTTGACCACTGGGTAATCATACAGTAATAAACTAATCCACTTCCAGCATTGTTTAGTAGTGCACTGAAAAGCATATATTGCATTGATCTATTGTATGTTTAAATAAGTATTGTAATAAGTGTGGCTGCTAACCTAATTCCATGTGAGAATTGCGTGAGCTATATTAATTTGAATCATGAATTCAGGCATTGTTTATCAACTAGCTTATGTGGGTGAGAACAATGAGTGCATTATTGTTCAAGTTCACATATTGTCACATCTTTTTACATATCTAAGACATGTTGTTGGAATTATGTCTAATTGGAGTATTACATATATTATAACGCCAAGCTGAAAATATGGGAAGTTAACATCACTCAATAAATTACATAGATGTCTAAGATAATTTATAATATAGTTTATATAACTGATTAGAAACCAAATATTCATGGGGACTGTTATAATTTTGTATGATATTTCCTATTTATTTTTTGGAAATTGGGTGATGTTCGCATCACTTTTATGCAAAATTTGCATTTGTACATTGCATTTGTGAAAAGCTATCATCCAATTTTTTTAAGGCCAATGCCCCCTCCCTTTTAGGTTTGCACAGCTTAGTCCAAGAGATTTTACAATGTTTTACAGCCCACAAAAAGTCTGCTCATAAGCTATCATTTTCAAAAGAGTGGCCATAGGCATATGATATGTCATCATCCACTATAAGACCATGGGTGTGATAACAGTTTGTATAAGTTCTGCTCTCCCTGCGTTGGACAGTAGTTTACTTTCCCAAGTATCAAATTTGCCCATGATTTTTTGAAATAAGCCATTACATTCCTAATGCAAGTGATCTGATGAGAGTGGCACTCCTAAGTACAACTGCAAAATTTGCAAGATTGAGTGCTCGTTAAGATAGGTGCTACTGAAATAGACTTTTGTCTTCGTTTGATTAATATCCAAGCCTGACACCAATCCAATATGCGTTGTAATATCTCTAATAGTTGTTGCACTTTGTTCATTAGCTGTAGCAAACATCATAACTTTATCTACATACAGTAAATGTGAAATTACAGGCTGAATATTGCTAATTTGTGTGATATGCTTAGTTTTGATTGATGCCTCTAATTTCAAAGAAAAAATGTTCCATGGCTATATAAAAAAAATAGGGTAAAAGTGGATCTTTGTGTCTTATACTCTTGTTTGAAGTTAAATATCCATGAGGCACCCTATCAATTTGAATAGAAAATGTAGGTGTAGATATGCATTGCTTATAACTTTGGAGGGATAAACATTCTAGAAAGAATTAAACATATAAACCCTCTATCTAACTTATAATATGCTCTCTGAAGATCATCTTTAATGCAAAAAAATTAATGCCTTTTAGTAGCAAAACATAAAAGTGGATCGATCCCAACAAATGGCGAGTTTTAGCTACGTCGCACGTGCATCAACATATGGCCGAAGCCTACCAAGTACTGTCAACATAATTTTGGCGCCCAACATATGACCCGAAGGTCCAAGATATGACCCGAAGGTCAAGTACTAGTATTTGACCCGAAGGTCCAACATATGACCCGAAGGTCCAACATAGTGGCTCGAAAGCACACAAAATCATCAAAATCATCAAACAACAATTATTTCAATTAACGAGTCCGGAGTTAACCGAAATAGTAAAAGTGTGGTTCCATACTCCGCACTTTTGCTAAATCGTTTAAATCTCTACATCGTTTCCTTGAAAGTGCAAAATTGTGTATTTTATAAAAATACATTTCACGTTCTCAAACGAGCAAGTCCGGAATTAAGCGAATCAGTAAAAGTAAGGGTTCATAGTCCTCTATTTTGCTGAAGCGTTTAAATCGCTTCCTCATTCTTTTGAAAGCGCAAATTGCAAAATTTTTGGAAACAATTTCAATTTAAAACGATTTTTAAAACACATGATTAAAATAGCAACAACTATAGCAATTTCGACGAGGAAATTGCACTTCACAAAACACCGTAAAAACGGATACCAAATCAGTGTCGTCGAATAACCGATTGAAAATTCACATTAAAATTGACGATTACTGAAGTCAAAATGACCGCAATATATATATGTCAAAATTTCATCAAAATAATTAACATCCAAATATTATACCGGTGTAAAATTCGTTATAAAAATAACGGTAACTAATTCTTCATCAAAACCAACATTGGTTCAAGGGAATCAATTGAACTCATGTATAAAGTGAGGGTGGAAAATGTTGATAATTGGCATTAACACATTCAAAAATATACTGAACACATTTAATATCACAATGCATGTGTAGGGGTGAAAAATGAACTGGCCTCAACATACTTTTCCCTTACAAGTATTGCTAAATGTAATATAGACTTGGGTACATATGCAAAAGTATAGCGCATGAAATTTTTTTCATGCAAGGGTATGCGTATGTACTAAAACGGAAATGTGCACATACACGTTAAACTGCAATGTTTCATGCAGTGGTGGTAAGGCATGCACCGAGGGGCGGCATATATGCATTGAGATTGTTGGCAATAAATTTATACTTTTCTAAATTACTCACTGCTTTAAAACAAAACTGGTAACCATATATAGATGCACGCACTAAAATGATGTGAATTTAGAACCTGAACTTGACTTTCAAGTATTGAATTTAAAAAATATTCTACACCAACAGGCCTTGTAATAACAAAGAATGCAACTAGATGAGTTGACTGGACTATACTTCACGCAAGTACTAGAATTCACGCATGGACTATATTGAACTATACTAACGTGAGCAAACAAGAAAAATATACTTCATGCAAGTACTAGAAAAATATACTATACTTCACGCAAGTATTACAATTCACGCAAGCCAATTCAACATACTAACGTGAGCAAACAAGAAAAATATGTTGAACTATAATTCACGCATGGACTAGTTATTGTAACCAGGTTTTTATATACAACACAAAACATTGTATATATAAAATGTTGATAAAACAACCTGGACATTATCATTGCACGCAATTTACTACCCATGAAATCCAGGCGTTCAAAGCAAGCTAACCAAACTAATAAGGCATGCAAAGACTTCAGGAGTACAGAGCACCAATTTTTACTTTAGCATGCGAAGATAAAATATAGTGTGAAGTTGTGGTGCAAAAGAAGGAAGCAAAGATGTGAAAATCATAACAAAAGAGAATTCGAAAATCAAGAGAAAGCTCTATTTCGCAACAAAGGCAAGGACTGGACGACATAAATTATAGGTGTGAGCATTACTCAAATTACTTTGTTTCAAATACAGCTTGAACAGGGGATTCCTATATTGGAGCTGCTGCCATTAATGACTTCTCAGAGCTCTGCTTGAAGAGAAGAAAAGTTTGCAGAGGAAAAAAAATTGTTATTCTCGGCATAAGTCAATACAATGGATGATGGCCATCTTTCAGGTACACATAGCATTTAATGCAAAAGTGTATTTTGAAATATTTTACACGGCATACAAGATAGCTACTGACATTTGCATTTTGATGATAAGAGATATAGTCAAATTGTTCACTTCGTTTTATATTTCTCTTCATGCATTTACTCCGCTACCAGAACGTGAGCAAGTTTATATATCATGCAAATGATTTCAGAGGCAATGCACACGCAGGTAACAAAGGTGTAGAATTTTGTTTACTAACTTTACCACATTATATTTTCAACAAATTTTGATTTAAAAATTCCTATTTAAAAAATTCACTTCGATAGTAATTTAAGAATCACGTTCGTTGCAGATTTTAAAAATATTTATTACGACGGTAATAAAATCACGGTCGATACAGTGAGAACTTCTCACTCAATCGAATTTGTTTCGATTTAAATTTTAAATAGTTAGATTTAAAATTGCTTGATTGTGTTGATTGTATGCTTGGATGATAAATTATTATCTATCGTTTTGAAATAGACCCTATACGCCGTATATTAAGCGGAGGTTATTTATATAAACACATATACCGCGATATTCCATCTCGAAGTGGAATTGGCATTATATATGTACTTAGAGTTGATTTCCCGCATTATATAGCAGATGAGACCCTATTGCGCCGCATAATAGTGGATAATATTTTATAAAACCCATGTATCGCGATATCCCGTATTGAAACGGGATTGGTATTGTGCTAACATCCGTGGATGCAGGGAAACAGGTTCGGAGGGATTCAACTGGATTCCTCAACATATTGATTTATTTACAGATATTTGCGATATATTCTGTTGTCATATTGCCATATAATGTTTGGATGCCGTGATTTTTATGTTTAGTGTTGTTGCACCATTGGGACTATTTTTGGAGTTTTAAAAATGTTAAAATAACGATTTCGAATTTAAAAGGATTTTTAATCGATTTTTGAAAGTATACATTTTATTTGAATTTTGGAATTGATTCATTTTAAATAAATAAACGTTATAATTTTTATGTTATAAAAGTTAGGATTTTTGTGAAATATAACCGACATGTGATTTTTGAAATAAGCAGTTGATTAATTTGTAAAGTGGTTTA
This sequence comes from Allium cepa, assembly GCA_030765085.1. NCBI lineage: Eukaryota > Viridiplantae > Streptophyta > Magnoliopsida > Asparagales > Amaryllidaceae > Allium > Allium cepa. The sequence goes on along the minus strand of CM060929.1, from coordinate 83,731,631 downwards.
AAGTGAGATTTTTGAATTATTATAAACGGTTTATATAAAAGATTTATAAAATTGATATTTATAAATTAAAAATATTGGAATCATAAAACGAGTTTTATAAGTTATAAAAAGAAGTATAAATGGATTTCATAAGTGCATGAAATTTATAGATCTATAAATTGTGAAGTTATTAAATGAATAGATTTTGTAAAATAAAAGATTTATAAGTAATTAATTTATAAATTGGATTTTGGCATTTAAATGAGATATAAATAGAATTTGTTAATTAAGGAATTTTATAAGTTGAAGTTTTTATAAAATATATATATATAATGTGAATTTATAAATGTTGTTTTATAAATCTGAAACCAATTGAATTTGATAAGTAAATATGAAAGCTTATTAAGGAGATATATCCACGATTTTGGACAGTGGATAATCCTTTAAAATTAAATATGTAGAAGTGTTGAATTTGGTAAACGATTTATATTCATGATTTTGGACAGTGAATAATATAGTAAAGAAATGTTTTGGGGAAGTGATTTTTTAAATAGAATTAAAACGATTTAAAGATGTTTTAAAAGGTATTAAGTATCGAACCATAGATTTCAACATTTATTGTTGAAATAGACGTTTTCGAGAAATAAAAAGAAAATGGTGGACTATAACACCGTTGTTATAGTAAATTATTTTAGAAATAAAATGTTTTATATAGTATTGGGATTTATATATCTATCTTAATTACGAATCCCTATACTAGTGATTTTGGGCTGTCATGACGATGTTTTACGCAAGTTTTGACTCAAATGATTGAGTTTAAGAGAATGTTTTCCTTAAAGAATAAAAAAATATACTTAATCGTGTTTTAAGTAGATTGAATATTGTCTAAGTATTGAAAATAAATAAGTATGGAAAGGTTTTATAATATGAAGTGAAATGTTTTGAGATTTTATCTTTTAAAGATAAATTGAAATGAATAAATATATGGAAGTGTTTCCGCATAAGGGAAATGTTTTGAAAATTTGTTTTCAAAAATTGTAAAGGTGAAAAGTGATTTGAAATTTGTTTTCAAATGGTTGAAGTATGAAAAATTACATCTTGTAAAGATATTTTTGGAAAATAAATAGTTCGGGAAATTATTTGGAATCTAATGATGTTGTGCATATCTATTGATAGTTAAATAACTGACTATCAATATTTACCTTTAAATGGGTATTTGTTCTGATTTGCTTGAATTTGAATGCTACACTTATTTTAAAATAAACGCTCGTTATTCGGTTTAGCCGGGAGAGGACTTTTGGGTCATGAATCCCATTGCGAATAGTGATACGTCGTAGTGGATAGCAATTGAAGACCGGTGTTGAAGACCGGATATTTATGAAAACGGAAGGATTACCGTCGAATGTCTCTGCATCGGCTGATCTCCGATATAGAGACTTTATCACCCTTTGTGATGGAAGTCCGATCGTGATTAGTGAATATCCGGATTGCAAGGGCTCCTTTGGAAGTGCCTTCGGTTTAGTTCGATCCCGGACCGGACTTGTATGGATGTGTGTCTGACGTTACAATTTGAGGTGTAAAGCTGGTTTCTATCAAATATATTTCTGTTGGTGGCGGAGAATTTATTATTTTAGCTTAACACCCTTCTTTGAGACGTACAAGCTCAGAGGTTATGTAGTTGATGGTTACTAGTGATACATTCCCAATTTGGTAATGTGGCATACGAAGTGCTGCTGATCATTTGTTGATCACATCATAGCTTTTGTATAAAGCGTAGCTTTGTGGACGAGACTTCGTCGGACCTCACACCCCGGTAATGGTCAAAACAGGAAAGACGCGGCAAGGTTTTAGGGAGTAGCGCCCCTTAGTGTATGTCATTTCCTTCTGGATAGAAGTGGTATCATGGTATGGAGCCCAGATACTTACTTATGTGAATGTCGCAAATATATATGACCTTGTGATTGATATTGGTTGAGGATCCTCGGATAAAGGTTGTCACAACCGGGGGATGGCATACGCGTGTCAGTAGCTACCTACTTTTGCAGAGGCAACCCGGCCTTGTGTTGGCAGAGATCCAGTTAGGTTCTCGGGTCGTCTTTCCAAAGGCGTACCCATGTAGCAATGGGAAGTTCCTTGGCTTAACCATTTGTTGGAAATCCAAACTCCAACACGCACCTTGTACGATTTAGTTGTAGAGCCTGCCATTTACTTATGGTGGTCACCACTGTTTAGATGGTTGTTATAGTAGGCATACGATACTGGTCGTATGTTGGCTAAGATTTATATTATACTTTCGAAATATTTTCCTGCACTGTGCACTTATAGTAACAATATCAAAGAAATTTTTCTACGTATCAAGCATGTTTGACCATCATAAGGAGAAATCTCCTCCGATTCTGCGTTTGCATTGTGTGTTTGTGCGGGAGGCCTTATGGTAGTTTCATTTTCTAAAAGGCATTGCGGATCTATTTTAAAAATATTTCTTTGTTTGTTTTTAAAGATAAACTGTTTAAGTTCTCACAACAGTCCCATGACTGACCTGGAGTTTATTATTCCCTTCCTAAACTCTAGGTGCCCATCATTTTCCACATGGGCAACCTAGAGTCAGGTTACCAGGCCATTCTTGAATCAGGATGCTGTGGAGCTTAAGAGGCAAACTGGATGGCATGGCGTGTCAATCAATATAAAGTATTTCTTTTCCGTTGTTTGTTGTTGTACACTCTGATAATGTAATGTAATGTGATGTAATGTAATAACTGATATAGTTCTTTGTTTTAAAGATATCCATTTATCTATTATAGGTTGTTCCGCTGCGAATTGTGAGATTCTGATATTGTTTCTGTTGCTTCTTCTTTCTTTCTTCTTCTACCTCTTCTTCTTTAACCCTAACAATTCGATATTTCCGGCCTTCGATTTCTCGGCAGTTGATACAGTTGACGTATTAATGTCGATTTTCGGAAGTCGAAAATCCCGAACGTTACAACAAATAAACATGTCAAGGTTTTACCTTGCGATAGCTAAAAGATTTCTTATCAAAATCCTCTAATATTATAATAGGGTCTATCTAAAAATACTTATTAATATAGCCAAAATTGTTACATCTATTAAATTCTTGGTATTAGCCATAATCGTGGGTAATACAAACAAAACCGTAAAAGGCACGTAGGGAGAATGGATTTCCAACTAATGACTAGGCACTGGGGTACCACCTGTCATAGTACTTGGTCAATATCAGCATACCGAGGAACCACCCTAACTCCCCTACAACACAAGACCAGGACTACCCCTTACTGGATAATCTCGAGTAAGATCACCCAGCGGTTGGGATCAGCAACCGCCCGCTAAGCCGAAATAAAAAGGAACATCTAGACAGGGACGACCTCACCCTAATGGGTGCTACCCACTTAGCCTTGCTGCATAACCCCTGATTTTCAGTCATTCACGGCTGATGAGGCTCGAGGCTAAGCGTTACCTTTTTAGAACACATCTCTTAGAATGCTCATCGCCCACCTGACGATGTTCTGAAAGCATTCATCCGTACAAGTCTGTCCCGGGTTCGAACGGAACCGAAGGCACTATTCCTACTACATCCATTTTGGAAACGTCCTCAGGATTAGTAGCGACTAGCTCTTGCACTTCACTGCTCCATCTTCGAATCCAAACTCGTCTTCCTCACGAAAACGTACATACCAGATCGAAGTGGTTTTCGAGAAATTAATCTCGATCCCGGTCTCTTCGAAACGATAGGCGCATTGGACAATATTGATAGTCGGTTATTTAACTATCAATTAACATTCACAACATCCATCAAATATAAATAATTTCACCAAATTATTTATTAATCTCAAAATATCTTCACAAGATATATTTCTATTTTCAACCCTTTTGAAAACCGTTTCAAACCACACTCTTCTCATGGCATAAATTCCCAACTATTTATTTCCACTGAAAACACCAAGTACAAAGCTTTAGATTTTAAAATAATTTAAAAAAACTTTATTCTAAAATATACTTTAACATTTAAATTGAAATCTACTTCAATACTTTATTAAAAATATATTGTAACGACCTGCAAAATCCGTACCCCTTAAGTCGACACTGTTCTCCAACAATCAACTCAAGATGAACGGAAATACGAACCATTAGGGTTAAAGAATAAGAGGTAGAAGAAGATGGAAAACAACATCAGAATCTAACGATCGCAGCGGAATAAAATATAATAAATAAATCACAGATCTTTACACCAAAAGAAAACTATATCTGTTTTATACATACATCACCAGAATACATCATCAGAGTTCAATGACATCAATAACATAAAATCTGGACAGTCATATAAACTTATCCTCAAAACTGAATACACAGCAGAATAACAATCAAGTACGAAAGTACGCATCGCCATCCGACTCGTCTCCTAAGCTCCACCGCATCCTTTCCTGTAATCTATAATACTCGGTCTGACCCAGGCATTATAATTAAATAACACCCGAGTCAGTCTGGAATACCAGTGTGAGAAAACCACACTCAAATTGATTATTAAAGTTTCAAAATCCTTTTGAAAACAAAAGCATCCCGTAAGACCAAGCCACAAATAAACATGTCGGGTTTTTACCTTACGATAGCTAAAACACCTTTTATCGAAATCCTCGGATATTATAATATCGCCTATATACAAATACTTATTCAAATAGCCAAAATTGTTACAAGATTAAATTCCAGCTACTAGCCACAAAGTGGGTAATACAAACAAAACTCGTAAAAGGCACATAGGGAGAATGGATTTCCAACTAATGACTAGGCACTGGGGTACCACCCATCACAGTACGTGGCCTAGATCACCGTACGAGGAGCCACCCTAACTCCCCTGCAACACAAGACCGGTACCATCCCTTACTGGACAGTCCCGAGTAAGATCACCCCGCGGTTGGGATCAGCAACCGCCCACTATGTCGAAATAAAAAGGAACATCTAGACAGGGATGACCTCACCCTAATGGGTGCTACCCTCTTAGCCTTGCTGCATAACCCCTTATTTTCAGTCATTCCTGGTTGATGAGGCTGGAGGCTAAGCGTTACCTTTTTAGAACATATCCCTTAGAATGCTCATCACCCACCTGACGATGTTCTGAAAGCATTCATCCATACAAGTCCGTCCCGGGTTCGAACGGAACCGAAGGCACTACTCCTACTACATTCATTTTGGAAACATCCTTAGGATTAGTAGCGACTAGCCCTTGCACTTCACTGCTCCATCTTCGACTCTAAACTCGTTTCCCCATGAAACGTACAAACCAGATCGAAGTGGTTTTCGGGAAATTAATCCCGATCCCGGTCTCTTCGAAACGTTCAGCGCATTGGCCAATATTGACAGTCGGTTATTTAACTATCAATTAACATCACAAACATCCATTCAACAAAAATAATTTCTCCAAATTATTTATTAATCTCAAAATATCTTCACAAGATATATTTCCACTTTTCGACCCTTTTGAAAATAGTTTCAAATCCATCTTCTTTTTACAGAATAGATTTACCAAATATTTTCTATTTCCACTGAAATCACCCAGTACAACACTTAGGTTTTAGAGCAATTTAAAAACACTTTATTATAAATTATACTTTAAAATATTTAAATTAAAACTACTTTATTAAAAATATATATACTTTAAGAATATTTAGAATAAAGCTACTTTATAAAATATAAAACTAAATTTCACCTTTGAACACAAATACCAAGTCACCTTAAAAAATTGCTACGATAATAGATTTGAAAAATACTTACTTTAGAATTTAAATACTTGGCAATAATAAATTTTCTAAAACATGTTTTTTAAAACAACATCAAAACCCTTAACTTATATTTAAAAATTTACTTTGAAAATGTACTTGGTTATCTAGGGAAATTTACTTTTCTTCACGCCCTTTAAAATTAAAAGGGAAAGAAAATGAAAAGAAAATGGTTTCGAAGCAATTAGTTTATGGTTATATAAATTAAGTAATTTAAAACCTTAAGTTAACTTAAAACTTAGGAATAGTAATGGCTAGGATAAATAAAATAATTTAAATTTAATTAAGTTAAGGTAATTATATATATGTTAATTATTTATTAATTACTAAGGTTCATTAAAGTAAATAAATAGTTGTAATTAGTTAATAGTTAATGATACAATAAAATGATGCAAACCTTTAATTTATTAAAAGTCTTAAGTCAATTATATTTGTTGATTGTTAGTTTATTCCAGATATTTAATTAGAATAAAATAAAATGGTTTGAATTAGTTTAATGATAATTAAACATGATTTGAAAATAAATAAATAATTAATTAATTTTATTTTAAAGTAAATTAATGATTTGTGTGACTAGTTAATCTATTGCAACGACCCGCAAATCCGTACCCCTAGAGGCGACACTATTCTCCCTCAATCAACTCAAGATATACAGAAATACGAACCATTTGGGTTAAAGAAGAAGAGGTAGAAGAAGAAAATAAAAACAACATCAGAATCTAACCATCGCAGTGGAATAAAATATAATAGATAATAACTGATCTTTACACAAAAGAAAACTATAACTGTTTTATACATACATTATCAGAATACATCATCAGAGTTCAACAACATCAATAACATACAACTGGACAGTTATATAGACTTGTCCTCAAAACTGAATACATAGAGGAATAATAATCAAGTGCGGAAGTACGTATTCTCCATCTAGCTCGTCTCTTGAGCTCCACAACATCATATCCTGTATCGTATAATACTCGGTCTGGCCCAAGCATTATAGTTAAATAACACACGACTCAGTCTAGAATACCAACGTGAGAAAAGCACACTCAAATTGATTATTAAAGTTTCAAAATCCTTTGGAACTTTAAGCATCTCGTAAGACCACGCCACAAATGTAACGGCCTAGAATTTTTTTTCATTTGAAATTCATATATTTAATTGATTTTAAATATGAACAAGTAAGTGGAATAAATTTTATTTCAAATATCTAGATTTAACTGGATAACTAAATCGATAATTTAATATTTGAAATTACTTAAAAATTTGGAAATTGGGTTTAATGTAATTGAAAATGATTTATAAAGTTATAATAAATCATGTTGGAGTTAGAGTGATGTTAAAATTTAAAGTTAATTTGCAGAAATTGACTATTTTAATATTTAATTGACGGGTAAAAATAGACATTTTTAAAACAGTCTCAGATTTCGATGAAACTAGTTCCATTGGATCCATAATGTTATATTATTGTAATATTTAAAATTTCGTGTCAATTGGATTTACGGTTTTTCCGGGGCAAGCCAAAACGCATAGAAATTAGTTTAATCGATTTAATTTAAATTTGATCATTTATTTCCGTAACTCACACATACGATCGAATTAGCCTCTGAAACACATTCCATTGTGTCCGGAATGCGGGGTAAACCCTGGAAACACCAGCCGGCACGCTTCGTTTGGAGTTTGAAAAATCACGGATGAATAGTGTTTTGTGAAATTTTCTATAAAAGGCCTCCATATTTCTAAATCGCACTCAGAAACCCTAACCCTAATTGCAAACCTTCAGCCACCACCCTCTTCTTTTAATGGCCAAAAATTATTCTCTTCTCCTTCAGTCATCTTCCAATCTGTAGACTTTTACAAGAAAGCTCCAACTAACAAATCGTAGAGCTAGTCGAGATCTATAACGTGAACGGCTATGATCGAAATCGGGGTGGTAAATTGACGACAATATGAGTTCAAAGGTCATACGTTTTCCCACGGTTTTCGAGACACGTGCATAGCCGAGCTTCAATGTGCTCTGGTCGAGCATGGAGGAGGCGATGAACTTTCCGTTGGTGGTGGAGTGATGACGTTTCGAGCTTTGTGGTGGCCGTGGTTTCAAACCCTAGTAGGCGGCCTATGGGTTCTCGTTCGCGTCTATTACCTGGATAAGATGATGTTGCGTGCAACAGAATGATGTGGAGAGGCTAAATCTAATAGCCAGGGATGAATAGGTTTAAAAAAAATGAAATATAAATTGTAAATTAATTATATTAAAGGTTGTATAATTTTTGAAATAACATAACTTTTTGATACTAGGTCGGAAAATTATGAAATGAATTGCGTTGGCTTCTTTTTATCGAGCACTACGCAATGGAGCTGGTTTGGAGTCGTCTGGAGCTAGTGATAATTCGGGTAAAATTAAAGCGTGTGTTAACGCTAAAATTTGAACGCTAACACCCCGGTGTATGAAGTGAGATTGTGAAAGCACCACCCGACAACTCGGCAACAGATTATAAGCAGATAATAGTGAAAAAGCAGTAGACAACAGCAATTTTATAGTGGTTCGGCTTAAGAGAGAGCCTACGTCCACTTTGAATATCTTTATTGACAATTTGATTACAAATCAATGCAGTTACACTTTGATTACAACACACTTTGAGTTTCAAGTGACTTAGAACAAGTAGTCAAAACTTCAATGTTGATCCAGATCTTTGAACTCACATTGGACATGTTTCATTTCTTCGTGAAGTTCCTTGAAGGTGTTGAAGTAGTTCAGAATGCGGCAGAGTAACGGCGCTTGAAATGAATGAGCAAAAAGTCCCTTGAATGTTGGAGGTGGCCATGTATTTATAGGCAAATTTCTGGGCTGGAATTGTTAAGTCATGAGTCGTAACCGACTCAGGATGAACCGTGACCGACTCACATACCACGAGTCAGCAAGCAGTGGCATAGATGAAATGGCATTGAGCTTGTTTCTCGTATGCTTAGGTCGCCAGCGACTTATGATAGGTCGTTAGTCACCTTGAGTCGTTGGAAACCCTGAGTCGGTCTGCCCCATAAACCGCTAACTAGTTAAACCACTCTGCTCTTCTAAGGCATTAACTCGTTGAGTCGTTGATCCACTGAGTCGGTCTGCCCCATAAACCGCTAACTAGTTAAACCACTCTGCTCTTCTAAGGCATTAACTCGTTGAGTCGTTGATCCACTGAGTCGGTCTGCCCCATAAACCGTTAACTAGTTAAACCACTCTGCTCTTCTAAGGCATTAACTCGTTGAGTCGTTGATCCACTGAGTCGTTACGAACCTTGAGTAGATGAGTCGGTCCAGTCCTTGAGTCGTCTCGTATGAGCCGTGAACTTCGTTGAGTCGGTAACTCAATGAGTCGGCCTGTATCATGAACCGTTAACCTCCATGAGTCGTTCCATTCCTCTAAGTTGCCTTGAGCCTTAGCTCGTCAGCCAATTGAGTCGCTACCAGTTGAGTCGGTCCTTTAAGTTGCTGCAGCCCCTTGAGTCGTAAATCCAATGAGTCGTTAAAGACCTTAAGTGGATGAGTCGGCCCAAGTTTCATCTCGTTGGCAGAACAATGTTAACATTTGCCCCTCGAAGTACACGCCTAAGTCGTAGGTCGTGTGCTTCGACTTATCTTAACTCGTGTGCCGACTTAAACTCCACTGCCCAACATTATAAAAACCTGAGTCGTTCACCTTTTCTTCTTATTCCCTAACCTTTAAATCGTGTCTGCCATTAACGCACATTCAACCTCTCAAAGGCGATCTCGACCAGATTCTCCATCGATCATCCCTATCATCATATTGCGTAAGCGATCTCGCTCTCCTTATGATTTTCGATTATCCCTAGCTTATGTGCCCCATCTCCATCTTCGATTTGCCCCTTTGAGCCCTGCAAATTTGGTTGCTTTGGTCATCAATGGACTTAGGGTTATCTGTTCTGATGGTTTACGATTCGAGGCGGTTTAGTGGTGCGATAGAGCTAGGATTGTTGATTGAGAGCTTATTGGGTTAATGGGTTAGGAATTAGAAGGTTCACGGGATAGGAGGGAGACGGTTCATGGGTTAAGAGCTAGAAGGTAGACGGGTTTAGGAATTGTATGGTAAGTTGGTCAATCAGAGTGGAGCATTACCTCAGATGCGACTCAATAATTCTGGACGACCTAATATCCTTTGCGACTCAACTCTGAACCGGCTTACCAGTCCTCACGACACAAGTCTTGAGTCGGGGCCGAGATAGGACTTGGAGAATTTTCCCATAACTTTGAACTGAAATCTATTCCCTCTTCTATGCCTTACGACCTAAGCGCTGCCGACTCAAAGTGTTGATAACTTAAAGCATAAACGACCTAAGCCGCCTTATAACTTTTAAATCGTGGGCGAGTTAACACGTTGAATTGTTTCGGGACATAATTCTGACTTGAACTTTAACTTGGATTGCTGAAATAAACTGCCTGAATATTGATTTGTTTGGACTTTAACCTGCTAAACTTTGTTGCGTATTTTAGTTTTACAGATTGCTTCAATTTGCAAGTATATACCTGTTTAATACAACAATCACAGAAAATTGGGACGAATATTGTTAACGCTCAAATTTAAACGCTAACACCCTGGTGTATAAGATGCGATTGTGAAAGCACCACCCGTTTGTACGGGAAACAGAAATAAGCAGAAAGTATGCAGAAAAACAGTAAGAGACACAGTATTTATAGTGGTTCGGCTTATAATCCAGCCTACGTCCACTTTAATCTTTTTATCACTAGTTTGATTACAATTCTTTACAAGATCTTTCAATTACAACACACTTCAAGTGATAGGATATGTGAAACAAGTAGCTCAAGCTTTGATGTTGACAATCATCTTCAAATCCATGGCGAATGTGGATGATTCCTTCATGGAGTTCCTTTAGAAGTTTGTTGGATCTAAAAGGCTTTGAAGTAGTCTGGAATTCGGCAGAGTAATGGCGCTTGAAGAGAATGAGCCCAAAAGTCCTTTGCATGTTGGAGATGGTTTCATATTTATAGAGAGTTCTGGGCGGAAAAAGTGCTAAGTCCTAACTCGTGGCCGACTTAAGATAAGTCGTGTTCGACTTAAGGTAAGTCGTCCTCGGGTCACTGAGCCGAGTCTATGGCAGTTCCCCTTTTTTGAACCCATCCCTAAGTTCTAAGTCGTGTGCGAGTTATCTGGCTGCAATTGCTAATTTCCTTTCTTAAGTCGTATACGACTCTTTTTATGTCGTAAGTCGTAGTCGACTTAACTAATTGCAACTGGTTTAAAGCAAGTCTTAACTCGTAGACGAGTTAAGAGGTGTGTCTTTAGGTCGTATCCTCCTTAAGTCGTATAACTTCTTTAAGTCGTAAGGGTCTTAAGTCGTACAAACTGCAGTTATCATTAAGTCTTAGGCCATCAATTTCCTTAAGTCGTAAAGACCTTAAGTCGTTAGCTTTTCTTAACTCGTATGCCTGCTAACTCGTAGAAGATCTTAACTCGCAGAGGATTAACTCGTAGAGGCTTAACTCGTGGAGGATTAACTTGTGGAAGATCTTAACTCGTACACTTGCTAATTTGTAGATATGCTAACTCGTAAAGGCTTATCTCGCAAGTAGCTTAACTCGGGTACTCCTTAACTCGTAGGCTGCTTATCTCGTAAGCTTGCTAACTCGTAGAGGTCTTTAAGTTGTAGGAAGTTGCTGACTCATGTATCCTTTAACTCGTACATGCCTTGAGTCGTACATGCCTTGAGTCGTACATGCCTTAACTCGTGGACCTGTTAACTTGTGAACGAGTTAGGGTTAACATTTGCCCCTCGAAGCACACGCTTAAATCGTAAGTCGTGTGCTTCGACTTATCATAACTCGGTCATGTCGTTTCAAATCCCAACCTTTCCAGATATAAAAGCCTGAGTCGTCCTTCTTCTCATCACTTAACCTTTTAAACTGCTTTCTGCCATTAACGCATCTTCAAGCTCTCCGAGGCGATTTCGACCCGATTCATCTCTGATTCTTTCTAGCATCAAACAATCGTAAGAGATCTTGCTTCAAACTTCGACCGTTAACCATTGTTACTTTATGTATTCAGTTCATCATCTTTGGTTTGCCCCATTCAAACCCTGCGAATTCTATTCGAATTGATTACCGATGAACTAAAATTCATCTGATTTGGCCTATGGTGATTCGCGCTTTGGGGCGATTCATAATGTAACGGGTTAAGGCTGTCGCTGCTGAAGAAGCCAAGGATGAACAGGTTAAGAGATTTGAAAGGGAGGCGAGTTGATCGAACAGGTTGATTGAAAATAACAAGGGATCGTCTCATATATGACTCGGCTTCTTCCATGTGACTTAGCGATTTCCATGAGCCGTAGCCGGGTTAAGACTTGGAGGATTTCTAGTTGTTTTGAATCAGGGCCTTTCTCCTGTTCCCCGAGTTACGACTTAGGACTTAGAGGATAAGCAGCTTGATGTGTTTGATGGCTGAGGATAGGAACGACTCATCCCTTGAGTCGGTTGCGACTTAGTACTTGAGTCGGTTTTGACTTAGCACTTGAGTCCGATACGACTTAGCACTTGTGTTCGATACGACTTAGCACTTGTGTTCGATACGACTTAGCACTTGTGTTTTTTTTTTTTTTTAGGATCTGCTTAAACCTTGAATTGTTGCAGTGATGTTGAACTGTTGAACTTTGATGCCTTCTTTTACAAATTACTTTGACTCGCAAGTTAACAACCTGTCCAATACAACATTTACAGAAAAACCGGGGCGAATATACTGCCATTGATCGCCCTCTTCGAATGACAGATTAGCTAATAACAGTCATTAAACTTAAACAGATTGTGTGAATGAAGTGCTCAACTTATTAACTTCAAGTAAAATACTAAAGCAATACTGAAATAGTCAATTAAAATTGACCAGCTCGCATTAATATTATACTTGAACTAAAGACTAACAAGTTCTGAAATTTTTGTAATCGATCAATCGTCGACTAGTCTTATTTCAGTTATATTTACTTGTTATTATTATTTTTTTATTAATTTTTTGCACAACACTTCACACTTTTTTAGGAAACGTGCACCTTCATATTTGAATATCCAGTTGTTTGTGTAGAATGACTTCTCAGGAAGGTGATACAACAGTTCGGACTGGAGAGGTAACTGTTCTTCCGGCTCCACTGGTTAATCCTCCCGAAAGAGCTCCTACTTCACTATCATACAAAGTTTTTCGCCAGTTGTGTGCTCAGTTTGGTATCGTTGAATCAGATGCCATTCTTCCCGAAAGAAATAACACTGCCGATATAGCTCCTTCTGGCTTTGTGACAATTAACCGGCAAATGTGCCTAAGTGGAGGCATTCCTCCTTTCAACGACTTTTTCCAACAACTTCTCCGTCAACTGGCCATTGCTCCATCCCAGCTACACCCCAATGGCTATGCCATTCTAATGGGGTTGTGTGTGCTTTTTAGGAGAACACTTGATCGACTTCCAAGCTTTGGTGAAGTTTGTTATCTATGCTCTTTTACTCGGACTAAGGATCATCCTTCCATTACTGTTGTGAGGAGCGCCCGAAACCGCAAACTGATTGTTGGCCTCCCCGATACTGCTCACGGGTTTTTAACCCAATTCTTCTATGTTCGTTGCCCTCCGGGGTTTTATGGTGTGTGGAGAGTTGGAAGTAAGGGCGTTCAGCTTTATTCCTGACACATGTTTTCCTTATAAAATCTTTTCATAGCCTGAGTAGTTAGATGTTAATTTCCCTTTTTACTTTTCAGCGCTTCCACCTCCTTCTAGAGACCCAGGCTATAAGCAAATTTTTGAAAGATTGAATGCTGTGCCAGTAGAAGAGAGGAGTATAAAGTTTTTGCTGAGAGATGACTTTTTACATCAATACGGGCTTCTTCACTCTTCTCGCTATACTCAGCCTCATGAAGCCCCGACTGAAGTTCCCGATTCCCCGACTGAAGCATCGGATGCCCCCGTTACTATCGAACAACCTTCATCAAAAGAGTCTAACATCGAAGCTTCATTGGTGAAATGTTCCACCCCTACCGACATTATGGGGTCATCTAGTAAGACGGCACTTGCCCCGATTGAGGAAGAAGAAGAACCTTCACAGCCTCTCGGGGGATTAGCTGATGTAGGAACTGAGAAAACAAGTCTCACCGAGCATGATGGTGACGATGTTTATGATGGGTTGAGCGACATAATAGTGACCTCACAGGAGCTTTTTAGAGATGACGTGTCTAAAACTATCTCTCCTATAATTGAGGCGACGTCCCTTCTTCGACTAACACCAACACAAACACCAACTCCTCATACCCAAGCTATCATCACCTCTACACCAATGAGTGGTTTGTAGCTTAATGCGCGTAGCTTGCACATCACACAACACTTAGGATTTTTTGGCATTTGTTCATATTTAACTTCTTTTCTCCGGAAGTTTCTAAGACTTGCTATTTTTGCCTTTTCAGATTCCTCTATGGGGCGCAGCGGCAGCGGTTCTTATTACAAGGACTTTCGACGCTATGGAGGGCGTGGCAGCTATGACTACAAGCAATACTATGCCGATCCCAGAGAAACCAATGAGCAGAGAGCTGCGCGAAAAGCTGAAGAGAGGAGAAGGTATGAAGAACGTCATGAGGGAGCGGGCACGCGACATGAATCCTTCCCAAGGGATGATGACTCCCATAAACGTAAAACGCACGATGATAGGGGGAAGAGCCATATTGAGGATTCGAGAAAGCGGACCAAACTTGGCGAGGAGCACGTGCCCGTGACATCTGAGAGACCTGGTGCCTCAGTTTCTATTGACATCCCTTCCAAATCTCCTGCTCTTGAAGGAAGTGCCATCCAAACACTTCTCAACAGGCCTTCATACCATGTTGAAAGGGGCCCCCCGACTTTGCAGAGCCGATTCCCGAACTGGTGTTTGAGGGGGGTACGCTTCGACCTTGATTTGGTCCCCATCGACAAAGAAGCTATGTACAGAAATCTCGATGCTGTCAAGCTTGATATCGATAGAATGTCTGGATGGCAAAAGCTGGTTGATGAACTTCAAAGAGTTAATCGGGCTAACATCGAAGCAATGCTGACCATGGAAAATGACAAATCAGAATGGCAGAAGATTCTTGATCAACACAACGCTGAGATGAAGGAGATAGCCGAATACAATGAAAAACTCGAAGCTGAAGTAAAGCAGCTCAAAGATGATCTTGCCTCTTCTACTAATACTTACACCCAAAGAGAAGAGGTATTGCAAAAACAAGTGCGAGATGCGCACGCCAGCCAGAGGGACGCTGAAGCTAAAGCTGAGAGGTTGGAACAAGCTGTAGAGAACCACCGCACTGATGTCACCCAGCTGCAGAATACACTGAGCGCCCGGGACATGGAGATTGAAGCGCTAAAAGCCCAACTTGCTCAGACCGAAAAAGATCGAGATGAGGCCATGGCTGGCAAAATTGCAGCCGAAGAAACTGCTCAGACCATGGAAAACGATATCAATTCGACTTTATTCGATTTTTATTTACATTGTGTCTTGGGACGCGGCAGCCTCTCTTTTCTTGGTCCTAAGTATGAAATCACCCTGGCCGAGGTGTGGGAAGCTGCTCTTAACATGTTTAAAGACGCCGGGTATGGCGATGAAGATTTTGAGGCGCGTTACCTGGATGAGGGAGCTCGCGCTGCTCTTGCGAAGGGGCGAGAACAACTTGCCAGGATGAGAACTGGAATGGCGGAAGAGGAACGTTCTGGAAAGGAATTAACGCTTACTTCCTCTGTCCAACCTCCAGTTTCTCCTGTGGTTGACATCACGGGTTCTAGCTCCTCTACTCCGCCTGCAACTAAGACAGTAACTGAAACTACAAGTGCACAAGGCGGGGATGAAGGTGGTGAAAGCAACGAAGCACAGCGATATGAAATCAGCCTCAGAGATCCAACTACCCCAGGTAAACTTGACACCGGACCAGCCCAAGTGGTGAACTGCTCGTTCGCTCCTTGTGAACTTGACGATCTTCTTGATTATTTTTCAAATGTCAATGAATTCCCGACTTTTGATTATTCCTCAAATGTTAATGAATTCCCGACTTTTGACGAGCCGTCATCCCCTCTCTTTTCGAAAGATACTGATATTTTAAGTTTTTTCTCCTTTGTAGAGAAAGCACCGAGTCAAACTCAAGCTTCTTCTCCCCCGGTGATCCTTCCTCCATCTCTTCAAGTGGCGCCTCCTTCTGCCTCGCAACCTGGGTCACAAGAAGAACAAATAGAAGCTCTCCATGGCCTGGATGATCCCATTGCTTCGCAAGAGCAAAAAGATGAGGGACTTGAGGGAGGTGACATATCTCCGGAGCGGACTCCTTCTGACGATATAACTTTATCTAAACTTGTCACTCCAGGAAGTGAGTCTTCCTCAAAGAGGAGAAGGAAGCAAGGAGCATCAAGGAGGAGAGGGAAGATAATCACTGCCACTGAAGAGGAGCCAGAAGTTGGGCCAGCTGCGCCTACCTCTCCTTCCTCCCTTATACCCACTGGCCGACCTGAAAAGCTGGTCATTCGGTCGGGTAAAGGGTCCAAAGGCAGTAAAAAGAAGTGAAGACTTTAGCTTTTTGTCTTTTGTATGAACTGGCCGAGAGTTGTGCGGGTATCGGCCCCCGCTTTTATTTTGAGAACCTGTATCTGCATTATAGTTGAATAAAATGATTCTTCATTTGTACAAACTTCTGTTTGAATTTGAGAATGCATTTACTATTTATTTTTGCACAAGTTTGTTTATATAGTGTTGCAGCGGGCTTATGGTATGTTGCTTGAGTATTACTCTGCTGATGCATCTATACTACTATACCATGTTGCCCCCATACCTTAAGCTTGCTGCAATATTTTATACTTCGAGGGGACTTGCACTCTTATTTGCTAAAGAATAATTATTTTGTTCTTTAAAGAAAATTTTTATAGAGTACAACTCCCTTCGTATAAGTTTTTACGCTTGGTCGTTCGAAGAAATCACTTTTTTCTTTTGCTTATGTGCATATCTTATCAAGTGAATTCCTCTATGTGGTAAAGCGGACCTCTGAAGGGTACTTTAACTTCTTTTCTTTTTACGATCATTTCCCATAGTAGGCAAATTACTTTTCCTTTGAAAGTTAAAGTACGCTTTTGATGAGGATTTTTTATAGAAAGTTGTACCTCTGAGGAGGGATTTTTTCACGTTTCAACACTTGGAAGTTTTATTTCAGTCTCGGTGAAACGTGTACCTCCAAAGAGTTATGCTTTAGAAATCCTTTTCACGTTTCAACACTTGGAAGTTTTATTTCAATCTCGGTGAAACGTGGGTTTCCAAAGAGGTCTTTCTTCTTAATTGTGTTCCCGGGAGGGGGTTGTACCTCTGAGGAGGGATTTCTCACGTTCCAACACTTGGAAGTTTTATTTCAATCTTGGTGAAACGTGTACCCCCAAAGAGTTGTGCCTTTGAAGAAAGCCTTTTCACGTTTCAACACTTGGAAGTTTTATTTCAATCTCGGTGAAACGTGTGCTTTCAAGAAGGTCTTTGTTTTTGCATTTCAACTTTGGTGAAGTGAAATTCCGAAGAGCGGTTGCTACACTTCAACTCCTGACGAAATGGGCCTCCGAAGAGGGCTTTTATTTTGTTTACATTTCAACTCTGGTGAAGTGAAATCCCGAAGAGCGGTTATAACACTTCAACTCCTGGCGAAATGGGCCTCCGAAGAGGGCTTTTATTTTGTTTACATCTCAACTCTGGTGAAGTGAAATCCCGAAGAGCGGTTATAACACTTCAACTCCTGGTGAAATGGGCCTCCGAAGAGGGCTTTTATTTTGTTTACATCTCAACTCTGGTGAAGTGAAATCCCGAAGAGCGGTTATAACACTTCAACTCCTGGTGAAATGTGCCTCAGAGAGGGTTTTCATCGCCTGGAAGTTACTCTCTCATGGTTGGAGGGTCATGACTCCTCCAATCTTTTTTGTTGAGTAGAGAACTTTCTTTTTTGTGGCATATGACCCATTAGAGGTCTTTTATTATCCGAAGAGTTGCGCCTCCGAAGAGGACTTGTGGCGCTGATGGTAGCTTTGGTTGTTCCTCTGTTCACTTGCTTATGCCTTTTCAGCGATCCTTTTTTTTTTTTTTTTTTTTTTTTTTTTTTTTTTTCTTTTCAAGTTTTCATCCCCCTTTTTCTCACAAGTGGCTTGTTTAATCCAAGGAAGTGTACTTCATTGCCAGGCAAGTTCGTGAGAACGGGCACTAACTTCCTAATTGGATGTTTGTTTGTTTAAACAATCTCAATTTATCAGCAAGGGCTCGTTCCTATCGAAATCATTAGCCGTTCAATTGAAGTATTTCCTATCTAGGATTTGAATTCGGGGTCTTTGTGACTTGAAATTTGTTTGTTGAATGATGGTGAGAATCGCTCGGTCTTATTATGCGCAAGTTTTATCTCCACTGTCTGCAAAAATTTAAATCGATATTTCAGCAATACATTTTGTGTATTTTTATATCGAAAACAAAGCAAACATATAATGATAATAAGGAACACAAGATTTATAGTGGTTCGGCCATGAAATTGGGCCTACATCCACTTTATATTCTTTCATTATTTACTTGCATCAGTTTCACAATTGCTTTCAATTACAGGAATCATACATTCATAATTCTTTTTACAATGTTTCAACAAAATTTTCAAGTAAAGTATGGACGCAAGTGATTGCTGTTCCATGCCCTTGGAATTTGATCTCCATCAACTGTGGTGAGCTTGAATGTGCCGTCAAGAAGTTTCTGACCTATTACATACGGTCCTTCCCAATTTGGCCCAAACACACCTGTCGCAGTCATAATTCTTTTTAGGACTAGATCTCCAATTTCAAAGCTGCGTTGACGAACTTTGGAATTGAAATGTCTGGCTATCCTTTGCTGATGAGCTGCAACTCTGAGGTTAGCTTCATCTCTTTTTTCATCAAGGAGATCCAGCGCTTCAAGTTGCAGCTTTTCATTTTCTGCTTGATTGAAATGGATTCTTCTGTGTGAAGGGACCTCTGTTTCAACCGGGATCATTGCTTCCGATCCGTATGCTAACGAAAAAGGAGTATGCCCAGTTGCAGTTTTGTGAGTAGTTCTGTATGCCCATAGTGCAAGTGGTAGTTTATCGACCCAACCACCTTTTGCTCTTTCGAGTTGCTTTTTGATGGTTGATTTGATGATCTTGTTCACTGCTTCCACTTGCCCGTTTGCCTGCGGATGAGCTACTGCCGAAAAGCTTTTCTGGATTTTGAATCGCTTGCAAAAATCCTGGAATTCCTCGCTTTCAAACTGAGTACCATTGTCTGTGATTATTTTCTGAGGCACACCGTATCTGCAAATGATATTCTTAGTCACAAAATTTATCATCTTTTTGGAGGTGATAGTTGCCAATGGTTCAGCTTCAGCCCATTTAGTGAAATAATCTACAGCAACAATGGCATATTTGATTCCAGATTTGGCGGTTGGTAAAGGTCCGATCAAATCTATTCCCCAAATCGCAAACGGCCACGGACTGGTCATTTGTGTGAGCTCAGTAGAAGGTGCTCTAGGAATTTTGGCAAATCTTTGACATCTGTCACATTTTCGAGAGTAATCTGCAGCATCTCGATTAATTTCTGGCCAAAAATATCCATATCGGAGAATTTTCTTTGCTAAAGTTTGACCACCTGAATGATCCCCACATTCTCCTCCATGTACCTCTGATAGGATTATTTTGGCTTCTTCTTTGGATACACATCGAAGCAATGGCATTGAGAATCCCCGTCTGTATAATTGACCATCCTGGATTATATATCGAGAAGCTTTTCTCAGTAGCTTTTGTCGTTCTTTAGAGTTTTCTGGTAAAGAGCCATTGAGTAGATACTTTGTTATTGGAGTCATCCATGATTCTTGCTCTTGCGACATACTCATAACCCAATCGATATCCATTTCATCAATGCTCGGATTTGACAAAACTTCCACTGGAACTAACCCTAAGGATTGGGCTTCGCCAGAACTTGAGTATTTTGCGAGAGAATCTGCTTTCATGTTTTCTTCTCGAGGAATATGACTTATCGTGTAATGGTCGAATTCACATAAAAGTTCCCAAGCCTTTGACACATAAGCGGGCAGATTTCCTCCTTTCGTTTGAAACTCCTTCTTGACTTGGCATACTATAAGCTGCGAATCACTGAAGATCTGTAACGCTCGAATGTTTAGTTCTTTAGCAATTTTCAAACCAGCAATCAGAGCTTCATATTCTGCTTCATTGTTTGTTGAAGGAAATTCTAATCTTAGCGCATAGCATAATGACCGGCCTTCAGGAGTTTCAAGAACAATTCCAGCACCTGAACAGTAATCGTTTCTTGCGCCATCTACAAATAACTTCCATTGGATTGGGGGGTTCTCGATTGTTTTTTCCTCGCTGTTACCCTTGTCTGTAAATTCTGCAATAAAATCTGCCAAAGCTTGTCCGTTGATCGCTTTTCTAGGATGATAAGTGATGTCATATTGGCTCAATTCAATATTCCACTTTAAAAGGCGGCCCGAAGTCTCAGGGCGAAACAAGACTTGCTTTAAAGGTTGATCAGTGAGGACTTTGATAGGATGAGCCTGGAAATATTGCCTCAACTTTCTTGAGGCAATCAATAGACAATAGGCGAGTTTTTCCAACTTGGAGTAATTCATTTCTGCCCCAGTGAGTCTTTTGCTGATATAGTAAACTGGATGTTGAATCCTTTTGTCTTCCCGTACCAGCGCTGCACTTAAAGCATGAGATGAAACTGCCAAGTATATAAGAAGATCCTCGCCATCGCCGGGCCTAGAAAGTATTGGAGGCGTTTCCATATGTTGAATCAATTCTTCAAAAGCTTTCTGGCATTCGGGAGTCCAGTCAAAGTTTTTCTTTCCTTTCTTTAGAGCGTCGAAGAATGGAATGCATTTATCAGTAGCTTTGGATATGAACCGACTTAAGGCGGCAATTTTTCCATTGAGACTTTGCAATTCCCTCTTTGTTTTAGGAGCTTTGACTTCTTTTAGAGCAGTGATTTGAGCTGGACTAGCTTCAATGCCCCTAGCGCTCACGATGAAACCCAAGAACTTCCCAGATTCTACCCCGAAAGAACATTTTAAAGGGTTAAGCTTCATTCCGTATCTTCGGAGAATTGCGAACATTTCTGCTAAGTGTTCGATGTGATCCACTGCTTTCTTAGATTTTACTAGCATGTCATCAACGTAAACTTCCATAGTCTTTCCCAACTGCGGTTTGAACATAGCATTGACCAGTCTTTGGTATGTTGCCCCCGCATTCTTCAACCCAAAGGGCATAACTCTGTAACAGTAAAGACCGACATCGGTGATAAAGCTTGTGTCCTCCTGATCTGGCTCATGCATCATGATCTGATTATATCCGGAGTAGGCATCCATAAAAGACAACAATTCATGACCCGCTGTTCCATCTACCAGTTGATCGATCCTGGGTAATGGGAAGCAGTCTTTGGGACAGGCCTTGTTTAGATCTGAAAAGTCGATGCACACTCTCCATTTACCATTGGCTTTCTTAACTAGCACTGGATTTGAAACCCAATTTGGATAGGTAGATTCTCTGATGAAATTATTCTCCATGAGCCGGTCAACTTCCTCTTTCAATGCTGTCGACCTTTCTAGACCTTGGATTCTTCTTTTCTGCTTTACTGGCGTGAACTTTGGGTCAATATTCAGAGCATGTACCGCAACTTCTGGGGATATTCCGCACATATCGGCATGGGTCCAAGCGAAAACATCCAGGTTTGCTTTCAAAAAATATATCAAGGCATTCTGAACTGACACATTAAGTTGTGAACCCACATTCAGCACCTTGTTTGGGTCCTTCAGATCAACGGGCACCGGTATCGTTGTTTCTGCTGGTACCACCCTACTCTCCCCCGCACTGGCCTTTCTAGGATCCATCACTTTTCGTGCCCCGCTATGCTCGCCAGTGCAGGGTCCGCCCTGTAGTTGCTATAGGGTTGGTGTTTTGATGCGGATTGGGGTTGCCGCATCTTTTCCCATTTCTCTCTTCCTTGTTTCTCGCAGCTCTGTCATATAACATTCTCGCCCAGCGTTCTGGTCTCCTTTAATAACTCCTACCCCATTGTCTGTAGGGAATTTAATAGTAAGACACCATGGGGCAAGGACAGCTTTGAATGCAGCAAGAATAGGTCGACCAAAGAAAGCATTATAAGCAGAAAATTCATCTACTATTACAAAAGTCTGCTTGCGAACTACTTTTCTTTCTCCTTCTCCGAGTTCCACAAGCAAGTCAATGGTTCCTACTGGTTGCTTTGGCTCCCCAGTGAAGCCAACAATCTTCTGAGATGAGGCTTGCACATCCACCATCGGGATTTTCATCTGGTCAAACGTTTTCTTGAAGAGGATGTTGCAAGATGCGCCGCAGTCAATAAGAACTCTTCTGACAATAGCCGGTCCAATACCGGCCGAGATGACTAACGGGTCCAAAGTAGGGGCCTCAATGCCCGTGGAATCTCTAGCCCTGAACACAATATCATCATTAAAAGTCCTTTGTTGTTTCAGGGGTGTAGAGTCCTCTAAAACAAAGACATCCTCTTCAGTTGGCACATGTTTCAGAGCTCGAGTGTACCTCTCCATTTCACCCCAGCTTCTGCCTGCTGGGTGGGGTCCTCCTGTGATGACATTAATAACTGGCCTTCCAGATTCATGTCCTGCGGCCTTCTCATTTGTCCTGGGCTGATGAGCAAGAGCTTGTTGCCCCTGACTTGACGAAGCAGGATCATTACCACTCTTCTTCACAAATTGCTGCAGCTTATTTTCTCTTAGCAATTCTTCGATTATATTTTTCAATTGACGGCAGTCGTCTGTGTCATGACCAGGCTGATTATGGAAGCGACAGAACTTCCCACTTTGCACAGCTTTTCTTCCGGTTCTGAGAACAGGAGGTTTGGGATACTCAAAAGAATCTTTTGTAGCCAGGTAGATGCGCTCTGGTGTCTCTAACAAAGGAGTATATTCTGATGGCGTGAAGGATCGAGGCTTCTTTGAATTGTGTTGTTTCCTTCCATCATTATTTTCTCTTTTCTGTCCCACAGATCCATTCTTACGTGGCGCAGCAGTGTTGTCTTCAGCTTTCTCTACTGTTGCCTTTGCCGGGACAGGACGGCTTTCCAAACGCATGAATTCATCCGCCTTTTTATAGAACTTTTCCAGAGAATTTGGCTCCTTCATGTTCAGCCACTTTCCGAATTCACTTGACTTATCAATAGCTCTCATCAAATAGGTCAAGACCATGCGGGGTTCTGCATTATCCACCTCAGCTAACGCTATATTAAAGCGATTTAAAAAAGACTTGATAGTTTCCCCCGGATTCTGTTCCAAACCGGATAACGACATGATGTCTTTTGCCTTTGAAGCATATAGCCTAAATTGCTCTTTAAATTTCCTGGTTAGGTCTGAAAACTGATCGATGGACCGAACAGGCAGTTTTGTGAACCAAAGCAGAGCTACCCCTTCCAAATACACAGGAAAATAGCGGCATTTTATCTCGTCAGAAGCTCTGGCACCTGTCATGTGCCAATCATATTTGTACAGGAATTCATTTGGATCACTTGTCCCTTTGTAAGCTGGAATGGTCGGAGGGACGAACTTCCTTGGGAATTCAGCTTTTAGGATCTTTTCAGTAAACGGAGTCTTGCTCGGAGCGAAACCCCACTCTTTCTCATCTTCGACCCTTTGCATACTTTCTTTCATAATCTGTCGAACCATACCAGAAAGATATTCTTCGTCATTCCTATTTCTGGATCCTCCAGCCTCATGCAATGTCTGTTCAAAGGGGCTAGCAGCCCTTTCGGGAATGTTTCTAGTTTCAGCATCATGGACATTACCGACAAAGTTCCTTTCATTATTCGCAGGTTGACGGTTTGCCCCGAGCAAATCGTTTAACTTATTCAGAATCAGAGCATTCTGAGCATTCTGAGCTTCCAATTGCGCGTTCTGGGCATTTATTTGCTGATTCAACCCAAAGATAGCAGCGTCCAATTCCTCTTTTGAAACTCCAACAGCTGGAGTGGCTTGATTTGGTGTTGGGGAAGCGGAGGTTCCCTCTTGAATGTTTGCAGATCTCACAGATTTACTTTTCCTTCCAGGAGCCATGATTTCGGATAGACTTCTGGTTCTTAAAGAAACTTTATCTACAAATCTTTCTGAAGCAATGATGATAGATGTCCTGAGTTCAATTCTCAGTGAAAGCACCAAAATGTTAACGCTCAAATTTAAACGCTAACACCCTGGTGTATAAGATGCGATTGTGAAAGCACCACCCGTTTGTACGGGAAACAGAAATAAGCAGAAAGTATGCAGAAAAACAGTAAGAGACACAGTATTTATAGTGGTTCGGCTTATAATCCAGCCTACGTCCACTTTAATCTTTTTATCACTAGTTTGATTACAATTCTTTACAAGATCTTTCAATTACAACACACTTCAAGTGATAGGATATGTGAAACAAGTAGCTCAAGCTTTGATGTTGACAATCATCTTCAAATCCATGGCGAATGTGGATGATTCCTTCATGGAGTTCCTTTAGAAGTTTGTTGGATCTAAAAGGCTTTGAAGTAGTCTGGAATTCGGCAGAGTAATGGCGCTTGAAGAGAATGAGCCCAAAAGTCCTTTGCATGTTGGAGATGGTTTCATATTTATAGAGAGTTCTGGGCGGAAAAAGTGCTAAGTCCTAACTCGTGGCCGACTTAAGATAAGTCGTGTTCGACTTAAGGTAAGTCGTCCTCGGGTCACTGAGCCGAGTCTATGGCAGTTCCCCTTTTTTGAACCCATCCCTAAGTTCTAAGTCGTGTGCGAGTTATCTGGCTGCAATTGCTAATTTCCTTTCTTAAGTCGTATACGACTCTTTTTATGTCGTAAGTCGTAGTCGACTTAACTAATTGCAACTGGTTTAAAGCAAGTCTTAACTCGTAGACGAGTTAAGAGGTGTGTCTTTAGGTCGTATCCTCCTTAAGTCGTATAACTTCTTTAAGTCGTAAGGGTCTTAAGTCGTACAAACTGCAGTTATCATTAAGTCTTAGGCCATCAATTTCCTTAAGTCGTAAAGACCTTAAGTCGTTAGCTTTTCTTAACTCGTATGCCTGCTAACTCGTAGAAGATCTTAACTCGCAGAGGATTAACTCGTAGAGGCTTAACTCGTGGAGGATTAACTTGTGGAAGATCTTAACTCGTACACTTGCTAATTTGTAGATATGCTAACTCGTAAAGGCTTATCTCGCAAGTAGCTTAACTCGGGTACTCCTTAACTCGTAGGCTGCTTATCTCGTAAGCTTGCTAACTCGTAGAGGTCTTTAAGTTGTAGGAAGTTGCTGGCTCATGTATCCTTTAACTCGTACATGCCTTGAGTCGTACATGCCTTGAGTCGTACATGCCTTAACTCGTGGACCTGTTAACTTGTGAACGAGTTAGGGTTAACAAATATACTGCCATTGATTGCCCACATCCAATGACAGATTAGTCAATAGAAGATAAACGTTAAATAGATTGCGTGAATGAAGTACTTTAAACCAACGAATCCAAGTAGAGCGCTAAAGCAATGTTGAAATAGTCAACTGAAATTGACCAGTTTGCAATAACGCTATACCTGAAACTTTAAATTAACAAGTCCTGAAATTTAGTAATTGATCAATTGCCAACTAGCTTAACTTCAGTTATATTTACTTGTTTATTTTCATTAGTTCTGCACAACACTTCACACTTTTAGGAAACGTGCACCTTCGCATTTGAACATCCAGTTGCTTGTGTAGAACGACATCTCAACAAGAAGAACCGATGGGCCAGGCTGAAGATGTCTTCCCAGTAGCCAACCTGTTGGATAACCCTCCGGAGAGAACTTCCACAACTCTGAATCAGCGGGTGTTTAACCAATTGCTCATCCAGTTTGGCATTGCCGAAGCTGATGCCTTACCGCCGGGGCCAATGGTACTGCAGATAGGCCCCCTTCTGGCTTTATTGTTGTCAATCGCCAAATGTGCTTGAGCGGTGCCATACCACCTTTTAATGACTTCCTTCAGCAGTTCCTGCTTCGATTATCTATCTCTCCATTCCAATTGCACCCCAATGGCCATGCCATTCTGATGGGGTTATGTGTGCTATTTAGTAGAGTTCTGGACCGATTACCGAGCTTTGAGGAAATCTGCTACTTCTGCTCATTCACAAAAATTAAAGATCATCCCTCTATCGTAGTTATAAGGAGTGCTCGAAACCGCAAACTCATCACCGATCTTCCTGAAAGCGTTCATGGATTTCTAAATCAGTATTTCTTTGTTCGCTGCCCTCCAGGGTTTTATGCCATCTGGAGAGTAGGAAGTAAGATTTTCCTGTTTTTATTTCTCCATTCTTGGGCTTTTCAAAATCTGAGTTGCTGAATGCTAACTTTGCTTCTTTTTTCCTGTTTTAGCGCTTCCTCTTCCCTCTAGAGATCCATGCTATAAACAAATTTTTGAGAGATTGAACGCCGTGGCGGCAGAAGAGAGGAGTATAAAGTTTTTGTAAAATGATGGATTTTTACATCAATATGGGCTTCTTCATTCTTCTCGCTTCACTCAGCCTCGTGAAGTCCCAACTGAAATTCCTGATTCTCCGACGGAAACTCCCGATGCCCCGGTCTCTATTAAAGAGCACATGCAGGGAGGAACCTCTATAGAAACTTCACTAGTAAAGTGTTCAATTCCGAGGGATGTTGCGGGGTCGTCTGACAAGTCTGTACTTGCCCCAGTTATCGAAGAGGAAGAACCTCCACGATCTTCCGGAAGATCTGCTAACGAAGGAGTTAAGAAAGCAAGTCCCAAAAAACATGATGGTGATGATGTTTTCGAGGGGTTGAGCGATTTAATTGTGACTTCTCAAGAACTTTTTAAAGATGATGTTTCCAAAACTATCTCTTCTGTAATCGAGGCGACATCTTCTCTACAACAAATGTCAACTCCTTCCACTCAAGTTATCACTACCTCTACTCCACAGAGTGGTCTGTAACTTGATGCGTGTAGTTTACACGTTACACAACACTTAGGACTTTTCAGCACTTCTACGCATTTATCTTCTTATACTTTAAATATTTCTAAAGCTTATTATTTTTATTCCAGATTCTCCAATGGGGCGCAGCAGCTCATACTATGATGATTTCCAGCGTTACGGGAGGCGTAGCCAGTATGATTATAGGCGTCACCTCCCCTCTTACAGAGAATCGGATGAAGAGAGGGCCATCAGGAAAGCAGACGAGAGACGAGCATATGAAGAACGTCACCGAAGGGAACAAGAAAGACATGACCCTCCCCACAGAGATGATGATACCCAAAAAAGAAAGACTCACGATGAGAGAGGTAAAGGTCACATGGACGATTCTTCTAGCAAGCGGACTAAACTTACTGAAGAAACAATGCCGACAGTTTCTCAAAATGTTCCTGCTCAATCTCCTGCCCCCGTTCGCTCCGACATTCAAACAATCATCAACCGTCCCGCATACCAAGTTGGGCAAGGTCCTCCCACTCTTCAAAGTCGATTCCCTCAGTGGTGCCTGAGAGGGGTTCGATTTGATCTCGACTTGGTTCCTCTCGACAAATCGGCTATGCTGCGAAATCTTGATACTGTCAGGACCGATATTGAAAGAATGTCGAACTGGCAAAAACTTGTCGACGAGCTTCAGAGGGTTAACCGAGCCAATCTCGAGGCCATGCTCACAATGGAGAACGATAAGGCTGAGTGGCAGAAGACTCTCGAACAGCATGATGCCGAAATGAGAAGTATTGCTTCCTATAATGAAAAGCTGGAAGCGGAAGTAGAAAAGCTTAAGGAAGAATTAGCTACTTCGTCTACTCTCTATTCTCAAAAGGAGAGCATGCTTCAACAACAAGTACGAGATGCGCATGCCAGTCAAAGGGCAGTCGAAGATAAGCTTACACACCAGGAGAAGGTCATAGAAGAATATCGCGCTGAAACTTTACAGCTGCGAGAACAGACCGGCTCTCAAAGCTTGGAGATAGAAATGTTAAAAGCTCGACTTGCTATGGCCGAAAAGAAGCGTGACGAGGCTGTTGCTGGTAAACTTGCGGCCGAAGAGGCCCATCAAGCAACCAAAGCTGACATTAGCTCCACATTATTTGATTTTTATCTGCACAGCATTTTGGGGCGTGGCAGCCTTGCCTTTCTAGGCCCTAAGTATGAAATTACACTAGCTGAAGTTTGGAAGGCAGCACTTGATATGCTCGGTGGTAAAGGTGCTGGCTACGCTGAGACAGCTCTTGAAGAGCATTATCTTGAAGATGATGCCCGCGCCGCCCTTGCCAAGGGAAATGAGCAACTCGCCAGAGTGCGGGCCGGAATGGCGGAAGGGGAATGTTCTGAAAAAGAAATACCACCTACCGCGTCTGAACATCCTTTAGTTTCTTCTGAAGTTGACATTACAGGTTCCAGTGCTCATTCGCTGCCTCTTACAAGAACCGGGGTAAATACCCCTACTGATGATGAGGCTTTGGAGGATATCGGGGCTCAAAATTATGAGATTGAACTAACGAAGCAAACATCTTCAGGTAATTTTGACATTGGTCCGATTCAGGTGGATCGCTTGCTTGCTCCCCAAAAGTTTGATGAGCTTCTTGATTACTTCTTGAATCTCGACGAACCCATATCTCCCTTCTTTCGGGGAGATACTAATATTTTTAATTTCTCTTCTTCTGTAGTTGAAACACCAAGTGCTGTGCAGACTTCACTTCCTCCGGTTATCCCTCCTCCGTCTCTTCAGGTGACTCCTCCTTCTGCTTCACAGCCCGGGTCACAAGAGGAGCAGATTGAGGCTCTTCATGGCTTGGATGACCCTATCGCTTCGCAAGAGCAGAAGGACGAGGGACTTGAAGGAGGCGAGATCTCTCCGGAGCGGACTCCTTCTGATGACGTAGTTTTGTCCGCTCTTGTTACTCCAGGGAGTGAGTCTTCTTCGAAGAGAAGAAAGAAGCACGGAACATCGAAGAGGAGGGGGAAGAAAATCATCACTACTGAAGAGGAACCGGAAGTTGCACCGGTTGCACCTCCCTCTCCTTCTTCCCTTATGCCTATAGATAGACCTGAAAAACTAATCATTCGGCCAGGCAAAGGGTCCAAAGGTGGTAAGAAGAAGTGAAGAGTCGCGCTTCGGGCTTTTTGATTCCTTTTTTGTGTAATGGTCGGATGTTGTGCAGGCACCGGCCCCTGCTTTTTTTATTTTGAAACATGTATCTGCAATTTAATAAAATGATCCTTTATTTGTACAGACTCTTGTTTGAATTTGAGAATGCATTTATTATTCATTTTTGCACAAGTTTATTTATATGATATTGCGGTGAACTTGTGGTATGTTGCTCGAGCGTATTTTACCGATATAGCTATACCATTTTGTATGTAACTATACCATGTTGCCCCCATACCATAAGCTTGCTGCAATATTTTATACTTTGAGGGGACTTGCACTCTTATTTTCTGAAGAGTAATTACTTCATTCTTGAAGAAATTTTTCGTAGAGTACAACTTCCTTCATATAAGTTTTTACGCTTTGTCCTTCGAAGAAATCACTCTTTTTTTTTACTTATGTATGCATTTTGCCAAGTGAATTCTTCTATGTGGTGAAGCGGGCCTCTGAAGGGTACTTTAACTTTCTTCCTTTTTTTTTTGAGGAAGGTTATTTTCTAGAATAGGTAAATCACTCTTCCTTTGAAAGTTAAAGTATGCCCTTGATGAGGATATTTTTTTTTTTAAATAGAAATTTGTACTTCTGAGGAGGGATTTTTCACGTTTCAACACTTGGAAGTTTTATTTCAATCTTGGTGAAACGTGTACCTCCAAAGAATTGTGCGTTCGAAGAAAGCCTTTTCACGTTTCAACACTTGGAAGTTTTATTTCAATCTCGGTGAAACGTGGGCTTCCGAAGAAGTTTTTCTTTTTGATTGTGTCCTCGGGAGGGGGTTGTACCTCTAAGGAGGGATTTTTCACGTTTCAACACTTGGAAGTTTTATTTCAATCTTGGCGAAACGTGCACCTCCAAAGAGTTGTGCCTTTGAAGAAAGCCTTTTCACGTTTCAACACTTGGTAGTTTTATTTCAATCTCGGTGGAACGTAGGCTTCCGAAAAGGTCTTTATTCTGTTTTGCATTTCAACTTTGGTGAAGTGAAATTCCGAAGAGCGGTCGTAACACTTCAACTCCTGGTGAAATGGGCCTCCGAAGAGGGCTTTTATTTTGTTTGCATTTCAACTCTGGTGAAGTGAAATTCCGAAGAGCGGTTGTTACACTTCAACTCCTGGTGAAATGTGCCTCAGAGAGGGTTTTCATCGCCTGGAAGTTACTCTCTCATGGGCGGAGGGTCATGACTCCTCCAATCTTTTTTGTTGAGTAGAGAACTTTCTTTTTTGTGGCGTATGACCCATTAGAGGTCTTTATCCTCCGAAGAGTTGTGCCTCCGAAGAGGACTTGTGCTGCCGATGATGGCTTTGGTTGTTCCCTTGTCCACTTGCTTATGCCTTTTCAGCGATCCTCTTTTTTTTTTTTTTTTAAGTAACTTGTTTAATCCAAGGAAGTGTACTTCATTGTCAGGCAAGTTCGTGAGAACGAGCATCAGCTTCTTAATTAGATGTTTGTTTGTTCAAACGATCACAATTTATTAGTAGAGGCCCGTTTCTGTTGAAATCATAGGCCGTTCAATTGAAGTACTTCCTATCTAGGATTTGAATTCGGAGCTTTTGTGACTTGAAATTTGGCGAGAATCACTTGGTCTTATTATGTGCAAGTTTCACTTCCATTGTCTGCAAAAATTTAAATCGACATTTCAGCAATACATTCTATGTACTTTTTATATCGAAAATAAAGCAAACATGTAATAATAATAAGGAACACAAGATTTATAGTGGTTCGGCCAGGAAATTGGGCCTACATCCACTTTATATTTTTTATTATTTACTTGCATCAGTTTTACAATTGCCCTCAATTACAAGAATCATACATTCATAATTGTTTTTACAATATTTCAACAAAATTTTCAAGTAAAGTATGGACGGAAATGATTGCTGTTCCATGCCCTTGGAATTTGATCTCCTTCGACAGTAGTGAGTTTGAATGTGCCGTCAAGAAGCTTCTGACCTATGACATACGGTCCTTCCCAATTTGGCCCAAACACACCTGTCGCTGTCATAATTCTCTTCAGGACTAGGTCTCCAATCTCAAAGTTGCGTTGGCGAACTTTGGAATTGAAATGTCTGGCTATCCTTTGCTGATGAGCTGCAATTCTGAGATTAGCCTCATCTCTTTTTTCATCAAGGAGATCTAGCGCTTCAAGTTGTAGCTTTTCGTTTTCTGCTTGATTGAAATGGATTCTTCTATGTGAAGGGACCTCTATTTCTACCGGAATCATTGCCTCTGACCCGTATGCTAATGAAAACGGGGTGTGCCCAGTCGCAGTTTTGTGAGTGGTTCTGTATGCCCATAGTGCCAGTGGTAGCTTATCGACCCAACCACCTTTTGCTCTTTCAAGTTACTTTTTGATGGTTGACTTAATTATTTTGTTCACGGCTTCCACTTGCCCGTTTGCCTGCGGATGAGCCACTGCTGAGAAGCTTTTTCGGATTTTAAATTGCTTGCAAAAATCTTGGAATTCTTCACTTTCAAACTGAGTACCATTGTCTGTAATTATTTTTTGAGGCACACCGTATCTGCAAATGATGTTTTTAGTCACAAAACTTATCATCTTCTTTGAGGTGATAGTAGCCAGTGGTTCAGCTTCTGCCCACTTAGTAAAATAATCTACAGCAACAATGGCATATTTAATTCCAGATTTGGCAGTTGGTAACGGTCCTACAAGGTCTATTCCCCATATTGCAAACGGCCATGGACTGACCATCTGTGTGAGTTCAGTGGAAGGAGCTCAAGGAATTTTGGCGAATCTTTGGCATCTGTCACATTTTCGGGAATACTCTGCTGCATCTCGATTAATTTCTGGCCAAAAATATCCGTATCGGAGAATTTTCTTTGCCAATGTTTGGCCACCTGAATGATCACCACACTCTCCTCCGTGTACCTCTGCTAGGATTGCTTTGGACTCTTCCCTGGATACACATCGAAGTAATGGCATTGAGAATCCCCGTCTGTATAATCGGCCATCCTGGATTATGTATTGAGAGGCTTTTCTTAGTAGCTTTTGTCGTTCTTTTGAGTTCCCTGGTAAGGATCCATTGAGCAGATATTCTGTTATCGGAGTCATCCATGATTCTTGCTCTTGAGACATGCTCATGATCCAATCAATGTCCATCTCATCAATGCTAGGAGTCGACAGGACCTCCACTGGAGTTAACCCCAGAAATTGAGCTTCGCCTGTGCTAAAATACTTTGCGAGAGAATCTGCTTTCACGTTTTCTTCTCGAGGAATGTGACTTATCATGTAATGATCGAAATCATCCAGGAGTTCCCAAGCCTTTGACAAGTAGGCGGGCAGATTCCCCCCTTTGCTTGGAATTCCTTTTTGACTTGGCATACAATAAGCTGAGAATCACTGAATATCTGCAACGCTCGGATGTTTAATTCTTTAGCAATCCTTAAGCCAGCGATAAGGGCTTCGTATTCTGCTTCATTGTTTGTTGAAGGAAATTCCAATCTTAGTGCATAGCATAATGATCGGCCTTCAAGGGTCTCAAGTACAACTCCGGCTCCAGAACAGCAGTCGTTTCTCGCACCATCGACATATAACTTCCATTGGATTGGGGAATCGTTGACCGTTTTCTCCTCACTGTTACCCTTATCTGTGAATTCTGCGATGAAATCCGCTAAAGCTTGTCCATTGATTGCTTTTCGGGGATGATAAGTGATGTCATACTGACTGAGTTCAATATTCCACTTTAGAAGACGACCTGAAGTCTCAGGGCGAAACAGGACTTGCTTTAAAGGTTGATCAGCGAGGACTCTGATAGGATGAGCTTGAAAATATTGCCTCAACTTTCTAGATGCAATTAGTAGGCAATAAGCGAGTTTTTCCAACTTAGAGTAATTCATCTCTGCCCCAGTGAGTCTTTTGCTGATGTAGTAAACTGGATGTTGAATCCTTTTGTCTTCTCGTATCAGTGCTGCACTTAAAGCATGAGATGATACTGCCAAGTATATAAGAAGATCCTCGCCATCGCCAGGCCTAGAAAGTATTGGAGGCGCTTCCATATGGCGAATCAATTCATCAAAGGCTTTTTGGCATTCGGGAGTCCAATCGAGGTTTTTCTTTCCTTTCTTTAGGGCGTCAAAGAATGGGATGCATTTATCTGTGGCTTTGGAAATGAACCGACTCAAGGCGGCGACTTTTCCATTGAGACTTTGCAATTCCTTCTTTGTTCTAGGGGCTTTGACTTCTTTCAATGCAGTAATTTGAGCTGGACTGGCCTCAATGCCCCTAGCGCTCATGATGAAACCTAAAAACTTGCCGGATTCCACTCCAAATGAACATTTCAAAGGATTGAGCTTCATTCCGTATTTTCGGAGGACTGCGAACATGTCCGCTAAGTGTTCTATGTGATCCACTGCTTTCTTAGACTTTACTAACATGTCATCGACGTAGACTTCCATAGTCTTGCCTAATTGCTGTTTGAACATAGCATCAACAAGTCTTTGGTATGTTGCCCCTGCATTCTTTAGCCCGAAGGGCATAACTCTGTAGCAGTAAAGACCAATGTCGGTGATAAAGCTCGTGTCCTCCTGATCTGGCTCATGCATCATAATCTGGTTATATCCGGAGTAAGCATCCATAAAAGATAACAATTCGTGTCCCGCTGTTCCGTCTACCAGTTGATCGATTCTGGGTAATGGGAAGCAGTCTTTGGGGCAGGCCTTGTTTAGATCTGAAAAATCGATGCATACTCTCCATTTTCCGTTGGCTTTCTTAACCAGCACTGGATTTGAAACCCAATTCGGATAGGTAGATTCTTTGATAAAATTATTCTCCATGAGCCGATCAACTTCTTCTTTTAATGCCGTCGACCTTTCTGGACCTTGAGTTCTCCTTTTCTATTTCACAGGTGTAAATTTTGGATCAATATTTAGAGCATGCACTGCAACTTCTGGGGATATTCCGCACATATCGGCATGAGTCCAAGCAAAAACATCCAGATTTGCCTTTAAAAAAGATATTAAGATATTCTGAATTGACACATTAAGTTGTGAACCCACATTCAACACCTTGTTAGGGTCCTTTGGGTCAACAGGTATTGGTATTGTCGTTTCCAGTGGTACCACTCTATTTTCCCCTGCACTGACTTTTCTAGGGTCCATCTCTTTCCTTGCTCCGCTATGCTCGCCAGTGCAGGGCCCGCCCTGTAATTGCTACAAGGCTGGTTCTTTGATGCGGACTGGGGCTGCCGCATTCTTTCCCATTTCTCTTTTTCTGGTTTCTCGTAGCTCTGTCAGATAACATTCTCGCCCAGCATTTTGATCCCCTTTTATAACTCCTACTCCATTGTCTGTAGGGAATTTAATAGTGAGGCACCACGAGGCGAGAACAGCTTTGAACGCTGCCAGAGTTGGACGACCAAGGAAAGCATTGTAAGCAGAAAATTTGTCGACAATCACAAAAGTTTGCTTGCGGACCATTTTCCTCTCTCCTTCTCCAAGTTCCACAAACAAATCAATGGTTCCTACCGGCTGTTTTGGCTCCCCCGTGAAGCCAGCGATTTTCTGTGACGAGGCTTTCACATCAGCCATAGGGATCTTCATTTGGTCGAATGTTTTCTTGAAGAGGATATTGCAGGATGCGCCACAATCAATGAGAACTCTTCTGACAATAGCTGGCCCAATACCGGCCGAGATGACTAAGGGATCCAAGGTAGGAGCTTCAATACCTGCGGAATCCCTAGCTTTGAACACAATATCATCATCAAAAGTTCTTTGTTGCTTCAAGGGCGTAGCACCTTCCAAAACGAATACATCTTCCTCGGTCGGTTCATACTTTAAAGCTCGGGTATACCTTTCCATCTCACCCCAGCTTCTGCCCGCTGGGTGAGGTCCTCCTGTAATGACATTGATAATGGGCCTTCCAGATTCATGCCCTGCAGCCTTGTCACTTGTCCTAGGCTGATGAGTAGGAGCCTGTTGCCCCTGACTAGATGAAGCAGGATTGTTGCTATTCTTTTTCACAAATTGCTGCAGTTTGTTTTCCCTTAGCAAGTCTTCAATCAGATTTTTCAACTGGCGGCATTCGTCGGTCTCGTGACCGGGTTGATTATGGAAGCGGCAGAACTTCCCACTCTGTATAGCCTTTTTCCCGGTACTTAGAGGAGGAGGTTTAGGAAAGTCAACAGAATCTTTAGTGGCAAGGTAGATATGCTCCGGCGTATCTGATAAAGGAGTATATTCTGATGGCTTGAAGGATCGGGGCTTCTTCAGATTACTCTGCTTCTTTCCATTGTTATTTTCCCTTTTTTGCGCTACAGATTCATTCTTGCGTGGAGCAACAGTGTTATCTTCTTCTTTTTCCAACACTGCCTTTACCGGTACGGGACGGCTTTCTAAGCGTATGAATTCATCTGCTTTTTTATAGAATTTTTCAAGGGAATTTGGTTCCTTCATGTTTAGCCATTTCCCAAATTCGCTCGACTTGTCAATACCCTTCATCAGATAAGTCAATATCATTCACGGTTCTGCATTGTCCACCTCAGCTAGCGCTATATTAAAGCGTTTTAAGAAAGATCTGATAGTCTCTCCTGGATTCTGCTCCAAACTTGACAGTGACATGATATCCTTGGCTTTTGAGGCGTATAGTCTGAACTGCTCCTTGAATTTCCGGGTTAAGTTAGAAAACTGATCTATAGATCGGACTGGAAGTTTGGTGAACCAAAGCAGAGCTACACCTTCGAGATACACAGGAAAATATCGGCACTTTATTTCATCAAAGGCTCTGGCACCTGTCATGTGCCAATCATACTTGTATAAGAATTCGTTCGGATCACTTGTCCCCTTGTAAGCTAGAATGGTTGGAGGGACAAACTTCCTTGGGAATTCAGCCTTTAAGATTTTCTCAGTAAACAGAGTTTTACTTGGGGCGAAACCCCATTCTTTCTCGTCTTCAACCCTATGCATACTCTCTTTCATAATTTGTCGGACCATTTCAGAAAGATACTCCTCATCATGTCGAGTTCTAGATCCACCAACCTCTGGAAGTGTTTGTTCAAAGGGGCTAGCAGCCCTTTCAGGAGCATTTCTTTCTTCAGCATCATGAAAGTTGCCAGCAAAATTCCTTTCATTACCTGCCGGTTGACGGTTTGCCCCAAGCAAATCGTTCAACCTATTCAGAATTAGGGCATTCTGGGCATTCTGAGCCTCGAATTGTGCATTTTGGGCATTTATCTATTGGTTCAGCCCTAAGATTGCAGCATCCAGCTCTGCCTTTGTAACTCCGACAGCTGGAGTGGCTTGATTCGATATAGGGGAAGCGGAGGTTCCCTCTTGAATATTCCCAGATCTGACAGATCTACTTTTCCTTCCAGGAGCCATAATCTCGGATAGACTTCTGGTTTTCAAGGAAATTCTCTCTACAAACCTCTGTGAAGCAATGATGATAACTCACCTGAGTTCGGTTCTCAGTGAAAGCATCAAAAATGTTAACGCTAAAATTTGAACGCTAACACCCCGGTGTATGAAGTGAGATTGTGAAAGAACCACCCGACAACTCGGGAACAAATTATAAGCAGATAATAGTGAAAAAGCAGTAGACAACAGCAATTTTATAGTGGTTCGGCTTAAGAGAGAGCCTACGTCCACTTTGAATATCTTTATTGACAATTTGATTACAAATCAATGCAGTTACACTTTGATTACAACACACTTTGAGTTTCAAGTGACTTAGAACAAGTAGTCTAAACTTCAATGTTGATCCAGATCTTTGAACACATGTTAGACATGTTTGATTTCTTCGTGAAGTTCCTTGAAGGTGTTGAAGTAGTTCAGAATGCGTCAGAGTAACGGCGCTTGAAATGAATGAGCAAAAAGTCCCTTGAATGTTGGAGGTGGCCATGTATTTATAGGCAAATTTCTGGGCTGGAATTGTTAAGTCATGAGTCGTAACCGACTCAGGATGAACCGTGACCGACTCACATACCACGAGTCAGCAAGCAGTGGCATAGATGAAATGGCATTGAGCTTGTTTCTCGTATGCTTAGGTCGCCAGCGACTTATGATAGGTCGTTAGTCACCTTGAGTCGTTGGAAACCCTGAGTCGGTCTGCCCCATAAACCGCTAACTAGTTAAACCACTCTGCTCTTCTAAGGCATTAACTCGTTGAGTCGTTGATCCACTGAGTCGGTCTGCCCCATAAACCGCTAACTAGTTAAACCACTCTGCTCTTCTAAGGCATTAACTCGTTGAGTCGTTGATCCACTGAGTCGGTCTACCCCATAAACCGCTAACTAGTTAAACCACTCTGCTCTTCTAAGGCATTAACTCGTTGAGTCGTTGATCCACTGAGTCGTTACGAACCTTGAGTAGATGAGTCGGTCCAGTCCTTGAGTCGTCTCGTATGAGCCGTGAACTTCGTTGAGTCGGTAACTCAATGAGTCGGCCTGTATCATGAACCGTTAACCTCCATGAGTCGTTCCATTCCTCTAAGTTGCCTTGAGCCTTAGCTCGTCAGCCAATTGAGTCGCTACCAGTTGAGTCGGTCCTTTAAGTTGCTGAAGCCCCTTGAGTCGTAAATCCAATGAGTCGTTAAAGACCTTAAGTGGATGAGTCGGCCCAAGTTTCATCTCGTTGGCAGAACAATGTTAACAGCGTGTTTAATTTTACTTGAAATAAAACACTGCAACTATTATTTGGAAATAAGGTGAGAACTTCTCACTCAATCG
This sequence comes from Allium cepa, assembly GCA_030765085.1. Lineage (NCBI taxonomy): Eukaryota > Viridiplantae > Streptophyta > Magnoliopsida > Asparagales > Amaryllidaceae > Allium > Allium cepa. The sequence continues at coordinate 83,693,988 of CM060929.1, read as the reverse complement.
AATTTGTTTCGATTTAAATTTTAAATAGTTAGATTGAAAATTGCTTAATTGTGTTGATTGTATGCTTGGATGATAAATTATTATCTGTTGTTTTGAAATAGACCATATACGCCATATATTAAGCGGAGGTTATTTATATAAACACATATACCACGATATACCATCTCGAAGTGGAATTGGTATTATATATGTACTTGGAGTTGATTTCCCGCATTATATAGCGGATGAGACCCTATTGCGCCTCATAATAGTGGGTAATATTTTATAAAACCCATGTACCACGATATCCCGTCTTTAAACGGGATTGGTACTGTGCTAACATCTGTGGATGCAGGGAAATAGGTCGGAGGGATCCAACTGGATTCCTCAACAGTATTGATTTATTTACAGATATTTGCGATATATTCTATTATCATATTGTCATATGATGTTTGGATGCCGTGATTTTAATGTTTAGTGCTGTTGCAGCATTGGGCCTATTTTTGCAGTTTTAAAACTGTTAAAAAAACGATTTCGAATTTAAAAGGATTTTTAAGTTATTTTTGAAAGTATACATTTTATTTGAATTTTGGAATTGATTCATTTTAAATAAATTAAGGGTATAATTTTTATGTTATAAAAATTAGGATTTTTGTGAAATATAACCGAAATGTGATTTTTGAAATAAGTAATTGATTAATTTGTAAAGTGGTTTAAACTGAGTTTTTTGAATTATTATAAACGGTTTATATAAAAGATTTATAAAATTGATATTTACAAATTAAAAATATTAGAATCATAAAACGAGTTTTGTAAGTGTTAAAAAGAAGTATAAATGGATTTCATAAGTGCATGAAATTTATAGATTTATAAATCGTGAAGTTATAAAATGAATAGATTTTGTAAAATAAAAGATTTATAAGTAACTAACTTATAAATTGGATTTTGGCATTTAAATGAGATATAAATAGAATTTGTTAATTAAGGAATTTTATAAGTTGATGTTTTTATAATATATATATATATATATATATATATATATATAATGTGAATTTATAAACGTTGTTTTATAAATCCGAAACTAATTGAATTTGATAAGTAAATATGAAAGCTTATTAAGGAGATATATCCACGATTTTGGACAGTGGATAATCCTTTAAAATTAAATATGTAGAAATGTTGAATTTGATAAACGATTTATATTCACGATTTTGGACAGTGAATAATATATTAAAGAAATGTTTTGGGGAAGTGATATTTTAAATAGAATTAAAATGATTTAAAGATGTTTTAAAAGTTATTAAGTATCGGAACCATAGATTTCGACATTTATTGTTGAAATAGGCGTTTTCGAGAAATAAAAAGAAAATGGTGGACTATAACACTGTTGTTATAGTAAATGATTTTCGAAAGAAAATGTTTTATATAGTATTGGGATTTATATATCTATCTTAATTTCGAATCCCTATACTTGTGATTTTGGGTTGTCGTAACGATGCCTTACGCAACATTCGTTTTGACTCAAGTGAATGTGTTTAAGAGATTGTTTTCCTTAAAGAATAAAAAATATACTTAATCACTTTTTAAGTATATTGAATATTGTCTAAGTATTGAAAATAAATAGATTTGTGAATTACTTATTATTAAATAAGTATGGAAATGTTTTCTAATATGAAGTGAAACGTTTTGAGATTTTACCTTTTAAAGATAAATTGAAATGAATAAATATTTGGAAGTGTTTTCGCGTAAGGGAAATGTTTTGAAAATTTGTTTTCAAATGTTGTAAAGGTGAAAAGTGATTTGAAATTTGTTTTCAAATGGTTGAAGTACGGAAAATTATATCTTGTAAAGATATTTTTGGAAAATAAATAATTCGGGAAATTATTTGGAATCTAATGATGTTGTGCATATCTATCGATAGTTAAACAACCGACTATCAATATTTACCTTTAAATGGGTATTTGTTGTGATTTGCTTGAATTTGAATGCTAGACTAATTTTAAAATAAGCGCTCGTTATTCGGTTTAGCCGGTAGAGGACCTTTGGGTCATGAATCCCATTCCTAATAGTGATATATCGTAATAGATAGCATTTGAAGACCTTTGTTGAAGACCGGATATTTATGAAAATGGAAGGATTACCGTCGAACGTCTCTACATCGGCTGATCTCCGATATAGAGATTTTATCACCCTTTGTGATGGAAGTCCGGTCGTGACTTGCAAGTGCTCCTTTGGAAGTGCCTTCGGTTCCGTTCGATCACGGAACGGACTTGTATGGATGTGTGTTTGACGTTACAATTTGAGATGTAAAGATGGTTTCTATCAAATATATTTCTTTTGGTGGCGGAGAATTTTTTCTTTTAGCTTAACACCATTCTCTGAGACGTACGAGCTCAGAGGTTATGTAGTTGATGGTTACTAGTGATACATTCCCAATTGGTAATTTGGCATACGAAGTGCTGCTGATCATTTGTTGATCTAAGCATAGCTTTTGTATAAAGCATAGCTTTGTGGACGAGACTTCATCGGACCTCACACCCCGGTAATGGTGAAAACAGGAAAGATGCGGTAAGGTTTAAGGGAGTAGCGCCTCTTAGTGTATGTCATTTCCTTCTGGATAGAAGTGGTATCATGGTATGGAGCCCAGATACTTACTTATGTGAATGTCGCAAATATATATAACTTTGTGATTGATGTTGGTTGAGGATCCTCGGATAAAGGTTGTTACAACCGGGGGATGGCATACGCGTGTCAGCAGTTACCTACTTCTGTAGAGGTAACCCGGCCTTGTGTTGGCAGAGATCCGGTTAGGTTCTCAGGGCGTCTTTCCAGAGGCGTACCCATGTGGCAATGGGAAGTCACTTGGCCTGACCATTTATTGGAAATCCAAACTCCAATATGCACCTTGTTCGGTTTTAGTTGTAGAACCTGCCATTTACTTATGGTGGTCACCACTGTTTAGATGGTAGCTATAGTAGGCATACAATACTGGTCGTATGTTGGCTAAGATTTATATTATACTTTCGAAATATTTTCCTGCACTGTGCGCTTATTGTAATAATATCAAAGAAATTTTTCTACGTATCAAGCATGTTTGACTATCATAAGGAGAAATCTCCTCCGATTCTGCGTTTGCATTGTGTGTGTGTGCGGGAGGCCTTATGGTAGTTTCATTTTCTAAAAAGCATTGCGGATCTATTTTAAAAATATTTCTTTGTTTGTTTTAAAGTTAAACTGTTTAAGTTCTCACACCAGTCCCATGACTGACCTGGAGTTTATTGTTCCCTTCCTAAACTCTGGGTGCCCATCATTTTCCACACGGGCAGCCTAGAGTCAGGTTATCAGGTCATTCTGGAATTCAGGATGCTGTGGAGCTTAAGAGGCAAACTGGATGGCATGGTGTATCAACTAGTATATCGTTTTTCTTTTCTGCTGTTTGTCGTTGTACACTCTGATAATCTAATGTAATGTGATGTAATGTAATAATTGATATAGTTCTTTGTTTTAATGATATTCATTTATCTATTATATGTTGTTCCGCTGCAATATGTGAGACTCTGTTATTGTTTCTGTTGCTTCTCCTTTCTTTCTTCTTCTACCTCTTCTTCTTCTTTAACCCTAACAATTCGGTTTTTCCGGCCTTCGATTTCTTGGCAGTTGATACAGTGGAATATTAATGTCGATTTTCGAAAGTCGAAAATCCCTAACGTTACGGTGTGGTATCAGAGCATTTGGTTAAGTGACAACCTTGGCTCTATTGGGTGTTACTCATTAGAGAAAGAGTCAACAATACTCTAGAATGAGTGTGAGTGTAATAATAAATATGAGCGCGTATTTGTTAGTGAATATATAATTTTTTTTATATTTTGTTGATTGGTTTGTTGAGTGGTATATGGATTCTGGTCAATACGAGTAATTAACGTTATTGATAGGGATCTCTAAACACTTGTATAGAACAAATTCGGCCCGATATTGTTTTAAAATAGGGTAGATGGACCTAAATTATTTTCATATATAAAAAAGAATTTTTTTTGTGAATTATTATAATATATGATTGTTTGGTTGCTAGAAAGTGATGATATTAAATTATTATCATTAATGTTGAAAAAGAAATCGTAACTCCAAAGTCAAGAAATAAATTCACATACAAATAGAATTGGAGAATATAAATTGTGAATGTGATTTGTAATTTGAAGTAAAATTCCAGAGAAATATTTGGAGATGTTTGAAAGAGTTTACAATTTGGAAAAGATTAAGTTCCGTTTTGAGTTTGAAAATGGTTTTAAGGGTTTGGAAAAAAATGTTTTTAGAGGGATAAAAGCTCTAAACTCTTTTCGATCTCTGGAAAATAACTTCGGTGATGACTGCAGCATCATCGGTATTCATTTTCAGGTTTCCAAAAGAGGGATTGCTGCCAAGTTGTTTTAAATGAAAGTTGTTGGGAAAATTTGGGTTTGGGTTTTCAAATTCAAAGGATAATTTGAATTGGTTTCAAAAATGGTTTTGAAATATTGGAAAGACTTTGGAATATGATAAAAAAATAGTTATTGAATAAAATTTATTAAGTTGAAAATAAATTTTGGAATTGAAACAAATGAATTGAAATTGAGTTTGAATTATGGAAATAAAATTTATGAATGAATGAATTTACAATTGCGAGTAAATGAAATTGGAAACTAAATATTGAAATTCATCTTGAATTTGCAAGTAAATTGAAAATTTGTCAAATTGGATCAAATGAAGCTGAGTATTAAAATAAAATTAGTAAGTAAAACTAATTGAAGAAATGACAAATTTAATATGGGTTGAAATGAATTGAATTCAACATTTATAAATAAAGGGTAAATTAAATTCATATGGAATTTGAAATCTATTTTAAATATAAGTGGTTATAAATCGAAATAGTGAATTGAATTGTGTTTGGGAACGACAAAAGAATAAAAACTGAAATTGAAATCTGAATATCGAAAACCGATTTGAATTGTGCGAGATGAAATGAGTTAGAACTTGTAATGAATTAGTAAAAGAAACTAATTAAAGTAGCAAGATGAATCAGTTGTGAATGAAAAATAATTGACAAAATTCAATATTCAGAAGGTAAATTGAATCCAAATAGAATTGAAATTGGAAATTGAATTCAAATGAAATTGATAATGTGAGATTGAATGAAAATGGATATTATGGTTAGCGGATATACAGGTGGATTAAAGGGAATTGGGATTTTGATTTCGAAGATAAAAAAATTTGAATTGCTCGACAAAAGGTATGTATTTCAATTTCAGTATGAAATTTGATGATTTTCTTGTCTAGCCACTTGGCTTTTTCTGTTCTTTTTGAAATCTGGGGGCCGTGGTGCCATTTTTGTAGTCGTACCGGGCTAACCGCGCAAAGGAGACGCTGGCGAAATTTTTCGAAAATTTAAGGCGTTGGAATAATTTTTGAGAAAATTGGAAATTTATTGAAACTATAACTTTGATTTTGGAGTGAAAGGTTAAACGATATACTTGGTTTTGAAAAGATAATTAAACATGATTTGAAAACTTAGTAAAGTTATTGTAAGAAGTTTAACTATGGATTTTGGAAAAGTTAAAATGTTTAAATGAATTTGAAATTTAATTTGAACAAATGGTTTTGAAAAATTAATGGATTCTATAATTTTTTCTTACTTGGTAATTTCGAGGACGAAATTCTTTTAAGGGGGGAAGTTTGTAACGATCCAGAATTTCTGTCATTTGAAATTCATATATTTAATTGATTTTGAATATTAACAGGTAAGTCGAATAAATTTTATTTCGAATATCTAGATTTAATTGGGTAATTAAATCGATAATTTAATATTTGAAATTACATAAAAATTTGGAAATTGGGTTTAATGTGATTAAAAATGGTTTATAAAGTTATAACAAATCATATTGGAGTTAGAGTGATGTTATAGAACTTTTAAAATTGAATTTAAAATTAATTTGCAGAAACTGAATATTTTAATATTTAATTAACGAGTAAAAATAGACATTTTCCAAACAGTCTCGGATTTCGGAGAAACCAGTTCCATCGGATCCATAATGTTATATTATTGTAAGCTTTCAATTTTCGTGTCAATTGGATTTACGGTTTGTCCGGGGCAAGCCAAAACGCATAGAAATTAGTTTAATCGATTTAATTTAAATTTGATCGTTTATTTCCGTAACTCGCACATATGATCGAATTATCCTCCGAAACATGTTCCATTGTGTCCGGAACGTGGGGTAAACCCTGGAAACGCTAGCCGGCACGCTTCGTTTGGAGTTCGGAAAATCACGGATGAATAGTGTTTTGTGAAATTTTCTATAAAAGGCCTCCATATTTCTAAATTGCACTCAGAAACCCTAACCCTAATTGCAAACCTTCAGCCGCCACCCTCTTCTTTTAGTGGACAAAAATTGTCTTCTTCTCCCTCAATTAACGTCCAATCCATAAACTTTTACAATAAAGCTCCAACTAACAAATCATAGAGGTATTCGAGATCTATAATGTGAACGGCTATGATCGAAATCGGGGTGGTAGCTTGACGACAATATGAGTTCAAAGGTCGTACATTTTCTCACGGTTTTCGAGATACGTGCATGGCCGAGCTTCAAGGTGCTCTGGCCGAGCATGGAGGAGGCGATGAACTTTCTGTTGGTGGTGGAGTGATGACGATTCGAGCTTTGTGGTGGGCATGGTTTCAAACCCTAGTAGGAGGCCTATGGGTTCTCATTCACGTCTATTACTTAGAGAGGATGAAGTTGCGTGGAACGGCCTGATGTGGAGAGGCTAAATCTAACGGCCAGGGATGAATAGGTTTAAAAAAATGAAATATAAATTATAAATTGATTATATTAAAGATTGTATAACATTTGAAATAACATAACTTTTTGATACGAGGTCGGAAAATTATGAAACTAACTGCGTTGGCTTCGTTTTGTCGCGCACTACGCAATGGAGCTGGTTTTGAGTCGTTTGGAGCTAGTGATAATTTCGGGCAAAATTAAACGCGTGTTTAAGTTTACTCTAAATAAAACACTGCAATCATTATTGGAAACAAGGTGAGTGTGACGCCCCACCTCTATACTCACAATAACAAAGGTTTATTATAAGGAATAACGTCTGCTATTGCGAAGAATAAGGCTTGTTAGAAGCGACCAACCGTAAGTTATGCCTTAGACGAGTATTGATTACATCGATGGGAGTTGTATAAATTACTCCCACAGATATATATTCAATCCAAATCTAAAACGAAACTACGATGGCTATAAAAAAATCCAGAACAACTCATAATATCAACAACACTAATAGTATAATCGCAGTAAAACAGAAATATCAGATATATAGCGGAAGACAAGTCTGGAATACATGCTACAACAATAGATAGTTCATAATAACCAAATGTACATATACATATGCACCAACAAACATAAGATGGGAGTCAAATAACCAAAAGAACTCCCCAAAGCTAGACAAAAGATGATGCGAGTCCCAAAATCTGAAGCTGCTACTGAATCAGAGATAGAGATTACCCTGAAATAACTTGGTCTGACCCGAGTATTATTTAAAAAATAAAAATAAACGAATCAGTCTAATTTATTCTTAGAAGTGAATGCATCCTAAACAACATAAATCAAAATAATAATAATCTCGAATGAGACTATTCAACATAAGAAATTGACATAATTAAACGAAGAAATCACATCAAACTCCATCAAAATCAACTTTCAAATTCACAATTGAATTCAAAACAACAATTCACAAAATCTAGAAATCAAAAATAGATAACTAGAAAATCAACATAAAAGTGGATTGATCCCAACAAATGGCGAGTTTTAGCTATGCCGCACATGCATCAACATATGGCCGAAGCCTACCAAGTACTGTCAATATAATTTTGGCGTCCAACATATGACCCGAAGGTCCAACATATGACCCGAAGGTCTAGTACTGGTATTTGACCCGAAGGTCCAACATATGACCCGAAGGTCCGACATAGTGGCCCGAAAGCACACGAAATCATCAAAATCATCGAACAACAATTATTTCAATTAACGAGTCCAGAGTTAACCGAAATTGTAAAAGTGTGTTTCCATACGCCGCACTTTTTCTAAATCGTTTAAATCTCTTCATCGTTTCCTTGAAAGTGCAAAATTGTGCATTTTAAAATAATACATTTCACATTCTCAAACGGACAAGTCCGGAATTAAGCAAATCGGTAAAAGTAAGGATTCATAGTCCTCAATTTTGTTGAAGCGTTTAAATCGCTTCCTTATTCTTTTGAAAGCGCAAATTGTAAATTTTTTGGAACAATTTCAATTTAAAACTATTTTTAAAACACGTGATTAAAATAGCAACAACTATAGCAATTTCGACGAGGAAATTGCACTTCACAAAACACGGCAAAAATGGATACCAAATCAGTGTCGTGGAATAACCGCTTGAAAATTCACTTTAAAATTGACGATTACTGAAGTCAAAATGACCGCAATATATATACGTCAATTAACATCCAAATATTATACCGGTGTAAAATTCGTTATAAAAATAACGGTAACCAATTCTTCATCAAAACAAACACTAGTTCAAGGTAATCAATTGAACTCATGTACAAAGTGAGAGTGGAAAATGTTGATAATTGGCCTTAACACATTCAAAAATATACTGAACACATTTAATATCACAATGCACGTGTAGGGGTGAAAAATGAACTGGCCTCAACATACTTTTCCCTTACAAGTATTGCTAAATGTAATATAGACTTGGGTGCATATGCAAAAGTATTGCACATGAAATTTTTTTCATGCAAGGGTATGCGTATGTACTAAAACAGAAACGTGCACATACACGTTAAACTGCAGTGTTTCATGCAGTAGTGGTAAGGCATGAACTAAGGGGCGACATATATGCATTGAGATTGTTGGCAATAAATTTACACTTTTCAAAATTACTCACTGCTTTAAAACAAAACCGGTAACTTTATATAGATGTACGCACTAAAATGATGTGAATTAGAACCTGAACTTGACTTTCATGTATTTAATTTAAAAAATATTCTACACCAACAGGCCTTGTAATAACAAAGAATGCAACTAGATGAGTTGACTTGACTATACTTCACGCAAGTACTAGAATTCACGCATGGACTATGTTGAACTATACTAACGTGAGCAAACAAGAAAAATATACTTCATGCAAGTACTAGAAAATATACTATACTTCACGCAAGTTGTAGAATTCACGCAAGCCAATTCAACATACTAACGTGAGCAAACAAGGAAAATATGTTGAACTATAATTCACGCGTGTACTATAATTCACGCATGGACTAGTTTATTATAACCAGGTTTTTATATACAACACAAAACATTGTATATATAAAATTTTGATAAAACAACCTGGGCATTATCATTGCAAGCAATTTACTACCCTTGAAATCCAGGTGTTCAAAGCAAAGCTAACCAAACTAATAAGGCATGCAAAGACTTCAGGAGTACAGAGCACCAATTTTTACTTTAGCATGCAAAGATAAAATACAGTGTGAAGTTATGGTGCAAAAGAAGGAAGCAAAGATGTGAAAATCATAACAAAAGAAATTCGAAAATCAAGAGAAAACCATGTTTCGCAACAAAGGCAGGGACTGGACGACATAAATTAGAGGTGTGAGCATTACTCCCATTACTTTGTTTCAAATACAGCTTGAACCGGGGATTCCTATATTGGAGCTACTGCCCTTAATGACTTCTCAGAGCTCTGCTTGAAGAGAAGAAAGTTTGCAGAGTAAAAAAATGTTATTCTCTGCATAAGTCAATACAATGGATGATGGCCATCTTTCAGGTACACATAGCATTTAATACAAAAGTGTATTTTGAAATATTTTACACGGCATACAAGATGGCTAATGACATTTGCATTTTGATAATAAGAGATATATTTAAAGTGTTCACTTCGTTTTATTTTTCTTTTCATGCATTTACTCCTCTACCAGAACGTGAGCAAGTTTATATATCATGCAAATGATTTCAGGGGCAATGCACACGCAGGTAACAAAGGTCTACAATTTTGTTTACTGACTTTACCACATTATATTTTTAACAAATTTTGATTTCAAAATTCCTATTTAAAATATTCACTTCGACAGTAATTTAAAAATCACGTTCGTTATAGATTTTAAAAATATTTATTACGACGGTAATAAAATCACGGTCGTTACAGACTCCCCTCCTTATAAAAATTGTGTCCCTGCAATTTTCATATTAGAAGCAGTCAATAACTTAAATAATTCATCCCAACAAAGATTCAAAATAGAAAAGATGAATAAGAATGCTCACCCCCATCCGAAGAGTAGAGAAAGTCGGGATAAGAACTCTCGATGAATTCCCTGGTTTCCTAAGTGCAATCCTTGGGTTTTGCGGACCATTGAATCTTCACGAGGGGAACTTCTTTGTTCCGAAGGCGTTTTACATCCGTAGCTAGCACACGAATAGGATTTTGCACAATAGACAAGTCGGGTGAGGTCTCAAGGTCTTGCAACATAGGAGGATCATTAATAATATTTGAATCTCGAAGACATCGACGAAGCTGAGATGTATGAAATACGTCATGAATTCTCGAAAACTGAACAGGTAACGATACACGATAAGAAACGGGGCCAATACGTTCCGTAATAGGAAACAGACCAATATAACGAGGAGCCAATTTCCCGAAGCTACTAAAACGTACCACACCCTTCATTAGGGAAACACGAGTGAATACAAGACCGCCAACAGAAAATTCCAAAGGCTTCGTACGATGATCGGCATAAGATTTCTGCCTATTCTGAGCCTCTTTCATTCTCTGTCTGATAATATCAATCTTTTTTGAAGAATCACGAATATAATCGGGGCCGAGAACTAACTTTTCCCCCGATTCCAACCAACAAGATGGTGATCGACACGGCCTTTCGTAAAGAGCTTCGAAAGGAGCCATACCAATACTGGATTGAAAACTATTGTTATAAGAGAATTTAACAAGAGATAAGTGGTCCTCCCAACTACCACCAAAATCAAGAATGCAAGCTCGAAGGAGATCCTCTAAAACCCGATTCACCCTTTCAGTCTGACCATCAGAATGTGGATGATAAGCTATACTGAGATTGAGCTTAGTGCCCAAAGCTTTCTAAAGGCTCTGGCAGAAACCACTAGTGAAAAGCGGATCTCTGTCACTAACAATAGAACTATGCACTCCATGAAGTCGAACGACTTCTATGATAAACAACTTAGCCAACAAAGGAGCAGTCCGATTGGACCAGATAGGAATAAAATGGGCTGATTTAGTCAATCTGTCAATAATCACGCAAATACTAGTTTGGCCAGACCTCGACGAGGTAGACCATCAATGAAGTCCATGGAAATCTGATCCCATTTCCACAATGGAATCTCAAGAGCCTACAATAGACCACTAGGACGCTGGTGTTCTGCTTTAACAAGTTGCCAAGTCATGCAACGAATTATATAACTTGCAATATCACGCTTCATACCCTCCCAATAGTATAAACGTTTCATATCAGCATACATCTTACTACTACCCGGATGGATAGTATACTTAGAACGATGACAGTCCTCAAGAATGTCATTTCTAAGATTAGATATATCAGGCACGATCAATCTACCCTTCTTCCGAATACAACCATAAATATCAATATCGAAATCCTTTGGATTATCACTTCGGGATTCCGATTTACAACTCTGAATAAGATAAGCAACATGTGGATCTTGTTTCTGGGCATCGACAATACGATCCAACAAATTAGGACGAGCTTCCATGCTAAATAAATGCACGGGAGAATCAGAAACTGAAGGACGATCTCTAATATCACAAAAACATAAAGCTTCCAAAATATTCCACTCTGCTAGCATCATGGAAACAACAACCTGCTGCTTGCGACTAAGCGCATCAGCAACTCGATTGCCCTTTCCAGGGGTATACTGAATATCGAAATCATATGAAGCAAGAAATTCAAGCCAATGTAGTTGCCTCATATTAAGCTCTTTCTGAGTAAATAAATACTTCAGAGATTTGTGATCAGTGAAGAGAATAAAACGCTCCCCCAACAAATAATGTCGCAAAATCTTTAGAGCAAAGACTATGGTGGCTAACTCCAAATCATGGGTAGCATAACGAATCTCGTTAGGCTTTAGTTGTCTAGAAGCATAGGAAACTACTCTATCTTTTTGCATAAGAACAGCACCGAGCCCAAAACCACTGGCATCGGTATAAACAACAAGATCACGATTCCCTTCGAGAACTACTAAGATAGGAGCATGAGTAAGGAGATCTTTTAACTTCAAGAAAGAAGTCTCACACTTATCCGACCAAATAAAAGGAACAACTTTTCTCGTGAGAGTGGTAAGAGGTAAGGCAATATGAGAAAAGTCCTTAATAAATCGGCGATAATAACCCGCCAATCCAAGGAAACTACGGATCTCAGTAACGGTCTCAGGCCTCTTCCAATTCTGAATAGATTCGATCTAGGTAAGATCGACAGAGATACATCGGAAGAAACAATGTGATCGAGAAATTTCAACGTATTCTCCCAGAAGTGACACTTGGAGAATTTGGCATAAAGCTGATGATGACGAAGAGTGCTCAAAACAATCTCCAAATGCTGAATATGATCGGCTTCAGATTTGGAATAAATAAGAATATCATCAATGAAAATCAAGATGAACTTATCGAGATATTCCCGAAATATCCGATTCATAAGATCTACAAAATACGCCGGAGCGTTCGTCAAACCGAACGGCATAACAAGCCATTCATAAGAACCATAATGAGTATGGAATGCGGTGAGAGGAATGCTATCTTTCGCCACTCGTAACTGATGAAAACCGGTAGCAAGATCGAATTGGGAGAAGAGCTTAGCGCCACTTAGCTCATCGAACATTCAATCATAGGCAATGGATACCTATTTTTGATAGTAAACTCGTTAAGCTTGCGGTAATCAATGCAAAGCCTAAGAGTACCATCTGGCTTCTTCATGAAGACGGCGGCGGCGCCCCAAGGAGATGAGCTAAACGGATAAAATGCTTGGCTTCCAACTGTAATGACCAGCCTTTTTGGAAAGTTTAAACCGACGATCAAATACATATGCCGGTTCCAAACCATTCAAAAGGGAAGATGGTTATTGTGGTAATTAAGAAAAGAAAGGGGAGGGAAATAAAGGAAATGAAACAACACAGAATCTTGCAGCGGAACGATAAAATATAATAGTCAAATAAACAGTTCATGAAGCTGTTTACAATACTTTGATCATTATTTATACAACATTTATCAGAGTTATACATATACAACAGAACAAATAAAATAATGCAGCAGACAGCATGATGCAAAGATAATAATAGTAATAGTGTACCAAATCTTCGCCTTCATCCTCCAGAATAGATCTTCAATAAGCCAAAAAACTCAGGTCTGACCCGAGCGTAATGAAAAGACAAAACACTCGAGTCAGGACTAAAATATCCTCATGTAAGTTAAATCAATCGTAAATAAATATGAGTGTAACGGCGTCAGAGATGTCTACGGGGTTTGACATCTCATATCCAGTGTCAACGTGCGTGCAATAACTTAAGAGATGTTACGGGATTTTCCATCTCCCAAGGATCCGTTAAACTATCTACTAGGTAGTAATGTACGCTAAGTAGATAACGCCTATCACTAATATAAAGTATCAAAATAGCGTTAAGGCGTTACCATAATCCCCCTTAACATATTTTTATAATGCCATAGACTATACAGCATCGTAAACCCCGCCGTAAACTAGTGGTTATCAGAGGGTACCCCATAGGTATAACACAAAATAAAACGTAGTGGTCGCGAATGGGATAATCAGTATGAGAAGGTACATGAGGCGATACCAACTAGGATACTAGTAGTTGCGTGATCCGGACTGATGTTGAGCATAGCCAGCAGCTACCTCAACACCGCGAAACAACACTCCCAAATCAAGGGGTGCACCCAAATAGAATCACAAATGTAATAGATATGGTATCGAAGATGTGTGTCCACTAGAGATGGCGAACCTCAATGGCCCAGCGTGGCTCCTATTTTAGTCATGTCAGGGGTCATCCAATATCGTTCTCTTTCTTCAATCAACACGTTCACCAAACCATCCACTTCATTCTGGATCAACACTCCGCGTATAATAGTTATTAAAGTGGTATTCGGTATCAAAAGAGAGTATGTCCATATATAATTTTCTATCCTATGGCCAAGTGATCAGTTATTTCAATTAAATGTCAGGGATGAATATATATCACTTAAATCAAATCACATTGTCATATGTATGCATAACAGGATATATATAAGCAAGTAACATCCAAACATTTAAATATCAACCAATAGCATCCATCGAAATACATCATCCAATAGACAATACAATTCATGACAATTTCATAGTTATCAATGTCAGCTAATTTAATCGCAATTCAATTTTAATTTCAATTTAACTGTCAATTAAATTTTTAATGGTTAATTCAAATGACAACCTAGATGACAATTAAATTTAATCAAACAACGACGAATAAAATTCATATCACTTCATAATATTAAATTTAACTAGCATAAAGACATTCAGTATGTTGTGAGCGTTATAAAACACTCACCTTGTTTTCAATGTAGTTCCAGTGTTTTATTTCGAATAAAATTAAACGAGCATTTAATTTTACCCAAAATTTCCACTAGCTCCAAACGATTCCACACCATCTGCATAGCGTATTATTCTACGAAACTAATTGCAACGATTGCAACGCAATTCATTTCGCCATTTTCTGACCTCGGATCACAAAGATATGATAGTTTAAAGTTAACACGAATTTTTATATAAATTAATTACAACTTTAATTAAATTTTTAAACCTAAATCCATCATCTGCCGTTCGTTCCCACAAGAAGAATCACGGCCGCTTGTTTCCTTCTTCCCTCACGCGCGTATACTCCCAGGAAAATCGAACGAAAGGAAACCCAACATCACGTTCTAGGGTTAGGAAACGCCTCCTCCACGCTCGTCGATAGGTTGATCAAAGACCACCAAATCGAAGCCCACGCTTTCCTCTACCCACGCCTTGAACTCGGCCACCCCCATTGCGCGTGAGACGAGGGCGAACGACAACCAAACGCGGCCCCTTCTGGTCCTCTACGCTCCACCATATCTCATCTCCACCGTACGGATTCGAAGCTCTCGCAATGCTCTCCAATATTGTACTTAATGATTTCATGTGAATGTCGGCAGATTGGGAGTAATTGAGGTGGAAACGAAATTGATTTCTAGCCTTCGAATTTGAAGTGGAGGCTGCGTATAAAGCAATTAGGGTTTTGGAATTTTTGTGAAGAGGATGGTGCTTTTATAGAAAATTTCTCGAGTTACTATTCATCCGGAATTTCCGAACTCCGATTTACGCGCGGTGACTGACGTTTCTAGGGTTTACCCCGCGTTCCGGACACAATGGAATAGGTTTCGGAGGCTAATTCGATCGTATGTGCGAGTTACGGCAATAAACGATCAAATTTAAATTAAACCGATTCAACTAATTTCTACACGTTTTGGCTTGCCTCGGACAAACGGTAAGTCCGATTGAAACGAAATTTGAAATCTTATAATAATATCATGTTACGGATCCAATGAAACTGGTTTCGTCGAAATCCGAGACTGTTTGAAAAATGACTATTTTAACTCGTCAGTTAAATATTAAAATATTCAATTTTCACAAATTTACTTTAAATTCGATTTTAAAAGTTCTACAACGTCATTCTAACTTTAATATGATAAAATAAAATTTTACAAATCATTTTTAATCATATTAAACCCGTTATTCAATTATCCAATAAATTCAAATTTTAAAATCTTATTAACTCTATTATAATCCCAATACAACTTACATTCACTTTGGAAACCATTTGAATCATATTAAATCAAATTTCAATTATTCACTATATTTTCATATACTAAATTTCAATATCAAATTAATCATATCAAAATCGGGATTTAATTACTCAAACATTTGTAATATTAAATTTAAACGAATTTGATTATTCTTAAATCACTATCTTTTGAAATATTCAAAACGAACTTATAAGATTTAACCTTTAAAACTAATTCAAATTATAGAACAACCATTTCCATTAATCATCCAATTTCCGTTATTCAATTATTCAATAAGTTTTAAATATTTCCTTTAAACAATTTACCTGTTCAATATTCAGTTATTTGATTTGAACTAGATTTTACTTATCAATCAATTACTCTATTATGCCCAATGAATTCAACATTTATTATCCTATCCAACTATTGATTGCAAAGGCATTCACTAAGTAGCATTTATTTTTCAATACTTATTACTATTCAAATCATCGAAACCAATCTATTAAAATTTGTATTACTACCTAAATAATTCACAATTCTTATTCACTTCTTTGCATTGGTTTTTCCATATATTCCCTTAACCAAGTTATAACATTTGAGTCAATTCACTTAGATTAGAACTCCATTCAATCTATAAATGATTACTTGGATAATTATTGTTGCAATTCATTCCAGTTATTATTATTCCAAACGACTTACAATTTTTTTTCTAGCACTAAATCATGAAATCTTATTAAATTAGCTATTTTAATTATCGAAAATTTACGGGTCATTACACTCTCCCCCACTCAAAACTTTTCGTCCCCGAAAAGGAAAAAGAAGGGAAAAGGAACCAAGTATAGAATTCAACACTAGATATATTTTATTCAAAGTTACCTACTTATAAAACAATGAAATTCCATTTATAAAGTCATAACTACGCTTCCACTAAGTTACCCTGAATGGGTTTCTAACTTTAAAAGTTAGTTATCAAAACAAGTTATAAAAAAATTTAAAGTTGAAAAAATTTCTAACACCCGGATTTACGGAAAATTTCGGCAGAGTCTCCTTTGCGCGGCTCGATCGAAAAAAAAAATGACAGTATATATATCACAAATATACATCTCATCAAGTGATGAGGCATCCCACAGGGAAAAAAGTGTAAAAGTACGGTATGTAATCCGAGATATATACCTTATATATTATTAGCGAGCATAAACGGCTAATATAGCGCGAAAGCGAGCTCCAAATGCGAAGCAAGCGCAATCTGCACCTACTAAACACTCAACAAACCATGAGAAACATGCATATATGAAAATAATATCAATATACACCATATAGCAACATAACAACTACATGTGCCAACATAGCAAATGTAACAAAACAACAAATGCATTCACCAAATCAATTATCATCCAACTATTATTCACAAATCCATAACCAATCAATATAAATTCACTTCTCATTAATATTTATTGGCTTGGTTTCCAAATTTAATCACAGTTGATTCATTAACGTTGGATTTTACTAACATTTATTCTCAATTCAATTAGTTAACATTAACTAATTTATATTTACATTAGTTCACTTCCAATTTGAATCAAATTAAATTCTATTTAAATTCATTTAACTTCCAATTTGATTTCAATGACTTATAGCTTTCAATTTCATTAACACTTAATGAATTATATATAATCAACTAACAATCATATAACGACCAAATCATATAATTTTAAAAGAATCATTTTATATTTGGTATCATAAATTTCCAATATTAACTTTAATTAAGTCCGTAAGTCGTACATATATCATTCATGAGCAATATCAATCTAATCGATTATTCGATCACACAATTTCACTTCCAAACTAGTATCGTTCACACAACTCTCTAGTGCGGACTCAAATTTGGTTCCTTGATTGGAAATTGTTACTCTCCTTGCATAGCCATATACTATGATAGAGAATTTCAGAATCAAATTAAAAATCCAAATCCAAGGTTCGCCGTCGAAAATCGAGTGAAAAATCCTAACTTGGATCGATATAAATCATCTTGAAATTTTAAGCTCGAATTTGGATCAAATCATTATGCGAATAAAATAATATACGTACAATCTCACGTATTACCTTCCAATGGATTTCTATCCAATTTATCTATACTAAATTATTTTATTGACTTCTATTTTTTTCACTTAATTACCCACAATCCATTATTCAGTTAGTATATTCATTTCTTTACATAGCATATTCTTTAACATTATCTTTTCTTAAACATCATATCAAAGAATTTGCTTACTCAAGTTCATTTTAAACATTCTATATAATTTAATTAAACTCAATTTCTTTTCCCAATTGATTCTTAGCTATACCAAATTCTTTTGTTTATATTTACTTCATATTCAGTTTCAGTTAATAACCAATTTATTTGCGGAACATTTTATTAATCATCACTTTAATTTATAGTCATTCCATAAAAGTCTAATCTTCTTATATATGACTTTTCTTAGTTTATAGTAATCTCAAAAGTTACAAATTCAAATTTTTTCTATGCAATTTATATTTATTTTATATAACCAATTTACAAAAGATATTATACAATTCATTTGTCTTCTTTCTTAAGTTCACTTACTTGTTCCATTTATCCATTCATCATTTCATGCTATATTTAAGTATATAACATTTTTATCAAACCAAAATTTTCATTTATATACATTTAATTCCCTTTGAGTTTTCCTTACTTGTATATTTCAATTACTTTCACGTTCTGTTTAGCTATACAATATCTCATTACATATCCAAAACATCATTTTAACTTTTAACATTTGGTAAGTCTTGTTATATGTTATCAGAATGTAATTTTGGTATTATACAAATTTATAGAATTTCATTTTACTTAATTAGAATGTTCACAAATTTAATTTGTTAAAATCCTCTTTACCTTTCAACTTTAAAGGTACACTACAACTCTAAAGTTTTGCCAAAACATAAGCTTAGATATCTTAATCCTCTTAATTTAGAATTCCGGTTATTCACATTTCGTTGGAAAATTACTAATTTGCATAACTTAGAATTTTAAATGCCCGGTTCTTTTCAAATCGTTTGAAATAAACATATACACTTATATCTTTAATATATCAAATCATACCTTTGGAGTTTAAACCAAAACCCATTTACGTAAAATAATTTCGAAGAAAAGCAAAGCTTCTTAGAAGTCTCCCACACTTTGAGACTCGAAAATGAACGTCGATGATGCTGCGCAGTCATCACCGAAATTATGTTCCAGCGACAGGAGAGAGGAGTACTTAATTCATTCCTTCTTAAAATCATTTCAAAATATTTCCTATAAATATTTCCAACTAATATCACAATATATTTTCTTCAAAGCTTTGAAAACCATTTTAAAAGTCCCCGGTTCTTGAATTCAATATTTCTCAATTTAAATCTATTTTAAATTTATAAGTCACCTTTATAAAACATTATTATAGGATTTTATTTCTTAAAACATTTCACAAGTGTTTTATCATTGTTCAATTTGTAATTCACCTTATTTATTAAATTACAATATCCAATTAATGATAATAACCAATAATATTATCATTCCTAACAACCAGGTAAGCTAGATAAGTCACAATAATTTCTGAAAATTTTCTTTATATACAAAATATAATTAGAGTAAAATTATTTCATTTACCCAATTTCAAAACAATACTATGTCGAATTGTTCTGTTTAAGTGTTTAGAGATCCCTATCAATGACGTTAATTACTCGTATTGACCAGAATCCATAAGTCACTCAACAAATCAACCGACACAATATAAAACATTTTATATCACTAGCAAATACGCTTTCTCATATGTATACACTCAGCGACTCATCATAGGGTATTACTACCCTATTTATAAAGAGTCAGACCCCACAAAGCTAAGGTTATCGCTAAACCAAAGCTCTGATACCAACTGTAACGACCCGCCTTTTTGGACAGTTTAAACCGACGATCAAATACATATGCCGGTTCCAAACCATTCAAAAGGGAAGATGGTTATTGGGGTAATTAAGAAAAGAAAGGGGAGGGAAATAAAGGAAATGAAACAACACAGAATCTTGCAGCGGAACGATAAAATATAATAGTCAAATAAATAGTTCATGAAGCTGTTTACAATACTTTGATCATTATTTATACAACATTTATCAGAGTTATACATATACAACAGAACAAATAAAATAATGCAGCAGACAACATGATGCAAAGATAATAATAATAATAGTGTACCAAATCTTTGCCTTCATCCTCCAGAAATAGATCTTCAATAAGCTAAAAAACTTAGGTCTGACCCGAGCGTAATGAAAAGACAAAACACTCGAGTCAGGACTAAAATATCCTCATGTAAGTTAAATCAATCGTAAATAAATATGAGTGTAACGGCGTCAGAGACGTTTATGAGGTTTGACATCTCATATCCAGTGTCAACGTGCGTGCAATAACTTAAGAGATGTTACGGGATTTTCCATCTCCCAAGGATCCGTTAAACTATCTACTAGGTAGTAATGTACGCTAAGTAGATAACGCCTATCAGTAATATAAAGTATCAAAATAGCGTTAAGGCGTTACCATAATCCCCCTTAACACATTTTTATAATGCCATAGTCTATACAGCACCGTAAACCCCACCGTAAACTAGTGGTGATCAGAGGATACCCCATAGGTATAACACAAAACAAAACGTAGTGGTCGCGAATAGGATAATCAGTATGACAAGGTACATGAGGCGATACCAACTAGGATACTAGTAGTTGCGTGATCCGGACTGATGTTGAGCATAGCCAGCAGCTACCTCAACACCGCGAAACAACACTCCCAAATCAAGGGGTGCACCCAAATCGAATCACAAATGCAATAGATATGGTATCGAAGAAGTGTGTCCGCTAGAGATGGCGAACCTCAATGGCCCGGCGCGGCTCCTGTTTTAGTCATGTCAGGGGTCATCCAATATCGTTCTCTTTCTTCAATCAACGCGTTCACCAAACCATCCACTTCATTCTAGATCAACACTCCGCGTATAATAGTTATTAAAGTGGTATTCGGTATCGACAGAGAGTATGTCCGTATATAATTTTCTATCATATGGCCAAGTGATCAATTATTTCAATTAAATGTCAGGGATGAATATATATCACTTAAATCAAATCACAGTGTCATATGTATGCATAACAGGATATATATATAAGCAAATAACATCCAAACATTTAAATATCAACCAATAGCATCCATCGAAATACATCATCCAATAGACAATACAATTCATGACAATTTCATAGTTAACAATGTCAGGTAATTTAATCGCAATTCAATTTTAATTTCAATTTAACTGTCAATTAAATTTTTAACGGTTAATTCAAATGACAATCTAGATGACAATTAAATTTTATCAAACAACGATGAATAAAATTCATATCACTTCATAACATTAAACTTAACTAGCATAAAGACATTCAATATGTTGTGAGCGTTATAAAACACTCACCTTGTTTTCAATGTAGTTCTAGTGTTTTATTTCGAATAAAATTAAACGAGCGTTTAATTTTACCCAAAATTTCCACTAGCTCCAAACGATTCCACTCCAGCTGCATAGCGTATTATTCGACGAAACGAATTGCAACGATTGCAACGCAATTCGTTTCGTCATTTTCTGACCTCGCATCATAAAGATATGATAGTTTAAAGTTAACACGAATTTTTTTATAAATTAATTACAACTTTAATTAAATTTTTAAACCTAAATCCATCATCTGTCGTTCGTTCCAACAAGAAGAATCATGGCCGCTTGTTTCCTTCTTCCCTCACGCGCGTATACTCCCAGGAAAATCGAACGAAAGGAAACCCAACATCACGTTCTAGGGTTAGGAAACGCCTCCTCCACGCTCGCCGATAGGTTGATCAAAGACCACCAAATCGAAGCCCACGCTTTCCTCTACCCACGCCTACGACCACCTTGAACTCGCCACCCCCATTACGCGCGAGACGAGGGCGAATGGCAACCAAACGCGGTCCTTTCTGGTCCTCTACGCTCCACCATATCTCATCTCCACCGTACGGATTCGAAGCTCTCGCAATGCTCTCCAATATTGTAGTTAATGATTTCGCGTGAATGTCGACGGATTGGGAGTAATTGAGGAGGAAACGAAATTGATTTTTGGCCTTCAAATTTGAAGTGGCGGCTGCGTATAAAGGAATTAGGGTTTTGGAATTTTTGTGAAGAGGATGGTGCTTTTATAGAAAATTTCTCGAGTTACTATTCATCCGGAATTTCCGAACTCCGATTTACGCGCGGTGACTGGCGTTTCTAGGGTTTACTCCACGTTCCGGACACAATGGAATAAGTTTGAAGGCTAATTCGATCATATGTGTGAGTTACGGCAATAAACGATCAAATTTAAATTAAACCGATTCAACTAATTTCTATGCGTTTTGGCTTGCCCCGGACAAACGGTAATTCCGATTGACACGAAATTTGAAATCTTACAATAATATCATGTTACGGATCCGATGAAACTAGTATTGTCGAAATCCAAGACTGTTTGAAAAATGACTATTTTAACTCGTCAATTAAATATTAAAATATTCAATTTTCACAAATTTACTTTAAATTCGATTTTAAAAGTTCTACAACATCATTCTAACTTTAATATGATAAAATAAAATTTTACAAATCATTTTTAATCATATTAAACCCGTTATTCAATTATCCAATAAATTCAAATTTTAAAATCTTATTAACTCTATTATAATCCCAATATAACTTACATTCACTTTGGAAACCAATTTGAATCATATTAAATCAAATTTCAATTATTCACTCTATTTTCATATATTAAATTTCAATATCAAATTAATCATATCAAATTCGGAATTTAATTACTCAAACATTTGTAATATTAAATTTAAACGAATTTGATTATTCTTAAATCACTATCTTTTGAAATATTCAAAACGAACTTATAAGATTTAACCTTTAAAACTAATTCAAATTATAGAACAACCATTTCCATTAATCAGTTATCCAATTTCTGTTATTCAATTATTCAATAAGTTTTAAATATTTCCTTTAAACAATTTACCTGTTCAATATTCAATTATTTGATTTGAACTAGATTTTACTTATCAATCAATTACTCTATTATACCCAATGAATTCAACATTTATTATCCTATCCAACTATTCATTGCAAAGGCATTCACTAAGTAGCATTTATTTTTCAATACTTATTACTATTCAAATCTTAGAAACCAATCTATTAAAATTTGTATTACTACCTAAATAATTCACAATTCTTATTCACTTATTTGCATTGGTTTTTCCATATATTCCCTTAACCAAGTTATAACATTTGAGTCAATTCAGTTAGATTAGAACTCCATTCAATCTATAAGTAATTATTTGGATAATTATTGTTGCAATTCATTCCAGTTATTATTATTCCAAACGACTTACAATTCTTTTTCTAACACTAAATCACGAAATCTTATTAAATTAGCTATTTTAAATATCGAAAATTTACGGGTCCTTACACCAAATCGATAATTGTTGCTTGAGTTCCTCATTTTCCTTCGCAGACATCCTTGTGAGAGGACGACTGACAGGATGTGCACCGGAGATAAGATCTATACGGAACTCTATTGCCCTTTTCGACGGCAATCTCGAGATAGGCTCAAAAACATCAGAGAAATTACAAACAATGGGAATATTATTTAGATCATCCTCAGATTCGAGGGAAGATATAAAAACATTCGAAGTACGATCCATGCTTCGAAATATAATAGATAATTGCTCGCTAGCATAGGGATGCTTGAGATATAAAGTTCTTTCGGGACATAGGATTTGAACTTCATAATGGACAAGCCAATCCATATCCAATATCATATCAAAACCAAGATGATCCATAACTTGCAGATTTACATGAAATGCGAAAGCACAAAGAATAATCTCAACATCAACACGTAATAATCCAAGGGTAGTAGATCCCCCAATAGGATTTACGATCACTAGTACAAAACTGGTCATTTGTGTCGGTTGTGTAACCTTATTGTGTCGGTTTTACAACCGACTCATATGAAGATGACACAAAAGACATTTTTCTGTTGTGTCGGTTGTACGACCGACACAAATACCAATCATTTGTGTCGGTTGTTAATAAAGAACCGACACAAAACTATGAACAGTTGTGTCGGTCTTTCTAATAGGACTGACACAAATCAGCTTGTATAGTGAAGCAAACCGCCGTTTATTGTGTCGGTCCTTTTAGAAAAACCGACACAATTGTTGCTTGTTTTGTGTCGGTTCTTTATTGACGACGGACACAAATGATTGATATTTGTGCCGCTTATGTTTGTTTTTCAAACGACACAATTGATATACAGTTGTATCTGTTCCCTTTGAAGCAACAACCGACACAAGTTATATCTGAAGCCAAAAAAAATATTATTACCGTTTAAGACTATAAAAACAGTATGAAATTGAATTTTAATTTTTTATAAACGAACGTTACTATGAACTGATTGAACAAAAAATATAATTATATTATCCATCAACATAATTTATCTTTATAGACCAAAATAGAATATAATCTGTCACAAACATAACATACATAACAAAATACCAACGTACGTTACAAAAGATCAGCGTACACAACAAAAAACAACTCATCCAATTATACATCATATAACTAGCTAAATTCTCTCGAACCTCGTCTATCGCTTGTTGGTTATAAGAACCATATCGTACAAAGTCCAGCAATTAAGAGAATTGTTATACAAAAGACAACAATTAAGTCAGGAATACTCTGCATAAAAGAATCTGAGAGGAATGTAATTCAAATACAGGTTGAACCATAAGCTAAATATTGGAAACAATAATTTGGGACCTGTGTTATTCACCGTGTACCATGATCATATTATCTGTATTAGAGGTGATTTGTTACTTGCCTGTGCAATATGTAATAATGTTTGTTGTTTTCACGATTAAATGCTGTGTAGTTAACAGTCTCAATGGTTAGGTAGAAAAAAAGATTTGAATTATGGTCATGGTTAATTTGAAAACAATGCAATAGGCGTAGCATGTATATATTATACATAAATCAGGTTTATCCCCTTACAGAAACATCAAGTAATTCACCAATCTTTGTTTAATGGTATGCTTGGTGGCTAGTAACTAATTAATAGTATCCAACTCAAACATGAATCACTGGAAATCCCTGGAATATGGACAGAATCACGTTGTTGTAATATTTGTCAATATCACTATGCATGAGGCCTTGATGGAAGTATTTCCAAACAAATATACTATTAGACATGTGAAATTTTATGTATGAACAGATGTTTAGTTTCAAACATTAGTGCAATCTTAAGCACATATTTTGCAGAAGAATACATATATAGTATGGTATACATATGTTCAGGTTCAAATATATTTTAGATTTCAGACGATACGGTTCTTTAAATACGGCGAGCTTTCGGGAGATGAAATTTCTAATACGAATAGGACTTTGAATGAGTTAAGACTCTATTTTTTTGTTTAATTTCCAGTCTACTTGGTGCATCACTACACATTTTCTCGGTTTATTTTTTTTCTTTAAATTCATGAACTAAATAGTAAATAAAGACTTAGCACTTGATTTCTTCTAACTAGCATTGCAGCAATGATTTGATCGAAATATACCTATAATATAGCTAATGTATAATATGAAGGAAAAAAACTAAAGTAGTACCTTTTGTAAATCGATGCTTTGATTGTGGTTATTCACTGTGTCATGCATATACCTCATCACATAATATACACAGTCAGTTGTTGAGGACACTACAGCAATACTACAAGATAACTTAATAGTTAGTTTAAAATGAATTCATATGCCAAACAATATATAGTATTTATTTTATTTATTTTTTGTTCGAAAATCATATCACCTTAACATGCTTCCATTTCAAGGTACTTCCTCGAGACTTGCCACCGAATGCCTTGTAAATTTTGAAGGCCCTACACATGCAAGAAAATGTTAAATAATAACTACTCCGGCACCCACATTTACATACACTAATTTCATGTATAAATTTTTAATTTTACCACATATATTAACTTCATATAAGAGCGCAAATATATACAACTTACGTGCTCACTTGCGGTTTAATTTTAAGTTTATGTTTGCGTTCAGCCTGAGGATCAAAAACATAAATCTAACTCATTTCTACACGGAAAACAAGCAGTATACAATGTTTTATGCGTTACAAGATTTATAGTAAGTTAAAATTGGCATCAAATTTGTAAACTAGTTACTAAAAGTTTAATGTTCATACCCTTCGTACTGTGGGGCTAAAAGTAAGCTTTTAGATTGCAATGCTTTCCATGTGTTCGACAAATATGTATTTGTCGCATCTGGATGTTTTCGCACTTGGGGAAGCTTTTTGGGAGACATAAACCCAATGGTCTCCACTTTGAGATCATTGCACATATGATTTAACCACCTAAGCAAATTTAAACATATATTATTAGTTTTTTAAAAATTGACTATTCATTAAAAAATTAAGATGGTTATATATAAAAAAATTGCTAAGGAAAAAATACTCACATGATGTAAAGTTGCAACCATGATGCATTCAACCATGTCATACTAAGGAATTGGATAATGTCGTCCATCGTGATATGAATTTCAAAGTCCCGAACGTATATGAATAAATCCTTATTCACTTGAATTGCATTGATGGCACTATCATTGGATAACATTTGAAGTACTAGGTCATGGAAAATCTGCACTCGCTCATTAAAGTTTTGAGAATCTCTTCATCCAGGATTGATTTGCGTTTTGCAGACTCATTTGACATTGTATTCACGACCTTGTCATTACTATTTTCAAACAAATCCTTGTTTGGTAGAGATGTAGCCACCTAATTCAAAATTTTAAGTAGATGTTTGAAATGATGTTGTTAAAAGAATAGACGAATGCTAAGAATTCAACTTCATATGTTTACTACGTTTCGATAAGTTTATAAATAGCTAAATTATCTATAATAAGTTCTTGTATGAAGAAATTTTACTTCTTTAATATGTTCTAATATGAAACAGAGGAGTTTAGCAAGCTAAATTAAGGAAGAAAAATGCATTCATTATCGTAACATTATCTCTTAAAAGCACAAGGATTTTAAGCCATTGAACAAAACTCCCGACCGCTTCTCCTATCGTGTTGTGATGTTTAGTTGGAACAGGAAGTGAGGTTCCTTCATGACTAGACTCCACTGCATCAATTCCAACTTTTATATGATCGACCAAGATTTGTTGATTATGACATTGATCTCTAGACCTTCAAGCGGGATGTACCATGCCATGACCCACTACAATAATTTTGGAGTCCACATTCACGGCCAAACGACATTTAATCGGTTTCTAGAATGGCAATTACAAAACCAACATTTTTCACTTAGCACTTGTCAAATACATAAAATCGTATACATTTATAAATTCAACTATGAATTATTTACATGCAAGTCGGCAAAGAGATCCGTCTCTTGAGTTTTGTTTGCATATTGTAATTCGCTCGGGTGCGTTGATTGACAACTACTACGATGATCAGTTAATGGTGTATTGATCTCCACCTCCTTGGGCAAATTCATCGTGTTCAAAATGTTTGCAATCTGCTCTTGAACCATTGTACTCATCTCTTGTCTCAATTTTTAGCTCACTTTAGCCTCTATTTCCTGAGTGATAACATGCAGCTCATCAGCTGAT
Source organism: Allium cepa (assembly GCA_030765085.1). Taxonomy (NCBI): domain Eukaryota; kingdom Viridiplantae; phylum Streptophyta; class Magnoliopsida; order Asparagales; family Amaryllidaceae; genus Allium; species Allium cepa. Next base: position 83,666,363 of record CM060929.1, on the reverse strand, counting down.
ATTACACCACTTCGACCTTTCCTTTTCTCTACTTCCCCAAATACGTTTTTTATACCAACTGTCCCACCAATCCTTCTAACTCGACCTGGATGCTCTTTTTTTTCAAGACCACGATTCAAGACATCATCTTACCTATCTGGAACCCATGACCCTTCAACGGCTTTTCCTCTCCAATCATTCTGTCAACAAAAAAGCTAAAACATAAGGTGGCATGCTTTTTACTATCATATGAAGATTAAAAAATTAAAATAGTACTATAGTATCATGCTTTTTACTGAAATGTTAGCGCCACACGTTTGCTGAAATGATATCATGTTACGCGTCATATTTTATCTAATAAAGAATGTTGGGTCGTGTGTGTTTACAGTTTAAAACATGTAAAGCGATAAAACACATGGAAACTAGTCGTACCATTTTATCTACAACCATCTTAGTTTTCTCATTAGTGATGGCATAATTTCCATCGGTTCCTTTTTTTGATCGTGCCAAAATCCAATCAATACTCCGATCCAAAACAGGTCCACCTTGCAATATGGTCGATGAACCTTGGCCTTCAATTATCCATTTAGCCTTCTTCCCTGCATATCCAGCTTGTCCTATTAGTGAGGATGCTCGTTGCATGCCTGACTCTTCCTAGCCTTCTCACTTATTTATTGTTTTATGACATTGCAAAATTCAGCAAAACAGAATAGCACAAGCCACAGAACAGTTGCAATTTGCACAAATGTTTGTACTATTTCTCTATGCATGAGCAGTATGCATTTAGTATGCAATGATTGAAGAAGAAAGAAAAATATGGAAGTCAAGGCAGCCTAAATTTTCAAAAATTTGCGAAGTAAAAAGCATGGTTGTGTCCACATTTCAAAGCAAAGGACAATGAGGTGCCTCATTTCTTAAAGAAACAATGAAACATATTGAGATGTCCTGATGTATTAAATAAAATTATGCATATATATACAAGACATCATACAATTCTCATTTCTTTTTAAAATGGTGTATTACTATTACTTATATATACAACTCTATATATATAAACAGTTACTCAAAACAATTGAGTTTATTTGATTTACAAAATACTTCACTAATTATTCATGATTAAACTGATTTTAAAAAAATCAAAATTTAAGAAAGTATATGTAACAACCCGCATATTTAACGATTATATATATAAATTTTTATTTAAATATTGCGTCGTTAGTCGGATTTAGGTCCGAAATGTTACTTTTTGCAAACGGCCGAATTGGAGCTCGAAATTACCTCCATTGTTTCCAAAATGGCGTTTGCGGTCTTTTTGAGTATAATCTTTGATATGTTTGGAGTTTGTGAAATTTTGACCCTTTTTCTATTGGGTTTTGGGTTTGGGTTCAGCCCACTAGCTTAACTAATACTCTAACTCAACCCCTTCTCTTCATTCATCTTCATTTCATTTTCATTTCTTAAGCAAAAATTGAAAATGGTGGAAGAGGAGAGGAAATAGAAATTGCAAGCCCTAATTCCATTTGCAAACTCCAAATTCTTGCTCCAAAATCAAAGAGGAGATATTGGTAAGCTCCCCTTCATCTTCTCCAAATCTTCTCCTCTTCAATTTCAGAAAATTTCCTAAACCTAAATTAGGAAATACTTGTTTTATTCTTAGATTGAAGCTTATTGAGTTGAAGTAGAGTTTGGTTGGTCTTCTCCTTGTTGTTGAGCTTCTTCTTCTTCTTTGTTTGGGTAAAAGGTGAGTTTTGAGCTCACATCTACTTCTCTTGATTTCATTGATGTTGGGTATGAATTCCTAACACCTTGTTTATATGCACTTGCTTTTGGTTTGGATTGAATTGGTGAATATCCAAATTTTTAGTGTTTGGGTTCAATTCCTTAAAGATCCTAACGTTGATATTGGAACATGTTTTTGTAGCGAATCGGAGAGCTAATGGAGCTTGGGTATCTATTGGCTAAGGCTCCTTAGGTCCATTGCTCGAACGATCGTGTTTTGGAAGAATTGGCATTTCATTAGAAAAAGGGCAGAAACTGCAGAAATATGCAGTTCGGCCGACCGAGCCCTGTTGCCGGTCGACCGACCTACTACCCCGAGCCATGTCTTATTTCCTGCATCTGGCCAGCCGACCGAGCCCTGCAACCGGCCGACTGACCTGCTCATGTTTTTCCTGTTTTGCCTATTTTTGCATATTTTGATTGGCTTTCCAAATTTTATCGTTTCAAGTTGCTTTTTAATAGTTATTATTGCATCTTTGACTTTGATAACTTGTTCTTGACTTCATCCACGGCTTTTTATAAAATAATCTCTCGAATCACATTTAAAAGCTCGTTTCTCCAATTTATAAAATTCTATTTAAAACACACACTTTCGCACTTCGAGCGAAGTGGAAGGGTGGTTAAATGGTTGGGAAAAACACGGACCATGAATCTGTGCGTTTATCCTTCTGATTAATCCCCGACCTATTGAATTGATCGTTTTGACCTTCGGGTCTGGTTTACCGATGATATGAGGTAAACTTTGTACTGCTTTGAGTGTGAAAGTTACTGACGGATAGTAAACCATTTAGTGCGAACGAGTGGTTATGGGACATACGCTAACACTTTTCGGATTCCTTTTCGAGAGTTGTGACACATTCCGCCAGTTAGTGGTGTCCATTACTGGGTCTCCGACCTTCACCACTACAGTTTGTTGCCTTCGGGTATGTGCCTTCGGGTTTGTGCCTTCGGGTTTGTTGCCCTTTAGTATCGCTTTCGATGTTGGTCGTTATGAGCCGCATGGGTGATATTGGGTTGCCCTTTAGTATCGCTTCCGATGTTGGTCGTTATGAGCCGCATGGGTGATATTGGGTTTGGAGCCTTCGGGCTCATGGATCCTTGTTTATACAGTACTGAGGTCGAGCAATTTTCTGATGTTTCATTCATATGTATATTCCCTAGGTATCACCCTTCGATGTTGGTCATTATGAGCCGCATGATGCGTAGCGTTTACCTTGCGGAACTTGTATACCTTATTGGTATTTGTTATTTTCCTTTTTGGCTTGATTTGGGATATTTGTATCCTTTGTTTCTATATGTTGCCGATGATACGAGGCTTGTTATCATATGATTCATCTTTTGTTAGATGATTGTGTTATCTCTTTTAGAGATATTTGTTATGCTTTGTAACCTTGCAGGTTTATTGTTGCTCAGTTTATCTAACTAATTTGTTTAGCTAGACTGACCCGTGTATTTTATACTCGGGTCAGACCGAGATGTTTCAGGTTAGGTACTTTTGGGCTTAGCCTATTTTGCTTCCGCATGGACTACTCCGCTAGCTTTTTTTTGTCATAGCTTTTTGTGTAGTCCCATTTTGTAGTAACTCTGATATATGTGTTCATCTGGTATCGTCTATATATTGTGGTTTGTTATACCACTTGACATGTATTATTTTTTATACTCTGCTATGTATCAGTATATGTGTATATGATGATCTACTGTTCTATGATTTATATTACATTTGAGTTGTTATATTCTGTTCTGATAGATCCTTCAACCACCTATGGTTTTTTTTTAAGTATTCATTAGGTATGTCGACCTGCTTGGTATGTTTATTGTCGATGTATTCAATAGATAGTTAGAGCAAGGCTATTGATGGTCGCTCCTAACCAGCCTTATTCTCCGTGTTAGTTGACGGCATTACCATGTAGTGTCCTTGGCTAGCGTGGGTATAGAGGTGGGGCGTCACAGCGTGGCATCAGAGCTGAGTTCAGGACAAAATATGATAAACACAGAATAGATGCACATATTACGGCACATCATAGTGTATAAGGATACAGATCTTTGAATCATCGTGTCTCTTTATTCCATCAAGGTTAGATAGAGTTTGGGAATACGTCTAGGAAAGCATTTCAATTCCGTAGTATTCCATATTGCAATGTCTACCTTGTGAATAATCTTGTTCTTATCTTACCTTCAGCGTATGGCTGGAAGAGGCAGGGGACGACGTTCGGATGCTGGGCAATCCAGTGGCTCACATCCGGATGGCGTTTATATGTCTGCCGATCAGTTTTTGGAGTTGTTTAGGAGCACTCAGCCTCCAGTCCCTCCTCGTGTTTCTCCACCTCGCAAGTCTGCCTTTGGACGCCAGTGCAGTGATTTTGCTCATCTTGGGGGAAAGCCGTTTAAAGGCTCTGAGTCTGTTCTTGAAGTCCAAGCATGGTTTCGCACGTGCGAGCGTATCTTCTCTCGTATGGATCTTTCTGACCATGATAGAGTTCTTGTAACATCTAGCTTATTACAAGAGCGTGCCCTTGATTGGTATGAGCTTCTTGTAGCCGAGATTGATGAGTCTACTCTTTCTTGGACTCAGTTTCGGGAGCAATTTGAACTCAAGTTCGTTCCTGAATCTGAAAAAGTTTTATTGACCCGTCGCTTCCTTGAGTTGAAGCAAGGGAAATCTTCTGTTTCTGAGTATGTTGCATCATTCGAGGCTTTATCTGAGTATGGTCTTGAATTCATCAGCACTTCTTATAAGAAGAATTTGAAGTTTGTTTCTGTTCTTAAGAAATATCTTAAGAAATCTTTGTTGCTCCAGCTTAAACTTTCTTTTGAGGAGTTAGTTGACTCGGCACTTCATCTTGAAACCGTCGAGAAGGAGTGTGATAGTGATGTTGATGTTGAGGCTTCCAAGAACCCCAACAAGAGGCCGTTTCCAATTCAGAAGTCCAGGCCTTTTCCTTCTAAGAAGAAGAAGAGCGGTGGTCCTAGCTCTCAGCCTCAGTCTTCCGGAACACCTTTCGCTCGAAAGTGTTTCAATTGTGGTTCTCCGGATCATATTATTCGAGCTTGTCCTAAGCCTCTCTTCTGCCGTTATTGCAAGAAGGAAGGTCATCACGTTTCAGCATGCCCTACTTTTCCGGCCAGTGCCAAGTCTAGCAGGCTTTATGCTGCTAAGGCTTCTGAAGGTCCTTCTCAACTCAAAGGTATCTCTCTATCTATTTTGGAAGGTTCTATTTTATTTCATGATCATTGTATTCGAGTTCTTTTCGATACGGGTGCTTCACATTCTTTCGTATCGAGACAGCTCGTTGATGATTTATCTTTGGATGTTTCTTGTTTGGTTACTTCATTGAGGATTGCGAATCCTATTGGGGGATCTGCGACCCTTAGTTTGCTTTGTGATGATGTTGAGATTGTTTTATGTGGCTTTTCTTTTCGTGCGAATCTGCACGTTATTTCTTGTCTGGGATTTGATATGATTTTGGGAATGGACTGGCTAGTGAGATATGATGCCAGGATTATTTGTTCGGAGAGGATTATATATCTTCGACATCCGGATTCGCCTACTCAGCTATCTCTTATTCTTAGGGATGTGGATAATTCCGAAATGGCTTTGTATTATCTTGATTCGCGAGATAGTGATGATATATCTCGTATTCCTATTGCTTGTGACTTTTCTGATGTTTTTGAGCCTGTTTCGGGGATTGCCACCTAAGCGGGCAATTGAGTTCCGCATTGATTTCATTCCAGGCGCGCAGCCAGTTAATCGTCCTCCTACGAGGATGTCTACAAGGGAAAATGAGGAACTCAAAAAGCAGCTTTTAGAGCTTGAGTCCAAGCAGTTGATTCAGTCCAGTTTTTCTCCGTGGGGATCCGCCGTCGTCTTCGTGAAGAAGTCCGATGGAACTCTTAGGCTTTGCATTGACTATCGCAAACTTAACGAGTTGACCATCAGGAATAGGTATCCATTGCCTAGGATCGATGATATGTTCAATCTATTGATTGGGGCTAAGGTCTTTTCTCAGCTTGACCTTGCCACAGGTTTCCATCAATTACGAGTCGCAGAGGATAGCATTCCTCTTATCGCTTTCCGCACTCGGTATGGTTCTTTTGAGTGGCTCGTTATGTCGTTCAGTTTGACGAACGCTCATGCTTTCTTTGTTGATCTCATGAATCGAGTATTCCGGGAATATCTCGATAAGTTCGTTCTTGTGTTCATTGATGATGTCCTTATTTATTCTAAGTCTGAAGTCGAGCATGCTAATCACTTGAGAATTGTCTTGAGTACTCTTCGTCGTCATCAGCTTAGAGCCAAATTCTCCAAGTGCCACTTTTGGCAGAATAAGGTTAAGTTCTTAGGCCATGTTGTATCTTCCGATGGCATTTCTGTCGATCCCTCAAAGATCGAAGCCATTCAGAATTGGAAGAGGCCTGAGAATGTTCATGAGATTCGTAGTTTCCTTGGATCGGCGGGTTATTACCGTCGGTTCATTAAGGATTTTTCCCGTGTTGTGCTTCCTCTCACTTGCCTTACTCGGAAAGGCATTCGTTTTGATTGGTCCGACAAGTGTGAAGCTTCCTTTCTGTCATTGAAGGAACTTCTCACTAATGCTCCTATTTTAGTGGTTCCCGAGGGGAATCATGATCTTGTTGTCTACACTGATGCTTGTGGTAGTGGTCTCGGTGCCGTTCTTGTGCAGAAGGATCGGGTAGTTGCTTATGCTTCTAGGCAACTGCGTCCAAATGAAGTTCGCTATGCCACTCAAGATCTTGAGCTTGCCGCCGTTGTCTTTGCCTTGAAGATTTGGCGACACTACTTATTGGGCGAGCGCTTCATTCTCTATATCGATCATAAATCTTTGAAGTACTTGTTCACTCAGAAGGAACTCAATATGAGACAACAACGTTGGCTCGAGTTTCTTGCCTCCTATGACTTTGATATCCAATATACCCCTGGTAAGGGTAATCGTGTTGCTGATGCGCTTAGTCACAAACATTCGGCTGTTGTTTCTTTGATGCTTGTCGAATGGGATGTTCTTGAGACTATCTTTTTGTGAAATTCGGGATCGAGGTTCATCTTCTGATCCTCCTATTCTATTATTTAGTTTGGGAGCTCGACCTGTTTTATTGGATCGTATTGCCGATGCTCAGCGGCGTGATCCTGATTTGTTGCATCTTATTCAGCTTTGTGAGTCTGGATCCTGTGATGAGGTGTTGCGGGATTTTAGCATTGATTCTCATGGGTGTCTTCGTAAGAAGAACCGTCTTTTTATGCCTTCTGATTTTGCACTTAAGCATGACATTCTTGATGATTGTCACCGTTCTAAGTATACTATTCATCCCGGTAGTAGCAAGATGTATGCCGATATGCATCGTCTTTATTATTGGGAAGGCATGAAACGCGATGTGGCGAATTATGTGAGTAATTGCATAACTTGTCAGCGTGTTAAGGCCGAACATCAGCATCCTTCTGGTCTTCTTCGGCCTCTTGAGATTCCATTGTGGAAATGGGATCAGATTTCTATGGATTTTATTGACGGCCTACCTCGTTCGAGATCAGGCCATTCTAGCATTTGGGTTATTGTTGATCGCCTCACCAAGTCTTCTTATTTTGTCCCTATTAGGTCTAATAGGACAGCTTTGCATTTGGCTAAGTTGTATGTCAAGGAAATCGTGAGACTTCACGGTGTTCCTAGTTCTATTGTGAGTGATCTTGATCCTTTATTCACGAGTCATTTTTGGAAGAGTCTTCAGCAAGCTTTGGGAACAAAGCTTAATTTTTCTACAGCTCATCATCCGCAGTCTGACGGATAGACTGAACGGGTGAATCGTATCTTGGAAGATCTTCTCCGTATTTGTATTTTTGATTTTGGTGGAAGTTGGGAGGATCACCTACCTCGTGTAGAATTCTCCTACAACAATAGTTTTCAATCTAGTATCGGTATGGCTCCTTTCGAAGCCTTATACGGAAGGCCATGTCGATCTCCTTCATGTTGGTTGGAATCTGGGGAGAAGCTTATTCTTGGTCCAAATTTTGTTCGTGATTCTTCTGAGAAGATTGATCTTATCCGGTTAAGAATGAAAGAGGCACAGAGTCGCCAGAAATCCTACGCTGACAACCGTAGGAAGCCTCTCGAGTTCTCAGTTGGTGATCTTGTTTTTGTTCGTGTTTCTCCTTTGAAGGGGGTTATGTGTTTCAGTATGACTAGGAAATTGGCTCCTCGTTATATAGGACCATTTTCTATTACTGAACGTATTGGCCCTGTGGCATATAGTGTTTCACTTCCAGCTCATTTATCTGGCATTCATGACGTGTTCCACGTCTCGCAACTTCGGAAGTGTCTTCGGGAGGCGGATTCTGTTATTACTTCTCCTGATTTGCAAGAGCTTGAGATCTCACCGGACTTATCTAATGTACAGCAACCTAGTCGCGTGCTTGACACGGAGGTGCGATACCTTCGGAACAAGGACGTGCCGCTCGTTAAAGTTCAATGGTCCGCTAATCCCAATGACTGTACTTGGGAAACCAGAGAGTTTATTGAGCGATCTTATCCGGGTTTTCTTTCTTAGCTTGTAAACGGTGAGTATGTCTTTTCATCTCAAGCTTATTCCCTTTTTCTTTTGATTGTTGCATGTACGTAGTTGTTACAAATATCGTCTCTAGGAATTACGGGGACGCAATTTTGCAAGGAGGGGAGATCTGTAACAACCCGCATATTTAACGATTATATATTTGAATATTTTATTTAAATATAGCGTCGTTAGTCGGATTTAGGTCCGAAATGTTACTTTTTAAAAACGGTCGAATCGGAGCTCGAAAATACCTCCATTGGTTCCAAAATGGCGTTTGCGGTCTTTTTGAGTATAATCTTTGATATGTTTGGAGTTTGACCATTTTTCTATTGGGTTTTGGGTTTTGGTTCAGCCCACTAGCTTAACTAATACTCTAACTCAACCCCTTCTCTTCATTCATCTTCATTTCATTTTCATTTCTTAAGCAAAAATTGAAAATGGTGGAAGAGGAGAGGAAATAGAAATTGCAAGCCCTAATTCCATTTGCAAACTCCAAATTCTTGCTCCAAAATCAAAGAGGAGACATTGGTAAGCTCCTCTTCATCTTCTCCAACTCTTCTCCTCTTCAATTTCAGAAAATTTCCTAAACCTAAATTAGGAAATAGTTGATTTATTCTTAGATTGAAGCTTATTGAGTTGAAGTAGAGTTTGGTTGGTCTTCTCCTTGTTGTTGAGCTTCTTCTTCTTCTTTGTTTGGGTAAAAGGTGAGTTTTGAGCTCACATCTACATCTATTTATTTCATAGATGTTGGGTATGAATTCCTAACACCTTGTTTATATGCACTTGCTTTTGGTTTGGATTGAATTCATGAATATCCAAATTTTTAGTGTTTGGGTTCAATTCCTTAAAGATCCTAACTTTGATATTGGAACATGTTTTTGGTAGCGAATCGGAGAGCTAATGGAGTTGGGGTATCTATTGGCTAAGGCTCCTTAGGTCCATTGCTCGAACGATCGCGTTTTGGAAGAATTGACATTTCATTAGAAAAAGGGCAGAAACTGCAGAAATATGCAGTTCGGCCGACCGAGCCCTGTAGCCGGTCGACCGACCTGCTACCTCGAGCCATGTCTTATTTCCTGCATCTGGCCAGCCGATCGAGCCCTGCATCCGGTCGACCGACCTGCTCATGTTTTGCCTGTTTTGCCTATTTTTGCATATTTTGATTGGTTTTCCAAATTTTATCGATTCAAGTTGCTTTTTAATAGTTATTATTGCATCTTTGACTTTCATAACTTATTCTTGACTTCATCCATGGGTTTTTATAAAATAATCTCTCGAATCACATTTAAAAGCTCGTTTCTTCAATTTATAAAATTCTATTTAAAACACACACTTTCGCACTTCGAGCGAAGTGGAAGGGTGGTTAAATGGTTGGGCAAAACACGGACCATGAATCTGTGCGTTTATCCTTCCGATTAATCCTCGACCTATTCAATTGATCGTTTTGACCTTCGGGTCTGGTTTACCGATGATATGAGGTAAACTTTGTACTGCTTTGAGTGTGAAAGTTACTGACGGATAGTAAACCGTTTAGTGCGAACGAGTGGTTATGGGACATACGTTAACACTTTTCGGATTCCTTTACGAGAGTTGTGCCACATTCCGCCAGTTAGTGGTGTCCAGTACTGGGTCTCCGACCTTCACCACTACGGTTTGTTGCCTTCGGGTATGTGCCTTCGGGTTTGTGCCTTCGAGTTTGTTGCCCTTTAGTATCGCTTTCGATGTTGGTCGTTACGAGCCGCATGGGTGATATTGGGTTGCCCTTTAGTATCGCTTCCGATGTTGGTCGTTATGAGCCGCATGGTTGATATTGGGTTTGGAGCCTTCGGGCACATGGATCCTTGTTTATACAGTACTGAGCTCGAGCAATTTTCTGATGTTTCATTCATATGTATATTCCCTAGGTATCGCCCTTCGATGTTGGTCATTATGAGCCGCATGATGCGTAGCGTTTACCTTGCGGAACTTGTATACCTTATTGGTATTTGTTATTTGCCTTTTTGGCTTGATTTGGGATATTTGTATCCTTTGTTTCTATATGTTGCCGATGATACGAGGCTTGTTATCATATGATTCATCTTTTGTTAGATGATTGTGTTATCTCTTTTAGAGATATTTGTTATGCTTTGTAACCTTGCAGGTTTATTGTTGCTCAATTTATCTAACTGATTTGTTTAGCTAGACTGACCCGTGTATTTTATACTCGGGTCAGACCGAGATGTTTCAGGTTAGGTACTTTTGGACTTAGTCTATTTTGCTTCCGCATGGACTACTCCGCTAGCTTCTTTTTGTCATAGCTTTTTGTGTAGTCCCATTTTGTAGTAACTCTGATATATGTATTCATCTGGTATCGTCTGTATATTGTGGTTTGTTATACCACTTGACATGTATTATTTTGTATACTCTGATATGTATCAGTATATGTGTATATGATGATCTACTGTTCTATGATGTATATTACATTTGAGTTGTTATATTCTGTTCTGATAGATCCTTCAACCACCTATGGTTTTGTTTTAAATATTCACTGGGTATGTCGACCTGCTTGGTATGTTTATTGTCGATGTATTCAATAGATAGTTAGAGTAAGGCTATAGATGGTCGCTCCTAACCAGCCTTATTCTCCGGGTTAGTTGACGGCATTACCCTGTAGCGTCCTTGGCTAGCGTGGGTATAGAGGTGGGGCGTCACAGTATGCCTCATATATATGCAGTTATACATAAGCAAGAAGATTCACAAAGTTCATAAAATGTTTTTACTCAGTATCCAAGAATCTGATTTAGAACACCAAGTGATATTATATATGAACAAGACACAAAGCAAGAAAACATGGATGGATATACAAAATTATAAAGCAGTCATCCATTTAATTCAACAGTAGCAGGGACGAAATTGTTTGCAATAGGAACAAAAGTAATACAAACAATGAAATAAAGCATCAGGTCAGGTGCACAAGTACAACATGGGAAGTGCAAATTAAGAACCGTTACCAAAAGACAAAAAAATGAGGACATGTAAATAAAATAACAGGTGATTTAACGACCCGTAAATTTTGGTAAATAAATTTGTTAATTTAATTAAGATTTTGTAATTTAAATTTAGAGAAGAAAATAAAAATTTATAATTTATATTAGAGCAGTAGAAATTGTAATTAAAGTTAACAATTTAAATTTTGTATGGCAATTTATTGAAGTAACGCAAATTGTCATACCTGGCTTTAAGTTTAATATAGGAAACAAAGGGGAATGTTGAAGTAGTGAATGAATTTTTTTTTACTAGAATGGAATTCAAATTAATTTAAAAATGGAAGTTGTAAATTGTATGCATTAAGTTATAATGGGATATAATGGTTTATACCTGGATATAAAGCGAATATGTGAAATTAGAGGTAAGTATTGAAAAGATTAATGTACTAAAACATGGTTAACAATAATTGGATGTAAATTTGGGAAATACGTTTTTGCAAGTTAATAATTAATGAACATTTCCAATGTAATATTCCAATGTAATACAATCATTCAATTGTTATGACTTAGTTTTAAATGGAGCATACTATAAACAAATGCAATCAGTGTGTTATTGTGTGGAATATATATTGATTTATTTGTTACTGAATGTAAATTAATGCAATTATGTTAATGTATGTTAATAAATAATTAATCTTACGCAACCCCAAATTTATTGAAATAACTAAAAGGTCAAAAATTGATTGCATTAAATAAATTGGGAATTTAATTTCATTAAAGGTAATTTAGTATTACCTTAATGTAAAATTTAGATAAATTTTGGAATTAAATGCTAACTCTACTTAGAATATGACAAATGGGTGTAATATTTGGATTGTAAGCATATATTATAAGTTAATTGTTTAATTGGTTGATATTAGAACTTGAAATAAATGTTAATACAATAAATAAAAGTTAGATTAATATGAGAAGTAATACCATATTTAGAAGTTGTTAATTTAGAGTATATTAAGACTTAGAAATTGAATTTTTAATCAATTGGAATAAAAATAAATAAATTTTTACGATAATATTAATTAAGGGATATTTGGAAATAACGTTAACGGTATTCATAATAGAACTAGTTGTTGAATTTGAGGAATGGAAGAAAAGATTTATTAATGTAAACTTGATAAATGGATAAATGGAAAGGAAAGGTCTGGGGAATTATTGGAATTTGTTATAATTGATTTTGAGTTTGAAATGTAAGAAACAAATGGGAACTTTGATTTTGAGAAATTAAAGCGTATTAATGTGACCAAAGGTTAGAGTAACGATTATTGTGGCTATTTTGGTAACTTGTTAATTTACAATTTTGAAATCATTTACAATAATTTTAATTGAGTATTGCGTTAATGTTAATTAAAGTAGTATTTGTAACAATGTTAAGACTTTTCGTATTGGATAGTTTGTTGTAATATAAGACATGGAAATAAAGTTATTAACGTATTGGAAAACGATTACATTTAGATGAAATTAGTTGTCTCATTTATGTGGGTGAGAACTGTAATTAAAAAGTATAAAGGTAATGAGCAACAGAGATGCATATTTATTTCTTAAGTTAATATAAAAGAATGAAACCTATTTAATGAATTAATTGAGTTTCTAATTTTAGCACATGTATATAGTTGGGTTGAAATAATAATGTGATATCCCAGAATTTTTGACAATATCAATTTAATAATCTTTATATAAAATTAAATTGATATTGACAATATTGATTAATAAAATATATTTTGATTTAATAATCAGATTTAATAAACATTTAATTTGTGATTTATTTTTTTAAATGCTAAAATAAATGTTTTAAATTATAATGTGTATATATATATATATATATATTTGAATATATGTTATAGATAAACTTTGTTTTGGAATTTAATAAATAAATGAAGTTTTAAATTCTAATAAAATATCTAGCAATTAGGAAATTATGTTTTGATTAATATTAAGCTTTTAGAAATCTATTTAAAACTAGTAATTATATGGTTTGATAATATTTAAAATAAGTATTAAATCATTTAAAATTTGTCTTAGCCTAATTTTTGTTTTAAATTTAAATAAAAATTGATTTATTTCTTTTTAAATATTATTTGATTAAATATGAATTGAGAATATTTTATATAAGTCCAAATATAAAATAGCATATGATTTAAATTCATTTAAATATAAAAGTGATTTATAATTTCTTTATAAATCATATAAAATTTGTTAAATTGTTATTTTAAGCCATATTAATAAATGTACTATTTTACATAAATATAAAAGGAATTAAAATAAGGAAGTAGCATTATCATTTTAAATTAAATAAATTGATTTTAATTTGGGATTCAAAGGATTTAAATTGAATTGAAATTGTTTTGAAACTCAAATTAATTGATTCTTTAAAATATTTGTATAAGTTTTAATTTATAAATTGTTTATTTACATTTTCTTAAAATAAGTAAATCATATATATTCATTCAAACATAAAATAAATTAAGGAAAACTCTTTTTAAACGTTTAAAAGTATAACTTAGTTAAATAAAGACAAGGGTTAACATATTAACAAATCAAACTACATGTGTTAAATAGTGAAACAAACAAAATGACAAGTGCCATTGTTTTATTTTTTTCTTTTTCTTTATTTTGATTAAGATAAATTTCAGCCTTATAAACCATGTTTTTCCCTTCACTCTCTTTTTCCTATCTTTTATTCTAAGCTAAGAAAAACATAAGAAAAATCTGAAATTGCACTCCTCAAATAAAAATTTGCAAAATCAAGAACATGTAACCAGATTTTCAATATACAACCTGCATTTGAAACTTGTAGTTCAGTTTCAAAATCAAATATTTGAAAATCCACTTCAAAAAGCAAATTTGAAAATCCCTCAAACAAAAAGATCTGTAGCACTCCTCAAACTAAAATGTGAATCTCAAAAACCTGCATTTCTTTTCATCCTGGAATCAATTCTTGAAAATCAATGTCTGCATTTCAACATACTGAAAATCAACTCTGCATTTCTTTTTGAAACCTGGGATCTTGCATGCATATAATTTTGGATAGGAAGCAAAAGCATTGCATTTTCAGGATCTGGAAAAGTTATGCTCTATTCTTTTGTAAACCAAGTGAGTAACACTTCTTTTAAGAATCTTAAGGTAGATCTGGTTAAACATGTTTAAAATAAGATGTTTTGTATATATGTTGGAAATTTCCTATGCATCTGTGATGTGTGATTTTTGTTGAAATGAATTGCCTGTATAACATCCCTGAACCAAAAATTTCAACCCAGTTGCATGTTTAAATTCATTTTTTCTTTATCTATAATAATTTTTAGACTTAGAATTTAAACAATATTTGTTTGTTTGATTTTAAACTAAATATTAAAAAAATTATTTTAACTTAAATAGAAACTGAAATTTTGCTCTGGAAATCAGGTTAAAAGGGGAAACTCAGGTCATTGTGAAAATTCAAACTTGTAAATTCAGTAATTCAGATATACAGATTAAAAACTTAGACCAATTCATGATTTTTAAGAGAAGAATCAAAAATTCTAAGTTTGGTTTGACTGGTGCATTACTGTTTGACCCAAATTTGGGGTTTTAGAGTGTTTCTGATGATTATGGAATTCTGAAGTTTTGATATTTCTTCTGTATATAGTAATATGATCAGGCTCATCATAAAAATTATCAAATCTATATATTGATATTTGAATTAGAAGAGGAATGGGAAATTTGTTCTGTAAAACCTAAGTATTTAACAAGCTAAGAAATTTGATCTTCCTGACTTATTAATTGCTCGAGTGTTGAGTTGTTTTGTGGAATGGTAGATGGGTCCCTAACAAAGTAGTGCTTGGACTGACCCGAGCGGATTTAAAAGACAAAACACTCGAGTCCGAACTAAAAGATCTTATGTAAGTTAAATTAATAGAAATGAATATGAGTGCAGTAACTCAAGAGATGCTCGGGATTTACATCTCCTAAGGATCCGTTAAACAATACGATCTTGTACGGTTTTAGTTGTAGAACCTATCATTCACTTATGGTGGTCACCACTGTTTGGATGGTAGTAGTAGGCATACGATAATGGTCGTATGTTGGCTAAGATTTATATCTTTACTTTCGAAATGTTTTCCTACATTATGCATTAGTAATAATAACAAATGTTTCTTTTTAATGCGTATCAAGTATCTTTGACTATCATAAGGAGAAATCTCCTCCGATTCTGCGTTTGCATTGTGTGTGTGTGTGGGAGGCCTTATGGTAGTCTCATTTCTAAAAAGCATTGCGAATTGATTTTAAAATATTTCGTTGTTTGTTTTTAAAGATAAACTGTTTTTGTTGCTCACACCAGTCCCACGACTGATCCGGAGTTTATTGTTTCTTTCCTAAACTCTGGGTGCTCATTATTTTCTACACGAGCAGTCTAGAGTTGGGTTTTTCAGATAGGCAGGTTTAGTAGATTACCTGGAGTTAGTTCAGTCTTTGGATCTGTTAACGTAAAAATCTGACGCTAACACCCCGATGCAAGTAAAGCAAGTGTGAAAGCACCACCCGATGATACGGGAATCAGAAATAAGCAGGAAAATATCAGAAAGATAGTAAAAGACACAGTTTTTATAGTGGTTCGGCTAATAGTCAAGCCTACGTCCACTTTATATTTCTTTATTGCTGACTCAAATTCAACTTATACAACTTTCTTCAATTAAAACACACTTTAGACTAGTAGATCAAACTTTGATGAAGAATAATCTTTCGAATCCATGTTGAATGATGTAGATTTTCTCTTGAAGTATGTTGTAGTGTCCTTGCTGTTTGGAGTGCTTGAAGTGCTGTTTTAGTTGAGAAAACGACAGAGTATCGGCGCTTCGAGAATGAGCCAAAAGATCCCCCGAACGTTGGAGCTCACACGATATTTATAGGAGTTTTCGGACAGGCCTTAAGTCGTGAGCGACTTAAGATAAGTCGTAAGTCGAAGGATACGACCTAACATGAGTCGTAACTCGCCACCGAGCTAAGGGGATTTGAGTTACGACCTAACTGGTTCGCACATGGCCATCTGAACTAGCTAGTAGATTCCAGCGACCTAACGGAGAGCGGCAAGGTTCGATAAGTGCTAAGTCGTGAGCGACTTAAAGCAGGTAATGAAACTACTAGGTCGCTGCCGCTTTATCTCCTTAGGTCATGAAGTACTTAGGTCGTTGTGTCGTGGCTTCCTGTAAGCAGTTAGGTCGTCCCACTCCCTTAGCAGCTAGGTCGCTTATTCCTTAAGTCGCTAAGTCGCTTCATCCCTTAAGTCGCTAAGTCGCTTTATCCTTTAAGTCGCTAAGTCGCTTTATCCTTTAAGTCGCTAAGTCGCTTCGCCCTTTAAGTCGCTAAGTCGTTTCGTCCTTTAAGTCGCTAAGTCGCTTCGTCCTTTAAGTCGCTAAGTCGTTTCGTCCTTTAAGTCGCTAAGTCGCTTTGTCCTTTAATTCGCTAAGTCGCTTTATCCTTTAAGTCGCTAAGTCGCTAGGTCACATAATAAAGGGAATTAACATTTGCCCCTCGAAGTACACGCCTAGGTCGCAGGTCGTGTTCTTCGACTTAGTTCCTTAGGTTGTGAGCGACTCAAACGGTTCGCTAGGTCGTGTGACGGTATGCCTTCTTTTCATATAAATTGCTTAACCCGTTCCTTCTTCACTTTACCTGCTCCATCACTCTAAGCCGCCATTAGCGATTTCTCGAGCTTCCCAAAGATAATTTCGAGCCAATCAATCACCGATTATCCTTAATATTTCATCGCGTAAGTAAATTTGCTTCCTGCTCAATCATGATTATCGCTGAACTACGAATCTCTACCCTCTGACCCCAAATCAACTTCATACGCCTCGCTTAGCTTTTGAGTCAAGTTGCGATTGATTTTGATCGCCATTAGTTATGCTGCTATTGCGACTCAGGGGAGCATAACAGCGCGTTGGATTTATGATGGAGTTGGAGCGATTCGAATCAGTGTGGGTGATTTGGTGAAATGGATAAATAATGGATTTTTGTCGGTGGAGAGGCTAACGGGTTAGGAGGCAGGAGTTATTGGGTAGAGAGGAAGTTAGCGAGTTAGGGAGATGCCAATAGGAGATGGTCCAAGGCTTCCTAGTTTCATTAGAGGCGACCCAACAAATTCGAACAACTTAAGAGACTTTGCGACCTAATGTGCTTAAACGACTTTAGGGCCCGCGACTAAAATTGCACACGACTTAACTTCTTAGGTCGTGTTAGTATCTTGACGACCTAGGACTTAAACCTTAGATCATGCGAGCGACCTAGGTCTTGGATGCGCACAGCCATGCCTTGTTTTTCTTGCGACTTAAATCACTTGCGACTTATCATATCTACGACTTAGGCTTTAGGTCGCGGCCGAGCTAGGACTTGGATGAATTTTGCGCTGCCGAGAAACTTCTTGCAGCTTAACTCACTTACGACTTAGCATATCTGTTAGGTCATGAACGACCTAGGACTTGGATGCATACTGTCATGCCTTACATCCTTTAACTCAAACCATACGGCCTAGGACTTGAATAACTCCTCACTGCCTTGACTTGAAGCCTTTTAATTCGAACTTGGAACCATCGAGGTAACTCGCATGACATTGCTATGCTTGCTTAACAGATTATACCAAATTTTGATGCTAATAACCTGTTAAATACAACATTTACAGAGAACTAGGGCGAGTATACTATCATTGATCGCCCACATCGAATGACATATTAGTCGGTAAAAGATAATTAACTCAACTTAAGGAAATTGTATGAAATGCTGTGAGTCAACAAATTCAAGTGAAGTAGTAAAGCAATGTTAATCAACTAAAGCTGATTTGTTTGCATTAATACTACACTTGTACTTGGACTTAGAGCGACAAGTCTCGAAATTTTACAATTGATACATGTTCATTATTTTAATTTCAGTTATATTTACTTGTCGCTTTATTAGTTTTACACAACAATTCACACATTTAGGAAACGTGCACCTTCATATTTGAATATCCAGTTCCTTGTGTAGAATATCTTCTCGTCAAGAGGGAGAAGCAGTACAAACTGGAGAGGCCCTCCCGATGGCTGGTCCACTGGTCAACCCACCAGAAAGAACTCCAACTACCCTGAGTTACCGGGTGTTCAACCAGTTACGCGCCCAATTTGAGATTGTAGAAGCAGATGTTATTCTCCCTGGGCCAAATGATTTTGCTTACAGTCCTCCCTTTGGGTTTGTTGCCGTTAACCGCCAAATGAGCCTTTGTGGAGCCATTCCTCCTTTCAACAATTTTCTCCAACAACTCCTTCGCCGATTGGCTATTTCTCCTTTTCAATTGCACCCCAACGGCTATGCCATTTTGATGGGATTATGTGTTCTCTTCAGAAGGACGCTTGACCGCCTCCCAAGCTTTGAAGAAATCTGCTATTTATGCACATTTGCGAGAAACAAAGACCATCCATCCATTATATATGTGAGGAGCGCCAGAAAACGCAAGCTTATCACTGATCTCTCTGATAGCGCTTATGGTTTCCTAAACCAGTTCTTCTTTGTCCGTTGCCTCCAGGGATTTTACGCTATCTGGAGAGTAGGGGGTAAGCTTACTTATCCCCATTCTTTCCTTTTCTGAGCTTTGCGAGATCCAAATTGCTAAATGTTAACCTCGCTCTCTACTTTTGCAGTCCTTCCTCCTCCTTGTAGAGATCCAAGCCACTGGCAGACTTTTGAGAGGCTTAACGCTGTGGCGGCTGAGGAGAGAAGTATCAAGTTTTTGCTAAGAGACGAGTTCCTTCATCAGTTCGGACTCTTACACCCTTCCCGCTCTACTCAGCCTTACGAAGTTCTTGATTCTACGGCCGAGGCACCGGATGCCCCAGTTTCTGTTGAGGAGCCTACACTGAAAGATCCTGCTCCTGAGGCTTCTCTGGTGAAGTGCTCTACTTTTATTGATGTTGCGGGGTTATCTGGAAAATTTGCACTTGCCCCGGTCATTGAAGAAGAAGATCCTCGAGAATCTCCCCAACATTCAGGGAAGTCCGGTGATGGAGAAACCGGGAAAACAAGTCCTGCCAAGCAGAGCGGGGATGGCACTTTTGAAGGGTTGAGCGACCTGTTTATCACCTCATAGGAGCTCTTTAAAGATGATCCTGTTACCACTAGGGTTTCCTCTTCAGTAGTTGAGGCAACTTCTATTTTGCAACAGATTCCGTCGACTCAAGAGTTGACGTTAGCTACTACACCCATCATTTCTTCGCAATCGAGGAGTGGTTCGTAGTTTAACGCGCGTAGTCTGCACGTTACACACACTTAGGATTTTTCAGGAATTATATGTACCTATAGCGCTTTTACTTCCAGGATTTTCAAGTTTGCCTCTTTCTCATTTTCAGGGTCTCCAATGGGTGTAGCAGTTCCTATTATGACGACTTTCAACAATACGGAAGGCGTGGTCAGTATGATTATAGGCGCTATCTTCCCACCCACAGGGAAACTGATGAAAAGAGAGTAGCTCGAAAGGCTCAAGAGAGAAGAGCGTATGAAGAAAGGTACGGAAGAAGGGATGAGCAACATGACTCTTCCCGCAGAGGCGATGACTCTCATAAAAGAAAAACTTATGACGATAGAGGAAAGAGTCATGACATCGGAGACCCAAGCAAGCGGGCCAGGCTTGATGAAAAGATCGCACCTGCAACTTTAGAAAAGGCCGCTGCTCTCACTTCTCTTAAAATTCCATCAAAGTCTCCTGCCCTTGAAGGAGCCAACATTCAGACACTTCTCGGCAGACCCTCTTACCAAGTTGAGAGAGGTCCACCAACCCTTCAAAGTCAGTTCCCGCATTGGTGCTTAAAGGGAGTCCGCTTTGACCTTGACTTGGTTCCCATCGACAAAGAGGCCATGCTATGAAATCTTGACACTGTTAAACTTGATATTGAGAGAATGTCAGCGTGGCAAAAGCTCGTCGATGAGCTTCAGAGGGTGAACCGGGCCAACCTTGAAGCTATGCTGATGATGGAGAACAACAAGTCTGAATGACAGAAAATTCTTGATCAGCACAACACCGAAATGAAAAACATCGCTGAGTACAACGAAAAGCTTGAGGCGGAGGTCGAGAAACTTAAGCACGAGCTTGCTACTTCTTCCACCTCTTACACTCAAAAGGAAGAAGTGCTTCAGAAGCAAGTTCGAGATGCTCATGCCGCTCAACGGTATGTTGAAACCCGTCTTGAAGCTACACAGAAGACGATGGAAAAATATCATGCTGACTTTGCAGAGTTACGGGAGAAAGCTAACTCCCAGGACTTAGAAATCATGAGGCTGAAAGCTCAATTATCAAAGACTGAGAAAGAACGTGATGAGGCCATGGCTGGAAAGAGAGCCGCTGAACAATCTCATGAAGAGATAAAAGCCAACATCAGCTCTACTTTTTTTGATTTTTACGTCCAAAGCGTCCTGGGGCGTGGCAGCCTTGCATTTTTGAGGCCTAAATACGAAATCACTTTGGCTGAAGTGTGGGAGGCTGTAATGGATATGCTCAAAGGTGCCAGTTATTCCGAAGATGAACTTGAGGCACATTACTTTGAAGACGAAACTCGTGCCGCTCTCGCCAGAGGAAAGGAGCAGCTTGTTAAAGTACGAGCCGAAACGATGGGAGGGGAGCATTCAGAGAAAGAAGCACCTTTAATTGCCCTAGCCCCTCCTTCGACTTCGGCTGACATTGATATCATGGGCTCCGGTTCCCATTCTTCGCCCATGGCTAAAGTCGTAACTGAGATTACAAGCACACAGGGCGGAGACGAAGGCGAAGAAAGCACTAAAGCACAAGCTTATGAAATTGACGTTAGAAAGCCAACTTCTCCAGGTAACTTTAATGTTGATCTTGCTCAAGTAGACTGCTCATTTGCTTCATATGAGTTTGATGAGCTTCTTGATTATTTCCTGAATTTCAACGAGCCTTTATCTCCTCTCTTTACTGATTTTAACTTCTTTTCTTCTATAGAGAAAGTACTGAGCATTATTCAGACTTCCCCTCCTCCAGTTATCCCTCCCCCATCTCTGCAAGTCACTCCTCCTTCTGCCTCTCAACCGAGATCACAAGAGGAGCAAATAAAAGCTCTCCAAGACTTGGACGATCCCATTGCTTAACAAGAACATAGGGGAGAAGAGACTGAAGAGGGCGAGAAGACTCCGGAACTAACTGGTTCCGACGATACTCCGTTGGCCACACTTTTTACTCCAGGAAGCGGGTCTTCTCCTAAGAAAAGGGGAAAATGTGGAGTCTCAAAGAAGAAAGAAGCTTCAGCTGGCGAGGAAAAAGCAGAGACAAGTCCGATTGTTCCCCTTTCTCCTTCTTCCCCTACTCTTTCAAGCCGGCGCAGGAAGTTGGTCATCCGGCTAGGTGCAGGCTCAAAAGGTGGAGGGAAGAAGAAATGATGGCTTTGGTCCTGTGCTTTTTATCTCGCTCTTTGCTTTTTGCTTGTATATAAGCTTGTGTTGACTGGAGATTGTGCGGGTACCAGTCCCGGCTTTCTTTTACTTTGAAACATGCATATGTATAAAACTCTCATAGTATGGAATAAAATGGTTCTTTTACTTGTACAAATTTCTGTCTGTATTTGAGAACACTTTTATTTTCTGTTTTCAAGCAAGTTTCTTTATCCTCTTTATGTGAAGTTGCAGTAAACCTATGGTATGTTTCTTGAGCATTGTTTTCATTTTAATGATGACTATATTGTATTGCCCCCATACCATGGTTTATTACAATCTCTTTCACATTGGCAAAGTTTCGGAGAACAACTCTTCTATTTCGAGAAGACTTGTGCTCTTTCTTTAGAGAACAACTCTTCCATTTGAAGGAAGTTTGCATTTGTACTTTATAGGATAATATTTCCGTTCTAAGGAAATATCTTTCTAATTTAGTAGAATGCGCTTCATGTTGGAGGAGTTTTTCTTTTTTCTTTTTCTTTTTGTTGTGAAGTTTTTACACTTCACTTTTTGAAAAAAGTCACTTTTGCTTTGGCAAGTGAATTTTACTTCATAATACAGTGGGCCTTCCGAAAAAGGGCTTCAACCTGCTCGAGCCTCCGAAGAGAGCTTTTTGTTTGATTGTGCCTCTGGGAAGAGGTCTTTTTGTTTGGTTGCGCCTCTGGGAAGAGGTCTTTTTGTTTGATTGTGCCTCTGGGAAGAGGTCTTTTTGTTTCTGCCTCTTGGGAGAGGCTTTTATCTTTTCCTGTTCGCTGGGAAGCGGGCCTCCGAAGAGGGCTTTTCACATTTCGACTCGTGTGAAGTTTTATTTCAGATCAGGTGAAATGTGTGCCTCTGAGTAGGGCTTTTGCCTGGAAGTTTGGAGCTTCTTTCTCTTAGTTGGATGGATTCATGGGGCAGACACAAG
Source organism: Allium cepa (assembly GCA_030765085.1). Taxonomy (NCBI): domain Eukaryota; kingdom Viridiplantae; phylum Streptophyta; class Magnoliopsida; order Asparagales; family Amaryllidaceae; genus Allium; species Allium cepa. Next base: position 83,643,680 of record CM060929.1, on the reverse strand, counting down.
TGTTCTGTGCAACCGATCAGTCCGCAACTTTCTGTCGAGAAAGAACTCTCTTTTTCTGGCGAGGCCCGCTCGAGGTCTTTTAGCATTTCAAATATAGTGAAATGGGCCTCCGAAGAGGGCTTTTCACATTCCGGCACTTGTGAAGTTTTATTTCAAATCTCGGTGGAATGCGTGCCTCCGAGTATACCTGGAAGTTTCTTCCTCATGGTTGGCCAGATTCACGGGGCGGACGCAAGTTACTTCGACGCTTATTTGCGCAGATTGTCTCAACTAGTGAATAAGCGCCTTGCCTTCCACTTGGTAAGGTGCCTCCGATCATCGTATGAATTCACGGGGCGGACGCAAGTTACTTGAACGCTTGTCTGCGCAAACTGTCTCAGCTAGTGAACAAGCGCCTTGCCTTCCAGTCAGGATGGTGCTCCTGGTCATTCCATACCAATCTTTTTTGTTGATAAAGTCTTCTGGCATGCCCCGTTTGAGGTCTTTATCCTCCGAAGAGTTGTGCCTCCGAAGAGGGCTTGTGCCTCCGAAGAGGTCTTTTGTTTTCTGATGCTTGCTCGCCCATGTCTCTTTGCCATCTATTCATATCGGCGATCCCCATTATCTTTTCCAAATACACTTCCCTTTAAGTTGCCAACAATTTCCTTTATCCAAAGAAATATACTTCATAGTTAAGCGAGTTGGTGGTGGCAGACACAGGTTATTTAACTGGATGCTCGCTTGTACAAACATCCATAGTTGGTTAGCAAGGGCCCACTTCCAGCAAAATCACTAACTTTTTGTTTGAAGCACTTCTTCCGTAGGATTTGAGTACAGAAAGTTTGAACGGCTTAGCGTTTGCTTGTTGGGTGATGTCGGGGATTGCCTGGTCTTGCGATGGGTAAGCTTTGCTTTTATGGCCTGCATTATTAAATCGACATTTTAGTAACACAATTGACGTATTTTATATGTCGAAATAAAACAAAGCAGTTTATAATAGTAAAGAACACAAGATTTATAGTGGTTCGGCCAAGAATTGGGCCTACATTCACTTTATAGTTCTTATTATTCACTTGCACTAGCTTTACAACGGCTTTCAATACAAGAATCATACATTCATCATTCTTTTACAATATTTCATTAAAGCCTTTAAGTAAAATATAGGCGTAAATGATTGTTGTTCCAAGCTCTTGGAATTGGGTCTCCTTCGACAGTTACAAGTTTGAATGTGCCATCAAGAAGTTTTTGGCCTATAACATACGGCCCTTCCCAGTTTGGTCCAAGCACACCTGTAGGTGTCATAATTCTTTTTAAGATTAGATCCCCAACTTCAAAGCTGCATCAGCGAAGTTTGGAATTAAAGTGTCTGGCTATTCTTTGTCGATGAGCCGCAATTCTGAGCTCAGCTTCTTCCCTTTTTTCATAAAGGAAGTCAAGGGCTTCAAGTTGCAGCTTTTCATTTTCGGTTTGATTGAAATGGATTCTTCCGTGCGAAGGGACTTTTGTTTCCACTGGAATCATTGCTTCCGATCCATATGCCAATGAAAATGGTGTGTGCCCAGTCGCAGTTTGTGGGTAGTTCTGTATGCCCATAGTGCTAGTGGCAGCTTATCAACCCAACCACCTTTTGCTTTTTCTAGCTGCTTTTTGATGGTTGACTTGATAATTTTATTCACTGCTTCCACTTGCCCGTTTGCCTGCGGATGAGCCACTGCTGAGAAACTTTTCTGGATCTTGAATTTCTTGCAAAAATCTTGGAACTCTTTACTTTCAAATTGGGTTCCATTGTCTTTGATTATCTTTTGAGGGACATCATACCTGCAAATGATACTCTTAGTTACAAAGTTTATCATTTTCTTAGAGGTAATAGTAGCTAAGGGTTCAGATTCAGCCCATTTAGTAAAATAATCAACAGCAACTATAGCATATCTGATTCCGGATTTTGCAGTTGGCAAAGGCCCGATGAGATCTATTCCCCAAATAGCAAATGGCCACGGACTGACCATCTGTGTTATCTCAGTGGAAGATGCTCTTGGGATTTTTGCAAATCTCTGGCATCGGTCACATTTTCGGGCGTAACTCGCGGCATCACGATTAATATCTGGCCAAAAATATCCATGACGGAGAATTTTCTTTGCTAAAGTTTGACCTCCTGAATGGTCTCCACACTCTCCTCCGTGTACCTCAGTTAGAATTGTCTCAGCTTCTTCCTTGGTCACAATCGGAGTAATGGAATTGAGAATCCCCGCCTATACAATCGGCCATCTTGAATTACAAATCTGGATGCTTTTCTTAACAACTTCTGCCATTCTCTTGAGTTTTATGGTAGAGAGTCGTCGCGCAGGTATTCCAATATCGGAGTCATCCATCATTCTCGCTCCTGTGATATAGACATGATCCAGTCAATATCCATTTCATCAATGCTTGGAGTTGACAGGACTTCCATAGGAATTAATCCCAATAATTGAGCTTCACCAGTGCTTGCATACTTTGCGAGGGAATCTGCCTTCATGTTTTCTTCCCGAGGTATATGGTTTATCGTATAATGGTCCAGGTCCTCGAGAAGCTCCCAGGCTCTTGACAAGTAAGCGGGTAGATTTCCTCCTTTGGTTTGAAACTCTTTCCTGACTTGACACACAATAAGCTATGAATCACTGAAGATCTGCAATGCCTTGATGTTCAGTTCTTTAGCAATCTTCCGGCCAGCAATGAGAGCTTCATATTCTGCCTCATTATTAGTCGAAGGAAATTCTAATCTTAATGCATAACATAGTGACCGTCCTTTTGGGGTTTCAAGCACAACCCCAGCCCCGGAATAGTAATCGTTTCTTGCGCCATCGACATACAATTTCCATAGAATTGGGGAATTATCGGTTACCACCTCCTCACTATCACCATTGTCTGTACATTCTGCGATGAAGTCTGCCAAAGCTTGTCCATTGATTGCTTTCCGGGGATGATAAGTGATGTCATATTGACTGAGCTCAATATTCCACTTCAAAAGACGACCCGAAGTCTCAGGACGAAACAGGACTTGCTTCAAGGGTTGATCGGTGAGGACTTTGATGAGATGAGCTTGGAAATATGGCCTCAATTTTCTTGATGCAATCAGTAGACAATAAGCGAGCTTTTCCAACTTTGAATAGTTCAATTCTGCCCTAGTGAATCTCTTGCTGATGTAGTAGACCGGGCATTGAACTTTCGCATCCTCCCGTACCAAAGCTGCACTGAGGGCATGAGATGAGATTGCCAAATATACAAAAAGATCTTCACCATTGTCAGGCTTAGAAAGTATAGGAGGCGTTTCCATATGACGAATCAGCTCATCGAAAGCTTTCTGGCATTCAGGAGTCCAGTCAAAGTTTTTTCTTCCTTTCTTTAAAGCATCAAGGAATGGAATGCATTTATCAGTAGCTTTGGAAATGAACCGACTCAAGGCAGCAACTTTTCCATTGAGACTTTGCAATTCCTTCTTCATTCTAGGAGCTTTGACTTCTCTTAAGGCAGTTATCTGAGCAGGATTAGCTTCAATGCCCCTTGCACTCACAATGAAACCCAAAAACTTTCCAGATTCTACCCCAAATGAACATTTTAAAGGATTAAGCTTCATACCATACTTTCGGAGCATTAAGAACATCTCTGCCAAGCGATCCATGTGGTCCACTGCTTTCTTTGATTTTACCAGCATATCATCGACATAAACTTCCATAGTCTTGCCAATCTGCGGTTTAAACATGGCATTAACAAGTCTTTGGTAAGTTGCCCCCGCATTCTTAAGTCCGTAAGGCATGACTATGTAGCAGTAAAGACCAACATCGGTGATAAAGCTCGTGTCCTCCTGATCTGGCTCATGCATCATGATCTGGTTATATCCGTAGTAGGCATCCATAAAAGATAACAATTCATGCCCCGTCGTTCCATCCACCAACTGGTCAATCCTGGGTAACGGGATGTAGTCTTTGGGGCAGGCTTTGTTTAGATCTGAAAAGTCAATGCACACTCTCCATTTTCCATTAGCTTTTTTAACCAATACAGGATTTGAGACCCAATTCGGATAAGTAGATTCCCTGATAAAACCATTCTCCGTGAGCCGATCAACTTCTTCTTTCAATGCTGCCGACCTTTCAGGACCTTGAGTTCTTCTTTTCTGCTTTACCGGTGTAAACTTTGGATCAATATTCAAGGTATGCACTGTAATTTCTGGAGATATTCCACACATATCAGCATGAGTCCAAGCGAATACATCCAGATTTGCTTTCAAAAATGATATCAAAACATTTTGAACCGTTACATTAAGCTGCGAACCCACATTCAACACTTTGTTCGGGTCTTTCAGGTCAACAGGTACCGGCACTGTCACTTCAACTGGTACCACTTTGTTCTCCCCTGCACTGGCTTTGCTGGGATCCATCTCTCTTCGTGAACCGCTATGTTCGCCTGTGTAGGGTCCACCCTGTAATTTCTACAAGGTTGATTCTTTGATGCGGACTGGGGCCGCCGCATCTTTTCCCATTTCACTCTTCCTCGTTTCACGCAACTCTGTAAGATAACATTCTTGCACAGCATTCTGATCCCCTTTCACCACACCGACTCCATTATCTGTGGGGAATTTTATGGTCAGACACCATGGGCAAGAATAGCTTTAAAAGCCGCCAGAGTTGGTCGACCTAGAAAGGCATTATAGGCAGAAAATTCTTCAATAATAACAAAGGTCTGTTTTTGAGCCATTTTTCTCTGCCCCTCTCCAAGCTCTACGAACAAATCGATAGTCCCAATTGGCTGTTTCGGCTCCCCAGTAAAACCAGCAATCTTTAGTGATGAAGCTTGAACGTCAGCCATTGGAATCTTCATCTGATCAAAAGTCTTCTTGAAGAGAATGTTGCACGAAGCTCCACATTCAACCAGAACTCTTTTCACAGTAGTTGGCCCAATGCCAGCGGAGATGACCAAAGGATCAATGGTAGGAGCTTCAACACCCATCGAATCCCTAGAACTGAATATAATGTCATCATTAAAAGTTTTCTGCTGCTTCAGGGGTGCAGCATCTTCTAACACAAAAACACTTTCATCTGCCGGTGCATAGTTCAAAGCACGGGCGTATATTTCCATCTCAACCCAACTCCTGCCAGTTAGGTGAGGGCCCCCTGTAACCACATTTATAACAGGCCTCTCTAATTGATGAGCTGCCGCCTTTTAACTTGAGCTAGGACGATGAACAGGAACCTGTTGTCCTTGAGTTGACGAAGTTGGGCCATTCTTGTTCCTTTTTACATATTGCTGGAGCTTGTTTTCCTTCAATAGTTCCTCAATTACCTCCTTCAAGTGACGACACCCGTTAGTATCATGCCCAGGTTGGTTATGGAACTGGCGAAACCTTCCATTCTTCTCAACTTTCCTATTAACTCTTTGCTTAGCTGGTACGGGGAATTCGACCGTGTCTTTGTTTGCAAAGTAGATGTTTTCCGGGGTATCAGTCAGAGGGGTGAAGTTGAAGGGACGACCTTTCTTTGCATCTCCTTGCTTCTTCTGGCCATCGTTCCTCCTCTTCTGATAGCCAGATTCCTTCTTATTCAGAACAACATTACTATTTCCAACCCCTGTCGATATCATCTTAGCCGGTGCTTGGAGGCTTTCCAAGCGCATGAATTTATTGGCTTTCTTATAAAATTTGTCAAGCGAATTTGGTTCTTTCATTTTCAACCACCTTCCAAATTCACTTGATTTATCAATTGCCCTCATCAAGTATGTCAGGATCATGCATGGCTCTACGTTATCCACCTCGGCCAAAGCTATGTCAAAGCGATTCAAGAATGATCTGATAGATTCTCCAGGATTTTGTTCTAGGCTGGAGAGCGACATTATATCCTTTGTCTTTGATGCATACAATCGAAACCGTTCCTTAAATTTCCGAGTCAAATCAGAAAATTGGTCTATCGATCGGACCGGCAGCTTTGTGAACCAAAGTAGAGCAACTCCTTCCAGGTATACCGGAAAATACCGACATTTGATTTCATCAGAGGCTCTGTCACCCGTCATGTGCCAATCATACTTATACAGAAACTCATTAGGATCGCTCGATCCCTTATAAGCCGGTATGGTAGGAGGAACAAACTTCCTAGCAAATTCTGCTTTCAAAATCCTTTCAGTGAATGGAGTTGTGCTCGGAGCAAAGCCCCATTCTTTTTCTTCTTCCACCCTTTGCATACTTTCCTTCATGATTTGTCGAACCATCCCTGAGAAATATTCCTCATCATTTAGGGGCTCAGCAGGACAGGCATCGGCCATCTTTTCAGAAGTTTGCCTTGACAGGCGTTCACGGATAGCTGGCTGTTGTCCCGATCCTCCAACTTGGGGAGGTATGCCTTTAACCGGGCCAGCTGCCCTTTGAGGAACATCTCTTTCTTCCACATCACGAACATTATCAGCAAAGTTTGGTTCATTATTCACCGGTTGACGGTTAGCCCCAAGCAAAGTGTTCAACCTTTCAAACATCAGATTGTTTTGGGCTTCCATCTGCTGATATAGCCCAGAAACCACAGCATCCAATTCTGCTCGCGTTACTCCAACAGTTGGAGTTGTTTGACTTAAAGGAGGACAAGTGGCAGTAGTCTCGCGAACATCGTCGGATCTAACAGACTTGCGCTTCCTTCCGAGAGCCATTATTTCTGACAAACTTCTGGTTTTTAGAGAGATCCTTTTCACAAATTTCTGTGAAGCTATGATGACAGTATCCTGAGTTGGGATCTCAGTGAAAGCACCAAAAATGTTAACGTAAAAATCTGACGCTAACACCCCGATGCAAGTAAAGCAAGTGTGAAAGCACCACCCGATGATACGGGAATAAGAAATAAGCAGGAAAATATCAGAAAGACAGTAAAAGACATAGTTTTTATAGTGGTTCGGCTAATAGTCAAGCCTACGTCCACTTTATATTTCTTTATTGCTGACTCAAATTCAACTTATACAACTTTCTTCAATTACAACACACTTTAGACTAGTAGATCAAACTTTGATGAGGAATAATCTTTCGAATCCATGTTGAATGATGTAGATTTTCTCTTGAAGTATGTTGTAGTGTCCTTGGTGTTTGGAGTGCTTGAAGTGCTGTTTTAGTTGAGAAAACGACAGAGTATCGGCGCTTCGAGAATGAGCCAAAAGATCCCCCGAACGTTGGAGCTCACACGGTATTTATAGGAGTTTTCGGACAGGCCTTAAGTCATGAGCGACTTAAGATAAGTCGTAAGTCGAAGGATACGACCTAGCATGAGTCGTAACTCGCTAGCGAGCTAAGGGGATTTGAGTTACAACCTAACTGGTTCGCACCTGGCCATCTGAACTTGCTAGTAGATTCCAGCGACCTAACGGAGAGCGGCAAGGTTCGATAAGTGCTATGTCTTGAGCGACTTAAAGCAGGTAATGAAACAACTAGGTCGCTGCCGCTTTATCTCCTTAGGTCATAAAGTACTTAGGTCGTTGAGTCGTGGCTTCCTGTAAGCAGTTAGGTCGTCCCACTCTCTTAGCAGCTAGATCGCTTATTCCTTAAGTCGCTAAGTCGCTTCATCCCTTAAGTCTCTAAGTCGCTTCATCCTTTAAGTCGCTAAGTCGCTTTTTCCTTTAATTCGCTAAGTCGCTTTATCCTTTAAGTCGCTAAGTCGCTTCATCCTTTAAGTTGCTAAGTCGCTTCATCCTTATAATTAATATAATAATGAATAAATAATAAATATTATCAAGTAATTAATAATTAATAATTAGGAAGTAATAATTAATATTAATAGTTAGGAAGTAATATTTAATATTTAGTAATTAAACTTTGAAAATTCATAATTAATAATCAATAATAAATGAATAAATAAATAATTAATTAACAATTTACAAATAATATTTACTATTAATTAACCGTAACTAATAATTAAACATAAATCTTTATAGTAAATAATAATTATTAAATAATATTTAAAAGTTCATATTAAATAATAATAATTAATAATTAAATAGTAATAATTAATAAAAAGTTAATAATAACAATAATTAAATAAATAATACTTAGAACATAATAAATAAATATTAAATAATTAATAACTATTATTAAATAATAATAATAATAATTAATAATTAATTTGAAATATGAGATAATTCTTATTAATATTTAATATTTAATATTCATAAATTTTTGAAATAAAATTTCGAAATTTTAATAAAATTCAAAAATAATAAGTATTGAAATAAACTGAAAAATATTCATAAAATATCAAACAAAAATTTTGAAATTTTCATAAAATAAAAAAATAAAATTTCTATAAATTTAATTTTTTATAAAATATTCCAAATTTTAGAAAATTATAACGCCATTATAATTTCGGTCAGGTAAATAATATATTTATAATTTATTTATTTTAAAACATAATATTACATAATTTTGAGCATATTATTTTTGGAATGGAGATTTCGTAGCAATGTTCCTTGTAAATTCACACATATTATGCAGATAGCAATCCATAGCAACATACAAAAGCTAATCTCAACCATCAAACCACCATATTCAAATATCTTAACTATTTAGGTGCGGATGCTCAGTGTTTGCTCGAACTTTACCGCTAAAAAATTTATCCCATATTTTCATTTTGCCGCTGAAACATTTTCCCGAAGTTTTCTTCATTGAATTTTTCTCATCAAAATAGCACCCAAGCACCATCTCTCTCTTCCATCATTCAAAAAAAACAATCCTAGATCTAAAACAAAAATTCGGATCTATAGTTGCTATTCTCTGATGCTTAGAAATTGAAAAGAAGCTTTTCTGCTATGCTCCAAAGATCGATGCCGCTTGATGCTTCGCCTGGAGCTGCTCGTGAATCTGAGATCCCAAATCTTACTGTTTTGAGCCGTTGGTGTCAAATTTGGAAATGAAGGTGAGATGTCGAATATGAGATGATGAATCTGAGATGCTTCTCCCGGAGATGCTATTCGTGACGAAATAGGTAGATATGGATCTAATGGGGACCACTCGAGTGATGAAGCGAGAAGGTGGCTCTACAGGCTTGATATTAGATCGAAATATTTCAAAAGGAGCGTGGACAGTCTTCTGGAAGTTATGTGGACAGGCTTGATATCAGATCGACATATTTCAAGATGGAGGTACAACCTTGGACGGAAAAAGAATTTTGAACAGGTTTGTGATTCCTAGTCTTGGATTAAAATAATCCACACAAGCAGCAATTTGAAAGGAAGTTTTGGCTGAACAAACTACTATAACATTGGTTATTCCTGATAGCTAGAATATATAAGTCTGTGACATTAAATCTTAAACCAATATATATTATGTCCTTAATCAGTCACTTCATTTTATTTGTGTCTGGTAAACACACTAGATTTATTTGAACCACACTAAAATTTGGAAAAAGTGTTAAGGCAATGACAAATGAAATGGTGAATATTTTACATTTTCGAGATAACCTTGTGGATTATTTAGGATTAGGGTGGTTATTTGTTATAAAACATAGATATATTTTTTATTATAACCATCAATAGTACACTTATAATATATTCTTGTAGTGAAAGGTAGCAATAATCATTTTTCTAAGGAATATACCAACAAGGCATAACATGATTGATTTTACTGCCATGCTTACTGTTAGTGAAAACTATGATGAAGATAAATGCTATGTAGTTTAGTTGCATGAAGGATTCATTGTATAAACAGTGACTAACCATATTCCTCTGTGTTAAAATTTAAGAGCATTCTAATAATAATCTATAGCTAAGTGCACTGATTCATAATTTTGTGTTATTTGATTATGCGAATTGATTATTTGTCGTGAATGGATCATTGTTTGCTGAACTGATTTGTGTGTTAGGACTTGATTCACTAAACAACTAATTTTATTTTGTTTTAAGTTAAATGTTCACCATATGTTTATGTTCATTTTTTTAGGCTGCATATGAATTGCAAAAAATTTGAAGCCACACTGAATGAATAACGGTTAAATTAGCTTCCAAAGCAAGGAAATATTAAACCTTGAATTAGAAAATGATGGACAATATGCCATTCATCATACAAACTTGGACATATAAATGACTTTTGTCGTCACTTATTATCATTAATTTTTAACTTGTAGTTCTATGTTCTTACATGGATATGATACTAAATTAAACGATGCACATATACTTGGTCTTTGAAATTGAATACAGCATGGTCATGGTTTGAGTAGTAAATAGAAAACTGTAACTTTCACACATGAAATTACATTCATTTTCAACTTGCATTGCAAGAGCTTTTGGTTCCGCTCACAACATCGTTGCTGCTTCTCTTGATTTGCTAGGTACATCTGTACATGTTAATTAATCTAGATTGTTAGGCAGATTGATTTTTCTTCATATGCATACTAGTCATGTGTATACATATGTTAGGTATAATAATAAGTTTGTGCAGATATGGTATTGAACAAATACAAAGATGCAGGATCCAACTTGCGAGAACTAACGAGATATGGAGCAACGGTTTTGTTTGGAATTGATGCGAACTACATGCGACTTCACTATGATCTGAAGTTGCGAAAATTCGACAGAATTATATTCAATTTTCCTCACGCTGGTTTCAAAGGAAGTGAAAGCAGTCAGCATATGATCAAGTGTGCTTCCATCAGTCGCTTCTCCTGTTCATAAATATTACTATATTTGTTATGATTTTCTTTGATCGCGTTTTGACATATATGTTATAGTTTGCATAGGCAGCTAGTTTATGGGTTTTTCTACAATGCAAAATGTAGCTGCGATCAAATGGAGAAGTTCATGTTACGCATAAGGTTACAGATTCTTATTGCAAGTGGAATATTGAAGAACTTGCTAATTTGAGTTTTCTAGTCTTAGTGGAATTCGTTGATTTCGATATCATAGATTATCTAGGTTACCACAACAAAAGGGGAGATGGTGGTAGATGGGATAAATCTTTTCCACTAGGTCGCTGTGGAACCTTGGTTATTTTCACACATGAAAACTGTAACTTTCACATATACTTGGTTATAAAGGAATGTACTAGGTAAGGATTTAGGACCTTTAAGCTGCAAGGAACTTGACCTCCTCGAGAATCAGCTTGGTTCATCCCTAAAGCATGTCAAATCAACACAGGTATTGAAATGAATAACTATTACCTTTAATTTCTGGAAGTACCTGTAAGTATTGAGCTTATGTATTCATTGTTTATCAAGTTGCAGACCCAGCGATGCTTGACCAGCTCTCAGAGCTCCAAACAATTGTAACATACATCATATATAAATTCACTGAATATATGATTGTATATTCAATTGCTCATCAATTAGTTCTGATTTTGTTTGCTCATAAACTAATATGTGACATTAATTTTAGTTATTCAATTGCTCATCAATTAGTTCTGATTTCTACATCATAATATGTGTTTTGAAGGGTTCTATGATGGGGCCACATTGGAATCCAAAGGTAATGGAGATTGCTGTAGTCGTCCATGGTCAGGCATCGTCCAAATTGTGTGTCCAGAAGATCCATCTGGGTCGGAAAGCGAAGCTTACAAACGTAAAACACAAAGATTAGAGTCAAGGAAGGAGACATATTTATAGTGCCAAGATACCATCCAATGTCGCAAATATCTTACAACAATATCTCATTTGTATTTGTGGGATTCATGACAATGGTGAGACAAAATCAACCGCAGTTTTTGGTAGGCCAAAGGTCGGTGCTCTAGGATGTATGTGCTGTGGAATGAGTGAGGCAAAGGGATGATGGTTTGTATGATGATTGTTGGTTGTAGAGTTTGGTTGGACTGTGGTGGGAGATTGCTCGAAGCAGGTGGCAGGAGTTGTGTGATAAGGAGGTATTTAGAGGAGATGGTGTTGGTGTTCAGTACTATTGGACAAGCGGTTTGGAAGATTATTGCTTAGCACGGGGAATTTATCTCTTTTAGTTAGTACGTATCTATATTTATATTGGCGTATGTTATGGATTTAGTTTTATTTTGTAATAAAATTATGAATTCAAAAATGGTGTACAATTGAATTGTCTTAGCTTTTATTAAATGTGAATGGTTCACGTTGTTTCAAGTAATGTTAACGATTGTAGTTATTATTAGTGAAATATCGGTTTTAATTATAATGTTGTGAAATTTATGGTTAATGTCAGTTGTCGGAAGATGAATTGCAATTGTTGGCAGCAGTTGTAAAAATATTTATTGCAGCTGTCAATATCAGTTGTAAATGAATCTATTACAACTGCTAAAAGCAGTTGCAATTATTATTGTTGCAACTGCTATTAGCAGTTGCAAAAGAGACCTATTACAACTGTCAATGCAACAGTTACGATAGACTTTGTCGCAACTTTCAAAAGCAGTTGTAAAAAGCTTTTTTACAACTGCTCCTGCAACTGTCGGCGACAGTTGTAAAAATATTCAACTCTATTACAACTCTGGATATTAAGACTTGCGGCCGCCCGTTGTAATAGACCTATTACAACTATTTTTAGCAGTTGTGAAAATGTATTTTTGTTGTAGTGATAACAACTCAACATCTATATAAACAGGCCATATTTGTATGTAAAAGATACTCCGTATCTTGGAACGTTGTTGCATTAAGTGTTAACATTTAATAATACTAGTGTAATTTACAAGTTGATTTGGTGACTAGGCTCTGTCAAGAAATTTATATTAAAGATGATTAAAGCACATTTTGTATTTCAAAATATGTTTATGTATTTAATATATTCCATTCAAATTTTTAGGGTGCATATTTTTGCTTCATAAGAGAGTTTCAAAATAGGACTCGATATTTAAGAGCTTACAAGCATATGCAGTAACATCAACATGAGGTTTGGCAGTTCATTTTGAAGCTTAAAGTGTGAAACCATGTTGTTATTGTTATTGTAACCAGAGCTATATTTTCTGGGGTAGATTCAAGATGTAAATTTCTTTTGTTGTATGCAGAACTATATTTTCTGTGGTAGATTTACGATGTAAATTTCTTTTGTTGTATGCAGAACTATATTTTTTTGGTAGATTCAGGATGTAAATACTTTTAATGCGAATCATATGCTAGTTACATGTTGTAATCTGGAGTGTATACTATAAAATTGAAAGTCTGCTAACTAATATAGTAATCTTGACTAGATTGCTTTGTAGCTGATATAATAACAAATTAATAATTTAGTAATCAACAAATATATTAAAATATGACACATATCTGGGGGAATATTTGAAAATTTACAGGCACTATGTCATTTCTTAGTAACAAAACAACATCCATTAAATCTCACTTAAAAATTTATAAGAACTATGACATGAATGAAGGAAGTGTATTTTATATCTATAAACAATACATTTCATGAACGAATGTTATATTTACAACATCTATAAACGGAAAAAAAAGGATAATGGTGCTACTGCTAACAATTATGTCATTTTTGTTAATCACGCTCAAAATTTTAGAAGAATTTTTTCAGCGAGCAGTCGAAATTAACAAGAAAAAGCTTTCTATAGGTATGTATTCTGCAACCATGTATATTTTACATGCATTCTATAAGCTCATGATTTAACCACTTAAGCAAAACATACATGGTTGCTTAAATTTCAGAGCAAGCAACCGGCCAATAAATGCACATATCTGAGAAAGCTACACATAACTAGTTCACATTGTAATGAGCAACGACACACATTTCAATATAAGAAAATGATTTCATATGTTATTTTTTTCATATCAAGCAGACAGTATTGCAATAAATTATTATATGATAGATTCAGGAAGATAAGCTAATGCATATAAATTTCGTCATTAAATTGTTATCCGATGGATACTAACGCAAGAAAATAGTGCTAACATGCTAGTATTGCAATGAGTCAAAACAGAAATGCCTTTTGAATTCTTTTGCAGTGATCGAAGTATGTGTAACGACCCAATATTTTCAAAATATCAACTATTCATTTAACCATGCTTTCACACAAAACGATACTCACACATGTTTCTCATTCATTTGATGATTGAGCTTCTGATATACACGTTCCAAATAAATGTACACATATGAACAAATTAAATGGTGACAGTATTAGAAGGTTAAAAATTACCCCGCTATCAAAACCACTTCATCGTGATCAGTACGTGCATAATTTGCATTTAAATCAACTTCTTCTTCTGATAGACTTACGCCAATGGAAAAAGGTGGATTCTTGTAAAATTGATTATACTCTTCTTCATCTACCACGTCGTCGATCCCAACAATGCGTCTTTTTCCAGGAAGGACAACGGACCACTTATGATCAGCTGGGTCGGTGACATAAAAAAATTGTTTCACTTGAGATGCCAAGATGAGTGGATCGTTATCATGGCTCACTCGATCAAAGTCAACAAGTATGAATCCATGTTCATCCACTTGTACAACACGGTGGTTATCGGCCCATTTACATTGAAATAGAGGAATCGTGAAGTCCCTATATTCAAGTTCCCAAATATTCTCAATTACTCTGTAATATAACATTGTCCCATTTATTGGTTTGTTATCTTTAGCACTAGAAAATTCTCTTGAAGATGCTACGACACTTACTCCACTATTTTGGATTTTGCTCTTTTCATCCTGACGCTTCGTATGAAAGACATACCCATTAATAGCGTATACTTCATAAGAGCTAACTTGAAATTTAAGCCCATACGCCAACCATTTTATTGTATCAGAAACATTATGATTTGTTCGAGACAATTGAGACATTACCCTATCTTTAAACCATATGGCAAATGAGCGATTATGTTCATTTGTCAGCCATCTTTCGTTCTTTGAAAGATTTTGAGACTTTAGAATTGTCATGTGCTCTTCCAAGTAAGGATGAACCTCACTAAGGTGATGTAAAACAAGTAGGTGAGCTTTGTGAAACATATCATCACCAATTGACATCAATTTAAACCCAATTATGCCTTGATCGTCAAGTCGCCCTTCATGTCGAGACTTGCAAAGTCCAATAGGTTCAACGTCAGTTAGGTAATGAGTGACAAATTCAATAACTTCCTCGACTACAGTACCTTGTACGATACTAGCTTCAGGTCTATATCTATTCTTTGTTTTTCTTTTGAAAGTTCCCATGTGCATTTCGAATGGATACATATACCTCATAAAAACAGGACCGCAAATCTTGATTTCTCTTACCAAATGTACAACCAAATGCACCATAACATCAAAAAATGAAGGGGGAAAATACATCTCAAATTGACACAAGGTAACAATAACATCGGCTTGTTGATCATCCAACATATCAAGATCAATCACCTTACTACAAATTGCATTAAAAAATACAAAGCTTTGTAATAACATGTCTAACATGTTTAGGCAATATACCTCGAATAGCAACAGGCAACAAATGTTGCATTAACACACGACAGTCATGAGACTTCATGCCCATCAATTTCAAATGCTTCATTTATACACGACTGCTAATGTTCGAAGAATAACCTGATGGAACCTTGACACCACGAAGACACTCGCATAAACTAGTTTTCTCTTTTTGCACAATGTATAAAATGCAGGAGGCAAATAGATACGTTTACCTTTCTCCATTGGTGCTAACTCCTTTCGAATACCTATTTACAACATATCTTGTCTAGCATTCTCACCATCTTTTGTCTTACCAGGTATATTCAAGAGTGTTCCAATGATACTGTCACAAACATTTTTTTCTATATGTGTTACATCTAGACAATGCCTAACTTGTACATGTTTCCAATATGGAAGTTCCCAAAATATAGATTTTTTCTTCCACATGCCTTCTTGAAGAGGAAAGGCTTTGCCAAATACATTTTCAATATCCTTGATCCGTTCATATACATCATTTCCTGTTAATGGCAAACGAGCAACTCCGCTTTCTATCTCCCCATTGAAAGGTTTCTTCTTTCTACGATAAGGATGATTGAGAGGGAGAAATCTACGATGATGCATATACACATTTTTCTTGCAAAAATGCAAGCGCTCAACAGCCATGTCGTCTTGACAAATTGGGCATGCTCTAGAACTTTTTGCACTATATCCAGACAAGTTACCATATGCGGGAAAATCATTTATGGTACAAAGAAGCATGGCGCGTAATGTTAATTCACTTCTACTATATGCATCAAATAGCGCACACCTTTATCCCACAAAAGTTTTAGATCATCAATAAGAGGAGCTAGATAAACATCGTTGTCATTTCCTGGTTGTCGTGGTCCCGAAATCATAAGAGACAACATAATGTACTTGCGCTTCATACTCAAGTAAGGTGGAAGATGGTAAATCACCAAAAGAACTGCCCAAGTACTATGTTGACTGCTAAGATTGCCAAATGGATTTATGCCATCTGTGCAAAGACCAAGTCTGAGATTTCTTATTTCTTCGTAGAAACTAGAATACAGTTTATCAATATTTCTCCATTGCGGAGAATCGGCTGGATGCCTTAGTAATTCATCATCCTTCCTCACATCTGCATGCCATCTTAAGTTTTTTGCATTTTTTTTATTTGCAAATAAACGTTTATACCTTGGTATAATGGGCAAATACCATAAAACCTTTGCTGGAGGCCATTTCTTATCTGGGTCGTTATGAACATTTTCTCGCGACTTGTAGCGGGATAATCCACAGTTAGGGCACTCATGCAAGGTCTCATATTCATTTTGATACAATATACAATCATTTGGACATGCATGTATCTTTTTGTATCCTATGCCTGTAACGATCGAGATTTTTCGTTGCCGAAAAATCGAACCGTTAGGGTTTTAGAAGAAGAAAGAGGTAGAAGAAGAAAGAAAAGAAAGAGAGGAGAAAACAGAAAACAAGTAACAGAACGAGAAACAATAACAGAATCTCACAGTCGCAGCGGAACAACATATAATAGATAAATGAATATTCATTAAAACAAAAGAACTATACATTTTATACATTACATCACATTACATTACATCAATCAGAGTGTACAACAACAACAGCGGAAAAGAAATACTATATACAATAAATAATAGACTACGCTATCTGGCTCGCCTCCAGATCTGCACAGCAACTCCCGAATCCAGAATAACCTGATAACCTAACTCTAGACTGCCCGTGTGGAAAATAGTGGGCACCCAGAGTTTAGGAAAGGAACAATAAACTCCAGGTCAGTCATGTGACTGGTGTGAGAACTCAAAAACAGTTTATCTTTAAACAAGCAACAAGAAAATTTAAATTTAACTTTCGAAATTCGAAATGCTTTTTGGAAAAATGAAACTACCATAAGGCCTCCCGCCACACACACAATGCAAACGCAGAATTGGAGGAGATTTCTCCTTATGATAGTCAAAGATGCTTACTACGCGAAAATCAAATCATTTTTGATATTATTACTAGTGCATAGTGTAGAAAACAATTTCGAAAGTACAATATAAATCCTAGCCAGCATAGACATTCCGAACTATGCCTACTATAGCTACCATCCAAACAGTGGTGACCACCATAAGTGAATGGCAGGTAATACAACTAAAACCGTACAAGGCGCGTATTGGAGGAATGGATTTCCAACAAATGGTCAGGCTAAGGAACTTCCTACTGCCACATGGGATCGCCTCTGGCGGGACGTCCCGAGAAACTAACGTTACGGTTAGATCTCTGCCAACACAAGGCCGGGTTACCTCTGTAACTAGGTAACTACTACACGAATATGTCATCCCCCGGTCCTTTGGGACCTTTATCCGAGCGCTCGCAACAACACCACACACAGAAATATATATAGTGTATCAACATGAGTAAGCATCTGGGCTCCATACCATGATACCACCCTTTTCCAGAAGGAAATGACATACCCTAAAGGGCGCGACCCTCATAACCTTGCCGCATATTCCTGTTTCGACCATTTCCGGGGAGTGAGGTCCTGACGAAGTCTCGTCCACAAAGCTACGCTTTGTGCAACAAAGCCATGCTTTGGGTCCACAGATGACCAAAGCAATAATCACAAAGATAAATGATCAAACAAATGATCATATCCAAACGATCAACCAATGATCATCACACAGCAGCACTCAGCATGCCACATTACCAGATTGGGAAATATCGCTGATAACCTTCAACTACATAACCTCTGAGCTCGTACGTCTCAGAG
Source organism: Allium cepa (assembly GCA_030765085.1). Lineage (NCBI taxonomy): Eukaryota > Viridiplantae > Streptophyta > Magnoliopsida > Asparagales > Amaryllidaceae > Allium > Allium cepa. The sequence goes on along the minus strand of CM060929.1, from coordinate 83,625,607 downwards.
AAGGGTGTTAAGCTAAGAGAATAAATTCTCCGCCACCAACAGAAATGTATTTGAAAGAAATCTGCTCTATCTCTCAAAATGTAATGTCAGACACGTAACCATACAAGTCTGTTCCGGGTTCGAACAGAACCGAAGGCACTTCCAAAGAAGCCCTTGCAATCCGGGTATTCACAATCCCGATAAAATTTCCCATCACAAAGGAAATCTCCATATCGTAGCTAACGATGCGGAGACAATCGATAGGTCATCCTATCGTTTTCACAAATACCCGGTCTTCAACACCGGTCTTCAAATGCAATCCAAACGACGTATCGCATATTCGGAATGGGATATACGACACAAAGGTCCTCTCCCGGCTAAACCGAATAGCGAGCGCTTATCTTAAAAATAAGTGTGCATTCAATTCCAAACAAACACAATCAATACCATCCAAGGGTAAATATTGATAGTCGGTTATTTAACTATCAATAAAGATGCGCCACATCATCAGATTCCAAATAATTTTTCCAAAATTATTAAGTCCCAAAATATCTTTACAAGATATATATATATATACACCATTTACAAATAATTGCCCCAGTTATTTGTTTTACCAAAACCACTTCACGATAAAATTTTCCACACTTAACCAATTGAAAAACCAATTTTCAATTTACCTTTACCATTTGAAAACCAATTTTCAAATTACATTAACCATTTGCAAACCAATTTCAAATCACCTTAACCATTTGAAAACTAATTTCAAATCACCTTAACCATTTGAAAACTAATTTCAAATCACCTTAACCATTTGAAAACTAATTTCAAATCACCTTAACCATATATACCTTTTGAAACAAATTTCAAACCACCAAATAAATCTTTACCGATTTATTTTACTTACGTTCCAAATTCGTAAGTTATATTTTCATATTTAAAAAAAATAAATCAACATTTATTTTTTTAAACAAATTTCCCTTCATATATATAAATTCCAAAGTGGATTTAAATTCCAAGCATCTACTAGCATACGATTCCCAAATCGATTTCAAGTTATTTGCTTTCAATTACCTTAAAGGTGAATTCACAAAAACCGTTCCATTTCATATTAGAAAACCATTCCCATGCTTATTTTAAAAATAAGTAATTCACAAATTTATTTATTTTCAACAATTTGGAAATATTCAATATACTTAAGTTACCGTTAAGTATTTTATTCCATTCTCTTTAAGAAAACATTCTTTTATTCACATTTATTTGGGTTAAAAACGAATGTTGCGTAAAACATCGTTACGACAACCCAAAAACACTAGTATATGGATTTGAAATTAAAAATAGATATATAAACCCAATACTATACAAATTATCCGCTTCTGTTTCTCGAAAACGTCTATTTCAACAATCAATGTTGAAATCTATGTTTTCAATACTCAATACATTTTAAAACACCTTTAATTCGTTTTAAATTCCATTTAAAACATTCCTTTCCCAAAAACAAACCCATTTTATTTAATAATCTATTCAATATTCAAAATAGTGAATATAGCCCACTTAACAAATTCCCATATTTCAATTTATCAAATTCGATGAATTTCAAATTTATAAACATAGTTTATAAATTCCATTTCTATTATAAACCCCAATTTTATAAATTCCTTTATTAATCCGATGCAATTTACATAACCCAATTTCATACCCAAAAGCCATATTGTAAGTTAAATACTTATAATATTATTTATTTACCAAATCGTTCCTTTGAACTTCACCAATTTAAAATCTTATCACTTACAAGATTTCTTTATGGTTTATAATAATTTCAACTAATGAAATCTTCATTTATTAACAATTTCTATAAAATTCCCCTTTTTAATGCCCAAATCCATTTCTATAAGTTAATAACTTATAAACTTAAAATTTCCAATAACCATTCGTTTTATAAATTTCACATTTATTAATCTATAAATCCTAGTGAAATTCATGTTATACATCAACTTAACACTTTATAAATTTATTCTATAACTTCAATAATTTTTATTTAAAAAACATCCATTTATAAAATCCTTTATATAAACCATTAATAATAATAACTCCCCAAAAAACCAAATTTAACTATTTTATAAAAACCTATTATTGTTAAAAATTTCTTTTAAGTTATATTTTATAAAAATATAAATTTTTAAAACATAAAATTTTATCCATCTATTTATTTTAAAATTTAATCAATTCAAATTTTTTTTTTATAAACCATATTCTTTGAGAAATCACTTTTAAACCCCTTTTTAATTCAAAACTGTTATTTTTAATTTTAAAAAAAATTAGAATCCGATGATGCAACAACATCAGATGGTCAATCACGGGAATTAGTGTCATATATCAATATGATTATCAACAATCAACATAATATTCATAAACAGATAAATATGTGAGGAATCCAGTTGGATCCCTCCAACCTGTTTCCCTGCACCCACAGACGTTAGCACAATACCAATTCCACTTCGAGGTGGAATATCGCGGTATATGGGATTTTATAAATATTCCGCTTAATAGGCGGCGCAATAGGGTCTCATCCGCTATACGAGGCGGGAAATCAAATCCAATATATACATATGCCAATATATATATATTGCTATATATAATATATATCCTATTATATCTACTAGCACAATCAATCAACAATTATCAATCAATATTAACTATTCAAAATTTTAAACAAAACCTTTCGATTGAGTGAGGAGTTCTCACCTTGATTTTATTTCCGTTTTTCGCGTTCGTTTCGAATAAAATTAAACGAACGTTTAATTTTACCCAAAATTCGAACGAGCTCCAATCGACTCCAAACCAATTGCATTGCGAAGAGCACGCGAATACGATTCCAACGCAAAAAATCTCGTTCGAATCCGACCTCGCATGCAAAAGATATCACGTTTTAAAGTTGCATGATTTGAATTTTGAATTTAAACAAAAAAAATAAAAGAAACAACATCTCACCCTCAAACGCATGTGGCCCCCACTCCCTTACTCACCTTCTCTTCACGCACACGGCCTCTCTCTCCAGGTAAAAAAAAACGCACACCAAAACCCATAAGCACAAATCTAGGGCTTGAATTCGCGACCACCACACTCGCCTATGCATCGATCAGAGAGCGCCACCTTGTAGCCTATGACAAGAGCCACCTTCGGCCAGAGCTAGGCCAAGCTCGGCCTTGCCATTGCTGAGATACAGCCCCATGAACGTGCGCCCTTCAAATCCCCTTTGCCGTTGATTCGTGAAGCTATTCGCGATCTTGACCGTTGATATGATAGATCTTGACGTCCTCTACGAGTTTGTAGTTGAAGACATTTCGTAATTCCTTACGGATTTGAAGAAAATTGGAGAGGAAGAAGTGAAATTCGCAGCCATTGATGATAGGGCCGGCGGCTGGAGCAAATAGGCTAGGGTTTCCTCGAAAAACGTGAATTTATAAGCATTTTTAATAATATTTTAATATTAAAGTCATTTTAAAGCAACTTTTTCAAACAATCTCTAAACAACGCGTGCCGACAGGCGATCCTAAGGTTTTTCCGCATTCCGGACACAATGGAACAGGTTTCGTAAGCTAATTCGGAAGTATGTGTGAGATACGACTATAAACGCTCAATTTAAACTTAAACCGATTTAAACGATTTCTAGGCGTTTTGGCTTGTACCGGACAAACGGCAAATCCAAACGACTTGAAATTTGAAATCTTACAATAATATCACATTACGGATCCGATGAAACTGGTTTCGTCGAAATCCGAGACCGTTTGAAAAATGGCTATTTTAACTCGCTAAATTAATATTAAAACGATATTGATGCGTTTCGAGCTGCCACGGTCAAACGACAACTCCGATTGCTACGAAAATTGAAATCCGATAATAATTAACTATTACGGATCCAATGGAACTTGTTTCGTTCAATTCCGAGACTGTTCAAAAATTGGCTATTTTTCAGTCGATAATTAAATATTAAAATATTCAATTTTTACAAATTAACTCCAAATTCAATTTTACAAGTTCCAAAATATTTCTATAACTTCAATATGATAAAATAAAATTTCCCAAATCATTTTCAATCATATTTAACCCAATATCTAACTATTTGTGGAATTTCACTATTAAATAAATCGATTTAATTGTCCAATTAAATCCAAATATTCAAGAAATAAATTATTTAACTTAAAATTTTCACTTATAAATATTTAAAATTAATTAAATACTCAAATTTAAATTACTAAAAATTCTGGGTCGTTACAATCTTCCCCCCTTAAAAGAATTTCGTCCCGAAATTACAAGTTAAGGAGAATGATCCAAAGCTAATCAGTTTTATTAACTTTCTAACCTAAATATTTTTATTAAAGATTCACTATTATTTCAATTAGCTTTCCAACTCCAATTATAAGTTTCAAACAACATTGTTTATTTGACAATTCAAATTTAAATTTAAATTCAAATTCCCAAACTTTCAAAATTTCTCAAAAATTTTTCTAACACCCGAAATTTTCGAAAAAATTTCGCCAGAGTCTCCTTTGCGCGGCTAGATCGGTGCGACTACAAAACGGCTCTACGGCCCCTCAGAATCAAAAAGAAAAGAGAAAGCCAAGTGGCTAGAGAAGGAAATCATCAAATCTCATATAAAAACTGAAATACGTACCTTTTTGTCGAGCGTTACAAATTTTTTTAACTTTGAAATCAAAATCCCAATTCCTTTATAACCTGTATATCCTGCTAGCATAATATCCAATTATAATATTCAAACCAATTTGCCAATTCAATTATAAAATTTCCAATACATGCTTCTTATACCACTTTTAGTTTACTATTAAAGTTGCATATTCATTTTCATTCAACTTTACATTCCAATTTTCGTTTGAATTCAATTACATAGCTTTCAATTTAGCAGATTCAATTTCGTTAACACTTAAGGAATTTTCATACAATCAACCAACAAGCAAATAACAACCAATGCACATCCAATACAACCAAATTTTATCCATTTTACTTACATTCAATTTGGTTCAACTGTTTTAATTCCAATTGGTTTAATATTCAATTGATTTTCATTCTATTATTCAACTATTTTCAAATGAATTTACACTTGCATGCATCATTTCATATCAACTTATTCATATTCTATTGATTAACATTCAATTCATACTTTAATTCAATTGCTAGTTCTTTTTACAAATAAAATTGAATTTCATTTATATAACTTAAGTTCACATCTTTAACAATTTCATTTACTCACTTTATTCATTTATTTTGATATTAACATCAATTCTTTCAACATTACTTAACTTGCATTCCATTTCAACTTTATTTACATCATTTAATTCACTTGATTATTTAACTTTGATACAAAGGTCAAAAAAATTTTTTTTTTTTTTTAACTTCACTTAAGTTATTCCATTTAACATCATTTGTTCAAATAAACTTAAGCTTTACTTATCAATTCAATTCGGATTTTAAATTCCAAAGTAAATCCTATTTAACTTTTACTTAAGTCAAATTCATATCAATATTCAAATTCATATTCCATTTTACTTAACTTAATTGTTTAACCACTTCAACAACTGGTTTCACTTACATTTTCCCATTCTATAAGTCATGCAACTTATTATTCAACTTCTAACTTATATTATAAGTTCAAAACTTATTTCGCTTATACTTATCAACTTCAAGTTGAATTTTAATTTCAAATTGATTTATTACAACAAAACTTCAATTTTTAATTCATTTTTGTAGCAAATCCATCACATAGAAACTCGAAAATGATACTGATGATGCTGCAGTCATCACCCTTATTATTTCCCAGTGACAATAGTGAAATCAATGCTAATTATTCTTTCAAAAAGTTTTCTTTTATTATTCATAAGTCACTTTTATAAACCTTTTACTTATATAATTTTTACTTCTTATATACATACATGATTATCTTACAATTGTAAATCATTATCAATTATAATTTCATCTTATGATTCATTGGTTTATACCATTATTCTTTTTACAATAGTTGCTTTTATTAGCTCATTCAAACAACTTTTAATTATTTTATATATATATATATATATCATTTACAACAACCAAGCAATCAATTATATACACACTTCAATAATTCTTGAAAAATTATTTTCTTTTTATATATAAAATATAATCGAGGTAAAATTATTTCATTTACCCAATTTAAAACAATATTGTGTCGAATTGTTCTATTCAAGTGTTTAGGAACCCCTTCGATTCAGTTTTCGAGGCTGCGCCGACGAAGGTTCATATACCACTCAATAAACCAATCATCACAATATAAAACAATTTTATATTCACTAACAAATACGCACTCATATCTATTATTACACTCACACTCATTCTAGAGTACTGCTGACTCTATCTCTAATGAGTAATACCCAACAGAGCAGGTTGTCGCTTAACCATATGCTCTGATACCAAATGTAACGATCGAGATTTTTCGTTGCCGAAAAATCGAACCGTTAGGGTTTTAGAAGAAGAAAGAGGTAGAAGAAGAAAGAAAAGAAAGAGAGGAGAAAACAGAAAACAAGTAACAGAACGAGAAACAATAACAGAATCTCACAGTCGCAGCGGAACAACATATAATAGATAAATGAATATTCATTAAAACAAAAGAACTATACATTTTATACATTACATCACATTACATTACATCAATCAGAGTGTACAACAACAACAGCGGAAAAGAAATACTATATACAATAAATAATAGACTACGCTATCTGGCTCGCCTCCAGATCTGCACAGCAACTCCCGAATCCAGAATAACCTGATAACCTAACTCTAGACTGCCCGTGTGGAAAATAGTGGGCACCCAGAGTTTAGGAAAGGAACAATAAACTCCAGGTCAGTCATGTGACTGGTGTGAGAACTCAAAAACAGTTTATCTTTAAACAAGCAACAAGAAAATTTAAATTTAACTTTCGAAATTCGAAATGCTTTTTGGAAAAATGAAACTACCATAAGGCCTCCCGCCACACACACAATGCAAACGCAGAATTGGAGGAGATTTCTCCTTATGATAGTCAAAGATGCTTACTACGCGAAAATCAAATCATTTTTGATATTATTACTAGTGCATAGTGTAGAAAACAATTTCGAAAGTACAATATAAATCCTAGCCAGCATAGACATTCCGAACTATGCCTACTATAGCTACCATCCAAACAGTGGTGACCACCATAAGTGAATGGCAGGTAATACAACTAAAACCGTACAAGGCGCGTATTGGAGGAATGGATTTCCAACAAATGGTCAGGCTAAGGAACTTCCTACTGCCACATGGGATCGCCTCTGGCGGGACGTCCCGAGAAACTAACGTTACGGTTAGATCTCTGCCAACACAAGGCCGGGTTACCTCTGTAACTAGGTAACTACTACACGAATATGTCATCCCCCGGTCCTTTGGGACCTTTATCCGAGCGCTCGCAACAACACCACACACAGAAATATATATAGTGTATCAACATGAGTAAGCATCTGGGCTCCATACCATGATACCACCCTTTTCCAGAAGGAAATGACATACCCTAAAGGGCGCGACCCTCATAACCTTGCCGCATATTCCTGTTTCGACCATTTCCGGGGAGTGAGGTCCTGACGAAGTCTCGTCCACAAAGCTACGCTTTGTGCAACAAAGCCATGCTTTGGGTCCACAGATGACCAAAGCAATAATCACAAAGATAAATGATCAAACAAATGATCATATCCAAACGATCAACCAATGATCATCACACAGCAGCACTCAGCATGCCACATTACCAGATTGGGAAATATCGCTGATAACCTTCAACTACATAACCTCTGAGCTCGTACGTCTCAGAGAAGGGTGTTAAGCTAAGAGAATAAATTCTCCGCCACCAACAGAAATGTATTTGAAAGAAATCTGCTCTATCTCTCAAAATGTAATGTCAGACACGTAACCATACAAGTCTGTTCCGGGTTCGAACAGAACCGAAGGCACTTCCAAAGAAGCCCTTGCAATCCGGGTATTCACAATCCCGATAAAATTTCCCATCACAAAGGAAATCTCCATATCGTAGCTAACGATGCGGAGACAATCGATAGGTCATCCTATCGTTTTCACAAATACCCGGTCTTCAACACCGGTCTTCAAATGCAATCCAAACGACGTATCGCATATTCGGAATGGGATATACGACACAAAGGTCCTCTCCCGGCTAAACCGAATAGCGAGCGCTTATCTTAAAAATAAGTGTGCATTCAATTCCAAACAAACACAATCAATACCATCCAAGGGTAAATATTGATAGTCGGTTATTTAACTATCAATAAAGATGCGCCACATCATCAGATTCCAAATAATTTTTCCAAAATTATTAAGTCCCAAAATATCTTTACAAGATATATATATATATACACCATTTACAAATAATTGCCCCAGTTATTTGTTTTACCAAAACCACTTCACGATAAAATTTTCCACACTTAACCAATTGAAAAACCAATTTTCAATTTACCTTTACCATTTGAAAACCAATTTTCAAATTACATTAACCATTTGCAAACCAATTTCAAATCACCTTAACCATTTGAAAACTAATTTCAAATCACCTTAACCATTTGAAAACTAATTTCAAATCACCTTAACCATTTGAAAACTAATTTCAAATCACCTTAACCATATATACCTTTTGAAACAAATTTCAAACCACCAAATAAATCTTTACCGATTTATTTTACTTACGTTCCAAATTCGTAAGTTATATTTTCATATTTAAAAAAAATAAATCAACATTTATTTTTTTAAACAAATTTCCCTTCATATATATAAATTCCAAAGTGGATTTAAATTCCAAGCATCTACTAGCATACGATTCCCAAATCGATTTCAAGTTATTTGCTTTCAATTACCTTAAAGGTGAATTCACAAAAACCGTTCCATTTCATATTAGAAAACCATTCCCATGCTTATTTTAAAAATAAGTAATTCACAAATTTATTTATTTTCAACAATTTGGAAATATTCAATATACTTAAGTTACCGTTAAGTATTTTATTCCATTCTCTTTAAGAAAACATTCTTTTATTCACATTTATTTGGGTTAAAAACGAATGTTGCGTAAAACATCGTTACGACAACCCAAAAACACTAGTATATGGATTTGAAATTAAAAATAGATATATAAACCCAATACTATACAAATTATCCGCTTCTGTTTCTCGAAAACGTCTATTTCAACAATCAATGTTGAAATCTATGTTTTCAATACTCAATACATTTTAAAACACCTTTAATTCGTTTTAAATTCCATTTAAAACATTCCTTTCCCAAAAACAAACCCATTTTATTTAATAATCTATTCAATATTCAAAATAGTGAATATAGCCCACTTAACAAATTCCCATATTTCAATTTATCAAATTCGATGAATTTCAAATTTATAAACATAGTTTATAAATTCCATTTCTATTATAAACCCCAATTTTATAAATTCCTTTATTAATCCGATGCAATTTACATAACCCAATTTCATACCCAAAAGCCATATTGTAAGTTAAATACTTATAATATTATTTATTTACCAAATCGTTCCTTTGAACTTCACCAATTTAAAATCTTATCACTTACAAGATTTCTTTATGGTTTATAATAATTTCAACTAATGAAATCTTCATTTATTAACAATTTCTATAAAATTCCCCTTTTTAATGCCCAAATCCATTTCTATAAGTTAATAACTTATAAACTTAAAATTTCCAATAACCATTCGTTTTATAAATTTCACATTTATTAATCTATAAATCCTAGTGAAATTCATGTTATACATCAACTTAACACTTTATAAATTTATTCTATAACTTCAATAATTTTTATTTAAAAAACATCCATTTATAAAATCCTTTATATAAACCATTAATAATAATAACTCCCCAAAAAACCAAATTTAACTATTTTATAAAAACCTATTATTGTTAAAAATTTCTTTTAAGTTATATTTTATAAAAATATAAATTTTTAAAACATAAAATTTTATCCATCTATTTATTTTAAAATTTAATCAATTCAAATTTTTTTTTTATAAACCATATTCTTTGAGAAATCACTTTTAAACCCCTTTTTAATTCAAAACTGTTATTTTTAATTTTAAAAAAAATTAGAATCCGATGATGCAACAACATCAGATGGTCAATCACGGGAATTAGTGTCATATATCAATATGATTATCAACAATCAACATAATATTCATAAACAGATAAATATGTGAGGAATCCAGTTGGATCCCTCCAACCTGTTTCCCTGCACCCACAGACGTTAGCACAATACCAATTCCACTTCGAGGTGGAATATCGCGGTATATGGGATTTTATAAATATTCCGCTTAATAGGCGGCGCAATAGGGTCTCATCCGCTATACGAGGCGGGAAATCAAATCCAATATATACATATGCCAATATATATATATTGCTATATATAATATATATCCTATTATATCTACTAGCACAATCAATCAACAATTATCAATCAATATTAACTATTCAAAATTTTAAACAAAACCTTTCGATTGAGTGAGGAGTTCTCACCTTGATTTTATTTCCGTTTTTCGCGTTCGTTTCGAATAAAATTAAACGAACGTTTAATTTTACCCAAAATTCGAACGAGCTCCAATCGACTCCAAACCAATTGCATTGCGAAGAGCACGCGAATACGATTCCAACGCAAAAAATCTCGTTCGAATCCGACCTCGCATGCAAAAGATATCACGTTTTAAAGTTGCATGATTTGAATTTTGAATTTAAACAAAAAAAATAAAAGAAACAACATCTCACCCTCAAACGCATGTGGCCCCCACTCCCTTACTCACCTTCTCTTCACGCACACGGCCTCTCTCTCCAGGTAAAAAAAAACGCACACCAAAACCCATAAGCACAAATCTAGGGCTTGAATTCGCGACCACCACACTCGCCTATGCATCGATCAGAGAGCGCCACCTTGTAGCCTATGACAAGAGCCACCTTCGGCCAGAGCTAGGCCAAGCTCGGCCTTGCCATTGCTGAGATACAGCCCCATGAACGTGCGCCCTTCAAATCCCCTTTGCCGTTGATTCGTGAAGCTATTCGCGATCTTGACCGTTGATATGATAGATCTTGACGTCCTCTACGAGTTTGTAGTTGAAGACATTTCGTAATTCCTTACGGATTTGAAGAAAATTGGAGAGGAAGAAGTGAAATTCGCAGCCATTGATGATAGGGCCGGCGGCTGGAGCAAATAGGCTAGGGTTTCCTCGAAAAACGTGAATTTATAAGCATTTTTAATAATATTTTAATATTAAAGTCATTTTAAAGCAACTTTTTCAAACAATCTCTAAACAACGCGTGCCGACAGGCGATCCTAAGGTTTTTCCGCATTCCGGACACAATGGAACAGGTTTCGTAAGCTAATTCGGAAGTATGTGTGAGATACGACTATAAACGCTCAATTTAAACTTAAACCGATTTAAACGATTTCTAGGCGTTTTGGCTTGTACCGGACAAACGGCAAATCCAAACGACTTGAAATTTGAAATCTTACAATAATATCACATTACGGATCCGATGAAACTGGTTTCGTCGAAATCCGAGACCGTTTGAAAAATGGCTATTTTAACTCGCTAAATTAATATTAAAACGATATTGATGCGTTTCGAGCTGCCACGGTCAAACGACAACTCCGATTGCTACGAAAATTGAAATCCGATAATAATTAACTATTACGGATCCAATGGAACTTGTTTCGTTCAATTCCGAGACTGTTCAAAAATTGGCTATTTTTCAGTCGATAATTAAATATTAAAATATTCAATTTTTACAAATTAACTCCAAATTCAATTTTACAAGTTCCAAAATATTTCTATAACTTCAATATGATAAAATAAAATTTCCCAAATCATTTTCAATCATATTTAACCCAATATCTAACTATTTGTGGAATTTCACTATTAAATAAATCGATTTAATTGTCCAATTAAATCCAAATATTCAAGAAATAAATTATTTAACTTAAAATTTTCACTTATAAATATTTAAAATTAATTAAATACTCAAATTTAAATTACTAAAAATTCTGGGTCGTTACAATGCCAATTGGGCACATAATTTTCTTTGCCTCGCAATTAGAAGTAGGAAGCTCGTTACCTTCCGGTAGCATGTCTTTCAAAAGTTAAAAATGATGTAAAACTTATATCGCTTCACCCGTGTTTTGCTTTTAAATTGAAAAGCTTGAGCACCGTAGACGATAATGTAAACTTAGCACAACCAGAATATAAAGGCTTCTCAGCATCAAGTAATATTTTTCGTACAATTTTGGCTCTTCCATCAAATGTTCTTGAACATCATCAAACATCTCATTAACATTGTTGATCTCATCAGTCTCATCATTTACCTCGTTATTCACGTTACCTTCCTGGTCATCCTGATCATTGCAAAGATTACTAGAACTAGGTGTACTAAGTGTGCTTTCACCATGCCATATCCACTGTGTATAATTTTGCTTGAACCCATACCGAATTATGTGATCCCTGATCTGATCTATGTTATGAAATCTCCTTCTATTCTGGCAACGTCTACAAGGGAAAAAAATTGTTTCTTCTCTTCTTGTTAATTGATCATTCAACGCACACTTGAATTATTGAATTATTGAAGACTTCTGATTATGGAAAAAACGAACCGTGACATCAAAAATCGACCGAGAAGCCAATGATAGTTCATCTCGAAGGATGGTCGATTTAACCTCCCAATAAAGCAAGTTCTGTTGAATGAATTTTCAGATAAGATCCCCTACGGAGGGGGGGTCCAGGGGGGGTGCCAACCCCCCAAGGTGGGGGTACGGGGGCAACGCCACCGCCTACGGTGTTCGACATGACCGGTCAGGTCGCAGGGGGCAGCGCCCCGACCAAAACGGTATACGACTTACCGACTTAACAAGGTTGCCGACTTAACAAGGTTGCCGACTTAATATGGTTAACGACTCAATAAGCTTAACGACTCAAGGATTGGACGACCTAAGAAGTGCCACGACTTAACGAGTTAAGGTTCAAGGCGACTTAGAGGAATGGAACGACTCAAGAGAGTTAATGGTTCATGAGACAGGCCGACTCAGTGGATCAACGACTCAAGAACTGTGCGACTCAAGGTCTTCACGACCTAACCATTCAAGGGCTGAACGACCTACGAGTTAAGGATCTACGAGTTAAAGAATCTACGTGTTAAAAGATCTACGAGTTAAGGCCACTACGAGTTAAAGACTCTACGAGTTAAAAGGTCTACGAGATAAGGATCTACGGCTTAAGGCCTCCACGAGTTAAAGAGTCTACGAGATAACAATCTTACGAGTTAGAAGATGGCGCAACAGGAAGTCTACGGCTCAAAAGATAAGTTGATCACGACCTAAGACTTGGAGACAAGTTCAACACCACGCTATAGTAAGAAGAATCGCTGACGACTTACGACCTATGATGAGTCATGTACGACTCATGCTAGCATAAAGGAAACTGCATTTGGTTAACTCGTGAACGACTTAGAACTTGTATCATTCATTCAGATGGGTGCATAACTCTGGGCCAAGCCATGAACCCAGTAAATCAGCCGCGACCTACCATGAGTCGTATACGAGTTACGACTCATCATGAGGCGTACACGAGTTACGACTCATCGTGAGTCGTATACGAGTTACGACCTAACTCCGAAGATGCCTATAAATACGCCCATAACTCCAACAGAAAGGGGACTTTTGGCTCATTCTCTTCAAGCGCCGTTACTCTGCTGCATTCCAAACCAATCCAACACTTAAAGCTCTCAAGACACGAAGAACGCTACAAATAACTTCGAGAAAAGATCACACACATCCAACATGGATTTGAAGACTCTAATCTCCATTGAAGTTTAGGCTACTTGTTCTAAGTGACTTGTAATTCAAAGTGTATTGTACTTGGAAAGAATTGTATCAGCTTGTAACGAGATCATCAATAAAAGTACTTAAAGTGGACGTAGGCTATACCCTTAAGCCGAACCACTATAAAATTGTTGTTGTTTACCGCTTTTCCGCTATTATCTGCTTGTAATCTGTTCCCGAGTTATCGGGTGGTGCTTTCACAACTATAACTCATACACCGGGGTGTTAGCGTTCAAATTTTAGCGTTAACATTTTTGGTGCTTTCACTAAGAATTGAACTCAGGCGAGTTATCATCATTGCTTCACAGAGGTTTGTAGAGAGAATTTCCTTGAAAACCAGAAGTCTATCCGAGATTATGGCTCCTGGAAGGAATAGTAGATCTGTCAGATCTGGGAATATTCAAGAGGGAACCTCCGCTTCCCCTATATCGAATCAAGCCACTCCAGCTGTCGGAGTTACAAAGCCAGAGCTGGATGCTGCAATTTTAGGGCTGAACCAACAAATCAATGCCCAAAATGCACAATTTGAGGCTCAGAATGCCCAGAATGCCCTAATTCTGAATAGGTTGAACGATTTGCTTGGGGCAAACCGCCAACCGGCAGATAATGAAAGGAATTTGGCTGGCAACATTCGTGATGCTGAAGAAAGAAATGCTCCTGAAAGAGCTGCTAGCCCCTTTGAACGAACACTTCCAAAGGTTGGTGGATCTAGGACTCGACATGATGAGGAGTATCTTTCTGGAATGGTCCGACAAATTATGAAAGAAAGCATGCAAAGGCAAGAGGATGAAAATGATTGGGGATTTGCCCCGAGTAAGACACCGTTCACCGAAAAAATCTTAAAGGCAGAGTTTCCCAAGAAATTTGTACCTCCTACCATCCCATCTTATCGAGGGACAAGTGACCCTAACCAATTCCTTTACAAGTACGATTGGCATATGACCGGGGCAAGAGCAACAGATGAGATCAAGTGCCGTTACTTTCCGGTATACTTAGAGGGAGCGGCTTTACTTTGGTTCACAAAGCTGCCAGTTAGATCCGTGGATCAATTCTCTGACTTAACACGAAAGTTCAAGGATCAGTTCAGGCTATATGCTACAAAAGCCAAGAATATAATGTCTCTCTCTAGTCTAGAACAAAACCCCGGAGAATCTACCAGATCATCCTTAAATCGTTTCAATATAGCCCTAGCTGAAGTCGAGAACGCAGAGCCAAGGATGGTTTTGACTTATCTAATGCGGGCTATCGATAAATCGAGTGAATTTGGTAAATGGCTAAAAATGAAGGAGCCAAACTCACTTGAGAAATTCTATAAGAAGGCTGATGAATTTATGCGTTTGGAAAGCTTTCCTGCGACTTCAAGAGCAATCGAGGCCAAAATTTTGAATGTCGGTGTTACTTCTGATAAAAGAGAATCTAGAGGACAGAAGAGGAAGAACGATGGTGGAAAAAAGCAAAGAGACTTGAAGAAAGCTCGCCGCTTTAAACCTTCAGACTTTACTCTCTTAACTGATACTCTGGAGAACATCTTTCTCGCAACCAAGGATGCTTTTGATTATCCTAAGCCACCTGAGTTGAAGGTTGGGAAAAATGCTATGCATAATGGGAGGTTCTGTCAATTCCACAACCAACCTGGTCATGACACCAACGAATGTCGTCATTTAAGGAATTTGATTGAAGAACTATTGAGACAGAATAAACTCCAGCAATATGTCAAAAGAGACAGGAATGACCCATCCTCATCCACTCAGGGGAGCCCCTCACCCGGCAGACAGGAATCATGATAGGATGGAAGGATACGCTCATGCTCTAAGAAAAGTCCAGAAGGGAGAGAATGTTCCTGTTCTCACACCGGAGATTCGATCCCGAGAAGCTTGGGACAGCATGGAGTTGCATCCATGTTTTACTTTAAGGCTTTGTTACAAATTTGTAAAAGAATAATGGATTTATCATTCTCATATTAAAAGTCGTTGTAAAAACATTGCAAATGAAATATAGGAACTATAAATCTTGTGTTTTCTATTACTATAAAAGACCTGTTTCATTTCGATATGCCAAATATCTTGAATATATTGCTAAAATGTCGATTTAATATTGCAGGCAATCAAAGCAAAGCTTACCTAGTCAGCACATCGCAAAGCAAAGCGATTCCTATAAGTCATCGAGCAAATAAATGTCAAGCCAAAAAAGGTTCCAAATTGAATTCCTGCATAAGAAATGTTCCTCACGAACAGTTGATACAACCAAAAGGGCACCTTCCCAACGCGGAGGTTTCAGGCCCTCGCTAACCGACAAAGATCGTTTGTGCAAACAGACATCTAGTCGGGTAGTTTGGGTCTGCCCTATGGATTCACTTAACAATGAGGAGCATTTCTCTGGAAAAGAGACAAATAACTGGCAAAGAAAAGAACATGGCTGTGGAAATGATAACGAGGAATCACTAAGGAGCAGATGGTGAAGAGGCATGGGCAAGCAGACAGAAAACACACAAGCCCTCTTCGGAGGCACAAGTCCTCCAATGAGGAACGCTTCCCATGTTTGAAGCGCAAACTAAAGTCCTCCAATGAGGCACACTTCCCAAGTTTGAAGTACAAACTCAAGTACTCCAATGAGGCACGCTTCCCATGTTTGAAGCGCAAACTAAAGTCCTCCAATGAGGCACACTTCCCAAGTTTGAAGTACAAACTCAAGTCCTCCAATGAGGCACGCTTCCCATGTTTGAAGCGCAAACTAAAGTCCTCCAATGAGGCACCCTTCCCAAGTTTGAAGTACAAACTAAAGTCCTCCAATGAGGCACGCTTCCCATGTTTGAAGCACAAACTAAAGTCCTCCAATGAGGCACGCTTCGCATGTTTGAAGCTTAAACTAAAGCCGTACTCAAAGACACAACCCTTCAGAGGATAAAGACCTCTTCGGGGGCACATTTCACCGGAGATGAAGTGCAATCTCTGTGGAGGCCCACTCCTCCAGAGTTGAAATGTCAAATCAAAGCCCTCCAGCGAGGCGCAACAAAAAAAAAAAGGAGAAAAGGCTTCTCCAATACAAGGCGCACTCTACCAGAGCAAGAATAATATTTCCTCAAAAATGGAAAATTATTCTCTAAAGAAAGAGTGCATGCTTTCTCAAAATGGAAGAGTTATTCTCTAAAGTAAGAGTACAAGTCTTCTCAAAACAGAAGAATTGTCCACCAAAATCTCCGCAAAAATGGAGAATATTACAATAAGCTATGGTATCGGGACAATAAAATATCGCTATATTAGTCAAAGCAATACCCAAGCAAAAGACCACAAGCTCACCGCAGTATTATGCAAAGAAAATGAAAAACTTATATGAAAATGAGCAATAATTGCATTCTCAAATACAGACAAAATTCTGTACAAGTAGGAAGAATCATCTCATTCCATACTATAAAAAAAATTTCACACATTTGCAGGTCTCCTAGATGCAAGTTCCTCTGCGAAAGCTGGGGCACCTGAAGTCTCTGCTTGAAAATCAGGGGCATCATAAGGCCAAGTCAATCAAAAGAGGGAAAAAGGTCCGAATTAAGTGCAAAAATTCGTCTTTCAGCAGAAATTTAACACTCCTCTCTTTAACCGCCACAGCATTTAGTCTTTTAAAAATTGACTTATGACTGAAATATTCGGAAAGAGAAGGGAATGCTACAAAGTAAAGAACGAAATTAGCACTCAACAACTCGAATTCTGAAAATCTCAGAAGTGAAAAAATCCAGCTTGCTCCACTATTTCTTCTTATCAAGAAGACATTCTACATAAAGAACCGAGTATTCGAAAAATAAAGGTGCACGTTTCCTAAAAGCGTGTGAAGTGTTGTGCAAAGCTACTTGAATAACAAGCTAATAAAGTAATACTCGAAATAATACTGGTTGGCAAATATCTCAATTCAGAAAAATTCGAGGCTTGTTATTTGAAAATAAGTGCAGTATCAATGCAAATAGCAGTTATAACCGTGTAAATTTTTTGTTGATACTTCATTCAAGATAGTTGATTCGCAACACTTCATCAAATCCATACTAATTTACTTACCGTAAAATATCAGTTCTTTGATCTAATCCATCACTCGATATGGGCAATCGGTGATGAGTATATTCGCCCCATTTTTCCGCAAATGTTGCATTTAATAGGTTGTTAAAATAATCTATAAAGAGATGCAACAAGTTCTGGTCAAGTTCAAAAGGCTTCAGGACAAAACAAAGTAAAGCTGCCTAAGTACAAGCTCAGCAGCTCAATAAAGCACGAGTTAAGAAGAATCGAAGGACACGACCTAGTCCCTAGGCGTATACTTCGAGGGGCAAGTGTTAACTCTGCTTTTTCAGCAAGGCCGTGACATCCAAAATCGACCGAGAAGCCAATGATAGTTCATCTCGAAGGATGGTCGATTTAACCTCCCAATAAAGCAAGTTCTGTTGAATGAATTTTCAGATAAGATCCCCTACGGAGGGGGGGTCCAGGGGGGGTGCCAACCCCCCAAGGTGGGGGTGCGGGGGCAACGCCACCGCCTACGGTGTTTGACCTGACCGGTCAGGTCGCGGGGGCAGCGCCCCCGGCGGGGTGCGGGGCAGCGCCCCGACCAAAACGGTATACGACTTACCGACTTAACAAGGTTGCCGACTTAACAAGGTTGCCGACTTAATATGGTTAACGACTCAATAAGCTTAACGACTCAAGGATTGGACGACCTAAGAAGTGCCACGACTTAACGAGTTAAGGTTCAAGGCGACTTAGAGGAATGGAACGACTCAAGAGAGTTAACGGTTCATGAGACAGGCCGACTCAGTGGATCAACGACTCAAGAACTGTGCGACTCAAGGTCTTCACGACCTAACCATTCAAGGGCTGAACGACCTACGAGTTAAGGATCTACGAGTTAAAGAATCTACGAGTTAAAAGATCTACGAGTTAAGGCCACTACGAGTTAAAGACTCTACGAGTTAAAAGGTCTACGAGATAAGGATCTACGGCTTAAGGCCTCCACGAGTTAAAGAGTCTACGAGATAACAATCTTACGAGTTAGAAGATGGCGCGACAGGAAGTCTACGGCTCAAAAGATAAGTTGTTCACGACCTAAGACTTGGAGACAAGTTCAACACCACGCTATAGTAAGAAGAATCGCTGACGACTTACGACCTATGATGAGTCATGTACGACTCATGCTAGCATAAAGGAAACTGCATTTGGTTAACTCGTGAACGACTTAGAACTTGTATCATTCATTCAGATGGGTGCATAACTCTGGGCCAAGCCATGAACCCAGTAAATCAGCCGCGACCTACCATGAGTCGTATACGAGTTACGACTCATCATGAGGCGTACACGAGTTACGACTCATCGTGAGTCGTATACGAGTTACGACCTAACTCCGAAGATGCCTATGAATATGCCCATAACTCCAACAGAAAGGGGACTTTTGGCTCATTCTCTTCAAGCGCCGTTACTCTGCTGCATTCCAAACCAATCCAACACTTAAAGCTCTCAAGACACGAAGAACGCTACAAATAACTTCGAGAAAAGATCACACACATCCAACATGGATTTGAAGACTCTAATCTCCATTGAAGTTTAGGCTACTTGTTCTAAGTGACTTGTAATTCAAAGTGTATTGTACTTGGAAAGAATTGTATCAGCTTGTAACGAGATCATCAATAAAAGTACTTAAAGTGGACGTAGGCTATACCCTTAAGCCGAACCACTATAAAATTGTTGTTGTTTACCGCTTTTCCGCTATTATCTGCTTGTAATCTGTTCCCGAGTTATCGGGTGGTGCTTTCACAACTATAACTCATACACCGGGGTGTTAGCGTTCAAATTTTAGCGTTAACACATAGTAACTTAAGATGTTAAAGGATTGATAATTTTAAAAAATCATGCCATTCTTTTCTATAATAATTGTGTGTTTACTGAAATGTATGTATGTGTGTGTGTATATATCATAATATATTTTTTCATTTCAAGCTGAATTGCTTCAACGTAATGATTACAACATTATCACATGAGCACTAGACCATGTTTTCATTTGCAATCAGCTTATATTTCAACCTTTTCAACGTAATTGATTTTCTAGTTATCTATTTTTGATTTCTAGATTTTATGAATTGTTGTTTTGAATTCAATTGTGAATTTAAAAGTTGATTTTGATGGAGTTTGATGTGATTTCTTCATTAATTATGTCGATTTCTTATGTTGAATAGTCTCATTCGAGATTATTATTATTTTGATTTATGTTGTTTAGGATGCATTCACTTCTAAGAATAAATTAGACTGATCCGTTTATTATTTTCTTTTTGATAATACTCGGGTCAGACCGATTTATTTTAGGGTAATCTCTATCTCTGATTTAGTAGCAGCTTCAGCTTTTGGGACTCGCATCATCTTTTGTCTAGCCTTCGGGGAGTTCTTTTGGTTATTTGACTCCCATCTTATGTATGTTGGTGTATATGTATATGTGCATTTGGTTATTGTGAACTATCTATTGTTGTAGCATGTATTCCAGACTTGTCTTCCGCTATATATCTGATATTTCTGTTCTGCTGCGATTATACTATCAGTGTTGTTGATATTATGAGTTGTTCTGGATATTTCTTTAGCCACCGTAGTTTCATTTTAGATTTGGATTGAATATATACCTTTGGATTAATTTATACAACTCCTATCGATGTAATCAATACTTGTCTAAGGCATAACCTACGGTTTGTCGCTTCTAAGAAGCCTTATTCTTCGCAATAGCAGACGTTATTCCTTATAATAAATCTTTGTAATTGTGAGTATAGAGGTGGGGCGTCAGAGCTTGGTATCAGAGCTGAAATTCAGAACAAATTATAATATACACAGAACAGAAACAGAATGGAACATGTGTTACAACTATTTGGGTGTTTATTCGTTCCTTTCTAATCTATTCTTTTCACTTTAACATGTGGAGTACGTCGAGGAATAAATTATATATTCAGTAGTATTCCATTTGTTAAACTTCTTATCATTGTGTATTGTTTTAACTGATCTTTACCTTCTCCTGTCTCTCAGCCTATGGCTGGAAAAGGTAGAGGGAAGCGTTCTTATGCAGGCCCGTCTAGTAGTTCTCATTCGGACGGTGTCTATATGTCAGCTGTTCAGTTTATGGAGCTATTTCGAGGTATACAGCCTCCTGTTGCTACTCCCGCAGCTCCTGCTCAGAAGCCTGCCTTCGCTCGCTGTGTAGTGACTATTCTCACCTTGGAGTTCAGCCTTTCAAGGGATCGAAAAGTTTTATGGAGGTTCAGACTTGGTTGCGCACTTGTGAGCGCATATTTTCTCGGATGGATCTTTCAGATCATCATCGCGTTCTCGTAGCATCTAGTATGTTGCAAGAGCATGCACTTGATTGGTACGTGCCCTTTATTTCGGAAGTTGATGAGTCCACTCTCTCTTGGGTTCAGTTTAAGGAACGATTCGAATTTAAGTTCGTTCCTGAATCGGAAAAAGCTAATCTTGCTTGTAGTTTCCTTGAGTTGAAGCAAGGAAAGTCCTCCGTTTCTGATTATGTTGCATCTTTCGAGGCCTTGTCCAAATACGGAGTTGAGTTCATTAACACTCCGCGTAAGAAGAATCTTCATTTTGTTGATGGTTTGAAGATGTATTTGAAGAAAGTTCTTTTTCTTCAGCTTAAGCTCTCTTTTGAGGAGCTTTGTTTATTCGGCTCTTTGTCTTGAAGCTGTTGAAAAGGAACATGATAGTGGTGATGATTTTGATGTTTCTAAGAACCCCAACAAGAAGAGGTTTCCATTTCGTAAGCCTAATTCTAATCAGAAGAAGAAGAAGCAAGCTACCTCTAGTTCTCTGCCTAGTAGTGCACCTTCTATTCAGAGGGCGTGCTATAGTTGTGGTTCGTTGGATCATCTTCTTCGTAGCGGTCCTAAGCCTCGCATTTGCCGTTATTGCAAGAAGTAAGGTCATTGGGTTTTTGATTGTCCTATTGCTCCTAAGAGTTTCAAACCGGGGAAGCTTTATGTTGTTAAAGCTTCGGGTGATTCTTCTCAGCCCAAAGGTATTACTCCTTCTGTTTTGGAAGTTTTTATTTTATTTCATGGCCGTTCTATTAGAGTTCTTTTCGATATAGGTGCATCACATTAATTCATGTCGAAGGAGCTTGTTGATATTATTCCTTTGGATGTTATTAATCTTTGCGACCCTTTGAGGATCCACTAGTACAAAACAGATCAGTTGCTTCGCCTCATTTGTGTCGGTTGTCCATAAAACCGTCACAAATAGTGTAATTTGTGTCGGTTGTTTGTTAACAACAGAAACTATTGACTTATGGGTAAGAAGAAAATGTTAAAAATGTAATTTGCATCTGTTGTTCTTAAGAAACCGACACAATTGAAGGGAAGGATCTACTCGTGTCGGTTGTTTGAACAACCGACACAATTAAATACAATAGCATCGGTTGTCCAAAAACTGACACAATAGGCACACAACTTTTCACACCAAATCCATTTCAGCCGCCATATCTTTTCCCGCGAACCCTTAATTTTAGAGGAAAAATTTATCCATTACGTACCCGACCCGTCTCCTTCTTTTCTTCTTCGTAAAAAAAAGAGAAAACAGCAATCGTTTTTATTCCTTCTTCTCTCTAGCCATAGTACTACCGTTCTCCCTAGCAAAAAAAAGAGAAAACAACAATCGCTTTTATTCCGTCTCCTTATGCTTCTCTCTCTTCTGAACTAAAGTCGAGTGATTGAAGAGTTTGCGCTGCGATTTCGTTTACTTCTAGATCAAGATTTTCGATCTTTTAGGTATGCCTTATTGAATTATTGAAGACTTTGGTTTTTTCGATTTGCGATTTTTGGTTTTTTGGTTGAATTTATGAATTATTGAATTATTGAAGACTTCTAATTATGGAAAAAACGAACAAGTGCAAACTTGCTAGGATTACATAGTAACTTAAGATGTTAAAGGATTGATAATTTTAAAAAATCATGCCATTCTTTTCTATAAATAATTGTGTGTTTACTGAAATGTATGTATGTGTGTGTGTATATATCATAATATATTTTTTCATTTCGAGCTGAATTGCTTCAACGTAATGATTACAGCATTTTCACATGAGCACTAGACCATGTTTTCATTTGCAATCAGCCTATATTTCAACCTTTTCTGTCCATTTTTGCTTAACTGTGTAGAAGAACAGGATCCTTTGTCGAAGAACACCAATACTGAGTGATAACTGAGTTATAAACTATCCATGTTAGCAGTAGAAACTTGTCAATATATAAAAATAACCTCCTTAAGAACACCATAACTGAGTAATAACTGAGTTAGTTGCATTTGTTTTATGCGTTTCTTAGAAAAAAAGAAAGAAAAAAATTATTTATATTGAACATGCTCAAACAACTCATTTGATTTCTCTTTTGTCTCTATTACAAACTTTTGTTAGCACTCTATCTTTACATTTTTATTGCCGCCACTATTCACTGCATTTTTTATCACTGCATTACATTTTTCATCTACTCTGTTCAGTTATTTTTCCTGAACATTCCCCTAGGTGTTGTTTTCCAGATTTTGGAAAGTGGTCAATGCATGTCAAAAAAGCAAGCAAAAACCAAATAGCATCATTTAAAATGATAATATGTTTTCTATGAAATTTAGATTCTCAGTTTATATTTTTCAAATTTGTTTACACCTTTATGTGCTATCCAATGCCTATAGAACTGCAATCTGCAAGACAAATCAAGGGGCATTCAAGGATACTCATCTTGAAGACTTGATAGCCCCTGTTCTCAAGGTATTATTTTATTATTTGGAACATTTCAGTCATTCTGCCAACATAATATCTACTTTAATTTATTTATATAATATTTATTCGGTTTTTTACTTCATTGGAAATTAATTATTGGTAATGGTGCTTTACTATACTGAAACAAAAAAATTGATCATGATGCCAAATACCAGTTCATTTGACTAGTGGTTATTGTTTGACCACTGGTTAATCATACAGTAATAAACTAATCCACTTCCAGCATTGTTTAGTAGTGCACTGAAAAGCATATATTGCAGTGATCTATTGTATATTTAAATAAGTATTGTAATAAGTGTGGCTGCTAACCTAAGTCCATGTGAGAATTGCGTGAGCTATATTAATTTGAATCATGAATTCAGGCATTGTTTATCAACTAGCTTATGTGGGTGAGAACAATGAGTGCATTATTGTTCAAGTTCACATATTGTCACATCTTTTTACATATCTAAGACATGTTGTTGGAATTATGTCTAATTGGAGTATTACATATATTATAACGCCAAGCTGAAAATATGGGAAGTTAACATCACTCAATAAATTACATAGATGTCTAAGATAATTTATAATATAGTTTATATAACTGATTAGAAACCAAATATTCATGGGGACTGTTATAATTTTGTATGTTATTTCCTATTTATTTTTTGGAAATTGGGTAATGTTCGCATCACTTTTATGCAAAATTTGCATTTGTACATTGCATTTGTGAAAAGCTATCATCCAATTTTTTTAAGGCCAATGCCCCCTCCCTTTTAGGTTTGCACAACTTACTCCAAGAGATTTTACAATGTTTTACAGCCCACAAAAAGTCTGCTCATAAGCTATCATTTTCAAAAGAGTGGCCATAGGCATATGATATGTCATCATCCACTATAAGACCATGGGTGTGATAACAGTTTGTATAAGTTCTGCTCTCCCTACGATGGACAATAGTTTACTTTCCCAAGTATCAAATTTGCCCATGATTTTTTGAAATAAGCCATTACATTCTTATGCAAGTAATCTGATGAGAGTGGCACTCCTAAGTACAACTGCAAAATTTGCAAGATTGAGTGCTCGTTAAGATAGGTGCTACTGAAATAGACTTTTGTCTTCGTTTGATTAATATCCAAGCCTGATACCAATCCAATATGCGTTGTAATATCTCTAATAGTTGTTGCACTTTGTTCATTAGCTGTAGCAAACATCATAACTTTATCTACATACAGCAAATGTGAAATTACAGGCTGAATATTGCTAATTTGTGTGATATGCTTAGTTTTGATTGATGCCTCTAATTTCAAAGAAAAAATGTTCCATGGCTATATAAAACAAATAGGGTAAAAGTGGATCTTTGTGTCTTATACTCTTGTTTGAAGTTAAATATCCATGAGGCACCCTATCAATTTGAATAGAAAATGTAGGTGTAGATATGCATTGCTTATAACTTTGGAGGGATAAACATTCTAGAAAGAATTAAACATATAAACCCTCTATCTAACTTATAATATGCTCTCTGAAGATCATCTTTAATGTAAAAAAATTAATGCCTTTTAGTAGCAAAACATAAAAGTGGATCGATCCCAACAAATGGCGAGTTTTAGCTACGCCGCACGTGCATCAACATATGGTCGAAGCCTACCAAGTACTGTCAACATAATTTTGGCGCCCAACATATGACCCGAAGGTCCAAGATATGACCCGAAGGTCAAGTACTAGTATTTGACCCGAAGGTCCAACATATGACCCGAAGGTCCAACATAGTGGCTCGAAAGCACACAAAATCATCAAAATCATCAAACAACAATTATTTCAATTAACGAGTCCGGAGTTAACCGAAATAGTAAAAGTGTGGTTCCATACTCCGCACTTTTGCTAAATCGTTTAAATCTCTTCATCGTTTCCTTGAAAGTGCAAAATTGTGTATTTTATAAAAATACATTTCACGTTCTCAAACGAGCAAGTCCGGAATTAAGCGAATCAGTAAAAGTAAGGGTTCATAGTCCTCTATTTTGCTGAAGCGTTTAAATCGCTTCCTCATTCTTTTGAAAGCGCAAATTGCAAAATTTTTGGAAACAATTTCAATTTAAAACGATTTTTAAAACACATGATTAAAATAGCAACAACTATAGCAATTTCGACGAGGAAATTGCACTTCACAAAACACCGTAAAAACGGATACCAGGTCAGTGTCGTCGAATAACCGCTTGAAAATTCACATTAAAATTGACGATTACTGAAGTCAAAATGACCACAATATATATACGTCAAAATTTCATCAAAATAATTAACATCCAAATATTATACCGGTGTAAAATTCGTTATAAAAATAACGGTAACTAATTCTTCATCAAAACCAACATTGGTTCAAGGGAATCAATTGAACTCATGTATAAAGTGAGGGTGGAAAATGTTGATAATTGGCATTAACACATTCAAAAATATACCGAACACATTTAATATCACAATGCATGTGTAGGGGTGAAAAATGAACTGGCCTCAACATACTTTTCCCTTACAAGTATTGCTAAATGTAATATAGACTTGGGTACATATGCAAAAGTATAGCGCATGAAATTTTTTTCATGTAAGGGTATGCGTATGTACTAAAACGGAAATGTGCACATACACGTTAAACTGCAATGTTTCATGCAGTGGTGGTAAGGCATGCACCGAGGGGCGGCATATATGCATTGAGATTGTTGGCAATAAATTTATGCTTTTCTAAATTACTCACTGCTTTAAAACAAAACTGGTAACTATATATAGATGCACGCACTAAAATGATGTGAATTTAGAACCTGAACTTGACTTTCAAGTATTGAATTTAAAAAATATTCTACACCAACAGGCCTTGTAATAACAAAGAATGCAACTAGATGAGTTGACTGGACTATACTTCACGCAAGTACTAGAATTCACGCATGGACTATATTGAACTATACTAACGTGAGCAAACAAGAAAAATATACTTCATGCAAGTACTAGAAAATTATACTATACTTCACGCAAGTATTAGAATTCACGCAAGCCAATTCAACATACTAACGTGAGCAAACAAGAAAAATATGTTGAACTATAATTCACGCATGGACTAGTTATTGTAACCAGGTTTTTATATACAACACAAAACATTGTATATATAAAATGTTGATAAAACAACCTGGACATTATCATTGCACGCAATTTACTACCCTTGAAATCCAGGCGTTCAAAGCAAGCTAACCAAACTAATAAGGCATGCAAAGACTTCAGGAGTACAGAGCACCAATTTTTACTTTAGCATGCGAAGATAAAATATAGTGTGAAGTTGTGGTGCAAAAGCAGGAAGCAAGGATGTGAAAATCATAACAAAAGAGAATTCGAAAATCAAGAGAAAGCTCTGTTTCGCAACAAAGGCAGGGACTGGACGACATAAATTAGAGGTGTGAGCATTACTCAAATTACTTTGTTTCAAATGCAGCTTGAACAGGGGATTCCTATATTGGAGCTGCTGCCATTAATGACTTCTCAGAGCTCTGCTTGAAGAGAAGAAAAGTTTGCAGAGGAAAAAAAATTGTTATTCTCGGCATAAGTCAATACAATGGATGATGGCCATCTTTCAGGTACACATAGCATTTAATGCAAAAGTGTATTTTGAAATATTTTACACGGCATACAAGATAGCTACTGACATTTGCATTTTGATGATAAGAGATATAGTCAAAGTGTTCACTTCGTTTTATATTTCTCTTCATGCATTTACTCCGCTACCAGAACGTGAGCAAGTTTATATATCATGCAAATGATTTCAGAGGCAATGCACACACAGGTAACAAAGGTGTAGAATTTTGTTTACTAACTTTACCACATTATATTTTCAACAAATTTTGATTTAAAAATTCCTATTTAAAAAATTCACTTCGACAGTAATTTAAGAATCACGTTCGTTACAGATTTTAAAAATATTTATTACGACGGTAATAAAATCACGGTCGATACAGTGAGAACTTCTCACTCAATCGAATTTGTTTCGATTTAAATTTTAAATAGTTAGATTTAAAATTGCTTGATTGTGTTGATTGTATGCTTGGATGATAAATTATTATCTATCGTTTTGAAATAGACCCTATACGCCGTATATTAAGCGGAGGTTATTTATATAAACACATATACCGCGATATTCCATCTCGAAGTGGAATTGGCATTATATATGTACTTGGAGTTGATTTCCCGCATTATATAGCAGATGAGACCCTATTGCGCCGCATAATAGTGGATAATATTTTATAAAACCCATGTATCGCGATATCCCGTATTGAAACGGGATTGGTATTGTGCTAACATCTGTGGATGCAGGGAAACAGGTTCGGAGGGATTCAACTGGATTCCTCAACATATTGATTTATTTACAGATATTTGCGATATATTCTATTGTCATATTGCCATATAATGTTTGGATGCCGTGATTTTTATGTTTAGTGTTGTTGCACCATTGGGCCTATTTTTGGAGTTTTAAAAATGTTAAAATAACGATTTCGAATTTAAAAGGATTTTTAATCGATTTTTGAAAGTATACATTTTATTTGAATTTTGGAATTGATTCATTTTAAATAAATAAACGTTATAATTTTTATGTTATAAAAGTTAGGATTTTTGTGAAATATAACCGACATGTGATTTTTGAAATAAGCAGTTGATTAATTTGTAAAGTGGTTTAAAGTGAGATTTTTGAATTATTATAAACGGTTTATATAAAAGATTTATAAAATTGATATTTATAAATTAAAAATATTGGAATCATAAAACGAGTTTTATAAGTGTTAAAAAGAAGTATAAATGGATTTCATAAGTGCATGAAATTTATAGATCTATAAATTGTGAAGTTATTAAATGAATAGATTTTGCAAAATAAAAGATTTATAAGTAATTAATTTATAAATTGGATTTTGGCATTTAAATGAGATATAAATAGAATTTGTTAATTAAGGAATTTTATAAGTTGAAGTTTTTATAAAATATATATATAATGTGAATTTATAAACGTTGTTTTATAAATCTGAAACCAATTGAATTTGATAAGTAAATATGAAAGCTTATTAAGGAGATATATCCACGATTTTGGACAGTGGATAATCCTTTAAAATTAAATATGTAGAAGTGTTGAATTTGGTGAACGATTTATATTCACGATTTTGGGCAGTGAATAATATAGTAAAGAAATGTTTTGGGGAAGTGATATTTTAAATAGAATTAAAACGATTTAAAGATGTTTTAAAAGGTATTAAGTATCGAACCATAGATTTCAACATTTATTGTTGAAATACACGTTTTCGAGAAATAAAAAGAAAATGGTGGACTATAACACCGTTGTTATAGTAAATTATTTTTGAAAGAAAATGTTTTATATAGTATTGGGATTTATATATCTATCTTAATTACGAATCCCTATACTAGTGATTTTGGGCTGTCATGACGATGTTTTACGCAAGTTTTGACTCAAATGATTGAGTTTAAGAGAATGTTTTCCTTAAAGAATAAAAAATATACTTAATCGTGTTTTAAGTATATTGAATATTGTCTAAGTATTGAAAATAAATAAGTATGGAAAGGTTTTCCAATATGAAGTGAAATTTTTTGAGATTTTATCTTTTAAAGATAAATTGAAATGAATAAATATATGGAAGTGTTTCCGCATAAGGGAAATGTTTTGAAAATTTGTTTTCAAAAATTGTAAAGGTGAAAAGTGATCTGAAATTTGTTTTCAAATGGTTGAAGTATGAAAAATTACATCTTGTAAAGATATTTTTGGAAAATAAATAGTTCGGGAAATCATTTGGAATCTAATGATGTTGTGCATATCTATTGATAGTTAAATAACTGACTATCAATATTTACCTTTAAATGGGTATTTGTTCTGATTTGCTTGAATTTGAATGCTACACTTATTTTAAAATAAACGCTTGTTATTCGGTTTAGCCGGGAGAGGACCTTTGGGTCATGAATCCCATTGCGAATAGTGATACGTCGTAGTGGATAGCAATTGAAGACCGGTGTTGAAGACCGGATATTTATGAAAACGGAAGAATTACCGTCGAATGTCTCTGCATCGGCTGATCTCTGATATAGAGACTTTATCACCCTTTGTGATGGAAGTCCGATCGTGATTAGTGAATATCCGGATTGCAAGGGCTCCTTTGGAAGTGCCTTCGGTTCAGTTCAATCCCGGACCGGACTTGTATGGATGTGTGTCTGACGTTACAATTTGCGATGTAAAGCTGGTTTCTATCAAATATATTTCTGTTGGTGGCGGAGAATTTATTATTTTAGCTTAACACCCTTCTTTGAGACGTACAAGCTCAGAGGTTATGTAGTTGATGGTTACTAGTGATACATTCCCAATTTGGTAATGTGGCATACGAAGTGCTGCTGATCATTTGTTGATCACATCATAGCTTTTGTATAAAGCGTAGCTTTGTGGACGAGACTTCGTCGGACCTCACACCCCGGTAATGGTCAAAACAGGAAAGACGCGGCAAGGTTTTAGGGAGTAGCTCCCCTTAGTGTATGTCATTTCCTTCTGGATAGAAGTGGTATCATGGTATGGAGCCCAGATACTTACTTATGTGAATCTCGCAAATATATATGACCTTGTGATTGATGTTGGTTGAGGATCCTCGGATAAAGGTTGTCACAACCGGGGGATGGCATACGCGTGTCAGTAGCTACCTACTTTTGCAGAGGCAACCCGGCCTTGTGTTGGCATAGATCCAGTTAGGTTCTCGGGTCGTCTTTCCAAAGGCGTACCCATGTAGCAATGGGAAGTTCCTTGGCTTAACCATTTGTTGGAAATCCAAACTCCAACACGCACCTTGTACGATTTAGTTGTAGAACCTGCCATTTACTTATGGTGGTCACCACTGTTTAGATGGTTGCTATAGTAGGCATACGATACTGGTCGTATGTTGGCTAAGATTTATATTATACTTTCGAAATATTTTCCTGCACTGTGCACTTATAGTAACAATATCAAAGAAATTTTTCTACGTATCAAGCATGTTTGACCATCATAAGGAGAAATCTCCTCCGATTCTGCGTTTGCATTGTGTGTTTGTGCGGGAGGCCTTATGGTAGTTTCATTTTCTAAAAGGCATTGCGGATCTATTTTAAAAATATTTCTTTGTTTGTTTTTAAAGATAATCTGTTTAAGTTCTCACAAAAGTCCCATGACTGACCTGGAGTTTATTATTCCCTTCCTAAACTCTAGGTGCCCATCATTTTGCACATGGGCAACCTAGAGTCAGGTTACCAGGTCATTCTTGAATCAGGATGCCGTGGAGCTTAAGAGGCAAACTGGATGGCATGGCGTGTCAATCAATATAAAGTATTTCTTTTCCGTTGTTTGTTGTTGTACACTCTGATAATGTAATGTAATGTGATGTAATGTAATAACTGATATAGTTCTTTGTTTTAAAGATATTCATTTATCTATTATAGGTTGTTCCGCTGCGAATTGTGAGATTCTGATATTGTTTCTGTTGCTTCTTCTTTCTTTCTTCTTCTACCTCTTCTTCTTTAACCCTAACAATTCAATATTTCCGGCCTTCAATTTCTCAGCAGTTGATACAGTTGACGTATTAATGTCGATTTTCGGAAGTCGAAAATCCCGAACGTTACAACAAATAAACATGTCAGGGTTTTACCTTGCGATAGCTAAAAGATTTCTTATCAAAATCCTCTGATATTATAATAGGGTCTATCTAAAAATACTTATTAATATAGCCAAAATTGTTACATCTATTAAATTCTTGGTACTAGCCACAATCGTGGGTAATACAAACAAAACCGTAAAAGGCACGTAGGGAGAACGGATTTCCAACTAATGACTAGGCACTGGGGTACCACCTGTCATAGTACTTGGTCAATATCAGCGTACCGAGGAACCACCCTAACTCCCCTGCAACACAAGACCAGGACTACCCCTTACTGGATAATCTCGAGTAAGATCACCCAGCGGTTGGGATCAGCAACCCCCCGCTAAGCCGAAATAAAAAGGAACATCTAGACAGGGATGACCTCACCCTAATGGGTGCTACCCACTTAGCCTTGCTGCATAACCCCTGATTTTCAGTCATTCACGGCTGATGAGGCTCGAGGCTAAGCGTTACCTTTTTAGAACACATCTCTTAGAATGCTCATCGCCCACCTGACGATGTTCTGAAAGCATTCATCCGTACAAGTCCGTCCCGGGTTCGAACGGAACCGAAGGCACTATTCCTACTACATCCATTTTGGAAACGTCCTCAGGATTAGTAGCGACTAGCTCTTGCACTTCACTGCTCCATCTTCGAATCCAAACTCGTCTTCCTCACGAAAACGTACAAACCGGATCGAAGTGGTTTTCGAGAAATTAATCTCGATCCCGGTCTCTTCGAAACGATAGGCGCATTGGACAATATTGATAGTCGGTTATTTAACTATCAATTAACATTCACAACATCCATCAAATATAAATAATTTCACCAAATTATTTATTAATCTCAAAATATCTTCACAAGATATATTTCTATTTTCAACCCTTTTGAAAACCGTTTCAAACCACACTCTTCTCATGGCATAAATTCCCAACTATTTATTTCCACTGAAAACACCAAGTACAAAGCTTTAGATTTTAAAATAATTTAAAAAAACTTTATTCTAAAATATACTTTAACATTTAAATTGAAATCTGCTTCAATACTTTATTAAAAATATATTGTAACGACCTGCAAAATCCGTACCCCTTAAGTCGACACTGTTCTCCAACAATCAACTCAAGATGAACGGAAATACGAACCATTAGGGTTAAAGAATAAGAGGTAGCAGAAGATGGAAAACAACATCAGAATCTAACGATCGCAGCGGAATAAAATATAATAGATAAATCACAGATCTTTACACCAAAAGAAAACTATATCTGTTTTATACATACATCACCAGAATACATCATCAGAGTTCAATGACATCAATAACATAAAATCTGGACAGTCGTATAAACTTATCCTCAAAACTGAATACACAGCAGAATAACAATCAAGTACAAAAGTACGCATCGCCATCCAACTCGTCTCCTGAGCTCCACCGCATCCTTTCCTGTAATCTATAATACTCGGTCTGACCCGAGCATTATAATTAAATAACACCCGAGTCAGTCTGGAATACCAGTGTGAGAAAACCACACTCAAATTGATTATTAAAGTTTCAAAATCCTTTTGAAAACAAAAGCATCCCGTAAGACCAAGCCACAAATAAACATGTCGGGTTTTTACCTTACGATAGCTAAAACACCTTTTATCGAAATCCTCGGATATTATAATATCGCCTATATACAAATACTTATTCAAATAGCCAAAATTGTTACAAGATTAAATTCCAGCTACTAGCCACAAAGTGGGTAATACAAACAAAACTCGTAAAAGGCACATAGGGAGAATGGATTTCCAACTAATGACTAGGCACTGGGGTACCACCCATCACAGTACGTGGCCTAGATCACCGTACGAGGAGCCACCCTAACTCCCCTGCAACACAAGACCGGTACCATCCCTTACTGGACAGTCCCGAGTAAGATCACCCCGCGGTTGGGATCAGCAACCGCCCACTATGTCGAAATAAAAAGGAACATCTAGACAGGGATGACCTCACCCTAATGGGTGCTACCCTCTTAGCCTTGCTGCATAACCCCTTATTTTCAGTCATTCCTGGTTGATGAGGCTGGAGGCTAAGCGTTACCTTTTTAGAACATATCCCTTAGAATGCTCATCACCCACCTGACGATGTTCTGAAAGCATTCATCCATACAAGTCCATCCCGGGTTCGAACGGAACCGAAGGCACTACTCCTACTACATCCATTTTGGAAACATCCTTAGGATTAGTAGCGACTAGCCCTTGCACTTCACTGCTCCATCTTCGACTCCAAACTCGTTTCCCCGTGAAACGTACAAACCAGATCGAAGTGGTTTTCGGGAAATTAATCCCGATCCCGGTCTCTTCGAAATGTTCAGCGCATTGGCCAATATTGACAGTCGGTTATTTAACTATCAATTAACATCACAAACATCCATTCAACAAAAATAATTTCTCCAAATTATTTATTAATCTCAAAATATCTTCACAAGATATATTTCCACTTTTCGACCCTTTTGAAAACAGTTTCAAATCCATCTTCTTTTTACAGAATAGATTTACCAAATATTTCTATTTCCACTGAAATCACCCAGTACAACACTTAGGTTTTAGAGCAATTTAAAAACACTTTATTATAAATTATACTTTAAAATATTTAAATTAAAACTACTTTATTAAAAATATATATACTTTAAGAATATTTAGAATAAAGCTACTTTATAAAATATAAAACTAAATTTCACTTTTGAACAGAAATACCAAGTCACCTTAAAAAATTGCTACGATAATAGATTTGAAAAATGCTTACTTTAGAATTTAAATACTTGGCAATAATAAATTTTCTAAAACATGTTTTTTAAAACAACATCAAAACCTTTAACTTATATTTAAAAATTTACTTTGAAAATGTACTTGGTTATCCAGGGAAATTTACTTTTCTTCACGCCCTTTAAAAATAAAAGAGAAAGAAAATGAAAAGAAAATGGTTTCGAAGAAATTAGTTTATGGTTATATAAATTAAGTAATTTAAAACCTTAAGTTAACTTAAAACTTAGGAATAGTAATGGCTAGGATAAATAAAATAATTTAAATTTACTTAAGTTAAGGTAATTATATATATGTTAATTATTTATTAATTACTAAGGTTTATTAAAGTAAATAAATAGTTGTAATTAGTTAATAGTTAATGATACAATAAAATGATGCAAACCTTTAATTTATTAAAAGCCTTAAGTCAATTATATTTGTTGATTGTTAGTTAATTCCAGATATTTAATTAGAATAAAATAAAATGGTTTGAATTAGTTTAATGATAATTAAACATGATTTGAAAATAAATAAATAATTAATTAATTTTATTTTAAAGTAAATTAATGATTTGTGTGACTAGTTAATCTATTGCAACGACCCGCAAATCTGTACCCCTAGAGTCGACACTATTCTCCCTCAATCAACTCAAGATATACAGAAATACGAACCATTTGGGTTAAAGAAGAAGAGGTAGAAGAAGAAAATAAAAACAACATCAGAATCTAACCATCGCAGCAGAATAAAATATAATAGATAATAACTGATCTTTACACAAAAGAAAACTATAACTGTTTTATACATACATTGTCAGAATACATCATCAGAGTTCAACAACATCAATAACATACAACTGGACAGTTATATAGACTTGTCCTCAAAACTGAATACATAGAGGAATAATAATCAAGTGCGGAAGTACGTATTCTCCATCTAGCTCGTCTCTTGAGCTCCACAACATCATATCCTGTATCGTATAATACTCGGTCTGGCCCGAGCATTATAGTTAAATAACACACGACTCAGTCTAGAATACCAACGTGAGAAAAGCACACTCAAATTGATTATTAAAGTTTCAAAATCCTTTGGAACTTTAAGCATCTCGTAAGACCACGCCACAAATGTAACGACCTAGAATTTTTGTCATTTGAAATTCATATATTTAATTGATTTTAAATATGAACAAGTAAGTCGAATAAATTTTATTTCGAATATCTAGATTTAACTGGATAACTAAATCGATAATTTAATATTTGAAATTACTTAAAAATTTGGAAATTGGGTTTAATGTAATTAAAAATGATTTATAAAGTTATAATAAATCATGTTGGAGTTAGAGTGATGTTAAAATTTAAAGTTAATTTGCAGAAATTGACTATTTTAATATTTAATTGACGGGTAAAAATAGACATTTTTAAAACAGTCTCAGATTTCGATGAAACTAGTTCCATTGGATCCATAATGTTATATTATTGTAATATTTAAAATTTCGTGTCAATTGGATTTACGGTTTGTCCGGGGCAAGCCAAAACGCATAGAAATTAGTTTAATCGATTTAATTTAAATTTGATCATTTATTTCCGTAACTCGCACAAACGATCGAATTAGCCTCCGAAACACATTCCATTGTGTCCGGAATGCGGGGTAAACCCTGGAAACACCAGCCGGCACGCTTCGTTTGGAGTTCGAAAAATAACGGATGAATAGTGTTTTGTGAAATTTTCTATAAAAGGCCTCCATATTTCTAAATCGCACTCAGAAACCCTAACCCTAATGGCAAACCTTCAGCCACCACCCTCTTCTTTTAATGGCCGAAAATTGTTCTCTTCTCCTTCAGTCATCTTCCAATCCGTAGACTTTTACAAGAAAGCTCCAACTAACAAATCGTAGAGCTAGTCGAGATCTATAACGTGAACGGCTATGATCGAAATCGGGGTGGTAGATTGACGACAATATGAGTTCAAAGGTCATACATTTTCCCACGGTTTTCGAGACACGTGCATAGCCGAGCTTCAATGTGCTCTGGTCGAGCATGGAGGAGGCGATGAACTTTCCCTTGGTGGTGGAGTGATGACGTTTCGAGCTTTGTGGTGGCCGTGGTTTCAAACCCTAGTAGGCGGCCTATGGGTTCTCGTTCGTGTCTATTACCTGGATAAGATGATGTTGCGTGCAACAGAATGATGTGGAGAGGCTAAATCTAATGGCCAGGGATGAATAGGTTTAAAAAAAATGAAATATAAATTGTAAATTAATTATATTAAAGATTGTATAATTTTTGAAATAACATAACTTTTTGATACTAGGTCGGAAAATTACGAAATGAATTGCGTTGGCTTCTTTTTATCGAGCACTATGCAATGGAGCTGGTTTGGAGTCGTCTGGAGCTAGTGATAATTTGGGTAAAATTAAAGCGTGTGTTAACGCTAAAATTTGAACGCTAACACCCCGGTGTATGAAGTGAGATTATGAAAGCACCACCCGACAACTCGGGAACAGATTATAAGCAGATAATAGTGAAAAAGCAGTAGACAACATCAATTTTATAGTGGTTCGGCTTAAGAGAGAGCCTACGTCCACTTTGAATATCTTTATTGACAATTTGATTACAAATCAATGCAGTTACACTTTGATTACAACACAGTTTAAGTTTCAAGTGACTTAGAACAAGTAGTCTAAACATCAATGTTGATCCAGATCTTTGAACTCATGTTAGACATGTTTGATTTCTTCGTGAAGTTCCTTGAAGGTGTTGAAGTAGTTCAGAATGCGGTAGAGTAACGGCGCTTGAAATGAATGAGCAAAAAGTCCCTTGAATGTTGGAGGTGGCCATGTATTTATAGGCAAATTTCTGGGCTGGAATTGTTAAGTCATGAGTCGTAACCGACTCAGGATGAACCGTGACCGACTCACATACCACGAGTCAGCAAGCAGTGGCATAGATGAAATGGCATTGAGCTTGTTTCTCGTATGCTTAGGTCGCCAGCGACTTATGATAGGTCGTTAGTAACCTTGAGTCGTTGGAAACCCTGAGTCGGTCTGCCCCATAAACCGCTAACTAGTTAAACCACTCTGCTCTTCTAAGGCATTAACTCGTTGAGTCGTTGATCCACTGAGTCGGTCTGCCCCATAAACCGCTAACTAGTTAAACCACTCTGCTCTTCTAAGGCATTAACTCGTTGAGTCGTTGATCCACTGAGTCGGTCTGCCCCATAAACCGCTAACTAGTTAAACCACTTTGCTCTTCTAAGGCATTAACTCGTTGAGTCGTTGATCCACCGAGCCGTTACGAACCTTGGGTAGATGAGTCGGTCCAGTCCTTGAGTCGTCTCGTATGAGCCGTGAACTTCGTTGAGTCGGTAACTCAATGAGTCGGCCTGTATCATGAACCGTTAACCTCCATGAGTCGTTCCATTCCTCTAAGTTGCCTTGAGCCTTAGCTCGTCAGCCAATTGAGTCGCTACCAGTTGAGTCGGTCCTTTAAGTTGCTGAAGCCCCTTGAGTCGTAAATCCAATGAGTCGTTAAAGACCTTAAGTGGATGAGTCGGCCCAAGTTTCATCTCGTTGGCAGAACAATGTTAACATTTGCCCCTCGAAGTACACGCCTAAGTCGTAGGTCGTGTGCTTCGACTTATCTTAACTCGTGTGCCGACTCAAACTCTACTGCCCAACGTTATAAAAACCTGAGTCGTTCACCTTTTCTTCTTAGTCCCTAACCTTTAAACCGTGTCTGCCATTAACGCACATTCAACCTCTCAAAGGCGATCTCGACCAGATTCTCCATCGATCATCCCTATCATCATATTGCGTAAGCGATCTCGCTCTCCTTACGATTTTCGATTATCCCTAGCTTATGCGCCCCATCTCCATCTTCGATTTGCCCCTTTGAGCCCTGCAAATTTGGTTGCTTTGGTCATCAATGGACTTAGGGTTATCTGTTCTGATGGTTTACGATTCGAGGCGGTTTAGTGGTGCGATAGAGCTAGGATTGTTGATTGAGAGCTTATTGGGTTAATGGGTTAGGAATTAGAAGGTTCACGGGATAGGAGGGAGACGGTTCATGGGTTAAGAGCTAGAAGGTAGACGGGTTTAGGAATTGTATGGTAAGTTGGTCAATCAGAGTGGAGCATTGCCTCAGATGCGACTCAATAATTCTGGACGACCTAATATCCTTTGCGACTCAACTCTGAACCGGCTTACCAGTCCTCACGACACAAGTCTTGAGTCGCGGCCGAGATAGGACTTGGAGAATTTTCTCATAACTTTGAACTGAAATCTATTCCCTCTTCTATGCCTTACGACCTAAGCGCTGCCGACTCAAAGTGTTGATAACTTAAAGCATAAACGACCTAAGCCGCCTTATAACTTTTAAATCGTGGGCGAGTTAACACGTTGAATTGTTTCGGGACATAATTCTGACTTGAACTTTAACTTGGATTGCTGAAATAAACTGCCTGAATATTGATTTGTTTGGACTTTAACCTGCTAAACCTTGTTGCGTATTTTAGTTTTACAGATTGCTTCAATTTGCAAGTATATAACCTGTTTAATACAACAATCACAAAAAATCGGGACGAATATACTGCCATTGATTGCCCACATCCAATGACAGATTAGTCAATAGAAGATAAACGTTAAATAGATTGCGTGAATGAAGTACTTTAAACCAACGAATCCAAGTAGAGCGCTAAAGCAATGTTGAAATAGTCAACTGAAATTGACCAGTTTGCAATAACGCTATACCTGAAACTTTAAATTAACAAGTCCTGAAATTTAGTAATTGATCAATTGCCAACTAGCTTAACTTCAGTTATATTTACTTGTTTATTTTCATTAGTTCTGCACAACACTTCACACTTCTAGGAAACGTGCACCTTCGCATTTGAACATCCAGTTGCTTGTGTAGTATGACATCTCAACAAGAAGAACCGATGGCCCAGGCTGAAGATGTCTTCCCAGTAGCCAACCTGTTGGATAACCCTCCGGAGAGAACTTCCACAACTCTGAATCAGCGGGTGTTTAACCAATTGCTCATCCAGTTTGGCATTGCCGAAGCTGATGCCTTACTGCCGGGGCCAAATGGTACTGCAGATAGGCCCCCTTCTGGCTTTATTGCTGTCAATCGCCAAATGTGCTTGAGCGGTGCCATACCACCTTTTAATGACTTCCTTCAGCAGTTCCTGCTTCGATTATCTATCTCTCCATTCCAATTGCACCCCAATGGCCATGCCATTCTGATGGGGTTATGTGTGCTATTTAGTAGAGTTCTGGACCGATTACCGAGCTTTGAGGAAATCTGCTACTTCTGCTCATTCACAAAAATTAAAGATCATCCCTCTATCGTAGTTATAAGGAGTGCTCGAAACCGCAAACTCATCACCGATCTTCCTGAAAGCGTTCATGGATTTCTAAATCAGTATTTCTTTGTTCGCTGCCCTCCAGGATTTTATGCCATCTGGAGAGTAGGAAGTAAGATTTTCCTGTTTTTATTTCTCCATTCTTAGGCTTTTCAAAATCTGAGTTGCTGAATGCTAACTTTGCTTCTTTTTTCCTGTTTTAGCGCTTCCTCCTCCCTCTAGAGATCCATGCTATAAACAAATTTTTGAGAGATTGAACGCTGTGGCGGCAGAAGAGAGGAGTATAAAGTTTTTGTTAAATGATGGATTTTTACATCAATATGGGCTTCTTCATTCTTCTCGCTTCACTCAGCCTCGTGAAGTCCCAACTGAAATTCCTGATTCTCCGACGGAAACTCCCGATGCCCCGGTCTCTATTAAAGAGCACATGCAGGGAGGAACCTCTATAGAAACTTCACTAGTAAAGTGTTCAATTCCGAGGTATGTTGCAGGGCCGTCTGACAAGTCTGTACTTGCCCCAGTTATCGGAGAGGAAGAACCTCCACGATCTTCCGGAAGATATGCTAACGAAGGAGTTAAGAAAGCAAGTCCCAAAAAACATGATGGTGATGATGTTTTCGAGGGGTTGAGCGATTTAATTGTGACTTCTCAAGAACTTTTTAAAGATGATGTTTCCAAAACTATCTCTTCTGTAATCGAGGCGACATCTTCTCTACAACAAATGTCAACTCCTTCCACTCAAGTTATCACTACCTCTACTCCACAGAGTGGTCTGTAACTTGATGCGTGTAGTTTACACGTTACACAACACTTAGGACTTTTCAGCACTTCTACGCATTTATCTTCTTATACTTTAAATATTTCTAAAGCTTATTATTTTTATTCCAGATTCTCCAATGGGGCGCAGCAGCTCATACTATGATGATTTCCAGCGTTACGGGAGGCGTAGCCAGTATGATTATAGGCGTCACCTCCCCTCTTACAGAGAATCGGATGAAGAGAGGGCATCAGGAAAGCAGACGAGAGACGAGCATATGAAGAACGTCACCGAAGGGAACAAGAAAGACATGACCCTCCCCACAGAGATGATGATACCCAAAAAAGAAAGACACACGATGAGAGAGTTAAAGGTCACATGGACGATTCTTCTAGCAAGCGGACTAAACTTACTGAAGAAACAATGCCGACAGTTTCTCAAAATGTTCCTGCTCAATCTCCTGCCCCCGTTCGCTCCGACATTCAAACAATCATCAACCGGCCCGCATACCAAGTTGGGCAAAGTCCTCCCACTCTTCAAAGTCGATTCCCTCAGTGGTGCCTGAGAGGGGTTCGATTTGATCTCGACTTGGTTCCTCTCGACAAATCGGCTATGCTGCGAAATCTTGATAGTGTCAGGACCGATATTGAAAGAATGTCGAACTGGCAAAAACTTGTCGACGAGCTTCAGAGGGTTAACCGAGCCAATCTCGAGGCCATGCTCACAATGGAGAATGATAAGGCTGAGTGGCAGAAGACTCTCGAACAGCATGACGCCGAAATGAGAAGTATTGCTTCCTATAATGAAAAGCTGGAAGCGGAAGTAGAAAAGCTTAAGGAAGAATTAGCTACTTCGTCTACTCTCTATTCTCAAAAGGAGAGCATGCTTCAGCAACAAGTACGAGATGCGCATGCCAATCAAAGGGCAGTCGAAGATAAGCTTACACACCAGGAGAAGGTCATAGAAGAATATCGCGCTGAAACTTTACAGCTGCGAGAACAGACCGGCTCTCAAAGCATAGAGATAGAGATGTTAAAAGCTCGACTTGCTATGGCCGAAAAGGAGCGTGACGAGGCTGTTGCTGGTAAACTTGCGGCCGAAGAGGCCCATCAAGCAACCAAAGCTGACATTAGCTCCACATTATTTGATTTTTATCTGCACAGCATTTTGGGGCGTGGCAGCCTTGCCTTTCTAGGCCCTAAGTATGAAATTACACTAGCTGAAGTTTGGGAGGCAGCACTCGATATGCTCGGTGGTAAAGGTGCTGGCCACGCTGAGACAGCTCTTGAAGAGCATTATCTTGAAGATGATGCCTGCGCCGCCCTTGCCAAGGGAAAAGAGCAACTCGCCAGAGTGCGGGCCGAAATGGCGGAAGGGGAATGTTCTGAAAAAGAAATACCACCTACCACTTCTGAACGTCCTTTAGTTTCATCTGAAGTTGACATTACAGGTTCCAGTGCTCATTCGCTGCCTCTTACAAGAACCGGGGTAATTACCCCTACTGATGATGAGGCTTTGGAGGATATCGGGGCTCAAAATTATGAGATTGAACTAACGAAGCAAACATCTTCAGGTAATTTTGACATTGGTCCGATTCAGGTGGATCGCTTGCTTGGTCCTCAAAAGTTTGATGAGCTTCTTGATTACTTCTTGAATCTTGACGAACCCATATCTCCCTTCTTTCGGGGAGATACTAATATTTTTAACTTCTCTTCTTCTGCAGTTGAAACACCAAGTGCTGTGCAGACTTCACTTCCTCCGGTTATCCCTCCTCCGTCTCTTCAGGTGACTCCTCCTTCTGCTTCACAGCTCGGGTCACAAGAGGAGCAGATTGAGGCTCTTCATGGCTTGGATGACCCTATCGCTTCGCAAGAGCGGAAGGACGAGGGACTTGAAGGAGGCGATATCTCTCCGGAGCGGACTCCTTCTGATGACGTTGTTTTGTCCGCTCTTGTTACTCCAGGGAGTGAGTCTTTTTCGAAGAGAAGAAAGAAGCACGGAACATCGAAGAGGAGGGGGAAGAAAATCATCACTACTGAAGAGGAACCGGAAGTTGCACCGGTTGCACCTCCCTCTCCTTCCCTTATGCCTATAGATAGACCTGAAAAACTAATCATTCAGCCAGGCAAAGGGTCCAAAGGTGGTAAGAAGAAGTGAAGAGTCGGGCTTCGGGCTTTTTGATTCCTTTTTTGTGTAATGGTCGGATGTTGTGCAGGCACCGGCCCCTGCTTTTTTTATTTTGAAACCTGTATCTGCAATTGAATAAAATGATCCTTTATTTGTACAGAATCTTGTTTGAATTTGAGAATGCATTTATTATTCATTTTTGCACAAGTTTATTTATATGATATTGCGGTGAACTTGTGGTATGTTGCTTGAGCGTATTTTACCGATATAGATATACCATTTTGTATGTAACTATACCATGTTGCCCCCATACCATAAGCTTGCTGCAATATTTTATACTTTGAGGGGACTTGCACTCTTATTTTCTGAAGAGTAATTACTTCATTCTTGAAGAAATTTTTCGTAGAGTACAACTTCCTTCATATAAGTTTTTACGCTTTGTCCTTCGAAGAAATCACTTTTTTTTTTACTTATGTATGCATTTTGCCAAGTGAATTCTTCTATGTGGTAAAGCGGGCCTCTGAAGGGTACTTTAACTTTCTTCCTTTTTTTTTTTTGAGGAAGGTTATTTTCTAGAATAGGTAAATCGCTCTTCCTTTGAAAGTTAAAGTATGCCCTTGATGAGGATATTTTTTTTTTAAAAAAAAAATAGAAATTTGTACTTCTGAGGAGGGATTTTTCACGTTTCAACACTTGGAAGTTTTATTTCAATCTTGGTGAAACGTGTACCTCCAAAGAATTGTGCCTTCGAAGAAAGCCTTTTCACGTTTCAACACTTGGAAGTTTTATTTCAATCTCGGTGAAACGTGGGCTTTCGAAGAAGTCTTTCTTTTTTATTGTGTCCCCGGGAGGGGGTTGTACCTCTGAGGAGGGATTTTTCACGTTTCAACACTTGGAAGTTTTATTTCAATCTTGGCGAAACGTGTACCTCCAAAGAGTTGTGCCTTTGAAGAAAGCCTTTTCACGTTTCAACACTTGGAGGTTTTATTTCAATCTCGGTGAAACGTGGGCTTCCGAAAAGGTCTTTATTCTGTTTTGCATTTCAACTTTGGTGAAGTGAAATTCCGAAAAGCGGTCGTAACACTTCAACTCCTGGTGAAATGGGCCTCCGAAGAGGGCTTTTATTTTTTTTGCATTTCAACTCTGGTGACATGAAATTCCGAAGAGCGGTCGTTACACTTCAACTCCTGGTGAAATGGGCCTCCGAAGAGGGCTTTTATTTTGTTTGCATTTCAACTCTGGTGAAGTGAAATTCCGAAGAGCGGTTGTTACACTTTAACTCCTGGTGAAATGTGCCTCAGAGAGGGTTTTCATCGCCTGGAAGTTACTCTCTCATGGTTGGAGGGTCATGACTCCTCCAATCTTTTTTGTTGAGTAGAGAACTTTCTTTTTTGTGGCGTATGACCCATTAGAGGTCTTTATCCTCCGAAGAGTTGTGCCTCCGAAGAGGACTTGTGCTGCCGATGATGGCTTTGGTTGTTCCCTTGTCCACTTGCTTATGCCTTTTCAGCGATCCTCTTTTTTTTTTTTTAAGTAACTTATTTAATCCAAGGAAGTGTACTTCATTGTCAGGCAAGTTCGTGAGAACGAGCATCAGCTTCTTAATTGGATGTTTGTTTGTTCAAACGATCACAATTTATTAGCAGAGGCCCGTTTCTGTTGAAATCATTGGCCGTTCAATTGAAGTACTTCCTATCTAGGATTTGAATTCGGAGCTTTTGTGACTTGAAATT
The DNA here is from genome assembly GCA_030765085.1 of Allium cepa. NCBI lineage: Eukaryota > Viridiplantae > Streptophyta > Magnoliopsida > Asparagales > Amaryllidaceae > Allium > Allium cepa. The sequence goes on along the minus strand of CM060929.1, from coordinate 83,581,505 downwards.
TGGCGAGAATCACTTGGTCTTATTATGTGCAAGTTTCACTTCCATTGTCTGCAAAAATTTAAATCGACATTTCAGCAATACATTCTATGTACTTTTTATATCGAAAATAAAGCAAACATGTAATAATAATAAGGAACACAAGATTTATAGTGGTTCGGCCAGGAAAATGGGCCTACATCCACTTTATATTTCTTATTATTTACTTGCATCAGTTTTACAATTGCCTTCAATTACAAGAATCATACATTCATAATTCTTTTTACAATATTTCAACAAAATTTTCAAGTAAAGTATGGACGCAAATGATTGCTGTTCTATGCCCTTGGAATTTGATCTCCTTCGACAGTAGTGAGTTTGAATGTGCCGTCAAGAAGCTTCTGACCTATGACATACGGTCCTTCCCAATTTGGCCCAAACAGACCTGTCGCTGTCATAATTCTCGTCAGGACTAGGTCTCCAATCTCAAAGTTGCGTTGGCGAACTTTGGAATTGAAATGTCTGGCTATCCTTTGCTGATGAGCTGCAATTCTGAGATTAGCCTCATCTCTTTTTTCATCAAGGAGATCTAGCGCTTCAAGCTGTAGCTTTTCGTTTTCTGCTTGATTGAAATGGATTCTTCTATGTGAAGGGACCTCTATTTCTACCGAAATCATTGCCTCTGACCCGTATGCTAATGAAAACGGGGTGTGCCCAGTCGCAGTTTTGTGAGTGGTTCTGTATGCCCATAGTGCCAGTGGTAGCTTATCGACCACACCACCTTTTGCTCTTTCAAGTTACTTTTTGATGGTTGACTTAATAATTTTGTTCACGGCTTCCACTTGCCCGTTTGCCTGCGGATGAGCCACTGCTGAGAAGCTTTTCCGGATTTTAAATTGCTTGCAAAAATCTTGGAATTCTTCACTTTCAAACTGAGTACCATTTTCTGTAATTATTTTTTGAGGCACACCGTATCTGCAAATGATGTTTTTAGTCACAAAACTTATCATCTTCTTTGAGGTGATAGTAGCCAGTGGTTCAGCTTCTGCCCACTTAGTAAAATAATCTACAGCAACAATGGCATATTTAATTCCAGATTTGGCAGTTGGTAACGGTCCTACAAAGTCTATTCCCCATATTGTAAACGACCATGGACTGACCATCTGTGTGAGTTCAGTGGAAGGAGCTCTAGGAATTTTGGCGAACCTTTGGCATCTGTCACATTTTCGGGAATACTCTGCTGCATCTCGATTAATTTCTGGCCAAAAATATCTGTATCGGAGAATTTTCTTTGCCAATGTTTGGCCACCTGAATGATCACCACACTCTCCTCCGTGTACCTCTGCTAGGATTGCTTTGGACTCTTCCCTGGATACACATCGAAGTAATGGCATTGAGAATCCCCGTCTGTATAATCGGCCATCCTGGATTATGTATCGAGAGGCTTTTCTTAGTAGCTTTTGTCGTTCTTTTGAGTTCCCTGGTAAGGATCCATTGAGCAGATATTCTGTTATCGGAGTCATCCATGATTCTTGCTCTTGAGACATGCTCATGATCCAATCAATGTCCATCTCATCAATGCTAGGAGTTGACAGGACCTCCACTGGAGTTAACCCCAGAAATTGAGCTTCGCCTGTGCTAGAATACTTTGCGAGAGAATCTGCTTTCACGTTTTCTTCTCGAGGAATGTGACTTATCATGTAATGATCGAAATCATCCAGGAGTTCCCAAGCCTTTTACAAGTAGGCGGGCAGATTCCCACCTTTTGCTTGGAATTCCTTTTTGACTTGGCATACAATAAGATGAGAATCACTGAATATCTGCAACGCTCGGATGTTTAATTCTTTAGCAATCCTTAAGCCAGCGATAAAGGCTTCGTATTCTGCTTCATTGTTTGTTGAAGGAAATTCCAATCTTAGTGCATAGCATAATGATCGGCCTTCAGGGGTCTCAAGTACAACTCCGGCTCCAGAACAGTAGTCGTTTCTCGCACCATCGACATATAACTTCCATTGGATTGGGGAATCGTCGGCCGTTTTCTCCTCACTGCTACCCTTATCTGTGAATTCTGTGATGAAATCCGCTAAAGCTTGTCCATTGATTGCTTTTCGGGGATGATAAGTGATGTCATACTGACTGAGTTCAATATTCCACTTTAGAAGACGACCCGAAGTCTCAGGGCGAAACAGGACTTGCTTTAAAGGTTGATCAGTGAGGACTCTGATAGGATGAGCTTGAAAATATTGCCTCAACTTTCTAGATGCAATTAGTAGGCAATAGGCGAGTTTTTCCAACTTAGAGTAATTCATGTCTGCCCCAGTGAGTCTTTTGCTGATATAGTAAACTGGATGTTGAATCCTTTTGTCTTCTCGTATCAGTGCTGCACTTAAAGCATGAGATGATACTGCCAAGTATATAAGAAGATCCTCGCCATCGCCAGGCCTAGAAAGTATTGGAGGCGCTTCCATATGGCGAATCAATTCATCATAGGCTTTTTGGCATTCGGGAGTCCAATCGAAGTTTTTCTTTCCTTTCTTTAGGGCGTCAAAGAATGGGATGCATTTATCTGTGCCTTTGGAAATGAACCGACTCAAGGCGGCGACTTTTCCATTGAGACTTTGCAATTCCTTCTTTGTTCTAGGGGCTTTGACTTCTTTCAATGCAGTAATTTGAGCTGGACTGGCCTCAATGCCCCTAGCGCTCACGATGAAACCTAAAAACTTGCCGGATTCCACTCCAAATGAACATTTCAAAGGATTGAGCTTCATTCCGTATTTTCGGAGGACTGCGAACATGTCCGCTAAGTGTTCTATGTGATCCACTGCTTTCTTAGACTTTACTAACATGTCATCGACGTAGACTTCCATAGTTTTGCCTAATTGCTGTTTGAACATAGCATCAACAAGTCTTTGGTATGTTGCCCCTGCATTCTTTAGCCCGAAGGGCATAACTCTGTAGCAGTAAAGACCAATGTCGGTGATAAAGCTCGTGTCCTCCTGATCTGGCTCATGCATCATAATCTGGTTATATCCGGAGTAAGCATCCATAAAAGATAACAATTCGTGTCCCGCTGTTCCGTCTACCAGTTGATCGATTCTGGGTAATGGGAAGAAGTCTTTGGGGCAGGCCTTGTTTAGATCTGAAAAATCGATGCATACTCTCCATTTTCCGTTGGCTTTCTTAACCAGCACTGGATTTGAAACCCAATTCGGATAGGTAGATTCTTTGATAAAATTATTCTCCATGAGCCGATCAACTTCTTCTTTTAATGCCGCCGACCTTTCTGGACCTTGAGTTCTCCTTTTCTGTTTCACAGGTGTAAATTTTGGATCAATATTTAGAGCATGCACTGCAACTTCTGGGGATATTCCGCACATATCGGCATGAGTCCAAGCAAAAACATCCAGATTTGCCTTTAAAAAAGATATTAAGATATTCTGAATTGACACATTAAGTTGTGAACCCACATTCAACACCTTGTTTGGGTCCTTTGGGTCAACAGGTATTGGTATTGTCGTTTCCACTGGTACCACTCTATTTTCCCCTGCACTGACTTTTCTAGGGTCCATCTCTTTCCTTGCTCCGCTGTGCTCGCCAGTGCAGGGCCCGCCCTGTAATTGCTACAAGGCTGGTTCTTTGATGCGGACTGGGGCTGCCGCATTCTTTCCCATTTCTCTTTTTCTGGTTTCTCGTAGCTCTGTCAGATAACATTCTCGCCCAGCATTTTGATCCCCTTTTATAACTCCTACTCCATTGTCTGTAGGGAATTTAATAGTGAGGCACCACGAGGCGAGAACAGCTTTGAACGCTGCCAGAGTTGGACGACCAAGGAAAGCATTGTAAGCAGAAAATTTGTCGACAATCACAAAAGTTTGCTTGCGGACCATTTTCCTCTCTCCTTCTCCAAGTTCCACAAACAAATCAATGGTTCCTACCGGCTGTTTTGGCTCCCCCGTGAAGCCAGCGATTTTCTGCGACGAGGCTTTCACATCAGCCATAGGGATCTTCATTTGGTCGAATGTTTTCTTGAAGAGGATATTGCAGGATGCGCCACAATCAATGAGAACTCTTCTAACAATAGCTGGCCCAATATCGGCCGAGATGACTAAGGGATCCAAGGTAGGAGCTTCAATACCTGCGGAATCCCTAGCTTTGAACACAATATCATCATCAAAAGTTCATTGTTGCTTCAAGGGCGTAGCACCTTCCAAAACGAATACATCTTCCTCGGTCGGTACATACTTTAAAGCTCGGGTATACCTTTCCATCTCACCCCAGCTTCTGCCCGCTGGGTGAGGTCCTCCTGTAATGACATTGATAATGGGCCTTCCAGATTCATGCCCTGCAGCCTTCTCACTTGTCCTAGGCTGATGAGTAGGAGCCTGTTGCCCCTGACTAGATGAAGCAGGATTGTTGCTATTCTTTTTCACAAATTGCTGCAGTTTGTTTTCCCTTAGCAAGTCTTCAATCAGATTTTTCAACTGGCGGCATTCGTCGGTCTCGTGACCGGGTTGATTATGGAAGCGGCAGAACTTCCCACTCTGTATAGCCTTTTTCCCGGTCCTTAGAGGAGGAGATTTAGGAAAGTCAACAGAATCTTTAGTGGCAAGGTAGATATGCTCCGGCGTATCTGATAAAGGAGTATATTCTGATGGCTAGAAGGATCGGGGCTTCTTCAGATTACTCTGCTTCTTTCCATTGTTATTTTCCTTTTTTTGCGCTACAGATTCATTCTTGCGTGGAGCAACAGTGTTATCTTCTTCTTTTTCCAACACTGCCTTTACCGGTACGGGACGGCTTTCTAAGCGTATGAATTCATCTGCTTTTTTATAGAATTTTTCAAGGGAATTTGGTTCCTTCATGTTTATCCATTTCCCAAATTCGCTCGACTTGTCAATACCCTTCATCCACTGAGTCGGTCTGCCCCATAAACCGCTAACTAGTTAAACCACTCTGCTCTTCTAAGGCATTAACTCGTTGAGTCGTTGATCCACTGCGTCGTTACGAACCTTGAGTAGATGAGTCGGTCCAGTCCTTGAGTCGTTTCGTATGAGCCGTGAACTTCGTTGAGTCGGTAACTCAATGAGTCGGCCTGTATCATGAACCGTTAACCTCCATGAGTCGTTCCATTCCTCTAAGTTGCCTTGAGCCTTAGCTCGTCAGCCAATTGAGTCGCTACCAGTTGAGTCGGTCCTTTAAGTTGCTGAAGCCCCTTGAGTCATAAATCCAATGAGTCGTTAAAGACCTTAAGTGGATGAGTCGGCCCAAGTTTCATCTCGTTGGCAGAACAATGTTAACAACGTGTTTAATTTTACTTGAAATAAAACACTGCAACTATTATTTGGAAATAAGGTGAGAACTTCTCACTCAATCGAATTTGTTTCGATTTAAATTTTAAATAGTTAGATTGAAAATTGCTTAATTGTGTTGATTGTATGCTTGGATGATAAATTATTATCTGTTGTTTTGAAATAGACCCTATACGCCATATATTAAGCGGAGGTTATTTATATAAACACATATACCGCGATATACCATCTCGAAGTGGAATTGGTATTATATATGTACTTGGAGTTGATTTCCCGCATTATATAGCGGATGAGACCCTATTGCGCCTCATAATAGTGGGTAATATTTTATAAAACCCATGTACCACGATATCCCGTCTTTAAACGGGATTGGTATTGTGCTAACATCTGTGGATGCAGGGAAATAGGTCGGAGGGATCCAACTGGATTCCTCAACAGTATTGATTTATTTACAGATATTTGCGATATATTCTATTATCATATTGTCATATGATGTTTGGATGCCGTGATTTTAATGTTTAGTGCTGTTGCAGCATTGGGCCTATTTTTGCAGTTTTAAAACTGTTAAAAAAACGATTTCGAATTTAAAAGGATTTTTAAGTGATTTTTGAAAGTATACATTTTATTTGAATTTTGGAATCGATTCATTTTAAATAAATTAAGGGTATAATTTTTATGTTATAAAAATTAGGATTTTTGTGAAATATAACCGAAATGTGATTTTTGAAATAAGTAATTGATTAATTTGTAAAGTGGTTTAAACTGAGTTTTTTGAATTATTATAAACGGTTTATATAAAAGATTTATAAAATTGATATTTACAAATTAAAAATATTAGAATCATAAAACGAGTTTTGTAAGTGTTAAAAAGAAGTATAAATGGATTTCATAAGTGCATGAAATTTATAGATTTATAAATCGTGAAGTTATAAAATGAATAGATTTTGTAAAATAAAAGATTTATAAGTAACTAACTTATAAATTGGATTTTGGCATTTAAATGAGATATAAATAGAATTTGTTAATTAAGGAATTTTATAAGTTGATGTTTTTATAATATATATATATATATATATATATATATATATATATATATATATATATATATAATGTGAATTTATAAACGTTGTTTTATAAATCCGAAACTAATTGAATTTGATTAGTAAATATGAAAGCTTATTAAGGAGATATATCCACGATTTTGGACAGTGGATAATCCTTTAAAATTAAATATGTAGAAATGTTGAATTTGATAAACGATTTATATTCACGATTTTGGACAGTGAATAATATATTAAAGAAATGTTTTGGGGAAGTGATATTTTAAATAGAATTAAAATGATTTAAAGATGTTTTAAAAGTTATTAAGTATCGGAACCATAGATTTCAACATTTATTGTTGAAATAGACGTTTTCGAGAAATAAAAAGAAAATGGTGGACTATAACACTGTTGTTATAGTTAATGATTTTCGAAAGAAAATGTTTTATATAGTATTGGGATTTATATATCTATCTTAATTTCGAATCCCTATACTTGTGATTTTGGGTTGTCGTAACGATGCCTTACGCAACATTCGTTTTGACTCAAGTGAATGTGTTTAAGAGAATGTTTTCCTTAAAGAATAAAAAATATACTTAATCATTTTTTAAGTATATTGAATATTGTCTAAGTATTGAAAATAAATAGATTCGTGAATTACTTATTATTAAATAAGTATGGAAATGTTTTCTAATATGAAGTGAAACGTTTTGAGATTTTACCTTTTAAAAATAAATTGAAATGAATAAATATTTGGTAGTGTTTCCGCGTAAGGGAAATGTTTTGAAAATTTGTTTTCAAATGTTGTAAAGGTGAAAAGTGATTTGAAATTTGTTTTTAAATGGTTGATGTACGGAAAATTATATCTTGTAAAGATATTTTTGGAAAATAAATAATTCGGGAAATTATTTGGAATCTAATGATGTTGTGCATATCTATCGATAGTTAAACAACCGACTATCAATATTTACCTTTAAATGGGTATTTGTTGTGATTTGCTTGAATTTGAATGCTAGACTAATTTTAAAATAAGCGCTCGTTATTCGGTTTAGCCGGTAGAGGACCTTTGGGTCATGAATCCCATTCCTAATAGTGATACATCGTAATGGATAGCATTTGAAGACCTTCGTTGAAGACCGGATATTTATGAAAATGGAAGGATTACCGTCGAACGTCTCTACATCGGCTGATCTCCGATATAGAGATTTTATCACCCTTTGTGATGGAAGTCCGGTCGTGACTTGCAAGTGCTCCTTTGGAAGTGCCTTCGGTTTCGTTCGATCCCGGAACGGACTTGTATGTATGTGTGTCTGACGTTACAATTTGAGATGTAAAGATGGTTTCTATCAAATATATTTCTGTTGGTGGCGGAGAATTTATTCTTTTAGCTTAACACCATTCTCTGAGACGTACGAGCTCAGAGGTTATGTAGTTGATGGTTACTAGTGATACATTCCCAACTTGGTACTTTGGCATACGAAGTGCTGCTGATCATTTGTTGATCTAAGCATAGCTTTTGTATAAAGCGTAGCTTTGTGGACGAGACTTCATCGGATCTCACACCCCGGTAATGGTGAAAACAGGAAAGATGCGGTAAGGTTTAAGGGAGTAGCGCCTCTTAGTGTATGTCATTTCCTTCTGGATAGAAGTGGTATCATGGTATGGAGCCCAGATACTTACTTATGTGAATGTCGCAAATATATATAACTTTGTGATTGATGTTGGTTGAGGATCCTCGGATAAAGGTTGTTACAACCAGGGGATGGCATACGCGTGTCAGCAGTTACCTACTTCTGTAGAGGTAACCCGGCCTTGTGTTGGCAGAGATCCGGTTAGGTTCTCAGGGCGTCTTTCCAGAGGCGTACCCATGTGGCAATGGGAAGTCACTTGGCCTGACCATTTGTTGGAAATCCAAACTCCAATACGCACATTGTTCGGTTTTAGTTGTAGAACCTGCCATTTACTTATGGTGGTCACCACTGTTTAGATGGTAGCTATAGTAGGCATACGATACTGGTCGTATGTTGGCTAAGATTTATATTATACTTTCGAAATATTTTCCTGCACTGTGCGCTTATTGTAATAATATCAAAGAAATTTTTCTACGTATCAAGCATGTTTGACTATCATAAGGAGAAATCTCCTCCGATTCTGCGTTTGCATTGTGTGTGTGTGCGGGAGGCCTTATGGTAGTTTCATTTTCTAAAAAGCATTGCGGATCTATTTTAAAAATATTTCTTTGTTTGTTTTAAAGTTAAACTGTTTAAGTTCTCACACCAGTCCCATGACTGACCTGGAGTTTATTGTTCCCTTCCTAAACTCTGGGTGCCCATCATTTTCCACACGGGCAGCCTAGAGTCAGGTTATCAGGTCATTCTGGAATTCAGGATGCTGTGGAGCTTAAGAGGCAAACTGGATGGCATGGTGTATCAACTAGTATATTGTTTTTCTTTTCTGTTGTTCGTTGTTGTACACTCTGATAATCTAATGTAATGTGATGTAATGTAATAATTGATATAGTTCTTTGTTTTAATGATATTCATTTATCTATTATATGTTGTTCCGCTGCAATATGTGAGACTCTGTTATTGTTTCTGTTGCTTCTCCTTTCTTTCTTCTTCTACCTCTTCTTCTTCTTTAACCCTAACAATTCGGTTTTTCCGGCCTTCGATTTCTTGGCAGTTGATACAGTGGAATATTAATGTCGATTTTCGAAAGTCGAAAATCCCGAACGTTACAGTGTGGTATCAGAGCATTTGGTTAAGTGACAACCTTGGCTCTATTGGGTGTTACTCATTAGAGAAAGAGTCAACAATACTCTAGAATGAGTGTGAGTGTAATAATAAATATGAGCGCGTATTTGTTAGTGAATATATAATTTTTTTATATTTTGTTGATTGGTTTGTTGAGTGGTATATGGATTCTGGTCAATACGAGTAATTAACGTTATTGATAGGGATCTCTAAACACTTGTATAGAACAAATTCGACCCGATATTGTTTTAAAATAGGGTAGATGGACCTAAATTATTTTCATATATAAAAAAGAATTTTTTTTGTGAATTATTATAATATATGATTGTTTGGTTGCTAGAAAGTGATGATATTAAATTATTATCATTAATGTTGAAAAAGAAATCGTAACTCCAAAGTCAAGAAATAAATTCACATACAAATAGAATTGGAGAATATAAATTGTGAATGTGATTTGTAATTTGAAGTAAAATTCCAGAGAAATATTTGGAGATGTTTTGAAAGAGTTTACAATTTGGAAAAGATTAAGTTCCGTTTTGAGTTTGAAAATGGTTTTAAGGGTTTGGAAAAAAATGTTTTTAGAGGGATAAAAGCTCTAAATTCTTTTCGATCGCTGGAAAATAACTTCGGTGATGACTGCAGCATCATCGGTGTTCATTTTCAGGTTTCCAAAAGAGGGATTGCTGCCAAGTTGTTTTAAATGAAAGTTGTTGGGAAAATTTGGGTTTGGGTTTTCAAATTCAAAGGATAATTTGAATTGGTTTCAAAAATGGTTTTGAAATATTGGAAAGACTTTGGAATATGATAAAAAAATAGTTATTGAATAAAATTTATTAAGTTGAAAATAAATTTTGGAATTGAAACAAATGAATTGAAATTGAGTTTGAATTATGGAAATAAAATTTATGAATGGATGAATTTACAATTGCGAGTAAATGAAATTGGAAACTAAATATTGAAATTCATCTTGAATTTGCAAGTAAATTGAAAATTTGTCAAATTGGATCAAATGAAGCTGAGTATTAAAATAAAATTAGTAAGTAAAACTAATTGAAGAAATGACAAATTTAATATGGGTTGAAATGAATTGAATTCAACATTTATAAATAAAGGGTAAATTAAATTCATATGGAATTTGAAATCTATTTTAAATATAAGTGGTTATAAATCGAAATAGTGAATTGAATTGTGTTTGGGAACGACAAAAGAATAAAAACTGAAATTGAAATCTGAATATCGAAAACCGATTTGAATTGTGCGAGATGAAATGAGTTAGAACTTGTAATGAATTAGTAAAAGAAACTAATTAAAGTAGCAAGATGAATCAGTTGTGAATGAAAAATAATTGACAAAATTCAATATTCAGAAGGTAAATTGAATCCAAATAGAATTGAAATTGGAAATTGAATTCAAATGAAATTGATAATGTGAGATTGAATGAAAATGGATATTATGGTTAGCGGATATACAGGTGGATTAAAGGGAATTGGGATTTTGATTTCGAAGATAAAAAAATTTGAATTGCTCGACAAAAGGTATGTATTTCAATTTCAGTATGAAATTTGATGATTTTCTTGTCTAGCCACTTTGCTTTTTCTGTTCTTTTTGAAATCTGGGGGCCGTGGTTCCATTTTTGTAGTCGTACCGGGATAACCGCGCAAAGGAGATGCTGGCGAAATTTTTCGAAAATTTAAGGCGTTGGAATAATTTTTGAGAAAATTGGAAATTTATTGAAACTATAACTTTGATTTTGGAGTGAAAGGTTAAACGATATAGTTGGTTTTGAAAAGATAATTAAACATGATTTGAAAACTTAGTAAAGTAATTGTAAGAAGTTTAACTATGGATTTTGGAAAAGTTAAAATGTTTAAATGAATTTGAAATTTAATTTGAACAAATGGTTTTGAAAAATTAATGGATTCTATAATTTTTTCTTACTTGGTAATTTCGAGGACGAAATTCTTTTAAGGGGGGAAGTTTGTAACGATCCATAATTTCTGTCATTTGAAATTCATATATTTAATTGATTTTGAATATTAACAGGTAAGTCGAATAAATTTTATTTCGAATATCTAGATTTAATTGGGCAATTAAATCGATAATTTAATATTTGAAATTACATAAAAATTTGGAAATTGGGTTTAATGTGATTAAAAATGGTTTATAAAGTTATAACAAATCATATTGGAGTTAGAGTGATGTTATAGAACTTTTAAAATTGAATTTAAAATTAATTTGCAGAAACTGAATATTTTAATATTTAATTAACGAGTAAAAATAGACATTTTCCAAACAGTCTCGGATTTCGGAAAAACCAGTTCCATCGGATCCATAATGTTATATTATTGTATGCTTTCAATTTTCGTGTCAATTGGATTTACGGTTTGTCCGAGGCAAGCCAAAACGCATAGAAATTAGTTTAATCGATTTAATTTAAATTTGATCGTTTATTTCCGTAACTCGCACATATGATCGAATTATCCTCCGAAACACGTTCCATTGTGTCCGGAACGTGGGGTAAACCCTGGAAACGCTAGCCGGCACGCTTCGTTTGGAGTTCGAAAAATCACGGATGAATAGTGTTTTGTGAAATTTTCTATAAAAGGCCTCCATATTTCTAAATTGCACTCAGAAACCCTAACCCTAATTGCAAACCTTCAGCCGCCACCCTCTTCTTTTAATGGACAAAAATTGTCTTCTTCTCCCTCAATTAACGTCCAATCCATAAACTTTTACAATAAAGCTCCAACTAACAAATCATAGAGCTAGTCGAGATCTATAATGTGAACGGCTATGATCGAAATCGGGGTGGTAGCTTGACGACAATATGAGTTCAAAGGTCGTACGTTTTCTCACGGTTTTCGAGACACGTGCATGGCCGAGCTTCAAGGTGCTCTGGCCGAGCATGGAGGAGGCGATGAACTTTCTGTTGGTGGTGGAGTGATGACGATTCGAGCTTTGTGGTGGGCGTGGTTTCAAACCCTAGTAGGAGGCCTATGAGTTCTCATTCACGTCTATTACCTAGAGAGGATGAAGTTGTGTGCAACGGACTGATGTGGAGAGGCTAAATCTAACGGCCAGGGAGAATAGGTTTAAAAAAATGAAATATAAATAATAAATTGATTATATTAAAGATTGTATAACATTTGAAATAACATAACTTTTTGATACGAGGTCGGAAAATTATGAAACTAACTGCGTTGGCTTCGTTTTGTCACGCACTACGCAATGGAGCTGGTTTTGAGTCGTTTGGAGCTAGTGATAATTTCGGGCAAAATTAAACGCGTGTTTAAGTTTACTCTAAATAAAACACTGCAACCATTATTGGAAACAAGGTGAGTGTGACGCCCCACCTCTATACTCACAATAACAAAGGTTTATTATAAGGAATAACGTCTGCTATTGCGAAGAATAAGGCTTGTTAGAAGCGACCAACCGTAAGTTATGCCTTAGACGAGTATTGATTACATCGATGGGAGTTGTATAAATTACTCCCACAGATATATATTCAATCCAAATCTAAAACGAAACTACGATGGCTATAAAAAAATCCAGAACAACTCATAATATCAACAACACTAATAGTATAATCGCAGCAAAACAGAAATATCAGATATATAGCGGAAGACAAGTCTGGAATACATGCTACAACAATAGATAGTTCATAATAACCAAATGTACATATACATATACACCAACAAACATAAGATGGGAGTCAAATAACCAAAAGAACTCCCCAAAGCTAGACAAAAGATGATGCGAGTCCCAAAATCTGAAGCTTCTACTGAACCAGAGAAAGAGATTACCCTGAAATAACTTGGTCTGACCCGAGTATTATTTAAAAAATAAAAATAAACGGATCAGTCTAATTTATTCTTAGAAGTGAATGCATCCTAAACAACATAAATCAAAATAATAATAATCTCGAATGAGACTGTTCAACATAAGAAATTGACATAATTAAATGAAGAAATCACATCAAACTCCATCAAAATCAACTTTCAAATTCACAATTGAATTCAAAACAACAATTCACAAAATCTAGAAATCAAAAATAGATAACTAGAAAATCAACATAAAAGTGGATTGATCCCAACAAATGGCGAGTTTTAGCTATGCCGCACATGCATCAACATATGGCCGAAGCCTACCAAGTACTGTCAATATAATTTTGGCGTCCAACATATGACCCGAAGGTCCAACATATGACCCGAAGGTCTAGTACTGGTATTTGACCCGAAGGTCCAACATATGACCCGAAGGTCCGACATAGTGGCCCGAAAGCACACGAAATCATCAAAATCATCGAACAACAATTATTTCAATTAACGAGTCCAGAGTTAACCGAAATAGTAAAAGTGTGTTTCCATAAGCCGCACTTTTTCTAAATCGTTTAAATCTCTTCATCGTTTCCTTGAAAGTGCAAAATTGTGCATTTTAAAATAATACATTTCACGTTCTCAAACGGACAAGTCCGGAATTAAGCAAATCGGTAAAAGTAAGGATTCATAGTCCTCAATTTTGTTGAAGCGTTTAAATCGCTTCCTCATTCTTTTGAAAGCGCAAATTGTAAATTTTTTGGAACAATTTCAATTTAAAACGATTTTTAAAACACGTGATTAAAATAGCAACAACTATAGCAATTTCGACGAGGAAATTGCACTTCACAAAACACGGCAAAAATGGATACCAAATCAGTGTCGTGGAATAACCGCTTGAAAATTCACTTTAAAATTGACGATTACTGAAGTCAAAATGACCGCAATATATATACGTCAATTAACATCCAAATATTATACCGGTGTAAAATTCGTTATAGAAATAACGGTAACCAATTCTTCATCAAAACCAACACTAGTTCAAGGTAATCAATTGAACTCATGTACAAAGTGAGAGTGGAAAATGTTGATAATTGGCATTAACACATTCAAAAATATACTGAACACATTTAATATCACAATGCACGTGTAGGGGTGAAAAATGAACTGGCCTCAACATACTTTTCCCTTACAAATATTGCTAAATGTAATATAGACTTGGGTGCATATGCAAAAGTATTGCACATGAAATTTTTTTCATGCAAGGGTATGCGTATGTACTAAAACAGAAACGTGCACATACACGTTAAACTGCAGTGTTTCATGCAGTAGTGGTAAGGCATGCACTAAGGGGCGACATATATGCATTGAGATTGTTGGCAATAAATTTACACTTTTCAAAATTACTCACTGCTTTAAAACAAAACCGGTAACTTTATATAGATGTACGCACTAAAATGATGTGAATTAGAACCTGAACTTGACTTTCATGTATTTAATTTAAAAAATATTCTACACCAACAGGCCTTGTAATAACAAAGAATGCAACTAGATGAGTTGACTTGACTATACTTCACGCAAGTACTAGAATTCACGCATGGACTATGTTGAACTATACTAACGTGAGCAAACAAGAAAAATATACTTCATGCAAGTACTAGAAAAATATACTATACTTCACGCAAGTTGTAGAATTCACGCAAGCCAATTCAACATACTAACGTGAGCAAACAAGGAAAATATGTTGAACTATAATTCACGCGTGTACTATAATTCACGCATGGACTAGTTTATTATAACCAGGTTTTTATATACAACACAAAACATTGTATATATAAAATTTTGATAAAACAACCTGGGCATTATCGTTGCAAGCAATTTACTACCCTTGAAATCCAGGTGTTCAAAGCAAAGCTAACCAAACTAATAAGGCATGCAAAGACTTCAGGAGTACAGAGCACCAATTTTTACTTTAGCATGCAAAGATAAAATACAGTGTGAAGTTATGGTGCAAAAGCAGGAAGCAAAGATGTGAAAATCATAACAAAAGAAATTCGAAAATCAAGAGAAAGCCATGTTTCGCAACAAAGGCAGGGACTGGACGACATAAATTAGAGGTGTGAGCATTACTCCCATTACTTTGTTTCAAATACAGCTTGAACCGGGGATTCCTATATTGGAGCTGCTGCCCTTAATGACTTCTCAGAGCTCTGCTTGAAGAGAAGAAAGTTTGCAGAGGAAAAAAATGTTATTCTCTGCATAAGTCAATACAATGGATGATGGCCATCTTTCAGGTACACATAGCATTTAATACAAAAGTGTATTTTGAAATATTTTACACGGCATACAAGATGGCTAATGACATTTGCATTTTGATAATAAGAGATATATTTAAAGTGTTCACTTCGTTTTATTTTTCTTTTCATGCATTTACTCCTCTACCAGAACGTGAGCAAGTTTATATATCATGCAAATGATTTCAGGGGCAATGCACACGCAGGTAACAAAGGTCTACAATTTTGTTTACTGACTTTACCACATTATATTTTCAACAAATTTTGATTTTAAAATTCCTATTTAAAATATTCACTTCGACAGTAATTTAAAAATCACGTTCGTTATAGATTTTAAAAATATTTATTACGACGGTAATAAAATCACGGTCGTTACAGACTCCCCTCCTTATAAAAATTGTGTCCCTGCAATTTTCATATTAGAAGCAGTCAATAACTTAAATAATTCATCCCAACAAAGATTCAAAGTAGAAAAGATGAATAAGAATGCTCACCCCCACCCGAAGAGTAGAGAAAGTCGGGATAAGAACTCTCGATGAATTCCCTGGTTTCCTAAGTGCAATCCTTGGGTTTTGCGGACCATTGAATCTTCACGAGGGGAACTTCTTTGTTCTGAAGGCGTTTTACATCCGTAGCTAGCACACGAATAGGATTTTGCACAATAGACAAGTCGGGTGAGGTCTCAAGGTCTTGCAACATAGGAGGATCAATAATAATATTTGAATCTCGAAGACATCGACGAAGCTGAGATATATGAAATACGTCATGAATTCTCGAAAACTGAACAGGTAACGATACGCGATAAGCAACGGGGCCAATACATTCCGTAATAGGAAACAGACCAATATAACGAGGAGCCAATTTCCCGAAGCTACTAAAACGTACCACACCCTTCATTAGGGAAACACGAGTGAATACAAGACCGCCAACAGAAAATTCCAAAGGCTTCGTACGATGATCGACATAAGATTTCTGCCTATTCTGAGCCTCTTTCATTCTCTGTCTGATAATATCAATCTTTTTTGAAGAATCACGAATATAATCGGGGCCGAGAACTAACTTTTCCCCCGATTCCAACCAACAAGATGGTGATCGACACGGCCTTTCGTAAAGAGCTTCGAAAGGAGCCATACCAATACTGGATTGAAAACTATTGTTATAAGAGAATTTAACAAGAGATAAGTGGTCTTCCCAACTACCACCAAAATCAAGAATGCAAGCTCGAAGGAGATCCTCTAAAACCCGATTCACCCTTTCAGTCTGACCATCAGAATGTGGATGATAAGCTGTACTGAGATTGAGCTTAGTGCCCAAAGCTTTCTAAAGGCTCTGGCAGAAACCACTAGTGAAAAGCGGATCTCTGTCACTAACAATAGAACTATGCACTCCATGAAGTCGAACGACTTCTATGATAAACAACTTAGCCAACAAAGGAGCAGTCCGGTTGGACCAGATAGGAATAAAATGGGCTGATTTAGTCAATCTGTCAATAATCACGCAAATACTAGTATGGCCAGACCTCGACGAGGTAGACCATCAATGAAGTCCATGGAAATCTGATCCCATTTCCACAATGGAATCTCAAGAGCCTACAATAGACCACTAGGACGCTGGTGTTCTGCTTTAACAAGTTGCCAAGTCATGCAACGAATTATATAACTTGCAATATCACGCTTCATACCCTCCCAATAGTATAAACGTTTCATATCAGCATACATCTTACTACTACCCGGATGGATAGTATACTTAGAACGATGACAGTCCTCAAGAATGTCATTTCTAAGATTAGAAATATCAGGCACGATCAATCTACCCTTCTTCCGAATACAACCATAAATATCAATATCGAAATCCTTTGGATTATCACTTCGGGATTCCGATTTACAACTCTGAATAAGATAAGCAACATGTGGATCTTGTTTCTGGGCATCGACAATATGATCCAACAAATTAGGACGAGCTTCCATGCTAAATAAAAGCACGGGAGAATCAGAAACTGAAGGACGATCTCTAATATCACAAAAAGATAAAGCTTCCAAAATATTCCACTCTACTAGCATCATGGAAACAACAACCTGCTGCTTGCGACTAAGCGCATCAGCAACTCGATTACCCTTTCCAGGGGTATACTGAATATCGAAATCATATGAAGCAAGAAATTCAAGCCAATGTTGTTGCCTCATATTAAGCTCTTTCTGAGTAAATAAATACTTCAGAGATTTGTGATCAGTGAAGAGAATAAAACGCTCCCCCAACAAATAATATCGCAAAATCTTTAGAGCAAAGACTATGGTGGCTAACTCCAAATCATGGGTAGCATAACGAATCTCGTTAGGCTTTAGTTGTCTAGAAGCATAGGAAACTACTCTATCTATTTGCATAAGAAGAGCACCAAGCCCAAAACCACTGGCATCGGTATAAACAACAAGATCACGATTCCCTTCGAGAACTACTAAGATAGGAGCATGAGTAAGGAGATCTTTTAACTTCAACAAAGAAGTCTCACACTTATCCGACCAAGTAAAAGGAACAGCTTTTCTCGTGAGAGTGATAAGAGGTAAGGCAATATGAGAAAAGTCCTTAATAAATCGACGATAATAACCCGCCAATCCAAGGAAACTACGGGTCTCAGTAATGGTCTCAGGCCTCTTCCAATTCTGAATAGATTCGATCTGGGTAAGATCGACTGAGATACATCGGAAGAAACAATGTGATCGAGAAATTTCAACGTATTCTCCCAGAAGTGACACTTGGAGAATTTGGCATAAAGCTGATGCTGACGAAGAGTGCTCAAAACAATCTCCAAATGCTGAATATGATCGGCTTCAGATTTGGAATAAATAAGAATATCATCAATGAAAATCAAGATGAACTTATCGAGATATTCCCGAAATATCTGATTCATAAGATCTACAAAATACGCCGGAGCGTTCGTCAAACTGAACGGCATAACAAGCCATTCATAAGAACCATAATGAGTATGGAATGCGGTGAGAGGAATGCTATCTTTCGCCACTCGTAACTGATGAAAACCGGTAGCAAGATCGAATTGGGAGAAGAGCTTAGCGCCACTTAGCTCATCGAACATTCAATCATAGGCAATGGATACCTATTTTTGATAGTAAACTCGTTAAGCTTGCGGTAGTCAATGCAAAGCCTAAGAGTACCATCTGGCTTCTTCATGAAGACGGCGGCGGCGCCCCAAGGAGATGAGCTAAACGGATAAAATGCTTGGCTTCCTACTGTAATGACCAGCCTTTTTGGAAAGTTTAAACCGACGATCAAATACATATGCCGGTTCCAAACCATTCAAAAGGGAAGATGGTTATTGTGGTAATTAAGAAAAGAAAGGGGAGGGAAATAAAGGAAATGAAACAACACAGAATCTTGCAGCGGAACGATAAAATATAATAGTCAAATAAACAGTTCATGAAGCTGTTTACAATACTTTGATCATTATTTATACCACATTTATCAGAGTTATACATATACAACAGAACAAATAAAATAATGCAGCAGACAGCATGATGCAAAGATAATAATATTAATAGTGTACCAAATCTTCGCCTTCATCCTCCAGAATAGATTTTCAATAAGCCAAAAAACTCAGGTCTGACCCGAGCGTAATGAAAAGACAAAACACTCGAGTCAGGACTAAAATATCCTCATGTAAGTTAAATCAATCGTAAATAAATATGAGTGTAACGGCGTCAGAGATGTCTACGGGGTTTGACATCTCATATCCAGTGTCAACGTGCGTGCAATAACTTAAGAGATGTTACGGGATTTTCCATCTCCCAAGGATCCGTTAAACTATCTACTAGGTAGTAATGTACGCTAAGTAGATAACGCCTATCACTAATATAAAGTATCAAAATAGCATTAAGGCGTTACCATAATCCCCCTTAACACATTTTTATAATGCCATAGACTATACAGCATCGTAAACCCCGCCGTAAACTAGTGGTTATCAGAGGGTACCCCATAGGTATAACACAAAATAAAACGTAGTGGTCGCGAATAGGATAATCAGTATGAGAAGGTACATGAGGCGATACCAACTAGGATACTAGTAGTTGCGTGATCCGGACTGATGTTGAGCATAGCCAGCAGCTACCTCAACACCGCGAAACAACACTCCCAAATCAAGGGGTGCACCCAAATAGAATCACAAATGTAATAGATATGGTATCGAAGATGTATGTCCACTAGAGATGGCGAACCTCAATGGCCCGACGTGGCTCCTATTTTAGTCATGTCAGGGGTCATCCAATATCGTTCTCTTTTTTCAATCAACACGTTCACCAAACCATCCACTTCATTCTGGATCAATACTCCGCGTATAATAGTTATTAAAGTGGTATTCGTTATCAAAAGAGAGTATGTCCATATATAATTTTCTATCCTATGGCCAAGTGATCAGTTATTTCAATTAAATGTCAGGGATGAATATATATCACTTAAATCAAATCACATTGTCATATGTATGCATAACAGGATATATATAAGCAAGTAACATCCAAACATTTAAATATCAACCAATAGCATCCATCGAAATACATCATCCAATAGACAATACAATTCATGACAATTTCATAGTTATCAATGTCAGGTAATTTAATCGCAATTCAATTTTAATTTCAATTTAACTGTCAATTAAATTTTTAATGGTTAATTCAAATGACAATCTAGATGACAATTAAATTTAATCAAACAACGACGAATAAAATTCATGTCACTTCATAATATTAAATTTAACTAGCATAAAGACATTCAGTATGTTGTGAGCGTTATAAAACACTCACCTTGTTTTCAATGTAGTTCCAGTGTTTTATTTCGAATAAAATTAAACGAGCGTTTAATTTTACCCAAAATTTCCGCTAGCTCCAAACGATTCCACTCCAGCTGCATAGCGTATTATTCGACGAAACGAATTGCAACGATTGCAACGCAATTCGTTTCGTCATTTTCTGACCTCGCATCACAAAGATATGATAGTTTAAAGTTAACATGTATTTTTATATAAATTAATTACAACTTTAATTAAATTTTTAAACCTAAATCCATCATCTGTCGTTCGTTCCCACAAGAAGAATCACAGCCGCTTGTTTCCTTCTTCCCTCAGGTGCGTAAACTCCCAGGAAAATCGAACGAAAGGAAACCCAACATCACGTTCTAGGGTTAGGAAACGCCTCCTCCACGCTCGTCGATAGGTTGATCAAAGACCACCAAATCGAAGCCCACGCTTTCCTCTACCCACGCCTTGAACTCGGCCACCCCCATTGCGCGCGAGACGAGGGCGAACGACAACCAAACGCAGCCCCTTCTGGTCCTCTACGCTCCACCATATCTCATCTCCACCGTACGGACTCGAAGCTCTCGCAATGCTCTCCAATATTTTACTTAATGATTTCGTGTGAATGTCGGCAGATTGGGAGTAATTGAGGTGGAAACGAAATTGATTTCTAGCCTTCGAATTTGAAGTGGCGGCTGCGTATAAAGGAATTAGGGTTTTGGAATTTTTGTGAAGAGGATGGTGCTTTTATAGAAAATTTCTCGAGTTACTATTCATCCGGAATTTCCGAACTCCGATTTACGCGCGATGACTGACGTTTCTAGGGTTTACCCCGCGTTTCGGACACAATGGAATAGGTTTCGGAGGCTAATTCGATCGTATGTGCGAGTTACGGCAATAAACGATCAAATTTAAATTAAACCGATTCAACTAATTTCTACACGTTTTGGCTTGCCTCGGACAAACGGTAAGTCCGATTGACACGAAATTTGAAATCTTATAATAATATCATGTTACGGATCCAATGAAACTGGTTTCGTCGAAATCGGAGACTGTTTGAAAAATGACTATTTTAACTCGTCAGTTAAATATTAAAATATTCAATTTTCACAAATTTACTTTAAATTCGATTTTAAAAGTTCTACAACGTCATTCTAACTTTAATATGATAAAATAAAATTTTACAAATCATTTTTAATCATATTAAACCCGTTATTCAATTATCCAATAAATTCAAATTTTAAAATCTTATTAACTCTATTATAATCCCAATATAACTTACATTCACTTTGGAAACCAATTTGAATCATATTAAATCAAATTTCAATTAGTCACTCTATTTTCATATACTAAATTTCAATATCAAATTAATCATATCAAAATCGGAATTTAATTACTCAAACATTTGTAATATTAAATTTAAACGAATTTGATTATTCTTAAATCACTATCTTTTGAAATATTCAAAACGAACTTATATGATTTAACCTTTAAAACTAATTCAAATTATAGAACAACCATTTCCATTAATCATCCAATTTCCGTTATTCAATTATTCAATAAGTTTTAAATATTTCCTTTAAACAATTTACCTGTTCAATATTCAGTTATTTGATTTGAACTAGATTTTACTTATCAATCAATTACTCTATTATGCCCAATGAATTCAACATTTATTATCCTATCCAACTATTGATTGCAAAGGCATTCACTAAGTAGCATTTATTTTTCAATACTTATTACTATTCAAATCATCGAAACCAATCTACTAAAATTTGTATTACTACCTAAATAATTCACAATTCTTATTCACTTCTTTGCATTGGTTTTTCCATATATTCCCTTAACCAAGTTATAACATTTGAGTCAATTCACTTAGATTAGAACTCCATTCAATCTATAAATAATTACTTGGATAATTATTGTTGCAATTCATTCCAGTTATTATTATTCCAAACCACTAACAATTTTTTTTCTAGCACTAAATCATGAAATCTTATTAAATTAGCTATTTTAATTATCGAAAATTTACGGGTCATTACACTCTCCCCCACTCAAAACTTTTCGTCCCCGAAAAGGAAAAAGAAGGGAAAAGGAACCAAGTATAGAATTCAACACTAGATATATTTTATTCAAAGTTACCTACTTATAAAACAATGAAATTCCATTTATAAAGTCATAACTACGCTTCCACTAAGTTACCCTGAATGGGTTTCTAACTTTAAAAGTTAGTTATCAAAACAAGTTATAAAAAAATTTAAAGTTGAAAAATTTTCTAACACCCGAATTTACGGAAAATTTCGGCAGAGTCTCCTTTGCGCGGCTCGATCGAAAAAAAAAATGACAGTATATATATCACAAATATACATCTCATCAAGTGATGAGGCATCCCACAGGGAAAAAAGTGTAAAAGTACGGTATGTAATCCGAGATATGTACCTTATATATTATTAGCGAGCATATACGGCTAATATAGCGCGAAAGCGAGCTCCAAATGCGAAGCAAGCGCACTCTGCACCTACTAAACACTCAACAAACCATGAGAAACATGCATATATGAAAATAATATCAATATACACCATATAGCAACATAACAACTACATGTGCCAACATAGCAAATGTAACAAAACAACAAATGCATTCACCAAATCAATTATCATCCAACTATTATTCACAAATCCATAACCAATCAATATAAATTCACTTCTCATTAATATTTATTGGCTTGGTTTCCAATTTTAATCACAGTTGGTTCATTAACGTTGGATTTTACTAACATTTATTCTCAATTCAATTAGTTAACATTAACTAATTTATATTTACATTAGTTCACTTCCAATTTGAATCAAATTAAATTCTATTTAGATTCATTTAACTTCCAATTTGATTTCAATGACTTATAGCTTTCAATTTCATTAACACTTAATGAATTATATACAATCAACTAACAATCATATAACGACCAAATCATATAATTTTAAAAGAATCATTTTATATTTGGCATCATAAATTTCCAATATTAACTTTAATTAAGTCCGTAAGTCGTACATATATCATTCGTGAGCAATATCAATCTAATCGATTATTCGATCACACAATTTCACTTCCAAACTAGTATCGTTCACACGACTCTCTAGTGCGGACTCAGATTTGGTTCCTTGATTGGAAACTGTTACTCTCCTTGCATAGCCATATACTATGATAGAGAATTTCAGAATCAAATTAAAAATCCAAATCCAGGGTTCGCCGTCGAAAATCGAGTGAAAAATCCTAACTTGGATCGATATAAATCATCTCGAAATTTTAAGCTCGAATTTGGATCAAATCGTTATGCGAATAAAATAATATACGTACAATCTCACGTATTACCTTCCAATGGATTTCTATCCAATTTATCTATACTAAATTATTTTATTGACTTCTATTTTTTTTCACTTAATTACCCACAATCCATTATTCAGTTAGTATATTCATTTCTTTACATAGCATATTCTTTAACATTATCTTTTCTTAAACATCATATCAAAGAATTTGCTTACTCAAGTTCATTTTAAACATTCTATATAATTTAATTAAACTCGATTTCTTTTCCCAATTGATTCTTAGCTATACCAAATTCTTTTGTTTATATTTACTTCATATTCAGTTTCAGTTAATAACCAATTTATTTGCGGAACATTTTATTAATCATCACTTTAATTTATAGTCATTCCATAAAAGTCTAATCTTCTTATATATGACTTTTCTTAGTTTATAGTAATCTCAAAAGTTACAAATTCAAATTTTTTCTATGCAATTTATATTTATTTTCTATAACCAATTTACAAAAGATATTATACAATTCATTTGTCTTCTTTCTTAAGTTCACTTACTTGTTCCATTTATCCATTCATCATTTCATGCTATATTTAAGTATATAACATTTTTATCAAACCAAAATTTTCATTTATATACATTTAATTCCCTCTGAGTTTTCCTTACTTGTATATTTCAATTACTTTCACGTTCTGTTTAGCTATACAATATCTCATTACATATCCAAAACATCATTTTAACTTTTAACATTTGGTAAGTCTTGTTATATGTTATCAGAATGTAATTTTGGTATTATACAAATTTATAGAATTTCATTTTACTTAATTAGAATGTTCACAAATTTAATTTGTTAAAATCCTCTTTACCTTTCAACTTTAAAGGTACACTACAACTCTAAAGTTTTGCCAAAACATAAGCTTAGATATCTTAATCCTCTTAATTTAGAATTCCGGTTATTCACATTTCGTTGGAAAATTACTAATTTGCATAACTTAGAATTTTAAATGCCCGGTTCTTTTCAAATCGTTTGAAATAAACATATACACTTATATCTTTAATATATCAAATCATACCTTTGGAGTTTAAACCAAAACCTATTTACGCAAAATAATTTCGAAGAAAAGCAAAGCTTCTTAGAAGTCTCCCCCACTTTGAGACTCGAAAATGAACGTCGATGATGATGCGCAGTCATCACCGAAATTATGTTCTAGCGACAGGAGAGAGGAGTACTTAATTCATTCCTTCTTAAAAATCATTTCAAAATATTTCCTATAAATATTTCCAACTAATATCACAATATATTTTCTTCAAAGCTTTGAAAACCATTTTAAAAGTCCCCGGTTCTTGAATTCAATATTTCTCAATTTAAATCTATTTTAAATTTATAAGTCACCTTTATAAAACATTATTATAGGATTTTATTTCTTAAAACATTTCACAAGTGTTTTATCACTGTTCAATTTGTAATTCACCTTATTTATTAAATTACAATATCCAATTAATGATAATAACCAATAATATTATCATTCCTAACAACCAGGTAAGCTAGATAAGTCACAATAATTTCTGAAAATTTTCTTTATATACAAAATATAATTAGAGTAAAATTATTTCATTTACCCAATTTCAAAACAATACTATGTCGAATTGTTCTGTTTAAGTGTTTAGAGATCCCTATCAATGACGTTAATTACTCGTATTGACCAGAATCCATAAGTCACTCAACAAATCAACCGACACAATATAAAACATTTTATATCACTAACAAATACGCTCTCTCATATGTATACACTCAGCGACTCATCATAGGGTATTACTACCCTATTTATAAAGAGTCAGACCCCACAAAGCTAAGGTTATCGCTAAACCAAAGCTCTGATACCAACTGTAACGACCCGCCTTTTTGGACAGTTTAAACCGACGATCAAATACACATGCCGGTTCCAAACCATTCAAAAGGGCAGATGGTTATTGGGGTAATTAAGAAAAGAAAGGGGAGGGAAATAAAGGAAATGAAACAACACAGAATCTTGCAGCGGAACGATAAAATATAATAGTCAAATAAATAGTTCATGAAGCTGTTTACAATACTTTGATCATTATTTATACAACATTTATCAGAGTTATACATATACAACAGAACAAATAAAATAATGCAGCAGACAGCATGATGCAAAGATAATAATAATAATAGTGTACCAAATCTTTGCCTTCATCCTCCAGAAATAGATCTTCAATAAGCTAAAAAACTTAGGTCTGACCCGAGCGTAATGAAAAGACAAAACACTCGAGTCAGGACTAAAATATCCTCACGTAAGTTAAATCAATCGTAAATAAATATGAGTGTAACGGCGTCAGAGATGTTTATGAGGTTTGACATCTCATATCCAGTGTCAACGTGCGTGCAATAACTTAAGAGATGTTACGGGATTTTCCATCTCCCAAGGATCCGTTAAACTATCTACTAGGTAGTAATGTATGCTAAGTAGATAACGCCTATCAGTAATATAAAGTATCAAAATAGCATTAAGGCGTTACCATAATCCCCCTTAACACATTTTTATAATGCCATAGTCTATACAGCACCGTAAACCCCACCGTAAATTAGTGGTGATCAGAGGATACCCCATAGGTATAACACAAAACAAAACGTAGTGGTCGCGAATAGGATAATCAGTATGACAAGGTACATGAGGCGATACCAACTAGGATACTAGTAGTTGCGTGATCCGGACTGATGTTGAGCATAGCCAGCAGCTACCTCAACACCACGAAACAACACTCCCAAATCAAGGGGTGCACCCAAATCGAATCACAAATGCAATAGATATGGTATCGAAGAAGTGTGTCCGCTAGAGATGGCGAACCTCAATGGCCCGGCGTGGCTCCTGTTTTAGTCATGTCATGGGTCATCCAATATCGTTCTCTTTCTTCAATGAACGCGTTCACCAAACCATCCACTTCATTCTGGATCAACACTCCGCGTATAATAGTTATTAAAGTGGTATTCGGTATCGACAGAGAGTATGTCCGTATATAATTTTCTATCATATGGCCAAGTGATCAGTTATTTCAATTAAATGTCAGGGATGAATATATATCACTTAAATCAAATCACAGTGTCATATGTATGCATAACAGGATATATATAAGCAAATAACATCCAAACATTTAAATATCAACGAATAGCATCCATCGAAATACATCATCCAATAGACAATACAATTCATGACAATTTCATAGTTAACAATGTCAGGTAATTTAATCGCAATTCAATTTTAATTTCAATTTAACTGTCAATTAAATTTTTAACGGTTAATTCAAATGACAATCTAGATGACAATTAAATTTTATCAAACAACGATGAATAAAATTCATATCACTTCATAATATTAAATTTAACTAGCATAAAGACATTCAGTATGTTGTGAGCGTTATAAAACACTCACCTTGTTTTCAATGTAGTTCAAGTGTTTTATTTCGAATAAAATTAAACGAGCGTTTAATTTTGCCTTAAATTTCCACTAGCTCCAAACGATTCCACTCCAGCTGCATAGCGTATTATTCGATGAAACGAATTGCAATGATTGCAACGCAATTCGTTTCGTCATTTTCTGACCTCGCATCATAAAGATATGATAGTTTAAAGTTAACACGAATTTTTATATAAATTAATTACAACTTTAATTAAATTTTTAAACCCAAATCCATCATCTGTCGTTCGTTCCAACAAGAAGAATCACGGCCGCTTGTTTCCTTCTTCCCTCACGTGCGTATACTCCCATGAAAATCGAACGAAAGGAAACCCAACATCACGTTCTAGGGTTAGGAAACGCCTCCTCCACGCTCGCCGATAGGTTGATCAAAGACCACCAAATCGAAGCCCACGCTTTCCTCTACCCACGCCTACGACCACCTTGAACTCGGCCACCCCCATTACGCGCGAGACGAGGGCGAATGGCAACCAAACGCGGTCCTTTCTGGTCCTCTACGCTCCACCATATCTCATCTCCACCG
Source organism: Allium cepa (assembly GCA_030765085.1). Classification (NCBI taxonomy): domain Eukaryota; kingdom Viridiplantae; phylum Streptophyta; class Magnoliopsida; order Asparagales; family Amaryllidaceae; genus Allium; species Allium cepa. The sequence continues at coordinate 83,554,188 of CM060929.1, read as the reverse complement.
TACGGATTCGAAGCTCTCGCAATGCTCTCCAATATTGTAGTTAATGATTTCGCGTGAATGTCGACGGATTGGGAGTAATTGAGGAGGAAATGAAATTGATTTCTGGCCTTCAAATTTGAAGTGGCGGCTGCGTATAAAGGAATTAGGGTTTTGGAATTTTTGTGAAGAGGATGGTGCTTTTATAGAAAATTTCTCGAGTTACTATTCATCCGGAATTTCCGAACTCCGATTTACGCGCGGTGACTGGCGTTTCTAGGGTTTACTCCACGTTCCGGACACAATGGAATAAGTTTGAAGGCTAATTCGATCATATGTGTGAGTTACGGCAATAAACGATCAAATTTAAATTAAACTGATTCAACTAATTTCTATGCGTTTTGGCTTGCCCCGGACAAACGGTAATTCCGATTGACACGAAATTTGAAATCCTACAATAATATCATGTTACGGATCCGATGAAACTAGTTTCGTCGAAATCCAAGAATGTTTGAAAAATGACTATTTTAACTCGTCAATTAAATATTAAAATATTCAATTTTCACAAATTTACTTTAAATTCGATTTTAAAAGTTCTACAACATCATTCTAACTTTAATATGATAAAATAAAATTTTACAAATCATTTTTAATCATATTAAACCCGTTATTCAATTATCCAATAAATTCAAATTTTAAAATCTTATTAACTCTATTATAATCCCAATATAACTTACATTCACTTTGGAAACCAATTTGAATCATATTAAATCAAATTTTAATTATTCACTCTATTTTCATATATTAAATTTCAATATCAAATTAAACATATCAAATTCGGAATTTAATTACTCAAACATTTGTAATATTAAATTTAAACGAATTTGATTATTCTTAAATCACTATCTTTTGAAATATTCAAAACGAACTTATAAGATTTAACCTTTAAAACTAATTCAAATTATAGAACAACCATTTCCATTAATCAGTTATCCAATTTCCGTTATTCAATTATTCAATAAGTTTTAAATATTTCCTTTAAACAATTTACCTGTTCAATATTCAATTATTTGATTTGAACTAGATTTTACTTATCAATCAATTACTCTATTATACCCAATGAATTCAACATTTATTATCCTATCCAACTATTCATTGCAAAGGCATTCACTAAGTAGCATTTATTTTTCAATACTTATTACTATTCAAATCTTCGAAACTAATCTATTAAAATTTGTATTACTACCTAAATAATTCACAATTCTTATTCACTTATTTGCATTGGTTTTTCCATATATTCCCTTAACCAAGTTATAACATTTGAGTCAATTCAGTTAGATTAGAACTCCATTCAATCTATAAATAATTATTTGGATAATTATTGTTGCAATTCATTCCAGTTATTATTATTCCAAACGACTTACAATTTTTTTTCTAACACTAAATCACGAAATCTTATTAAATTAGCTATTTTAAATATCGAAAATTTACGGGTCCTTATACCAAATCGATAAATGTTGCTTGAGTTCCTCATTTTCCTTCGCAGACATCCTCGTGAGAGGACGACTGACAGGATGTGCACCGGAGATAAGATCTATACGGAACTCTATTGCCCTTTTCGACGGCAATCTCGAGATAGGCTCAAAAACATTAGAGAAATTACAAACAATGGGAATATTATTTAGGTCATCCTCAGATTCGAGGGAAGATATAAAAACATTCGAAGTACGATCCATGCTTCGAAATATAATAGATAATTGCCCGCTAGCATAGGGATGCTTGAGATATAAAGTTCTTTCGGGACATAGGATTTGAACTTCATAATGGACAAGCCAATCCATATCCAATATCATATCAAAACCAAGATGATCCATAACATGCAGATTTACATGAAATGCGAAAGCACAAAGAATAATCTCAACATCAACACGTAATAATCCAAGGGTAGTAGATCCCCCAATAGGATTTACGATCACTAGTACAAAACTGGTCATTTGTGTCGGTTGTGTAACCTTATTGTGTCGGTTTTACAACCGACTCATATGAAGATGACACAAAAGACATTTTTCTGTTGTGTCGGTTGTACGACCGACACAAATACCAATTATTTGTGTCGGTTGTTAATAAAGAACCGACACAAAACTATGAACAGTTGTGTCGGTCTTTCTAATAAGACTGACACAAATCAGCTTGTATAGTGAAGCAAACCGCCGTTTATTGTGTCGGTCCTTTTAGAAAAACTGACACAATTGTTGCTTGTTTTGTGTCGGTTCTTTATTGACGACGGACACAAATGATTGATATTTGTGCCGCTTATGTTTGTTTTTCAAACGACACAATTGATATACAGTTGTATCTGTTCCCTTTGAAGCAACAACCGACACAAGTTATATCTGAAGCCAAAAAAAATATTATTACCGTTTAAGACTATAAAAACAGTATGAAATTGAATTTTAATTTTTTATAAACGAACGTTACTATGAACTGATTGAACAAAAAATATAATTATATTATCCATCAACATAATTTATCTTTATAGACCAAAATAGAATGTAATCTGTCACAAACATAACATACATAACAAAATACCAACGTACGTTACAAAAGATCAGCGTACACAACAAAAAACAACTCATCCAATTATACATCATATAACTAGCTAAATTCTCTCGAACCTCGTCTATCGCTTGTTGGTTATAAGAACCATATCGTACAAAGTCCTGCAATTAAGAGAATTGTTATACAAAAGACAACAATTAAGTCAGGAATACTCTGCATAAAAGAATCTGAGAGGAATGTAATTCAAACACAGGTTGAACCATAAGCTAAATATTGGAAACAATAATTTGGGACCTGTGTTATTCACCGTGTACCATGATCATATTATCTGTATTAGAGGAGATTTGTTACTTGCCTGTGCAATATGTAATAATGTTTGTTGTTTTCACGATTAAATGCTGTGTAGTTAACAGTCTCAATGGTTAGGTAGAAAAAAAGATTTGAATTATGGTCATGGTTAATTTGAAAACAATGCAATAGGCGTAGCATGTATATATTATACACAAATCAGGTTTATCCCCTTACAGAAACATCAAGTAATTCACCAATCTTTGTCTAATGGTATGCTTGGTGGCTAGTAACTAATTAATAGTATCCAACTCAAACATGAATCACTGGAAATCCCTGGAATATGGACAGAATCACGTTGCTGTAATATTTGTCAATATCACTATGCATGAGGCCTTTATGGAAGTATTTCCAAACAAATATACTATTAGACATGTGAAATTTTATGTATGAACAGATGTTTAGTTTCAAACATTAGTGCAATCTTAAGCACATATTTTGCAGAAGAATACATATATAGTATGGTATACATATGTTCAGGTTCAAATATATTTTAGATTTCAGACGATATGGTTCTTTAAATACGGCGAGCTTTCGGGAGATGAAATTTCTAATACGAATAGGACTTTGAATGAGCTAAGACTCTATTTTTTTGTTTAATTTCCAGTCTACTTGGTGCATCACTACACATTTTCTCGGTTTATTTTTTTTCTTTAAATTCATGAACTAAACAGTAAATAAAGACTTAGCACTTGATTTCTTCTAACTAGCATTGCAGCAATGATTTGATCGAAATATACCTATAATATAGCTAATGTATAATATGAAGGAAAAAAAACTAAAGTAGTACCTTTTGTAAATCGTTGCTTTGATTGTGATTTTTCACTGTGTCATGCATATACCTCATCACATAATATACACAGTCAGTTGTTGAGGACACTACAGCAATACTACAAGATAACTTAATAGTTAGTTTAAAATGAATTCATATGCCAAACAATATATAGTGTTTATTTTATTTATTTTTTGTTTGAAAATCATATCACCTTAACATGCTTCCATTTCAAGGTACTTCCTCGAGACTTGCCACCGAATTCCTTGTAAATTTTGAAGGCCCTACACATGCAAGAAAATGTTAAATAATAACTACTCCGGCACCCACATTTACATACACTAATTTCATGTATAAATTTTTAATTTTACCACATATATTAACTTCATATAAGAGCGCAAATATATACAACTTACGTGCTCACTTGCGGTTTAATTTTAAGTTTATGTTTGCGTTCAGCCTGAGGATCAAAAACATAAATCTAACTCATTTCTACATGGAAAACAAGCAGTATACAATGTTTTATGCGTTACAAGATTTATAGTAAGTTAAAATTGGCATCAAATTTGTAAACTAGTTACTAAAAGTTTAATGTTCATACCCTTCGTACTGTGGGGCTAAAAGTAAGCTTTTAGATTGCAATGCTTTCCATGTGTTCGACAAATATGTATTTGTCGCATCTGGATGTTTTCGCACTTGGGGAAGCTTTTTGGGTGACATAAACCCAATGGTCTCCACTTTGAGATCATTGCACATATGATTTAACCACCTAAGCAAATTTAAACATATATTATTAGTTTTTTAAAAATTGACTATTCATTAAAAAATTAAGATGGTTATATATAAAAAAATTGCTAAGGAAAAAATACTCACATGATGTAAAGTTGCAACCATGATGCATTCAACCATGTCATACTAAGGAATTGGATAATGTCGTCCATCGTGATATGAATTTCAAAATCCCGAACGTATATGAATAAATCCGTATTCACTTGAATTGCATTGATGGCACTATCATTGGATAACATTTGAAGTACTAGGTCATGGAAATATCTGCACTCGCTCATTAAAGTTTTGAGAATCTCTTCATCCACGATTGATTTGCGTTTTGCAGACTCATTTGACATTGTATTCACGACCTTGTCATTACTATTTTCAAACAAATCCTTGTTTGGTAGAGATGCAGTCACCTAATTCAAAATTTTAAGTAGATGTTTGAAATGATGTTGTTAAAAGAATAGACGAATGCTAAGAATTCAACTTCATATGTTTACTACGTTTCGATAAGTTTATAAGTAGCTAAATTATCTATAATAAGTTCTTGTATGAAGAAATTTTACTTCTTTAATATGTTCTAGTATGAAACAGAGGAGTTTAGCAAGCTAAATTAAGGAAGAAAAATGCATTCATTATCGTAACATTATCTCTTAAAAGCACAAGGATTTTAGGCCATTGAACAAAACTCCCGACCGCTTCTCCTATCGTGTTGTGATGTTTAGTTGGAACAGGAAGTGAGGTTCCTTCATGACTAGACTCCACTGCATCAATTCCAACTTTTATATGATCGACCAAGATTTGTTGATTATGACATTGATCTCTAGACCTTCAAGCGGGATGTACCATGCCATGACCCACTACAATAATTTTGGAGTCCACATTCACGGCCAAACGACATTTAATCGGTTTCTAGAATGGCAAGTATAAAACCAACATTTTTCACTTAGCACTTGTCAAATACATAAAATCGTATACGTTTATAAATTCAACTATGAATTATTTACATGCAAGTCGGCAAAGAGATCCGTCTCTTGAGTTTTGTTTGCATATTGTAATTCGCTCGGGTGCGTTGATTGACAACTACTACGATGATCAGTTAATGGTGTGTTGATCTCCACCTCCTTGGGAAAATTCATCGTGTTCAAAATGTTTGCAATCTGCTCTTGAACCATTGTACTCATCTCTTGTCTCAATTTTTAGCTCACTTTAGCCTCCATTTCCTGAGTGATAACATGCTGCTCATCAGCTGATATTACACCACTTCGACCTTTCCTTTTCTCTACTTCCCCAAATACGTTTTTATACCAACCGTCCCACCAATCCTTCTAACTCGACCTGGATGCTCTTTTTTTTCAAGACCACGACTCAAGACATCATCATACCTATCTGGAACCCATGACCCTTCAACGGCTTTTCCTCTCCAATCATTCTGTCAACAAAAAAGCTAAAACATAAGGTGGCATGCTTTTTACTATCATATGAAGATTAAAAAATTAAAATAGTACTACAGTATCATGCTTTTTACTGAAATGTTAGCGCCACACGTTTGCTGAAATGATATCATGTTACGCGTCATATTTTATCTAATAAAGAATGTTGGGTCGTGTGTGTTTACAGTTTAAAACATGTAAAGCGATAAAACACATGGAAACTAGTCGTACCATTTTATCTACAACCATCTTAGTTTTCTCATTAGTGATGGCATAATTTCCATCGGTTCCTTTTTTTGATCGTGCCAAAATCCAATCAATACTCCGATCCAAAACAGGTCCACCTTGCAATATGGTCGAGGAATCTTGGCCTTCAATTATCCATTTAGCCTTCTTCCCTGCATATCCAGCTTGTCCTATTAGTGAGGATGCTCGTTGCATGCCTGACTCTTCCTAGCCTTCTCACTTATTTATTGTTTTATGACATTGCAAAATTCAGCAAAACAGAATAGCACAAGCCACAGAACAGTTGCAATTTGCACAAATGTTTGTACTATTTCTCTATGCATGAGCAGTATGCATTTAGTATGCAATGATAGAAGAAGAAAGAAAAATATGGAAGTCAAGGCAGCCTAAATTTTCGAAAATTTGCGAAGTAAAAAGCATGGTTGTATCCACATTTCAAAGCAAAGGACAATGAGGTGCCTCATTTCTTAAAGAAACAATGAAACATATTGAGATGTCCTAATGTATTAAATAAAATTATGCATATATATACAAGACATCATACAATTCTCATTTCTTTTTAAAATGGTGTATTACTATTACTTATATATACAACTCTATATATATAAACAGTTACTCAAAACAATTGAGTTTATTTGATTTACAAAATACTTCACTAATTATTCATGATTAAACTGATTTTAAAAAAACAAAATTTAAGAAAGTATATGTAACAACCTGCATATTTAACGATTATATATATAAATTTTTGTTTAAATATAGCGTCGTTAGTCGGATTTAGGTCCGAAATGTTACTTTTTGCAAACGGCCGAATTGGAGCTCGAAATTACCTCCATTGTTTCCAAAATGGCGTTTGCGGTCTTTTTGAGTATAATCTTTGATATGTTTGGAGTTTGTGAAATTTTGACCCTTTTTCTATTGGGTTTTGGGTTTGGGTTCAGCCCACTAGCTTAACTAATACTCTAACTCAACCCCTTCTCTTCATTCATCTTCATTTCATTTTCATTTCTTAAGCAAAAATTGAAAATGGTGGAAGAGGAGAGGAAATAGAAATTGCAAGCCCTAATTCCATTTGCAAACTCCAAATTCTTGCTCCAAAATCAAAGAGGAGATATTGGTAAGCTCCGCTTCATCTTCTCCAACTCTTCTCCTCTTCAATTTCAGAAAATTTCCTAAACCTAAATTAGGAAATACTTGTTTTATTCTTAGATTGAAGCTTATTGAGTTGAAGTAGAGTTTGGTTGGTCTTCTCCTTGTTGTTGAGCTTCTTCTTCTTCTTTGTTTGGGTAAAAGGTGAGTTTTGAGCTCACATCTACTTCTCTTGATTTCATAGATGTTGGGTATGAATTCCTAACACCTTGTTTATATGCACTTGCTTTTGGTTTGGATTGAATTGGTGAATATCCAAATTTTTAGTGTTTGGGTTCAATTCCTTAAAGATCCTAACGTTGATATTGGAACATGTTTTTGTAGCGAATCAGAGAGCTAATGGAGCTTGGGTATCTATTGGCTAAGGCTCCTTAGGTCCATTGCTCGAACGATCGCGTTTTGGAAGAATTGGCATTTCATTAGAAAAAGGGCAGAAACTGCAGAAATATGCAGTTCGGCCGACCGAGCCCTGTTGCCGGCCGACCGACCTACTACCCCGAGCCATGTCTTATTTCCTGCATCTGGCCAGCCGACCGAGCCCTGCAACCGGCCGACTGACCTGCTCATGTTTTTCCTGTTTTGCCTATTTTGCATATTTTGATTGGCTTTCCAAATTTTATCGTTTCAAGTTGCTTTTTAATAGTTATTATTGCATCTTTGACTTTGATAACTTGTTCTTGACTTCATCCACGGGTTTTTATAAAATAATCTCTCGAATCACATTTAAAAGCTCGTTTCTCCAATTTATAAAATTCTATTTAAAACACACACTTTCGCACTTCGAGCGAAGTGGAAGGGTGGTTAAATGGTTGGGAAAAACACAGACCATGAATCTGTGCGTTTATCCTTCCGATTAATCCCCGACCTATTGAATTGATCGTTTTGACCTTCGGGTCTGGTTTACCGATGATATGAGGTAAACTTTGTATTGCTTTGAGTGTGAAAGTTACTGACGGATAGTAAACCGTTTAGTGCGAACGAGTAGTTATGGGACATACGTTAACACTTTTCGGATTCCTTTTCGAGAGTTGTGACACATTCCGCCAGTTAGTGGTGTCCATTACTGGGTCTCCGACCTTCACCACTACAGTTTGTTGCCTTCGGGTATGTGCCTTCGGGTTTGTGCCTTCGGGTTTGTTGCCCTTTAGTATCGCTTTCGATGTTGGTCGTTATGAGCCGCATGGGTGATATTGGGTTGCCCTTTAGTATCGCTTCCGATGTTGGTCGTTATGAGCCGCATGGGTGATATTGGGTTTGGAGCCTTCGGGCTCATGGATCCTTGTTTATACAGTACTGAGGTCGAGAAATTTTCTGATGTTTCATTCATATGTATATTCCCTAGGTATCGCCCTTCGATGTTGGTCATTATGAGCCGCATGATGCGTAGCGTTTACCTTGCGGAACTTGTATACCTTATTCATCTTTTGTTAGATGATTGTGTTATCTCTTTTAGAGATATTTGTTATGCTTTGTAACCTTGCAGGTTTATTGTTGCTCAGTTTATCTAACTGATTTGTTTAGCTAGACTGACCCGTGTATTTTATACTCGGGTCAGACCGAGATGTTTCAGGTTAGGTACTTTTGGGCTTAGCCTATTTTGGTTCCGCATGGACTACTCCGCTAGCTTTTTTTGTCATAGCTTTTTGTGTAGTCCCATTTTGTAGTAACTCTGATATATGTGTTCATCTGGTATCGTCTGTATATTGTGGTTTGTTATACCACTTGACATGTATTATTTTGTATACTCTGCTATGTATCAGTATATGTGTATATGATGATCTACTGTTCTATGATGTATATTACATTTGAGTTGTTATATTCTGTTCTGATAGATCCTTCAACCACCTATGGTTTTGTTTTAAGTATTCATTAGGTATGTCGACCTGCTTGGTATGTTTATTGTCGATGTATTCAATAGATAGTTAGAGCAAGGCTATTGATGGTCGCTCCTAACCAGCCTTATTCTCCGTGTTAGTTGACGGCATTACCCTGTAGTGTCCTTGGCTAGCATGGGTATAGAGGTGGGGGGTCACAGCGTGGCATCAGAGCTGAGTTCAGGGCAAAATATGATAAACACAGAATAGATGCACATATTACGGCACATCATAGTGTATAAGGATACAGATCTTTGAATCATCGTGTCTCTTTATTCCATCAAGGTTAGATAGAGTTTGGGAATACGTCTAGGAATGCATTTCTATTCCGTAGTATTCCATATTGCAATGTCTACCTTGTGAATAATCTTGTTCTTATCTTACCTTCAGCGTATGGCTGGAAGAGGCAGGGGACGACGTTCGGATGCTGGGCAATCCAGTGGCTCACATCCGGATGGCGTTTATATGTCTGCCGATCTGTTTTTGGAGTTGTTTAGGAGCACTCAGCCTCCAGTCCCTCCTCGTGTTTCTCCACCTCGCAAGTCTGCCTTTGGACGCCAGTGTAGTGATTTTGCTCATCTTGGGGGAAAGCCGTTTAAAGGCTCCGAGTCTGTTCTTGAAGTCCAAGCATGGTTTCGCACGTGCGAGCGTATCTTCTCTCGTATGGATCTTTCTGACCATGATAGAGTTCTTGTAACATCTAGCTTATTACAAGAGCGTGCCCTTGATTGGTATGAGCTTCTTGTAGCCGAGATTGATGAGTCTACTCTTTCTTGGACTCAGTTTCGAGAGCAATTTGAACTCAAGTTCGTTCCTGAATCTGAAAAAGTTTTATTGACCCGTCGCTTCCTTGAGTTGAAGCAAGGGAAATCTTCTGTTTCTGAGTATGTTGCATCATTCGAGGCTTTATCTGAGTATGGTCTTGAATTCATCAGCACTTCTTATAAGAAGAATTTGAAGTTTGTTTCTGTTCTTGAGAAATATCTTAAGAAATCTTTGTTGCTCCAGCTTAAACTTTCTTTTGAGGAGTTAGTTGATTCGGCACTTCATCTTGAAACCGTCGAGAAGGAGTGTGATAGTGATGTTGATGTTGAGGCTTCCAAGAACCCCAACAAGAGGCCGTTTCCAATTCAGAAGTCCAGGCCTTTTCCTTCTAAGAAGAAGAAGACTGGTGGTCCTAGCTCTCAGCCTTAGTCTTCCGGAACACCTTTCGCTCGAAAGTGTTTCAATTGTGGTTCTCCGGATCATATTATTCGAGCTTGTCCTAAGCCTCTCTTCTGCCGTTATTGCAAGAAGGAAGGTCATCACGTTTCAGCTTGCCCTACTTTTCCGGCCAGTGCCAAGTCTAGCAGGCTTTATGCTGCTAAGGCTTCTGAAGGTCCTTCTCAACCCAAAGGTATCTCTCTATCTATTTTGGAAGGTTCTATTTTATTTCATGATCATTGTATTCGAGTTCTTTTCGATACGGGTGCTTCACATTCTTTCGTATCGAGACAGCTCGTTGATGATTTTTCTTTGGATGTTTCTTGTTTGGTTACTTCATTGAGGATTGCGAATCCTATTGGGGGATCCGCGACCCTTAGTTTGCTTTGTGATGATGTTGAGATTGTTTTATGTGGCTTTTCTTTTCGTGCGAATCTGCACGTTATTTCTTGTCTGGGATTTGATATGATTCTGGGAATGGACTGGCTAGTGAGATATGATGCTAGGATTATTTGTTCGGAGAGGATTATATATCTTCGACATCCAGATTCGCCTACTCAGCTATCTCTTATTCTTAGGGATGTGGATAATTCCGAAATGGCTTTGTATTCTCTTGATTCGCGAGATAGTGATGATATATCTCATATTCCTATTGCTTGTGACTTTTCTGATGTTTTTGAGCCTATTTCGGGGATTGCCACCTAAGCGGGCAATTGAGTTCCGCATTGATTTCATTCCAGGCGCGCAGCCAGTTAATCGTCCTCCTATGAGGATGTCTACAAGGGAAAATGAGGAACTCAAAAAGCAGCTTTTAGAGCTTGAGTCCAAGCAGTTGATTCAGTCCAGTTTTTCTCCGTGGGGATCCGCCGTCGTCTTCGTGAAGAAGTCCGATGGAACTCTTAGGCTTTGCATTGACTATCGCAAACTTAACGAGTTGACCATCAGGAATAGGTATCCATTGCCTAGAATCGATGATATGTTCAATCTATTGAGTGGGGCTAAGGTCTTTTCTCAGCTTGACCTTGCCACAGGTTTCCATCAATTACGAGTCGCGGAGGATAGCATTCCTCTTATCGCTTTCCGCACTCGGTATGGTTCTTTTGAGTGGCTCGTTATGCCGTTCGGTTTGACGAACGCTCATGCTTTCTTTGTTGATCTCATGAATCGAGTATTCCAGGAATATCTCGATAAGTTCGTTCTTGTGTTCATTGATGATATCCTTATTTATTCTAAGTCTGAAGTCGAGCATGCTAATCACTTGAGAATTGTCTTGAGTACTCTTCGTCGTCATCAGCTTAGAGCCAAATTCTCCAAGTGCCACTTTTGGCAGAATAAGGTTAAGTTCTTAGGCCATGTTGTATCTTCCGATGGCATTTCTGTCGATCCCTCAAAGATCGAAGCCATTCAGAATTGGAAGAGGCCTGAGAATGTTCATGAGATTCGTAGTTTCCTTGGATCGGCGGGTTATTACCGGCGGTTCATTAAGGATTTTTCCCGTGTTGTGCTTCCTCTCACTTGCCTTACTCGGAAAGGCATTCGTTTTGATTGGTCCGACAAGTGTGAAGCTTCCTTTCTGTCATTGAAGGAACTTCTCACTAATGCTCCTATTTTAGTGGTTCCCGAGGGGAATCATGATCTTGTTGTCTACACCGATGCTTGTGGTAGTGGTCTCGGTGCCGTTCTTGTGCAGAAGGATCGGGTAGTTGCTTATGCTTCTAGGCAAATGCGTCCAAATGAAGTTCGCTATGCCACTCAAGATCTTGAGCTTGCCGCCGTTGTCTTTGCCTTGAAGATTTGGCGACACTACTTATTGGGCGAGCGCTTCATTCTCTATATCGATCATAAATCTTTGAAGTACTTGTTCACTCAGAAGGAACTCAATATGAGACAACAACGTTGGCTCGAGTTTCTTGCCTCCTATGACTTTGATATCCAATATACCCCTGGTAAGGGTAATCGTGTTGCTGATGCGCTTAGTCGCAAACATTCGGCTATTGTTTCTATGATGCTTGTCGAATGGGATGTTCTTGAGACTATCTTTTTGTGAAATTCGGGATCGAGGTTCATCTTCTGATCCTCCTATTCTATTATTTAGTTTGGGAGCTCGACCTGTTTTATTGGATCGTATTGCCGATGCTCAGCGGCGTGATCCTGATTTGTTGCATCTTATTCAGCTTTGTGAGTCTGGATCCTATGATGAGGTGTTGCGGGATTTTAGCATTGATTCTCATGGGTGTCTTCGTAAGAAGAACCGTCTTTTTATGCCTTCTGATTTTGCACTTAGGCATGACATTCTTGATGATTGTCACCGTTCTAAGTATACTATTCATCCCGGTAGTAGCAAGATGTATGCCGATATGCATCGTCTTTATTATTGGGAAGGCATGAAACGCGATGTGGCGAATTATGTGAGTAATTGTATAACTTGTCAGCGTGTTAAGGCGAACATCAGCATCCTTCTGGTCTTCTTCAGCCTCTTGAGATTCCATTGTCGAAATGGGATCAGATTTCTATTGATTTTATTGACGGCCTACCTCGTTCGAGATCAGGCCATTCTAGCATTTGGGTTATTGTTGATCGCCTCACCAAGTCTGCTCATTTTGTCCCTATTAGGTCTAATAGGACAGCTTTGCATTTGGCTAAGTTGTATGTCAAGGAAATCGTGAGACTTCACGGTGTTCCTAGTTCTATTGTGAGTGATCGTGATCGTTTATTCACGAGTGATTTTTGGAAGAGTCTTCAGCAAGCTTTGGGAACAAAGCTTAATTTTTCTACAGCTCATCATCCGCAGTCTGACGGATAGACTGAACGGGTGAATCGTATCTTGGAAGATCTTCTCCGTATTTGTATTTTTGATTTTGGTGGAAGTTGGGAGGATCACCTACCTCTTGTAGAATTCTCCTACAACAATAGTTTTCAATCTAGTATCGGTATGGCTCCTTTCGAAGCCTTATACGGAAGGCCATGTCGATCTCCTTCATGTTGGTTGGAATCTGGGGAGAAGCTTATTCTTGGTCCAGATTTTGTTCGTGATTCTTTTGAGAAGATTGATCTTATCCGGTTAAGAATGAAAGAGGCACAGAGTCGCCAGAAATCCTACGCTGACAACCGTAGGAAGCCTCTCGAGTTCTCAGTTGGTGATCTTGTTTTCGTTCGTGTTTCTCCTTTGAAGGGGGTTATGTGTTTCAGTATGACTGGGAAATTGGCTCCTCGTTATATAGGACCATTTTTTATTACTGAACGTATTGGCCCTGTGGCATATAGTGTTTCACTTCCTGCTCATTTATCTGGCATTCATGACGTGTTCCACGTCTCGCAACTTCGAAAGTGTCTTCGGGAGTCGGATTCTGTTATTACTTCTCCTGATTTGAAAGAGCTTGAGATCTCACCGGACTTATCTAATGTACAGCAACCTAGTCGCGTGCTTGACACGGAGGTGCGATACCTTAGGAACAAGGACGTGCTGCTCGTTAAAGTTCAATGGTCCGCTAATCCCAATGACTGTACTTGGGAAACCAGAGAGTTTATTGAGCGATCTTATCAGGGTTTTCTTTCTTAGCTTGTAAACGGTGAGTATGTCTTTTCAACTCAAGCTTATTCCCTTTTTCTTTTGATTGTTGTATGTGTGTAGTTGTTACAAATATCGTCTCTAGGAATTACGGGGACGCAATTTTGCAAGGAGGGGAGATCTGTAACAACCCGCATATTTAACGATTATATATTTGAATATTTTATTTAAATATAGCGTTGTTAGTCGGATTTAGGTCCGAAATGTTACTTTTTGAAAACGGTCGAATCGGAGCTCGAAAATACCTCCATTGGTTCCAAAATGGCGTTTGCGGTCTTTTTGAGTATAATCTTTGATATGTTTGGAGTTTGTGAAAATTTGACCATTTTTCTATTGGGTTTTGGGTTTGGGTTCAGCCCACTAGCTTAACTAATACTCTAACTCAACCCCTTATCTTCATTCATCTTCATTTCATTTTCATTTCTTAAGCAAAAATTGAAAATGGTGGAAGAGGAGAGGAAATAGAAATTGCAAGCCCTAATTCCATTTGCAAACTCCAAATTCTTGCACCAAAATCAAAGAGAAGACATTGGTAAGCTCCTCTTCATCTTCTCCAACTCTTCTCCTCTTCAATTTCAGAAAATTTCTTAAACCTAAATTAGGAAATACTTGTTTTATTCTTAGATTGAAGCTTATTGAGTTGAAGTAGAGTTTGGTTGGTCTTCTCCTTGTTGTTGAGCTTCTTCTTCTTCTTTGTTTGGGTAAAAGGTGAGTTTGGAGCTCACATCTACATCTATTGATTTCATAGATGTTGGTTATGAATTCCTAACACCTTGTTTATATGCACTTGCTTTTGGTTTGGATTGAATTCGTGAATATCCAAATTTTTAGTGTTTGGGTTCAATTCCTTAAAGATCCTAACTTTGATATTGGAACATGTTTTTCTATTGGCTAAGGCTCCTTAGGTCCATTGCTCGAACGATCGCGTTTTGGAAGAATTGGCATTTCATTTGAAAAAGGGCAAAAACTGCAGAAATATGCAGTTCGGCCGACCGAGCCCTGTAGCCGGTCGACCGACCTGCTATCTCGAGCCATGTCTTATTTCCTGCATCTGGCCAGCCGATCGAGCCCTGCATCCGGTCGACCGACCAGCTCATGTTTTGCCTGTTTTGCCTATTTTTGCATATTTTGATTGGTTTTCCAAATTTTATCGATTCAAGTTGCTTTTTAATAGTTATTATTGCATCTTTGACTTTCATAACTTATTCTTGACTTCATCCATGGGTTTTTATAAAATAATCTCTCGAATCACATTTAAAAGCTCGTTTCTTCAATTTATAAAATTCTATTTAAAACACACACTTTCGCACTTCGAGCGAAGTGGAAGGGTGGTTAAATGGTTGGGCAAAACACGGACCATGAATCTGTGCGTTTATCCTTCCGATTAATCCTCGACCTATTCAATTGATCGTTTTGACCTTCGGGTCTGGTTTACCGATATGAGGTAAACTTTGTACTGCTTTGAGTGTGAAAGTTACTAACGGATAGTAAACCGTTTAGTGCGAACGAGTGGTTATGGGACATACGTTAACACTTTTCGGATTCCTTTACGAGAGTTGTGCCACATTCCGCCAGTTAGTGGTGTCCAGTACTGGGTCTCCGACCTTCACCACTACAGTTTGTTGCCTTCGGGTATGTGCCTTCGGGTTTGTGCCTTCGAGTTTGTTGCCCTTTAGTATCGCTTTCGATGTTGGTCGTTATGAGCCGCATGGGTGATATTGGGTTGCCCTTTAGTATCGCTTCCGATGTTGGTCGTTATGAGCCGCATGGTTGATATTGGGTTTGGAGCCTTCGGGCTCATGGATCCTTGTTTATACAGTACTGAGCTCGAGCAATTTTCTAATGTTTCATTCATATGTATATTCCCTAGGTATCACCCTTCGATGTTGGTCATTATGAGCCGCATGATGCGTAGCGTTTACCTTGCGGAACTTGTATACCTTATTGGTATTTGTTATTTTCCTTTTTGGCTTGATTTGGGATATTTGTATCCTTTGTTTCTATATGTTGCCGATGATACGAGGCTTGTTATCATATGATTCATCTTTTGTTAGATGATTGTGTTATCTCTTTTAGAGATATTTTTTATGCTTTGTAACCTTGCAGGTTTATTGTTGCTCAGTTTATCTAACTGATTTGTTTAACTAGACTGACCCGTGTATTTTATACTCGGGTCAGACCGAGATGTTTCAGGTTAGGTACTTTTGGACTTAGTCTATTTTGCTTCCGCATGGACTACTCCGCTAGCATCTTTTTGTCATAGCTTTTTGTGTAGTCCCATTTTGTAGTAACTCTGATATATGTATTCATCTGGTATCGTCTGTATATTGTGGTTTGTTATACCACTTGACATGTATTATTTTGTATACTCTGCTATGTATCAGTATATGTGTATATGATGATCTACTGTTCTATGATGTATATTACATTTGAGTCGTTATATTCTGTTCTGATAGATCCTTCAACCACCTATGGTTTTGTTTTAAGTATTCATTGGGTATGTCGACCTGCTTGGTATGTTTATTGTCGATGTATTCAATAGATCGTTAGAGCATGGCTATAGATGGTCGCTCCTAACCAGCCTTATTCTCCGTGTTAGTTGACGGCATTACCCTGTAGCGTCCTTGGCTAGCGTGGGTATAGAGGTGGGGCGTCACAGTATACCTCATATATATGTAGTTATACATAAGCAAGAAGATTCACAAAGTTCATAAAATGTTTTTACTCAGTATCCAAGAATCTGATTTAGAACACCAAGTGATATTATATATGAACAAGACACAAAGCAAGAAAACATGGATGGATATACAAAATTATATAGCAGTCATCCATTTAATTCAACAGTAGCAGGGACGAAATTGTTTGCAATAGGAACAAAAGTAATACAAACAATGAAATAAAGCATCAGGTCAGGTGCACAAGTACAACAGGGGAAGTGCAAATTAAGAACCGTTACCAAAAGACAAAAAAATGAGGACATGTAAATAAAATAACAGGTGATGCAACGACCCGTAAATTTTGGTAAATAAATTTGTTAATTTAATTAAGATTTTGTAATTTAAATTTAGAGAAGAAAATAAAAATTTATAATTTATATTAGAGCAGTAGAAATTGTAATTAAAGTTAACAATTTAAATTTTATATGGCAATTTATTGAAGTAACGCAAATTGTCATACCTGGCTTTAAGTTTAATATAGGAAACAAAGGGGAACGTTGAAGTAGTGAATGAATTTTTTTTACTAGAATGGAATTCAAATTAATATAAAAATGGAAGTTGTAAATTGTATGCATTAAGTTATAATGGGATATAATGGTTTATACCTGGATATAAAGTGAATATGTGAAATTAGAGGTAAGTATTGAAAAGATTAATGTACTAAAACATGGTTAACAATAATTGGATGTAAATTTGGGAAATACGTTTTTGCAAGTTAATAATTAATGAACATTTCCAATGTAATATTCCAATGTAATACAATCATTCAATTGTTATGACTTAGTTTTAAATGGAGCATACTATAAACAAATGCAATCAGTGTGTTATTGTGTGGAATATATATTGATTTATTTGTTACTGAATGTAAATTAATGCAATTATGTTAATGTATGTTAATAAATAATTAATCTTACGCAACCCCAAATTTATTGAAATAACTGAAAGGTCAAAAATTGATTGCATTAAATAAATTGGGAATTTAATTTCATTAAAGGTAATTTAGTATTACCTTAATGTAAAATTTAGATAAATTTTGGAATTAAATGCTAACTCTATTCAAAATATGACAAATGGGTGTAATGTTTGGATTGTAAGCATATATTATAAGTTAACTGTTTAATTGGTTGATAGAATTAGAACTTGAAATAAATGTTAATACAATAAATAAAAGTTAGATTAATATGAGAAGTAATACCATATTTAGAAGTTGTTAATTTAGAGTATATTAGGACTTAGAAATTGAATTTTTAATCAATTGGAATAAAAATAAATAAATTTTTACGATAATATTAATTAAGGGATATTTGGAAATAACGTTAACGGTATTCATAATAGAACTAGTTGTTGAATTTGAGGAATGGAAGAAAAGATTTATTAATGTAAACTTGATAAATGGATAAATGGAAAGGAAAGGTCTGGGGAATTATTGAAATTTGTTATAATTGATTTTGAGTTTGAAATGTAAGAAACAAATGGGAACTTTGATTTTGAGAAATTAAAGCGTATTAATGTGACCAAAGGTTAGAGTAACGATTATTGTGGCTATTTTGGTAACTTGTTAATTTACAATTTTGAAATCAGTTACAATAATTTTAATTGAGTATTGCGTTAATGTTAATTAAAGTAGTATTTGTAACAATGTTAAGACTTTTCGTATTGGATAGTTTGTTGTAATATAAGACATGGAAATAAAGTTATTAACGTATTGGAAAACGATTGCATTTAGATGAAATTAGTTGTCTCATTTATGTGGGTGAGAACTGTAATTGAAAAGTATAAATGTAATGAGCAACAGAAATGCATATTTATTTCATAAGTTAATATAAAAGAATGAAACCTATTTAATCAATTAATTGAGTTTCTAATTTTAGCACATGTATATATTTTGGTTGAAATAATAATGTGATATCCCAGAATTTTTGACAATATCAATTTAATAATCTTTATATAAAATTAAATTGATATTGACAATATTGATTAATAAAATATATTTTGATTTAATAATCAGATTTAATAAACATTTAATTTGTGATTTATTTTTTTAAATGCTAAAATAAATGTTTTAAATTATAATGTGTATATATATATATTTGAATATATGTTATAGATAAACTTTGTTTTGGAATTTAATAAATAAATGAAGTTTTAAATTCTAATAAAATATCTAGCAATTAG
The DNA here is from genome assembly GCA_030765085.1 of Allium cepa. Classification (NCBI taxonomy): domain Eukaryota; kingdom Viridiplantae; phylum Streptophyta; class Magnoliopsida; order Asparagales; family Amaryllidaceae; genus Allium; species Allium cepa. The sequence goes on along the minus strand of CM060929.1, from coordinate 83,535,394 downwards.
GAAATTATGTTTAAATTAATATTAAGCTTTTAGAAATCTATTTAAAACTAGTAATTATATGGTTTGATAATATTTAAAATAAGTATTAAATCATTTAAAATTTGTCTTAGCCTAATTTTTGTTTTAAATTTAAATAAAAATTGATTTATTTATTTTTAAATATTATTTGATTAAATATGAATTGAGAATATTTTATATAAGTCCAAATATAAAATAGCATATGATTTAAATTCATTTAAATATAAAAGTGATTTATAATTTCTTTATAAATCATATAAAATTTGTTAAATTGTTATTTTAAGCCATATTAATAAATGTACTATTTTACATAAATATAAAAGGAATTAAAATAAGGAAATAACATTATCATTTTAAAGTAAATAAATTTATTTTAATTTGGGATTCAAAGGATTTAAATTGAATTGAAATTGTTTTGAAACTCAAATTAATTGATTCTTTAAAATATTTGTATAAGTTTTAATTTATAAATTGTTTATTTACATTTTCTTAAAATAAGTAAATCATATATATTCATTCAAACATAAAATAAATTAAGGAAAACTCTTTTTAAACGTTTAAAAGTATAACTTAGTTAAATAAAGACAAGGGTTAACATATTAACAAATCAAACTACATGTGTTAAATAGTGAAACAAACAAAATGACAAGTGTCATTGTTTTATTTTTTTCTTTTCTTTATTTTGATTAAGATAAATTTCAGCCTTATAAACCATGTTTTTCCCTTCACTCTCTTTTTCCTATCTTTTATTCTAAGCTAAGAAAAACATAAGAAAAATCTGAAATTGCACTCCTCAAATAAAAATTTGCAAAATCAAGAACATGTAACCAGATTTTCAATATACAACCTGCATTTGAAACTTGTAGTTCAGTTTCAAAATCAAATATTTGAAAATCCACTTCAAAAAGCAAATTTGAAAATCCCTCAAACAAAAAGATCTGCAGCACTCCTCAAACTAAAATGTGAATCTCAAAAACCTGCATTTCTTTTCATCCTGGAATCAATTCTTGAAAATCAATGTCTGCATTTCAACATACTGAAAATCAACTCTGCATTTCTTTTTGAAACCTGGGATCTTGCATGCATATAATTTTGGATAGGAAGCAAAAGCATTGCAGTTTCAGGATCTGGAAAAATTATGCTCTATTCTTTTGTAAACCAAGTGAGTAACACTTCTTTTAAGAATCTTAAGGCAGATCTGGTTAAACATGTTTAAAATAAGATGTTTTGTATATATGTTGGAAATCTCCTATGCATCTGTGATGTGTGATTTTTGTTGAAATGAATTGCCTGTATAACATCCCTGAACCAAAAATTTCAACCCAGTTGCATGTTTAAATTCATTTTTGCTTTATCTATAAAAATTTTTAGACTTAGAATTTAAACAATATTTGTTTGTTTGATTTTAAACTAAATATTAAAAAAATTATTTTAACTTAAATAGAAACTGAAATTTTGCTCTGGAAATCAGGTTAAAAGGGGAAACTCAGGTCATTGTGAAAATTCAAACTTGTAAATTCAGTAATTCAGATATACAGATTAAAAACTTAGACCAATTCATGATTTTTAAGAGAAGAATCAAAAATTCTAAGTTTGGTTTGACTAGTGCATTACTGTTTGACCCAAATTTGGGGTTTTAGAGTGTTTCTGATGATTATGGAATTCTGAAGTTTTGATATTTCTTCTGTATATAGTAATATGATCAGGCTCATCATAAAAATTATCAAATCTATATATTGATATTTGAATTAGCAGAGGAATGGGAAATTTGTTCTGTAAAACCTAAGTATTTAACAAGCTAAGAAATTTGATCTTCCTGACTTATTAATTGCTCGAGTGTTGAGTTGTTTTGTGGAATGGTAGATGGGTCCCTAACAAAGTAGTGCTTGGACTGACCCGAGCGGATTTAAAAGACAAAACACTCGAGTCAGAACTAAAAGATCATATGTAAGTTAAATTAATAGAAATGAATATGAGTGCAGTAACTCAAGAGATGCTCGGGATTTACATCTCCTAAGGATCCGTTAAACAATACGATCTTGTACGGTTTTAGTTGTAGAACCTATCATTCACTTATGGTGGTCACCACTGTTTGGATGGTAGTAGTAGGCATACGATAATGGTCGTATGTTGGCTAAGATTTATATCTTTACTTTCGAAATGTTTTCCTACATTATGCATTAGTAATAATAACAAATGTTTCTTTTTAATGCGTATCAAGTATCTTTGACTATCATAAGGAGAAATCTCCTCCGATTCTGCGGTTTGCATTGTGTGTGTGTGTGTGTGGGAGGCCTTATGGTAGTCTCATTTCTAAAAAGCACTGCGAATTGATTTAAAAATATTTCGTTGTTTGTTTTTAAAGATAAACTGTTTTTGTTGCTCACACCAGTCCCACGACTGATCCGGAGTTTATTGTTTCTTTCCTAAACTCTGGGTGCTCATTATTTTCTACACGAGCAGTCTAGAGTTGGGTTTTTCAGATAGTCAGGTTTAGTAGATTATCTGGAGTTAGTTCAGTCTTTGGATCTGTTAACGTAAAAATCTGACACTAACACCCCGATGCAAGTAAAGCAAGTGTGAAAGCACCACCCGATGATACGGGAATCAGAAATAAGCAGGAAAATATCAGAAAGATAGTAAAAGACACAGTTTTTATAGTGGTTCGGCTAATAGTCAAGCCTACGTCCACTTTATATTTCTTTATTGCTGACTCAAATTCAACTTATACAACTTTCTTCAATTAAAACACACTTTAGACTAGTAGATCAAACTTTGATGAAGAATAATCTTTCGAATCCATGTTGAATGATGTAGATTTTCTCTTGAAGTATGTTGTAGTGTCCTTGATGTTTGGAGTGCTTGAAGTGCTGTTTTAGTTGAGAAAACGACAGAGTATCGGCGCTTCGAGAATGAGCCAAAAGATCCCCCGAACGTTGGAGCTCACACGGTATTTACAGGAGTTTTTGGACAGGCCTTAAGTCGTGAGCGACTTAAGATAAGTCGTAAGTCGAAGGATACGACCTAACATGAGTCGTAACTCCCCACCGAGCTAAGGGGATTTGAGTTACGACCTAACTGGTTCGCACATGGCCATCTGAACTAGCTAGTAGATTCCAGCGACCTAACGGAGAGCGGCAAGGTTCGATAAGTGCTAAGTCGTGAGCGACTTAAAGCAGGTAATGAAACTACTAGGTCGCTGCCGCTTTATCTCCTTAGGTCATGAAGTACTTAGGTCGTTGAGTCGTGGCTTCCTGTAAGCAGTTAGGTCGTCCCACTCCCTTAGCAGCTAGGTCGCTTATTCCTTAAGTCGCTAAGTCGCTTCATCCCTTAAGTCGCTAAGTCGCTTTATCCTTTAAGTCGCTAAGTCGCTTTATCCTTTAAGTCGCTAAGTCGCTTCGCCCTTTAAGTCGCTAAGTCGCTTCGTCCTTTAAGTCGCTAAGTCGCTTCGTCCTTTAAGTCGTTAAGTCGTTTTGTCCTTTAAGTCGCTAAGTCGCTTCTTCCTTTAATTCGCTAAGTCGCTTTATCCTTTAAGTCGCTAAGTCGCTAGGTCACATAATAAAGGGAATTAACATTTGCCCCTCGAAGTACACGCCTAGGTCGCAGGTCGTGTGCTTCGACTTAGTTCCTTAGGTTGTGAGCGACTCAAACGGTTCGCTAGGTCGTGTGACGGTATGCCTTCCTTTCATATAAATTGCTTAACCCGTTCCTTCTTCACTTTACCTGCTCCATCACTCTAAGCCGCCATTAGCGATTTCTCGAGCTTCCCAAAGATAATTTCTAGCCAATCAATCACCGATTATCCTTAATATTTCATCGCGTAAGTAAATTTGCTTCCTGCTCAATCATGATTATCGCTGAACTACGAATCTCTACCCTTTGACCCCAAATCAACTTCATACGCCTCGCTTAGCTTTTGAGTCAAGTTGCGATTGATTTTGATCGCCATTAGTTATGCTGCTATTGCGACTCAGGAGAGCATAACAGCGCGTTGGATTTATGATGGAGTTGGAGCGATTCGAATCAGTGTGGGTGATTTGGTGAAATGGATAAATAATGGATTTTTGTTGGTGGAGAGGCTAACGGGTTAGGAGGTAGGAGTTATTGGGTAGAGAGGAAGTTAGCGAGTTAGGGAGATGCCAATAGGAGATGGTCCAAGGCTTCCTAGTTTCATTAGAGGCGACCCAACAAATCCGAACAACTTAAGAGACTTTGCGACCTAATGTGCTTAAACGACTTTAGAGCCCGCAACTAAAATTGCACACGACTTAACTTCTTAGGTCGTGTTAGTATCTTAACGACCTAGGACTTAAACCTTAGATCATGCAAGCGACCTAGGTCTTGGATGCGCACAGCCATGCCTTGTTTTTCTTGCGACTTAAATCACTTGCGACTTATCATATCTGCGACTTAGGCTTTAGGTCGCGGCCGAGCTAGGACTTGGATGAATTTTGCGCTGCCGAGAAACTTCTTGCAGCTTAACTCACTTACGACTTAGCATATCTGTTAGGTCATGAACGACCTAGGACTTGGATGCATACTGTCATGCTTTACATCCTTTAACTCAAACCATACGGCCTAGGACTTGAACAACTCCTCACTGCCTTGACTTGAAGCCTTTTAATTCGAACTTGGAACCATCGAGATAAATCGCATGACTTTGCTATGCTTGCTTAACAGATTATACCAAATTTTGATGCTAATAACCTGTTAAATACAACATTTACAGAGAACTAGGGCGAGTATACTGTCATTGATCGCCCACATCGAATGACATATTAGTCGGTAAAAGATAATTAACTCAACTTAAGGAAATTGTATGAAATGCTGTGAGTCAACAAATTCAAGTGAAGTAGTAAAGCAATGTTAATCAACTAAAGCTGATTTGTTTGCATTAATACTGCACTTGTACTTGGACTTAGAGCGACAAGTCTCGAAATTTTACAATTGATACATGTTCATTAGTTTAATTTCAGTTATATTTACTTGTCGCTTTATTAGTTTTACACAACAATTCACACATTTAGGAAACGTGCACCTTCATATTTGAATATCCAGTTCCTTGTGTAGAATATCTTCTCGTCAAGAGGGAGAAGCAGTACAAACTGGAGAGGCCCTCCCGATGGCTGGTCCACTGGTCAACCCACCAGAAAGAACTCCAACTACCCTGAGTTACCGGGTGTTCAACCAGTTACGCGCCCAATTTGGGATTGTAGAAGCAGATGTTATTCTCCCTGGGCCAAATGATTTTGCTTACAGTCCTCCCTTCGGGTTTGTTGCCGTTAACCGCCAAATGTGCCTTTGTGGAGCCATTCCTCCTTTCAACAATTTTCTCCAACAACTCCTTCGCCGATTGGCTATTTCTCCTTTTCAATTGCACCCCAACGGCTATGCCATTTTGATGGGATTATGTGTTCTCTTCAGAAGGACGCTTGACCGCCTCCCAAGCTTTGAAGAAATCTGCTATTTATGCACATTTGCGAGAAACAAAGACCATCCATCCATTATATATGTGAGGAGCGCCAGAAAACGTAAGCTTATCACTGATCTCTCTGATAGCGCTTATGGTTTCCTAAACCAGTTCTTCTTTGTCCGTTGCCTCCAGGGATTTTACGCTATCTGGAGAGCAGGGGGTAAGCTTACTTATCCCCATTCTTTCCTTTTCTGAGCTTTGCGAGATCCAAATTGCTAAATGTTAACCTCGCTTTCTACTTTTGCAGTCCTTCCTCCTCCTTGTAGAGATCCAAGCCATTGGCAGACTTTTGAGAGGCTTAACGCTGTGGCGGCTGAGGAGAGAAGTATCAAGTTTTTGCTAAGAGACGAGTTCCTTCATCAGTTCGGACTCTTACACCCTTCCCGCTCTACTCAGCCTTACGAAGTTCCTGATTCTACGGCCGAGGCACCGGATGCCCCAGTTTCTGTTGAGGAGCCTACACTGAAAGATCCTGCTCCTGAGGCTTCTCTGGTGAAGTGCTCTACTTTTATTGATGTCGCGGGGTCATCTGGCAAATTTGCACTTGCCCCGGTCATTGAAGAAGAAGAGCCTCGAGAATCTCCCCAACATTCAGGGAAGTCCGGTGATGGAGAAGCCAGGAAAACAAGTCCTGCCAAGCAGAGCGGGGATGGCACTTTTGAAGGGTTGAGCGACCTATTTATCACCTCATAGGAGCTCTTTAAAGATGATCCTGTTACCACTAGGGTTTCCTCTTCAGTAGTTGAGGAAACTTCTATTTTGCAACAGATTCCGTCGACTAAAGAGTTGACGTTAGCTACTACACCCATCATTTCTTCGCAATCGAGGAGTGGTTCGTAGTTTAACGCGCGTAGTCTGCACGTTACACACACTTAGGATTTTTCGGCAATTATATGTACCTATAGCGCTTTTACTTCCAGGATTTTCAAGTTTTGCCTCTTTCTCATTTTCAGGGTCTCCAATGGGTGCAGCGGTTCCTATTATGACGACTTTCAACAGTACGGAAGGCGTGGTCAGTATGATTATAGGCGCTATCTTCCCACCCACAGGGAAACTGATGAAAAGAGAGTAGCTCGAAAGGCTCAAGAGAGAAGAGCGTATGAAGAAAGGTACGGAAGAAGGGATGAGCAACATGACTCTTCCCGCAGAGGTGATGACTCTCATAAAAGAAAAACTTACGACGATAGAGAAAAGAGTCATGACATCAGAGACCCAAGCAAGCGGGCCAGGCTTGATGAAAAGATCGCATCTGCAACTTTAGAAAAGGCCGCTGCTCTCACTTGTCTTAAAATTCCTTCAAAGTCTCTTGCCCTTGAAGGAGCCAACATTCAGACACTTCTCGGCAGACCCTCTTACCAAGTTGAGAGAGGTCCACCAACCCTTCAAAGTCGGTTCCCGCATTGGTGCTTAAAGGGAGTCCGCTTTGACCTTTACTTGGTTCCCATCGACAAAGAGGCCATGCTATGAAATCTTGACACTGTTAATCTTGATATTGAGAGAATGTCAGCGTGGCAAAAGCTCGTCGATGAGCTTCAGAGGGTGAACCGGGCCAACCTTGAAGCTATGCTGACGATGGAGAACAACAAGTCTGAATGGCAGAAAATTCTTGATCAGCACAACGCCGAAATTAAAAACATCGCTGAGTACAACGAAAAGCTTGAGGCGGAGGTCGAGAAACTTAAGCACGAGCTTGCTACTTCTTCCACCTCTTACACTCAAAAGGAAGAAGTGCTTCAGAAGCAAGTTCGAGATGCTCATGCCGCTCAACGGTATGTTGAAACCCGTCTTGAAGCTACACAGAAGACGGTGGAAAAATATCATGCTGACTTTGCAGAGTTACGGGAGAAAGCTAACTCCCAGGACTTAGAAATCATGAGGCTGAAAGCTCAATTATCAAAGACTGAGAAAGAACGTGATGAGGCCATGGCTGGAAAGAGAGCCGTTGAACAATCTCATGAAGAGATAAAAGCCAACATCAGCTCTACTTTTTTTGATTTTTACGTCCAAAGCGTCCTGGGGCGTGGCAGCCTTGCATTTTTGGGGCCTAAATACGAAATAACTTTGGCTGTGCCAGTTATTCCGAAGATGAACTTGAGGCACATTACTTTGATGACGAAACTCGTGCCGCTCTCGCCAGAGGAAAGGAGCAGCTTGTTAAAGTACGAGCCGAAACGATGGGAGGGGAGCATTCAGAGAAAGAAGCACCTTTAATTGCCCCAGCCCCTCCTTCGACTTCGGCTGACATTGATATCATGGGCTCCGGTTCCCATTCTTCGCCCATGGCTAAAGTCGTAACTGAGATTACAAGCGCACAGGGCGGAGACGAAGGCGAAGAAAGCACTAAAGCACAAGCTTATGAAATTGACGTTAGAAAGCCAACTTCTCCAGGTAACTTTAATGTTGATCTTGCTCAAGTAGACTGCTCATTTGCTTCATATGAGTTTGATGAGCTTCTTGTTTATTTCCTGAATTTCAACGAGCCTTTATCTCCTCTCTTTACTGATTTTAACTTCTTTTCTTCTATAGAGAAATACTGAGCATTATTCAGACTTCCCCTCCTCCAGTTATCCCTCCCCCATCTCTGCAAGTCACTCCTCCTTCTGCCTCTCAACCGAGATCACAAGAGGAGCAAATAAAAGCTCTCCAAGACTTGGACGATCCCATTGCTTAACAAGAACATAGGGGAGAAGAGACTGAAGAGGGCGAAAAGACTTCGGAACTAACTGGTTCCGGCGATACTCCGTTGGCCACACTTTTTACTCAAGGAAGCGGGTCTTCTCCTAAGAAAAGGGGAAAATGTGGAGTCTCAAAGAAGAAAGAAGCTTCAGCTGGCGAGGAAAAAGCAGAGACAAGTCCGATTGTTCCCCTTTCTCCTTCTTCCCCTACTCTTTCAAGCCGGCGCAGGAAGTTGGTCATCCGGCTAGGTGCAGGCTCAAAAGGTGGAGGGAAGAAGAAATGATGGCTTTGGTCCTGTGCTTTTTATCTCGATCTTTGCTTTTTGCTTGTATATAAGCTTGTGTTGACTGGAGATTGTGCGGGTACCAGTCCCCGCTTTCTTTTACTTTGAAACATGCATATGTATAAAACTCTCATAGTATGGAATAAAATGGTTCTTTTACTTGTACAAATTTCTGTCTGTATTTGAGAACACTTTTATTTTCTGTTTTCAAGCAAGTTTCTTTATCCTCTTTATGTGAAGTTGCAGTAAACCTATGGTATGTTTATTGAGCATTGTTTTCATTTTAATGATGACTATATTGTATTGCCCCCATACCATGGTTTATTACAATCTCTTTCACATTGGCAAAGTTTCGGAGAACAACTCTTCTATTTCGAGAAGACTTGTGCTCTTTCTTTAGAGAACAACTCTTCCATTTGAAGGAAGTTTGCATTTGTACTTTATAGGATAATATTTCCATTCTAAGGAAATATCTTTCTAATTTAGTAGAATGCACTTCATGTTGGAGGAGTTTTTCTTTTTTCTTTTTTTTTGTTGTGAAGTTTTTACACTTCACTTTTTGAAAAAAGTCACTTTTGCTTTGGCAAGTGAATTTTACTTCATAATACAGTGGGCCTTCCGAAAAAGGGCTTCAACCTGCTCGAGCCTCCGAAGAGAGCATTTTGTTTGATTGTGCCTCTAGGAAGAGGTCTTTTTGTTTGGTTGCGCCTCTGGGAAGAGGTCTTTTTGTTTGATTGTGCCTCTGGGAAGAGGTCTTTTTGTTTCTGCCTCTTGGGAGAGGCTTTTATCTTTTCCCTGTTCGCTGGGAAGCGGGCCTCCGAAGAGGGCTTTTCACATTTCGACTCGTGTGAAGTATTATTTCAGATCAGGTGAAATGTGTGCCTCTGAGTAGGGCTTTTGCCTGGAAGTTTGGAGCTTCTTTCTCTTAGTTGGATGGATTCATGGGGCAGACACAAGTGTTCTGTGCAACCGATCAGTCCGCAACTTTCTGTCGAGAAAGAACTCTCATTTTCTGGCGAGGCCCGCTTGAGGTCTTTTAGCATTTCCAATATGGTGAAATGGGCCTCCGAAGAAGGCTTTTCACATTCCGGCACTTGTGAAGTTTTATTTCAAATCTCAGTGGAATGCGTGCCTCCGAGTATACCTGGAAGTTTCTTCCTCATGGTTGGCCGGATTCACGGGGCGGACGCAAGTTACTTCGACGCTTATTTGCGCAGATTGTCTCAACTAGTGAATAAGCGCCTTACCTTCCACTTGGGAAGGTGCCTCCGATCATCGTATGGATTCATGGGGCGGACGCAAGTTACTTGAACGCTTGTCTGCGCAAACTGTCTCAGCTAGTGAACAAGCGCCTTGCCTTCCAGTCGGGATGGTGCTCCTGGTCATTCCATACCAATCTTTTTTGTTGATAAAGTCTTCTGGCATGCCCCGTTTGAGGTCTTTATCCTCCGAAGAGTTGTGCCTCCGAAGAGGGCTTGTGCCTCCGAAGAGGTCTTTTGTTTTCTGATGCTTGCTCGCCCATGTCTCTTTGCCGTCTATTCATATCGGCGATCCCCATTATCTTTTCCAAATACACTTCCCTTTAAGTTGCCAACAATTTCCTTTATCCAAAGAAATATACTTCATAGTTAAGCGAGTTGGTGGTGGCAGACACAGGTTATTTAACTGGATGCTCGCTTGTACAAACATCCATAGTTGGTTAGCAAGGGCCCACTTCCATCAAAATCACTAACTTTTTGTTTGAAGCACTTCTTCCGTAGGATTTGAGTACAGAAAGTTTGAACGGCTTAGCGTTTGCTTGTTGGGTGATGTCGGGGATTGCCTGGTCTTGCGATGGGTAAGCTTTGCTTTTATGGCCTGCATTATTAAATCGACATTTTAGTAACACAATTGACGTATTTTATATGTCGAAATAAAACAAAGCAGTTTATAATAGTAAAGAACACAAGATTTATAGTGGTTCGGCCAAGAATTGGGCCTACATCCACTTTATAGTTCTTATTATTCACTTGCACTGGCTTTACAACGGCTTTCAATACAAGAATCATACATTCATCATTCTTTTACAATATTTCATTAAAGCCTTTAAGTAAAATATGGGCGTAAATGATTGTTGTTCCAAGCTCTTGGAATTGGGTCTCCTTCGACAGCTACAAGTTTGAATGTGCCATCAAGAAGTTTTTGGCCTATAACATACGGCCCTTCCCAGTTTGGTCCAAGCACACATGTAGGTGTCATAATTCTTTTTAAGATTAGATCCCCAACTTTAAAGCTGCGTCAGCGAACTTTGGAATTAAAGTGTCTGGCTATTCTTTGTCGATGAGCCGCAATTCTGAGCTCAGCTTCTTCCCTTTTTTCATCAAGGAAGTCAAGGGCTTCAAGTTGCAGCTTTTCATTTTCGGTTTGATTGAAATGGATTCTTCCGTGCGAAGGGACTTTTGTTTCCACTGGAATCATTGCATCCGATCCATATGCCAATGAAAATGGTGTGTGCCCAGTCGCAGTTTGTGGGTAGTTCTGTATGCCCATAGTGCTAGTGGCAGCTTATCAACCCAACCACCTTTTGCTTTTTCTAGCTGCTTTTTGATGGTTGACTTGATAATTTTATTCACCGCTTCCACTTGCCCGTTTGCCTGCGGATGAGCCACTGCTGAGAAACTTTTCTGGATCTTGAATTTCTTGCAAAAATCTTGGAACTCTTTACTTTCAAATTGGGTTCCATTGTCTTTGATTATCTTTTGAGGCACATCATACCTGCAAATGATACTCTTAGTTACAAAGTTTATCATTTTCTTAGAGGTAATAGTAGCTAAGGGTTCAGATTCAGCCCATTTAGTAAAATAATCAAAAGCAACTATAGCATATCTGATTCCGGATTTTGCAGTTGGCAAAGGCCCGATGAGATCTATTCCCCAAATAGCAAATGGCCACGGACTGACCATCTATGTTATCTCAGTGGAAGATGCTCTTGGGATTTTTGCAAATCTCTGGCATCGGTCACATTTTCGGGCGTAACTCGCGGCATCACGATTAATATCTGGCCAAAAATATCCATGACGGAGAATTTTCTTTGCTAAAGTTTGACCTCCTGAATGGTCTCCACACTCTCCTCCGTGTACCTCGGTTAGAATTGTCTCAGCTTCTTCCTTGGTCACAATCGGAGTAATGGAATTGAGAATCCCCGCCTATACAATTGACCATCTTGAATTACAAATCTGGATGCTTTTCTTAACAACTTCTGCCATTCTCTTGAGTTTTCTGGTAGAGAGTCGTCGCGCAGGTATTCCAATATCGGAGTCATCCATCATTCTCGCTCCTGTGATATAGTCATGATCCAGTCAATATCCATTTCATCAATGCTTGGAGTTGACAGGACTTCCATAGGAATTAATCCCAATAATTGAGCTTCACCAGTGCTTGCATACTTTGCGAGGGAATCTGCCTTCATGTTTTCTTCCCGAGGTATATGGTTTATCGTATAATGGTCCAGGTCCTCGAGAAGCTCCCAGGCTCTTGACAAGTAAGCGGGCAGATTTCCTCCTTTGGTTTGAAACTCTTTCCTGACTTGACACACAATAAGCTATGAATCGCTAAAGATCTGCAATGCCTTGATGTTCAGTTCTTTAGCAATCTTCAAGCCAGCAATGAGAGCTTCATATTCTGCCTCATTATTAGTCGAAGGAAATTCTAATCTTAATGCATAACACAGTGACCGTCCTTTTGGGGTTTCAAGCACAACCCCAGCCCCGGAATAGTAATCGTTTCTTGCGCCATCGACATACAATTTCCATAGAATTAGGGAATTATCGGTTACCACCTCCTCACTATCACCATTGTCTGTACATTCTGCGATGAAGTCTGCCAAAGCTTGTCCATTGATTGCTTTCCGGGGATGATAAGTGATGTCATATTGACTGAGCTCAATATTCCACTTCAAAAGACGACCCGAAGTCTCAGGACGAAACATGACTTGCTTCAAGGGTTGATCGGTGAGGACTTTGATGGGATGAGCTTGGAAATATGGCCTCAATTTTCTTGATGCAATCAGTAGACAATAAGCGAGCTTTTCCAACTTTGAATAGTTCAATTCTGCCCTAGTGAATCTCTTGCTGATGTAGTAGACCGGGCGTTGAACTTTCGCATCCTCCCGTACCAAAGCTGCACTGAGGGCATGAGCTGAGATTGCCAAATATACAAAAAGATCTTCACCATTGTCAGACTTAGAAAGTATAGGAGGCGTTTCCATATGACGAATCAGCTCATCGAAAGCTTTCTGGCATTCAGGAGTCCAGTCAAAGTTTTTTCTTCCTTTCTTTAAAGCATCAAGGAATGGAATGCATTTATCAGTAGCTTTGGAAATGAACCGACTCAAGGCAGCAACTTTTCCATTGAGACTTTGCAATTCCTTCTTCATTTTAGGAGCTTTGACTTCTTCTAAGGCGGTTATCGGAGCAGGATTAGCTTCAATGCCCCTTGCACTCACAATGAAACCCAAAAACTTTCCAGATTCTACCCCAAATGAACACTTTAAAGGATTAAGCTTCATACCATACTTTCGGAGGATTAAGAACATCTCTGCCAAGCGATCCATGTGGTCCACTGCTTTCTTGCCAATCTGCGACATAAACTTCCACATTCTTGCCAATCTGCGGTTTAAACATGGCATTAACAAGTCTTTGGTAAGTTGCCCCCGCATTCTTAAGTCCGTAAGGCATGACTATGTAGCAGTAAAGACCAACATCGGTGATAAAGCTCGTGTCCTCCTGATCTGGCTCATGCATCATGATCTGGTTATATCCGGAGTAGGCATCCATAAAAGATAACAATTCATGCCCCGTCGTTCCATCCACCAACTGGTCAATCCTGGGTAACGGGAAGCAGTCTTTGGGGCAGGCTTTGTTTAGATCTGAAAAGTCAATGCACACTCTCCATTTTCCATTAGCTTTTTTAACCAATACAGGATTTGAGACCCAATTCGGATAAGTAGATTCCCTGATAAAACCATTCTCCGTGAGCTGATCAACTTCTTCTTTCAATGCTGCTGACCTTTCAGGACCTTGAGTTCTTCTTTTCTGCTTTACCGGTGTAAACTTTGGATCAATATTCAAGGTATGCACTGTAATTTCTGGAGATATTCCACACATATCAGCATGAGTCCAAGCGAATACATCCAGATTTGCTTTCAAAAATGATATCAAAACATTTTGAACCGTTACATTAAGCTGCGAACCCACATTCAACACTTTGTTCGGGTCTTTCGGGTCAACAGGTACAGGCACTGTCACTTCAACTGGTACCACTCTGTTCTCCCCTGCACTGGCTTTCCTGGGATCTATCTCTCTTCGTGAACCGCTATGTTCGCCTGTGTAGGGTCCACCCTGTAATTTCTACAAGGTTGATTCTTTGATGTGGACTGGGGCCGCCGCATCTTTTCCCATTTCACTCTTCCTCGTTTCACGCAACTTTGTAAGATAACATTCTTGCCCAGCATTCTGATCCCCTTTCACCACACCGACTCCATTATCTGTGGGGAATTTTATGGTCAGACACCATGGGCAAGAATAGCTTTAAATGCCGCCAGAGTTGGTCGACCTAGAAAGGCATTATAGGCAGAAAATTCTTCAATAATAACAAAGGTCTGTTTTTGAGCCATTTTTCTCTGCCCCTCTCCAAGCTCTACGAACAAATCGATAGTCCCAATTGGCTGTTTCGGCTCCCCAGTAAAACCAGCAATCTTTAGTGATGAAGCTTGAACGTCAGCCATTGGAATCTTCATCTGATCAAAAGTCTTCTTGAAGAGAATGTTGCACGAAGCTCCACATTCAACCAGAACTCTTTTCACAGTAGTTGGCCCAATGCCAGCGGAGATGACCAAAGGATCAATGGTAGGAGCTTCAACACCCATCGAATCCCTAGAACTGAATATAATGTCATCATTAAAAGTTTCCTGCTGCTTCAGGGGTGCAGCATCTTCTAACACAAAAACACTTTCATCTGCCGGTGCATACTTCAAAGCACGGGCGTATATTTCCATCTCAACCCAACTCCTGCCAGTTGGGTGAGGGCCCCCTGTAACCACATTTATAACAGGCCTCTCTAATTGATGAGCTGCCGCCTTTTAACTTGAGCTAGGACGATGAACAGGAACCTGTTGTCCTTGAGTTGACGAAGTTGGGCCATTCTTGTTCGTTTTTACATATTGCTGGAGCTTGTTTTCCTTCAATAGTTCCTCAATTACCTCCTTCAAGTGACGACACCCGTTAGTATCATGCCCGGGTTGGTTATGGAACTGGAGAAACCTTCCATTCTTCTCAACTTTCCTATTAACTCTTTGCTTAGCTGGTACGGGGAATTCGACCGTGTCTTTGTTTGCAAAGTAGATGTTTTCCGGGGTATCAGTCAGAGGGGTGAAGTTGAAGGGACGACCATTCTTTGCATCTCCTTGCTTCTTCTGGCCATCATTCCCCCTCTTCTGATTGCCAGATTCCTTCTTATTCAGAACAACATTACTATTTCCAACCCCTGTCGATATCATCTTAGCCGGTGCTTGGAGGCTTTCCAAGCGCATGAATTTATTGGCTTTCTTATAAAATTTGTCAAGCGAATTTGGTTCTTTCATTTTCAACCACCTTCCAAATTCACTTGATTTATCAATTGCCCTCATCAAGTATGTCAGGATCATGCGTGGCTCTGCGTTATCCACCTCGGCCACAGCTATGTCAAAGCGATTCAAGAATGATCTGATAGATTCTCCAGGATTTTGTTCTAGGCTGGAGAGCGACATTATATCCTTTGTCTTTGATGCATACAATCGAAACTGTTCCTTAAATTTCCGAGTCAAATCAGAAAATTGGTCTATCGATCGGACCGGCAGCTTTGTGAACCAAAGTAGAGCAACTCCTTCCAGGTATACCGGAAAATACCGACATTTGATTTCATCAGAGGCTCTGGCACCCTTCATGTGCCAATCATACTTATACAGAAACTCATTAGGATCGCTCGATCCCTTATAAGCCGGTATGGTAGGAGGAACAAACTTCCTAGCAAATTCTGCTTTCAAAATCCTTTCAGTGAATGGAGTTGTGCTCGGAGCAAAGCCCCATTCTTTTTCTTCTTCCACCCTTTGCATACTTTCCTTCATGATTTGTCGAACCATCCCTGAGAAATATTTCTCATCATTTAGGGGCTCAGCAGGACAGGCATCGGCCATCTTTTCAGAAGTTTGCCTTGACAGGCGTTCACGGATAGCTGGCTGTTGTCCCGATCCTCCAACTTGGGGAGGTATGCCTTTAACCGGGCCAGCTGCCCTTTGAGGAACATATCTTTCTTCCACATCATGAACATTATCAGCAAAGTTTGGTTCGTTAATCACCGGTTGACGGTTAGCCCCAAGCAAAGTGTTCAACCTTTCCAACATCAGATTGTTTTGGGCTTCCATCTGCTGATATAGCCCAGAAACCACAGCATCCAATTCTGCTCGCGTTACTCCAACAGTTGGAGTTGTTTGACTTAAAGGAGGACAAGTGGCAGTAGTCTCGCGAACATCGTCGGATCTAACAGACTTGTGCTTCCTTCCGGGAGCCATTATTTCTGACAAACTTCTGGTTTTTAGAGAGATCCTTTTCACAAATTTCTGTGAAGCTATGATGACAGTATCCTGAGTTGGGATCTCAGCGAAAGCACCAAAAATGTTAACGTAAAAATCTGACGCTAACACCCCGATGCAAGTAAAGCAAGTGTGAAAGCACCACCCGATGATACGGGAATCAGAAATCAGCAGGAAAATATCAGAAAGACAGTAAAAGACATAGTTTTTATAGTGGTTCGGCTAATAGTCAAGCCTACGTCCACTTTATATTTCTTTATTTCTGACTCAAATTCAACTTATACAACTTTCTTCAATTACAACACACTTTAGACTAGTAGATCAAACTTTGATGAAGAATAATCTTTCGAATCCATGTTGAATGATGTAGATTTTCTCTTGAAGTATGTTGTAGTGTCCTTGGTGTTTGGAGTGCTTGAAGTGCTGTTTTAGTTGAGAAAACGACAGAGTATCGGCGCTTCGAGAATGAGCCAAAAGATCCCCCGAACGTTGGAGCTCACACGGTATTTATAGGAGTTTTCGGACAGGCCTTAAGTCATGAGAGACTTAAGATAAGTCGTAAGTCGAAGGATACGACCTAGCATGAGTCGTAACTCGCTAGCGAGCTAAGGGGATTTGAGTTACAACCTAACTGGTTCGCACCTGGCCATCTGAACTTGCTAGTAGATTCCAGCGACCTAACGGAGAGCGGCAAGGTTCGATAAGTGCTATGTCGTGAGCGACTTAAAGCAGGTAATGAAACCACTAGGTCGCTGCCGCTTTATCTCCTTAGGTCATAAAGTACTTAGGTCATTGAGTCGTGGCTTCCTGTAAGCAGTTAGGTCGTCCCACTCTCTTAGCAGCTAGATCGCTTATTCCTTAAGTCGCTAAGTCGCTTCATCCCTTAAGTCGCTAAGTCGCTTCATCCTTTAAGTCGCTAAGTCGCTTTTTCCTTTAAGTCGCTAAGTCGCTTTATCCTTTAAGTCGCTAAGTCGCTTTATCCTTTAAGTCGCTAAGTCGCTTCATCCTTTAAGTCGCTAAGTCGCTTCATCCTTTAAGTCGCTAAGTCGCTTCATCCTTATAATTAATATAATAATGAATAAATAATAAATATTATCAAGTAATTAATAATTAATAATTAAGAAGTAATAATTAATATTAATAGTTAGGAAGTAATATTTAATATTTAGTAATTAAACTTTGAAAATTCATAATTAATAATCAATAATAAATGAATAAATAAATAATTAATTAACAATTTACAAATAATATTTACTATTAATTAACCGTAACTAATAATTAAACATAAATCTTTATAGTAAATAATAATTATTAAATAATATTTAAAAGTTCATATTAAATAATAATAATAATAATTAATAATTAAATAGTAATAATTAATAAAAAGTTAATAATAACAATAATTAAATAAATAATACTTAGAACATAATAAATAAATATTAAATAATTAATAACTATTATTAAATAATAATAATAATAATTAATAATTAATTTGAAATATGAGATAATTCTTATTAATATTTAATATTTAATATTCATAAATTTTTGAAATAAAATTTCGAAATTTTAATAAAATTCAAAAATAATAAGTATTGAAATAAACTGAAAAATATTCATTAAATATCAAACAAAAATTTTGAAATTTTTATAAAATAAAAAAATAAAATTTCTATAAATTTAATTTTTTATAAAATATTCCAAATTTTAGAAAATTCTAACGCCATTATTATTTCGGTCAGGTAAATAATATATTTATAATTTATTTATTTTAAAACATAATATTACATAATTTTGAGCATATTATTTTTGGAATGGAGATTTCGTAGCAATGTTCCTTGTAAATTCACACATATTATGCAGATAGCAATCCATAGCAACATACAAAAGCTAATCTCAACCATCAAACCACCATACTCAAATATCTTAACTATTTAGGTGCGGATGCTCAGTGTTTGCTCAAACTTTACCGCTAAAAAATTTATCCCAATTTTTCATTTTGCCGCTGAAACATTTTCCCGAAGTTTTCTTCATTGAATTTTTCTCATCAAAATAGCACCCAAGCACCATCTCTATCTCTCATCATTCAAAAAAAACAATCCTAGATCTAAAACAAAAATTCGGATCTATAGTTGCTATTCTCCGATGCTTAGAAATCGAAAAGAAGATTTTCTGCTATGCTCCAAAGATCGATGCCGCTTGATGCTTCGCCTGGAGCTGCTCGTGAATCTGAGATCCCAAATCTTACTGTTTTGAGCCGTTGGTGTCAAATTTGGAAATGAAGGTGAGATGTCGAATATGAGATGCTGAATCTGAGATGCTTCTCCCGGAGATGCTATTCGTGACGAAACAGGTAGATATGGATCTAATGGGGACCACTCGAGTGATGAAGAGAGAAGGTGGCTCTACAGGCTTGATATTAGATCGAAATATTTCAAAAGGAGCGTGGACAGTCTTCTGGAAGTTATGTGGACAGGCTTGATATCAGATCGACATATTTCAAGATGGAGGTACAACCTTGGACGGAAAAAGAATTTTGAACAGGTTTGTGATTCCTAGTCTTGGATTAAAATAATCCACACAAGCAACAATTTGAAAGGAAGTTTTGGCTGAACAAACTACTATAACATTGGTTATTCCTGATAGCTAGAATATATAAGTCTGTGACATTAAATCTTAAACCAATATATATTATGTCCTTAATCAGTCACTTCATTTTATTTGTGTCTGGTAAAGACACTAGATTTATTTGAACCACACTAAAATTTGGAAAAAGTGTTAAGGCAATGACAAATGAAATGGTGAATATTTTACATTTTCGAGATAACCTTGTGGATTATTTAGGATTAGGGTGGTTATTTGTTATAAAACATAGATATATTTTTTATTATAACCATCAATAGTACACTTATAATATATTCTTGTAGTGAAAGGTAGCAATAATCAGTTTTCTAAGGAATATACCAACAAGGCATAACATGATTGATTTTACTGCCATGCTTACTGTTAGTGAAAACTATGATGAAGATAAATGCTATGTAGTTTAGTTGCATGAAGGATTCATTGTATAAACAGTGACTAACCATATTCCTCTGTGTTAAAATTTAAGAGCATTCTAATAATAATCTATAGCTAAGTGTTGCTGCCTGCTGCAAGAAGCAATGAAAAAAAACTTTAACCATTTGTGAATTGGACTAGTCTTTAGAAGGACAAGAAGCTAGCACTTTTAAAATAGAGCATGTTCACTTTGTTTAGGCTTATACTGTATGTTCAATAATTTTTAACTCATATAAACATCAGCACATAAGAATGTATTCAAATAAAATTATAACTTACATCATAAATTTAATATATATGCTTTATATGTGTGTGCACTGATTCATAATTTTGTGTTATTTGATTATGCGAATTGATTATTTGTCGTGAATGGATCATTGTTTGCTGAACTGATTTGTGTGTTAGGACTTGATTCACTAAACAACTAATTTTATTTTGTTTTAAGTTAAATGTTCACCATATGTTTATGTTCATTTTTTTAGGCTGCATATGAATTGCAAAAAATTTGAAGCCACACTGAATGAATAACGGTTAAATTAGCTTCCAAAACAAGGAAATATTAAACCTTGAATTAGAAAATGATGGACAATATGCCATTCATCATACAAACTTGGACATATAAATGACTTTTGTCGTCACTTATTATCATTAATTTTTAACTTGTAGTTCTAAGTTCTTACATGGATATGATACTAAATTAAACGATGCACATATACTTGGTCTTTGAAATTGAATACAGCATGGTCATGGTTTGAGTAGTAAATAGAAAACTGTAACTTTCACACATGAAATTACATTCATTTTCAACTTGCATTGCAAGAGCTTTTGGTTCCGCTCACAACATCGTTGCTGCTTCTCTTGATTTGCTAGGTACATCTGTACATGTTAATTAATCTTGATTGTTAGGCAGATTGATTTTTCTTCATATGCATACTAGTCATGTGTATACATATGTTAGGTATAATAATAAGTTTCTGCAGATATGGTATTGAACAAATACAAAGATGCAGGATCCAACTTGCGAGAACTAACGAGATATGGAGCAACGGTTTTGTTTGGAATTGATGCGAACTACATGCGACTTCACTATGATCTGAAGTTGCGAAAATTCGATAGAATTATATTCAATTTTCCTCACGCTGGTTTCAAAGGAAGTGAAAGCAGTCAGCATATGATCAAGTGTGCTTCCATCAGTCGCTTCTCTTGTTCATAAATATTACTATATTTGTTATGACTTTCTTTGATCGCGTTTTGACATATATGTTATAGTTTGCATAGGCAGCTAGTTTATGGGTTTTTCTACAATGCAAAATGTATGCTGCGATCAAATGGAGAAGTTCATGTTACGCATAAGGTTACAGATTCTTATTGCAAGTGGAATATTGAAGAACTTGCTAATTTGAGTTTTCTGGTCTTAGTGGAATTCGTTGATTTCGATATCATAGATTATCTAGGTTACCACAACAAAAGGGGAGATGGTGGTAGATGGGATAAATCTTTTCCACTAGGTCGCTGTGGAACCTTGGTTATTTTCACACATGAAAACTGTAACTTTCACATATACTTGGTTATAAAGGAATGTACTAGGTAAGGATTTAGGACCTTTAAGCTGCAAGGAACTTGACCTCCTCGAGAATCAGCTTGGTTCATCCCTAAAGCATGTCAAATCAACACAGGTATTGAAATGAATAACTATTACCTTTAATTTCTGGAAGTACCTGTAAGTATTGAGCTTATGTATTCATTGTTTATCAAGTTGCAGACCCAGCGATGCTTGACCAGCTCTCAGAGCTCCAAACAATTGTAACATACATCATATATAAATTCACTGAATATATGATTGTATATTCAATTGCTCATCAATTAGTTCTGATTTTGTTTGCTCATAAACTAATATGTGACATTAATTTTAGTTATTCAATTGCTCATCAATTAGTTCTGATTTCTACATCATAATATGTGTTTTGAAGGGTTCTATGATGGGGCCACATTGGAATCCAAAGGTAATGGAGATTGCTGTAGTCGTCCATGGTCAGGCATCGTCCAAATTATGTGTCCAGAAGATCCATCTGGGTCGGAAAGCGAAGCTTACAAACGTAAAAACACAAGGTTTAGAGTCAAGGAAGGAGACATATTTATAGTGCCAAGATACCATCCAATGTCGCAAATATCTTACAACAATATCTCATTTGTATTTGTGGGATTCACGACAATGGTGAGACAAAATCAACCGCAGTTTTTGGTAGGCCAAAGGTCGGTGCTCTAGGATGTATGTGCTGTGGAATGAGTGAGGCAAAGGGATGATGGTTTGTATGATGATTGTTGGTTGTAGAGTTTGGTTGGACTGTGGTGGGAGATTGCTCGAAGCAGGTGGCATGAGTTGTGTGATAAGGAGGTATTTAGAGGAGATGGTGTTGGTGTTCAGTACTATTGGACAAGTGGTTTGGAAGATTATTGCTTAGCACGGGGAATTTATCTCTTTTAGTTAGTACGTATCTATATTTATATTGGCGTATGTTATGGATTTAGTTTTATTTTGTAATAAAATTATGAATTCAAAAATGGTGTACAATTGAATTGTCTTAGCTTTTATTAAATGTGAATGGTTCACGTTGTTTCAAATAATGTTAACGATTGTAGTTATTATTAGTGAAATATCGGTTTTAATTATAATGTTGTGAAATTTATGGTTAATGTCAGTTGTCGGAAGTTGAATTGCAATTGTTGGTAGCAGTTGTAAAAATATTTATTGCAGCTGTCAATATCAGTTGTAAATGAATCTATTACAACTGCCAAAAGCAGTTGCAATTATTATTGTTGCAACTGCTATTAGCAGTTGCAAAAGAGACCTATTACAACTGTCAATGCAACAGTTACGATAGACTTTGTCGCAACTTTCAAAAGCAGTTGTAAAAAGCTTTTTTACAACTGCTCCTGCAACTGTCGGCAACAGTTGTAAAAATATTCAACTCTATTACAACTCTGGATATTAAGACTGGCGGCCGCCCGTTGTAATAGACCTATTACAACTGTTTTTAGCAGTTGTGAAAATGTATTTTTGTTGTAGTGATAACAACTCAACATCTATATAAACGGGCCATATTTGTATGTAAAAGATACTCTGTATCTTGGAACGTTGTTGCATTAAGTGTTAACATTTAATAATACTAGTGTAATTTACAAGTTGATTTGGTGACTAGGCTCTGTGAAGAAATTTATATTAAAGATGATTAAAGCACATTTTGTATTTCAAAATATGTTTCTGTATTTAATATATTCCATTCAAATTTTTAGGGTGCATATTTTTGCTTCATAAGAGAGTTTCAAAATAGGACTCGATATTTAAGAGCTTACAAGCATATGCAGTAACATCAACATGAGCTTTGGCAGTTCATTTTGAAGCTTAAAGTGTGAAACCATGTTGTTATTGTTATTGTATCCAGAGCTATATTTTCTGGGGTAGATTCAAGATGTAAATTTCTTTTGTTGTATGCAGAACTATATTTTCTGTGGTAGATTTAGGATGTAAATTTCTTTTGTTGTATGCAGAACTATATTTTTTTGGTAGATTCAGGATGTAAATACTTTTAATGTGAATCATATGCTAGTTACATGTTGTAATCTGGAGTGTATACCATAAAATTGAAAGTCTGCTAACTAATATAGTAATCTTGACTAGATTGCTTTGTAACTGATATAATAACAAATTAATAATTTAGTAATCAACAAATATATTAAAATATGACACATATCTGGGGGAATATTTGAAAATTTACAGGCACTATGTCATTTCTTAGTAACAAAACAACATCCATTAAATCTCACTTAAAAATTTATAGGAACTATGACATGAATGAAGGAAGTGTATTTTATATCTATAAACAATACATTTCATGAACGAATGTTATATTTACAACATCTATAAACGAAAAAAAAGGATAATGGTGCTACTGCTAACAATTATGTCATGTTTGTTAATCACGCTCAAAATTTTAGAAGCATTTTTTTAGCGAGCAGTCGAAATTAACAAGAAAAAGCTTTCTATAGGTATGTATTCTACAACCATGTATATTTTACAGGCATTCTATAAGCTCATGATTTAACCACTTAAGCAAAACATACATGGTTGCTTAAATTTCAGAGCAAGCAACCGGCCAATAAATGCACATATCTGAGAAAGCTCACATAACTAGTTCACATTGTAATGAGCAACGACACACATTTCAATATAAGAAAATGATTTCATATGTTATTTTTTCATATCAAGCAGACAGTATTGCAATAAATTATTATATGATAGATTCAGGAAGATAAGCTAATGCATATAAATTTCGTCATTAAATTGTTATCCGATGGATACTAACGCAAGAAAATAGTGCTAACATGCTAGTATTGCAATGAGTCAAAACAGAAATGCCTTTTGAATTCTTTTGCAGTGATCGAAGTATGTGTAACGACCCAATATTTTCAAAATATCAACTATTCATTTAACCATGCTTTCACACAAAACTATACTCACACATGTTTTCTCATTCATTTGATGATTGAGCTTCTGATATACACATTCCAAATAAATGTACACATATGAACAAATTAAATGGTGACAGTATTAGAAGGTTAAAAATTACCTCGCTATCAAAACCACTTCATCGTGATCAGTACGTGCATAATTTGCATTTAAATCAACTTCTTCTTTTGATAGACTTACGCCAATGGAAAAAGGTGGATTCTCGTAAAATTGATTATACTCTTCTTCATCTACCACGTCGTCGATCCCAACAATGCGTCTTTTTCCAGGAAGGACAACGGACCACTTATGATCAGCTGGGTCGGTGACATAAAAAAATTGTTTCACTTGAGATGCCAAGATGAGTGGATCGTTATCATGGCTCACTCGATCAAAGTCAACAAGTATGAATCCATGTTCATCCACTTGTACAGCACGGTGGTTATCGGCCCATTTACATTGAAATAGAGGAATCGTGAAGTCCCTATATTCAAGTTCCCAAATATTCTCAATTACTCTGTAATATAACATTGTCGCATTTATTGGTTTGTTATCTTTAGCACTAGAAAATTCTCTTGAAGATGCTACGACACTTACTCCACTATTTTGCATTTTGCTCTTTTCATCCTGACGCTTCGTATGAAAGACATACCCATTAATAGCGTATACTTCATAAGAGCTAACTTGAAATTTAAGCCCATACACCAACCATTTTATTGTAACAGAAACATTATGATTTGTTTGAGACAATTGAGACATTACCCTATCTTTAAACCATATGGCAAATGAGCGATTATGTTCATTTGTCAGCCATCTTTCGTTCTTTGAAAGATCTTGAGACTTTAGAATTGTCATGTGCTCTTCCAAGTAAGGATGAACCTCACTAAGGTGATGTAAAACAAGTAGGTGAGCTTTGTGAAACATATCATCACCAATTGACATCAATTTAAACCCAATTATGCCTTGATCGTCAAGTCGCCCTTCATGTCGAGACTTGCAAAGTCCAATAGGTTCAACGTCAGTTAGGTAATGAGTGACAAATTCAATAACTTCCTCGACTACAGTACCTTGTACGATACTAGCTTCAGGTCTATATCTATTCTTTGTTTTTCTTTTGAAAGTTCCCATGTGCATTTCGAATGGATACATATACCTCATAAAAACAGGACCGCAAATCTTGATTTCTCTTACCAAATGTACAACCAAATGCACCATAACATCAAAAAATGAAGGGGGAAAATACATCTAAAATTGACACAAGGTAACAATAACATCGGCTTGTTGATCATCCAACATATCAAGATCAATCACCTTACTACAAATTGCATTAAAAAATACAAAGCTTTGTAATAACATGTCTAACATGTTTAGGCAATATACCTCGAATAGCAACAGGCAACAAATGTTGCATTAACACATGACAGTCATGAGACTTCATGTCCGTCAATTTCAAATGCTTCATTGATACACGACTGCTAATGTTCGAAGAATAACCTGATGGAACCTTGACACCACGAAGACACTCGCATAAACTAGTTTTCTCTTTTTGCACAATGTATAAAATGCAGGAGGCAAATAGATACGTTTACCTTTCTCCATTGGTGCTAACTCCTTTCGAATACCTATTTACAACATATCTTGTCTAGCTTTCTCACCATCTTTTGTCTTACCAGGTATATTCAAGAGTGTTCCAATGATACTGTCACAAACATTTTTTTCTATATGCGTTACATCTAGACAATGCCTAACTTGTACATGTTTCCAATATGGAAGTTCCCAAAATATAGATTTTTTCTTCCACATGCCTTCTTGAAGAGGAAAGGCTTTGCCAAATACATTTTCAATATCCTTGATCCGTTCATATACATCATTTCCTGTTAATGGCAAACGAGCAACTTCGCTTTCTATCTCCCCATTGAAAGGTTTCTTCTTTCTACGATAAGGATGATTGAGAGGGAGAAATCTACGATGATGCATATACACATTTTTCTTGCAAAAATGCAAGCGCTCAACAGCCATGTCGTCTTGACAAATTGGGCATGCTCTAGAACTTTTTGCACTATATCCAGACAAGTTACCATATGCGGGAAAATCATTTATGGTACAAAGAAGCATGGCGCGTAATGTTAATTCACTTCTACTATATGCATCAAATAGCGCACACCTTTATCCCACAAAAGTTTTAGATCATCAATAAGAGGAGCTAGATAAACATCGTTGTCATTTCCTGGTTGTCGTGGTCCCGAAATCATAAGAGACAACATAATGTACTTGCGCTTCATACTCAAGTAAGGTGGAAGATGGTAAATCACCAAAAGAACTGCCCAAGTACTATGTTGACTGCTAAGATTGCCAAATGGATTTATGCCATCTGTGCAAAGACCAAGTCTGAGATTTCTTATTTCTTCATAGAAACTAGAATACAGTTTATCAATATTTCTCTATTGCGGAGAATCGGCTGGATGCCTTAGTAATGCATCATCCTTCCTCACATCTGCATGCCATCTTAAGTTTTTTGCATTTTTTTTATTTGCAAATAAACGTTTATACCTTGGTATAATGGGCAAATACCATAAAACCTTTGCTGGAGGCCATTTCTTATCTGGGTCGTTATGAACATTTTCTCGCGACTTGTAGCGGGATAATCCACACTTAGGGCACTCATGCAAGGTCTCATATTCATTTTGATACAATATACAATCATTTGGACATGCATGTATCATTTTGTATCCTATGCCAATTGGACACATAATTTTCTTTGCCTCGCAATTAGAAGTAGGAAGCTCGTTACCTTCCGGTAGCATGTCTTTCAAAAGTTAAAAATGATGTAAAACTTATATCGCTTCACCCGTGTTTTGCTTTTAAATTGAAAAGCTTGACCACCGTAGACGATAATGTAAACTTAGCACAACCAGAATATAAAGGCTTCTCAGCATCAAGTAATATTTTTCGTACAATTTTGGCTCTTCCATCAAATGTTCTTGAACATCATCAAACATCTCATTAACATTGTTGATCTCATCAGTCTCATCATTTACCTCGTCATTCACGTTACCTTCCTGGTCATCCTCATCATTGTAAAGATTACTAGAACTAGGTGTACTAAGTGTGCTTTCACCATGCCATATCCACTGTGTATAATTTTGCTTGAACCCATACCGAATTATGTGATCCCTGATCTGATCTATGTTATGAAATCTCCTTCTATTCTGGCAACGTCTACAAGGGAAAAAAATTGTTTCTTCTCTTCTTGTTAATTGATCATTCAACGCACACTTGAATTATTGAATTATTGAATTATTGAAGACTTCTGATTATGGAAAAAACGAACAAGTGCAAACTTGCTAGGATTACATAGTAACTTAAGATGTTAAAGGATTGATAATTTTAAAAAATCATGCCATTCTTTTCTATAATAGTTGTGTGTTTACTGAAATGTATGTATGTGTGTGTATATATATCATAATATATTTTTTCATTTCAAGCTGAATTGCTTCAACGTAATGATTACAACATTATCACATGAGCACTAGACCATGTTTTCATTTGCAATCAGCCTATATTTCAACCTTTTCAACGTAATTGATTTTCTAGTTATCTATTTTTGATTTCTAGATTTTATGAATTGTTGTTTTGAATTCAATTATGAATTTAAAAGTTGATTTTGATGGAGTTTGATGTGATTTCTTCATTAATTATGTCGATTTCTTATGTTGAATAGTCTCATTCGAGATTATTATTATTTTGATTTATGTTGTTTAGGATGCATTCACTTCTAAGAATAAATTAGACTGATCCGTTTATTATTTTCTTTTTGATAATACTCGGGTCATACCGAGTTATTTTAGGGTAATCTCTATCTCTTATTTAGTAGCAGCTTCAGCTTTTGGGACTCGCATCATCTTTTGTCTAGCCTTCGGGGAGTTCTTTTGGTTATTTGACTCCCATCTTATGTATGTTGGTGTATATGTATATGTGCATTTGGTTATTGTGAACTATCTATTGTTGTAGCATGTATTCAAGACGTGTCTTCCGCTATATATCTGATATTTCTGTTCTGCTGCGATTATACTATCAGTGTTGTTGATATTATGAGTTGTTCTGGATATTTCTTTAGCCACCGTAGTTTCATTTTAGATTTGGATTGAATATATACCTTTGGATTAATTTATACAACTCCTATCGATGTAAACAATACTTGTCTAAGGCATAACCTACGGTTTGTCGCTTCTAAGAAGCCTTATTCTTCGCAATAGCAGACGTTATTCCTTATAATAAATCTTTGTAATTGTGAGTATAGAGGTGGGGCGTCAGAGCTTGGTATCAGAGCTGAAATTCAGAACAAATTATAATATACACAGAACAGAAACAGAATTGAACATGTGTTACAACTATTTGGGTGTTTATTCGTTCCTTTCTAATCTATTCTTTTCACTTTAACATGTGGAGTACGTCGAGGAATAAATTATATATTCAGTAGTATTCCATTTGTTAAACTTCTTATCATTGTGTATTGTTTTAACTGATCTTTACCTTCTCTTGTCTCTCAGCCTATGGCTGGAAAAGGTAGAGGGAAGCGTTCTTATGCAGGCCCGTCTAGTAGTTCTCATTCGGACGGTGTCTATATGTCAGCTGATCAGTTTATGTAGCTATTTCGAAGTATCCAGCCTCCTGTTGCTACTCCCGCAGCTCCTGCTCAGAAGTCTGCCTTCGCTCGCTGTGTAGTGACTATTCTCACCTTGGAGTTCAGCCTTTCAAGGGATCGAAAAGTGTTATGGAGGTTCAGATTTGGTTGCGCACTTGTGAGCGCATATTTTCTCGGATGGATCTTTCAGATCATCATCGCGTTCTCGTAGCATCTAGTATGTTGCAAGAGCATGCACTTGATTGGTACGAGCCCTTTATTTCGGAAGTTGATGAGTCCACTCTCTCTTGGGTTCAGTTTAAGGAACGATTCGAATTTAAGTTCGTTCCTGAATCAGAAAAAGCTAATCTTGCTTGTAGTTTCCTTGATTGAAGCAAGGAAAGTCCTCCGTTTCTGATTATGTTGCATCTTTCGAGGCCTTGTCCAAATACGGAGTTGAGTTCATTAACACTCCGCGTAAGAAGAATCTTCGTTTTGTTGATGGTTTGAAGATGTATTTGAAGAAAGTTCTTTTTCTTCAGCTTAAGCTCTCTTTTGAGGAGCTTTGTTTATTCGGCTCTTTGTCTTGAAGCTGTTGAAAAGGAACATGATAGTGGTGATGATTTTGATGTTTCTAAGAACCCCAACAAGAAGAGGTTTCCATTTCGTAAGCCTAATTCTAATCAGAAGAAGAAGAAGCAAGCTACCTCTAGTTCTCTACCTAGTAGTGCACCTTCTATTCAGAGGGCGTGCTAGAGTTGTGGTTCGTTGGATCATCTTCTTCGTAGCGGTCCTAAGCCTCGCATTTGCCGTTATTGCAAGAAGGAAGGTCATTGGGTTTCTGATTGTCCTATTGCTCCTAAGAGTTTCAAACCGGGGAAGCTTTATGTTGTTAAAGCTTCGGGTGATTCTTCTCAGCCCAAAGGTATTACTCCTGTTTTGGAAGTTTTTATTTTATTTCATGGCCGTTCTATTAGAGTTCTTTTCGATATGGGTGCATCACATTAATTCGTGTCGAAGGAGCTTGTTGATATTATTCCTTTGGATGTTATTAATCTTTGCGACCCTTTGAGGATCCACTAGTACAAAACAGATCAGTTGCTTCGCCTCATTTGTGTCGGTTGTCCATAAAACCGTCACAAATAGTGTAATTTGTGTCGGTTGTTTGTTAACAACAGAAACTATTGACTTATGGGTAAGAAGAAAATGTTAAAAATGTAATTTGCATCTGTTGTTCTTAAGAAACCGACACAATTGAAGGGAAGGATCTACTCGTGTCGGTTGTTTGAACAACCGACACAATTAAATACAATAGCATCGGTTGTCCAAAAACTGACACAATAGGCACACAACTTTTCACACCAAATCCATTTCAGCCGCCATATCTTTTCCCGCGAACCCTTAATTTTAGAGGAAAAATTTATCCATTACGTACCCGACCCGTCTCCTTCTTTTCTTCTTCGTAAAAAAAAAGAGAAAACAGCAATCGCTTTTATTCCTTCTTCTCTCTAGCCATTGTACTACCGTTCTCCCTAGCAAAAAAAAAGAGAAAACAACAATCGCTTTTATTCCGTCTCCTTATGCTTCTCTCTCTTCTGAACTAAAGTTGAGTGATTGAAGAGTTTGCGCTGCGATTTCGTTTACTTCTAGATCAAGATTTTCGATCTTTTAGGTATGCCTTATTGAATTATTGAAGACTTTGGTTTTTTCGATTTGCGATTTTTGGTTTTTTGGTTGAATTTATGAATTATTGAATTATTGAAGACTTCAGATTATGGAAAAAACGAACAAGTGCAAACTTGCTAGGATTGCATAGTAACTTAAGATGTTAAAGGATTGATAATTTTAAAAAATCATGCCATTCTTTTCTATAAATAATTGTGTGTTTACTGAAATGTATGTATGTGTGTGTATATATATCATAATATATTTTTTCATTTCAAGCTGAATTGCTTCAACGTAATGATTACAACATTATCACATGAGCACTAGACCATGTTTTCATTTGCAATCAGCCTATATTTCAACCTTTTCTGTCCATTTTTGCTTAACTGTGTAGAAGAACAGGATCCTTTGTCGAAGAACACCAAAACTGAGTGATAACTGAGTTATAAACTATCCATGTTAGCAGTTGAAACTTGTCAATATATAAAAATAACCTCCTTAAGAACACCATAACTGAGTAATAACTGAGTTAGTTGCATTTGTTTTATGCGTTTCCTAGAAAAAAAGAAAGAAAAAAATTATTTATATTGAACATGCTCAAACAACTCATTTGATTTCTCTTTTGTCTCTATTACAAACTTTTGTTAGCACTCTATCTTTACATTTTTATTGCCGCCACTATTCACTGCATTTTTTATCACTGCATTACATTTTTCATCTACTCTGTTCAGTTATTTTTCCTCAACATTCCCCTAGGTGTTGTTTTCCAGATTTTGGAAAGTGGTCAATGCATGTCAAAAAAGCAAGCAAAAACCAAATAGCATCATTTAAAATGATAATATGTTTTCTATGAAATTTAGATTCTCAGTTTATATTTTTCAAATTTGTTTACACCTTTATGTGCTATCCAATGCCTATAGAACTGCAATCTGCAAGGCAAATCAAGGGGCATTCAAGGATACTCATCTTGAAGACTTGATAGCCCCTGTTCTCAAGGTATTATTTTCTTCTTTGGAACATTTCAGTCATTCTGCCAACATAATATCTACTTTAATTTATTTATATAATATTTATTCGGTTTTTTACTTCATTTTGGAAATTAATTATTGGTAATGGTGCTTTACTATACTGAAACAAAAAAATTGATCATGATGCCAAATACCAGTTCATTTGACTAGTGGTTATTGTTTGACCACTGGTTAATCATACAGTAATAAACTAATCCACTTCCAGCATTGTTTAGTAGTGCACTGAAAAGCATATATTGCATTGATCTATTGTACGTTTAAATAAGTATTGTAATAAGTGTGGCTGCTAACCTAATTCCATGTGAGAATTGCGTGAGCTATATTAATTTGAATCATGAATTCAGGCATTGTTTATCAACTAGCTTATGTGGGTGAGAACAATGAGTGTATTATTGTTCAAGTTCACATATTGTCACATCTTTTTACATATCTAAGACGTGTTGTTGGAATTATGTCTAATTGGAGTATTACATATATAATAACGCCAAGCTGAAAATATGGGAAGTTAACATCACTCAATAAATTACATAGATGTCTAAGATAATTTATAATATAGTTTATATAACTGATTAGAAACCAAATATTCATGGGGACTGTTATAATTTTGTATGTTATTTCCTATTTAGTTTTTGGAAATTGGGTAATGTTCGCATCACTTTTATGCAAAATTTGCATTTGTACATTGCATTTGTGAAAAGCTATCATCCAATTTTTTTAAGGCCAATGCCCCCTCCCTTTTAGGTTTGCACAGCTTAGTCCAAGAGATTTTACAATGTTTTACAGCCCACAAAAAGTCTGCTCATAAGCTATCATTTTCAAAAGAGTGGCCATAGGCATATGATATGTCATCATCCACTATAAGACCATGGGTGTGATAACAGTTTGTATAAGTTCTGCTCTCCCTGCGATGGACAGTAGTTTACTTTCCCAAGTATCAAATTTGCCTATGATTTTTTGAAATAAGCCATTACATTCTTAATGCAAGTAATCTGATGAGAGTGGCACTCCTAAGTACAACTGCAAAATTTGCAAGATTGAGTGCTCGTTAAGATAGGTGCTACTGAAATAGACTTTTGTCTTCGTTTGATTAATATCCAAGCCTGATACCAATCCAATATGCGTTGTAATATCTCTAATAGTTGTTGCACTTTGTTCATTAGCTGTAGCAAACATCATAACTTTATCTACATACAGCAAATGTGAAATTACAGGCTGAATATTGCTAATTTGTGTGATATGCTTAGTTTTGATTGATGCCTCTAATTTCAAAGAAAAAAATGTTCCATGGCTATATAAAACAAATAGGGTAAAAGTGGATCTTTGTGTCTTATACTCTTGTTTGAAGTTAAATATCCATGAGGCACCCTATCAATTTGAATAGAAAATGTAGGTGTAGATATGCATTGCTTATAACTTTGGAGGGATAAACATTCTAGAAAGAATTAAACATATAAACCCTCTATCTAACTTATAATATGCTCTCTGAAGATCATCTTTAATGCAAAAAAATTAATGCCTTTTAGTAGCAAAACATAAAAGTGGATCGATCCCAACAAATGGCGAGTTTTAGCTACGCCGCACGTGCATCAACATATGGCCGAAGCCTACCAAGTACTGTCAACATAATTTTGGCGCCCAACATATGACCCGAAGGTCCAAGATATGACCTTAAGGTCAAGTACTAGTATTTGACCCGAAGGTCCAACATATGACCCGAAGGTCCAACATAGTGGCTCGAAAGCACACAAAATCATCAAAATCATCAAACAACAATTATTTCAATTAACGAGTCCGGAGTTAACCGAAATAGTAAAAGTGTGGTTCCATACTCCGCACTTTTGCTAAATCGTTTAAATCTCTTCATCGTTTCCTTGAAAGTGCAAAATTGTGTATTTTATAAAAATACATTTCACGTTCTCAAACGAGCAAGTCCGGAATTAAGCGAATCAGTAAAAGTAAGGGTTCATAGTCCTCAATTTTGCTGAAGCGTTTAAATCGCTTCCTCATTCTTTTGAAAGCGCAAATTGCAAAATTTTTGGAAACAATTTCAATTTAAAACGATTTTTAAAACACATGATTAAAATAGCAACAACTATAGCAATTTCGACGAGGAAACTGCACTACACAAAAAACCGTAAAAACAGATACCAAATCAGTGTCGTCGAATAACCGCTTGAAAATTCACATTAAAATTGACGATTACTGAAGTCAAAATGACCGCAATATATATACGTCAAAATTTCATCAAAATAATTAACATCCAAATATTATACCGGTGTAAAATTCGTTATAAAAATAACGGTAACTAATTCTTCATCAAAACCAACATTGGTTCAAGGGAATCAATTGAACTCATGTATAAAGTGAGGGTGGAAAATGTTGATAATTGGCATTAACACATTCAAAAATATACTGAACACATTTAATATCACAATGCATGTGTAGGGGTGAAAAATGAACTGGCCTCAACATACTTTTCCCTTACAAGTATTGCTAAATGTAATATAGACTTGGGTACATATGCAAAAGTATAGCGCATGAAATTTTTTTCATGCAAGGGTATGCGTATGTACTAAAACGGAAATGTGCACATACACGTTAAACTGCAACGTTTCATGCAGTGGTGGTAAGGCATGCACCGAGGGGCGGCATATATGCATTGAGATTGTTGGCAATAAATTTATACTTTTCTACTATTGAATTTAAAAAATATTCTACACCAACAGGCCTTGTAATAACAAAGAATGCAACTAGATGAGTTGACTGGACTATACTTCACGCGAGTACTAGAATTCACGCATGGACTATATTGAACTATACTAACGTGAGCAAACAAGAAAAATATACTTCATGCAAGTACTAGAAAAATATACTATACTTCACGCAAGTATTAGAATTCATGCAAGCCAATTCAACATACTAACGTGAGCAAACAAGAAAAATATGTTGAACTATAATCACGCATGGACTAGTTATTGTAACCAGGTTTTTATATACAACACAAAACATTGTATATGTAAAATGTTGATAAAACAACCTAGACATTATCATTGCACGCAATTTACTACCCTTGAAATCCAGGCGTTCAAAGCAAGCTAACCAAACTAATAAGGCATGCAAAGACTTCAGGAGTACAGAGCACCAATTTTTACTTTAGCATGCGAAGATAAAATATAGTGTGAAGTTGTGGTGCAAAAGCAGGAAGCAAAGATGTGAAAATCATAACAAAAGAGAATTCGAAAATCAAGAGAAAGCTCTGTTTCGCAACAAAGGCAGGGACTGGACGACATAAATTAGAGGTGTGAGCATTACTCAAATTACTTTGTTTCAAATACAGCTTGAACAGGGGATTCCTATATTGGAGCTGCTGCCATTAATGACTTCTCAGAGCTCTGCTTGAAGAGAAGAAAAGTTTGCAGAGGAAAAAAAATTGTTATTCTCGGCATAAGTCAATACAATGGATGATGGCCATCTTCCAGGTACACATAGCATTTAATGCAAAAGTGTATTTTGAAATATTTTACACGGCATACAAGATAGCTACTGACATTTGCATTTTGATGATAAGAGATATAGTCAAAGTGTTCACTTCGTTTTATATTTCTCTTCATGCATTTACTCCGCTACCAGAACGTGAGCAAGTTTATATATCATGCAAATGATTTCAGAGGCAATGCACACGCAGGTAACAAAGGTGTAGAATTTTGTTTACTAACTTTACCACATTATATTTTCAACTAATTTTGATTTAAAAATTCCTATTTAAAAAATTCACTTCGACAGTAATTTAATAATCACGTTCGTTACAGATTTTAAAAATATTTATTACGACGGTAATAAAATCACGGTCGATACAGTGATAACTTCTCACTCAATCGAATTTGTTTCGATTTAAATTTTAAATAGTTAGATTTAAAATTGCTTGATTGTGTTGATTGTATGCTTGGATGATAAATTATTATCTATCGTTTTGAAATAGAACCTATACGCCTTATATTAAGCGGAGGTTATTTATATAAACACATATACCGCGATATTCCATCTCGAAGTGGAATTGGCATTATATATGTACTTGGAGTTGATTTCCCGCATTATATAGCAGATGAGACCCTATTGCGCCGCATAATAGTGGATAATATTTTATAAAACCCATGTATCACGATATCCCGTATTGAAACGGGATTGGTATTGTGCTAACATCTGTGGATGCAGGGAAACAGGTTCGGAGGGATTCAACTGGATTCCTCAACATATTGATTTATTTACAGATATTTGCGATATATTCTGTTGTCATATTGCCATATAATGTTTAGATGCCGTGATTTTTATGTTTAGTGTTGTTGCACCATTGGGCCTATTTTTGGAGTTTTAAAAATGTTAAAATAACGATTTCGAATTTAAAAGGATTTTTAATCGATTTTTGAAAGTATACATTTTATTTGAATTTTGGAATTGATTCATTTTAAATAAATAAACGTTATAATTTTTATGTTATAAAAGTTAGGATTTTTGTGAAATATAACCGACATGTGATTTTTGAAACAAGCAGTTGATTAATTTGTAAAGTGGTTTAAATTGAGATTTTTGAATTATTATAAACGGTTTATATAAAAGATTTATAAAATTGATATTTATAAATTAAAAATATTGGAATCATAAAACGAGTTTTATAAGTGTTAAAAAGAAGTATAAATGGATTTCATAAGTGCATGAAATTTATAGATCTATAAATTGTGAAGTTATTAAATGAATAGATTTTGTAAAATAAAAGATTTATAAGTAATTAATTTATAAATTGGATTTTGGCATTTAAATGAGATATAAATAGAATTTGTTAATTAAGGAATTTTATAAGTTGAAGTTTTTATAAAATATATATATATATAATGTGAATTTATAAACGTTGTTTTATAAATCTGAAACCAATTGAATTTGATAAGTAAATATGAAAGCTTATTAAGGAGATATATCCACGATTTTGGACAGTGGATAATCCTTTAAAATTAAATATGTAGAAGTGTTGAATATGGTAAACGATTTATATTCACGATTTTGGACAGTGAATAATATAGTAAAGAAATGTTTTGGGGAAGTGATATTTTAAATAGATTTAAAACGATTTAAAGATGTTTTAAAAGGTATTAAGTATCGAACCATAGATTTCAACATTTATTGTTGAAATAGACGTTTTCGAGAAATAAAAAGAAAATGGTGGACTATAACACCGTTGTTATAGTAAATTATTTTTGAAAGAAAATGTTTTATATAGTATTGGGATTTATATATCGATCTTAATTACGAATCCCTATACTAGTGATTTTGGGCTGTCATGACGATGTTTTACGCAAGTTTTGACTCAAATGATTGAGTTTAAGAGAATGTTTTCCTTAAAAAATAAAAATATACTTAATCGTGTTTTAAGTATATTGAATATTGTCTAAGTATTGAAAATAAATAAGTATGGAAAGGTTTTCCAATATGAAGTGAAATGTTTTGAGATTTTATCTTTTAAAGATAAATTGAATGAATAAATATATGGAAGTGTTTCCGCATAAGGGAAATGTTTTGAAAATTTGTTTTTAAAAATTGTAAAGGTGAAAAGTGATTTGAAATTTGTTTTCAAATGGTTGAAGTATGAAAAATTACATCTTGTAAAGATATTTTTGGAAAATAAATAGTTCGGGAAATTATTTGGAATCTAATAATGTTGTGCATATCTATTGATAGTTAAATAACTGACTATCAATATTTACCTTTAAATGGATATTTGTTCTGATTTGCTTGAATTTGAATGCTACACTTATTTTAAAATAAATGCTCGTTATTCGGTTTAGCCGGGAGAGGACCTTTGGGTCATGAATCCCATTGCGAATAGTGATACGTCGTAGTGGATAGCAATTGAAGACCGGTGTTGAAGACCGGATATTTATGAAAACGGAAGGATTACCGTCGAATGTCTCTGCATCAGCTGATCTCCGATATAGAGACTTTATCACCCTTTGTGATGGAAGTCCGATCGTGATTAGTGAATATCCGGATTGCAAGGGCTCCTTTGGAAGTGCCTTCGGTTCAGTTCGATCCCGGACCGGACTTGTATGGATGTGTGTCTGATGTTACAATTTGAGATGTAAAGCTGGTTTCTATCAAATATATTTCTGTTGGTGGCGGAGAATTTATTATTTTAGCTTAACACCCTTCTTTGAGACGTACGAGCTCAGAGGTTATGTAGTTGATGGTTACTAGTGATACATTCCCAATTTGGTAATGTGGCATATGAAGTGCTGCTGATCATTTGTTGATCAAATCATAGCTTTTGTATAAAGCGTAGCTTTGTGGACGAGACTTCGTCGGACCTCACACCCCGGTAATGGTCAAAACAGGAAAGACGGGGCAAGGTTTTAGGGAGTAGCGCCCCTTAGTGTATGTCATTTCCTTCTGGATAGAAGTGGTATCATGGTATGGAGACCGGATACTTACTTATGTG
Organism: Allium cepa; assembly: GCA_030765085.1. Taxonomy (NCBI): domain Eukaryota; kingdom Viridiplantae; phylum Streptophyta; class Magnoliopsida; order Asparagales; family Amaryllidaceae; genus Allium; species Allium cepa. Next base: position 83,497,976 of record CM060929.1, on the reverse strand, counting down.
AATGTCGCAAATATATATGACCTTGTGATTGATGTCGGTGGAGGATCCTCGGATAAAGGTTGTCACAACCGGGGGATGGCATACGCGTGTCAGTAGCTACCTACTTTTGCAGAGGCAACCTGGCCTTGTGTTGGCAGAGATCCAGTTAGGTTCTCGGGTCGTCTTTCCAAAGGCATACCCATGTAGCAATGGGAAGTTCCTTGGCTTAACCATTTGTTGGAAATCCAAACTCCAACACGCACCTTGTACGATTTAGTTGTAGAACCTGCCATTTACTTATGGTGGTCACCACTGTTTAGATGGTAGCTATAGTAGGCATACGATACTGGTTGTATGTTGGCTAAGATTTATATTATACTTTCGAAATATTTTCCTGCACTATGCACTTATAGTAACAATATCAAAGAAATTTTTCTGCGTATCAAGCATGTTTGACCATCATAAGGAGAAATCTCCTCCGATTCTGCGTTTGCATTGTGTGTTTGTGCGGGAGGCCTTATGGTAGTTTCATTTTCTAAAAGGCATTGCGGATCTATTTTAAAAATATTTCTTTGTTTGTTTTTAAAGATAAACTGTTTAAGTTCTCACAGCAGTCCCATGACTGACCTGGAGTTTATTATTCCCTTCCTAAACTCTAGGTGCCCATCATTTTTGTAACGATCCCGAATTTTAATCAATTTTAAATTGATAATTAAATTAATTTTTGAATAAAAAATTGTGAAATTAAATGATAAATTGATTTGAGTTTATCCAAGTCCAAATAAAATGCGTTATTTATTAAGAAAGAGATAGTTTCTTTATTAAATTATTTTTATTTAATATTGAGTTATAATATGCCTTTACAAACGGATTCTTATTTTAAATAGAAATTGTCATTTCAAATTTATTTATATGTTAAAGCCATAATGCAAAGCAAGATAGTAAAACAAAGTAAGCAAAAGAATGCAAGGATAAAACAAATAAATAAATACACATAGTTAAAATTCAAATAACATATTAAAATAGAAATTTATTTATATTACAAAACATATTAATTTTAATTATCTAATTCATATGCATGGTTATGTAAATTATACCATATAAAGTAAACACATTAAACAAATTAATTAAAAAAAATAAAATTTCAAACAACATATTAACTATAGAATGTCATTTCTATTATAAAGCATAAGATAGAAAAATATATTTAAATGTGGAGGAAGAAGTGCATTCAAGTTGAACAAATATATGAAGACAAGTATGTATACTTGTAAAATGAAGAAACAAATTATACAATGGCTTACAAAGCAAATGTATTTAAGTATACAAGTAAAAGAAATATACAGTTAGGTACAAACTAATAAAACTATAAGTATGTAGGCTTGCATTAGAAGATAGTTATGTGTACATTCAAACAAAAATCTTTCTGGTCAAAGAAAGTAGGCTAGAGAAAAAATAAAAAATAAGATAATAGGCAAAGTAAAAATGTAAATATCTTTAAGCTTATCAAACAAGATAAAATAAAAAGAAGACAAAAGATAATTAATGCTAGCACACAAAAGAGATTCATCAGCCACCAAAGAAGAAAATATCGGCCTAGTCAACAAAGCAAAGAAGTAAAATCTCTGATTTATATAAGTACCAAACAAAACAATGTTCCCCTGTTGTACAAGCAAAAATAATATCACCCTGTAACCTTTTTTCTTATAAATCAATCCATCCATCTCAGTTTCATATATTCAAAGCTAAGTAAACCTGAAGAGATTAGCATCTAAAACTCAAACAAAACTCAGTTAAAACCTCAAAACAAATCAATGCAACCAGAGGAAGTTCAGCCTGTAAATTTCAAAAGCCTGCTTCAACAAAAGAGGCTCTGTCCATTCTTTTGAAAATCAAGTGAGCAAACTTATCTTTGAACCAATTTTCTTGATATAGTAGCTCGATAGTTGATCAATGTTTGAGTGTTGTTATGGAAAAATATTTGAATATGATTAACTGTGATATATGTATGCCTGCATGACTGGGAACAGAACAAAGCTTGCTTTTGTTCATCCATTCCAGATCTTAAAACCTGTTGAATTCAAGATCATCACACCCAAACAATTCTAGATTGTAACCACTGAATGAAAGATGTTTATAGGAATATAACGTCATTTCAAAACAAAAATAAATCTAAACACAAGTGAGAAACACTTCATTTGTTAATATTTGAAATGATATTCATGCTCTGTTACAGTAGACTTCTTTTTCATTCCCACTTCAAAAAAAAAAATCAACATCTCATAATCTAGTCCATATATAATGAAGTTGTAAACTAGGAATATCTTTGATTTTTAGTGTAGTTTAAATTAAAAATAGTTAGGAATAAAACCTTGCTGTGTAATTTGTGATTTCCAAATATTACAGTGAGCAGCCTCATTGTTGAGAAAATTCGATGTCTTTAGTTTGGAAATTCGTGTACATAATCCAGTTGCGTGTGTCGAAATATGAATTTTGGAAGAAAAATTGGGATTTTTCACGATTTAAATCAAGAGAAATTGGAATATCATTGTTTTCCGTTCAAAAATAAATTTCTGTCGATCTAGTCAACGAGAGGGGACGTGGCCTTGACCGGAGGGTACTGGTGGACGTCATGGAGGGGGTGACCGTGGCGGAATCGAGAATATTTGCTTTGATTTTGAGTACGAGAGTTTTTTAGGGTTTTACTTCACGTTTTAGCACTTGTCAGTATTTTGTCGAGTTTGCCATCAATACGCGATCGAGTCGCACGTGGCTCTGGGAGATGACTGAGGGGATGCTGTCGAATGGTTGGCCGGAGTTTTAGGGTCTCTGGTGGTCAGCGTGGGAGGTGGCGAAGTGTTTTTGTTTAGTGGGTTTGGGTTCAGGTTCGAACGAAAGTCCAATTTTGATTCGATGATTTTCTCACGCGTTTGGGTGGTTGCGGGGCTTCAAGGCGACGACGTCGACTTGTTGATGATCGAAACAGTGGCCGGAGGAGCTTGGGATTTGTGTGCACGTGTACGTGTTTGTGTATGTATCGAGTTGAAAGGGATGGAGAAGAAGAAGATGCAGAAGCTCGTGTTGCTCGCGTGTTGCTTCGTGGACAAAGTGGGTTGTCTCGAGTTCTTACTCGAGAGAGAAATAGGGTTGCTTCGGGTTGTATTTGAGTTCCAGAGTGTAGCTGATGCGTGAGTTATAGCATAAAAAAAAAAAAAGAAGAAGGCGAGTGTATAGGTGAGTGCCTCGGGGAATATTGATGAGGAAACCGAAGTATTGCTCGAGTGGAACCGGGAGATTCTCGGGTTTGAGACAAACTGCCACACAATGTTATAAAACAAAATAAAGTTAAACACTTGTTTTAAATTAGTTTAAACACAGTAAATCCAAATAAGTATTTAACAATTAAGGTTAAAACTTTAACACAAGCTCTAATTACATTAGTTAATGCTTAACTGTCTTTTAAAACCTTGTTAATATTTTAATTAAGTAATAAATTTAATTAGGTATAAAGTTATAAACATTTAATTTATTAATAATAATTTGATTTTCAAAGTTTTCAAGAAGAACTTATAAAAATGTCAATTAAGATAACTAATTAATATTGATTACCTATTTTTGGAAAGTAATTAAGACTTATTACTTTAAAATAGTAATTAGAATTTGAATTAATAAATGTTTAAGTAATTGATAAATTTGTTATAAACTACTCAAGTTAGTTAGTGAATGATTAATATTTAATCAATGATTTAGATAAATTTTATAATTAGAAATAAAGGAAAAGCGATTAAGAAATGTTAATAATTAACTAAGGATTATTAAGTATTGATTAAAGTGATTAATGTTATTGATTAATTGAATTTATTAATTTATATAATCAATTATAAATTGCTTAAATATAATTACTTAATGAAAGTAATTAAGAATTAATCACTTATTTTTGGATATTTTGATTTATGAAGTAATTGGTTTAATTAATATGATTAATTAGGAAAAATTAGATTAATTAAAATGTTTGATAAATTAATATTAAATAATTTGTAATTAATAAATCAGGATTGAATAATTAAATTCATCAGTAATTAATTTACTTAGAAATAAATTGTATTGATTAGGATTAAATGATTAATCAATCCTGCTTATGAATGATTGTATTGTATGAGATACCTTGAATTGATTGTCCTGCCTGATCAGTGATATTTTGTTCTGTGGTTTGTGCCGTGTATGATTTATTCATTAATTTACATCTGCATATTATCTGTGAATTGTGAATGGAAGATAAGCGTTGTACTTTATATCGCTTATTAACTATATTTCTATGTTATAATCTGTGATGATTGAATGATATTGCACTATTGTGTTAAACCCTGGACCACACCTATACACACAAATATGGATTTCACGAGGGAATAGATTAAGTCACAAATTTTGAAATGATATATAAAATTGAATTTTTAAATTCAAATGTTTTGGAAATGAATTGGTTTAAAGTGAAAAAAACTTTTGAAATGGAATTTCAAAGATGAAACTTATTTTGAATGACTTGAGTGAATTTTGTAATTTAAATATTTTGATTTAAAATTAGAATTCAATATTTGAAATTGAATTCTATGATTTGGAAACTAGGGTTAGAAAGGTTATTCAACTTATAAATGGGTTTATATGGGTTAAACTATTTTAAAGGTATTGATTTGGGAATTTAGATTTAAATTCAAAGGCTTTAACTCGTGTAAATATAATTGGATCTTTCTGAAACGAAAATTAATTGTTTTTAAATAATAAAAGCTTTCACTTAAGTAATGAACGTCCAACTTGTGTTAAAAGGATTTCAAGTTAAAGAATGAAAATGATTTTCCAAGTTATGGAAACGGTTTGAAAGCTATGAGTTAAATCTTTAATTTAAAGATTTTAAACGAGTTAATCCAATTGAAATGGAAATTGATTTGAAATCCGTAAATGGTTCTTTGTGAAAATGGGTAAACTTAGTAACATAAATCTTTTGTTTAAAGATTAGAGATGGTAATTGGTTTAAACCATTTGAAAGAGAGTTTTGAATTATTAAGTTGTGACTTAATTGGAATCCTATATCCATATGTTTTAAATGTTGCGCTCACTATTCGGTTTAGCCGGGAGAGGACCTTTGTGTCGTATAACCCATTCTGAATATGTGATTCGTCGTTATGAATAGCAAATGAAGACCGGTGGTGAAGACCGGGTATTTGCGAGAACGATAGGATGACCTGTCGATTTTCTCTGCATCATGTCTCAGGTATAGAGATTCCCTAAGTGATGGGAACTCCGATCGGGATTGTGAATACCCGGATTGCAAGGGCTTCTTCGGAAGTGCCTTCGGTTCTGTTCGAACCCAGAACAGACTTGTATGGTTGCATGCCTGACACTACACTTTGAGATATAAAGCGAATTTCTTTCAAATACATATCTGTTGGTGGCGGAGAATTTATTCTCTTAGCTTAACACCCTTCTCTGAGACGTACGAGCTCAGAGGTTATGTAGTTGAAGGTTATCAGCAATATACTCCCAATTTGGTAGTGTGGCATGCTGAGTGCTGCTGTGTGTTGATGATCATTGTTTGATCATTTGTGATATGATCATTTGTTTGATCATTTATCTTTGTGATCATTACTTTGATCATCTGTTGACCCAAAGCATGGCTTTGTACCAAAGCGTAGCTTTGTGGGCGAGACTGCATCAGGACCTCACACCCCGGAAATGGTCAAAACAGGAAAGATGCGGCAAGGTTATGAGGGTCGCGCCCTTTAGGGTGTGTCATTCCCTTCTGGTAAAGGGTGGTATCATGGTATGGAGCCCATATATTTACCTATGTGGTAGCTCCAATCTCATTTACTGTGTGGTTGTTGCTTAGAGGCGCCTCGGATAAAGGTCCCAAAGGACCGGGGAGTGGCATGCTCGAGTAGTAGTTACCTAGTTACAGAGGTAACCCGGCCTTGTGTTGGCAGAGATCCGGTTAGGTTCTCGGGACGTCCCACCAGAGGCGATCCCATGTGGCAGTAGGAAGTTCCTTAGCCTGACCATTTGTTGGAAATCCAACCAAAACAATACGCGCCCTGTACGGTTTTAGTTGTATTACCTGCCATGGAATGTGGTGGTAACCTACTATTGAACATGGTAGCTATAGTAGGCATACGATAATGGTCGTATGCTGGCTAAGATTTATATTCTACTTTCGAAATGTTTTCTGCACTTTGCACTTATAATAATAATATCAAAGAAATTTTCTACGTATCAAGCATGTTTGACTATCATAAGAAGAAATCTCCTCCAATTCTGCGTTTGCATTGTGTGTGTGGCGGGAGGTCTTATGATAGTTTCATTTTCTAAAAAGCATTGCGAATTTACTTTAAAATTTTCTTCTTGTTTTATTTAAAAGATAAACTGTTTTTGTTGCTCACACCAGTCCCATGACTGATCCGGAGTTTATTGTTCCTTTCCTAAACTCTGGATGCTCACTATTTTCCACACGAGCAGTCTAGAGTTGGGTTTTTCAGATAGTTAGGTTCAGTGGATTATCTGAAGCTAGTTTCAGTCTTTGGATATGGACGAAGCTTGCTTGTCTTAGTGTATCGTGATGATGGTTCGAGCTACTGTTGGAGTTCTCTCTTGAAGATTATATTGGAGTTATTGCTCTGCTGCTGGTGTTAGCTATTTTTCTTTTCCGCTGCTATTATATTGTATCAGATCTCTGATGTATATCGATATCTATTGTATCATCTGTTGTATCAGGATGTTGTATCAGATGTTGTATATTGACATTCATTTTTTTCTTCCGCTGTGCTGTTTACTTAATTGTGTTATAAGCTCCGGCGACTCAGATTTGAATGGTCGAATCTACGGCATTCGAGTACGATGTAAAGTATGGATGTCGATTTTCGAACGGACAAAATCCGATTCGCTACAATTTTCCACATGGGCAACCTAGAGTCAGGTTACCAGGTCATTCTTGAATCAGGATGCTGTGGAGCTTAAGAGGCAAACTGGATGGCATGGCGTGTCAATCAATATAAAGTATTTCTTTTCCGTTGTTTGTTGTTGTACACTCTGATAATGTAATGTAATGTGATGTAATGTAATAACTGATATAGTTCTTTGTTTTAAAGATATTCATTTATCTATTATAGGTTGTTCCGCTGCGAATTGTGAGATTCTGATATTGTTTCTGTTGCTTCTTCTTTCTTGCTTCTTCTACCTCTTCTTCTTTAACCCTAACAATTCGATATTTCCGGCCTTCGATTTCTCGGCAGTTGATACAGTTGACGTATTAATGTCGATTTTCGGAAGTCGAAAATCCCGAACGTTACAACAAATAAACATGTCAGGGTTTTACCTTGCGATAGCTAAAAGATTTCTTATCAAAATCCTTTGATATTATAATAGGGTCTATCTAAAAATACTTATTAATATAGCCAAAATTGTTACATCTATTAAATTCTTGTTACTAGCCACAATCGTGGGTAATACAAACAAAACCGTAAAAGGCACGTAGGGAGAATGGATTTCCAACTAATGACTAGGCACTGGGGTACCACCTGTCATAGTACTTGGTCAATATCAGCGTACCGAGGAACCACCCTAACTCCCCTGCAACACAAGACCAGGACTACCACTTACTGGATAATCTCGAGTAAGATCACCCAGCGGTTGGGATCAGCAACCGCCCGCTAAGCCGAAATAAAAAGGAACATCTAGACAGGGATGACCTCACCCTAATGGGTGCTACCCACTTAGCCTTGCTGCATAACCCCTGATTTTCAGTCATTCACGGCTGATGAGGCTCGAGGCTAAGCGTTACCTTTTTAGAACACATCTCTTAGAATGCTCATCGCCCACCTGACGATGTTCTGAAAGCATTCATCCGTACAAGTCCGTCCCGGGTTCGAACGGAACCGAAGGCACTATTCCTACTACATCCATTTTGGAAACGTCCTCAGGATTAGTAGCGACTAGCTCTTGCACTTCACTGCTCCATCTTCGAATCCAAACTCGTCTTCCTCATGAAAACGTACAAACCGGATCGAAGTGGTTTTCGAGAAATTAATCTCGATCCCGGTCTCTTCGAAACGATAGGCGCATTGGACAATATTGATAGTCGGTTATTTAACTATCAATTAACATTCACAACATCCATCAAATATAAATAATTTCAACAAATTATTTATTAATCTCAAAATATCTTCACAAGATATATTTCTATTTTCAACCCTTTTGAAAACCGTTTCAAACCACACTCTTCTCATGGCATAAATTCCCAACTATTTATTTCCACTGAAACCACCAAGTACAAAGCTTTAGATTTTAAAATAATTTAAAAAAACTTTATTCTAAAATATACTTTAACATTTAAATTGAAATCTACTTCAATACTTTATTAAAAATATATTGTAACGACCTGCAAAATCCGTACCCCTTAAGTCGACACTGTTCTCCAACAATCAACTCAAGATGAACGGAAATACGAACCATTAGGGTTAAAGAATAAGAGGTAGAAGAAGATGGAAAACAACATCAGAATCTAACGATCGCAGCGGAATAAAATATAATAGATAAATCACAAATCTTTACACCAAAAGAAAACTATATCTGTTTTATACATACATCACCAGAATACATCATCAGAGTTCAATGACATCAATAACATAAAATCTGGACAGTCGTATAAACTTATCCTCAAAACTGAATACACAGCAGAATAACAATCAAGTACGAAAGTACGCATCGCCATCCAACTCGTCTCCTGAGCTCCACCGCATCCTTTCCTGTAATCTATAATACTCGGTCTGACCCGAGCATTATAATTAAATAACACCCAAGTCAGTCTGGAATACCAGTGTGAGAAAACCACACTCAAATTGATTATTAAAGTTTCAAAATCCTTTTGAAAACAAAAGCATCACGTAAGACCAAGCCACAAATAAACATGTCGGGTTTTTACCTTACGATAGCTAAAACACCTTTTATCGAAATCCTCGGATATTATAATATCGTCTATATACAAATACTTATTCAAATAGACAAAATTGTTACAAGATTAAATTCCAGCTACTAGCCACAAAGTGGGTAATACAAACAAAACTCGTAAAAGGCACATAGGGAGAATGGATTTCCAACTAATGACTAGGCACTGGGGTACCACCCATCACAGTACGTGGCCTAGATCACCGTACGAGGAGCCACCCTAACTCCGCTGCAACACAAGACCGGTACCATCCCTTACTGGACAGTCCCGAGTAAGATCACCTCGCGGTTGGGATCAGCAACCGCCCACTATGCCGAAATAAAAAGGAACATCTAGACAGGGATGACCTCACCCTAATGGGTGCTACCCTCTTAGCCTTGCTGCATAACCCCTTATTTTCAGTCATTCCTGGTTGATGAGGCTGGAGGCTAAGCGTTACCTTTTTAGAACATATCCCTTAGAATGCTCATCACCCACCTGACGATGTTCTGAAAGCATTCATCCATACAAGTCCGTCCCGGGTTCGAACGGAACCGAAGGCACTACTCCTACTACATCCATTTTGGAAACATCCTTAGGATTAGTAGCGACTAGCCCTTGCACTTCACTGCTCCATCTTCGACTCCAAACTCGTTTCCCCATGAAACATACAAACCAGATCGAAGTGGTTTTCGGGAAATTAATCCCGATCCCGGTCTCTTCGAAACGTTCAGCGCATTGGCCAATATTGACAGTCGGTTATTTAACTATCAATTAACATCACAAACATCCATTCAACAAAAATAATTTCTCCAAATTATTTATTAATCTCAAAATATCTTCACAAGATATATTTCCACTTTTCGACCCTTTTGAAAACAGTTTCAAATCCATCTTCTTTTTACAGAATAGATTTACCAAATATTTTCTATTTCCACAGAAATCACCCAGTACAACACTTAGGTTTTAGAGAAATTTAAAAACACTTTATTATAAATTATACTTTAAAATATTTAAATTAAAACTACTTTATTAAAAATATATATACTTTAATAATATTTAGAATAAAGCTACTTTATAAAATATAAAACTAAATTTCACTTTTGAACACAAATACCAAGTCACCTTAAAAAATTGCTACGATAATAGATTTGAAAAATACTTACTTTAGAATTTAAATACTTGGCAATAATAAATTTTCTAAAACATGTTTTTTAAAACAACATCAAAACCTTTAACTTATATTTAAAAATTTACTTTGAAAATGTACTTGGTTATCCAGGGAAATTTACTTTTCTTCACGCCCTTTAAAAATAAAAGGGAAAGAAAATGAAAATAAAATGGTTTCGAAGCAATTAGTTTATGGTTATATAAATTAAGTAATTTAAAACCTTAAGTTAACTTAAAACTTAGGAATAGTAATGGCTAGGATAAATAAAATAATTTAAATTTAATTAAGTTAAGGTAATTATATATATGTTAATTATTTATTAATTACTAAGGTTTATTAAAGTAAATAAATAGTTGTAATTAGTTAATAGTTAATGATACAATAAAATGATGCAAACCTTTAATTTATTAAAAGTCTTAAGTCAATTATATTTGTTGATTGTTAGTTAATTCCAGATATTTAATTAGAATAAAATAAAATGGTTTGAATTAGTTTAATGATAATTAAACATGATTTGAAAATAAATAATTAATTAATTAGTTTTATTTTAAAATAAATTAATGATTTGTGTGACTAGTTAATCTATTGCAACAACCCGCAAATCCGTACCCCTAGAGTCGACACTATTCTCCCTCAATCAACTCAAGATATACAGAAATACGAACCATTTGGGTTAAAGAAGAAGAGGTAGAAGAAGAAAATAAAAACAACATCAGAATCTAACCATCGCAGCGGAATAAAATATAATAGATAATAACTGATCTTTACACAAAAGAAAACTATAACTGTTTTATACATACATTATCAGAATACATCATCAGAGTTCAACAACATCAATAACATACAACTGGACAGTTATATAGACTTGTCCTCAAAATTGAATACATAGAGGAATAATAATCAAGTGCGGAAGTACGTATTCTCCATCTAGCTCGTCTCTTGAGCTCCACAACATCATATCCTGTATCGTATAATACTCGGTCTGGCCCGAGCATTATAGTTAAATAACACACGACTCAGTCTAGAATACCAACGTGAGAAAAGCACACTCAAATTGATTATTAAAGTTTCAAAATCCTTTGGAACTTTAAGCATCTCGTAAGACCACGCCACAAATGTAACGACCTAGAATTTTTGTCATTTGAAATTCATATATTTAATTGATTTTAAATATGAACAAGTAAGTCGAATAAATTTTATTTCGAATATCTAGATTTAACTGGATAACTAAATCGATAATTTAATATTTGAAATTACTTAAAAATTTGGAAATTGGGTTTAATGTAATTAAAAATGATTTATAAAGTTATAATAAATCATGTTGGAGTTAGAGTGATGTTAAAATTTAAAGTTAATTTGCAGAAATTGACTATTTTAATATTTAATTGACGGGTAAAAATAGACATTTTTAAAACAGTCTCAGATTTCGATGAAACCGGTTGCATTGGATCCATAATGTTATATTATTGTAATATTTAAAATTTCGTGTCAATCGGATTTACGGTTTGTCCGGGGCAAGCCAAAACGCATAGAAATTAGTTTAATCGATTTAATTTAAATTTGATCATTTATTTCCGTAACTCGCACATACGATCGAATTAGCCTCCGAAACACGTTCCATTGTGTCCGGAATGCGGGGTAAACCCTGAAAACCCCAGCCGGCACGCTTCGTTTGGAGTTCGAAAAATCACGGATGAATAGTGTTTTGTGAAATTTTCTATAAAAGGCCTCCATATTTCTAAATCGCACTCAGAAACCCTAACCCTAATTGCAAACCTTCAGCCACCACCCTCTTCTTTTAATGGTCGAAAATTGTTCTCTTCTCCTTCAGTCATCTTCCAATCCGTAGACTTTTACAAGAAAGCTCCAACTAACAAATCGTAGAGCTAGTCGAGATCTATAACGTGAACGGCTATGATCAAAATCGGGGTGGTAGATTGACGACAATATGAGTTCAAAGGTCATACGTTTTCCCACGGTTTTCGAGACACGTGCATAGCCGAGATTCAATGTGCTCTGGTCGAGCATGGAGGAGGCGATGAACTTTCCGTTGGTGGTGGAGTGATGACGTTTCGAGCTTTGTGGTGGCCGTGGTTTCAAACCCTAGTAGGCGGCCTATGGGTTCTCGTTCGCGTCTATTACCTGGATAAGATGATGTTGCGTGCAACAGAATGATGTGGAGAGGCTAAATCTAATGGCCAGGGATGAATAGGTTTAAAAAAAATGAAATATAAATTGTAAATTAATTATATTAAAGATTGTATAATTTTTGAAATAACATAACTTTTTGATACTAGGTCGGAAAATTACGAAATGAATTGCGTTGGCTTCTTTTTATCGAGCACTACGCAATGGAGCTGGTTTGGAGTCGTATGGAGCTAGTGATAATTCGGGTAAAATTAAAGCGTGTTTAATTTTACTTGAAATAAAACACTGCAACTATTATTTGGAAATAAGGTGAGAACTTCTCACCCAATCGAATTTGTTTCGATTTAAATTTTAAATAGTTAGATTGAAAATTGCTTAATTGTGTTGATCGTATGCTTGGATGATAAATTATTATCTGTTGTTTTGAAATAGACCCTATATGCCATATATTAAGCGGAGGTTATTTATATAAACACATATACCGCGATATACCATCTCGAAGTGGAATTGGTATTATATATGTACTTGGAGTTGATTTCCCGCATTATATAGCGGATGAGACCCTATTGCGCCTCATAATAGTGGGTAATATTTTATAAAACCCATGTACCACGATATCCCGTCTTTAAACGGGATTGGTATTGTGCTAACATCTGCGGATGCAGGGAAATAGGTCGGAGGGATCCAACTGGATTCCTCAACAGTATTGATTTATTTACAAATATTTGCGATGTATTCTATTATCATATTGTCATATGATGTTTGGATGCCGTGATTTTAATGTTTAGTGCTGTTGCAGCATTGGGCCTATTTTTGCAGTTTTAAAACTATTAAAATAACGATTTTGTAACGACCCGTAAATTTTCGATAATTAAAATAGCTAAATTAATAAGATTTCGTGATTTAATGTTAGAAAAAAATTGTAATTCATTTGAAATAATAATAACTGGAATGAATTGCAACAATTATCCAAGTAATGAAAAATAAATGCTACTTAGTAAATTCCTTTGCAATCGATAGTTGAATAGGATATTAAATGTTGAATTCATTGGGTATGATAGAGTAATTGATTGTTAAGTAAAATCTATTTGAAATCAAATATTGAATATTGAACACGTAATTGTTTAAATTAAATATTTAAAACTTATTGAATAATTGAATAACTGTAAAATGAAAATAGTGTTCTAAATTTTGAAATGGTTTTAAAAGTTGAATCTTATAAGTTCAATTTCAATATTTCAAAAGATAATGAATTATTGGATAAGCGAAATTGTCTAAATTAAATATTTGGAATTTATTGGATAAATAAAATAACGGGTTTAATATGATAAAAAATGATTTGTAAAATTTTATTTTATCTTATTGATTTTATAGTGATGTTATAGAACTTTTAAAACTGAATTTAAAATTTATTTGTGAAAATTGAATATTTTAATATTTAATTTTCGACTGGAAAATAGCCAATTTTTGAACAGTCTCAGAATTGGACAAAACTAGTTTCACTGGATCCGTAATAGTTAGTTATTATCGGATTTCAATTTTCGTAGCAATGGGAGTTGTCGTTTGACCGTGGCAGCTCGAAACGCGTTGAAATTGTTTTAATATTAATTTGGCGTGTTAAAATAGTCGTTTTTCAAACGGTCTCGGATTTCGACGAAACTAGTTTCATTGGATCCGTAATGTGATATTATTGTAAGGTTTCAAATTTCAAGTCAAACGGATTTACCGTTTGTCCGGGGCAAGCCTAAACGCATAGAAAATCGTTTAATCGGTTTAATTTAAAATTGATCGTTTATTTCCGTAACTCTCACATATGATCGAATTAGGCCTCGAAACTAGTTCCATTGCGTCCGGAATGGGGGTAAAACCTTATAAACGCCTGGCGGCACGTCTCGATTGGAGTTCGGATGATTTTGGACCTACCTATATAAATACGCACGCAAACCGAGGCAGTTTTTTTATTATTTTAATCCAGAAACCCTAATTGACTTCAGCCCTAGCCGCCATTTCCTGAATCAATGGCCACGAAAATTCGAAACTTCTTCCTCATTTTCCTCTCAATCCATCAACAATTAGCAAAAACTCTCAACTGCAAAGTTGTAGAGGACATCAAGATCTAGTTATCCAACGGTGGAGATCGGAAACGGAGTCTCGGATCGACGGCAAATCGAGATTGGACCTGCTGCGTTTTTCACGCAATTCGAGGCAGAGGGGGTGGCCGAGCTTCAGGCTATTGATGGTGAAGGTGGAGTAAGGCGGTGGCTTCGAAGTGGTGTAACCTGATCGTCTTCAAGTTGCTCGGTTTGGTCGTGAAAAATCGATGAAGATGGCGGCTGATGGGTTTGTTTCTTACTTTCAAACCTGGGCATTTAACGTGAAGAGGAAGAAGATGCAGCAACGGCTCAGATCTGAAGATGCAGAAATCGATGGCCAGGATGCAGTTGAGGGTTTGATATTTAAAATAAAAGCTGAAATTGTATATTTAAATTCGTATAAACTTTAAAATAGCATAACTTTTTCATACGAGGTCGAAAACGCACGAAACTTTTTGCGTTGGAATCATTTTGTCGAGCACTACGCAATGGAGCTGGATTGGAATCATTTGGGGATAGTGAAAATTTCGGGTAAAATTAAACGTTCGTTTAATTTTATTCGAAATAAAGCGCTGGAACTACATTGAAATCAAGGTGAGTGTTTTATAACGCTCACACCGTACTAAATATTTTTTTTATGCTAGTTAAATTGACATTATAAAGTGATATGAATTTTATTGTCGTTGTTTGATATAAATTTAATTATCATATTGCTTGTTATTTGAATTAACCGTTGAAAACTCAAATTGACAGTTAAATTGAAATCGAAATTGAATTGCGATTTACTTACCTGACATCGATAACTATGAATTGCCATGAATTGTATTGCTTATTGGACAATGTATTTCGATGGATGTTATTGGTTGATATTTGAGTGTTTGGATGTTTATTTGCTTATATATATATATCCTGTTATGCATACATATGATACTGTGATTTAATTTAAGTAATATATATTCATCCCTAACATTTAATTGAAATAAATAATTACTTGGCCATAGGATAGAAAATTATATACGGACACCGAATTGGCTAAATGAATAATTTTAAAAATCGTCGATTTGAAGTTTATTTAAATGTTTTGATTTAAAGGTTATAAATAGAAATCAATTTATAAAAATCGAATTTATTGAAAAATTGAGTTTTGGAATGATGAAATAAATCTTGGTTATAAGAAATTGTTAAGTAATATGATTCGAGACATTGAAATTTAAAAATTGGAATTTGATTGAATTTCGAAAATTGATTTGTTTAAAGATTTAACCTTAATTCGAGCTTTGAAGATTTCCAAGTAAATGTGATATAAAAATGACATTTTGACATCGAGTTTGGAATTGAATCATATTTGGAATTTGGGTTTAAACTTGAATATTGTTGAAAATTTTTGTTAAGTATTTTAACTATTTTAATTATTTAAACTACTTTTAAACTACTTAAAACTATTTTCTAAAAATTTCAAGCTGGTTAATAAGGTGGAATGTTTATGTTTAAATCTTGAATTTAAATACGAATTGGGTTAAATGAAGTTGCAACATAAAATTGAAATTCGGAATGATTTTGAAACCGAAATGAGATATTGAGACGCAAAATGATTTTTGAAAAGGAACCTTATATTTTGAATGGCTATATCGATATTTGAAATGGATTTGATTTTGAAGTGAATATGACATTTGATATCAATCATGAATCGATTTGAAATGTAAAAGAGCCAACGGTGTAATAATACGTAGTTATTAAAGAGACCGGGATCGGATATGGACATACTCTCTGTCGATACCGAAAACCACTTTAATAACTATTATACGCGGAGTGTTGATCCAGAATGAAGTGGATGGTTTGGTGAACGCGTTGACTGAAGAAAGAGAACGATATTGGATGACCCCTGACATGACTAAAACAGGAGCCGCGCCGGGCCATTGAGGTTCGCCACCTCTAGCGGACACACTTCTTCGATACCATATCTATTACATTTGTGATGCGATTTGGGTGCACCCCTTGATTTGGGAGTGTTGTTTCGCGGTGTTGGGGTAGCTGCTGGCTATGCCCAACATCAGTCCGGATCACGCAACTACTAGTATCCTAGTTGGTATCGCCTCATGTACCTTGTCATACTGATTATCCTATTCGCGACCACTACGTTTTGATTTGTACCTTGAGTATATGGATTGCCCTCTGGTGACTTCCGGTTTTGGGGAAACTACGGTCTTGTATATGCTTTTGGGAATATAAAATGTGTTAAGGGGGATTATGGTAACGCCTTAACGCTATTTTGATACTTTATATTACTGATAGACATTATCTACTTAGCGTATATTACTACATAGTAGATAGTTTCACGGATCCTTGAGAGATGGTAAATCCCGTAACATCTCTTGAGTTATTGCACGCAAGTTGACACTGGATATGAGATGTCAAACCCCGTAAACATCTCTGACGCCGTTACACTCATATTTATTTACGATTGACTTAACTTACATGAGGATATTTAGTCCTGACTCGAGTGTTTGTCTTTTCATTACGCTCGGGTCAGTCCTGAGTTTTCAGATTGTTGAGGATCTATTTCTGGAGGATGAAGACGAAGATTTGGTATATTATCTACTACTATTATATTCATTCCATTCCGCTGCATTGTTGTATGATATTTGCTGTGTATGTAACTCTGATAAATGTTGTATAATAATAATCAAATGTATTCATTTCAAATGTATTCATTTAATTAACAGCTTCATGAACTGTTATTTTATTATTATACTTTAGCCTTCCGCTGTGAGATTCTGTGTTGTTTCATTTCCTTTATTTCCCTTCCTTTTCTTTTCTTAATTACCCCAATAACTATCTGCCCTTTTATTGGTTTGGAATCGACATGTGTATTTGATCGTCGGTTTAAACTGTCCAAAAAAGGCGGGTTGTTACAGTTGGTATCAGAGCTTTGGTTTAGCGTTAAACCTTGGCTCTAGTGGGGAATAACTCATTGAAATAGAGGTAAACTATATGAATGAGTTGAGTGTATATGAGAGAGCGTACTTGTTATTTGATATAAAATGGTTTTATATTGTGTTAATTTGTTCCGTTGAGTATTTATGAATTTTGGTCGATACTTGGGACGCCAAGGCGTCGATAGGAATTTCTAAACACTCGAATAGGACAAACCAACACAATATCATTTTGGAATATATTTCATATAAAAGAATTATTTTAATATTTATTCATTTTGATTGAATTGATTGTTAGGAGATGATAATATTAGATTATTATCGTTATTGTTTGATCAGTCAATATTTACAACAATTGATTAAATAACAATGGATTTAGGAAAATGAAATCTTGTAAACACAATTGATAATGAATATAAATGAATTTTAACTTGGATTTGGGAATTTAAATTTCGGTGTTTGAAATTGACTTACAAGAATTTGAAAAACATAATATGAGTATTATAGGATAGTATAATTGAGTTGAAATTGTTTTCGAAGGATTTTTTTTTTATGATAAGTGTTATATTCCCTACTCTTGACGTTAGAAAATGATTTCGGTGATGAGTGCACGCATCATCGGCGTTTATTTTCGAGAGTCTGAGTGGGGGAGACCACTTAATAGCTTGTCTAAACCTTGTTTTGATTCAAATTTATTTTATTTTGTATTCTCTATAGTATGATTTGATATATAAATTATATAAGTATATATTATTTCAAAACTTGATTTGAAATGAAACCGGGATTGGAATTCTTAAGTCCTTTAAAAATTAATGATTTTTTTTAAATGATTGAAATGAATTTAGACTTGAATCATTAAGGAACTCCTGAATTATGAAATGAGAAATGAACCTAAGAGTTAAGTGAAAATATCAATTGAAGTAGAAATCCTTAGAATTAGGAAATTATGAACTTAAAATAAAATTGAAACTGTAAAACTCGCGTAGTATTAAATTTCATTCTATAGCATAGATATAACTTACCAAAATATTTAAGAAGTTCAAAAATGTTATATGAATTATTAATTGGATAATATACAAGTATAGGTTTGAATAATGGAATATGCATTTAATCAATGGTTTGCAAATATAAATAAAATTGTTAGTAAATAATTGGAATTTAAATTAACATTTAAAGGTGATTCACAATTTTGTTAATATAAAATGGAAATACTATATGTGAATGTAAATGTGAAAAAAAATTATAGGGCAATTTAAGTAATGGCTTAAGAATTAATAAATTGAAAATTCAACTTTAAATGGAAAGAAGTTGTATGTTGTTTAACTACATTCTATTTGCATAACTATAACTTACCAAATACTTAAAAGGTTTAAAATGCTAATAAGGATAAGTAGAGAAATAATATACCGGTGTGAGAGTGAATAATAAAATGTGAAGATCTATTGATAGTTGTAAATATAAAAGAAATTTAAGCTGTAAAATGAATGATACATGTATAAGTGAATGAATAAAATTTAAAATTAATGAAATATAAAATTGGTAAATGGAAACTAATTAAATTTGAATATAGCTAAATGTCAATAAACTTGGAAGTGTATGAAATTAAAGTTGACTTGAAATTGTATAATTGATTTAGTGTAGATTTTGGATGGATGTTAATGTTTGATATGCATTGGCTGTTAGATGGATGATAATTGATTAAGTAGAATTCATTAGTGTTAATGGAATTGAATAAACGGAATAAAATTGTAAAATAATTAAATTCAAATTTGAAGCAAAGTGAAATTAAATATAATTGAATTCAATTTAAATTGAAGCAAATTGACTTGAATTTAAAATGTGAATGAAACAAACTTGAATAAATCGGAAACAAATTGAATGTAAACCTATTGCATGGATGAATAAGAAAATAAATAGCTTTGTGTTTATGATTGTTCTTTAGAAAATTTGATGTTTTGATGGTTTGTACTTTGAAATAATAAAAGCAAAATTTTGGAAGAAAAAAAAAATTCCAAAATGGTCCAATACATGCTGAAATGAAAACAACCATAACTTTTAAATGGCTGAACGGAATTCGACGATTTTGGACTTTCCGAAAAGCTTAGAAACTATAGCACAACTTTTATTTAGAATGTCTTGAGAAATTCCTTCGTCTACTAGGTTAAAAACTTGAATGTTACTCGCTGTCCTGTGTAAAAATAAGTAAAATCTGTAGTATACACCCTTAGTATTTTTGACATATCTTTTTACTGGTTTATCGGATTTTGATGATCTTGTACTTTCTGGAAAGCAAAGAACATAAGCTAAAACTTTTGTTTTAAGTGTTTTGTGTTTTGATACCATTTAGAAGGTCGAAACCACGAGTGAACGTCACAGACCTGCGCAACACTTCCCAGGCTGAAGCGTTTCCCCTAAGTAAAACGGCCATAACTTTTGAACGGATGATCCAAATTCGATGATTTTGGACATTCCGGAAAGCCTGAAATGAATGCAACAACTTTTATTTAGATTCTATTGTCAAATTTTACCGTTTAGGTGACCTAAAGCTAAGATTTGTTTGCTGTCCAGAAATTGAAATCTCAGTTTTGAAGCTAAATATGTTATATATATGTTGTGTAGGCTAAATATATCGATCTATCTTTATATGCATGGTTCTAACTTAGTTATTGAGCATTGTAGTAGGTAGCAAAGGGGTTGCGCTTCGTTGTAGAGTTCGCTTCTACGCTAAACGCATAATGTAAGTAAAATGCTAATAAATGCTAAATAAAAGGTACGCTTACGGTTTTATATGATATTGGTGATATTTATATGTTGTTTCACCACATATGGGATGCCTCATCATTGAGATGAGATGTATATTTATGATATATATGCTATTATATTTTTCCGATCGAGCCGCGCAAAGGAGACTCTGCCGAAATTTTCCGTAAAATCCGGGTGTTAGAAATTTTTTCAAGTTTTAATTTTTTTTTTATAACTTGTTTTGATTACTAACTTTTAAAGTTAGGAAGCCGTTCGGAGTAAGTTAGTGGAAGCGTAGTTATGACTTTATAAATGGAATTTCATTGTTTTATAAGTTGGTAACTTTGAATAAAATATATCTAATGTTGAATTCTTTACTTAGTTCCTTTCCCTTCTTTTTCCTTTTCGGGGACGAAAAGTTTTGAGTGGGGGAGAGTGTAACGACCCGTAAATTTTCGATAATTAAAATAGCTAAATTAGTAAGATTTCGTGATTTAATGTTAGAAAAAAATTGTAATTCATTTGAAATAATAATAACTGGAATGAATTGCAACAATTATCCAAGTAATGAAAAATAAATGCTACTTAGTAAATTCCTTTGCAATCGATAGTTGAATAGGATATTAAATGTTGAATTCATTGGGTATGATAGAGTAATTGATTGTTAAGTAAAATCTATTTGAAATCAAATATTGAATATTGAACACGTAATTGTTTAAATTAAATATTTAAAACTTATTGAATAATTGAATAACTGTAAAATGAAAATAGTGTTCTAAATTTTGAAATGGTTTTAAAAGTTGAATCTTATAAGTTCAATTTCAATATTTCAAAAGATAATGAATTATTGGATAAGCGAAATTGTCTAAATTAAATATTTGGAATTTATTGGATAAATAAAATAACGGGTTTAATATGATAAAAAATGATTTGTAAAATTTTATTTTATCATATTGATTTTATAGTGATGTTATAGAACTTTTAAAACTGAATTTAAAATTTATTTGTGAAAATTGAATATTTTAATATTTAATTTTCGACTGGAAAATAGCCAATTTTTGAACAGTCTCAGAATTGGATAAAACTAGTTTCACTGGATCCGTAATAGTTAGTTATTATCGGATTTCAATTTTCGTAGCAATGGGAGTTGTCGTTTGACCGTGGCAGCTCGAAACGCGTTGAAATTGTTTTAATATTAATTTGGTGAGTTAAAATAGTCGTTTTTCAAACGGTCTCGGATTTCGACGAAACTAGTTTCATTGGATCCGTAATGTGATATTATTGTAAGGTTTCAAATTTCAAGTCAAACGGATTTACCGTTTGTCCGGGGCAAGCCAAAACGCATAGAAAATCGTTTAATCGGTTTAATTTAAAATTGATCGTTTATTTCCGTAACTCTCACATATGATCGAATTAGGCCTCGAAACTAGTTCCATTGCGTCCGGAATGGGGGTAAAACCTTATAAACGCCTGGCGGCACGTCTCGATTGGAGTTCGGATGATTTTGGACCTACCTATATAAATACGCACGCAAACCGAGGCAGTTTTATTATTATTTTAATCCAGAAACCCTAATTGACTTCAGCCCTAGCCGCCATTTCCTGAATCAATGGCCACGAAAATTTGAAACTTCTTCCTCATTTTCCTCTCAATCCATCAACAATTAGCAAAAACTCTCAACTGCAAAGTTGTAGAGACATCAAGATCTAGTTATCCAACGGTGGAGATCGGAAACGGAGCCTCGGATCGACGGCAAATCGAGATTGGACCTGCTGCGTTTTTCACGCAATTCGAGGCAGAGGGGGTGGCCGAGCTTCAGGCTATTGATGGTGAAGGTGGAGTAAGGCAGTGGCTTCGAAGTGGTGTAACCTGATCGTCTTCAAGTTGCTCGGTTTGGTCGTGAAAAATCGATGAAGATGGCGGCTGATGGGTTTGTTTCTTACTTTCAAACCTGGGCATTTAACGTGAAGAGGAAGAAGATGCAGCAACGGCTCAGATCTGAAGATGCAGAAATCGATGGCCAGGATGCAGTTGAGGGTTTGATATTTAAAATAAAAGCTGAAATTGTATATTTAAATTCGTATAAACTTTAAAATAGCATAACTTTTTCATACGAGGTCGAAAACGCACGAAACTTTTTGCGTTGGAATCGTTTTGTCGAGCACTACGCAATGGAGTTGGATTGGAATCATTTGGGGATAGTGAAAATTTCGGGTAAAATTAAACGTTCGTTTAATTTTATTCGAAATAAAGCGCTGGAACTACATTGAAATCAAGGTGAGTGTTTTATAACGCTCACACCGTACTAAATATTTTTTTTATGCTAGTTAAATTGACATTATAAAGTGATATGAATTTTATTGTCGTTGTTTGATATAAATTTAATTATCATATTGCTTGTTATTTGAATTAACCGTTGAAAACTCAAATTGACAGTTAAATTGAAATCGAAATTGAATTGCGATTTACTTACCTGACATCGATAACTATGAAATTGCCATGAATTGTATTGCTTATTGGACAATGTATTTCGATGGATGTTATTGGTTGATATTTGAGTGTTTGGATGTTTATTTGCTTATATATATATCCTGTTATGCATACATATGATATTGTGATTTAATTTAAGTAATATATATTCATCCCTGACATTTAATTGAAATAAATAATTACTTGGCCATAGGATAGAAAATTATATACGGACACCGAATTGGCTAAATGAATAATTTTAAAAATCGTCGATTTGAAGTTTATTTAAATGTTTTGATTTAAAGGTTATAAATAGAAATCAATTTATAAAAATCGAATTTATTGAAAAATTGAGTTTTGGAATGATGAAATAAATCTTGGTTATAAGAAATTGTTAAGTAATATGATTCGAGACTTTGAAATTTAAAAATTGGAATTTGATTGAATTTCGAAAATTGATTTGTTTAAAGATTTAACCTTAATTCGAGCTTTGAAGATTTCCAAGTAAATGTGATATAAAAATGACATTTTGACATCGAGTTTGGAATTGAATCATATTTGGAATTTGGGTTTAAACTTGAATATTGTTGAAAATTTTTGTTAAGTATTTTAACTATTTTAATTATTTAAACTACTTTTAAACTACTTAAAACTATTTTCTAAAAATTTCAAGCTGGTTAATAAGGTGGAATGTTTATGTTTAAATCTTGAATTTAAATACGAATTGGGTTAAATGAAGTTGCAACATAAAATTGAAATTCGGAATGATTTTGAAACCGAAATGAGATATTGAGACGCAAAATGATTTTCGAAAAGGAACCTTATATTTTGAATGGCTATATCGATATTTGAAATGGATTTGATTTTGAAGTGAATATGACATTTGATATCAATCATGAATCGATTTGAAATGTAAAAGAGCCAACGGTGTAATAATACGTAGTTATTAAAGAGACCGGGATCGGATATGGACATACTCTCTGTCGATACCGAAAACCACTTTAATAACTATTATACGCGGAGTGTTGATCCAGAATGAAGTGGATGGTTTGGTGAACGCGTTGACTGAAGAAAGAGAACGATATTGGATGACCCCTGACATGACTAAAACAGGAGCCGCGCCGGGCCATTGAGGTTCGCCACCTCTAGCGGACACACTTCTTCGATACCATATCTATTACATTTGTGATGCGATTTGGGTGCACCCCTTGATTTGGGAGTGTTGTTTCGCGGTGTTGGGGTAGCTGCTGGCTATGCCCAACATCAGTCCGGATCACGCAACTACTAGTATCCTAGTTGGTATCGCCTCATGTACCTTGTCATACTGATTATCCTATTCGCGACCACTACGTTTTGATTTGTACCTTGAGTATATGGATTGCCCTCTGGTGACTTCCGGTTTTGGGGAAACTACGGTCTTGTATATGCTTTTGGGAATATAAAATGTGTTAAGGGGGATTATGGTAACGCCTTAACGCTATTTTGATACTTTATATTACTGATAGACATTATCTACTTAGCGTATATTACTACATAGTAGATAGTTTCACGGATCCTTGAGAGATGGTAAATCCCGTAACATCTCTTGAGTTATTGCACGCAAGTTGACACTGGATATGAGATGTCAAACCCCGTAAACATCTCTGACGCCGTTACACTCATATTTATTTACGATTGACTTAACTTACATGAGGATATTTAGTCCTGACTCGAGTGTTTGTCTTTTCATTACGCTCGGGTCAGTCCTGAGTTTTCAGATTGTTGAGGATCTATTTCTGGAGGATGAAGACGAAGATTTGGTATATTATCTACTACTATTATATTCATTCCATTCCGCTGCATTGTTGTATGATATTTGCTGTGTATGTAACTCTGATAAATGTTGTATAATAATAATCAAATGTATTCATTTCAAATGTATTCATTTAATTAACAGCTTCATGAACTGTTATTTTATTATTATACTTTAGCCTTCCGCTGTGAGATTCTGTGTTGTTTCATTTCCTTTATTTCCCTTCCTTTTCTTTTCTTAATTACCCCAATAACTATCTGCCCTTTTATTGGTTTGGAATCGACATGTGTATTTGATCGTCGGTTTAAACTGTCCAAAAAAGGCGGGTTGTTACAGATTTCGAATTTAAAAGGATTTTTAAGTGATTTTTGAAAGTATACATTTTATTTGAATTTTGGAATTGATTCATTTTAAATAAATTAAGGGTATAATTTTTATGTTATAAAAATTAGGATTTTTGTGAAATATAACCGAAATGTGATTTTTGAAATAAGTAATTGATTAATTTGTAAAGTGGTTTAAACTGAGTTTTTTGAATTATTATAAACGGTTTATATAAAAGATTTATAAAATTGATATTTACAAATTAAAAATATTAGAATCATAAAACGAGTTTTGTAAGTGTTAAAAAGAAGTACAAATGGATTTCATAAGTGCATGAAATTTATAGATTTATAAATCGTGAAGTTATAAAATGAATAGATTTTGTAAAATAAAATATTTATAAGTAACTAACTTATAAATTGGATTTTGGCATTTAAATGAGATATAAATAGAATTTGTTAATTAAGGAATTTTATAAGTTGATGTTTTTATAATATACATACATATATATATATATATATAATGTGAATTTATAAACGTTGTTTTATAAATTCGAAACTAATTGAATTTGATAAGTAAATATGAAAGCTTATTAAGGAGATATATCCACGATTTTGGACAGTGGATAATCCTTTAAAATTAAATATGTAGAAATGTTGAATTTGATAAACGATTTATATTCACGATTTTGGACAGTGAATAATATATTAAAGAAATGTTTTGGGGAAGTGATATTTTAAATAGAATTAAAATGATTTAAAGAGTTTTAAAAGTTATTAAGTATCGGAACCATAGATTTCAACATTTATTGTTGAAATAGACGTTTTCGAGAAATAAAAAGAAAATGGTGGACTATAACACTGTTGTTATAGTAAATGATTTTCGAAAGAAAATGTTTTATATAGTATTGGGATTTATATATCTATCTTAATTTCGAATCCCTATACTTGTGATTTTGGGTTGTCGTAACGATGCCTTACGCAACATTCGTTTTGACTCAAGTGAATGTGTTTAAGAGAATGTTTTCCTTAAAGAATAAAAAATATACTTAATCATTTTTTAAGTATATTGAATATTGTCTAAGTATTGAAAATAAATAGATTTGTGAATTACTTATTATTAAATAAGTATGGAAATGTTTTCTAATATGAAGTGAAACGTTTTGAGATTTTACCTTTTAAAAATAAATTGAAATGAATAAATATTTGGAAGTGTTTCCGCGTAAGGGAAATGTTTTGAAAATTTGTTTTCAAATGTTGTAAAGGTGAAAAGTGATTTGAAATTTGTTTTCAAATGGTTGAAGTACGGAAAATTATATCTTGTAAAGATATTTTTGAAAAATAAATAATTCGGGAAATTATTTGGAATCTAATGATGATGTGCATATCTATCGATAGTTAAACAACCGACTATCAATATTTACCTTTAAATGGGTATTTGTTGTGATTTGCTTGAATTTGAATGCTAGACTAATTTTAAAATAAGCGCTCGTTATTCGGTTTAGCCGGTAGAGGACCTTTGGGTCATGAATCCCATTCCTAATAGTGATACATCGTAATGGATAGCATTTGAAGACCTTTGTTGAAGACCGGATATTTATCAAAATGGAAGGATTACCGTCGAACGTCTCTACATCGGCTGATCTCCGATATAGAGATTTTATCACCCTTTGTGATGGAAGTCCGGTCGTGACTTGCAAGTGCTCCTTTGGAAGTGCCTTCGGTTCCGTTCGATCCCGGAACGGACTTGTATGGATGTGTGTCTGACGTTACAATTTGAGATGTAAAGATGGTTTCTATCAAATATATTTCTGTTGGTGGCGGAGAATTTATTCTTTTAGCTTAACACCATTCTCTGAGACGTACGAGCTCAGAGGTTATGTAGTTGATGGTTACTAGTGATACATTACCAATTTGGTAATTTGGCATACGAAGTGCTGCTCATCATTTGTTGATCAAAGCATAGCTTTTGTATGAAGTGTAGCTTTGTGGACGAGACTTCATCGGACCTCACACCCCGGTAATGGTCAAAACAGGAAAGATGCGGTAAGGTTTAAGGGAGTAGCGCCCCTTAGTGTATGTCATTTCCTTCTGGATAGAAGTGGTATCATGGTATGGAGCCCAGATACTTACTTACGTGAATGTCGCAAATATATATAACTTTGTGATTGATGTTGGTTGAGGATCCTCGGATAAAGGTTGTTACAACCGGGGGATGGCATACGCGTGTCAGTAGTTACCTACTTCTGTAGAGGTAACCCGGCCTTGTGTTGGCAGAGATTCGGTTAGGTTCTCAGGGCGTCTTTCCAGAGGCGTACCTATGTGGCAATGGGAAGTCACTTAGCCTAACCATTTGTTGGAAATCCAAACTCCAATACGCACCTTGTTCGGTTTTAGTTGTAGAACCTGCCATTTACTTATGGTGGTCACCACTGTTTAGATGGTAGCTATAGTAGGCATACGATACTGGTCGTATGTTGGCTAAGATTTATATTATACTTTCGAAATATTTTCCTGCACTGTGCGCTTATTGTAATAATATCAAAGAAATTTTTCTACGTATCAAGCATGTTTGACTATCATAAGGAGAAATCTCCTCCGATTCTGCGTTTGCATTGTGTGTGTGTGCGGGAGGCCTTATGGTAGTTTCATTTTCTAAAAAGCATTGCGGATCTATTTTAAAAATATTTCTTTGTTTGTTTTAAAGTTAAACTGTTTAAGTTCTCACACCAGTCCCATGACTGACCTGGAGTTTATTGTTCCCTTCCTAAACTCTAGGTGCCCATCATTTTCCACACGGGCAGCCTAGAGTCAGGTTATCATGTCATTCTGGAATTCAGGATGCTGTGGAGCTTAAGAGGCAAACTGGATGGCATGGTGTATCAACTAGTATATTGTTTTTCTTTTCTGCTGTTTGTTGTTGTACACTCTGATAATCTAATGTAATGTGATGTAATGTAATAATTGATATAGTTCTTTGTTTTAATGATATTCATTTATCTATTATATGTTGTTCCGCTGCAATATGTGAGACTCTGTTATTGTTTCTGTTGCTTCTCCTTTCTTTCTTCTTCTACCTCTTCTTCTTCTTTAACCCTAACAATTCGGTTTTTCCGGCCTTCGATTTCTTGGCAGTTGATACAGTGGAATATTAATGTCGATTTTCGAAAGTTGAAAATCCCGAACGTTACAGTGTGGTATCAGAGCATTTGGTTAAGTGACAACCTTGGCTCTATTGGGTGTTACTCATTAGAGAAAGAGTCAACAATACTCTAGAATGAGTGTGAGTGTAATAATAAATATGAGCGCGTATTTGTTAGTGAATATATAATTTTTTTTATATTTTGTTGATTGGTTTGTTGAGTGGTATATGGATTCTGGTCAATACGAGTAATTAACGTTATTGATAGGGATCTCTAAACACTTGTATAGAACAAATTCGACCCGATATTGTTTTAAAATAGGGTAGATGGACCTAAATTATTTTCATATATAAAAAAGAATTTTTTTTTGTGAATTATTATAATATATGATTGTTTGGTTGCTAGAAAGTGATGATATTAAATTATTATCATTAATGTTGAAAAAGAAATCGTAACTCCAAAGTCAAGAAATAAATTCACATACAAATAGAATTGGAGAATATAAATTGTGAATGTGATTTGTAATTTGAAGTAAAATTCCAGAGAAATATTTGGAGATGTTTTGAAAGAGTTTACAATTTGGAAAAGATTAAGTTCCGTTTTGAGTTTGAAAATGGTTTTAAGGGTTTGGAAAAAAATGTTTTTAGAGGGATAAAAGCTCTAAACTCTTTTCGATCGCTGGAAAATAACTTCGGTGATGACTGCAGCATCATCGGTGTTCATTTTCAGGTTTCCAAAAGAGGGATTGTTGCCAAGTTGTTTTAAATGAAAGTTGTTGGAAAAATTTGGGTTTGGGTTTTCAAATTCAAAGGATAATTTGAATTGGTTTCAAAAATGGTTTTGAAATATTGGAAAGACTTTGGAATATGATAAAAAAATAGTTATTGAATAAAATTTATTAAGTTGAAAATAAATTTTGGAATCGAAACAAATGAATTGAAATTGAGTTTGAATTATGGAAATAAAATTTATGAATGAATGAATTTACAATTGCGAGTAAATGAAATTGGAAACTAAATATTGAAATTCATCTTGAATTTGCAAGTAAATTGAAAATTTGTCAAATTGGATCAAATGAAGCTGAGTATTAAAATAAAATTAGTAAGTAAAACTAATTGAAGAAATGACAAATTTAATATGGGTTGAAATGAATTGAATTCAACATTTATAAATAAAGGGTAAATTAAATTCATATGGAATTTGAAATCTATTTTAAATATAAGTGGTTATAAATCGAAATAGTGAATTGAATTGTGTTTGGGAACGACAAAAGAATAAAAACTGAAATTGAAATCTGAATATCGAAAACCGATTTGAATTGTGCGAGATGAAATGAGTTAGAACTTGTAATGAATTAGTAAAAGAAACTAATTAAAGTAGCAAGATGAATCAGTTGTGAATGAAAAATAATTGACAAAATTCAATATTCAGAAGGTAAATTGAATCCAAATAGAATTGAAATTGGAAATTGAATTCAAATGAAATTGATAATGTGAGATTGAATGAAAATGGATATTATGGTTAGCGGATATACAGGTGGATTAAAGGGAATTGGGATTTTGATTTCGAAGATAAAAAAAATTTGAATTGCTCGACAAAAGGTATTTATTTCAATTTCAGTATGAAATTTGATGATTTTCTTGTCTAGCCACTTGGCTTTTTCTGTTCTTTTTGAAATCTGGGGGCCGTGGTGCCATTTTTGTAGTCGTACCGGGCTAACCGCGCAAAGGAGACGCTGGCGAAATTTTTCGAAAATTTAAGGCGTTAGAATAATTTTTGAGAAAATTGGAAATTTATTGAAACTATAACTTTGATTTTGGAGTGAAAGGTTAAACGATATAGTTGGTTTTGAAAAGATAATTAAATATGATTTGAAAACTTAGTAAAGTTATTGTAAGAAGTTTAACTATGGATTTTGGAAAAGTTAAAATGTTTAAATGAATTTGAAATTTAATTTGAACAAATGGTTTTGAAAAATTAATGGATTCTATAATTTTTTCTTACTTGGTAATTTCGAGGACGAAATTCTTTTAAGGGGGGAAGTTTGTAACGATCCAGAATTTCTGTCATTTGAAATTCATATATTTAATTGATTTTGAATATTAACAGGTAAGTCGAATAAATTTTATTTCGAATATCTAGATTTAATTAGGTAATTAAATCGATAATTTAATATTTGAAATTACATAAAAATTTGGAAATTGGGTTTAATGTGATTAAAAATGGTTTATAAAGTTATAATAAATCATATTGGAGTTAGAGTGATGTTATAGAACTTTTAAAATTGAATTTAAAATTAATTTGCAGAAACTGAATATTTTAATATTTAATTAACGAGTAAAAATAGACATTTTCCAAACAGTCTCGGATTTCGGAAAAACCAGTTCCATCGGATCCATAATGTTATATTATTGTAAGCTTTCAATTTTCGTGTCAATTGGATTTACGGTTTGTCCGGGGCAAGCCAAAACGCATAGAAATTAGTTTAATCGATTTAATTTAAATTTGATCGTTTATTTCCATAACTCGCACATATGATCGAATTATCCTCCGAAACACGTTCCATTGTGTCCGGAACGTGGGGTAAACCCTGGAAACGCTAGCCGGCACGCTTCGTTTGGAGTTCGAATAATCACGGATGAATAGTGTTTTGTGAAATTTTCTATAAAATGCCTCCATATTTCTAAATTGCACTCAGAAACCCTAACCCTAATTGCAAACCTTCAGCCGCCACCCTCTTCTTTTAATGGACAAAAATTGTCTTCTTCTCTCTCAATTAACGTCCAATCCATAAACTTTTACAATAAAGCTCCAACTAACAAATCATAGAGCTAGTCGAGATCTATAATGTGAACGACTATGATCGAAATCGGGGTGGTAGCTTGATGACAATATGAGTTCAAAGGTCGTACGTTTTGTCACGGTTTTCGAGACACGTGCATAGCCGAGCTTCAAGGTGCTCTGGCCGAGCACGGAGGAGGCGATGAACTTTCTGTTGGTGGTGGAGTGTTGACGATTCGAGCTTTGTGGTGGGCGTGGTTTCAAACCCTAGTAGGAGGCCTATGGGTTCTTATTCACGTCTATTACCTAGAGAGGATGAAGTTGCGTGCAACGGCCTGATGTGGAGAGGCTAAATCTAACAGCCAGGGATGAATAGGTTTAAAAAAATGAAATATAAATTATAAATTGATTATATTAAAGATTGTATAACATTTGAAATAACATAACTTTTTGATACGAGGTCGGAAAATTGTGAAACTAACTGCGTTGGCTTCGTTTTGTCACGCACTACGCAATGGAGCTGGTTTTGAGTCGTTTGGAGCTAGTGATAATTTCGGGCAAAATTAAACGCGTGTTTAAGTTTACTCTAAATAAAACACTGCAACCATTATTGGAAACAAGGTGAGTGTGACGCCCCACCTCTATACTCACAATAACAAAGGTTTGTTATAAGGAATAACGTCTGCTATTGCGAAGAATAAGGCTTGTTAGAAGCGACCAACCGTAAGTTATGCCTTAGACGAGTATTGATTACATCGGTGGGAGTTGTATAAATTACTCCCACAGATATATATTCAATCCAAATCTAAAACGAAACTACGATGGCTATAAAAAAATCCAGAACAACTCATAATATCAACAACACTGATAGTATAATCGCAGCAAAACAGAAATATCAGATATATAGCGGAAGACAAGTCTGGAATACATGCTACAACAATAGATAGTTCATAATAACCAAATGTACATATACATATACACCAACAAACATAAGATGGGAGTCAAATAACCAAAAGAACTCCCCAAAGCTAGACAAAAGATGATGCGAGTCCCAAAATCTGAAGCTGCTACTGAATCAGAGATAGAGATTACCCTGAAATAACTTGGTCTGACCCGAGTATTATTTAAAAAATAAAAATAAACGGATCAGTCTAATTTATTCTTAGAAGTGAATGCATCCTAAACAACATAAATCAAAATAATAATAATCTCGAATGAGACTATTCAACATAAGAAATTGACGTAATTAAATGAAGAAATCACATCAAACTCCATCAAAATCAACTTTCAAATTCACAATTGAATTCAAAACAACAATTCACAAAATCTAGAAATCAAAAATAGATAACTAGAAAATCAACATAAAAGTGGATTGATCCCAACAAATGGCGAGTTTTAGCTATGCCGCACATGCATCAACATATGGCCGAAGCCTACCAAGTACTGTCAACATAATTTTGGCGTCCAACATATGACCCGAAGGTCCAACATATGACCCGAAGGTCTAGTACTGGTATTTGACCCGAAGGTCCAACATATGACCCGAAGGTCCGACATAGTGGCCCGAAAGCACACGAAATCATCAAAATCATCGAACAACAATTATTTCAATTAACGAGTCCAGAGTTAACCGAAATAGTAAAAGTGTGTTTCCATACGCCGCACTTTTTCTAAATCGTTTAAATCTCTTCATCGTTTCCTTGAAAGTGCAAAATTGTGCATTTTAAAATAATACATTTCGCGTTCTCAAACGGACAAGTCCGGAATTAAGCGAATCGGTAAAAGTAAGGATTCATAGTCCTCAATTTTGTTGAAGCGTTTAAATCGCTTCCTCATTCTTTTGAAAGCGCAAATTGTAATTTTTTTGGAACAATTTCAATTTAAAACGATTTTTAAAACACGTGATTAAAATAGCGACAACTATAGCAATTTCGACGAGGAAATTGCACTTCACAAAACACGGCAAAAATGGATACCAAATCAGTGTCGTGGAATAACCGCTTGAAAATTCACTTTAAAATTGACGATTACTGAAGTCAAAATGACCGCAATATATATACGTCAATTAACATCCAAATATTATACCGGTGTAAAATTCGTTATAAAAATAACGGTAACCAATTCTTCATCAAAACCAACACTAGTTCAAGGTAATCAATTGAACTCATGTACAAAGTGAGAGTGGAAAATGTTGATAACTGGCATTAACACATTCAAAAATATACTTAACACATTTAATATCACAATGCACGTGTAGGGGTGAAAAATGAACTGGCCTCAACATACTTTTCCCTTACAAGTATTGCTAAATGTAATATAGACTTGGGTGCATATGCAAAAGTATTGCACATGAAATTTTTTTCATGCAAGGGTATGCGTATGTACTAAAACAGAAACGTGCACATACACGTTAAACTGCAGTGTTTCATGCAGTAGTGGTAAGGCATGCACTAAGGGGCGACATATATGCATTGAGATTGTTGGCAATAAATTTACACTTTTCAAAATTACTCATTGCTTTTAAACAAAACCGGTAACTTTATATAGATGTACGCACTAAAATGATGTGAATTAGAACCTGAACTTGACTTTCAAGTATTTAATTTGAAAAATATTCTACACCAACAGGCCTTGTAATTACAAAGAATGCAACTAGATGAGTTGACTGGACTATACTTCACGCAAGTACTAGAATTCACGCATGGACTATGTTGAACTATACTAACGTGAGCAAACAAGAAAAATATACTTCATGCAAGTACTAGAAAAATATACTATACTTCACGCAAGTTGTAGAATTCACGCAAGCCAATTCAACATACTAACGTGAGCAAACAAGGAAAATATGTTGAACTATAACTCACGCGTGTACTATAATTCACGCATGGACTAGTTTATTATAACCAGGTTTTTATATACAACACAAAACATTGTATATATAAAATTTTGATAAAACAACCTGGGCATTATCATTGCAAGCAATTTACTAACTACCCTTGAAATCCAGGTGTTCAAAGCGAAGCTAACCAAACTAATAAGGCATGCAAAGACTTCAGGAGTATGGAGCACCAATTTTTACTTTAGCATGCAAAGATAAAATACAGTGTGAAGTTATGGTGCAAAAGCAGGAAGCAAAGATGTGAAAATCATAACAAAAGAAATTCGAAAATCAACAGAAAGCCATGTTTCGCAACAAAGGCAGGGACTGGACGACATAAATTAGAGGTGTGAGCATTACTCCCATTACTTTGTTTCAAATACAGCTTGAACCGGGGATTCCTATATTGGAGCTGCTGCCCTTAATGACTTCTCAGAGCTCTGCTTGAAGAGAAGAAAGTTTGCAGAGGAAAAAAATGTTATTCTCTGCATAAGTCAATACAATGGATGATGGCCATCTTTCAGGTACACATAGCATTTAATACAAAAGTGTATTTTGAAATATTTTACACGGCATACAAGATGGCTAATGACATTTGCATTTTGATAATAAGAGATGTATTTAAAGTGTTCACTTCGTTTTATTTTTCTATTCATGCATTTACTCCTCTACCAGAACGTGAGCAAGTTTATATATCATGCAAATGATTTCTGGGGCAATGCACACGCAGGTAACAAAGGTCTACAATTTTGTTTACTGACTTTACCACATTATATTTTCAACAAATTTTGATTTTAAAATTCGTATTTAAAATATTCACTTCGACAGTAATTTAAAAATCACGTTCGTTATAGATTTTAAAAATATTTATTACGACGGTAATAAAATCACGGTCGTTACAGACTCCCATCCTTATAAAAATTGTGTCCCTGCAATTTTCATATTAGAAGCAGTCAATAACTTAAATAATTCATCCCAACAAAGATTCAAAATAGAAAAGATGAATAAGAATGCTCACCCCCACCCGATGAGTAGAGAAAGTCGGGATAAGAACTCTCGATGAATTCCCTGGTTTCCTAAGTGCAATCCTTGGGTTTTGCGGACCATTGAATCTTCACGAGGGGAACTTCTTTGTTCCGAAGGCGTTTTACATCCGTAGCTAGCACACGAATAGGATTTTGCACAATAGACAAGTCGGGTGAGGTCTCAAGGTCTTGCAACATAGGAGGATCAATAATAATATTTGAATCTCGAAGACATCGACGATGCTGAGATATATGAAATACGTCATGAATTCTCGAAAACTGAACAGGTAACGATACACGATAAGCAACGGGGCCAATACGTTCCGTAATAGGAAACAGACCAATATAACGAGGAGCCAATTTCCCGAAGCTACTAAAACGTACCACACCCTTCATTAGGGAAACACGAGTGAATACAAGACCGCCAACAGAAAATTCCAAAGGCTTCGTACGATGATCGGCATAAGATTTCTGCCTATTCTGAGCCTCTTTCATTCTCTGTCTGATAATATCAATCTTTTTTGAAGAATCATGAATATAATCGGGGCCGAGAGCTAACTTTTCCCCCGATTCCAACCAACAAGATGGTGATCGACACGGCCTTTCGTAAAGAGCTTCGAAAGGAGCCATACCAATACTGGATTGAAAACTATTGTTATAAGAGAATTTAACAAGAGATAAGTGGTCTTCCCAACTACCACCAAAATCAAGAATGCAAGCTCGAAGGAGATCCTCTAAAACCCGATTCACCCTTTCAGTCTGACCATCAGAATGTGGATGATAAGCTGTACTGAGATTGAGCTTAGTGCGCAAAGCTTTCTAAAGGCTCTGGCAGAAACCACTAGTGAAAAGCGGATCTCTGTCACTAACAATAGAACTATGCACTCCATGAAGTCGAACGACTTCTATGATAAACAACTTAGCCAACAAAGGAGCAGTCCGATTGGACCAGATAGGAATAAAATGGGCTGATTTAGTCAATCTGTCAATAATCACGCAAATACTAGTATGGCCAGACCTCGAACGAGGTAGACCATCAATGAAGTCCATGGAAATCTGATCCCATTTCCACAATGGAATCTCAAGAGCCTACAATAGACCACTAGGACGTTGGTGTTCTGCTTTAACAAGTTGCCAAGTCATGCAACGAATTATATAACTTGCAATATCACGCTTCATACCCTCCCAATAGTATAAACGTTTCATATCAGCATACATCTTACTACTACCCGAATGAATAGTATACTTAGAACGATGACAGTCCTCGAGAATGTCATTTCTAAGATTAGAAATATCAGGCACGATCAATCTACCCTTCTTCCGAATACAACCATAAATATCAATATCGAAATCCTTTGGATTATCACTTCGGGATTCCGATTTACAACTCTGAATAAGATCAGCAACATGTGGATCTTGTTTCTGGGCATCGACAATACGATCCAACAAATTAGGACGAGCTTCCATGCTAAATAAAAGCACGGGAGAATCAGAAACTGAAGGACGATCTCTAATATCACAAAAAGATAAAGCTTCCAAAATATTCCACTCTGCTAGCATCATGGAAACAACAACCTGCTGCTTGCGACTAAGCGCATCAGCAACTCGATTACCCTTTCCAGGGGTATACTGAATATCGAAATCATATGAAGCAAGAAATTCAAGCCAATGTTGTTGCCTCATATTAAGCTCTTTCTGAGTAAATAAATACTTCAGAGATTTGTGATCAGTGAAGATAATAAAACGCTCCCCCAACAAATAATGTCGCAAAATCTTTAGAGCAAAGACTATGGTGGCTAACTCCAAATCATGGGTAGCATAACGAATCTCGTTAGGCTTTAGTTGTCTAGAAGCATAGGAAACTACTCTATCTTTTTGCATAAGAACAGCACCGAGCCCAAAACCACTGGCATCGGTATAAACAACAAGATCACGATTCCCTTCGAGAACTACTAAGATAGGAGCATGAGTAAGGAGATCTTTTAACTTCAAGAAATAAGTCTCACACTTATCCGACCAAATAAAAGGAACAGCTTTTCTTGTGAGAGTGGTAAGAGGTAAGGCAATATGAGAAAAGTCCTTAATAAATCGGCGATAATAACCCGCCAATCCAAGGAAACTACGGATCTCAGTAACGGTCTCAGGCCTCTTCCAATTCTGAATAGATTCGATCTGGGTAAGATCGACAGAGATACATCGGAAGAAACAATGTGATCGAGAAATTTCAACGTATTCTCCCAGAAGTGACACTTGGAGAATTTGGCATAAAGCTGATGCTGACGAAGAATGCTCAAAACAATCTCCAAATGCTGAATATGATCGGCTTCAGATTTGGAATAAATAAGAATATCATCAATGAAAATCAAGATGAACTTATCGAGATATTCCCGAAATATCCGATTCATAAGATCTACAAAATACGCCGGAGCGTTCGTCAAACCGAACGGCATAACAAGCCATTCATAAGAACCATAATGAGTATGGAATGCGGTGAGAGGAATGCTATCTTTAGCCACTCGTAACTGATGAAAACCGGTAGCAAGATCGAATTGGGAGAAGAGCTTAGCGCCACTTAGCTCATCGAACATTCAATCATAGGCAATGGATACCTATTTTTGACAGTAAACTCGTTAAGCTTGCGGTAATCAATGCAAAGCCTAAGAGTACCATCTGGCTTCTTCATGAAGACGGCGGCGGCTCCCCAAGGAGATGAGCTAAATGGATAAAATGCTTGGCTTCCAACTGTAATGACCAGCCTTTTTGGAAAGTTTAAACCGACGATCAAATACATATGCCGGTTCCAAACCATTCAAAAGGGAAGATGGTTATTGTGGTAATTAAGAAAAGAAAGGGGAGGGAAATAAAGGAAATGAAACAACACAAAATCTTGCAGCGGAACGATAAAATATAATAGTCAAATAAACAGTTCATGAAGCTGTTTACAATACTTTGATCATTATTTATACCACATTTATCAGAGTTATACATATACAACAGAACAAATAAAATAATGCAGCAGACAACATGATGCAAAGATAATAATAGTAATAGTGTACCAAATCTTCGCCTTCATCCTCCAGAATAGATCTTCAATAAGCCAAAAAACTCAGGTCTGACCCGAGCGTAATGAAAAGACAAAACACTCGAGTCAGGACTAAAATATCCTCATGTAAGTTAAATCAATCGTAAATAAATATGAGTGTAACGACGTCAGAGATGTCTACGGGGTTTGACATCTCATATCCAGTGTCAACGTGCGTGCAATAACTTAAGAGATGTTACGGGATTTTCCATCTCCCAAGGATCCGTTAAACTATCTACTACGTAGTAATGTACGCTAAGTAGATTACGCCTATCACTAATATAAAGTATCAAAATAGCGTTAAGGCGTTACCATAATCCCCCTTAACACATTTTTATAATGCCATAGACTATACAGCATCGTAAACCCCGCCGTAAACTAGTGGTTATCAGAGGGTACCCCATAGGTATAACACAAAATAAAACGTAGTGGTCGCGAATAGGATAATCAGTATGAGAAGGTACATGAGGCGATACCAACTAGGATACTAGTAGTTGCGTGATCCGGACTGATGTTGAGCATAGCCAGCGGCTACCTCAACACCGCGAAACAACACTCCCAAATCAAGGGGTGCACCCAAATAGAATCACAAATGTAATAGATATGGTATCGAAGATGTGTGTCCACTAGAGATGGCGAACCTCAATGGCCCAGCGCGGCTCCTATTTTAGTCATGTCAGGGGTCATCCAATATCGTTCTCTTTCTTCAATCAACACGTTCACCAAACCATCCACTTCATTCTGGATCAACACTCCGCGTATAATAGTTATTAAAGTGGTATTCGGTATCAAAAGAGAGTATGTCCATATATAATTTTCTATCCTATGGCCAAGTGATCAGTTATTTCAATTAAATGTCAGGGATGAATATATATCACTTAAATCAAATCACATTGTCATATGTATGCATAACAGGATATATATAAGCAAATAACATCCAAACATTTAAATATCAACCAATAGCATCCATCGAAATACATCATCCAATAGACAATACAATTCATGACAATTTCATAGTTATCAATGTCAGGTAATTTAATCGCAATTCAATTTTAATTTCAATTTAACTGTCAATTAAATTTTTAATGGTTAATTCAAATGACAATTTAGATGACAATTAAATTTAATCAAACAACGACGAATAAAATTCATATCACTTCATAATATTAAATTAACTAGCATAAAGACATTCAGTATGTTGTGAGCGTTATAAAACACTCACCTTATTTTCAATGTAGTTCCAGTGTTTTATTTCGAATAAAATTAAACGAGCGTTTAATTTTACCCAAAATTTCCACTAGCTCCAAACGATTCCACTCCAGCTGCATAGCGTATTATTCGACGAAACGAATTGCAACGATTGCAACGCAATTCGTTTCGTCATTTTCTGACCTCGCATCACAAAGATATGATAGTTTAAAGTTAACACGAATTTTTATATAAATTAATTACAACTTTAATTAAATCTTTAAACCTAAATCCATCATCTGTCGTTCGTTCCCACAAGAAGAATCACGGCCGCTTGTTTCCTTCTTCCCTCACGCGCGTATACTCCCAGGAAAATCGAACGAAAGGAAACCCAACATCACGTTCTAGGGTTAGGAAACGCCTCCTCCACGCTCATCGATAGGTTGATCAAAGACCACCAAATCGAAGCTCACGCTTTCCTCTACACACGCCTTGAACTCGGCCACCCCCATTGCGCGTGAGACAAGGGCGAACGGAAACCAAACGCGACCCCTTTTGGTCCTCTACGCTCCACCATATCTCATCTCCACCGTACGGATTCAAATCTCTCGCAATGCTCTCCAATATTGTACTTAATGATTTCGTGTGAATGTCGGCGGATTGGGAGTAATTGAGGTGGAAACGAAATTGATTTCTAGCCTTCGAATTTGAAGTGGCGGCTGCGTATAAAGGAATTAGGGTTTTGGAATTTTTGTGAAGAGGATGGTGCTTTTATAGAAAATTTCTCGAGTTACTATTCATCCGGAATTTCCGAACTCCGATTTACGCGCGGTGACTGACGTTTCTAGGGTTTACCCCGCATTCCGGACACAATGGAATAGGTTTCGATGGCTAATTCGATCGTATGTGCGAGTTACGGCAATAAACGATCAAATTTAAATTAAACCGATTCAACTAATTTCTACACGTTTTGGCTTGCCTCGGACAAACGGTAAGTCCGATTGACACGAAATTTGAAATCTTATAATAATATCATGTTACGGATCCAATGAAACTGGTTTCGTCGAAATCCGAGACTGTTTGAAAAATGACTATTTTAACTCGTCAGTTAAATATTAAAATATTCAATTTTCACAAATTTACTTTAAATTCGATTTTAAAAGTTCTACAACGTCATTCTAACTTTAATATGATAAAATAAAATTTTACAAATCATTTTTAATCATATTAAACCCGTTATTCAATTATCCAATAAATTCAAATTTTAAAATCTTATTAACTCTATTATAATCCCAATATAACTTACATTCACTTTGGAAAAAATTTGAATCATATTAATTCAAATTTCAATTATTCACTCTATTTTCATATACTAAATTTCAATATCAAATTAATCATATCAAAATCGGAATTTAATTACTCAAACATTTGTAATATTAAATTTAAACGAATTTGATTATTCTTAAATCACTATCTTTTGAAATATTCAAAACGAACTTATAAGATTTAACCTTTAAAACTAATTCAAATTATAGAACAACCATTTCCATTAATCATCCAATTTCCGTTATTCAATTATTCAATAAGTTTTAAATATTTCCCTTAAACAATTTACCTGTTCAATATTCAGTTATTTGATTTGAACTAGATTTTACTTATCAATCAATTACTCTATTATGCCCAATGAATTCAACATTTATTATCCTGTCCAACTATTGATTGCAAAGGCATTCACTAAGTAGCATTTATTTTTCAATACTTATTACTATTCAAATCATCGAAACCAATCTATTAAAATTTGTATTACTACCTAAATAATTCACAATTCTTATTCACTTCTTTGCATTGGTTTTTCCATATATTCCCTTAACCAAGTTATAACATTTGAGTCAATTCACTTAGATTAGAACTCCATTCAATCTATAAATAATTACTTGGATAATTATTGTTGCAATTCATTCCAGTTATTATTATTCCAAACGACTTACAATTTTTTTCTAGCACTAAATCATGAAATCTTATTAAATTAGCTATTTTAATTATCGAAAATTTACGGGTCATTACACTCTCCCCCACTCAAAACTTTTCGTCCCCGAAAAGGAAAAAGAAGGGAAAAGGAACCAAGTATAGA
Source organism: Allium cepa (assembly GCA_030765085.1). NCBI lineage: Eukaryota > Viridiplantae > Streptophyta > Magnoliopsida > Asparagales > Amaryllidaceae > Allium > Allium cepa. The sequence continues at coordinate 83,457,130 of CM060929.1, read as the reverse complement.
ATTCAACACTAGATATATTTTATTCAAAGTTACCTACTTATAAAACAATGAAATTCCATTTATAAAGTCATAACTACGCTTCCACTAAGTTACCCTGAATGGGTTTCTAACTTTAAAAGTTAGTTATCAAAACAAGTTATAAAAAAATTTAAAGTTGAAAAATTTTCTAACACCCGGATTTACGGAAAATTTCGGCAGAGTCTCCTTTGCGCGGCTCGATCGAAAAAAAAAATGACAGTATATATATCACAAATATACATCTCATCAAGTGATGAGGCATCCCACAGGGAAAAAAGTGTAAAAGTACGGTATGTAATCCGAGATATGAACCTTATATATTATTAGCGAGCATATACGGCTAATATAGCGCGAAAGCGAGCTCCAAATGCGAAGCAAGCGCAATCTGCACCTACTAAACACTCAACAAACCATGAGAAACATGCATATATGAAAATAATATCAATATACACCATATAGCAACATAACAATTACATGTGCCAACATAGCAAATGTAACAAAACAACAAATGCATTCACCAAATCAATTATCATCCAACTATTATTCACAAATCCATAACCAATCAATATAAATTCGTTTCTCATTAATATTTATTGGCTTGGTTTCCAATTTTAATCATTGTTGATTCATTAACGTTGGATTTTACTAACATTTATTCTCAATTCAATTAGTTAACATTAACTAATTTATATTTACATTAGTTCACTTCGAATTTGAATCAAATTAAATTCTATTTAAATTCATTTAACTTCCAATTTGATTTCAATGACTTATAGCTTTCAATTTCATTAACACTTAATAATTATATACAATCAACTAACAATCATATAACGACCAAATCATATAATTTTAAAAGAATCATTTTATATTTGGCATCATAAATTTCCAATATTAACTTTAATTAAGTCCGTAAGTCGTACATATATCATTCGTGAGCAATATCAATCTAATCGATTATTCGATCACACAATTTCACTTCCAAACTAGTACCGTTCACACGACTCTCTAGTGCGGACTCAGATTTGGTTCCTTGATTGGAAACTGTTACTCTCCTTGCATAGCCATATACTATGATAGAGAATTTCAGAATCAAATTAAAAATCCAAATCCAGGGTTCGCCGTCGAAAATCGAGTGAAAAATCCTAACTTGGATCGATATAAATCATCTCGAAATTTTAAGCTCGAATTTGGATCAAATCGTTATGCGAATAAAATAATATACGTACAATCTCACGTATTACCTTCCAATGGATTTCTATCCAATTTATCTATACTAAATTATTTTATTGACTTCTATTTTTTTTCACTTAATTACCCACAATCCATTATTCAGTTAGTATATTCATTTCTTTACATAGCATATTCTTTAACATTATCTTTTCTTAAACATCATATCAAAGAACTTGCTTATTCAAGTTCATTTTAAACATTCTATATAATTTAATTAAACTCAATTTCTTTTCCTAATTGATTCTTAGCTATACCAAATTCTTTTGTTTATATTTACTTCATATTCAGTTTTAGTTAATAACCAATTTATTTGCGGAACATTTTATTAATCATCACTTTAATTTATAGTCATTCCATAAAAGTCTAATCTTCTTATATATGACTTTTCTTAGTTTATAGTAATCTCAAAAGTTACAAATTCAAATTTTTTCTATGCAATTTATATTTATTTTCTATAACCAATTTACGAAAGATATTATACAATTCATTTGTCTTCTTTCTTAAGTTCACTTACTTGTTCCATTTATCCATTCATCATTTCATGCTATATTTAAGTATATAACATTTTTATCAAACCAAAATTTTCATTTATATACATTTAATTCCCTCTGAGTTTTCCTTACTTGTATATTTCAATTACTTTCATGTTCTGTTTAGCTATACAATATCTCATTACATATCCAAAACATCATTTTAACTTTTAACATTTGGTAAGTCTTGTTATATGTTATCAGAATGTAATTTTGGTATTATACAAATTTATAGAATTTCATTTTACTTAATTAGAATGTTCAAAAATTTAATTTGTTAAAATCCTCTTTACCTTTCAACTTTAAAGGTACACTACAACTCTAAAGTTTTGCCAAAACATAAGCTTAGATATCTTAATCCTCTTAATTTAGAATTCCGGTTATTCACATTTCATTGGAAAATTACTAATTTGCATAACTTAGAATTTTAAATGCCCGGTTCTTTTCAAATCGTTTGAAATAAACATATACACTTATATCTTTAATATATCAAATCATACCTTTGGAGTTTAAACCAAAACCCATTTACGCAAAATAATTTCGAAGAAAAGCAAAGCTTCTTAGAAGTCTCCCCCACTTTGAGACTCGAAAATGAATGTCGATGATGCTGCGCAGTCATCACCGAAATTATGTTCCAGCGACAGGAGAGAGGAGTACTTAATTCATTCCTTCTTAAAAATCATTTCAAAATATTTCCTATAAATATTTCCAACTAATATCACAATATATTTTCTTCAAAGCTTTGAAAACCATTTTAAAAGTCCCCGGTTCTTGAATTCAATATTTCTCAATTTAAATCTATTTCAAATTTATAAGTCACCTTTATAAAACATTATTATAGGATTTTATTTCTTAAAACATTTCACAAGTGTTTTATCATTGTTCAATTTGTAATTCACCTTATTTATTAAATTACAATATCCAATTAATGATAATAACCAATAATATTATTATTCCTAACAACCAGGTAAGGTAGATAAGTCACAATAATTTCTGAAAATTTTCTTTATATACAAAATATAATTAGAGTAAAATTATTTCATTTACCCAATTTCAAAACAATCTATGTCGAATTGTTCTGTTTAAGTGTTTAGAGATCCCTATCAATGACGTTAATTACTCGTATTGACCAGAATCCATAAGTCACTCAACAAATCAACCGACACAATATAAAACATTTTATATCACTAACAAATACGCTCTCTCATATGTATACACTCAGCGACTCATCATAGGGTATTACTACCCTATTTATAAAGAGTCAGACCCCACAAAGCTAAGGTTATCGCTAAACCAAAGCTCTGATACCCACTGTAACGACCCGCCTTTTTGGACAGTTTAGACCGACGATCAAATACATATGCCGGTTCCAAACCATTCAAAAGGGCAAATGGTTATTGGGGAATTAAGAAAAGAAAGGGGAGGGAAATAAAGGAAATGAAACAACACAGAATCTTGCAGCGGAACATAAAATATAATAGTCAAATAAATAGTTCATGAAGCTGTTTACAATACTTTGATCATTATTTATACAACATTTATCAGAGTTATACATATACAACAGAACAAATAAAATAATGCAGCAGACAGCATGATGCAAAGATAATAATAATAATAGTGTACCAAATCTTTGCCTTCATCCTCTAGAAATAGATCTTCAATAAGCTAAAAAACTTAGGTCTGACCCAAGCGTAATGAAAAGACAAAACACTCGAGTCAGGACTAAAATATCCTCATGTAAGTTAAATCAATCGTAAATAAACATGAGTGTAACGGCGTCAGAGATGTTTAAGAGGTTTGACAACTCATATCCAGTGTCAACGTGCGTGCAATAACTTAAGAGATGTTACGGGATTTTCCATCTCCCAAGGATCCGTTAAACTATCTACTAGGTAGTAATGTACGCTAAGTAGATAACGCCTATCAGCAATATAAAGTATCAAAATAGCGTTAAGGCGTTACCATAATCCCCCTTAACACATTTTTATAATGCCATAGTCTATACAGCACCGTAAACCCCACCGTAAACTAGTGGTGATCAGAGGATACCCTATAGGTATAACACAAAACAAAACGTTGTGGTCGCGAATAGGATAATCAGTATGACAAGGTACATGAGGCGATACCAACTAGGATACTAGTAGTTGCGTGATCCGGACTGATGTTGAGCATAGCCAGCAGCTACCTCAACACCGTGAAACAACACTCCCAAATCAAGGGGTGCACCCAAATCGAATCACAAATGTAATAGATATGGTATCGAAGAAGTGTGTCCGCTAGAGATGGCAAACCTCAATGGCCCGGCGCGGCTCCTGTTTTAGTCATGTCAGGGGTCATCCAATATCGTTCTCTTTCTTCAATCAACGCGTTCACCAAACCATCCACTTCATTCTGGATCAACACTCCGCGTATAAGAGTTATTAAAGTGGTATTCGGTATCGACAGAGAGTATGTCCGTATATAATTTTCTATCATATGGACAAGTGATCAATTATTTCAATTAAATGTCAGGGATGAATATATATCACTTAAATCAAATCACAGTGTCATATGTATGCATAACAGGATATATATAAGCAAATAACATCCAAACATTTAAATATCAACCAATAGCATCCATCGAAATACATCATCCAATAGACAATACAATTCATGACAATTTCATAGTTAACAATGTCAGGTAATTTAATCGCAATTCAATTTTAATTTCAATTTAACTGTCAATTAAATTTTTAACGGTTAATTCAAATGACAATCTAGATGACAATTAAATTTTATCAAACAACGATGAATAAAATTCATATCACTTCATAATATTAAATTTAACTAGCATAAAGACATTCAGTATGTTGTGAGCGTTATAAAACACTCACCTTGTTTTCAATGTAGTTCCAGTGTTTTATTTCGAATAAAATTAAACGAGCGTTTAATTTTACCCAAAATTTCCACTAGCTCCAAACGATTCCACTCCAGCTGCATAGCGTATTATTCGACGAAACGAATTGCAACGATTGCAACGCAATTCGTTTCGTCATTTTCTGACCTCGCATCATAAAGATATGATAGTTTAAAGTTAACACGAATTTTTATATAAATTAATTACAACTTTAATTAAATTTTTAAACCTAAATCCATCATCTATCGTTCGTTCCAACAAGAAGAATCACGGCCGCTTGTTTCCTTCTTCCCTCACGCGCGTATACTCGCAGGAAAATCGAACGAAAGGAAACCCAACATCACGTTCTAGGGCTAGGAAACGCCTCCTCCACGCTCGCCGATAGGTTGATCAAAGACCACCAAATCGAAGCCCACGCTTTCCTCTACCCACGCCTACGACCACCTTGAACTCGGCCACCCCCATTACGCGCGAGACGAGGGCGAATGGCAACCAAACGCGGTCCTTTCTGGTCCTCTACGCTCCACCATATCTCATCTCCACCGTACGGATTCGAAGCTCTCGCAATGCTCTCCAATATTGTAGTTAATGATTTCGCGTGAATGTCGACAGATTGGGAGTAATTGAGGAGGAAACGAAATTGATTTCTGGCCTTCAAATTTGAAGTGGCGGCTGCGTGTAAAGGAATTAGGGTTTTGGAATTTTTGTGAAGAGGATGGTGCTTTTATAGAAAATTTCTCGAGTTACTATTCATCCGGAATTTCCAAACTCTGATTTACGCACGGTGACTGGCGTTTCTAGGGTTTACTCCACGTTCCGGACACAATGAAATAAGTTTGAAGGCTAATTCGATCATATGTGTGAGTTACGGCAATAAACGATCAAATTTAAATTAAACCGATTCAACTAATTTCTATGCGTTTTGGCTTGCCCCGGACAAACGGTAATTCCGATTGACACGAAATTTAAAATCTTACAATAATATCATGTTACGGATCCGATGAAACTAGTTTCGTCGAAATCCAAGACTGTTTGAAAAATGACTATTTTAACTCGTCAATTAAATATTAAAATATTCAATTTTCACCAATTTACTTTAAATTCGATTTTAAAAGTTCTACAACATCATTCTAACTTTAATATGATAAAATAAAATTTTACAAATCATTTTTAATCATATTAAACCCGTTATTCAATTATCCAATAAATTCAAATTTTAAAATCTTATTAACTCTATTATAATCCCAATATAACTTACATTCACTTTGGAAACCAATTTGAATCATATTAAATCAAATTTCAATTATTCACTCTATTTTCATATATTAAATTTCAATATCAAATTAATCATATCAAATTCGGAATTTAATTACTCAAACATTTGTAATATTAAATTTAAACGAATTTGATTATTCTTAAATCACTATCTTTTGAAATATTCAAAACGAACTTATAAGATTTAACCTTTAAAACTAATTCAAATTATAGAACAACCATTTCCATTAATCAGTTATCCAATTTCCGTTATTCAATTATTCAATAAGTTTTAAATATTTCCTTTAAACAATTTACCTGTTCAATATTCAATTATTTGATTTGAACTAGATTTTACTTATCAATCAATTACTCTATTATACCCAATGAATTCAACATTTATTATCCTATTCAACTATTCATTGCAAAGGCATTCACTAAGTAGCATTTATTTTTCAATACTTATTACTATTCAAATCTTCGAAACCAATCTATTAAAATTTGTATTACTACCTAAATAATTCACAATTCTTATTCACTTATTTGCATTGGTTTTTCAATATATTCCCTTAACCAAGTTATAACATTTGAGTCAATTCAGTTAGATTAGAACTCCATTCAATCTATAAGTAATTATTTGGATAATTATTGTTGCAATTCGTTCCAGTTATTATTATTCCAAACGACTTACAATTTTTTTTCTAACACTAAATCACGAAATCTTATTAAATTAGCTATTTTAAATATCGAAAATTTACGGGTCCTTACACCAACTCGATAATTGTTGCTTGAGTTCCTCATTTTCCTTCGCAGACATCCTCGTGAGAGGACGACTGACAGGATGTGCACCGGAGATAAGATCTATACAGAACTCTATTGCCCTTTTCGACGGCAATCTCGAGATAGGCTCAAAAACATCAGAGAAATTACAAACAATGGGAATATTATTTAGATCATCCTCAGATTCGAGGGAAGATATAAAAACATTCGAAGTACGATTCATGCTTCGAAATATAATAGATAATTGCTCGCTAGCATAGGGAAGCTTGAGATATAGAGTTCTTTCGGGACATAGGATTTGAACTTCATAATGGACAAGCCAATCCATATCCAATATCATATCAAAACCAAGATGATCCATAACATGCAGATTTACATGAAAGGCGAAAGCACAAAGAATAATCTCAACATCAACACGTAATAATCCAAGGGTAGTAGATCCCCCAATAGGATTTACGATCACTAGTACAAAACTGGTCATTTGTGTCGGTTGTGTAACCTTATTGTGTCGGTTTTACAACCGACTCATATGAAGATGACACAAAAGACATTTTTCTGTTGTGTCGGTTGTACAACCGACACAAATAACAATCATTTGTGTCGGTTGTTAATAAAGAACCGACACAAAACTATGAACAGTTGTGTCGGTCTTTCTAATAGGACTGACACAAATCAGCTTGTATAGTGAAGCAAACCGCCGTTTATTGTGTCGGTCCTTTTAGAAAAACCGACACAATTGTTGCTTGTTTTGTGTCGGTTCTTTATTGACGACGGACACAAATGATTGATATTTGTGCCGCTTATGTTTGTTTTTCAAACGACACAATTGATATACAGTTGTATCTGTTCCCTTTGAAGCAACAACCGACACAAGTTATATCTGAAGCCAAAAAAAATATTATTACCGTTTAAGACTATAAAAACAGTATGAAATTGAATTTTAATTTTTTATAAACGAACGTTACTATGAACTGATTGAACAAAAAATATAATTATATTATCCATCAACATAATTTATGTTTATAGACCAAAATAGAATATAATCTGTCACAAACATAACATACATAACAAAATACCAACGTACGTTACAAAAGATCAACGTACACAACAAAAAACAACTCATCCAATTATACATCATATAACTAGCTAAATTCTCTCGAACCTCGTCTATCGCTTGTTGGTTATAAGAACCATATCGTACAAAGTCCTGCAATTAAGAGAATTGTTATACAAAAGACAACAATTAAGTCAGGAATACTCTGCATAAAAGAATCTGAGAGGAATGTAATTCAAACACAGGTTTAACCATAAGCTAAATATTGGTAACAATAATTTGGGACCTGTGTTATTCACCGTGTACCATGATCATATTATCTGTATTAGAGGTGATTTGTTACTTGCCTGTGCAATATGTAATAATGTTTGTTGTTTTCACGATTAAATGCTGTGTAGTTAACAGTCTCAATGGTTAGGTAGAAAAAAAGATTTGAATTATGGTCATGGTTAATTTGAAAACAATGCAATAGGCGTAGCATGTATATATTATACACAAATCAGGTTTATCCCCTTACAGAAACATCAAGTAATTCATCAATCTTTGTTTAATGGTATGTGTTAACTCTGCTTTTTCAGCAAGGTCGTGACATCAAAAATCGACCGAGAAGCCAATGATAGTTCATCTCGAAGGATGGTCGATTTAACCTCCCAATAAAGCAAGTTCTGTTGAATGAATTTTCAGATAAGATCCCCTACGGAGGGGGGTCCAGGGGGGGTGCCAACCCCCCAAGGTGGGGGTGCAGGGGCAACGCCACTGCCTACGGTGTTCGACCTGACCGGTCAGGTCGCAGGGGTCCAGGGGGCAGCGCCCCGACCAAAACGGTATACGACTTAAAGAGTGAAGTAAGCCAGCGACTCAACTTATCTGGTTGCCGACTCAACAGCCTTGAGGAGTTGCTGACTCAACAGCCTTGAGGAGTTACCGACTCAACAGCCTTGAGGAGTTACCGACTTAACGGCCTTGAAGGGTTACGATTCAACGACTCAGGAGGAATAACGACTCACCGGGTTATAACCTTAGCGACTTAAAGGTGCCGGCCGACTCAACGGGTTAACGACTCATGGAGTTAGCGACTCATGGGGCAGACCGACTCAACGGGTTAACGACTCATGGAGTTAGCGACTCATGGGGCAGACCGACTCAACGGGTTAACGACTCATGGAGTTAACGGTTCATGAGACAGGCCGACTCAGTGGATCAACGACTCAAGAACTGTGCGACTCAAGGTCTTCACGACCTAACAATTCAAAGACTCTACGAGTTAAAAGATCTACGAGTTAAGGCCACTATGAGTTAAAGACTCTACGAGTTAAAAGGTCTACGAGATAAGGATCTACGGCTTAAGGCCTCCACGAGTTAAAGAGTCTACAAGATAACCCAGTAAATCAGCCGCGACCTACCATGAGTCGTATACGAGTTACGACTCATCATGAGTCGTACACGAGTTACGACCTAACTCCGAAGATGCCTATAAATACGCCCATAACTCCAACAGAGAGGGGACTTTTTGGACTGACTTCCTGGACGCCATTACTCTGCCACTGTCTCGACTTCAAGCAACGTTCAAGCAATACTTCTATCACTCCAATCACCAAAGACATTTCAACAAATCTCAAGAGGAAATCTAACTCATTCGCCATGCATTTGAAGGATTCTTTTACATCAGAGTTTGAGCTATTTGTCTAAGTGTGTTGTAATTGAAGATTGTTGTAAAGAATTGTAACCAAATCAGCAATAAAGAGCTTTAAAGTGGACGTAGGCTAGATCTTAAGCCGAACCACTATAAATATTGTGTCTTTTATAGCTTCTCTGGGATTTCTCTGCTTATATTTTGTTCCCGTACCAACGGGTGGTGCTTTCACAATTACCTTCTTCTACACACCGGGGTGTTAGCGTTCAATTTTTAGCGTTAACATTTTTGGTGCTTTCACTGAGAATTGAACTCAGGAATACTTTCACCATTGCTTCGCGAAAGTTTGTTGAAAGAATCTCTCTAAAGACCAGAAGTTTATCCGAGATAATGGCTACTGGAAGACAGCTCAGATCTGATAGATCCGGTGATGCTCATGAGAATACTACCACTTCTCTTGCTCCAAATGAAGCAGCTCCGAGTGTTGGAATTACACAAGAGGTGTTTGATGCTGCAGTTTCTGGGTTATATCAGCAAATGGAAGCCCAGAACGCTCTAATGCTGGAAAGAATGAATGCTTTACTTGGGGGCAACCGTCAAACAGAAAATAATGAAGAGACCTTTGCAGATGATGCCCATGATTCCCAAGAGAAAGGTATCCCTCAAAGAGCAGTTGGCACCGCCGCAGGGGCACCTTCTCAAGCTGAAGGTTCAAGGCCGCAGCCAATTTTTCGCGAACATTTGCCCAGGCAAACTTCTGAAAGAGCAGCTGACTTCTGCCCGGCAAATCCTCTGAACGATAAGGAGTACCTATCAGGGATGATTCGCTCAATTATGAAAGAGAGCATGCAGAGGCAAGAGGATGAAAATGATTGGGGGTTTGCTCCAAGTAAGACACCGTTCACCGAAAAGATCTTGAAGGCAGAGTTTCCAAGGAAATTTGTACCTCCTACTATCCCGGCCTATCGAGGCACAAGTGACCCTAATCAGTTCCTGTACAAGTACGATTGGCATATGACCGGGGCAAGAGCAACAGATGAAATCAAGTGCCGATACTTTCCGATATACTTAAGGGAGTGGCCTTACTTTGGTTCACAAAGCTGCCAGTTAGATCCGTGGATCAATTTTCCGACTTAACACGAAAGTTCAAAGATCAGTTCAGGCTATATGCTACAAAGGCCAAGGATATAATGTCACTCTCTAGTCTAGAACAAAATCCCGGGGAGTCTATCAGATCGTTCTTAAACCGATTCAATATAGCCTTGGCCGAGGTTGATAACGCAGAGCCACGGATGGTTTTGACTTACCTGATGCGGGCTATCGATAAATCGAGTGAATTTGGCAAATGGCTAAAAATGAAGGAGCCAAACTCACTTGAGAAATTCTATAAGAAGGCCGACGAGTTTATGCGCTTGGAAAGCTTTCCTGTGCCAACAAAAGCAGTCGTGACCGAAATTCAGAATGTCAATGTTACTTCTAATAAAGGAGAATCTGGAGGACAGAAAAGGAAGAATGATGATGGGAAAAAGCAGGGAAATCCAAAGAAAAACCGCCACTTTGAACAGTCGGATTATACTCCCTTAACTGATACTCCAGAGAACATTTTCTTAGCAACAAAGGATATTGTTGAATATCCTAAACCACAAAAGTTGAGACTTAGGAAAAATGCCACGCAAAGTGAAAGATTCTGTAAATTCCACAATCAACCTGGCCATGACACTGACGAGTGTCGCCATTTGAAGGATCTGATTGAGAAGCGATTGAAAGAGAATAAACTTCAGCAATATGTCCGGAGAAACAGGAATGATCCATCCTCATCCACTCAGGGGCAAATACTTCTCACTCATCATTACGGCCCAAATGAAAGAACTGCAACGCAGGGATCTGAGAGGCTTATCATTAATGCGATCATAGGGGGCCCTCACCCAGCGGACAGGAGTTGGGACGAGATGGAAAGATATGCTCGTGCTTTGAGACAAGCCCCGGAGGGAGAGAATATCCTTGTTCTGGAAGATGATGCCTAATTGCCATATTTCACTTAATGGCTTTTGCTTAAAATTCATAGAATAATACTGGTTTTATGATTCCTGTATAAAATGCCGTTGTAAAAACAGTGCAGATAAATTAGAGGAACTATAAATCTTGAACTTTCTATTACTATAAAATGCTTGTTTCATTTCGATATGCAAATATTTTAAAATATATTGCTAAAATGTCGATTTAATGTTGCAGGCAATCAAAGCAAAGCTCACCTAGTCAACACATCACAAAGCCAAGCGATTCCTACAAATCGCTCAACAGGCGAATATCAGGCCACAAAAATTCCAGACCCAAATCCTACATAATAAGTGCTTCAAACAAATAGTGAGTGATCCAACCGGAGGTGGGCCCTTGCAAACTAATTGGGATCGTTTGTGCAGACGAACATTCGATTAAGTAGCTTGTGTCCGCCCCAACGAGCTCACTTAACAATGAAGTACACTTCTTTGGATAAAATAAACTACTTCCAAAAGAAGGAAATGTGGGTTTGTGTAACGACCCAAAATTTAACCACTTCAAAATATAACATTTAAAGTGAATTTAAATATAAAATATAAGACGTTTTATGATTCAAATAATATTAGATAGGATTTGGAAGTAGAAACAAACGTAAAAATAGGAACATTTGCCTATATCGACAAAAGTGACAAAATCCTGATTTTACAAAAGTAAGTTTCAATGGTTAAATAAATTATTTTAATTAATTTATGAGTGTTTATGTTTTTAAATGACATTATACAAATTTATTTTTAAATTTGGTTTACATAAATAAATAGCTTAAATAAAACGTCAAAAATATGACCGTAAAACATTTTGTAAAAAATCAATGTTTTGTTGATTTAAAGTTGTCGCAACGTTGTTGCACCTTTTATGTATACAATTTAATAAATATGGTAACATATAAAGATAGTTAACAATTAACTAAACAAGGTTACTTTTAGTAATCACACTTAGAAAATTCTAGAAAGTAATTACTAAAAGTAAACTAAAGAAGACAAAATACATGTCACATCAAAAGTGACATAAAGTAAAGAGAAGTGACATAAAGTAAAGTAATCATTCTTATTCTTTACTTAACTTTAAAGTATTTGAATTTTCTAAGTGTGATTACTAAAAGTAACCTTGTTTAGTTAATTGTTAACTATCTTTATATGTTACCATATTTATTAAATTGTATACATAAAAGGTGCAACAACGTTGCGACAACTTTAAATCAACAAAACATTGATTTTTTACAAAATGTTTTACGGTCATATTTTTGACGTTTTATTTAAGCTATTTATTTATGTAAACCAAATTTAAAAATAAATTTGTATAATGTCATTTAAAAACATAAACACTCATAAATTAATTAAAATAATTTATTTAACCATTGAAACTTACTTTTGTAAAATCAGGATTTTGTCACTTTTGTCGATATAGGCAAATGTTCCTATTTTTACGTTTGTTTCTACTTCCAAATCCTATCTAATATTATTTGAATCATAAAACGTCTTATATTTTATATTTAAATTCACTTTAAATGTTATATTTTGAAGTGGTTAAATTTTGGGTCGTTACATTCTCCCCTACTTAAAAGGATTTCGTCCTCGAAATTAGATAAGAAGAAAATAGCTCAAAAGGAAATATATATATACGATAAGATGGAATAAGTGATTACACCACATGCGGTGAGTACACTCAAATGATAGATAAAGTCTATACATCGATCCTAAACTCGGGATATGCTTTCCTCATTCTATCTTCGGTTTCCCATGTGCAATCATCAGCATCCCCGCTCCACTGAACTTTTACCAATCTTACAACTTTCCTTCTTAATCGTTTCTCATCTTGATCCACGATTCGAATGGGTCTTCTAATAACTGCTAAGTTTGGTTCTAACTCCAAGTCATCCTGAGCAGCTATTTCTATGATTTGTTCTGGGTCATATATATGCTTCCGCAAATGCGATACGTGAAAAACATTATGTACACCAGACAATCTTTCAGGCAATTGTACTCGATAAGCTAGTGGGCCAATTCGTTCAAGAATGGGAAAAGGTCCAATATATCGAGGTGCTAACTTCCCAGCTCTTCCAAATCTTACTACTCCTCTCATTGGAGAGACTTTCAAAAAGACTGAATCTCCAACTGAGAATTCTAGATTTCTACGTCTTCGGTCTGCATAACTCTTTTGTCTACTTTGGGCTTCTTTTAGCTTCTTTCTAATCATATCAACTTTCTCTGAAGCTTCTCGTATCATATCTGGGCCAAGCACTAACCGATCTCCGGTTTCTATCCAACATGCTGGCGATTTACATGGACGGCCATACAAAGCTTCATACGGTGCCATGCTGATACTAGCTTGATAGCTATTATTATAGGAGAACTCTACTAAATGCAAATGATTCTCCCACGAGCCTCCAAAGTCTAGAATACATGCTCTCAAAAGATCTTCTAAAACACGGTTGACTCTTTCCGTCTGTCCATCAGTTTGGGGGTGATATGCAGTGCTTATACTCAGCTTCGTTCCCAAAGCTGTCTGTAGTGCTTCCCAAAACTGACTAGTGAAGATTGGATCACGATCGCTAACTATGCTGCTTGGAACTCCATGCAATCGGACAATCTCCCTCATATATATATCTGCAAGGCTTGCTGCAGTTCTTGTTGGCTTAACTGGAATAAAGTGTGCACTTTTGGTTAATCGGTCTATGATAACCCAAATGCCTTCATTTCCTTTCCTTGTTCGGGGTAAGCCATCAATGAAATCCATGGATATTTGATCCCACTTCCAAGCTGGAATCTAAAGAAGTAAACTAAAGAAGACAAAATACATGTCACATCAAAAGTGACATAAAGTAAAGAGAAGTGACATAAAGTAAAGTAATCATTCTTATTCTTTACTTAACTTTAAAGTATTTGAATTTTAAAAGTGTGATGTGATGTGGATGGTAAGTTTTGAATTAAATAAGTTTACTTAATTCTTAAGGAAGGTTATTTAAGTAAAAACACAAATCTATATTTTATTCTCAAATATTTTCTATAAATACATACCCACTTTCTCACTTTCTTTCACACTTCTTCTTCTCAAAATTTCAAGCTTCTTCTTACCTCCTTTAATGGCTTCCAACCTTAACAAAGTTATGCCAAAATAATTCTAAAAAAAATAAAGTAAAGAAAATATCAACAAAACACCGTCCGAACCACTTCAAACTCCTCCTCTTTCCTCACATTGCTTACACCCCCTCTTCCTCCATTTGGCCGAGCACTCTTAGCCTTCTCCAAGCTAAGGCAAGCCATCTAAGTCGAAGCGCTCAAGGAATCATAAGCTTAAAACGTCAAGTAGCGAAGCTATAGCCAATTTTCCGTTCACCAAAACCAAACAAAGTGAGAACTCCTAATTTATATGTATGTATTTGGTTATGATGTTATGATATGTTTATTTGGATGTTAATAATGATGTTTTATAAGTGTTTGAAAAAGAAAGCAACCACCTTTAAGTCATTTGCAAAAGTTAGTAAGCAAATTTGTACATAAATGTGAATTATGTGACATTGTAATAAAAAATGTTGTTAAATTGATATGCAAGTTCATATGACATTTTAGAATATGTTAAAATGATTATAAATATTGTTTTGGATGTTTATTAGTTGTATATTGAATGTATATGTTGAAACAAGTCACGGATTTACACGACGTAAAATCACATGGAAATCACTTTCCAAAAGAAATGAAATGTGATATGGAATCATTTATACCTTCAAAAATGTTTGAAAATACATTAGAAATGATTCCTAAGTGTTTAAACTTGTTTCGACAAAGTTTGGATATGAATCTCAAAATACGAAAAAAATTTGACGCGTCGCGTAACGGTAGTTCGCGTTTTCGCGTCAAAAGGTTCAAACGAACATACGAAGTGGAATATAGTTCGGAATTCTTCGAAGTAAGAATCTTCCGAATCCTTATACCCATATCTTTCATAGAAAAATGAAAAAATCAAGATTTCATCTTGTATATTTAGAGATATGGCAAAATCAATTTTCAAGAAAAATCCAGTTTTTGCACTAAATGACCAAAGTTGGAAGTTGATAAAATAATCGTTTTAAAAATATGGAATAAAATCTAAAAATCTTTTAAAATGTCTTAAAAGTGATTTAAGTTGAAAAGATGAATTTATAAATGATATAAAAGTTGTTTTGAAGAATATAGCTTTTAAAGCACTTTTTGCAACACTTTCTACAACGCTTTTTAATAACTTTTGAAATAAAGTTTGAAACTTAACAATGCTTTCTTAAATCCTTAGTAAATGTTTTTAAATGAATAATAAAGCATTTCAAAATAAATTTGAACAATTTAACGTTGTTTCAAAAATGGTTAAACAAATAGTTAAGTGATTTAGAAAGGGAAAATGAGTATGCGGAAACGACTAGTACATGTGTCCCGCCTGTGAGATCTAAAAGTGGAAACAAGGTGTGTAACTAAGGTTAGGGATGGAGCAACCAGTGCCCTGAACTTACCTGGCCTCAGTTTTCTCTTTTAGGCGAGGGGTGGAACATATCGAAAGGAAAGCCCGGATGCTCAACTTGGATTTTATAGAAATAATCTTCTTATACTCATTATTAAAATCCGAAGAGGGAACTTGTCCTATTCGTGGAATTTAAAAGGTGATCTCACCGTTATTCCGCCCATAGCACTTGTTGAATACGGAAGTTGATTTTGGATAAAAGTAGAATGATTTCTATAATCCTATTTTCTCAAAAGATACTCTTTAAAAATGATTTGAGAAATATTCAAAAAAGAGGTTTAAATGATTCCGTATTCACTAAAAGAATATTTTGAAAATATATATCTCTCGAAGATATTTTGGTAAGGAAATGAATGAATTGAAAAACAAGCACCTAATTACATCATTTTTATCGATGATTGGATTTCGAAGGAACCGGAGTCGGATTTGGATAATTCCTATCCGAAAACCACTTCGAACCAATGTGTACGTTCGAACGTGAAGACATGTTGAAGATGGTGATTGAAGACCGTGGATCTTCATAGCGTGAGGACTGCTTGTTGATTTGCTCAGGGTGCGCACCCATTGTAGAGTTATATATAGCAGTGGTCTCCTCGTGATGGAGATTTTGCGGATTGCAAGGGCTTCTCGCCTAGTAATGGCCGAGGAAAGTACCTTCGGTTTGTCCTGTTCCTGGACAACTTGTATGGACGTTTGTCTGACGTTGCATTTCTAAAGATTACGTACATTGGTTTTTACAAACGTACATCAGTGGTGGCGGAGAAGGCAACTTCTCTAGCTTAACACCCTCCTTGAGACATACGAGCTCAAGGGTTGTATTTTTGTGGAAGGCAATTAGTAGTTAACGGAAATGGCAATGTGGCATTCAAAGATGTGATATGTGCTTTGTGAAAAGGTAATCGTAGCCTTAAGCCTCATCAAACCGGAAATGACCGAAACAGGATTAGATGCAGCAGGGCTATGTGGGTCATTCCCATTAGGGTATGATCATCCCCTTCTAGATATATTTATTCCCGCTATGACGTTCGGGATGTTAATTAATGTGGTGTATGGAAAACGAGCGCTCGGTTAAAGGTCGGCAACGACCGGGGGATGACATATTCGGTACTATCTAGTTACAGAGGTAGGCCGGTCTTGTGTTGGTAGAGGGCAGATGTTCTGTGCCTCGGGACATCCATCTAGAGGTGTACCCATTTCGGAAGGTAGATCCTGCGCCTGGTCATTTTTATGGAAACCCATTCTCCAATAAGAACCTGCGGTTTTGTTTGTATTGGCGTAATGAATAGCCTCGAAATGCTATATGGGTAACCATTTCGGCTAAGATTAATAAGTTTATTTGAAAATGTTTTCAAAGAATGTCATTAGAAATAATATCCCTAAATTTTGCGTACTAAAGAGTTTTGGTTATCATAAGGTAAAAACCCGTTCCGTGTTTATGTGCGGCGTGGTCTTATGAGATACCTTTTTGTTTCCAAAATATCGTACTTTGAGTTCTCACACCAGTCCCATGACTGACCCGGAGTTTGTTTTTCCCTTTAAACTCTGGGTGCCCTATTTTTCGGGCAGCCGTATAGTCAGGATACCTTAGGAGCATTTTGGAGCATGCTGGGGAGCATTTTGGACAAGTCTTTTGGAGCTATGAAGCTGAAGTACCTTATGTAGTTATCTACCCATTTTCCGCTGTGTTATGTAGTATGTATTTCTAGCATATGTACGGATAGACAGTTATAACTATCCCGCTAAATTTGTATTAGACTCTGATCATTATGTATAATTATAAATGTTGAATACGATGTGAGATTCTATTATTCTGTTATCTTCTATCTTTATTTTCTTTTACACCCCTGATAATCTGCCTCCCCGGCACTTGGATTTACGGCACGTGAATACCGTGGATGTATTAGCGTCGATTTCTGAGGGTCGAGGAGACGGGTCGTCACAGTTTGGAAATGATAATGGGGAATCGCTGAGGATCAAATGGTGAAAAGACATGGGCGAGCAGGTAGGAAACAAATAAAGGCCTCTTCGGGGGCACATTTCAACGGAGCTGAAGTGCAAACTCTTCGGAGGCCCACTTCTCCAGAGCTGAAATGTCAAATAAAGACCTCTTCGGGGGCACATTTCACCGGAGCTGAAGTGCAAACTCTTCGGAGGCCCACTTCTCCAGAGCTGAAATGCCAAATAAAGACCTCTTCGGGGGCACATTTCACCGGAGCTGAAGTGCAAACTCTTCGGAGGCCCACTTCTCCAGAGCTGAAATGCCAAATAAAGACCTCTTCGGGGGCACATTTCACCGGAGCTGAAGTGCAAACTCTTCGGAGGCCCACTTCTCCAGAGCTGAAATGCCAAATAAAGACCTCTTCGGGGGCATATTTCACCGGAGCTGAAGTGCAAACTCTTCGGAGGCCCACTTCTCCAGAGCTGAAATGCCAAATAAAGACCTCTTCGGGGGCACATTTCACCGGAGCTGAAGTGCAAACTCTTCGGAGGCCCACTTCTCTAGCGCTGAAATGCCAAATAAAGACCTCTTCGGGGGCACATTTCACCAGAGCTGAAGTGCAAACTCTTCAGATGCCCACTTCTCCAGAGCTGAAATGCCAAATAAAGACCTCTTCGGGGCCACATTTCACCGGAGCTGAAGTGCAAACTCTTCGGAGGCCCACTTCTCCAGAGCTGAAATGCCAAATAAAGACCTCTTCGGGGGCACATTTCACCGGAGCTGAAGTGCAAACTCTTCGGAGGCCCACTTCTCCAGAGCTGAAATGCCAAATAAAGACCTCTTCGGGGGCACATTTCACCGGAGCTGAAGTGCAAACTCTTCGGAGGCCCACTTCTCCAGAGTGAAATGCCAAATAAAGACCTCTTCGGGGGCACATTTCACCGGAGCTGAAGTGCAAACTCTTCGGAGGCCCACTTCTCCAGAGTTGAAATGCCAAATAAAGACCTCTTCGGGGGCACATTTCACCGGAGCTGAAGTGCAAACTCTTCGGAGGCCCACTTCTCCAGAGCTGAAATGCCAAATAAAGACCTCTTCGGGGGCATATTTCACCGGAGCTGAAGTGCAAACTCTTCGGAGGCCCACTTCTCCAGAGCTGAAATGCCAAATAAAGACCTCTTCGGGGGCACATTTCACCAGAGCTGAAGTGCAAACTCTTCGGAGGCCCACTTCTCCAGAGCTGAAATGCCAAATAAAGACCTCTTCGGGGGCACATTTCACCGGAGCTGAAGTGCAAACTCTTCGGAGGCCCACTTCTCCAGAGCTGAAATGCCAAATAAAGACCTCTTCGGGGGCACATTTCACCAGAGCTGAAATGCAAACTCTTCGGAGGCCCACTTCTCCAGAGCTGAAATGTCAAATAAAGACCTCTTCGGGGGCACATTTCACCGGAGCTGAAGTGCAAACTCTTCGGAGGCCCACTTGTCCAGAGCTGAAATGCCAAATAAAGACCTCTTCGGGGGCACATTTCACCGGAGCTGAAGTGCAAACTCTTCGGAGGCCCACTTCTCCAGAGCTGAAATGCCAAATAAAGACCTCTTCGAGGGCATATTTCACCGGAGCTGAAGTGCAAACTCTTCGGAGGCCCACTTCTCCAGAGCTGAAATGCCAAATAAAGACCTCTTCGGGGGCACATTTCACCAGAGCTGAAGTGCAAACTCTTCGGAGGCCCACTTCTCTAGCGCTGAAATGCCAAATAAAGACCTCTTCGGGGGCACATTTCACCAGAGCTGAAGTGCAAACTCTTCGGATGCCCACTTCTCCAAAGCTGAAATGCCAAATAAAGACCTCTTCGGGGGCACGTTTCACCAGAGCTGAAGTGCAAACTCTACGGAGGCCCACTTCTCCAAAGTTGAAATGTCAAATCAAAGCCCTCCAGCGAGGCGCAACAAAAAAAAAAGAAAAAAAAGAAAGGCTTCTCCAACACAAGACGCACTCTACCAGAGCAAGAATAATATTTCCTCAAAAAATGGAAAATTATTCTCTAAATAAAGAGTGCATGCCTTCTCAAAATGGAAAATTATTCTCTAAATAAAGAGTGCATGCCTTCTCAAAATGGAAGAGTTATTCTCTAAAGTAGGAGTACAAGTCTTCTCAAAACAGAAGAATTGTCCTCCAAAATCTCCGCAAAAATGGAGAATATTACAATGAGTTGTGGTATGGGGGCAATATAATATTGCTACATTAATAAAAGCGGTACCCAAGAAACGTACCACAAGCTCACTGCAATATCATCCAAAGAGAATAAAGAAACTTGTATGAAAATGAGGAATAAATACATTCTCAAATACAGACAAAAGTTTCTATAAAACTTGTTGTGCACGTGCGGGTTTCAAAAGGAAAAACAAGAAGGATGACCCCACACCGTCAAATGGAGTAAAACATTACACCAATAAGGCTTCCGCAATAGGTTCCATTGATGCAAGTTCCTTTGCGAAAGCTGGGACATTTGAAGTTCTTCTTGAAAACCAGGGGCATCGTGATGCTAATTCAACCAAAAAGAGTGCAAAAGTCCGAATTAGTGCAAAAATCCGTCTTTCAGCAAAAAAAATTAACGCTCCTCTCCTTAACCGTCACAGCACTTAGTCTTTTAAAAATTGACTTCTGACTGGAATATTCGGAAAGAGTAAGGAAGTGCTGCAAAAGTAAAGAATGAAATTAGTACCGGACAACTCAGATTTTGAAAATCCCAGAAATGGGAAGATCCAGTTTGCCCCACTACTCTTCTTATCGAAAAGACATTCTATATGAAGAACTGAATATTCAAAAGTAAAGGTGCACGTTTTCTAAAAGCGTGTGAAGTGTTGTGCAAAGCTACTAAAATAACAAGTAAATAAAGCAATACTTGAAATAATACTGGTTGGCATATGTCAATTCAGAAGAATTCAAGGCTTGTTATTTAAAGGAAAGTGCGGTGTCAATGCAGATAGCAGTTATAACTGTGTAAACTTTGTGTTGATACTTCATTCAAGATAATTGATTCGCAATACTTCATCAAGACCATACTAATTTGCTTACAGTAAAATACCAGTTCTTTGATCTAATCCATCACTCGATATGGGCAATCGGTGATGAGTATATTCGCCCTATTTTTCTGCAAATGGTGCGTTTAACAGGTTGTTAAAATAATCTGTAAAGAGATGCAACAAGTTCAGGTCAAAGTTCCATTGAATCGCATTGGTCAAGTTCAAAAGGCTTCAGGACAAAACAAAGTAAAGCTGCCTAAGTACAAGCTCAGCAGCTCAATAAAGCACGAGTTAAGAAGAATCGAAGCACACGACCTAGTCCCTAGGCGTATACTTCGAGGGGCAAGTGTTAACTCTGCTTTTTCAGCAAGGTCGTGACATCAAAAATCGACCGAGAAGCCAATGATAGTTCATCTCGAAGGATGGTCGATTTAACCTCCCAATAAAGCAAGTTCTGTTGAATGAATTTTCAGATAAGATCCCCTACGGAGGGGGGTCCAGAGGGGGTGCCAACCCCCCAAGGTGGGGGTGCAGGGGCAACGCCACTGCCTACGGTGTTCGACCTGACCGGTCAGGTCGCAGGGGTCCAGGGGGCAGCGCCCCGACCAAAACGGTATACGACTTAAGGAGTGAAGTAAGCCAGCGACTCAACTTATCTGGTTGCTGACTCAACAGCCTTGAGGAGTTGCTGACTCAACAGCCTTGAGGAGTTACCGACTCAACAGCCTTGAGGAGTTACCGACTTAACGGCCTTGAAGGGTTACGATTCAACGACTCAGGAGGAATAACGACTCACCGGGTTATAACCTTAGCGACTTAAAGGTGCCGGCCGACTCAACGGGTTAACGACTCATGGAGTTAGCGACTCATGGGGCAGACCGACTCAACGGGTTAACGACTCATGGAGTTAGCGACTCATGGGGCAGACCGACTCAACGGGTTAACGACTCATGGAGTTAACGGTTCATGAGACAGGCCGACTCAGTGGATCAACGACTCAAGAACTGTGCGACTCAAGGTCTTCACGACCTAACAATTCAAAGACTCTACGAGTTAAAAGATCTACGAGTTAAGGCCACTATGAGTTAAAGACTCTACGAGTTAAAAGGTCTACGAGATAAGGATCTACGGCTTAAGGCCTCCACGAGTTAAAGAGTCTACAAGATAACCCAGTAAATCAGCCGCGACCTACCATGAGTCGTATACGAGTTACGACTCATCATGAGTCGTACACGAGTTACGACCTAACTCCGAAGATGCCTATAAATACGCCCATAACTCCAACAGAGAGGGGACTTTTTGGACTGACTTCCTGGACGCCATTACTCCGCCACTGTCTCGACTTCAAGCAACGTTCAAGCAATACTTCTATCACTCCAATCACGAAAGACATTTCAACAAATCTCAAGAGGAAATCTAACTCATTCGCCATGCATTTGAAGGATTCTTCTACATCAGAGTTTGAGCTATTTGTCTAAGTGTGTTGTAATTGAAGATTGTTGTAAAGAATTGTAACCAAATCAGCAATAAAGAGCTTTAAAGTGGAAGTAGGCTAGATCTTAAGCCGAACCACTATAAATATTGTGTCTTTTATAGCTTCTCTGGGATTTCTCTGCTTATATTTTGTTCCCGTACCAACGGGTGGTGCTTTCACAATTACCTTCTTCTACACACCGGGGTGTTAGCGTTCAATTTTTAGCGTTAACAGTATGCTTGGTGGCTAGTAACTAATTAATAGTATCCAACTCAAACATGAATCACTGGAAATCCCTGGAATATGGACAGAATCACGTTGCTGTAATATTTGTCAATATCACTATGCATGAGGCCTTGATGGAAGTATTTCCAAACAAATATACTATTAGACATGTGAAATTTTATGTATAAACAGATGTTTAGTTTCAAACATTAGTGCAATCTTAAGCACATATTTTGCAGAAGAATACATATATAGTATGGTATACATATGTTCAGGTTTAAATATATTTTAGATTTCAGACGATACGGTTCTTTAAATACGGCGAGCTTTCGGGAGATGAAATTTCTAATACGAATAGGACTTTGAATGAGTTAAGACTCTATTTTTTTGTTTAATTTCCAGTCTACTTGGTGCATCACTACACATTTTCTCGGTTTATTTTTTTCTTTAAATTCATGAACTGAATAGTAAATAAAGACTTAGCACTTGATTTCTTCTAACTAGCATTGCAGCAATGATTTGATCGAAATATACCTATAATATAGCTAATGTATAATATGAAGGAAAAAAAAACTAAAGTAGTACCTTTTGTAAATCGATGCTTTGATTGTGGTTTTTCACTGTGTCATGCATATACCTCATCACATAATATACACAGTCAGTTGTTGAGGACACTACAACAATACTACAAGATAACTTAATAGTTAGTTTAAAATGAATTCATATGCCAAACAATATATAGTATTTATTTTATTTATTTTTTGTTTGAAAATCATATCACCTTAACATGCTTCCATTTCAAGGTACTTCCTCGAGACTTGCCACCGAATGCCTTGTAAATTTTGAAGGCCCTACACATGCAAGAAAATGTTAAATAATAACTACTCCGGCACCCACATTTACATACACTAATTTCATGTATAAATTTTTAATTTTACCACATATATTAACTTCATATAAGAGCGCAAATATATACAATTTACGTGCTCACTTGCGGTTTAATCTTAAGTTTATGTTTGCGTTCAGCCCGAGGATCAAAAACATAAATCTAATTCATTTCTACACGGAAAACAAGCAGTATACAATGTTTTATGCGTTACAAGATTTATAGTAAGTTAAAATTGGCATCAAATTTGTAAACTAGTTACTAAAAGTTTAATGTTGATACCCTTCGTACTGTGGGGCTAAAAGTAAGCTTTTAGATTGCAATGCTTTCCATGTGTTCGACAAATATGTATTTGTCGCATCTGGATGTTTTCGCACTTGGGGAAGCTTTTTGGGAGACATAAACCCAATGGTCTCCACTTTGAGATCATTGCACATATGATTTAACCACCTAAGCAAATTTAAACATATATTATTAGTTTTTTAAAAATTGACTATTCATTAAAAAATTAAGATGGTTATATATAAAAAAATTGCTAAGGAAAAAATACTCACATGATGTAAAGTTGCAACCATGATGCATTCAACCATGTCATACTAAGGAATTGGATAATGTCGTCCATCGTGATATGAATTTCAAATTCCCGAACGTATATGAATAAATCCTTATTCACTTGAATTGCATTGATGGCACTATCATTGGATAACATTTGAAGTACTAGGTCATGGAAATATCTGCACTCGCTCATTAAAGTTTTGAGAATCTCTTCATCCACGATTGATTTGCGTTTTGCAGACTCATTTGACATTGTATTCACGACCTTGTCATTACTATTTTCAAACAAATCCTTGTTTGGTAGAGATGCAGTCACCTAATTCAAAATTTTAAGTAGATGTTTGAAATGATGTTGTTAAAAGAATAGACGAATGCTAAGAATTCAACTTCATATGTTTACTACGTTTCGATAAGTTTATAAATAGCTAAATTATCTATAATAAGTTCTTGTATGAAGAAATTTTACTTCTTTAATATGTTCTAATATGAAACAGAGGAGTTTAGCAAGCTAAATTAAGGAAGAAAAATGCATTCATTATCGTAACATTATCTCTTAAAAGCACAAGGATTTTAGGCCATTGAACAAAACTCCCGACCGCTTCTCCTATCGTGTTGTGATGTTTAGTTGGAACAGGAATTGAGGTTCCTTCATGACTAGACTCCACTGCATCAATTCCAACTTTTATATGATCGACCAAGATTTGTTGATTATGACATTGATCTCTAGACCTTCAAGCGAGATGTACCATGCCATGACCCACTACAATAATTTTGGAGTCCACATTCACGGCCAAACGACATTTAATCGGTTTCTATAATGGCAAGTACAAAACCAACATTTTTCACTTAGCACTTGTCAAATACATAAAATCGTATACGTTTATAAATTCAACTATGAATTATTTACATGCAAGTCGGCAAAGAGATCCGTCTCTTGAGTTTTGTTTGCATATTGTAATTCGCTCGGGTGCGTTGATTGACAACTACTACGATGATCAGTTAATGGTGTGTTGATCTCCACCTCCTTGGGCAAATTCATCATGTTCAAAATGTTTGCAGTCTGCTCTTGAACCATTGTACTCATCTCTTGTCTCAATTTTTAGCTCACTTTAGCCTCTATTTCCTGAGTGATAACATGCAGCTCATCAGCTGATATTACACCACTTCGACCTTTCCTTTTCTCTACTTCCCCAAATACGTTTTTTATACCAACCGTCCCACCAATCCTTCTAACTCGACCTGGATGCTCTTTTTTTTCAAGACCACGACTCAAGACATCATCATACCTATCTGGAACCCATGACCCTTCAACGGCTTTTCCTCTCCAATCATTCTGTCAACAAAAAAGCTAAAACATAAGGTGGCATGCTTTTTACTATAATATGAAGATTAAAAAATTAAAATAGTACTATAGTATCATGCTTTTGACTGAAATGTTAGCGCCACACGTTTGCTGAAATGATATCATGTTACGCGTCATATTTTATCTAATAAAGAATGTTGGGTCGTGTGTGTTTACAGTTTAAAACATGTAAAGCGATAAAACACATGGAAACTAGTCATACCATTTTATCTACAACCATCTTAGTTTTCTCATTAGTGATGGCATAATTTCCATCGGTTCCTTTTTTTGATCGTGCCAAAATCCAATCAATACTTCGATCCAAAACAGGTCCACCTTGCAATATGGTCGAGGAACCTTGGCCTTCAATTATCCATTTAGCCTTCTTCCCTGCATATCCAGCTTGTCCTAATAGTGAGGATGCTCGTTGCATGCCTGACTCTTCCTAGCCTTCTCACTTATTTATTGTTTTATGACATTGCAAAATTCAGCAAAACAGAATAGCACAAGCCACAGAACAGTTGCAATTTGCACAAATGTTTGTACTATTTCTCTATGCATGAGCAGTATGCATTTAGTATGCAATGATAGAAGAAGAAAGAAAAATATGGAAGTCAAGGCAGCCTAAATTTTCGAAAATTTGCGAAGTAGAAAGCATGGTTGTGTCCACATTTCAAAGCAAAGGACAATGAGGTGCCTCATTTCTTAAAGAAACAATGAAACATATTGAGATGTCCTGATGTATTAAATAAAATTATGCATATATATACAAGACATCATACAATTCTCATTTCTTTTTAAAATGGTGTATTACTATTACTTATATATACAACTCCATATATATAAACAGTTACTCAAAACAATTGAGTTTATTTGATTTACAAAATACATCACTAATTATTCATGATTAAACTGATTTTAAAAAAATCAAAATTTAAGAAAGTATATGAAACAACCCGCATATTTAACGATTATATATATAAATTTTTATTTAAATATAGCGTCGTTAGTCGGATTTAGGTCCGAAATGTTACTTTTTGCAAACGGCCGAATTGGAGCTCGAAATTACCTCCATTGTTTCCAAAATGGCGTTTGTGGTCTTTTTGAGTATAATCTTTGATATGTTTGGAGTTTGTGAAATTTTGACCCTTTTTCTATTGGGTTTTGGGTTTGGGTTCAGCCCACTAGCTTAACTAATACTCTAACTCAACCCCTTCTCTTCATTCATCTTCATTTCATTTTCATTTCTTAAGCAAAAATTGAAAATGGTGGAAGAGGAGAGGAAATAGAAATTGCAAGCCCTAATTCCATTTGCAAACTCCAAATTCTTGCTCCAAAATCAAAGAGAAGATATTGGTAAGCTCCGCTTCATCTTCTCCAACTCTTCTCCTCTTCAATTTCAGAAAATTTCCGAAACCTAAATTAGGAAATACTTGTTTTATTCTTAGATTGAAGCTTATTGAGTTGAAGTAGAGTTTGGTTGGTCTTCTCCTTGTTGTTGAGCTTCTTCTTCTTCTTTGTTTGGGTAAACGGTGAGTTTTGAGCTCACATCTACTTCTCTTGATTTCATAGATGTTGGGTATGAATTCCTAACACCTTGTTTATATGCACTTGCTTTTGGTTTGGATTGAATTGGTGAATATCCAAATTTTTAGTGTTTGGGTTCAATTCCTTAAAGATCCTAACGTTGATATTGGAACATGTTTTTGTAGCGAATCGGAGAGCTAATGGAGCTTGGGTATCTACTGGCTAAGGCTCCTTAGGTCCATTGCTCGAACGATCGCGTTTTGGAAGAATTGGCATTTCATTAGAAAAAGGGCAGAAACTGCAGAAATATGCAGTTCGGCCGACCGAGCCCTGTAGCCGGTCGACCGACCTACTACCCCGAGCCATGTCTTATTTCCTGCATCTGGCCAGCCGACCGAGCCCTGCAACCGGCCGACCGACCTGCTCATGTTTTTCCTGTTTTGCCTATTTTTGCATATTTTGATTGGCTTTCCAAATTTTATCGTTTCAAGTTGCTTTTTAATAGTTATTATTGCATCTTTGACTTTGATAACTTGTTCATGACTTCATCCACCGGTTTTTATAAAATAATCTCTCGAATCACATTTAAAAGCTCGTTTCTCCAATTTATAAAATTCTATTTAAAACACACACTTTCGCACTTCGAGCGAAGTGGAAGGGTGGTTAAATGGTTGGGAAAAACACGGACCATGAATCTGTGCGTTTATCCTTCCGATTAATCCCCGACCTATTGAATTGATCGTTTTGACCTTCGGGTTTGGTTTACCGATGATATGAGGTAAACTTTGTACTGCTTTGAGTGTGAAAGTTACTGACGGATAGTAAACCGTTTAGTGCGAACGAGTGATTATGGGACATACGTTAATACTTTTCGGATTCCTTTTCGAGAGTTGTGCACATTCCGCCGGTTAGTGGTGTCCATTACTGGGTCTCCGACCTTCACCACTGCAGTTTGTTGCCGTCGGGTATGTGCCTTCGGGTTTGTGCCATTGGGTTTGTTGCCCTTTAGTATCGCTTTCGATGTTGGTCGTTATGAGCCGCATGGGTGATATTGGGTTGCCCTTTAGTATCGCTTCCGATGTTGGTCGTTATGAGCCGCATGGGTGATATTGGGTTTGGAGCCTTCGGGCTCATGGATCCTTGTTTATGTAGTACTGAGGTCGAGCAATTTTCTGATGTTTCATTCATATGTATATTCCCTAGGTATCGCCCTTCGATGTTGGTCATTATGAGCCGCATGATGCGTAGCGTTTACCTTGCGGAACTTGTATACCTTATTGGTATTTGTTATTTTCCTTTTTGGCTTGATTTGGGATATTTGTATCCTTTGTTTCTATATGTTGCCGATGATACCAGGCTTGTTATCATATGATTCATCTTTTGTTAGATGATTGTGTTATCTCTTTTAGAGATATTTGTTATGCTTTGTAACCTTGCAGGTTTATTGTTGCTCAGTTTATCTAACTGATTTGTTTA
Source organism: Allium cepa (assembly GCA_030765085.1). Classification (NCBI taxonomy): domain Eukaryota; kingdom Viridiplantae; phylum Streptophyta; class Magnoliopsida; order Asparagales; family Amaryllidaceae; genus Allium; species Allium cepa. The sequence continues at coordinate 83,428,745 of CM060929.1, read as the reverse complement.
GCTAGACTGACCCGTGTATTTTATACTCAGGTCAGACCGAGATGTTTCAGGTTAGGTACTTTTAGGCTTAGCCTATTTTGCTTCCGCATAGACTACTCTGCTAGCTTTTTTTTGTCATAGCTTTTTGTGTAGTCCCATTTTGTAGTAACTCTGATATATGTGTTCATCTGGTATCGTCTGTATATTGTTGTTTGTTATACCACTTGACATGTATTATTTTGTATACTCTGCTATGTATCAGTATATGTGTATATGATGATCTATTGTTCTATGATGTATATTACATTTGAGTTGTTATATTCTGTTCTGATAGATCCTTCAACCACCTATGGTTTTGTTTTAAGTATTCATTAGGTATGTCGACCTGCTTGGTATGTTTATTGTCGATGTATTCAATAGATAGTTAGAGCAAGGCTATTGATGGTCGCTCCTAACCAGCCTTATTCTCCGTGTTAGTTGACGGCATTACCCTGTAGTGTCCTTGGCTAGCGTGGGTATAGAGGTGGGGCGTCACAGCGTGGCATCAGAACTGAGTTCAGGACAAAATATGATAAACACAGAATAGATGCACATATTACGGCACATCATAGTGTATAAGGATACAGATCTTTGAATCATCGTGTCTCTTTATTCCATCAAGGTTAGATAGAGTTTGGGAATACGTCTAGTAATGCATTTCTATTCCATAGTATTCCATATTGCAATGTCTACCTTGTGAATAATCTTGTTCTTATCTTACCTTCAGCGTATGGCTGGAAGAGGCAGGGGACGACGTTCGGATGCTGGGCAATCCAGTGGCTCACATCCGGATGGCGTTTATATGTCTGCCGATCAGTTTTTGGAGTTGTTTAGGAGCACTCAGCCTCCAGTCCCTCCTCGTGTTTCTCCACCTCGCAAGTCTGCCTTTGGACGCCAGTGCAGTGATTTTGCTCATCTTGGGGGAAAGCCGTTTAAAGGCTCTGAGTCTGTTCTTGAAGTCCAAGCATGGTTTCGCACGTGCGAGCGTATCTTCTCTCGTATGGATCTTTCTGACCATGATAGAGTTCTTGTAACATCTAGCTTATTACAAGAGCGTGCCCTTGATTGGTATGAGCTTCTTGTAGCCGAGATTGATGAGTCTACTCTTTCTTGGACTCAGTTTCGGGAGCAATTTGAACTCAAGTTCGTTCCTGAATCTGAAAAAGTTTTCTTGACCCGTCGCTTCCTTGAGTTGAAGCAAGGGAAATCTTCTGTTTCTGAGTATGTTGCATCATTCGAGGCTTTATCTGAGTATGGTCTTAAATTCATCAGCACTTCTTATAAGAAGAATTTGAAGTTTGTTTCTGTTCTTAAGAAATATCTTAAGAAATCTTTGTTGCTCCAGCTTAAACTTTCTTTTGTGGAGTTAGTTGATTCGACACTTCATCTTGAAACCGTCGAGAAGGAGTGTGATAGTGATGTTGATGTTGAGGCTTCCAAGAACCCCAACAAGAGGCCGTTTCCAATTCAGAAGTCCAGCCCTTTTCCTTCTAAGAAGAAGAAGACTGGTGGTCCTAGCTCTCAGCCTCAGTCTTCCGGAACACCTTTCGCTCGAAAGTGTTTCAATTGTGGTTCTCCGGATCATATTATTCGAGCTTGTCCTAAGCCTCTCTTCTGCCGTTATTGCAAGAAGGAAGGTCATCACGTTTCAGCTTGCCCTACTTTTCCGGCCAGTGCCAAGTCTAGCAGGCTTTATGCTGCTAAGGCTTCTGAAGGTCCTTCTCAACCCAAAGGTACCTCTCTATCTATTTTGGAAGGTTCTATTTTATTTCATGATCATTGTATTCGAGTTCTTTTCGATACGGGTGCTTCATATTCTTTCGTATCGAGACAGCTCGTTGATGATTTATCTTTGGATGTTTCTTGTTTGGTTACTTCATTGAGGATTGCGAATCCTATTGGGGGATCCGCGACCCTTAGTTTGCTTTGTGATGATGTTGAGATTGTTTTATGTGGCTTTTCTTTTCGTGCGAATCTGCACGTTATTTCTTGTCTGGGATTTGATATGATTTTGGGAATGGACTGGCTAGTGAGATATGATGCTAGGATTATTTGTTCGGAGAGGATTATATATCTTTGACATCCGGATTCGCCTACTCAGCTATCTCTTATTCTTCGGGATGTGGATAATTCCGAAATGGCTTTGTATTCTCTTGATTCGCGAGATAGTTATGATATATCTCGTATTCCTATTACTTGTGACTTTTCTGATGTTTTTGAGACTGTTTCGGGGATTGCCACCTAAGCGGGCAATTGAGTTCCGCATTGATTTCATTCCAGGCGCGCAGCCAGTTAATCGTCCTCCTACGAGGATGTCTACAAGGGAAAATGAGGAACTCAAAAAGCAGCTTTTAGAGCTTGAGTCCAAGCAGTTGATTCAGTCCAGTTTTTCTCCGTGGGGATCCGCCGTCGTCTTCGTGAAGAAGTCCGATGGAACTCTTAGGCTTTGCATTGACTATCGCAAACTTAACGAGTTGACCATCAGGAATAGGTATCCATTGCCTAGGATCGATGACATGTTCAATCTATTGAGTGGGGCTAAGGTCTTTTCTCAGCTTGACCTTGCCACAGGTTTCCATCAATTACGAGTCGCGGAGGATAGCATTCCTCTTATCGCTTTCCCCACTCGGTATGGTTCTTTTGAGTGGCTCGTTATGCCGTTCGGTTTGACGAACGCTCATGCTTTCTTTGTTGATCTCATGAATCGAGTATTCCGGGAATATCTCGATAAGTTCGTTCTTGTGTTCATTGATGATATCCTTATTTATTCTAAGTCTGAAGTCGAGCATGCTAATCACTTGAGAATTGTCTTGAGTACTCTTCGTCGTCATCAGCTTAGAGCCAAATTCTCCAAGTGCCACTTTTGGCAGAATGAGGTTAAGTTCTTAGGCCATGTTGTATCTTCCGATGACATTTCTGTCGATCCCTCATAGATCGAAGCCATTCAGAATTGGAAGAGGCCTGAGAATGTTCATGAGATTCGTAGTTTTCTTGGATCGGCGGGTTATTACCGTCGGTTCATTAAGGATTTTTCCCATGTTGTGCTTCCTCTCACTTGCCTTACTCGGAAAGGCATTCGTTTTGATTGGTCCGACAAGTGTGAAGCTTCCTTTCTGTCATTGAAGGAACTTCTCACTAATGCTCCTATTTTAGTGGTTCCCGAGGGGAATCATGATCTTGTTGTCTACACCGATGCTTGTGGTAGTGGTCTCGGTGCCGTTCTTGTGCAGAAGGATCGGGTAGTTGCTTATGCTTCTAGGCAAATGCGTCCAAATGAAGTTCGCTATGCCACTCAAGATCTTGAGCTTGCCGCCGTTGTCTTTGCCTTGAAGATTTGGCGACACTACTTATTGGGCGAGCGCTTCATTCTCTATATCGATCATAAATCTTTGAAGTACTTGTTCACTCAGAAGGAACTCAATATGAGACAACAACGTTGGCTCGAGTTTCTTGCCTCCTATGACTTTGATATCCAATATACCCCTGGTAAGGGTAATCGTGTTGCTGATGCGCTTAGTCGCAAACATTCGGCTGTTGTTTCTATGCTGCTTGTCGAATGGGATGTTCTTGAGACTCTATCTTTTTGTGAAATTCGGGATCGAGGTTCATCTTCTGATCCTCCTATTCTATTATTTAGTTTGGGAGGTCGACCTGTTTTATTGGATCGTATTGCCGATGCTCAGCGGCGTGATCCTGATTTGTTGCATCTTATTCAGCTTTGTGAGTCTGGATCCTGTGATGAGGTGTTGCGGGATTTTAGCATTGATTCTCATGGGTGTCTTCGTAAGAAGAACCGTCTTTTTATGCCTTCTGATTTTGCACTTAGGCATGACATTCTTGATGATTGTCACCGTTCTAAGTATACTATTCATCCCGGTAGTAGCAAGATGTATGCCGATATGCATCGTCTTTATTATTGGGAAGGCATGAAACACGTTGTGGCGAATTATATGAGTAATTGCATAACTTGTCAGCGTGTTAAGGCCGAACATCAGCGTCCTTCTGGTCTTCTTCAGGCTCTTGAGATTCCATTGTGGAAATGGGATCAGATTTCTATGGATTTTATTGACGGCCTACCTCGTTCGAGATCAGGCCATTCTAGCATTTGGGTTATTGTTGATCGCCTCACCAAGTCTGCTCATTTTGTCCCTATTAGGTCTAATAGGACAGCTTTGCATTTGGCTAAGTTGTATGTCAAGGAAATCGTGAGACTTCACGGTGTTCCTAGTTCTATTGTGAGTGATCGTGATCCTTTATTCACGAGTCATTTTTGGAAGAGTCTTTAGCAAGCTTTGGGAACAAAGCTTAATTTTTCTACGGCTCATCATCCGCAGTCTGACGGATAGACTGAACGGGTGAATCGTATCTTGGAAGATCTTCTCCGTATTTGTATTTTTGATTTTGGTGGAAGTTGGGAGGATCACCTACCTCTTGTAGAATTCTCCTACAACAATAGTTTTCAATCTAGTATCGGTATGGCTCCTTTCGAAGCCTTATACGGAAGGCCATGTCGATCTCCTTCATGTTGGTTGGAATCTGGGGAGAAGCTTATTCTTGGTCCATATTTTGTTCGTGATTCTTCTGAGAAGATTGATCTTATCCAGTTAAGAATGAAAGAGGCACAGAGTCGCCAGAAATCCTACGCTGACAACCGTAGGAAGCCTCTCGAGTTCTCAGTTGGTGATCTTGTTTTTGTTCGTGTTTCTCCTTTGAAGGGGGTTATGTGTTTCAGTATGACTGGGAAATTGGCTCCTCATTATATAGGACCATTTTCTATTACTGAACGTATTGGCCCTGTGGCATATAGTGTTTCACTTCCAGCTCATTTATCTGGCATTCATGACGTGTTCCACGTCTCGCAACTTCGGAAGTGTCTTCGGGAGTCGGATTCTGTTATTACTTCTCCTGATTTGCAAGAGCTTGAGATCTCACCGGACTTATCTAATGTACAGCAACCTAGTCGCGTGCTTGACACGGAGGTGCGATACCTTCGGAACAAGGACGTGCCGCTCGTTAAAGTTCAATGGTCCGCTAATCCTAATAACTGTACTTGGGAAACCAGAGAATTTATTGAGCGATCTTATCCGGGTTTTCTTTCTTAGCTTGTAAACGGTGAGTATGTCTTTTCATCTCAAGCTTATTCCCTTTTTCTTTTGATTGTTGTATGTATGTAGTTGTTACAAATATCGTCTCTAGGAATTACGGGGACGCAATTTTGCAAGGAGGGGAGATCTGTAACAACCCGCATATTTAACGATTATATATTTGAATATTTTATTTAAATATAGCGTCGTTAGTCGGATTTAGGTCCGAAATGTAACTTTTTGAAAACAGTCGAATCGGAGCTCGAAAATACCTCCATTGGTTCCAAAATGGCGTTTGCGGTCTTTTTGAGTATAATCTTTGATATGTTTGGAGTTTGTGAAAATTTGACCCTTTTTCTATTGGGTTTTGGGTTTGGGTTCAGCCCGCTAGCTTAACTAATACTCTAACTCAACCCCTTCTCTTCATTCATCTTCATTTCATTTTCATTTCTTAAGCAAAAATTGAAAATGGTGGAAGAGGAGAGGAAATAGAAATTGCAAGCCCTAATTCCATTTGCAAACTCCAAATTCTTGCTCCAAAATCAAAGAGAAGACATTGGTAAGCTCCTCTTCATCTTCTCCAACTCTTCTCCTCTTCAATTTCAGAAAATTTCCTAAACCTAAATTAGGAAATACTTGTTTTATTCTTAGATTGAAGCTTATTGAGTTGAAGTAGAGTTTGGTTGGTCTTCTCCTTGTTGTTGAGCTTCTTCTTCTTCTTTGTTTGGGTAAAAGGTGAGTTTTGAGCTCACATCTACATCTATTGATTTCATAGATGTTGGGTATGAATTCCTAACACCTTGTTTATATGCACTTGCTTTTGGTTTGGATTGAATTCGTGAATATCCAAATTTTTAGTGTTTGGGTTCAATTCCTTAAAGATCCTAACTTTGATATTGGAACATGTTTTTGGTAGCGATGTCTTATTTCCTGCATCTGGCCAGCCGATCGAGCCCTGCATCCGGTCGACCGACCTGCTCATGTTTTGCCTGTTTTGCCTATTTTTGCATATTTTGATTGGTTTTCCAAATTTTATCGATTCAAGTTGCTTTTTAATAGTTATTATTGCATCTTTGACTTTCATAACTTATTCTTGACTTCATCCATGGGTTTTTATAAAATAATCTCTCGAATCACATTTAAAAGCTCGTTTCTTCAATTTATAAAATTCTATTTAAAACACACACTTTCGCACTTCGAGCGAAGTGGAAGGGTGGTTAAATGGTTGGGCAAAACACGGACCATGAATCTGTGCGTTTATCCTTCCGATTAATCCTCGACCTATTCAATTGATCGTTTTGACCTTCGGGTCTGGTTTACCGATGATATGAGGTAAACTTTGTACTGCTTTGAGTGTGAAAGTTACTGACGGATAGTAAACCGTTTAGTGCGAACGAGTGGTTATGGGACATACGTTAACACTTTTCGGGTTCCTTTACGAGAGTTGTGCCGCATTCCGCCAGTTAGTGGTGTCCAGTACTGGGTCTCCGACCTTCACCACTACGGTTTGTTGCCTTCGGGTATGTGCCTTCGGGTTTGTGCCTTCGAGTTTGTTGCCCTTTAGTATCGCTTTCGATGTTGGTCGTTATGAGCCGCATGGGTGATATTGGGTTGCCCTTTAGTATCGCTTCCGATGTTGGTCGTTATGAGCCGCATGGTTGATATTGGGTTTGGAGCCTTCGGGCTCATGGATCCTTGTTTATACAGTACTGGGCTCAAGCAATTTTCTGATGTTTCATTCATATGTATATTCCCTAGGTATCGCCCTTCGATGTTGGTCATTATGAGCCGCATGTTGCGTAGCGTTTACCTTGCGGAACTTGTATACCTTATTGGTATTTGTTATTTGCCTTTTTGGCTTGATTTGGGATATTTGTATCCTTTGTTTCTATATGTTGCCGATGATACGAGGCTTGTTATCATATGATTCATCTTTTGTTAGATGATTGTGTTATCTCTTTTAGAGATATTTGTTATGATTTGTAACCTTACAGGTTTATTGTTGCTCAGTTTATCTAACTGATTTGTTTAGCTAGACTGACCCGTGTATTTTATACTCGGGTCAGACCGAGATGTTTTAGGTTAGGTACTTTTGGACTTAGTCTATTTTGCTTCCGCATGGACTACTCCGCTAGCTTCTTTTTGTCATAGCTTTTTGTGTAGTCCCATTTTGTAGTAACTCTGATATATGTATTCATCTGGTATCGTCTGTATATTGTGGTTTGTTATACCACTTGACATGTATTATTTTGTATACTCTGCTATGTATCAGTATATGTGTATATGATGATCTACTGTTCTATGATGTATATTACATTTGAGTTGTTATATTCTGTTCTGATAGATCCTTCAACCACCTATGGTTTTGTTTTAAGTATTCATTGGGTATGTCGACCTGCTTGGTATGTTTATTGGCGATGTATTCAATAGATAGTTAGAGCAAGGCTATAGATGGTCGCTCCTAACCAGCCTTATTCTCCGTGTTAGTTGACGGCATTACCCTGTAGCGTCCTTGGCTAGCGTGGGTATAGAGGTGGGGCGTCACAGTATACCTCATATATATGTAGTTATACATAAGCAAGAAGATTCACAAAGTTCATAAAATGTTTTTACTCAGTATCGAAGAATCTGATTTAGAACACCAAGTGATATTATATATGAACAAGACACAAAGCAAGAAAACATGGATGGATATACAAAATTATATAGCAGTCATCCATTTAATTCAACAGTAGCAGGGACGAAATTGTTTGCAATAGGAACAAAAGTAATACAAACAATGAAATAAAGCATCAGGTCAGGTGCATAAATACAGCAGGTGTTAACTCCGTTTAGGCAACGAGTCAAGGTCTGGGCCGACTCACGACTTAAGGTTCTTAACGGTTCAGAAGGGATCCACTACTCGAGAAGCCTCACGACTTAAAGGGTGAACCGACTCAGCAAGCTACCGACTCAACAAGCTACCGACTCAACAAGCTAACGAGTTAAAACTTAAGGCGACTTAGAGGAGTGGAGCGACTCAAGGGATTAACGGTGTATGGGATAGACCGACTCAAGTTCTCTAACGACTCAACGACCTAAGGTGTCAAATGACCTAACTGACTAAAATCCCAAAACAGCAAAGGACCGACCTACGACTTATGGTAGGTCGTTCACGACCTAGCTTGAGTCGTCCACGACTTAAAGCTACTATGTAGAAATCCAATGCCGCCTCATTTTGGACCACGACCTTTTAACTCGCAGACGAGTTAGGACTTGGTGCTATATACAGAGGACCGGAGACGCTCTGATACGAAGTCTGGGCTCAACCAGTTGAGTCGCCCACGACTTACGACTCATCCAGAGTCGGTCACGACTTACGACTCATCTTGAGTCGGTCACGACTCATGACTTGACAATTCCAGCGCCTAGAAATTTGCCTATAAATACGCAACCACCTCCAACGTTCAAGGGACTTTTGGCTGATTCTCTTCAAGCGCCGTTACTCTGCTGCATTCCAAACGAATCCAACACTAAAAGCTCTCAAGACACGAAGAACGCTACAAACAACTTCGAGAAAAGATCACACACATCCAACATGGATTTGAAGACTCTAATCTCCATTGAAGTTTAAGCTACTTGTTCTAAGTGACTCGTAATTCAAAGTGTATTGTACTTGGAAAGAATTGTATCAGCTTGTAACGAGATCATCAATAAAAGTACTTAAAGTGGACGTAGGCTATACCATTAAGCCGAACCACTATAAAATTGTTGATGTTTACTACTTTTCCGCTATCATCTGCTTGTAATCTGTTCCCGAGTTATCGGGTGGTGCTTTCACAACTATAACTCATACACCGGGGTGTTAGCGTTCAAATTTTAGCGTTAACATTTTTGGTGCTTTCACTGAGAATTGAACTCAGGCGAGTTATCATCATTGCTTCACAGAGGTTTGTAGAGAGAATTTCCTTGAAAACCAGAAGTCTATCCGAGATTATGGCTCCTGGAAGGAAGAGTAGATCTGTCAGATCTGGGAATATTCAAGAGGGAACCTCCGCTTCCCCTATATCGAATCAAGCCACTCCAGCTGTCGGAGTTACAAAGGCAGAGCTGGATGCTGCAATTTTAGGGCTGAACCAACAGATCAACGCCCAAAATGCACAACTCGAGGCTCAAAATGCCCAGAATGCCCTAATTCTAAATAGGTTGAACGATTTGCTTGGGGCAAACCGTCAACCAGCAGGTAATGAGAGGAATTTTGCTGGCAACCTTCATGATGCTGAAGAAAGAAATGCTCCTGAAAGGGCTGCTAGCCCCTTTGAACAAGCACTTCCAGAGGTTGGTGGATCTAGAACTCGACATGATGAGGAGTATCTTTCTAGAATGGTCCGACAAATTATGAAAGAGAGTATGCAGAGGGTTGAAGACGAGAAAGAATGGGGTTTCGCCCCAAGTAAGACTCCATTTACTGAGAAAATCTTAAAGGCTGAATTCCCAAGGAAGTTTGTCCCTCCAACCATTCCAGCTTATAAGGGGACAAGTGATCCGAATGAATTCCTATACAAATATGATTGGCACATGACAGGTGCCAGAGCCTCTGATGAAATAAAGTGTCGATATTTCCCTGTGTATCTCGAAGGCGTAGCTCTGCTTTGGTTCACCAAGCTGCCCGTCCGATCTATCGACCAGTTTTCTGACTTGACCCGGAAGTTCAAGGAGCAGTTCAGACTATATGCCTCAAAAGCCAAAGGTATCATGTCACTGTCAAGTTTGGAGCAGAGTCCAGGAGAGACTATCAGATCTTTCTTAAACCGCTTTAATATAGCGTTAGCTGAGGTGGACAATGCAGAACCGCGAATGATATTGACTTATCTGATGAAGGGTATTGACAAGTCAAGCGAGTTTGGGAAATGGCTAAACATGAAGGAACCAAATTCCCTTGAGAAATTCTATAAAAAAGCAGATGAATTCATACGCTTAGAAAGCCGTCCCGTAACGGTAAAGGCAGTGTTGGAAAAAGCTGAAGATAACACTGTTGCTCCACGCAAGAATGAATCTGTAGGGCAAAAAAGGGAAAATAACAATGGGAAGAAACAAAGTAATCTGAAGAAGCCCCGATCCTTCAAGCCATCATAATATACTCCTTTATCAGATACGCCGGAGCGTATCTACCTTGCCATTAAAGATTCTGTTGACTTTCCTAAACCTCCTCCTCTAAGGACCGGGAAAAAAGCTATACAGAGTGGGAAGTTCTGCCGCTTCCATAATCAACCCGGTCACGAAACCGACGAATGCCGCCAGTTGAAAAATCTGATTGAAGAGTTGCTAAGGGAAAACAAACTGCAGCAATTTGTGAAAAAGAATAGCAACAATCTTGCTTCATCTAGTCAGGGGCAACAGGCTCCTACTCAACAGCCTAGGACGATTGAGAAGGCTGCAGGGCATGAATCTGGAAGGCCCATTATTAATGTCATTACAGGAGGACCTCACCCAGCAGGCAGAAGCTGGGGCGAGATGGAAAGGTATACCCGAGCTTTAAAGTATGTCCCGACCGAGGAAGATGTATTTGTTTTGGAAGGTGCTACACCCTTGAAGCAACAAAGAACTTTCGACGATGATATTGTGTTTAGAGCTAGGGATTCCACAGGTATTGAAGCTCCAACCTTGGATCCTCTAGTCATCTCGGCTGGTATCGGGCCAGCTATTGTCAGAAGAGTTCTCATTGATTGTGGCGCATCCTGCAATATTCTCTTTAAGAAAACATTCGACCAAATGAAGATCCCTATGGCTGATGTGCAAGCCTCATCGCAGAAAATTGCTGGTTTCACTGGGGAGCCAAAGCAGCCGGTAGGGACCATTGATTTGTTTGTGGAACTTGGAGAAGGAGAGAGAAAAGTGGTTCGCAAGCAAACTTTTGTGATTGTCGACGAATTTTCTGCTTACAATGCTTTCCTTGGTCGTCCAACTCTGGCAGCATTCAAAGCCGTTCTTGCCCCGTGGTGCCTCACTATTAAATTCCCTACAGACAATGGAGTAGGAGTTATAAAAGGTGACCAAAATGCTGGGCGAGAGTGCTATCTGACAGAGCTACGAGAAACCAGAAAAAAAGAAATGGGAAAGAATGCGGCAGCCCCAGTCCGCATCAAAGAACCAGCCTTGTAGCAATTACAGGGCGGACCCTGCACTAGCGAGCACAGCGGAGCAAGGAAAGAGATGGACCCTAGAAAAGTCAGTGCAGGGGAAAATAGAGTGGTGCCCGTGGAAACGACAATACCAATACCTGTTGACCCAAAGGACCCAAACAAAGTGTTGAATGTGGGTTCACAACTTAATGCGTCAATTCAGAGTATCTTAATATCTTTTTTAAAGGCGAATCTGGATGTTTTTGCTTGGACTCATGCCGATATGTGCGGAATATCCCCAGAAGTTGCAGTGCATGCCCTAAATATTGATCCAAAATTTACGCCTGTGAAGCAGAAAAGGAGAACTCAAGGTCCAGAAAGGTCGGCGGCATTAAAAGAAGAAGTCGATCGGCTCATGGAGAATAATTTTATCAAAGAGTCTACCTATCTGAATTGGGTTTCAAATCCAGTGCTGGTTAAGAAAGCCAACGTAAAATTGAGAGTATGCATCGATTTTTCAGATCTAAACAAGGCCTGCCCCAAAGACTGCTTCCCATTACCTAGAATCGACCAATTGGTAGACGGAACAGCGGGACACGAATTGTTATCTTTTATGGTTGCTTACTCTGGATATAACCAGATCATGATGCATGAGCCGGACCAGGAGGATACGAGCTTTATCACCGACACCGGTCTTTACTGCTACAGAGTTATGCCCTTCGGGTTGAAGAATGCAGGGGCAACATACCAAAGACTCGTTAATGCTATGTTCAAACCGCAACTGGGCAAGACTATGGAAGTCTACGTCGATGACATGTTAGTAAAGTCTAAGAAAGCGGTGGATCACATAGAACACTTAGCAGACATGTTCGCAGTCCTCCGAAAATACAGAATGAAGCTCGATCCTTTAAAATGTTCATTTGGAGTGGAATCCGGCAAGTTTTTAGGTTTCATCGTGAGCGCTAGGGGCATTGAGGCCAGTCCAGCTCAAATCACTGCATTGAAAGAAGTCAAAGCCCCTAGAACAAAGAAGGAATTGCAAAGTCTCAATGGAAAAGTCGCGGCCTTGAGTGGGTTCATTTCCAAAGCCACAGATAAATGCATCCCATTCTTTGACGCCCTAAAGAAAGGAAAGAAAAACTTCGATTCGACTCCCGAATGCCAAAAAGCCTTTGATGAATTGATTCGCCATATGGAGACGCCTCCAATACTTTCTAGGCCTGGCGATGGCGAGGATCTTCTTATATACTTGGTAGTATCATCTCATGCTTTAAGTGCAGCGCTGATACGGGAAGACAAAAGGATTCAACATCCAGTCTACTATATCAGCAAAAGACTCACTGGGGCAGAGATGAATTACTCTAAGTTGGAAAACTCGCCTATTGCTTACTAATTGCGTCTAGGAAGTTGAGGCAATATTTTCAAGCTCATCCTATCAGAGTCCTCACTGATCAACCTTTAAAGCAAGTCCTGTTTCGCCCTGAAACTTCGGGTCGTCTTCTAAAGTGGAATATTGAACTCAGCCAGTATGACATCACTTATCATCCCCGAAAAGCAATCAATGGACAAGCTTTAGCGGATTTCATTGCAGAATTTACAGATAAGGGTAACAGTGAGGAAGAAACTATCGACAATTCCCCGATCCAGTGGAAGTTATATGTCGATGGTGCGAGAAACGACTACTGTTCTGGAGCCGGAGTTGTACTTGAGACTCCTGAAGGTCGATCATTATGCTATGCACTAAGATTGGAATTTCCTTCAACAAACAATGAAGCAGAATACGAAGCCCTTATCGCTGGCTTAAGGATTGCTAAAGAATTAAACATCCGAGCGTTACAGATATTCAGTGATTCTCAGCTTATTGTATGCCAAGTCAGAAAGGAATTCCAAGCAAAAGGGGGGAATCTGCCCGCCTACCTGTCAAAGGCTTGGGAACTCCTGGGTGATTTCGATCATTACATGATAAGTCACATTCCTCGAGAAGAAAACATGAAAGCAGATTCTCTCGCAAAGTATTCGAGCACAGGCGAAGCTCAATTTCTGGGGCTAACTCCAGTAGAGGTCCTGTCCACTCCTAGCATTGATGAGATGGACATTGATTGGATCATGAGCATGTCTCAAGAGCAAGAATCATGGATGACTCCGATAATAGAATATCTGCTCAATGGATCATTACCAAGGAACTCAAAAGAACGACAAAAGCTACTGAGAAAAGCCTCTCGATACATAATCCAGGATGGCCGGTTATACAGACGGGGATTCTCAATGCCATTACTTCGGTGTGTAACCCGAGAAGAGTCTAAAGCAATCCTAGCAGAAGTACACGGAGGAGAATGTGGTGATCATTCAGGTGGTCAAACATTAGCAAAGAAAATTCTCCGATACGGGTATTTTTGGCTAGAAATTATTCGAGATGCAGCAGAGTATTCCCGAAAATGTGACAAATGTCAAAGATTCGCCAAAATTCCTAGAGCTCCTTCCACTGAACTCACACAGATGGTCAGTCCATGGCCATTTGCAATATGGGGAATAGACCTTGTAGGACCATTACCAACTGCCAAATCTGGAATTAAATATGCCATTGTTGCTGTAGATTATTTTACTAAGTGGGCAGAAGCTGAACCACTGGCTACTATCACCTCAAAGAAGATGATAAGTTTTGTGACTAAAAACATCATTTGCAGATACGGTGTGCCTCAAAAAATAATTACAGACAATGGTACTCAGTTTGAAAGTGAAGAATTCCAAGATTTTTGCAAGCGATTCAAAATCCGGAAAAGCTTCTCAGCAGTGGCTCATCCGTAGGCAAACGGGCAAGTGGAAGCCGTGAACAAAATTATTAAGTCAACCATCAAGAAGCAACTTGAAAGAGCAAAAGGTGGTTGGGTCGATAAGCTACCACTGGCACTATGGGCATACAGAACCACTCACAAAACTGCGATTGGGCACACCCCGTTTTGATTGGCATACGGGTCAAAGGCAATGATTCCGGTAGAAATAGAGGTCCCTTCACAGAAGAATCCATTTCAATCAAGCAGAAAACGAAAAGCTACAGCTTGAAGCGCTAGATCTTCTTGATGAACAAAGAGATGAGTCTAATCTCAGAATTGCAGCTCATCAGCAAAAGATAGCCAGACATTTCAACTCCAAAGTTCGCCAACGCAGCTTTGAGATTGGAGACCTAGTCCTGAAGAGAATTATGACAGCGACAGGTGTGTTTGGGCCAAATTGGGAAGGACCATATGTCATAGGTCAGAAGCTTCTTGACGGCACATTCAAACTCACCACTGTTGAAGGAGATCAAATTCCAAGGGCATGGAACAGCAACCATTTGCGTCCATACTATACTTGAAAATTTTGTTGAAATATTGTAAAAAGAATTATGAATGTATGATTCTTGTAATTGAAGGCAATTGTAAAACTGATGCAAGTAAATAATGAAAGAATATAAAGTGGATGTAGGCCCAATTTCCTGGCCGAACCACTATAAATCTTGTGTTCCTTATTATTATTACATGTTTGCTTTATTTTCGATATAAAAAGTACATAGAATGTATTACTGAAATGTCGATTTAAATTTTTGCAGACAATGGAAGTGAAACTTGCACATAAAAAGACCAAGTGATCCTCACCAAATTTCAAAAAAGCCCCAAATTCAAATCCTAGATAGGAAGTACTTCAATTGAAAGGCCTATGATTTCGACTGAAACGGGTCTTTGCTAATAAATTGAGATCGTTTGAACAAACAAACATCCAATTAAGAAGCTAATGCTCGTTCTCACGAAATTGCCCGACAATGAAGCACACTTCCTTGGATTAAACAAGTTACTTGTGAGGAAAGGGAATGAAAGCTAAAAAAAAAAGAGGAAGCAGGGGATCATTGAAAAAAAAAGGGCATAAGCAAGTGGACAGAGGAACAACCAAAGCCATCATCGGCAGCACAAGTCCTCTTCGGAGGCACAACTCTTCGGAGAATAAAGACCTCTAATGGGTCATACGCCACAAAAAAGAAAGTTTTCTACTCAACAAAAAAGATTGGAGGAGTCATGACCCTCCAACCATGAGAGAGTAACTTCCAGGCGATGAAAACCCTCTCTGAGGCACATTTCACCAGGAGTTGAAGTGTTACGACCGCTCTTCGGAATTTCACTTCACCAAAGTTGGAATGCAAACAAAATAAAAGACCTCTTCGGAGGCACATTTCACCAGGAGTTGAAGTGTAACAACCGCTCTTCGGAATTTCACTTCACCAAAGTTGGAATGCAAACAAAATAAAAGACCTCTTCGGAGGCACATTTCACCAGGAGTTGAAGTGTAACAACCGTTCTTCGGAATTTCACTTCACCAAAGTTGAAATGCAAAACAAAATAAAGGCCTTCCTGGAAGCCCTCGTTTCACCGAGATCGAAATAAAACTTCCAAATGTTGAAACGTGAAAAGGCTTTCTTCGAAGGCACAACTCTTTGGAGGTACACGTTTCACCGAGATTGAAATAAAACTTCCAAGTGTTGAAACGTGAAAAATCCCTCTTCAGAGGTACAACCCCCTCCCGGGGACACAATTAAAAAGAAAGACCTCTTCAGAAGCCCACGTTTCACCGGGATCGAAATAAAACTTCCAAGTGTTGAAACGTGAAAAGGCTTTCTTCAAAGGCACAACTCTTTGGAGGTACACGTTTCACCAAGATTGAAATAAAACTTCCAAGTGTTGAAACGTGAAAAAATCCCTCCTCATAGGTACAAATTTCTATTTAAAAGAAAAATCCTCATCAAGAAGCATACTTTAACTTTCAAAGGAAGAGTAATTTACCTATTCTAAAAAAAAAAAAGGGAAGAAAGTTAAAGTACATTCAGAGGTCCGCTTTACCACATAGAAGAATTCACTTGGCAAAATGTGTACATACGCGAAAGGAAAAAGTGATTTCTTCGAAGGACAAAGCGTAAAAACTTATATGAAAGGAGTTGTACTCTATGAAAATTTCTTCACGAATGAAATAGTCATTCTACGGAAAATAAGAGTGCAAGTCTCCTCAAAGAATAAAATATTGCAGCAAGCTTATGGTATGGGGGCAACACGGTATAGTTACATACAAAATACCACAAGCTCACCGCAATATCATATAAATAAACTTGTGCAAAAATGAATAATAAATGCATTCTCATATTCAAACAAGAGTCTGTGCGAATAAAGGATCATTTTATTCAATTGCAGATACAGGTTTCAAAATAAAAAAAAAGAGCAGGGGCCGGTGCCTGCACAACATCCGACCATTACACAAAAAAGGAGTCAAAAAGCCCGAAGTCCGACTCTTCACTTCTTCTTGCCACCTTTGGACCCTTTGCCTGGCCGAATGATTAATTTTTCAGGTCTACCTATAGGCATAAGAGAAGAAGGAGAGGGAGGTGCAACCAGTGCAACTTCCGGTTCCTCTTCAGTAGTGATGATTTTCTTCCCCCTCTTCTTCGATGTTCCGTGCTTCTTTCTTCTCTTCGAAGAAGACTCACTCCCTGGAGTAACAAGAGCGGACAAAACTACGTCGTCAGAAGGAGTCCGCTCCGGAGAGATCTCGCCTCCTTCAAGTCCCTCATCTTTTTGCTCCTGCGAAGCAATAGGGTCATCCAAGCCATGAAGAGCCTCAATTTTCTCCTCTTGTGACCCGGGTTGTGAAGCAGAAGGAGGAGTCACCTGAAGAGAGGGAGGAGGAATAACCAGAGGAGGCGAAGTCTGCACAACAATTTTTGTTTCAACTGCAGAAGAAGAGAAATTAAAAATATTAGTATCTCCCCGAAAGAAGGGAGATATGGGTTCGTCAAGATTCAAGAAGTAATCGAGAAGCTCATCAAACTTTTGAGGAGTAAGCAAGCGGTCCACCTGAATCGGACCAATATCAAAATTACCTGAAGATGTTTGCTTCGTCAGTTCAATCTCATAATTCTGAGCCCCGATATCCTCCAAAGCCTCATCATCAGTAGGGGTGATCACCCCGGTTCTTATAGGAGGTGGCGAATGAGCACTAGAGCCTGTAATGTCCACTTCGGGAGAAACTAAAGGGCGTTCAGAAGAGGTAGGCGGTATTTCTTTCTCAGAACGTTCCCCTTCCGCCATTCCGGCCCGTACCTTGGCGAGTTGCTCTTTTCCCTTGGCAAGAGCGGCGCGGGCATCATCATCAAGATAATGCTCTTCAAGAGCTGTCTCAGCGTAGCCAGCACCTTTACCACCTAGCATATCAAGTGCTGCCTCCCAGACTTCAGCTAATGTAATTTCGTATTTAGGGCCCAGAAAGGCAAGGCTGCCACGCCCCAAAATGCTATGCAGATAGAAATCAAATAATGTGGAGCTAATATCAGCTTTGGTTGCTTGATGGGCCTCTTCGGCCGCGAGTTTACCGGCAACAGCCTCATCACGCTCCGTTTCGGCTATAGCAAGTCGATCTTTTAACATCTCTATCTCCAAGCTTTGAGAACCGGCCTGTTCTCGCAGCTGTAAAGTTTCAGCACGATATTCTTCTATGACCTTCTCTTGGTGTGTAAGCTTATCTTCGACTGCCCTTTGACTGGCATGCGCATCTCGTACTTGTTGCTGAAGCATGCTCTCCTTTTGAGAATGGAAAGTAGATGAAGTAGCTAATTCTTCCTTAAGCTTTTCTACTTCCGCTTCCAGCTTTTCATTATAGGAAGCAATACTTCCCATTTCGGCGTCATGCTGTTCGAGAGTCTTCTGCCACTCAGCCTTATCGTTCTCCATTGTGAGCATGGCCTCGCGATTGGCTCGGTTAACCCTCTGAAGTTCGTCGACAAGTTTTTGCCAGTTCGACATTCTTTCAATATCGGTCCTGACAGTATCAAGATTTCGCAGCATAGCCGGTTTGTCGAGAGGAACCAAGTCGAGATCAAATCGAACCCCTCTCAAGCACCACTGAGGAAATCGACTTTGAAGAGTGGGAGGACCTTGCCCGACTTGGTATGCGGGCCGGTTGATGATTGCTTGAATGTCGGAGCGAACGGGAGCAGGAGATTGAGCAGGAACATGTTCAGAAGCTGTCGGCATTGTTTCTTCGGTAAGTCTAGCCCGCTTGCTAGAAGAATCGTCTATGTGACCTTTACCTCTCTCATCGTGAGCTTTTCTCTTTTGAGTATCATCATCTCTGTGGGGAGGGTCATGTCTTTCTTGTTCCCTTCGGTGACGTTCTTCATATGCTCGTCTCTCTTCGGCTTTCCTGATAGCCCTCTCTTCATCCGATTCTCTGTAAGAAGGGAGGTAACGCCTGTAATCATACTGGCTACGCCTCCCGTAGCGCTGGAAATCATCATAGTACGAGCCGCTGCGCCCCATAGGAGAATCTGGAATAAAAATAATAAGCCTTAGAAATCTTTAAAGTACAAGAAGATAAACGCGTAGAAGTTATGAAAAATGCTAAGTGTTGTGTAACGTGTAAACTATACGCATCAAGTTACAGACCACTCTGTGGAATAGAGGTAGTGATAACTTGAGTAGGAGGAGTTGACATTTGTCGTAGAGAAGATGTCGCCTCGATTACAGAAGAGATGGTTTTGGAAGCATCATCTTTGAAAAGTTCTTGGGAACTCACAATTAAATCGCTCGACCCCTCGAAAACATCATCGCCATCATGTTTTTTGGGACTGGCTTTTTCAACTCCTTCGTCGGCAGATCTTCCGAAAGATTGTGGAGTTTCTTCCTCTTCGATAACAGGGGCAGGTGCAGACTTATCAGACGACCCCGCAACGTCCTTCGGAATTGAACATCTCACTAGTGGAGTTTCCATAGAGGTTCCTCCCTGCATGTGTTCTTTAATAGAGACCGGGGCATCAGGAGTTTCCGCCGGAGAATCGGCAATTTCAGTTGGAACTTCATGAAGTTGAGTAAAGCGAGAAGAATGAAGAAGCCCGTATTGATGTAGAAACTCATCATTTAACAAAAACTTGATACTCCTCTCTTCTGCCGTCACGGCGTTCAATCTCTCGAAAATTTGTTTATAGCATGGATCTCTAGAGGGAGGAGGAAGTGCTAAAACAGGGAAAAGAAGCAAAGTTAGCATTCAGCAACTCAAATTTTGAAAAGTCCAAGATTGGAGAAATAAAAACAGGAAAATCTTACTTCCTACTCTCCAAATGGCATAAAACCTTGGCGGGCAACGAACAAAGAAATACTGATTTAGAAATCCATGAACGCTATCAGAAAGATCGGTGATGAGTTTTCGATTTCGAGCACTCCTTATGATTACGATAGAGGGATGATCTTTAATCTTTGTGAATGAGCAGAGGTAGCAGATTTCCTCAAAGCTCGGTAATCGGTCCAGAACTTTACTAAAAAGCACACATAACCCCATCAGAATGGCATGGCCATTGGGGTGCAATTGGAATGGAGAGATAGATAATCGAAGCAGGAATTGCCGAAGGAAGTCATTAAAAGGTGGTATGGCACCGCTCAAGCACATTTGACGGTTGACAGCAATGAAGCCAGAAGGGGGCCTATCTGCAGTATCATTTGGCCCCGGCAGTAAGGCATCAGCTTCGGCAATGCCAAACTGGGTGAGCAGTTGAGTAAACACCCGCTGATTCAGAGTGGTGGGAGTTCTCTCCGGAGGATTATCCAACAAGTTGGCTACTGGGAAGACATCTTCAGCCTGGCCCATCTGTTCTTCTTGTTGAGATGTCATTCTACACAAGCAACCGGGTGTTCAAATGCGAAGGTGCACGTTTCCTAAAAGTGTGAAGTGTTGTGCAAAACTAATGAAAATAACAAGTAAATATAACTGGAATTAAACTGGTTGACGATTGATCGACTATGGTAATTTTAGAGCTTGTTAATTTAGAGTTCAAGCATAATATTAGTGCAGGCTGCTCAGTTTCAATTGATTGTTTCAGTGTTGCTTTAATATTCTACTTGAAATCGATAGCACTTCGTTCACACGATTTGTTTAAGTTAATTATCTGTTATTAACTAATCTGTCATTTGATATGGGCAATCAATGACAGTATATTCGTCCCGGTTTTCTGTGAATGTCGTATTGAACAGGTTGTTAGCCTGCAAGTCAAAATAACCTGTGAATGAATGCAATAAAATTCAACAGTTCAAAGTTAATGCAATGGTCCAAAGTTCAAACATAAATCACACAAGTCATAACTCGTCAACGGTTCAAAAGTTCTGAGTCGGCAATACCCTAAGCCTTGAGTCGTAGAAATAAGGAGATTATCTCCAAGTCTTATCTCGGCCACGACTCAAGGGTTTTATCTCGGTCACGACTCAAGCGTTTTATCTCGGTCACGACTCAAGGGTTTTATCTCGGCCACGACTCAAGGGTTTTATCTTGGCCACGACTCAAGGCTTAGGTCGTGGAGCATGTTGAGTCATATCATGGATGAATCGCGAGGGTCGCTGGATCATACAAAAATAGCCGAGTCAAACCTACGGCAATGTTCGAATCAATCTGACCCGTTAACCATCTAACTCCTAACCCATTAACCATCTAATCCATGACCCGATAACCCAATAACCTCGCAATGATTAACCCCAGTTCCATCACACCACTAGGTCGCCTCAAATCTCAAATCGTTACAAGTAAGATCAAACCGCCTGCCTTTAATCCATCAATGTCCGATGTAATAGTGTTCGCAAGGATAAAGGGGAAAAACAGAGGTGGAGATCGGCAATCATCAGCAATTGAAAAAAGATGCAAAATCTCTTACACGATGTGATGCTAAAGATGATCGAAAATAAATCAGGTTGGAATCGCCTTTGAGAGCTCGAAGATGCGTTAATGGCAGACACGGTTCAAAGGATAAGAAATGAGAAGAAGGAAGTAAGGGGAACGACTCAAGTCTTTTATAGCTTTGAGCAGTGGCAGTTGAATCGGCACACGAGTTAAGATGAGTCGAAGCACACGACCTATGACTTAGGCGTGAACTTCGAGGGGCAAATGTTAACTCCGTTTAGGCAACGAGTCAAGGTCTGGGCCGACTCACAACTTAAGGTTCTTAACGGTTCAGAAGGGATCCACTACTCGAGAAGCCTCACGACTTAAAGGGTGAACCGACTCAACAAGCTACCGACTCAACAAGCTACCGACTCAACAAGCTACCGACTCAACAAGCTAACGAGTTAAAACTTAAGGCGACTTAGAGGAGTGGAGCGACTCAAGGGATTAACGGTGTATGGGATAGACCGACTCAAGTTCTCTAACGACTCAACGACCTAAGGTGTCAAATGACCTAACTGACTAAAATCCGAAAACAGCAAAGGACCAACCTACGACTTATGGTAGGTCGTGCACGACCTAGCTTGAGTCGTCCACGACTTAAAGCTACTATGTAGAAATCCAATGCCGCCTCATTTTGGACCACGACCTTTTAACTCGCAGACGAGTTAGGACTTGGTGCTATATACAGAGGACCGGAGACGCTCTGATACGAAGTCTGGGCTCAACCAGTTGAGTCGCCCACGACTTACGACTCATCCAGAGTCGGTCACGACTTACGACTCATCTTGAGTCGGTCACGACTCATGACTTGACAATTCCAGCGCCTAGAAATTTGCCTATAAATACGCAACCACCTCCAACGTTCAAGGGACTTTTGGCTGATTCTCTTCAAGCGCCGTTACTCTGCTGCATTCCAAACGAATCCAACACTAAAAGCTCTCAAGACACGAAGAACGCTACAAACAACTTCGAGAAAAGATCACACACATCCAACATGGATTTGAAGACTCTAATCTCCATTGAAGTTTAAGCTACTTGTTCTAAGTGACTCGTAATTCAAAGTGTATTGTACTTGGAAAGAATTGTATCAGCTTGTAACGAGATCATCAATAAAAGTACTTAAAGTGGACGTAGGCTATACCATTAAGCCGAACCACTATAAAATTGTTGATGTTTACTGCTTTTCCGCTATCATCTGCTTGTAATCTGTTCCCGAGTTATCGGGTGGTGCTTTCACAACTATAACTCATACACCGGGGTGTTAGCGTTCAAATTTTAGCATTAACAGCAGGGGAAGTGCAAATTAAGAACCGTTACCAAAAGACAAAAAAATGAGGACATGTAAATAAAATAACAGGTGATGTAACGACCCGTAAATTTTGGTAAATAAATTTGTTAATTTAATTAAGATTTTGTAATTTAAATTTAGAGAAGAAAATAAAAATTTATAATTTATATTAGAGCAGTAGAAATTGTAATTAAAGTTAACAATTTAAATTTTATATGGCAATTTATTGAAGTAACGCAAATTGTCATACCTGGCTTTAAGTTTAATATAGGAAACAAAGGGGAATGTTGAAGTAGTGAATGATTTTTTTTTTTACTAGAATGGAATTCAAAGTAATATAAAAATGGAAGTTGTAAATTGTATGCATTAAGTTATAATGGGATATAATGGTTTATACCTGGATATAAAGCGAATATGTGAAATTAGAGGTAAGTATTGAAAAGATTAATGTACTAAAACATGGTTAACAATAATTGGATGTAAATTTGGGAAATACGTTTTTGCAAGTTAATAATTAATGAACATTTCCAATGTAATATTCCAATGTAATACAATCATTCAATTGTTATGACTTAGTTTTAAATGGAGCATACTATAAACAAATGCAACCAGTGTGTTATTGTGTGGAATATATATTGATTTATTTGTTACTGAATGTAAATTAATGCAATTATGTTAATGTATGTTAATAAATAATTAATCTTACGCAACCCCAAATTTATTGAAATAACTGAAAGGTCAAAAATTGATTGCATTAAATAAATTGGGATTTTAATTTCATTAAAGGTAATTTAGTATTATCTTAATGTAAAATTTAGATAAATTTTGGAATTAAATGCTAACTCTATTCAGAATATGACAAATGGGTGTAATATTTGGATTGTAAGCATATATTATAAGTTAACTGTTTAATTGGTTGATAGAATTAGAACTTGAAATAAATGTTAATACAATAAATAAAAGTTAGATTAATATGAGAAGTAATACCATATTTAGAAGTTGTTAATTTAGAGTATATTAAGACTTAGAAATTGAATTTTTAATCAATTGGAATAAAAATAAATAAATTTTTACGATAATATTAATTAAGGGATATTTGGAAATAACGTTAACGGTATACATAATAGAAGTAGTTGTTGAATTTGAGGAATGGAAGAAAAGATTTATTAATGTAAACTTGATAAATGGATAAATGGAAAGGAAAGGTCTGGGGAATTATTGAAATTTGTTATAATTGATTTTGAGTTTGAAATGTAAGAAACAAATGGGAACTTTGATTTTGAGAAATTAAAGCGTATTAATGTGACCAAAGGTTAGAGTAACGATTATTGTGGCTATTTTGGTAACTTGTTAATTTACAATTTTGAAATCAGTTACAATAATTTTAATTGAGTATTGCGTTAATGTTAATTAAAGTAGTATTTGTAACAATGTTAAGACTTTTCGTATTGGATAGTTTG
Organism: Allium cepa; assembly: GCA_030765085.1. Taxonomy (NCBI): domain Eukaryota; kingdom Viridiplantae; phylum Streptophyta; class Magnoliopsida; order Asparagales; family Amaryllidaceae; genus Allium; species Allium cepa. The sequence continues at coordinate 83,405,077 of CM060929.1, read as the reverse complement.
TTGTAATATAAGACATGGAAATAAAGTTATTAACGTATTGGAAAACGATTACATTTAGATGAAATTAGTTGTCTCATTTGTGTGGGTGAGAACTGTAATTGAAAAGTATAAAGGTAATGAGCAACAGAAATGCATATTTATTTCATAGGTTAATATAAAAGAATGAAACCTATTTAATGAATTAATTGAGTTTCTAATTTTAGCACATGTATATAGTTGGGTTGAAATAATAATGTGATATCCCAGAATTTTTGACAATATCAATTTAATAATCTTTATATAAAATTAAATTGATATTGACAATATTGATTAATAAAATATATTTTGATTTAATAATCAGATTTAATAAACATTTAATTTGTGATTTATTTTTTTAAATGCTAAAATAAATGTTTTAAATTATAATGTGTATATATATATATATGAATATATGTTATAGATAAACTTTGTTTTGGAATTTAATAAATAAATGAAGTTTTAAATTCTAATAAAATATCTAGCAATTAGGAAATTATGTTTAAATTAATATTAAGCTTTTAGAAATCTATTTAAAACTAGTAATTATATGGTTTGATAATATTTAAAATAAGTATTAAATCATTTAAAATTTGTCTTAGCCTAATTTTTGTTTTAAATTTAAATAAAAATTGATTTATTTCTTTTTAAATATTATTTGATTAAATATGAATTGAGAATATTTTATATAAGTCCAAATATAAAATAGCATATGATTTAAATTCATTTAAATGTAAAAGTGATTTATAATTTATTTATAAATCATATAAAATTTGTTAAATTGTTATTTTAAGCCATATTAATAAATGTACTATTTTACATAAATATAAAAGGAATTAAAATAAGGAAATAGCATTATCATTTTAAATTAAATAAATTGATTTTAATTTGGGATTCAAAGGATTTAAATTGAATTGAAATTGTTTTGAAACTCAAATTAATTGATTCTTTAAAATATTTGTATAAGTTTTAATTTATAAATTGTTTATTTACATTTTCTTAAAATAAGTAAATCGTATATATTCATTCAAACATAAAATAAATTAAGGAAAACTCATTTTAAACGTTTAAAAGTATAACTTAGTTAAATAAAGACAAGGGTTAACATATTAACAAATCAAACTACATGTGTTAAATAGTGAAACAAACAAAATGACAAGTGTCATTGTTTTATTTTTTTCTTTTTCTTTATTTTGATTAAGATAAATTTCAGCCTTATAAACCATGTTTTTCCCTTCACTCTCTTTTTCCTATCTTTTATTCTAAGCTAAGAAAAACATAAGAAAAATCTGAAATTGCACTCCTCAAATAAAAATTTGCAAAATCAAGAACATGTAACCAGATTTTCAATATACAACCTGCATTTGAAACTTGTAGTTCAGTTTCAAAATCAAATATTTGAAAATCCACTTCAAAAAGCAAATTTGAAAATCCCTCAAACAAAAAGATCTGCAGCACTCCTCAAACTAAAATGTGAATCTCAAAAACCTGCATTTCTTTTCATCCTAGAATCAATTCTTGAAAATCAATGTCTGCATTTCAACATACTGAAAATCAACTCTGCATTTCTTTTTGAAACCTGGGATCTTGCATGCATATAATTTTGGATAGGAAGCAAAAGCATTGCATTTTCAGGATCTGGAAAAATTATGCAATATTCTTTTGTAAACCAAGTGAGTAACACTTCTTTTAAGAATCTTATGGTAGATCTGGTTAAACATGTTTAAAATAAGATGTTTTGTATATATGTTGGAAATCTCCTATGCATCTGTGATGTGTGATTTTTGTTGAATATGAATTGCCTGTATAACATCCCTGAACCAAAAATTTCAACCCAGTTGCATGTTTAAATTCATTTTTGCTTTATCTATAAAAATTTTTAGACTTAGAATTTAAACAATATTTGTTTGTTTGATTCTAAATATTAAAAAAATTATTTTAACTTAAATAGAAACTGAAATTTTGCTCTGGAAATCAGGTTAAAAGGGGAAACTCAGGTCATTGTGAAAATTCAAACTTGTAAATTCAGTAATTCAGATATACAGATTAAAAACTTAGAACAATTCATGATTTTTAAGAGAAGAATCAAAAATTCTAAGTTTGGTTTGACTGGTGCATTACTGTTTGACCCAAATTTGGGGTTTTAGAGTGTTTCTGATGATTATGGAATTCTGAAGTTTTGATATTTCTTCTGTATATAGTAATATGATCAGGCTCATCATAAAAATTATCAAATCTATATATTGATATTTGAATTAGCAGAGGAATGGGAAATTTGTTCTGTAAAACCGAAGTATTTAACAAGCTAAGAAATTTGATCTTCCTGACTTATTAATTGCTCGAGTGTTGAGTTGTTTTGTGGAATGGTAGATGGGTCCCTAACAAAGTAGTGGTTGGAGTTTCAACTTCAATGATGGTCGGAGGGGGAAGAATTGGCCGTGATAGGTTGGGGGTTTTGGGATGCACTGTGTTTTCCAGGTCAGTGAAGAGAGGCTGGTTTTGGATTTTCCAGTGAATGGGTTTGTTGTGATGATTGTGTTGTTGAGTGGGGTTGTATTCTGATGTGATGACGCTGCCGGAGTTGATTGGAGCAGGTCAGAGCCACCGTGCATATGCATGGTGCTCTTATTTCTCTGGTGATCTGATTTGGGTGTTCTGTTGGTTTGGGAATTGGAGTTGGTACTCGAGTAAGTACTCGAGTTATATGAGGAATTACCCGAAGTCAAGTGTGAGATGTCTCGAAGCAAAAAGGGGTAGGGCTCGGGTAGTTTATTTAGTTGAAGTGTTTTGTTTTCTGCAACGTGACAGTTTCAGGTTTGTGTGAATTTAAGCTAAAAAAAAAGCAAAGCCTGATTTAAACAGGAATTGAAGCAAGTTTAAACTAAGGATTCAAAATGAATTTGAATTTTAGTTTTTGAAAATAAATAAAATTATAAAAGATGAAATGGTTAGCAACTTAAAACCTGCATAGTTTTTATAAAGTGATTTATAAATCTGAAAATAAGATTTTAAAACAAGATTTAAAATTTAGTTTAAAATCTGAATTTGAAATCCTGAATTCAAATTTGGAATTTGAATCTGAAAGTTTTCAAAGGGGAATAAGTTGATAAGTTCAAATGTTATAATTAAGTTTGAATATTTTAGCATGTATAACATGTATTTTATAAAATCTGAAATGAAATTTAAAACTGGGTTTAAATTTTAATCTTTGAATTTAAATCTGAAGCATGATTTGAATTTTGGTTGTAATATAATTAAGAATTGAATTTATATGTTTCAATATCATTTGAAATATTTAAGGTAATTTTATTTAAATTGAATATAGGTAAAGTTCAATTTTTCTTCTAATATTGCTTTAAGAATTAAGTGATTCTTTAAAAAAGAAAACTAAAGAGTTTTTAAATACTTATAACCTTGTTTAAGTTTAAATTTAATTTTAATTTAAAATGGAATTTAGAGAAATTTAAAAGTAAATTATTTTTAAATTACTTTAATAATGATAATTAAATCATTAATGAGATTAATGATTTTCATTAAATTATTTTGAACTTAATAATTTATTAACTGATTAAGGTAATTAAGTTTTGTAATTAATTAATTTAATTAATTGATAATTAGGTTAATTAATTAAATAATTAAATTTTTTATTTAATTAATTAAAAGGATTTAGTAAGTTAATTAAACTTGATTAAAGTATGATTTAGAAATTAATTAAATAAGATTTGATAAATTTAATTAATGATTTGAATTATATTAATCAAGTAATTAACAATTAATTAAGTTTTTAATTATCATTTGATTAATTAAATAATTAGCAATAAATTAATGAGTTTCTTTAAATAAATTAAGACTTAATATTAATTAATTCAGTTAATTACTTTGGAAAAGTAATTAAAGATTGGTTATTGGTTAATGAAGGTCATTAGCTTAGTATTATTTTATAATTAATTAATGTAATTAATTTTAATGATTAATTGTATTAATTAATTTAAAGATAATCATTTGAGAATTATTTAAGTATAATTACTTAATGAAAGTAATTAAGAAAATTAATTACTAATTGTAATTAATTTAGTTGTTGATTAATTAAGTTAATTAATTAAGTTTAATTAATTTAATTTAATCACTGGTTGATTTGAGAAGTAATTAAAAATGTAATTAAAAATGAATAATTACTTAGTAAAGTAATTAATGAGATAAATTACTTGATGTAATTTAATACAAGGATACTTGGATAATGGAGGAGTTTTGGAAACTAATTACTTTGTGTAATTAATATGTAATTTGTATAATTACTTAAGTAAGTAATTAATAATTAATTACTTAGCGTAATTAATTTAGGTTTTAATAATTGAGTTATTTGAAAATGATTAGGAGATGTAATTAATTTAATGTAATTAATTTCTTAATGTGATTAATCAGGAATGATTAATCAATAGAGATAATTGATAATTAATTTAATGGAGTTATTTTAAATAAAGTAATTTGGGATCATTAATTTAGATAATTAATGATATAATTAAGGGTTGATTAATAAGAACAATTAATCAATGATGGTATTAATTAATGTAATTAATTAAGGATTAACGTAATTAATTATAATTAATTAATTAATAAAGTAATTACCAGTTAATTACTGGTTTGGTTTGGAATAATTAATTTGGGAAATTAATTAGAGGTTAATTACTTGAATGTAATTAAAGGGTAATTAATCAAGATGATTAATTAGGGTAACTTGTTAAGAGTAATTAATTGATTTATTTATAATTAGTTGATATGTAAGCAAGATTTATATGGGTGAGTAATTAATTTAATTCATTTTAAATTAATTAAGGAAGATGTAATTAATTTAATTCATTTTAAATTAATTATAGAATGATGATTAATAAGTCTTTGCTTATGAACGATGATTGGTATTTATTACCCTGAATGGTTGAGATCTCAGTTATGAGATAAATGATGTTGTGTGATTTGGATGCTATGGTTGTATTGAGTACGAATTATGTGTTTGAGTTGATAATATAGACCAGCTGATGTGATGATAATATTGATTATCTATTATGATGTTGTGAATTATCTATCTATGTGTATATAGATAATGTTGAATTGTTTTAAACTTTAAAACAACTTAGACCTAAAAGACACGCTTTGGATTTCGATGAGACCAGGATCGGGTTTCCATATTTGGATATCCGAAAACCACATCGATCCAAATTAACGATAGGTCGTGAATCTTATGTAAAGAGTGAAGACTCGAGGTGTAAGGACTATACGTCAGTATAACTCTAGGGGTGATTCCGTGATGAGTTTGACAAAACTAGTTCTTATAGGTTCGAGATGAAGATTCAGAGTGCAAGGGTTATCGTCGTTAACTCTGAGGGTGATTCCAAAATGAGTGTAACGAGATAATGCGTTCAGTTTCGTTCGAACCCGGAACGAACTTGTACGGATTGAATGCTTTCAGAACATCGTCAAGTGGACGATGAGCATTCTAAGAGATGAGTTCTCTAAATCTAAACGTAATCGTAGCCTCAAGCCTCATCAACCGGGAATGGCTAAAACAGGGGAGGTGCAGCAAGGCTTCGTGGGTAGCTTCTACTGGAGAGCGAGATTGATCCCTGTCTAGAAGTCCCTTTATATTCGGCTGTGTGGGCAGTTGATTGCAACAACTGTCGGGGTTGTCTTGTTCGGAACTGTTCAGTAAGGAATGGTTCCGGCCTTGTGTTGTAGGGGAGTGGGCGTACTCCTCGGTACGGTGATCCAGGGCACGTACTGTGACGGGCGGTACCCCAGTAGCCCTGCCATTGTATGGAATCCAAAATACAATAAATGTCGTACGTATTAGTTGTGCCCAACTATGTTGGAATGTGAGATGTAAGCATTCCAGCCATTTCTGTGTTTTACTTGAAAACTCTAGACACTATTATAATATCATCGGATTTTCTATCAAATGTTTTGGTTAGCGTAAGGTAAAATTTTTTCCATGTTTATGTGTGGGAAGTCTTACGTGATACTTTTCTTTCCAAATGGTTTTTAAAGTTAAGCAACCTTAACCTGTTACTCACACCAGACCCATGTCTGACCCGGAGTTTATCTTTGTTTTCTTAAACTCTTGGGTACTCAAATTTTTACGAATAGCCAAGGGATTCAGGTTGGCTTTGACAAATAATGGAGGAGCAATGGAGCAGGAGGCTTCTGCGTTGTAGATATATAGTTCCGCTGTGTGTTCTCTGTGTTGTGATTGTATTGAGTTGTAAATACTAGACAGGTGTTTATAACTGTCTAGTATATGTGTGTATATAGTGTAACTCTGATTGGTATTGTATATTATGTAAATACTTATGTTATTAATATAATTTATTCGTTCCGCTGCTGAGATTCTAGCGTTGTTTCTTCTTTCTTTTCTTTCTTTTCTTCTTCTATCCCTTTCTTTCTTAATTGATGATGCGATTTTCTGGGAGTGGAAAGTCGGGTCGTCACAGGTGGTAACAGAGCATTAGGTTGAGTGAATACCTAGGTTCTTGAGTGGTGTCTATCTTGAGAGAGTGTATTTGTAATTTTTATATATTACTATATATATATATTTATTCTACCTATCTATTGGGTTACCTGTTCGGGTTTTCCAATATAAGTTATAAGGTAGATAAGGTAGTGGTGTGTATAACGCAACTACCGATTGGTTGGTGTAAAGACCCAGAATTTTTAGTAATTAAAATTTGAATATTTAATTAAATTTAAATATTAATAAGTGAATTTATAAGTCGAATAAATTTTATTTCGAATAATTGGATTTAATTGAATAATTAAATCGATAATTTAATATGTTAAATTATGGAAATAATTGAAAATTGGGTTAAATATGATTGAAAATGATTTGTAAAATTTTATTTTATCATGTTGAAGTTAGAATGATATTTTAGAACTTTTAAAATGGAATTAAAAGTTTATTTGTGAAAATTGAATATTTTAATATTTAAATCGACTAGTGAAAATAGTTAATTTTTGAACAGTCTCAGAATTAAACGAGACCAGTTTCATTGGATCCGTAATAGTTAGTTATTACCGGATTTCAATTTTCGTGTCAATCGGAGTTATCGTTTGATCGTGGCAGCTCGAAACGCATCGAATTATTTTTAATATTAATTTGGCGAGTTAAAATAGCCATTTTTCAAATAGTCTCGGATTTCGACGAAACCAGTTTCATCAGATCCGTAATGTGATATTATTGTAAGGTTTCAAATTTCGTGTCAATTGGATTTACCGTTTGTCCGGTACAAATTAAAACGCCTAGAAAATCGTTTAAATCGGTTTAATTCAAATTGAACGTTTATTGCCATAACTCGCACAGATGTCCGAATTAGCTTCCGAAACCTGTTCCATTGTGTCCGAAACGCGGGATAAACCCTAGGAACGTCAGTTTCGGCGCGTAAATCGGAGTTTGGAAAATCGAAATGAATAGTGTTCGATTTTTCCTATAAATAGACCAACACCCCCTCTCATAAATTAAAAAAAAACTAAACCTAACCCTAATCTATATGCAGCCGCCACCTACAACAGACCAATGGCCGAAATTTAAAGATCTTCTCCCCTCGAAAACTCCAAATCCGTTCATCGATTCAAAGAATTACCAACTACAAAAGTATAGAGCTAGCCGAGCTCTTCGAATCCATATGGGGATGATGAGTATTCGAGCAACGTGGTGGTCGTTGAGGAGCCATGAAGGCAGGCCGTTCGGCCTTGAACTGCGTGCAGATGGGGGTGCTGCACGTGACCAGTCATGGGCCGTGGGTGGAGCTAGGGGAGGCGCACGTGTTGATGCTCCCTGATCACCTTCAAACGCGACGAGATGGTTGCAAATTTAAATCCTAATAGTAAGCTATGGGTTTCATGATGTCGGCTATGATCTGTAGATAAACGCGTGAAGAAGAGAAGGAGTTGCACGGTCCAGATGGGGAAAGCATGAATCCTACGGCTATGATTTAGCATAGGTTAAAAATTTAGATTTTGTTGTAATTATAGTTATAAAAATTCGAGTAAACTTTGATAACTCATAAGTTTTTCATACGAGGTCGAAAACGCGCGAAACCAGTTGCGTTGGGATCGTATGGACGAGCACTACGCGATGAAGATGGATTGGAGTTAGTGAGAATTTTGGGTAAAATTAAACGTCCGTTTAATTTTATTCGAAATAAATCGCTAAAACGAAATTGAAATCAAGGTGAGAACTTCTCACTCAATCGAATCATTTTCGATTTTATTTTAAATAGTTAGATTTAAAATATTTGAATGCATATTTGAATGATGATTGTTATCTATTTATTGTTAAAATAGACATTATGCGCCGTTAGTAAGCGGATGTTATTTATTAAAAACATATACCGCGAATATTTCATAAACAGTGAAATTGGTATTATATATAATAGCAATATATATATTGGCATATGTATATATTGCAGTTGTTGATTCCCCGCACTGTTTAGCGGATGAGACCCTATTGCGCCGTTATTAAGTGGATAATATTTTAAATCCCATATACCGCGATAATTTCGTACTGGAGCGAAATTGGTATTGTGCTAATGTTTGTGGATGCAGGAAAACAGGTTGGAGGGATCCAACTGGATTCCTCAACAGTTTTTATTTGATTTCAGATATTTTGATATTTGATGGATTATCATATCGATATATGATATCGTTGTTGTCGTGATTGACTATTTGGTATGTAGCATCATTGGACCAAATTTTTGAATTTTAAAAGGATTTCAAAGTGATTTTTGAAAGTATACGTTTATAAAATATGTTTGGAAATTGATTCATTTTAAATAAATAAACGTTATAATTTTTAATGTTATAAAAATTATGATTTTTGAGAAATATAGTAAAAGTTGATTTTTGAAAATATGAGGCTGATGATTTTATAAAATAGTAAAATCGGGATTTTTGAAATTATTGTGAAAAGTTTAAATATAGGATTTATGAAATTTAATTATTTTATAAATCAGAATGATGAAATTATAAAAGAGGATTAAAGATATTTTAAAAGAATAATATGAATTGATTTACATAAGAGATTTATAAATGGATATTTATAAATCGAAATATTGAAATTATAAACCGAGTTTTTATAAGTGTTTGAATGAAGTGAAAATGAATTTCATAAATGAATGAAATTTATAGAATTATAAACGGCGAAGTTATAAATGGAATTTTATAAGCAGTAGGTTTATAAGATTTGTGAAGTTATTAAAATAATGGTTTTGGATAAATAAATGAATCTTATAAGTTATAAGATTTATAATTATGAAGTTCAAAGGAACGATTTTTGCAAGCAAATAAATTATAAGTATTTCACTTATAATATGAACTTTTAGTATATCATTGAGATATGAATTGAGATAGGTTAATAAAGGAGATTTATAAAGGAAGTAGTTATAAAATAAATAGAAATGGAGTTTATAAACGTTGTTTTATAAATTCGCAAACGACTTATTTTGATAAGTAAATTGTTGTAACTTATTAATGGAGTTATATTCACATTTTTAACTATGAATAATCCTTTGAAACAAAATGAATGGAAATGATGAAATGTGTTAACGTAGTATATTCACGTTTTTGAATAGTGAATAATATGTTAAAGAAATTGTTTTGAATGTGATGTTTTAAATAGAATTAAAACGATCTAACGATGTTTTAAATGTGTTGAGATTCAAAACCATAGATTTCAACATTCATTGTTGAAATAGATGTTTTCGAGAAATAAAAGGAAATGGTGGACTATAACACTGTTGTTATAGTAAATGATTTCCGAAAGGAAATGTTTTGTATAGTATTGGGATTTATATATCTATTTTAATTACGAATCCCTATACTAGTGATTTTGGGTTGTCGTAACGTCGAAAACGTGAATAAAATCCAATGAAATCGATACCGAATCCATCAAAATGGATATTCCAAGAATTCCCAAAGAAAATAAGTCATCAAAGTCGATAATAAATGACAACAACAAAAGGGAGACAACACGAATCGATTAAAGTTGGAAATTCAGACGAATTAGCGATATAGGCTAATCTGGCAAATAGTAGCAGGTCGGTCGACCGGACTCCCTGAGTCGGTCGATCGAACCAGAGGTTGGAAGTGCTCGGGGCACCAGGTCGGTCGACTGGCCCAGGGGGCTCGGTCGGCCGAAGCCTGTAACCAACACTTCCAAACAGAGGCAGGAAGTGCCTGTACTACAGGTCAGTCGACCGGCCCAGTGCCTCGGTCGGCCGAACCTGTATGCTTGCACTTCCTATCCTATTTCAAAAGAGGTGCAACTCTCGATCAAATTGCAATCGCACGAGCAACGACGCTAAGGGTTTATGCCAATCGACTACCCGGCCCTATATGCTCCTCGATGCATCACCAAAAACATGTTCAAACATCAAAGTTAGGATTTTTAACGAATTGAACTCAAAACACTAAAAATTGGAATATTCACAGAAGTAATCCAAATCAAAATCAAATGCACATGAATAAGTGTTAGGAATTCATACCTAACAATAGAAGAGAATTATAAGCATAGATGCGAGATTAAAAATCTCACCTTTGAACCCAAACAATAGAAGAAGAAGCTTGAAAGCAAGCTAAGATCAATTCCTCTTCAATAACAACTCAAGAAGCTTCAATCTAAGCTTAAAAGATAAACATTTCCTAAATTAGGTTTAGGAAATTTCTGAAATCAAAGAGAGAATGAGTTGGAGAAGAAGAAGGGGATGCTTACCAATGGGTTCACTTGAGTTTGGAGCAAGAAGATGGATTTGCAAAGCAAGCTAGGGCTTAGGAATTTCTATTTCCCATTCTCTTCCACCATTGTTGCTAAAGCTTGAGTGAATAAGGAAATTATGAAGGAATGAAGGGGATAAGGGGTTGGGACTGAATTAGTAAGTGGCTAATGGGTTCAGCCCAAACCAAAGCCCTAAGTGAAAAAGGTCAAAATTCTACTATCTCCAAACGTATCGAAGTTTATACTCAAAAAGGTCGCAAACGTCATTTTGAACTCAATGGGGGTGGTCTCGAGTCCCAATTCGACTGTTTGCAAAAAGTAGCTTTTCGGACCAAAATCCGACGAACGATAAAATATTTAAATAAAATATTTAAATATAAAATCGATAAATATGCGGGTTGTTACAGACTCCCCTCCTTAAAGAAATTGCGTCCTCGCAATACTTAAGAGGAAAATAAGAAGTAACAACCATGGAAGCATATCAACACAAAAGAAAATTTGAAATAGGAAGTTCACCATAAAGTGCACGAAAGGGTTAGCAAGAAATCTGGTGAAACTTCAATTTCCACAATATTACCGAGCTCAAGAATGAAAACCGGAACTCCTAAGGCATTTCCGTAGATAAAAGACGTGGGGAATGTCAAGAATAACAGAAAATTGAGCCGGTGTAACGGCGTAGTACAAAAACGGTACGCCCGAGGAACTAGAAACTCAAATAATTTGGGACATCAGCGTAGTGCAAAAAGGTACGCCCAATGAACCAAAGGCAAAGACATTGATGTAGTACATACGGTACATCCAATGAACCAAAGGCAAAGACATTGATGTAGTACATACGGTACATCCAATGAATCAAATAGCAAAACATTGATGTAGTACAAACGGTACATCCAATGAATCAAAAGGAAAGACATTGATGTAGTACAAACGGTACATCCAATGAATCAAAAGCAAAGTCATCGATGTAGTACAAACGGTACATCCAATGAATCAAAAGCAAAGTCATCGATGTAGTACAAACGGTACATCCAATGAATCAAAAGCAAAGACATTGATGTAGTACAAACGGTACATCCAATGAATCAAAAGGAAAGACATTGATGTAGTACAAACGGTACATCCAATGAATCAAATAGCAAAGACATTGATGTAGTACAACGGTACGTCCAATGAATCGAAAAGCAAAGACATTGATGTAGTACAAACGGTACATCCAATGAATCAAAAGCAAAGTCATTGATGTAGTACAAACGGTACATCCAATGAATCAAAAGCAAAGACATTGATGTAGTACAAACGGTACATGCAATGAATCAAAAGGAAAGTCATTGATGTAGTACAAACGGTACATCCAATGAATCAAAAGCAAAGTCATTGATGTAGTACAAACGGTACATCCAATGAATCAAAAGCAAAATCATTGATGTAGTACAAACGGTACATCCAATGAATCAAATAAGACGGGACATCGATGTAGTATAATAACACTACATCCGATGAACCGAACACCATAAAAGAACATCGGACGCTAGTCCAGAAAAGGAATGAGATAAAGCTCAATAGAACGAAGTATATCAAAACGTCCGATGAACTTGATAAAAAGATAATTCCATTCAGACATCATCAAAGAATCAACCACTAGTTGCTTACGACAAAGCGCATTGGCGACACGATTTCCCTTCCAGGAATAAAAAGAATATCAAGATCATAAGATGCCAGGAACTCGAGTCAACATGAAGTTCCTTACGAGAAAATAAATATTCCAAGGATTTATGATCGAGGTAGAGAACAAATTTCTCATCCAAATATGATGATGTCAAATTCCAAAAGTAAAAACAATAGCCGCGAGCACTAGATCATGAGTGGCATATCTAGCCTCGATAAGCTATAATGATTTAGAAGCACAAGTGATAGCACGTTCTCCTTTGCAAGAGAATGGCATCCAAACCAATACGACTAGTATCGGTACAAATAGCAAAGTCTTGGTTCCCCTTCAGGAATCACAAGAATAAGAGTATCGAAAGGAAGAGTTCTTTTAAATAATCCTCTTTCCCCGAAAAGTTAAAACTTTCAAAATTACATTTTTATTTCTTTTTTTTATGTAATAATCTTTCTACAAAAATTTACATTTTCACAAGTCAATATATCGTGTCTGACTGTCTCATCAAAGCGTTTAGGAGATTCTTATCGATAACGTTGATTAAGCGCATCGACCAGAATTCTTAACACACTAAATGGGAAATACAATCACAAAATCGTATTCTATAGGATAAGTAAGTTTCTCAAAAACTTCTAAGAATATTCTTTGTTCGTTTTAAGAACAAAAATCCGGATATACTTCTAACTAAATCTTATGAAAAAGATTTTGCAAAATTTTAAATTGCTATTTTCATCCAAAATCAATAAGTACAAGAATGGAGTCATCGAGATATTCATAGAATATTCAATCTATAAAATGGATGAAATAAGCTGGACAAACTGAATGACAAAATAATTCATTCATAGAATCATAACGAGTGCGGAATGCGGTAAGTGGAATGCTAACTTCCGCAACTCGTAGCAATGAAAACCGGTGGTAAGGTCAAACTGAAAAGACCTTAGCACCACACAAAGATTACTTAGGTGATAAATCCTAAGACAAGCTCAAAAATACCGAAAAATTTCTCAAACTATTTAGATAAGAGAAACAACACTTTCCTTATAAGTGGGCTTAAGGAATAAAATGATGCCATCAAGGATTGAGTAAAAAAAATACCTTGACCAAGAGAAGAGTTGCTAGGGGCTTGCACAATATTTAGCTTTCTCATGTCCTTATTCAAAAGTTTGGGACATGCAGATAAAAGATGACCCGGTTTCTTACAATAGCGACAAGAATGGGGTTTTGGACACATATTCGCATAGTGTTCCTTAGAATTACAATTGTAGCATCCTCCATGATTAGGGATTGGAGTCTTTGCTACAAAAGTATTTTGCTTCCCTCTCTTATTGGGATTAAGGCTCTTGAACTTAATATGCCTCTTCTTGGAAGTCCCAATATCACAAACACTTCCTTTACCAACCTCTCCATGAAGAAGAGTAACATCCATAAGCCGATTGAAATAAACTTCAAGTTTCAAAGGTAGAACCATTTCGGGGTTCTTACTCAAAGCATAGATAAACTCTTGATTCTTTACAAGATCATGAAGCTGCTGGGCAGACATAAATTCTCCATCTTGGGGAATAGCACTAGATTTACCGGCGCTGGGACGGCCTGGTCTAACCATTTCTCTTTTTTAAGAAAGAAAGAAAGAAAGAAGAGGAAAAGGTTATTCTCAAAATGAATATCAAGCAATCTTGATAGATAAAACAAGGAATCATAAAGAAAATAGGATGAATCGGTACGAAGACTCGAATAAAATCCTAAAGCACGACTCCTAAGAAAGACTTAGGACGATGATCCTTGTTATAATTTTCCATATTGTTCCGAAGTTTGGCTCTGATACCAAGCTGTGACGCCCCACCTCTATACCCACGCTAGCCAAGAACATTACGGAGAATGCTGTCAACTAGCACGAAGAATAAGGCTGTTGAGGAGCGACCATCCGTGTAGCTTTGCGCGAGCATCGATATGTCAGATAGTATAACATGCATTTCTTTATCAAGAGGGAAATCCGACATACCGACACAAACTCAAAGCTACTACACAGTGGCTATAATATCTTTGGAAACAAATATAGAAATAAACATAACATAAATCAGTCACAGACAATTCATATCACAAAGGCGGAAATAGATATGAATATTACACTAGGAAGTGTACATCAGAGTAGTGGTCTAAAAAGATCCACAATATCACAAAAGAATAGTTACATGAACTACACAAAAGGATAATTATACATTATGGAGTCTATATATCAAATGTATACAACAAAAACTACTAAACTAAAGTAGTTAACCAAAAGTCAGAGAAGCAAATCCCAGAAGGAAGTCAAGCGGAAGCACCTGTAACATCTCGGTCTGACCCGAGTATTATTTCATAAGAAAATAATAAACGGATCGGTCTAGCTATAAATATCAGATGAAGTGATATATAATAAGAGATATGACATAAACATATAATAATCACAATGCCAAGCTGTGATAAATAAGTAATTGAAAATCAACAAGAGATTAATCAATATCACAATAATCTACTCAAGATAAAAAGGAATGTCATACTCCTAATTTCATTCACCAAACCACAATAAATGACATATATATCAATGCCCATCGTAAAAGTTGGTGAAACATAAATTCCAGAAATCAACACACGAAATCCAGAAATCACAATAAAAAGGATGGCCAATCGCACAAACTGGACATCAACGCACCTAGAAAGACACGCCCCATGTACAGTCGAACATCGACACACCTAGAAAGATATGCCCCATGCTCTAGCATCGACGCACCTAGAAAGATACGCCCCATGCATAAATAAACATCGATGCACCTAGAAAGATACATCCCATGCATAAATAAACATCGATGCACCTAGAAAGATACACCCCATGTACAGTCTAACACCGATGCACCTAGAAAGATACACCCCATGCTAAGTCGAACATCGAGGAACCTAGAAAGATACGCCCCATGCATAGACGAACATCGACGCACCTAGAAAGATACACCCCATGCCCCGACTTATTGAGCCGATTGCTCCACGAAGTAAACAAACATCGATGCACTTAGAAAGGTACACCCCATGCATAAATAAACATTGACGCACCTAGAAAGGTACGACCCATGTATAAACAAACATCGATGCACCTAGAAAGGTACACCCCATGCATAATAAAATATTGACGCACCTAGAAAGGTACGACCCATGTGAGAAATGAGACGAAGCTCAATAAAATGAGGAACGGTCCTCCACATAAACAAAGAGACATCGCACATTGCTAGTCTAAACCACAAAGACGATCGTCATGATCAACGAGAAGTGTCAATTACAATAAGCTAGTAAATATATGAGCTTAGCTTCATGTCCCATAACCACTAGCTTAACTTAAATATTTACGAACAAATTGTAGATCTCCACTAGAAAGCTGTCACAAGAGATTCAATCGAACAAGTCCAAGAATTAACCGACGAAGTAAACGTAAGCGTTTCATACCACTTGTTTTACTAAGTCGTTTAATTACATTTCTCATACGAGTGAGGTAAAGGCTTGTATATACTAATAGATTGGAAAACGGTTTAAGAAAACGAGCTTTGTAATAAAATAGTGTGGAAATCATTTGAAGAAAGAGTTTTGATATTTACTACTAGTATAGAAAACCTTTATATTTTTAAAGTGACAAATCACAAAGAAGATTGTAGGAACAATCAATCACTAAGATTCACATTCGAAAACGTGAATAAAATCCAATGAAATCGATACCGAATCCATCGAAATGGATATTCCAAGAATTCCCAAAGAAAATAAGTCATCAAAGTCGATAATAAATGACAACAACAAAAGGGAGACAACACGAATCGATTAAAGTTGGAAATTCAGACGAATTAGCGATATAGGCTAATCTGGCAAATAGTAGTAGGTCGGTCGACCGGACTCCCTGAGTCGGTCGACCGAACCAGAGGTTGGAAGTGCTCGGGGCACCAGGTCGGTCGACCGGCCCAGGGGGCTCGGTCGACCGAAGCCTGTAACCAGCACTTCCAAACAGAGGCAGGAAGTGCCTGTACTACAGGTCGGTCGACCGGCCCAGTGCCTCGGTCGGCCGAACCTGTATGCTTGCACTTCCTATCCTATTTCAAAAGAGGTGCAACTCTCGATCAAATTGGAATCGCACGAGCAACGACGCTAAGGGTTTATGCCAATCGACTACCCGGCCCTATATGCTCCTCGATGCATCACCAAAAACATGTTCAAACATCAAAGTTAGGATTTTTAACGAATTGAACTCAAAACACTAAAAATTGGAATATTCACAGAAGTAATCCAAATCAAAATCAAATGCACATGAATAAGTGTTAGGAATTCATACCTAACAATAGAAGAGAATTATAAGCATAGATGTGAGATTAAAAATCTCACCTTTGAACCCAAACAATAGAAGAAGAAGCTTGAAAGCAAGCTAAGATCAATTCCTCTTCAATAACAACTCAAGAAGCTTCAATCTAAGCTTAAAAGATAAACATTTCCTAAATTAGGTTTAGGAAATTTCTGAAATCAAAGAGAGAATGAGTTGGAGAAGAAGAAGGGGATGCTTACCAATGGGTTCACTTGAGTTTGGAGCAAGAATATGGATTTGCAAAGCAAGCTAGGGCTTAGGAATTTCTATTTCCCATTCTCTTCCACCATTGTTGCTAAAGCTTGAGTGAATAAGGAAATTACGAAGGAATGAAGGGGATAAGGGGTTGGGACTGAATTAGTAAGTGGCTAATGGGTTCAGCCCAAACCAAAGCCCTAAGTGAAAAAGGTCAAAATTCTACTATCTCCAAACATATCGAAGTTTATACTCAAAAAGGTCGCAAACGTCATTTTGAACTTAATGAGGGTGGTCTCGAGTCCCAATTCGACTGTTTGCAAAAAGTAGCTTTTCGGTCCAAAATCCGACGAACGATAAAATATTTAAATAAAATATTTAAATATAAAATCGATAAATATGCGGGTTGTTACAACATGTAAGCAGATTTTCAATATACAACCTGCATTTGAAACTTGTAGTTCAGTTTCAAAATCAAATATTTGAAAATCCACTTCAAAAAGCAAATTTGAAAATCCCTCAAACAAAAAGATCTACAACACTCCTCAAACTAAAATGTGAATCTTAAAAACCTGCATTTCTTTTCATCCTGGAATCCATTCTTGAAAATCAATGTTTGCATTTCAACATACTGAAAATCAACTCTGCATTTCTTTTTGAAACCTGGGATCTTGCATGCATATAATTTTGGATGGGAAGCAAAAGCATTGCAGTTTCAGGATCTGGAAAATTATGCTCTGTTCTTCTATAAACCAAGTGAGTAACGCTTCTTTTAAAAATCTTAAGGTAGATCTGGTTAAACATGTTTAAAATAAGATGTTTTGTATATATGTTGGAAGTCTCCTATGCATCTGTGATGTGTGATTTTTGTTGAATATGAATTGCCTGTATAACATCCCTGAACCAAATTTTCAACCCAGTTGCATGTTTAAATTCATTTTTGCTTTATCTATAAAAAAATTTAGACTTAGAATTTAAACAATATTTGTTTGTTTGATTTTAAACTAAATATTATAAAAATTATTTTAACTTAAATAGAAACTTAAATTTTGCTCTGGAAATCAGGTTAAAAGGGGAAACTCAGGTCATTATGAAAATTCAAACTTGTAAATTCAGTAATTCCGATATACAAATTAAATACTTAGACCAATTCATGATTTTTAAGAGAAGAATCAAAAATTCTAAGTTTGGTTTGACTGGTGCATCACTGTTTGACCCAAATTTGGGGTTTTAGAGTGTTTCTGATGATTATGGAATTCTGAAGCCTTGATATTTCTTCTATATATAGTAATATGATCAGGCTCATCATAAAAATTATCAAATCTGTATATTGATATTTGAATTAGCAGAGGAATGGGAAATTTGTTCTGTAAAACCTAAGTTTTTAACAAGCTAAGAAATTTGATCTTCCTGACTTATTAGTTGTTTTGTGGAATGGTAGATGCTTCCCTGACAAAGTAGTGGTTGGAGTTTCAACTTCAATGATGTCGGAGGGGGAAGAATTGGTCGTGACAGGTTGGGGGTTTTGGGATGCACTGTGTTTTCCAGGTCTGTGAAGAGAGGCTGGTTTTGGATTTTCTGGCGAATGGGTTTGTTGTGATGATTGTGTTGTTAAGTGGGGTCGTATTCTGATGTGATGACGCTGTCGGAGTTGATTGGAGCAGGCCAGAGCCACCGTGCATATGCACGGTGCTCTTATTTCTCTGGTGATCTGATTTGGGTGTTCTGTTGGTTTGCGAATTGGAGTTGGTACTCGAGTAAGTACTCGAGTTATATGAGGAATTACCCGAAGTCAAGTGTGAGATGTCGCGAGGCAAAAAGGGGTAGGGCTAGGGTAGTTTATTTAGTTGAAGTGTTTTGTTTTCTGCAACCTGACAGTTTTAGGTTTGTGTGAATTTAAACTATAAAAAAAAGAGGCAAAGCCTGATTTAAATAGGAATTGAAGCAAGTTTAAACTAAGGATTCAAAATGAATTTGAATTTTAGTTTTTGAAAATAAATTAAATTATAAAAGATGAAATGGTTAGCAACTTAAAACCTGCACAGTTTTTATAAAGTGATTTATAAATCTGAAAATAAGATTTTAAAACTAGATTTAAAATTTAGTTTAAAATCTGAGTTTGAAATCCTGAATTCAAATTCGGAATTTGAATCTGAAAGTTTTCAAAGAGGAATAAGTTGATAAGTTCAAATGTTATAATTAAGTTTGAATATTTTAGTATGTATAACATGTGTTTTATAAAATCTGAAATGAAATTTAAAACAGGGTTTAAATTTTAATCTTTGAATTTAAATCTGAAGCATGATTTGAATTTTGGTTGTAATATAATTAAGAATTGAATTTATATGTTTCAATATCATTTGAAATATTTAAGGTAATTTTATTTAAATTGAATATAGGCAAAGTTCAATTTTTCTTCTAAAATTGCTTTAAGAATTAAGTGATTCTTTAAAAAAGAAAACTAAAGAGTTTTTAAATACTTAAAACCTTGTTTAAGTTTAAATTTAATTTTAATTTAAAATGGAATTTAGAGAAATTTAAAAATAAATTATTTTTAAATTACTTTAATAATGATAATTAAATCATTAATGAGATTAATGATTTTCATTAAATTGTTTTGAACTTAATAATTTATTAACTGATTAAGGTAATTAAGTTTTGTAATTAATTAATTTAATTAATTTATAATTAGGTTAATTAATTAAATAATTAAAGTTTTTATTTAATTAATTAAAAGGATTAAGTAAGTTAATTAAACTTGATTAAAGTTTGATTTTGAAATTAATTAAATAAGATTTGATAAATTTAATTAATGATTTGAAATATATTAATCAAGTAATTAATAATTAATTAAGTTTTTAATTATCACTTGATTAATTAAATAATTAGCAATAAATTAATGAGTTTCTTTAAATAAATTAAGAATTAATATTGATTAATTCAGTTAATTACTTTGGAAAAGTAATTAAAGATTGGTTATTGGTTAATGAAGGTCATTAGCTTAGTATTATTTTATAATTAATTAATGTAATCAATTTTAATGATTAATTGTATTAATTAATTTAAAGATAATCATTTGAGAATTATTTAAGCATAATTACTTAACGAAAGTAATTAAGAAAATTAATTACTAATTGTAACTAATTAAGTTATTGATTAAGTTAATTAATTAAGTTTAATTAATTTAATTTAATCACTGGTTGATTTGAGAAGTAATTACAAATGTAATTAAAAATGAATAATTACTTAGTAAAGTAATTAAGGAGATAAATTACTTGATGTAATTTAATATAAGGATACTTGGATAATGGAGGAGTTTTGGAAATTAATTACTTTGTGTAATTAATATGTAATTTGTATAATTACTTAAGTAAGTAATTAATAATTAATTACTTAGTGTAATTAATTTAGGTTTTGATAATTTAGTTATTTGAAAATGATTAAGAGATGTAATTAATTTATGTAATTAATTTCTTAATGTGATTAATCAAGAATGATTAATCAATAGAGATAATTGATAATTAATTTAATGGAGTTATTTTAAATAAAGTAATTTGGGATCATTAATTTAGATAATTAATGATATAATTAAGGGTTGATTAATAAGAACAATTAATCAATGAAGGTATTAATTAATGTAATTAATTAAGGATTAACATAATTAATTATAATTAATTAATTATGTTAGTAATTATAAGTTAATTACTGGTTTGGTTTGGAATAATTAATTTGGGAAATTAATTAGAGTTTAATTACTTGAATGTAATTAAAGGGTAATTAATCAAGATGATTAAATGGGGTAACTTGTTAAGAGTAATTAATTGATTTATTTATAATTAATTGATATGTAAGCAAGATTTATATGGGTGAGTAATTAATTTAATTCATTTTAAATTAATTAAGGAAGATGTAATTAATTTAATTCATTTTAAATTAATTATAGAGTGATGATTAATAAGTCTTTGCTTATGAGCGATGATTGATATTTATTACCCTGAATGCTTGAGAACTCAATTATGAGATAAATGGTGTTGTGTAATTTGGATGCTACGGTTGTATTGAGTTGATAATATGAATTATGTGTTTGAGTTGATGATATAGACTATCTGATGTGATGATAATATTGATTATCTATTATAATATTGTGAATTATCTATCTGTGTGTATATAGATAATGTTGAATTGTTTTAAACTTTAAAACAACTTGGACCTAAAAGACACGCTTTGGATTTCGATGATACCGGGGTCGGGTTTCCATATTTGGATATCCGAAAACCACATCGATCCAAATTAACGATAGGTCGTGAATCTTATGTGAAGAGTGAAGACTCGAGGTGTAAGGACTATACGTAGTATAACTCTAGGGGTGATTCCGTGATGAGTTTGACAAAACTAGTTCTTATAGGTTCGAGATGAAGATTCAGAGTGCAAGGGTTATCGTCGTTAACTCTGAGGGTGATTCCAAAATGAGTGTAACCAGATAATGCCTTCGGTTTCGTTCGAACCCGGAACGAACTTGTATGGATTGAATGCTTTCAGAACATCGTCAGGTGGACGGTGAGCATTCTAAGAGATGAGTTCTCTAAATCTAAAGGTAATCGTAGCCTCAAGCCTCATCAACCGGGAATGGCTAAAACAGGGGTGGTGCAGTAAGGCTTCTTGGGTAGCTTCCACTGGAGAGCGAGATTGATCCCTGTCTATAAGTCCTCTTATATTCGGCTGTGTGGGCAGTTGATTGCAACAATTGTCGGGGTTGTCTTGTTCGGAACTATTCAGTAAGGAATGATTCCGGCCTTGTGTTGCAGGGGAGCGGGCGTACTCCTCGGTACGGTGATCTAGGCCACGTACTATGACGGGCGGTACCCCAGTAGCCCTGCCATTGTATGGAATCCAAAATCCAATAAGTGTCGTACGTATTAGTTGTGCCCAACTATGTTGGAACGTGAGATGTAAGCATTCCAGCTATTTCTGTATTTTACTTGAAAACTCTGGACACTATTATAATATCACCAGATTTCCTATCAAATGTTTTGGTTAGCGTAAGGTAAAAACTTTTCCATATTTATGTGTGGGAAGTCTTACGTAATACTTTTCTTTCCAAATGGTTTTTAAAGTTAAGCAACCTTAACCTGTTACTCACACCAGACCCATGTCTGACCCAGAGTTTATCTTTGTTTTCTTAAACTCTTGGGTACTCAAATTTTAACGAGTAGCCAAGGGATTCAGGTTGGCTTTGAAAAATAATGGAGGAGCAATGGAGCAGGAGGCTTCTGCGTTGTAGATATATAGTTCCGCTGTGTGTTCTCTGTGTTGTGATTGTATTGAGTTGTAAATACTAGACAGGGGTTTATAACTGTCTAGTATATGTGTGTATATGGTGTAACTCTGATTGGTATTGTATATTATGTAAATACTTATGTGATTAATATAATTTATTCGTTCCGCTGTTGAGATTCTAGCGTTGTTTCTTCTTTCTCTTCTTTCTTTTCTTATCCTATCCCTTTCTTTCTTAATTGATGATGCGATTTGCTGGGAGTGGAAAGTCGGGTCGTCACAAATAATTTGGAATAACAACTTCAATATATTTGGAAATAATAATTTATACAAAGGGAAGCGGGAAATTTGAATATATATGGAATGAAATGTGAGACAAGTGTTAACTGCGTTACAAAGTAATGATAGGCTCAATTAAAGGGTTAGAATTGAATCTAATCAGTTTAATTGGAAATTTATTAAAATAAATTTGGATTGGGTGATTTATTTCCAATTAAATCAGTTCACGTTTCAAAATTTAATGCTAGTTTATTGCATATATGTTTATACCAAAATTTAAACTTATGTTTAGATCCAATCAGATCATTAAAAAGAAAGGATTATTTATAATATGAAGATAGTCTAATTTAAGGTTAGTAATTAAGGGTGGAATGAAATGGGTTTAATGTAAATGTTACATTAGGCTGTAAATCAATTTGTAATAAAATTTTATTCAATTGGAAGGTAATCGATAATTTATGAATTTGATGGTAAGTAATTAGGATCAAATTCTATACTAATTGAAACTGGATGTAATTTAATAAGGTTAGTGCAATACCATTTAATTTAAATTGTAAGGTTGAAATTGATTGGGATTCAATTTATAATGAATATAATTTTTGTAGCAATTGAAATTTTATGTTTTGGAATTAGACGTAATTAAAAAACTACGTTAATACGAATTTAGTTGATAACTGTAAAGAAATTGGGGTAATTGGATATATACTAATGTTAAACATATACATAGGATGATGATTGCTGATTTAATAAAGAGAATTGAATACGAATGGTATAAAATTTCATTGAAATAAGATTTTATAATTTATTGAATTTACCTTAATTAAAGGTACACTAAATTTTTTGCAATAAATCCTTATTTGATATGGAGGTTTGGTTAGTAAATTTGAAGCTAATTGCAATCAGAAATGATAGAAATGCTATGTTGACCATTTATTCATAATAAGATCTAAAAATCAAATAAATGGATTTTTGGAATTTAAATCGACCAATTGTGAATTCATTTAAATTCGGATCCATCTGTCTATTCCAACTTCATCTATAAATACCCCGCTAAACCCTAGCCTTCGCCTACTCTCATTTGTTTCCGTGTAAAATTTCTTCAGCTCCTTCTCCTCCTCAATGGTAGACAAAATTTCAGATCTAGATCCATTTCATAATCAGTGTCAAAAAGTCAAATTCGCTAGAATAATCTCAAAATAATATATGTTGAAGCTCTCGACGAGCGTAATTCAATGGTGTAATACATTTTTCAATTCGATGCATCATTTGACCAGAAATCATGGTCAAAATTGATTTGGGCGTTTTCGACTGGTGCGTCTGATCGGAAAATCCCTTCTGGGTTATGTAGAGGGGCTAGCACGTTGTTCATCGGCGAAGTTTTGCGGCGAATTGACGGTCGAATTGGTGGCTAGGTGCGGTCAAAGATCGGTCAAACGGAAGTGTGTTGGGTTCCACTTGCTGTGCGCGCGTTTATGAAAGAGGGGAGTGAGGTTGACGTGGCATGTTGCAAGGTGAATTGTGTTCTTTTTTTGTTATTTTATTTTTGAAATTCAAGCGCAATTTTCGCCATATTTTCACATACGAACTCCGTTTCATGCGCGGTTTTTTTGTTAGGATCGCAATAAAATTCCGGACGCTTTGGCGCTGGTTTGGACAGATTTGGAGACCATCGAATTTTTGGGTTTAAATTCGATTTAAATTCAAAAGGTGAGTGTTTTAACCCACTCACAACTTCTAAGTTTTCTTATGTTTGTTAAATTGACTTAAGATATGAGTAGAAATTTATTTATGACTATTTGGCACGTTTTATTCATCATCTCTGTTAAATCGCATCTATTTAATTTAACTGTTAATTAATTCTATTTTTGCATATAAATTGGCAGTTAAAAATTTATTTATTTGCATATAAACTGATAGTTAAACAGTTAATAAATTTATTATTGAATATAAACTGTTAGTTAATAACTATTATTTATTACCTGTTATATTTTATATGCTATATATTGATGTTTGTTTAAATTGGATGATAATTGTAATAAATGGTTGATGATTGATATTTGGATGAATGGATGCTATATTTTATATTGTATAAACTGAAAGTTATTATGCATTTTCATTTCATTCGGGATTGCGGTTTGAAATGATATACAACCGCATTTTTATTTTTAAATTGCGGACTAAAATGATAAATATCCGTATCACTTGACCATAGGGTAGAAAATGATATATAGGCACCGCGGTATGTATATATATATATAAATATTTTTGAAATGATTTTCTATGGTTGGGATTAGATACAGTTTAATAAATATTTAATTTTAATATTTTGAAAATCTTATTTTATATATACATATATAGTTAAATTATTAAATTTAAGATATGTATAATTTGTTAAATAAACTAAATAAGTTGAATAATGGAGTTTAATGATTTAAATCAATCTAGATTGGAAGGTAAATTAAAAAATTAAATTGGAATTGAGCGTATTTAAGAATTAAGCTCTATAAGTGATGTAACTTATTTAAACTTGGAAATTTTAAAGGTATGACATTTATAACTGGATTTTTATTCAAGACAAATTAAATGAATATTTCTAGTATAAATAAAATGGAAGAAAAGTTTTAGTGTTAATAAATTTAGTTATTTTAAATGGTTATGGATTTACCATGTAAACCTTTCAAACTAAATAATAGGAAAATGAATTGTTGATTTGAAATTCCCAACCTTAGTTTTGAAATTCATTAAATAC
Organism: Allium cepa; assembly: GCA_030765085.1. Taxonomy (NCBI): domain Eukaryota; kingdom Viridiplantae; phylum Streptophyta; class Magnoliopsida; order Asparagales; family Amaryllidaceae; genus Allium; species Allium cepa. The sequence goes on along the minus strand of CM060929.1, from coordinate 83,379,777 downwards.
TCAAAGTTTGAAAATATTGAAATCGAAGTGTTTTATTCAAGCTGAAAGTGAATCTAAAAGTTATAGGTTTAGACTTAATTTAAAGTGAATAAATTTTTTGAAGGTGTGGAAATTATTTACTTTTAAAGAAATTTTAAATTCAACTGTTTTATTTATATACTGTTGAATATCCAAACCATTTGAGTTTTGGAAGTTATAGTTTTAAAACTATGGATTTCGAAGTATTATGTTGAAAGTTAAAATTCAAATATTTGGTTTCGAGGTATTATAAATTTTAAAAGCGGCATGATTTTGGAAAAGAAATATATTTGAAATAAAATGATATCATATTTATTTGGATTTTTAAAAGGAAATGATATCGTATTTATGGGTTTTGAAATGGATAATTATATTCTGGTTTTGAAAGTATAATTATTTTTAAATGACCGCGGTGTTATAATAACGTTTGGTTGTTGAAGAGACCGGGATCGGAAGTTGTCATACTCTCTGCCAACTCCAAAAACCACTTTAACAACCGTGTACGCGGTGGAGATTCCAGAATGAAGTAGGTTGGCGGCGGCGTTTCCTGTAAGGTAAATACGTGGACCCAACTCCCGTGAGTTGGCATAAGGTGGCTAAAATAGGAGCAATTGACAGGTTAATAAGGTAGCACCTTTGATCGGACACATCCCTTCGATTATACTTTGATTCTTGGATTGATTTGGTGGCCACTTTTGATTTTTTTTAGGGGTGTGGCTCGAGGTTGGCGGTAGCTGCGGCTACGCGTTACCACCGACCCGGAAGCGTAATTTGTATATCTACCCTGGCATTGCCTAGTTGTGCCGTGTCACCTACCCTAGCGTGCCTTATACGACTTTGGTTTTGTACCATACCTATGGAGTGCCCTCTGACGACGCCCTGTACGGGGGAGATTACGGTACTGTATAGACTATGGGAATATATAAATGTGTTAAGGTGGAAAATGTAAAGCCTTAACGCTATTTAAAAGTAAGTTTATTTTACAATTAGACACTATTATAATAGCGCAATATACTACATAGTAAATAGTTTAACGGATCCTTAGGAGATGTAAATCCCGAGCATCTCTTGAGTTACTGCACTCATATTTACTTCTGTTAATTTAACTTACATAAGATCTTTTAGTTCTGACTTGAGTGTTTTGTCTTTTCAATTCGCTCGGGTCAGTCCGAGCGTTTCAGGATCGAAGACTTTAGATCTGGAGGACGAAGACGAAGATTTCTACTATTATTATTAATTATATTCCACTACACTATTTAATTCCGCTGCATTGATTATGATTGGTATGTGAACTCTGATATTTATTGTATAAAGAAGAATCAAATGTTTGTAAACAGTTTATGAACTGTACATTTATTATTATATTTTATCCTTCCGCTGTGAGATTCTAATTTGTTTTTCTTTCCCTGTTTTCCCTTATTTACCCCATAACAATCTGCCCTTCCGTACGGTTTGAATTGGCACGTGTGTCGATTTAAAGCGTGCGAAAAGGCGGGACGTTACAGGGGAAGTGAGCTAGTCTTTTTTTCCATAATTTCTGTAATGTATGCACATGAAATAATTGGTTCTCATGAAAATGTGGAAAACCTTCTGAAATAAATAGCTGCGCAAGTTACAAACCTGTATACCTTTTGCTATATCTAAATAAAAGCAGTTACTATAAGTTTGTATGCCATATATATATTGCAGTATCTACCAATCAATTTTTTCAAAAAATAAACGGAATTTTTTTAATTCTAGTCTAGTATTTATTTTATTTTTATCGATCCTTTGGAAATCAACCGAATCTGAAAGGTGAAATGAACTAAACTCTAAAGTTGAAATGAACTGAATCTGAAAGGATGGGAATAATTATTTCAGAATGCTTAGTGTGCACTGTGTACCCCAATTCAAGTATACTCAGCAATTCACTGCAAATTTAAAAATTCTACCACCATGAGTAAGTATGACATGAGTTAGTACAACTATTTGTTTTATGTACTTTCTTATTGTGCAGGGTGGAGGAATGGCAGAGGGCAGTGCAACATGGTCAGTGGTTGAACAGAGCAGTGAAGTGGATATGGTTAACAGGTAGTTGTTGCATGAAGTATATGGCAGATGTGGCTGTGAACAGAGAAGTTGTGGTGCGCAGTCAGGTGTATGTGGGTATTGTTATGTGTAAAACAGAAAGATGCAATGTTGAGGCGAGTAAGTAAGGTGGCGGGGGAATTTGTAAGGGTATTTGTAGGAGTGAAACATAGTTGTTCAGGTGTGAGGCAAGAACAGTGTGCTGCAGTTTGATTCCTGCAGTGGTGCTTGAGTGGTGAAGAATGTTATTTGTGAGAAGGAAACTGTGTCTATGATGGCAGTAGTTTATGTTGAAAATGGTAGAGTTTATGAAATGGAGAGGTTGTATATGTCTGATGGTCAGTGTGGTTTTGACTGTTCGAGAAAGTGAGTAATATGAGGAGCTGCACTTGTGGAGTGATGTGGTTGTAATTGGAGGAAGTAGCAATCTGGTGTCGATTGCGGTGGATGTTTGGAGATGTAGCAAGTGGTTGATGATTGTGGGTGAGAGGAGTAAAGGCAGACAACAGTAAGGTAGTGTAGCAGAAAGTAGTTGTGAATTTGGCAGTAATTGGTTGTGGTTACTGGTCTGAAGGGGTTGTTGAATGCAAGCAGTTGGCATAGGGGTGACAGAAATGTTTGTAGTGTTTTGTTGGTCGAAAGGAAGCAGGGATGAAGCTTTCTATGTTAAGGTGATAGAAGGAATTGAATGTGATGAAGTCAGGGTTGATGGGTTGCAGAACTCGTTGGCAAAGAAGTGGAATTGCACAGTTGCACAGGAGATGCACGAAGTATGAAGTGATAATGCAATGCAACAGTGAATGTGTGTGCACAGAGCACAAATGCACAGAAATTTGTTTTCTTTTTTTTAAGAAAGAAAAACGAAAAATACAAATGTAAACAAAAAAGGCAAAAAAAAGAAAAGAAAAAAAAATGTCTATGTAAAATGCAAATGCAACGAAATAAAATATGTTTGTTTATGAAATTAACTTGTGATGCTCTTTTTTTTATAGAGATGCAAGTGCAATTAAAACTAGACAACTACAACACACAAATAAAATCACACAATAAACACTCACAACATTTTTTTTATGCAAACACACTAAAATCAATCTGGTTATAGTCAATTTTATACGTGCACGCCCATTGATTACAGATTGTTAAGCTAATCAATCTTTATTCCACATGAGGACATGATATCCACTTTCTGATCGTAAACTATGAAATGTTACATACACAATGTGGAAAATAACTAGCTGATCGTAAACTATGAAATGTTAATTTAGAGAGTGTAAAGACGTAGAGAGCTAAAGATCATACAGCTAAAGAGCAGTTTTCATTTTTGTTATAAGAAACTGCACGTTTCATTTTGTGAAATATGCAATTTCTCAAACGAAGCTGGTGAGTTGTAAAATGAAAGAAATAGCGTGTGACTTGTGGATATGGCATAAAAAAACATACCTTAAACTCCTCGGTTTCACAATACTTCTTAAACGTTTCCCATTGTGTTTTTGTAACCCCATCATAAAATTCGTATGGCTCCTTATGGTTTTCTGGAAGCTCTCTAGTCTTCGTAATCCAACCACTAACCAATTTTGTTTCGAAACACTTCCATGCTCCACAAACATTTTTTAACACATTATTTTTCATTTTTTCGTTGATGTGATACTCGGTCTGAGGTAATAAAAAATAAAAAATAAACAACGTCAAAGCAGTAAAAATGAATTTGATAAACAATGAAAGCGGTTCATGAGTCCAAACACAAAGGATCCAACTGACAATTTAATAAGCGAACAAATGAATTTATAATACCTTAATATCTTCCCAGATGGTGTCCTTAAGCCCTTGACTAACACTAGCCCAATTCTTGATATTGATATCAATTCTAGATCTAGCTGTATCGCCTACGTACGCCTTAAAAGACTTCACCCATTTTCCAGTAGGTTTGCCACTATCACACCATTCAATGAATTTTGGCTCGGATGTTATGTATTTCTTTCCGGTTGTTGGATCTCTTTGCCTCCTCTTAGATGACGGTTCTGAAGCGGAAGCGGAAGTGTTTTGCTCTTCAGTGTGTTCATATAGTTGCATTTCCATTATTCCTGTATCACAGATGTGCACCCGAAAGTTATAAAATATTTCAACAAACGAATAATAACTTAAATATCACATAGTCTGAACTGATTTGAAGACATATTTGCTTGATTGCAAAATGCACACAGCCAAAACTTATTTGAAGAGATATTTGCTTGATTTCATTTTCAGATGGTCTCATGTTTCACTTGGTTACGTGCATTCTTGCCTGCTAACGAAACATGTGTACATGCTTGAAATTGGCAGCACCCAACATATGTGCATGAAGACATGCTTGAACAGGGTTGAGTGCATACGTGATTATGTTTTAGGAATTGAGTTTGAATATGGTTTTGTATAAAGTTGTTCTAAAAAAACCGTGATCACATGTTACGTATATTTTACCTGTTTTGCATTTATTTTTGTTTCATATTTTAGAATATGTATCGGTTGATCTTGTAAATCTATTGACTAACTGAACATAGTCATTTTTTTCATTTCTTTCTTTGGTTTTTTACTTTTAAAATCTACTCACTTTTTTTCTTTATAATATTTTAGTTATTTTTATGTATGCACCTTTGTCATTTCTTGTTTCATATTTTTAGATGGTCTCATGTTTCATTTTTTTCATTTCCTCCTGTGTTGGCCCTTGAACTACTTAATAATATAGTATTCATGTGCAATAACAACTCAACATCTATATAAATGGGCCATATTTGTATGTGAAAGATACTCCATATCTTGGAACGTTGTTGCATTAAGTGTAAACATTTAATAATACTAGTGTAATTTACAAGTTGATTTGGTGACTAGGCACTATCAAGAAATTTATATTAAAGATAATTAAAGCACATTTTGTATTTCAAAATATGTTTATGTATTTAATATATTCCATTCAAATTTCTAGGGTGCATAATTTTGCTTCATAGGAGAGTTTCAAAATAGGACTCGATATTTAAGAGCTTACAAGCATATGCAGTAACATCAACATGAGCTTTGGCAGTTCATTTTGAAGCTTAAAGAGTGAAACCATGTTGTTGTTGTTGTTATTGTATCCAGAGCTATATTTTATGGGGTAGATTCAAGATGTAAATTTCTTTTGTTGTATGCAGAACTATATTTTATGTAGTAGATTTAGGATGTAAATTTCTTTTGTTGTATGCAGAACTATATTTTTTGGGTAGATTCAGGATGTAAATACTTTTAATGTGAATCATATGCTAGTTACATGTAGTAATCTGGAGTGTATACTATAAAATTGAAAGTCTGCTAACTAATATAGTAATCTTGACTAGATTGCTTTGTAACTGATATAATAACAAATTAATAATTCAGTAATCAACAAATGTATTAAAATACGACACATGTCTGGGGGAAAATTTGAAAATTTACATGCATCGTGTCATTTCTTAGTAACAAAACAACATCCATTAAATCTCACTTAAAAATTTATAGGAACTATGACATGAATGAAGGAAGTGTATTTTATATCTATAAAAAATACATTTCATGAATGAATGCTATATTTACAACATTTATAAACGAAATAAAAAGGATAATGGTGCTAGTGCTAACAATTATGTCATGTTTGTTAATCACGCTCAAACTTTTAGAAGCATTTTTTTAGCGAGCAGTCAAAATTAACAAGATAGAGATCTATATAGGTATATATTCTAAAACAATGTATATTTTACACGCATTCTATAAGCTCATGATTTAACCACTTAAGCAAAACATACATGGTTGCTTAAATTTCATAGCAAGCAACCGGCCAATAAATGCACATATCTGAGAAAGCTACACATAACTGGTTCACATTGTAATGAGCAACGACACACATTTCAATATAAGAAAATGATTTCATATGTTATTTTTTTCATATCAAGCAGACAGTATTGCAATAAATTATTATATGATAGATTCAGAATGATAAGCTAATGCATATAAATTTCATCATTAAATTGTTATCTGATGGATACAATTGCAAGAAAATAGTGCTAACCTGCTAGTATTGCAATGAGTCAAAACAGAAATGCCTTTTGAATTCTTTTGCAGAGATCGAAGTATGTGTAACGACCCAATATTTTCAAAGTATCAACTATTCATTTAACCATGCTTTCACACAAAACAATACTCACACATGTTTTCTCGTTCGTTTGATGATCGATCTTCTGATATACACATTCCAAATAAATGTACACATATGAACAAACTAAATAGTGACAGTATTAGAAGGTTAAAAATTACCCCGCTATCCAAACCCCTTCATCGTGATCAGTACGTGCATAATTTGCATTTAAATCTACTTCTTCTTCTGATAGACTTACGCCAATGGAAAAAGGTGGATTCTCGTCAAATTGATTATACTCTTCTTCATCTACCACGTCATCGATCCCAACAATGCTTCTTTTTCTAGGAAGGACAACAGACCACTTATGATCAGCTGGGTCGGTGACATAAAAACTTGTTTCACTTGAGATGCCAAGATGAGTGGATCGTTATCATGACTCACTCGATCAAAGTCAACAAGTGTGAAATCCATTTTCACCCACTTGTACAGCACTATGGTTATCGGCCCATTTACATTGAAATAGAGGAATCGTGAAGTCCCTGTATTCAAGTTCCCAAATATTCTCAATTACTCGGTAATATGACATTGTCGCATTTATTGGTTTGTTATCTTTAGCACTAGCAAATTCTCATGAAGATGCTACGAAACTTACTGCACTATTTTGCATTTTGCTCTTTTCATCCTGACGCTTCGTATGAAAGACATACCCATTAATAGCGTATACTTCATAAGAGCTAACTTGAAATTTAGGCCCATACGCCAACCATTTTATTGTATTGGAAACATTATGATTTGTTTGAGACAATTGAGACATTACCCTATCTTTAAACCATATGACGAATGTGCGGTTATGTTCATTTCTCAACCATCTTTCGTTCTTTGAAGGATTTTGAGGCTTTAGAATTGTCATGTGCTCTTCCAAGTAAGGATGAACCTCACTAAGATGATGTAAAACAAGTAGGTGAGCTTTGTGAAACATATCATCACCAATTGACATCAATTTAAACCCAATTATGCCTTGATCGTCAAGTCGCCCTTCATGTCGAGACTTGCAAAGTCCTATAGGTTCAACGTCAGTTAGGTATTGAGTGACAAATTCAATAACTTCCTTGGCTACAGTACCTTCTACGATACTAGCTTCAGGTCTATATCTATTCTTTGTTTATCTTTTTAAAGTTCCCATGTGCATTTTGAACGGATACATATACCTCATAAAAACAGGACCGCAAATCTTGATTTCTCTTACCAAATGTACAACCAAATGCACCATAACATCAAAAAATGAAGGGGGAAAATACATCTCAAATTGACACAAGGTAACAATAACATCGGCTTTTTGATCATCCAACATATCAGGATCAATCACCTTACTACAAATTGCATTAAAAAATACAAAGCTTTGTAATAACATGTCTAACATGTTTAGGCAATATACCTCGAATAGTAACAGGCAACAAATGTTGCATTAACACATGACAGTCATGAGACTTCATGCCCGTCAATTTCAAATCCTTCATTGATACACGACTGCTAATGTTCGAAGAATAACCTGATGGAACCTTGACACCACGAAGGCATTCGCATAAACTAGTTTTCTCTTTTTTGGACAATGTATAACATGCAGGAGGCAAATAGATACGTTTACCTTTCTCCACTGGTGCTAACTTCTTTCGAATACCCATTTACAACATATCTTGTTTAGCTTTCTCACCATCTTTTGTCTTACCAGGTATATTCAAGAGTGTTCCAATGATACTGTCACAAACATTTTTTTCTATATGCATTACATCTAGACAATGCCTAACTTGTAAATGTTTCCAATATGGAAGTTCCCAAAATATAGATTTTTTCTTCCATGTGCCTTCTTGAAGAGGAAAGGCTTTGCCAATACATTTTCAATATCCTTGATCCGTTCATATACATCATTTCCTTTTAGTAGCGAACGAGCAACTCCGCTTTCTATCCCCCCATTGAAAGGTTTCTTCTTTCTACGATAAGGATGATTGAGAGGGAGAAATTTACGATGATGCATATACACATTTTTCTTGCAAAAATGCAAGCGCTCAACAGCCATGTCGTCTTGACAAATTGGGCATGCTCTAGAACTTTTTGCACTATATCCAGACAACTTACCATATGCGGGAAAATCATTTATGGTACAAAAACGCATGGCGCGTAATGTAAATTCACTTCTACTATATGCATCAAATAGCGCATACCTTTGTCCCACAAATGTTTTAGATCATCAATAAGAGGAGCTAGATAAACATCGATGTCATTTCCTGGTTGTCGTGGTCTCGAAATCATAAGAGACAACATAATGCACTTGCGCTTCATACTCAATTAAGGTGGAAGATTGTAAATCACCAAAAGAACCGGCCAAGTACTATGTTGACTGCTAAGATTGCCAAATGAATTTATGCCATCTGTGCAAAGACCAAGTTATTTCTTCGCCGAAACTAGAATACATGGTATCGATATTTCTCCACTGCGGAGAATCGGCTAGATGCCTTAGTAATCCATCATACTTCCTCACATTTGCATGCCATCTTAAGTTTTTTGCATTTTCTTTACTTGCAAATAAACGTTTAAACCTTGGTATAATGGGCAAATACCATAAAACCTTTGCTGGAGGCCATTTCTTATCTGGGTCGTTATGAAAATTTTCTCACGACTTGTAACGTGATAATCCACACTTAGGACACTCATTCAAGCTCTCATATTCATTTCGATACAATATACAACCATTTGGACATGCATGTATCTTTTTGTATCCTATGCCAATTGGACACATAATTTTCTTTGCCTCGTAATTAGAAGTAGGAAGCTCGTTACCTTCCGGTAGCATGTCTTTCGAAAGTTCCAACAATGATGTAAAACTTATATCACTCCTCCCGTGTTTTGCTTTTAAATTGAAAAGCTTGAGCACAGCAGACAATATTGTAAACTTAGCACAACCAGAATACAAAAGCTTATCAGTATCAAGTAATATTTTTTCGTACAATTTTGGCTCTTCCATCAAATGTTCTTGAACATCATCAAACATCTCATTAACTTTGTCGATCTCATCAGTCTCATCATTTACCTCGTTATTCACGTTACCTTCCCGGTCATCCTTATCATTGTAATGATTACTAGAACTAGGTGTACTAAGTGTGCTTTCACCATGCCATATCCACTGTGTATAATTTTGCTTGAACCCATACCGAATTATGTGATCCCTGATCTGATCTATGTTACGAAATCTCCTTCTATTCTGGCAACGACTACAAGGGCAAAAAATTGTTTCTTCTCTTCTTGTTAATTGATCATTCAAAGCACACTTGATGAATCCTTCCATTTTGTTCAAGAACTCATCATCACTATGTTTCACGTTATACATCCAATTACGATGCATGTGAAATTTCTAGAGACGCACTACATAAGCAAAAAAAATCATAAGTGTTTCTTATGTTTGTTTGGATATTTAAATTATTCCTCAACATCAGATCATATAAACTTAGATATTGAAAATGAAGAAGTTAGAATTTCTGTTCTTGCAAGTACATTGCTTGATGGATAATTGATTACAAATTAAAGTGTATGAATGATTAAGCAATGATCAATAGCTAGATTTTTTTATAGAAGCCATTTTAGAGACCAAGAGAGAGAGAGAAAGAGAGTGTTTAAAATAATCAACTATAGATGGTTCGGAAATGGATATAGCATGTATAGTAATGTAGGGTTACCGTGAAAAGTAAAAAAAAAATTGTTCGGAGGAGTTAAAATTTAGAGGAGCGATGGTTTAAAATTTTGAACATTGTTTCCTTATTTAAAAATGCAGAGCCGTCCACTAGTCGACTGTCGGCATTCCTATAGATCGACCGGTTAGACCTTATATATGTTGCTTTTCAAGTGTGAACAAGAAGTAAAATAATTATAAATAAATACCTAAAAAACATAGAAACGCGAATTTTCGTATAAAAATATATTTGAATTAATTGTGATGATATGTGAGAGGTTTATAGGTTTACAAAAAAGTAGGGATGCAGATTAAAATATACTCGCTAACTTTATTTTAGTTATGTGCTCCGTATCCGCTAGTATATAATGCCTCGTAGATATTCTTGCACAGCTTATACATCTATGTTTATATTTCCAAAATCAAAATATTAGTTCTAATATATTATGTATATCTGGAAATAAGGTGTTGATCCTAAGAACAAAAGGATGGTTTACAGCTTAAGGTAACACTTTGAATTATTCATTTTGTACCCCGTAACAGCACGATCATAAGTCTGGACCCACAAGCTATGTACTGCAAGGGGGTCATAATGAATGAATGGGATGGACTAAGTGGAGATAACCATTGATTTATGGAGTTTACCCTAAAGCTAAAACAGTGAAATGAAATGAATAGCCAAAACACTAAAAGCCGACATGATACATTAAATCGGGATAGTGCCTTGAGTTGTTACCTCTTAATCTCGAGACAACAGAGTTAGAAGTATTATACATGCATCGTCAATGCCTTGTAATAGGACCATAATGATTGCATGGGACAAACAGAGTGGGAACACTCACTGATATAAGAAGGTGATCTTATGATCAAGATAAATAATAAACAACCTTCTTTATACAAACTTAGTATAACATTTTACTTGTTGAGAATATTTTATTAGCGCTTGAGCTTATTAGGAATTTCAACTAGAAAGGCATTAAATTTTTTGCATTAAATTTGATCTTCAGAGAGCATATTATAAGTTAGATAGAGGGTTTATATGTTTAATTCTTTCTAGAATGTTTATCCCTCCAAAGTTATAAGCAATGCATATCTACACCTATATTTTCTATTCAAATTGATGGGGAGCCTCATGGATATTTAACTTCAAACAAGAGTATAAGACACAAAGATCCACTTTTAACCTATTTGTTTTATATAGACATGGAACATTTTTCTTTGAAATTAGAGGCATCAATCAAAACTAAGCATATCACACAAATTAGCAATATTTAGCCTGTAATTTCTCATTTGCTGTATGTAGATAAAGTTATGATGTTTGCTACAACTAATGAACAAAGTGCAACAACTATTAGAGATATTACAACACATATTGGATTGGTATCAGGCTTGGATATTAATCAAACGAAGACAAAAGTCTATTTCAGTAGCACCTATCTTAACGAGCACTCAATCTTGCAAATTTTGCAGTTGTACTTAGGAGTGCCACTCTCATCAGATTACTTGCATTCAGAATGTAATGGCTTATTTCAAAAAATCATGGGCAAATTTGATACTTGGGAAAGTAAACTACTGTCCATCGCAGGGAGAGCAGAACTTATACAAACTGTTATCACACCCATGGTCTTATAGTGGATGATGACATATCATATGCCTATGGCCACTCTTTTGAAAATGATAGCTTATGAGCAGACTTTTTATGGGCTGTAAAACATTGTAAAATCTCTTGGACTAAGCTCTGCAAACCTAAAAGGGAGGGGGCATTAGCCTTAAAAAAATTGGATGATAGCTTTTCACAAATGCAATGTACAAATGCAAATTTTGCATAAAAGTGATGTGAACATTACCCAATTTCCAAAAAATAAATAGGAAATAACATACAAAATTATAACGGTCCCCATGAATATTTGGTTTCTAATCAGTTATATAAACTATATTATAAATTATCTTAGACATCTATGTAATTTAAGTGATGTTAACTTCCCATATTTTCAGCTTGGCGTTATAATATATGTAATACTCCAATTAGACATAATTCCAACCACATGTCTTAGATATGTAAAAAGATGTGACAATATGTGAACTTGAACAATAATGCACTCATTGTTCTCACCCACATAAGCTAGTTGATAAACAATGCCTGTTCATGATTCAAATTAATATAGCTCACGCAATTCTCACATGGAATTAGGTTAGCAGCCACACTTATTACAATACTTATTTACACATACAATTGATCAATGCACTACTAAACAATGCTGGAAGTGGATTAGTTTATTACTGTATGATTAACCAATGGTCAAACAATAACCACTAGTCAAATGAACTGGTATTTGGCATCATGATCAAATTTTTTTGTTTCAGTATAGTAAAGCACCATTACCAATAATTAATTTCCAAAATGAAGTAAAAAACCGAATAAATATTATATAAATAAATTAAAGTAGATATTATGAAGGCAAGAAGACTGAAATGTTCCAAAGAAGAAAATAATACTTGAGAACATGGGCTATCAAGTCTTCAAGATGACTATCCTTGAATGCCCCATGATTTGCCTTGCAGATTGCAGTTCTATAGGCATTGGATAGCACATAAAGGTGTAAACAAAATTGTAAAATATAAACTGAGAATCTAAATTTCATAGAAAACATATTATCATTTTAAATGATGCTATTTGGTTTTTGCTTGCTTTTTTGACATGCATTGACCAGTTTCCAGAATCTGGAAAACAGCACCTAGGGGAATGTTGAGGAAAAAACACTGAACAGAGTAGATGAAAAATATAATGCAGTGATAAAAAATGCAGTGAATAGTGGCGGCAATAAAAATGTAAAGATAGAGTGCTAACAAAAGTTTGTAATAGAGACAAAAGAGAAATCAAATGAGTTGTTTGAGCATGTTCAATGTAAATATTTTTTTTCTTTCTTTTTTTCTAAGAAACGCATAAAAAATGCAACTAACTCAGTTATGGTGTTCTTAAGGAGGTTATTTTTATATGTTGACAAGTGTCAACTGCTAACATGGATAGTTTATAACATAATTATCACTCAGTTTTGGTGCTCTTCGACAGAGGATCCTGTTCTTCTACACAATTAAGCAAAAATGGACAGAAAAGGTTGAAATATAGGCTGATTACAAATGAAAAAATGGTCTAGTGCTCATGTGATAATGTTGTAATCATTACGTTGAAGCAATTCAGCTTGAAATGAAAAAATATATTATGATATATACACACACATACATACATTTCAGTAAATACATAATTATTCAGAGAAAAAAGTGGCATGATTTTCTAAAATTGTCAATCCATTAACATCTTAAGTTACTATGTAATCCTAGCAAGTTTGCACTTGTTCGTTCTTCCGTAATCAGAAGTCTTCAATAATTCATAAATTCAACCAAAAATCCCCAAAATCGCAAATCGAAAAAGCCAAAGTCTTCAATAATTCAATAAGGCATACCTAAAAGATCGAAAATCTTGATCTAGAAGTAGACGAAATCACAGCGCAAACTCTTCAATCACTCGACTTTAGTTCAAAAGAGAGAGAAGCATAAGGAGACGGAATAAAAGCGATTGTTGTTTTCTCTTTTTTTTTTGCTAGAGAGTATGGTAGTACAATGGCTAGAGAGAAGAAGGAATAAAAGCGATTGATGTTTTCTCTTTTTTTTTTGTTTTACGAAGAAGAAAAGAAGGAGACGGGTCGGGTACGTGATGGCTAAATTTTTCCTCTAAAATTAAGGGTTCGCGGGAAAAGATAGGGCGGCTGAAATGGATTTGGGGGGAAAAGTTGTGTGCCTATTGTGTCGGTTTTTGGACAACCGATGCTATTGTATTTAATTGTGTCGGTTGTTCAAACAACCGACACGAGTAGACCTATTGCTTCCCTTCAATCGTGTCAGTTTCTTAAGAACAACAGATGCAAATTACATTTTTAACATTTTCTTCTTACCCATAAGTCAATAGTTTCGGTTCTTAATGAACAACCGACACAAATTACACTATTTGTGATGGTTTTATGGACAGCCGACACAAATGAGGCGAAGTAACTGATCTATTTTGTACTAGTGGATCCTCAAAGGGTCGCAAAGAGTAATAACATCCTAAGGAATAATATCAACGAGCGCCTTCGACACGAATGAATGTGATGCACCCATATCGAAAAGAACTCTAATAGAACGACCATGAAATAAAATAAAAACTTCCAAAACAGAAGGAGTAATACCTTTGGGCTGAGAAGAATCACCTGAAGCTTTAACAACATTAACCTTCCCCGGTTTGAAACCCTTAGGAGCAATAGGACAATCAAAAACCCAATAACCTTCCTTCTTGCAATAACGGCAAATGCGAGGCTTAGGACAGCTACGAAGAAGATGATCAAACGAACCACAATTATAGCACGCCCTCTAAATAGAAGGTGCACTACTAGGCAGAGAACTAGAGGTAGATTGCTTCTTCTTCTTCTGATTAGAATTAGGCTTACGAAATGGAAACCTCTTCTTGTTGGGGTTCTTAGAAACCTCAACATCATCACCACTATCACGTTCCTTTTCAACAGCTTCAAGACAAAGAGCCGAATAAACAAAGCTCCTCAAAAGAGAGCTTAAGCTGAAGCAAAAGAACTTTCTTCAAATACATCTTCAAACCATTAAAAAAATGAAGATTCTTCTTACGCGGAGTGTTAATGAACTCAACTCCATATTTGGACAAGGCCTCGAAACATGCAACATAATCAGAAATGGAGGACTTTCCTTGCTTCAACTCAAGGAAACTACAAGCAAGATTAGCTTTTTCCGAATCAGGAACGAACTTAAATTCGACGTTCCTTAAATTGAACCCAAGAGAGAGTGGACTCATCAACTTCCGAAATAAAGGGCTCGTACCAATCAAGTGCATGCCCTTGCAACATACTAGATGCTACGAGAACGCGATGATGATCCGAAAGATCCATCCGAGAAAATATGCGCTCACGCAACCAAGTCTTAACCTCCATAACACTTTTCGATCCCCTGAAAGGCCGACCTCCAAGGTGATAATAGTCACTACACATGCGAGCGAAGGCAGACTTCTGAGCAGGAGCTCCGTGAGTAGCAACAGGAGGCTGGATACCCCAAAATAGCTCCATAAACTGATCAGCTGACATATAGACACCGTCCGGATGAGAACCACTAGACGGGCTTGTAGAAGAACGCTTCCCTCTACCTTTTCCAGCCATAGGCTAAGAGATAAAAGAAGGTAAAGATCAGTTAAAACAATACACAATGATAAGAAGTTTAACAAATGGAATACTACGGAATATATAATTTATTCCTAGACGTAATCCACTTGTTAAAGTGAAAAGAATAGATTAGAAAGGCACGAATAAACTTCCAAATAGTTGTGACACATGTTCCATTCTGTTTCTGTTCTGTGTATATTATAATTTGTTCTGAATTTCAGCTCTGATACCAAGCACTGAAGCCCCACCTCTATAATCACTATAACAAAGGTTTATTATAAGGCATAACGTCTGCTATTTCGAAGAATAAGGCTTGTTAGAAGCGACCAACCGTAAGTTATGCCTTAGACGAGTATTGATTACATCGATAGGAGTTGTATAAATTAATCCAAAGGTATATATTCAATCCAAATCTAAAATGAAACTGCGGTGGCTGAAGAAAAATCCAGAACAACTCATAATATCAACAACACTGATAGTATAATCGCAGCAGAACAGAAATATCAGATATATAGCGGAAGACAAGTCTGGAATACATGCTACAACAATAGATAGTTCACAATAGCCAAATGTACATATACGTATACACCAACATACATAAGATGGGAGTCAAATAACCAAAAGAACTCCCTGAAGGCTAGACAAAAGATGATGCGAGTCCCAAAAGCTGAAGTTGCTACTGAATCAGAGATAGAGATTACCCGGAAATAACTCGGTCTGACCCGAGTATTATTAAAAAGAAAATAAGAAATGGATCAATCTAATTTATTCTTAGAAATGAATGCATCCTAAACAACATAAATCAAAATAATAATAATCTCGAATGAGACTATTCAACATAAGAAATCGACATAATTAAATGAAGAAATCACATTAAACTCCATCAAAATCAACTTTTAAATTCATAATTTAATTCAAAACAACAATTCATAAAATCTAGAAATCAATAATAGATAACTAGAAAATCAACATAAAAGTGGATCGATCCCAACAAATGGCGAGTTTTAGCTACGCCGCACATGCATCAACATATGGCCGAAGCCTACCAAGTACTGTCAACATAATTTGGGCGCCCAACATATGACCCGAAGGTCCAACATATGACTCGAAGGTATATTGCTGGTATTTGACCGAAGGTCCAACATATGACCCGAAGGCCCAACATAGTGGCTCGAAAGCACACAAAATCATAAAAATCATCAAACAACAATTATTTCAATTAACGAGTCCGGAGTTAACCAAAATAGTAAAAGTGTCGTTCCATACTCCGCATTTTGCTAAATCGTTTAAATCTCTCCATCGTTTCCTTGAAAGTGCAAAATTGTGTATTTTATAAAAATACATTTCACGTTCTCAAACAGGCAAGTCCGGAATTAAGCGAATCAGTAAAAGTAAGGGTTCATAGTCCTCAATTTTGCTGAAGCGTTTAAATCTCTTCCTCATTCTTTTGAAAGCGCAAATTGTAAAATTTTTGGAAACAATTTCAATTTAAAAAGATTTTTAAAACACGTGATTAAAATAGCAACAACTATAGCAATTTCGACGAGGAAATTGCACTTCACAAAATACCGTAAAAATGGATACCAAATCAGTGTCGTGGAATAACCGCTTGAAAATTCACTTTAAAATTGACGATTACTGAAGTCAAAATGACCGCAATATATATACGTCAAAATTTCATCAAAATAATTAACATCCAAATACTATACTGGTGTAAAATTCGTTATAAAAATAACGGTAACCAATTCTTCATCAGAACCAACATTGGTTCAAGGGAATCAATTGAACTCATGTATAAAGTGAGAGTGGAAAATGTTGATAATTGGCATTAACACATTCAAAAATATATTGAACACATTTAATGTAATAACCCGCATATTTGTCGATTTTATACTTAAATATTTTATTTAAATATTTTATCATTCGTCGGATTTTGGTCCGAAAATATACTTTTTGCAAACAGCCGAATTAGGACTCGAGACCACTTCCATTGAGTTCAAAATACCGTTTGCGACCTTTTTGAGTATAAGCTTCGATATGTTTGGATAAAGTTGATTTTTGCTACTTTGTACTTAAGGCTTTGGTTTGGGCTGAGTCACTTATGTATTCAGTCCCAACCCCTTCTCCTCTTCATTCCTTCATAATTTCCTAATACATTCAAGCTTCATAAAAAATGGGGGAAGAGAAAAAGAATTAGGAAACCCTAAGCCCTAGTTTCCATTAGCAAATCCATCTTCTAACTCCAAACTCAAGAGAACCCATTGGTAAGCATCTCCTTCTTCTTCTCCAACTCATTCTCTCTTTGATTTCAGAAATTTCCTAAACCTAATTTAGGAAATGTTTCTCTTTTAAGCTTAGATTGAAGCTTCTTGAGTTCCTATTGAAGAGGAATTGATCTTAGCTTGTCTTAAAGCTTCTACTTCATTGATTTGGGTTCAAAGTTGAGATTTTTATCTCACATCTTTGTCTATAATTATCTTCGATTGTTAGGTATGAATTCCTAACACTTATTCATGTGCAATTGATTTTTGTATGGATTGATTTCGTGTATATTCCAATTTTTGGTGTTTTGGTCTAACTTATGAAAATCCTATTATGGATATTTGGACATTGATATTTGAGGCGTATCGAAGAGCCGTTTAGGCTGGGTTGTCGTTCGACGTAATTCCTTAGTCATCGCCATTTGCTCGTTCGATCATTTTCGATATTCGTTTGGCCATTTCTGGCCTAGGTTCAGGGAATGCCTTGAACCCCAGATTCAGACGTCTGAAACGTAATATTCAAACGTCTAAATATTGTTCTGGGAAGATTTCTATTCCCAGATTCAGACGTCTGAATATATGGTTTCAGACGTCTGAATTGGTTCATTTGGAACCAGAAAGGAAATAGGCTAAAAAG
Organism: Allium cepa; assembly: GCA_030765085.1. Lineage (NCBI taxonomy): Eukaryota > Viridiplantae > Streptophyta > Magnoliopsida > Asparagales > Amaryllidaceae > Allium > Allium cepa. Next base: position 83,361,734 of record CM060929.1, on the reverse strand, counting down.
TGCCTATTTCAGACGCCTGGATTCAAGGATTCAGACGTCTGGATTCTGTCTTTGGAAAATATTTATTTTCCAGATTCAGACGTCTGAATCCTTGATTTCAGACATCTGAATTAGCACTAATTTTTTCCTATTTGCCTATTCACTTGAGAATTCCAATTTAAATCGATTCGTGATGATCCTATTTGTTGTTATCATTTATTATGACTTTGATGACTCCTTTTTAGGGATTTTTGAATATCCATTTCGAAGGATTCTTTATCGGTTTCTTTGGATTTTGTTCACGTCTTCGAATGTGAATTTTACTGATTGATTGTTCTTACAATCTTCTTTGTGATTTGTCACTTTAAAAATATAAAGGTTTTCTATACTAGTAGTAAATATCAAAACTCTTTCTTCAAATGATTTCAACACTATTTTATTACAAAGCTCGTTCTCTCAAACCGACTTCTAATCTATTAGTATATATATAAACCTTTACCTCACTCGTATGAGAAATCTAATTAAACGACTTAGTAAAACAAGTGGTATGAAACGCTTGCGTTTACTTCGTCAGTTAATTCTTGGACTTGTTCGATTGAATCTCTTGTGACAATTTTCTAGTGGAGACCTACAATTTGTTCGTAAATATTTAAGTTAAGCTAGTGGTTATGGGACATGAAGTTAAGCTCATATATTTACTAGCTTACTGTAATCGACACTTCTCGTTGATCATGACGATCATCTTTGTGATTTAGACTAGCAATGTGCGATGTCTCTTTGTCTATGTGGAGGACTGTTCCTCATTTTATTGAGCTTCGTCTCATTTCTTACATGGGTCGTACCTATTTAGGTGCGTCGATGTTTGTTTACACAAGGGTCGTACCTTTTTAGGTGCGTCAATGTTTATTATGCATGGGGTGTACCTTTCTAGGTACATCGATGTTTGTTTACTTCGTGGAGCAATCGGCTCAATAAGTCGGGGCATGGCACGTATCTTTCTAGTTGCGTCGATGTTCGTCTATGCATGGGGCGTGTCTTTCTAGGTGCGTCGATGTTCGACTTAGCATGGGGTGTATCTTTCTAGGTGCATCGATGTTATACATTACATGGGGTGTATCTTTCTAGATGCATCGATGTTTATTTATGCATGGGATGTATCTTTCTAGGTGCATCGATGTTTATTTATGCATGGGGCGTATCTTTCTAGATGCGTCGATGCTAGAGCATGGGGCGTATCTTTCTAGGTGCGTCGATGTTCGACTGTACATGGGGCGTGTCTTTCTAGGTGCGTCGATGTCCAGTTTGTGGGATTGGCCATCCTTTTCTTGTGATTTCTGGATTTCGTGTGTTGAATTCTGGAATTTATGCTTCACCTATCTTCGTGATTTCTATTGATTTGATTTATCAATTATTGTGGCCTGGTGAATGAAATTAGGAGTATGACATTCCTTTTTATCTTTGAGAAGATTTTGTGATATTGATTAATCTCTTGTTGATTTTTCAATTACTTATTTATCACAGCTTGGCATTGTGATTATTATACGTTTAGTCATATCTCTTATTCTATATCATTTCATCTGATATTTATAGCTAGACTGATCCTTTTATTATTTTCTTATTAAATAATACTCGGGTCAGACTGAGATATTACAGGTGCTTCCTCATGGCTTCCTATCTGGAACCATCTTCTGACTTTTGGCTAACTACTTTAGTTTTGTAGTTTTTTGTTGTATACATTTGAGATACAGACTCTATGATGTATACTTATTCTTTTGTCTAGCACTTGTATCTATTCTTTTTGATATTGTGGATCTTGTTTGACCACTACTCTGATGTACACTTTCATGTGTTATATTCATATCTATTTCCGCCTTTGTGATATGAATTGTCTGTGACTGATTTATGTTATGTATATTTCTATATTTGTTTCTGAAGATATTATAGCCACTGTGTAGTAGCTTTGAGTTTGTGTCGGTATGTCGGATTTCCCTCTTGATAAGAAATGCATGTTATACTATCTGACATATCGATGCTCGCGCAAAGCAATTACACGGATCGTCGCTCCTCAACAGCCTTATTCTCCGTGCTAGTCGACAGCATTACTCCGTAGTGTTCTTGGCTAGCGTGGGTATAGAGGTGGGGCGTCACAGCTTGGTATCAGAGCCAAACTTCGAAACAATATGGAATATTATAACAAGGATCATCGTCCTAAGTCCATCTTAGGAGTCGTACTTTAGGATTTTATTCGGGTCTTCGTACCGTCCTATCCTATTTTCTTTTATGATTCCTTGTTTTATCTATCAAGATTGTTTGATATTTATTTTGAGAATAACTTTTTCCTCTTCTTTCTTTCTTTCTTAAAGAAGAGAAATGGTTAGACCAGGCCGTCCCAGCGCCGGTCAATCTAGTGCTACTCCTCAGAATGGAGTATTTATGTCTGCCCAGCAGCTTCTAGATCTTGTTAAGAACGCTCAAGCAGCCGGTCCCACTCCAGAGCCCACTCATCCTAGATCCGGTTTTGCACGCTTGTGCAGAGACTACACCGATTTGGGTGGAAGGCCATTCAGGGGATCCGAGAGTGTTATTGAAATTCAGGCTTGGCTCAAATCATGCGATCGCATCTTTTCTCGCATGAACCTTGTTGATCTACATCGATTCCAAGTGGCTTCTAGCATGCTCCAAGAAAGAGCGTTAGATTGGTATGAGCTCTTGACTTCGGAAATTATCGAAGCGGATCTTACTTGGGAGCAATTCCGGGAAAGATTCGAATTGAAATTTGTGCCGGAGGCTGAAAAAGTAACTTTGGCCCGGCGTTTTATTGACCTTGTTCAAGGTGAATCTTCTGTGACAGACTATGTCACATCCTTCGAATCTCTGTCCAAATACGGGGTTGAGTACATTAATACCCCATTGAAGAAAAATCAAAGATTTGTCCATGGCTTGAATAAGAATCTTAAGAAGCCATTACTTCTGAAACTTGAAGTTTCATTTGATCAGCTTATTGATATCGCTCTTCGCCTTGAAGAGGCCGATAATGAAGGTGATGTTGAAGTTGTGCGTGCCCAACAGAACTTCGACAATAACTTAAAGAGGCCTATCAAATTCAAAGGCCCCAATCCCATCAAGAAAGGGAGGCAAGAAACCCCGGTAGCAAAAGCACCTACCTCTAGTCGTGGACAATGCTACAATTGTGGTTCCACGAACCACTATGCAAGGGAGTGTCCGAGACCCCTCTTTTGTCGCTATTGCAAAAATTCGGGTCACCATATTACTGCATGTCCCGTACTTCAAAGTAAGAAGGAGGGAGAGCTCAATGTAGTGCAAGCTCCTGGTAACACTTCTCGTGGTCAAGGTATTTCTCATTTAATCCTTGATTACGTTTATTTTGTGATCTTCTTATTTGAGTTCTTTTTGATATGGGTTTCATCTCACTATTTTATGTCAAAAGAACTGGTCGATTCTTCTTCTTTGAATATTTTGGGCTTGATGACTTCTTTGAGGATAGCGAATCCGGATGGTAGATCCGCAACACTCAATTTTCTTTTATTTGATGTCGAAAATTATTTTATGTGATTTTTCTTTCCGAGCCGATATTTTTACTTAGGCTCCGGAATTGATTTGTGCGATAGGATTGGCTTAATCATTAATGAAGTCTATATCCTATTTTCTCGAGTGGACTATTCATCTTTGACATTTTCAATCTTTTAAGCAGATTTCTATTTTTCCTTTATGATTTTGATTCCAACTTAATGGCATCATTTTATTCCTTAAGCCCACTTATAAGGAAAGTGTTATTTCTCTCATTCATGTAGTTAGAGAAATTTTCCGGTATTTTTGAGCTTGTCTTAGGATTATCACCTAAGTAATCTCTTGTGTGGTGCTAAGGTCTTTTCAGTTTGATCTTGCCACCGATTTTCATTTGGCTACGAGTCGCGTGAGTTAGCATTCCACTTATGCACTCCGCACTCGTTATGATTCTAATGAATGACTTATTTTGTCATTCAATTTGTCCAGCTTATTTCTTCCATTTTATATATCAAATATTCTATGAATATTTCGATGAGACCATTCTTGTATTTATTGATTTTTGGATGAAAATAGCAATTTAAAATTTTGCAAAATCTTTTTCATAAGATTTATTTAGAAGTATAACCGGATTTTTGATCTTAAAACGAGCAAAGAATATTCTTAAAGGTTTTTGAGAAACATGTTTATCATATAGAAGATGATTTTGTGATTGTATTGCTCATTTAGTATTTTAAGAATTCTGGTCGATGCGTTTAATCAACGTTATCGATAGGAATCTCCTAAACGCTTTTATGAGACAATCAGACACAGTATATTAACTTAAAAATAGTAAATTTTTCTAGAATGATTATTACATAATGATAAATGTAATTTTGAAAGTTTTAACTTTTCAGGAAAGAAGATTATTTAAAAGAAATTCTTTCTTTTCGATATTCTTGTTCTTGTGACTCCCGAGGGGGAACCAAGACTTTATCTTTTGTACCAATGCTTATCGTATTGGTTTGGATGTCGTTCTCTTGCATAAGATAACGTACTATCACTTGTGCTTCTAAATCATTAAAAGCCGATTGAGACTAGGTATGCCACTCATGATCTAGTGCTCGCGGCTATTGTTTTCGCTTTTAGAGTTTGGCATCATCATTTTTGGATGAGAAATCTGTTCTCTACCCCGATCATAAATCTTTGGGATAATTATTTTCTCATATGGAACTCCATGTTGACTCGAGTTCCTGACATCTTATGATCTTGATATTCTTTTTATTCCTGCAAGGGAAACCATGTTGCCAATGCGCTTTGTCGTAAGCAACAAGTGGTTGATTCTTTGATGTTGTCTGAATGGAATTATCTTTTTATCAAGTTCATCGGACGTTTTGGTATACTTCATTTTATTGAGCTTTATCTCATTCCTTTTATGGACTAGTGTCCGGTGTTCTTTTATGGTGTTCGGTTCATCGGATGTACTGTTATTATACTACATCGATGTTCCGTTTTATTTGAATTCATTGGATGTACCGTTTGTACTACATCAATGTCTTTTCTTTTGGATTCATTGGATGTACCGTTTGTACTACATCAATGTCTTTGCTTTTGATTCATTGGACGCACCGTTTGTACTACATCAATGTCTTTGCTTTTGATTCATTGGATGTACCGTTTGTACTACATCGATGTCTTTGCTATTAGATTCATTGGATGTACCGTTTGTACTACATCAATGTCTTTGCTTTTGATTCATTGGATGTACCGTTTGTACTACATCAATGTCTTTGCTTTTGATTCATTGGATGTACCATTTGTACTACATCGATGTCTTTGCTATTAGATTCATTGGATGTACCGTTTGTACTACATCTATGTCTTTGCTATTAGATTCATTGGATGTACCGTTTGTACTACATCAATGTCTTTGCTATTTGATTCATTGGATGTACCGTTTGTACTACATCAATGTCTTTGCTTTTGATTCATTGGACGTAACGTTTGTACTACATCAATGTCTTTGCTATTAGATTCATTGGGTGTACCGTTTGTACTACATCAATGTCTTTGCTATTTGATTCATTGGATGTACCGTTTGTACTACATCAATGTCTTTGCTTTTGGATTCATTGGATGTACCGTTGTACTGCATCAATGTCTTTGCTATTTGATTCATTGGACGTACCGTTTGTACTACATCAATGTCTTTGCTTTGGTTCATTGGACGTACCATTTTTGTACTACGCTGATGTTCCAAATTATTTGAGTTTCTAGTTTCTCGGGCGTACCGTTTTTGTACTACGCCGTTGCACCGGCTCAATTTTCTGCTATTCTTGACGTTCCCCACGTCTTTTATCTACGGAAATGCCTTAGAGATTCCGGTTTTCATTCTTGAGCCCGGTGATATTGTGGAAATTGAAGTTTCACCAGATTTGATTTTTGAGCAACATCCTATTCGAATTATTGCTTCGGAGCTCAAAGGACTTCGAAATAAAGATGTTCTTCTTGTGAGAGTTCAATGGTTCTCAAATCCTAGGGATTACTCTTGGAAATCTAGAGAATTCATTGAGCGATCCCGTTCTTGCTAACTCTTTCGTGCTCTTTATGGTGAACTTCTTATTTCAATTTTCTTTTGTGTTAATATGCTTTTATGGTTGTTACTTCTTATCTTCTTCTTAAATATTGCAAGGACGCAATTTCTTTAAGGAGGGGAGTCTGTAACAACCCGCATATTTGTTGATTTTATATTTAAATATTTTATTTAAATATTTTATCGTTCGTCGGATTTTGGTCCGAAAACCTACTTTTTGCAAACAGCCGTATTAGGACTTGAGACCACTTCCATTGAGTTCAAAATGCCGTTTGCGAACTTTTTGAGTATAAGCTTCGATATGTTTGGAGAAAGTTGATTTTTGCTACTTTGTACTTAGGGCTTTGGTTTGGGCTGAGCCACTTATGTATTCAGTCCCAACCCCTTCTCCTCTTCATTCCTTCATAATTTCCTAATACATTCAAGCTCCATCAAAAATGGAGGAAGAGAAAAAGAATTAGGAAATCCTAAGCCCTAGTTTCCATTAGCAAATCCATCTTCTAACTCCAAACTCAAGAGAACCCATTGGTAAGCATCTCCTTCTTCTTCTCCAACTCATTCTCTCTTTGATTTCAGAAATTTCCTAAACCTAATTTAGGAAATGTTTCTCTTTTAAGCTTAGATTGAAGCTTCTTGAGTTGCTATTGAAGAGGAATTGATCTTAGCTTGTCTTAAAGCTTCTACTTCATTGATTTGGGCTCAAAGGTGAGATTTTTATCTCACATCTTTGTCTATAATTATCTTCGATTGTTAGGTATGAATTCCTAACACTTATTCATGTGCAATTGATTTTGGTTTGGATTGATTTCGTGTATATTCCAATTTTTGGTGTTTTGGTCTAACTTATGAAAATCCTATTATGGATATTTGGACATTGATATTTGAGGCGTATCGAAGAGCCGTTTAGGCTGGGTTGTCGTTCGACGTAATTCCTTAGTCATCGCCATTTGCTCGTTCGATCGTTTCCAATATTTGTTTGGCCATTTCTGGCCTAGGTTCAGGGAATGCCCTGAACCCCAGATTCAGACGCCTGAAACGTAATATTCAGACGTCTGAATATTGTTCTGGGAAGATTTCTATTCCCAGATTCAGACGTCTGAATATATGGTTTCAGACGTCTGAATTGGTTCATTTGGAACCAGAAAGGAAATAGGCTAAAAAGTGCCTATTTCAGACGTCTGGATTCAAGGATTCAGACGTCTGAATTCTGTCTTTGGAAAATATTTATTTTCCAGATTCAGACGTCTGAATCCTTGATTTCAGACGTCTGAATCAGCACTATTTTTTCCTATTTGCCTATTCGCTTGAGAATTCCAATTTAAATCGATTCGTGATGATCCTATTTGTTGTTATCATTTATTATGACTTTGATGACTCCTTTTTAGGGATTTTTGAATATCCATTTCGATGGATTCTTTATCGGTTTCTTTGGATTTTATTCACGTCTTCGAATGTGAATTTTACTGATTGATTGTTCTTACAATCTTCTTTGTGATTTGTCACTTTAAAAATATAAAGGTTTTCTATACTTGTAGTAAATATCAAAACTCTTTCTTCAAATGATTTCAACACTATTTTATTACAAAGCTCATTTTCTCAAACTGACTTCTAATCTATTAGTATATATATAAACTTTACCTCACTCGTATGAGAAATCTAATTAAACGACTTAGTAAAACAAGTGGTATGAAACGCTTGCGTTTACTTCGTCGGTTAATTCTTGGACTTGTTGATTGAATCTCTTGTGGCAATTTTCTAGTGGAGACCTACAATTTGTTCGTAAATATTTAAGTTAAGCTAGTGGTTATGGGACATGAAGCTAAGCTCATATATTTACTATCTTACTGTAATCGACACTTCTCGTTGATCATGACGATCATCTTTGTGATTTAGACTAGAAATGTACGATGTCTCTTTGTCTATGTGGAGGACTGTTCCTCGTTTTATTGAGCTTCGTCTCATTTCTTACATGGGTCGTACCTACTTAGGTGCGTCGATGTTTGTTTACACAAGGGTCATACCTTTTTAGGTGCGTCAATGTTTATTATGCATGGGGTGTACATTTCTAGGTGCATCGATGTTTGTTTACTTCGTGGAGCAATCGGCTCAATAAGTCGGGGCATGGGACGTATCTTTCTAGTTGCGTCGATGTTCGTCTATGCATGGGGCGTGTCTTTCTAGGTGCGTCGATGTTCGACTTAGCATGGGGTGTATCTTTCTAGGTGCATCGATGTTAGACATTACATGGGGTGTATCTTTCTAGATGCATCGATGTTTATTTATGCATGGGATGTATCTTTCTAGGTGCACCGATGTTTATTTATGCATGGGGCGTATCTTTCTAGGTGCGTCGATGCTAGACCATGGGGTGTATCTTTCTAGGTGCGTCGATGTTCGACTGTACATGGGGCGTGTCTTTCTAGGTGCGTCGATGTCCAGTTTGTGGGATTGGCCATCCTTTTCTTGTGATTTCTGGATTTCGTGTGTTGAATTCTGGAATTTATGCTTCACCTTCTTCGTGATTTCTATTGATTTGATTTATCAATTATTGTGGCTTGGTGAATGAAATTAGGAGTATGACATTCCTTTTTATCTTTGAGAAGATTTTGTGATATTGATTAATCTCTTGTTGATTTTTCAATTACTTATTTATCACAGCTTGGCATTGTGATTATTATACGTTTAGTCATATCTCTTATTCTATATTATTTCATCCGATATTTATAGCTAGACTGATCCGTTTATTATTTTCTTATTAAATAATACTCGGGTCAGACTGAGATATTACAGGTGGTTCCTCATGGCTTCCTATCTGCAACCATCTTCTGACTTTTGGCTAACTACTTTAGTTTAGTAGTTTTTTGTTGTATACATTTGAGATACAGACTCTATGATGTATACTTATTCTTTTGTCTAGCACTTGTATCTATTCTTTTTGATATTGTGGATCTTGTTTGACCACCACTATGATGTACACTTTCATGTGTTATATTCATATCTATTTCCGCCTTTGTGATATGAATTGTCTGTGATTGATTTATATTATGTTTATTTCTATATTTGTTTCTGAAGATATTATAGCCACTGTGTAGTAGCTTTGAGTTTGTGTCGGTATGTCGGATTTCCCTCTTGATAAGAAATGCATGTTATACTATCTGACATATCGATGCTCGCGCAAAGCAATTACACGGATGGTCGCTCCTCAACAACCTTATTCTCCGTGCTTGTCGACAGCATTACTCCGTAGTGTTCTTGGCTAGCGTGGGTATAGAGGTGGGGCGTCACATTTAATATCACAATGCACGTGTAGGGGTGAAAAATGAACTGGCCTCAACATACTTTTCCCTTACAAGTATTGCTTAATGTAATATAGACTTGGGTACATATGCAAAAGTATAGCACATGAAATTTTTTTCATGCAAGGGTATGCGTATGTACTAAAACAGAAACGTGCACATACACGTTAAACTGCAGTGTTTCATGCAGTTGTGGTAAGGCATGCACTAAGGGGCGGCATATATGCATTGAGATTGTTGGCAATAAATTTACACTTTTCTAAATTAGTCACTGCTTAAAACAAAACCGGTAACTTTATATAGATGCACGCACTAAAATGATGTGAATTTAGAACCTGAACTTGACTTTCAAGTATTTAATTTAAAAAATATTCTACACCAACAGGCCTTGTAATAACAAAGAATGCAACTAGATGAGTTGACTGGACTATACTTCATGCAAGTACTAGAATTCACGCATGGACTATATTGAACTATACTAACGTGAGCAAACAAGAAAAATATACTTCACGCAAGTACTAGAAAAATATACTATACTTCACGCAAGTATTAGAATTCACGCAAGCCAATTCAACATACCAACGTGAGCAAACAAGTAAAATAAGTTAACTATAATTCACGCATGGAAAAGTTTATTATAACCAGGTTTTTGTATACAACACAAAACAATGTATATATAAAATGTTGATAAAACAACCTGGGCATTATCATTGCACGCAATTCACTACCCTTGAAATCCAGGCGTTCAATGCAAGCTAACCAAACTAATAAGGCATGCAAAGACTTCAGGAGTACAGAGCACCAATTTTTACTTTAGCATGCAAAGATAAAATACAGTCTGAAGTCGTGGTGCAAAAGCAGGAAGCAAAAATGTGAAAATCATAACAAAAGAGAATTCGAAAATCAAGAGAAAGCCCTGTTTCGCAACAAAGGCAGGGACTGGACGACATAAATTAGAGGTGTGAGCATTACTCACATTACTTATTTCAAATACAGCTTGAACAGGGGATTCCTATATTGGAGCTGCTGCCATTAATGACTTCTCAGAGCTCTGCTTGAAGAGAAGAAAAGTTTGCAGAGGAAAAAAAATGTTATTCTCGGCATAAGTCAATACAATGGATGATGGCCATCTTTCAGGTACACATAGCATTTAATGCAAAAGTGTATTTTGAAATATTTTACATGATATACAAGATGGCTACTGACATTTGCATTTTGATAATAAGAGATATAGTCAAGGTTTCACTTCATTTTATATTTCTTTTCATGCATTTACTTCACTACCAGAACGTGAGCAAGTTTATATATCATGCAAATGATTTCAGGGGCAATGCACACGCAGGTAACAAAGGTGTACAATTTTGTTTACTGACTTTACCACATTATATTTTCAACAAATTTTGATTTAAAAATTCCTATTTAAAATATTCACATCGATAGTAATTTAAAAATCATGTTCGTTACAGATTTTAAAAATATTTATTACGACGGTAATAAAATCACGGTCATTACAGTGAGAACTTCTCACTCAATCGAATTTGTTTCGATTTAAATTTTAAATAGTTAGATTTAAAATTGCTTGATTGTGTTGATTGTATGCTTGGATGATAAATTATTATCTATTGTTTTGAAATAGACCCTATATGCCATATATTAAGCGGAGGTTATTTATATAAACACATATACCGCGATATTCCATCTCGAAGTGGAATTGGTATTATATATGTACTTGAAGTTGATTTCCCGCATTATATAGCGGATGAGACCCTATTGCGCCGCATAATAGCGGATAATATTTTATAAAACCCATGTATCGCGATATCCCGTCTTGAAACGGGATTGGTATTGTGCTAACATCTGTGGATGCAGGGAAACAGGTTCGGAGGGATTCAACTGGATTCCTCAACATATTGATTTATTTACAGATATTTGCGATATATTCTGTTGTCATATTGCCATATAATGTTTGGATGCCGTGATTTTTATGTTTAGTGCTGTTGCAACATTGGGCCTATTTTTGGAGTTTTAAAAATGTTAAAATAACGATTTCGAATTTAAAAGGATTTTTAATCGATTTTTGAAAGTATACATTTTATTTGAATTTTGGAATTGATTCATTTTAAATAAATAAACGTTATAATTTTTATGTTATAAAAGTTAGGATTTTTGTGAAATATAACCGACATGTTATTTTTGAAATAAGCAGTTGATTAATTTGTAAAGTGGTTTAAATTGAGATTTTTGAATTATTATAAACGGTTTATATAAAAGATTTATAAAATTGATATTTATAAATTAAAAATATTGGAATCATAAAACGAGTTTTATAAGTGTTAAAAAGAAGTATAAATGGATGTCATAAGTGCATGAAATTTATAGATCTATAAATTGTGAAGTTATTAAATGAATAGATTTTGTAAAATAAAAGATTTATAAGTAATTAATTTATAAATTGGATTTTGGCATTTAAATGAGATATAAATAGAATTTGTTAATTAAGGAATTTTATAAGTTGAAGTTTTTATAAAATATATATATATAATGTGAATTTATAAACGTTGTTTTATAAATCTTAAACCAATTGAATTTGATAAGTAAATATGAAAGCTTATTAAGGAGATATATCCACGATTTTGGACAGTGGATAATCCTTTAAAATTAAATATGTAGAAGTGTTGAATTTGGTAAACGATTTATATTCACGATTTTGGACAGTGAATAATATAGTAAAGAAATGTTTTGGGGAAGTGATATTTTAAATAGAATTAAAACGATTTAAAGATGTTTTAAAAGGTATTAAGTATCGAAACCATAGATTTCAACATTTATTGTTGAAATAGACGTTTCCGAGAAGTAAAAAGAAAATGGTGGACTATAACACTGTTGTTATAGTAAATTATTTTCGAAAGAAAATGTTTTATATAGTATTGGGATTTATATATCTATCTTAATTACGAATCCCTATACTAGTGATTTTGGGTTGTCATAACGATGTTTTACGCAAGTTTTGACTCAAATGAATGTGTTTAAGAGAATGTTTTCCTTAAAAAATAAAAAATATACTCAATCGTGTTTTAAGTATATTGAATATTGTCTAAGTATTGAAAATAAATAGTTTTGTGAATTACTTATTATTGAATAAGTATGGAAAGGTTTTCAAATATGAAGTGAAATGTTTTGAGATTTTATCTTTTAAAGATCAATTGAAATGAATAAATATTTGGAAGTGTTCCGCGTAAGGGAAATGTTTTGAATATAGATTTTAAAATATATAGTACATATATATAGAATATAAACCAAAATATCTTGAGTTTTCAATATAGATTTCAACGCGTTTATATGTCGTACACTCACACAACATCTCCGATCACGACGAAATTTGAAATCCGATAATAAAACACGATTACGGATCCAATGAAACTTGTTTCATCAAATTCCAAGACTGTGCCTCGGAAGGCTATTTTTAAATATCAATTTAAGCGATATATTTTCAAAACTTAACAAAACATCACCAAATTTAATTTTAACACTTTTACTCTCTTCAGTACTATCAATATAAATTTTACAAGCCTTTAAAATATTTTTAACAAGCTTATAAGTCCAGAATTTATATTTTACCCAACTTCAAATTATTTAATTCAATAATTTAATTATCAAATAAATAGTGATGTTTGAATTCAAGTTAAAAATTAACTTTTGAATATTTAAAATTAATTAAATATTCCAATTTCAAATGCCTAAAAATTCCAGGTCATCACATATATACTTAGCAATATTTAAAATGAGGTTACTTTATAAAATATAAAACTTGATTTTCTCTTTTTATAACAAAATACCAAGTCACCTTTAAATAATTACTACGATAATAGATTTGAAAAATACTTACTTTAGAATTTAAACATTTAGAAATAATAGATTTTCTGAAACATACTTATAGACAACTTAAAACTTTTTACTTATACTTAAAAATTTCTTTGAAAACATACTTGGCTATCCAGGGAAATACTCTTCTCTTTCACATCTTTTAAAAATAAATCACTATTATTTTGAAACAAATTTACTCATTCTCTTAATAAATTTCCACCGTGAATTTAATCTTCCACATATCTAGTGATCTATTCTTTCACCTTTATAGACTCAGTTTATAAATTCCAAAGTCTCACATCTCTTTAAAAATCTCGGTTTTAAACACTTAATCAATCTTCAAATTGATTTCCAAATTACTCCCATTTTGAAAGAAATTCCTTTTTCTTACTCAATTTTAGTTCAAAACCCATAGACTTCAGATTTTATTCCTTAATTATGACTTAAACCTTGGATTTTGAAATAAACTTAAACCTTGGATTTTAAAACCTGAAAATACCAATTCCAGATTTTCCCCAAATTCCTTCTTTATCCTTTTAAATAAACTTAAACCTTGGATTTTAAAATAACTTCTTTACTTCTTGATATAACCTCACTTAAGTTTAAAATTCATTATTTCTCCATTTATTCAAAATCCCCTTTTTCATACTCCGAACTTATCAATAGAATTTTATAATAACATCCATTTTTTTCCAATTCATTCTTCAATTTATCCCAAATTTTCAATAACCATTATATTTTCAAATTCTCTCCTTTAAATTTTCTTTTCAAAAATCCAATCTATATATTTTTGGTAACTTAGTACACCCAAATATTTTCAATCAAACATAGCATCCAACATTTCTGTTACCAATATAATTTATCACAGATTAGTAATGACCAAATCATAGAATATTAAAACATTCCAAATAAATTTGAGGAATCCCGTTGGATCCCTCCAACCTGTTTCCCTGCATCCATAGATGTTTACACAATAAAATACCAATTCCACTTCGAGGTCGAATATCGCGGTATATGGGATTTATATAACATCATCCGCTATTATGCGGCGCATAGGGTCTCATCCGCTATATAATGCGGGAAATCAATCACTCCAATATATACTATAAATACTACTATATATAATATATCACATCAAATCAATTCAATCATTCAACCAATTATTTAAATTTAACCATTTAAATTTAAATAGCAACCCAGAAGAGTGAGATTAACTCACCTTTTGTCCTTAGATTTCCATCCACTTCAACTTGACTTGGTTTCCACAATTTCAAACCTTGAATAACATTTTTAGTGTTTTATCAATATTTGAACACATCAACAATCTATTTCCATTTAATAGTTCAATTTATTTAGCTAGTTTTATAATAATAATTTACCAACCTAATTCACATTTGGTATAAATACCTATGATACTATTGAAGCAATAGTCCATTCACTTGATTTTAAATATGAAATAATTATGGTTGATAACTATTCCTTGAAATGGTATCATTTTTAAATAAGAAATTTCCAGACATGTATTTTCTAAAATAAATTGTTTCATCACTTCTTTATCATTCTAAACAAATTTTAAATCTTACCTATATACACTTAAATTCTAATAACATAAAATCGTTCAACCCTATTAAATTAAAACACAATTTATATATATTTTCTAACTGTAAAACTCTTTTCTACAATATATTCTCTATTGTTCCAATCCTATAAACATATATATATATATATATATATATATATATATTAAATCAAAAACTAGAAAATAAATTCGCACCTCACTGCTCTCAGCCCAACACTCGCATGCCCCACCGACTTCGCAAATTGCCAGAACCCTAGGCCACGACAATGATGATAAGGACAACACAAAGTCACCCTCCATTGCAACCACGATGAACTCGAACTCCCAAATCGCCGACCCAACTCGAAGCATGGCACGCGACCCATCGTTAATCTCGAGCGCTGGCTCGCTGCTACCCCCGTACCCCAAGTCGAACCAAAACCTGAACGCAGCTCGACGAAGACGAGCTCTAGAACAATCGAATAACCCGACGACCTTACAAATGAACATCACCATCTCGCGAACTCGAACGAACCCCCACCTCCATATGAGCCTCCCCAAATCACCCACGGGACCCATTATGTTACCCAAAACCGAACGCGAACCTCGATGATTCTTAAAATCATGGTTGCCAAGCTTCGCCGCGACCTCGATGCGCGTGCTATCCCTCTTCTTATTGAATGAATCAAGGATCGATTGAAGGTTGAAGAGAGAGAGAGAGGAGCGATTCGAATCGGCTGAGGGCATTTCCCTTGGGTTTTTTAAAAACTTCAGCCGCTTACACTTTTTTTCAAAGAGAACGAATAATTTGATTTGGGTTTTTTTGAAATATCGACCATAGTTTTATTTCCTACTAGGAAGACAAAGGAAGGCCAAATATTTTTTTCTCTAATGATCTGCTTTGCGTGATAAAAAGAAAACGAAGGGAACAAGATGTGATGTTTACATGCCACGATCAATTTGTTACAATGTTTTGGAAAGGACAGGGAAAAGTTCTGATTTGAGATAATTTCAGCTGGAGGTGGCTAGGATATAATAATATATATTTGAATTTAAATTTTGATTGTCTCGATTTCGAAGCCAAAAATATCGATCTCTTTTCAAGGCATGCCGCTAGGCGTTTATAATGTTAAACCTCTATTCCGAATGCAATGGAAAAGGTTTCGAGTCCAATTCTATCGTATGTAGAAGATAGCTCTTTGGACCCAGTTATTATATTAAATTTTCGATAGAAATTCATCGCGTTCATATATCGTACGCTCACACAACAACTCTAAACATTACGAAAATTGAAATCCGATAATAGTACAATACTACGGATCCAATGGAACTGGTTTTGTCGAAATCCGAGACTGTACCTCAGAAGGCTATTTTTAAACGTCAAATTAAACGGTATATTTTCAAAACTTAACAAAACATTCCCAAATTCAATTTCAACACCTTTACTATCTTCGGTATTATCAAAATAAATTTTACAAGCCTTTAAAATATTTTTAACATGCTTGATACTCAAGATTTTATATTTTACCCTATTCCCAATTATTAAATTAAATAGTCATATCATCCTACAAACCGCTATATTAAATTCTAAATCTAATTTATTGAATAAAAACCAAACTTTCCATATTCAAAATCAATTTATAATCCAAATTAAATATTTAAACCCATTTAAATATTCCAAACTCAACGATGAAAAATCCGGGTCGTTACATTCCTCCTCCCTTAAAAGAGTTTCGTCCCCGAAATTACTAAGGCAGAAGAATGCCCCAATCCCACTAACTGTGTAACGAACCGGAATTTTGACGATATATTTTAATAAATATTTAATCTAATTTAAATTAAATATAAACTGGTCAATATTTAAATTGGTGAGATCTTGAATATTTAACAGTTATATATGTTTGTAAAAGAAAATTTTGATTTGACGTTTGAAATTAAATACTTCAAAACCATTTAAAACAAAATCGGTTTTTTTCAATAGAATCAAGTCAAAGTCTTTATATTTCTGATATCTGATAAAATACATATGAATACAATTTTAGTTTTTAAAACGATAAGTTTTAAAATAAACAAACATGAAATTATTTAACATAAATATGGAAGTGCAAAACAATATAGGTGTAAACATACAAAATTAGTATAAAACACAATTATAATTATAAGAGGTAATCAAAGTAACATAAATATACAAAATATAAATTATAATTTGACATATATAAATACAAGTATTTTTAGTCAAACAATGATCTTCAACATTCAAATTGTACAACACAACATCCTTAAATAAAATGTTAAAAACATCATTTGAACAAGTATACAATTTCATATAAAATATAACTAACAAAATAAATAAACAAAAATGTTAACAATAACTTTAGGAAATCATATCAGGAAGTTTGAAAAAAACATATAACCTGTATATGCAAGTGGAATAATGCAAAGAAACAAGACAAGTTATACTTAACAAATGAAACATTCAGGCATAAGAAGAACAAAGTCCACTTCAATATAATAAAACAAGTTCTCACTTCATAGATAAAAAAAAATTAAAACCTGTATCTTACTAAACAGGTTTGGCCGAAAATAATGATAATGTCTTGTACAACAAAGTAAATAACATAAATATCTATGTACTAATAGCAACTGTCAGTAAACAATTTATTACTTGCTATCATAATTAATAACATAAGCATTAATTAGCCTAACTTTTTGTTCAACTAAGTACACGGCCGAAAACCTCCTATATCATTTCATACTGCAGGTTATTAACTCTTAGCCAATTAAAAAGTATGGTCAAACAAATAAAACTTGTCCAGTAAATACCTATGCTGTTCAAAGTCTTTCCATATATATATCCATCATGTTATTGTATTCGTTTATAAACTTAACTAAAACCTAAAAGCAAACCTGAGAGAAGAGAAAAAAAGAAAAAGAAAAAAAAAGAAAAAAAAAAAGAGATTCAAACTGTAAACTATCAACCTGAGCAAAATACAAGCAAGCTGGAAGTCTGGGAAGCAAATTAACAAGTCTGTGTTTATCTGGGAACTAAAGTGCTCTGTTTAATTTGAATTAAAGTGAGTAAACTTACCTTTGTTGAAATTTTATCATGATATTTATATCCTGAAGTTTGTGTTGCTTTATATTGTTTATCAGAGGACCTGTATCTATTTTTGTGTATTGAAAGCTTTGAGTTAAGCTTCTGAGCAAAGAGGTGCAAAGAACATTAATACTTATCCACCTAAATCATTTAAAACCTAGAGATATAAGTTAATTAAGATTGTTTAACTTTAAACAAAGCTTGGGAATTTATTTGAAGTATAACAGTAAAACATAGGAACTGTTATTCAAGTTACAGGCAACAGGAAATTAAAGCTAAAATTCGAATATTTTAATTTGTGAATTCGATCATATATCTTGATTATACACACAAAGTTAGGATTTTTAGTATAAAAATTATGATTTTTAAGTGAGTGTTTAAGGTACAGTTTGAATATGAATAAAAATTACATTTGTGTCAATTTCTGTTGCTTCAATTAATTTTAACTGTTGAAAATTTTTATGGAGCAAGCTTGAAGATAAATTAACTCAAGAAAAATGTCAAATTATTTTTCGAATGCAAGGATTTGGGGTTTGAATCGTAGGTAGGGTTTAGAGCTTTCATTTTCAATGCTCTGTAAAAACATTTGTTTGCGGCTCCATTGGGCGACCGAGTGGCTCGCGATTTTGGATGATGGTTGAGGGGGATATGGTTGAGGTATGGGCGAAGTGGAGGCCCCGCTAGTGGTCGGCGTTGGTAGGTGGAGGCGATTTGCTGTCGAGTGTTCAAGTTTTATTTTGAGTTTCAAGCCTTTTTCTACGATTCGCCTTTTTGTGAAAATTTGGGTTTTAATTTTGAGTGCTCGGTCAAATTGGGATTCGCTGGAGATAGCGCAACTCGCCGAAGGCGAGGCGAACCACCGTGCACGTGCACGGTGGCTTAGGGATGTCTATTGATACGTAGGGGGTGACGCGTGTTCATACTCGAGATATGGGGATGTATACTTCGAGTTTGTCTTCGGGTTTGCCTGGGTGTGAACGCGTGAGTGTAGTATTTAACTCTAACTTAAAAAAAAAAAGAACAGGTAAAAGAATAAGATGGGAATAAGAGGGAGATGCAAGGGAAAAGCACAGGGGAACTCGAGAATTTCTCGAGTAAGGGGTGGTGCTGCCTCGGGTCCACTCCTTAATGGACGTGCATAGCTTTGTTTAGTATTTGTATAACTAAGTTAATAAAGCAATTAGTTAGTGTTAGGTTAGTACTTCATTTAAAAGTTTATTGAGGAAGTCCGTAAAGATAGTTGATTAATATAAAGTAATTAGAATGTTAAGAAATTTATACTTGAAATTTAATTGATAACTTTAAATTAATTTTGTAATTAAAAATAAATTATATGTTAAATCAATTTAAATCTTAAAAATGTTAGCTTATCACTTAAAGTTAATTAATTAATTAATAAATGATAATTAACTTAAGTGATCAATTAAAGATTATATGATTAATTAAATTAATAATAATTGATTTATTAAAGTAATTTGTGAGAATTAAATAAGTAATTAATTTATATTAAGTAAGTTGATAATTAATGATTAAGAATCAACTAATTAACTGAGTAATTAAGAAACAGATAATGAATAAAAGTTTAGTAAATAAATAATTAATTTAAGATTAGGTGATTAATAAATTAATAATTAATGATTAACTAATTAATTAATTGATTATCAATAAGTTAATTAATCAGTAATTAATTAAACAGAATAAAATAGTTTATTCTTAAGCAATTAATTAAGTTAAGTAAAACCAAACTGTTTGATATGCATTGATAATTATGTTGATTGACTGTGATATCTGTTGATGATATTTCTGTGATATGTTATGATATACTATGGATATCTGTGATAACTGTATATGATTTATCTGATATATCTGTTATGTTAATTCTTGATATTAAATTGAACTGTTAAGTTAAATAGACAACTTGGCCCTCAAAATGGCGTTTGGATCCGATGAGACCGGGATGGGAAGAATCAATTTTGATTCTTCGAAAACCACATCGATCCAAATTAAACGATAGGTCGTAACTTATCAAATGGAGATCGAGATGGAGTTTCAGAATGCAAGGGTTATCGTCGTTAACTCTGAGGGTGATTCCAAAATGAGTGTAACGAGATAATGCCTTCGGTTTCGTTCGAACCCGGAACGAACTTGTATGGATTGAATGCTTTCAACACATCGTCAGGCGGACGATGAGCATTCTAAGAATATGTTCAATAAAGGTAATCGTAGCCTCAAGCCTCATCAACCAGGAATGGCTAAAACAGGGGAGATGCAGCAAGGTTATGTGGGTCATGCCCAAGCAGGACAAGATTTTCCCCTGTCTAGATGTCCCTTTTTTTTTCGGCTTTGTGGGCAGTTGTTTGGCCACAACTACGGGGTTATCTTGTTCGGGACTGTTCAGTAAGGAATGGTTCCGTCCTTGTATTGCAGGGGATAAAGGGAGTAATCCTCGGTACGGTGATCTAGGCCCCGTACTGTGACGGGCGGTACCCAAGTAGCCCTGCCATTGTTGGAAATCCATTTACCCTACGAGACCCTACGGTTTTGATTGTATTACCCACTTTCGTGGCTAGTAGCTGGAATTTAATCATGTAACAATTTCGGCTATTTTCAATTTACTTGAAAACCCTAGACACTATTATAATATCACAGAATTTCCTATAAAATGTTTTGGTTAGCGTAAGGTAAAAACTTACCCGTATTTATTTGTGGGGAGTCTTACGTGATACCTTTATTTTCAAATGATTTTCAAAGTTAAGCAATTTTAACCTGTTTACTCATACCAGACCCATGTCTGACCCGGAGTTTATATTTTGTGTTTTTCATAAACTCTTGGGTACTCAAATTTTTACGAGTAGCCAAGTGATAGGTAATGGAAGTGTTGATTTTCTGGAGGAGCTATTTTGGGGAGAAGACCAGACGTATGTATCTATATATGTAGTTCCGCTGTGTAGTTAGTGATGTTGTATTTTGGATGTATGTATGGATATATATGTATATGACAATCCTGTTATATGATATTGTACGACTCTGATGTATGTATAACTATGTAATAGATATGTGATGTATTATATTTTGTTCCATTCCGCTGTGAGATTCTGATGTTGTTGTTCTTTCTTTCTATTCTTTTCTATTTCTATCCCTTTCTTTCTTAATGATGAAACGTCTTTCTGGGTTTGAGAAGGGCGGGTCGTCACAGTTGGTATCAGAGCAGTAGGTAAAGCGAGTACCTAGGCTCTTGTGTATATTTCTTTGGAGAGTGCGTATTTGTATTTTCAATATTATATATATATCTATCTAAATGGATTCGTTACTTGTTCAGGTGACCAACATGAGTTCAGGAAGAAGAGGCAGAGTTAGGGCCAGTACTTCTACAGATAATGGACGGAGTCAGAATGTTAGTGAGGCTGTCCATCCAGTACCATCTCAAGTTAGCTTTGCAGCTTTATGCAAGGATTTCAAACATCTTGGAGGTCAACCATTCAAAGGTTCAGAGTCAATAATTGAAGTTCAGGACTGGCTACGCTCTTGCGAACGCATTTTCAAGAGCATGAGATTGACTGATGAGTGTAAGAGGCAAATGACATCGTGGCAACTGCAAGGTGGTGCAGCAGCATGGTGGGATTCAACTATTGCAAATATTTCTGAGGATGATATTTCTTGGGACGGATTCAAGGAGTTGTTTGAAGAGAAGTATGTGCCGACGGCAGGGAGAACCCAATTGTATCAGGATTTTCTGTATTTGAAGCAAGGTAGTATGTCTATTTCGGAGTACGAAACTAGATTCAACGAACTCTCTTGTTATGGTCCAGGACTCATCGATACTCCTCTGAAAAAGAATGAGAAATTTGTGCAAGGGTTGAGTCCTGAATTCCATGGGAAATTGACAGTGCTTCCGAAGGGATCTTTTGTTGATTTGATTGATATGGCATTGAGGTATGAAAGTTTGATGAGTAAGAAACCAGGGGCTCCAGATGCAACTTCAAGTGAGAATTTCACTAATTCGAATAAGCGAAAGTTTGATCCTAAATGGAGGAAGCCGAATAAGAAGAAACCTGGGAATAACAACGGACCCCGAAAGTGCTACATTTGTCATCAGGAAGGGCATTAGGCAAATGAGTGTCCTAGGAAGGGATTCCAGCAGCAACAGCAGCAACCGCATCAGAGTGGTCCAGGATCAGCTATAGTTCAGAAATCATTGTGCTTTAATTGTCATCAGCCAGGGCACATGATTAAGAACTGTCCACTTCTACAGAGGGCACCTCAGAATAAAGTTTTTGCTTTGGAAGCCGAACCACTTCTTCTTCGATGGGCAAAGGAGTATTAGAAGGTACTTTATTTTTAAATGGAAAATATATTAGAGTTTTGTTTGATTCGGGTGCTTCCTTGAGTTTTATTTCTTTGGACTCTGTTGAAAAGTTTTCTCTTACCCCTAGTTCAGTAGACAGTCCTATCTTGGTATCTAATCCTATAGGAGGGGTGACCAAATTAGACTCTATTTGTAAGGACTTGAAGATCTCTTATCTATCCCACAGTTTTTCTTGTGACCCGTATGTGACGACCGCCCATGACTACCGCACAAAACAAGGGAATGGTGCGCTGAAAGGTGTGCCAGGCAACCATGGACGATAGTCAGGGTAAGATTAAACAGCGGAATCTATCGTATTACTCACAGCGCATGGATAAAATACAATAGATAATATACATAGTGAAGCTCTATAGAACAAAAGTCTCATCATATCAACGCATAATTGTTAGATACAACAATCAGGAAAGTCAATACATCAAGCCTCACTACATATCACTCAGAGTATCAAACAAACAGCGGAACATCCAGTATATATAGTAAGAAAACAATATGCAAAAGCCTCCAGCTCGTCTTCGTCATCAATAGTGTTGGTAGCCAAGAACAGCACCTGTCACCTGTCACCTGCTACCTAGTCTGCCCATCCCAACATGGATGAACAGCCCAAGGTAATAAGAGTTGAACATAAAACCTTGAGTCAGACAACAGTCTTAGTGAGCAGTAAATTAACTATCAAACATACCAAAAGAGTATAAAGGATAAAAGGAATAGGAACTCAACCATCCCACTCCACCTCATTCTACAGTGATAGCCCCCAGACCCACTAAGCAAAAACAAGTATAGCAAAGCAGACAATTTAGGTAAAGCAATTATCACTCGAGTCAAGGTCGATGTTTTTCAAATACAGACCCCCAACGCCTAAACCAAGATCAGATAAGCACTCAGAAAACACCGCTCTTGAGGCCGAATGATGGTACAATCAAACATCCATGACTTTGGCTACCACTGTTATCATTGCCTCGATATCACCATTGAATGACCGGCACCTTCTTTCAGCCGTCCGTCAAGGGCTAATGGCAACCCCGGTTCTAGACAAAACTCCGCACGTCATCATGACCCGTGCCTGGGACTATCGCAACTGCCCAGAGTACTAACACGTCATCATGACCCGTGTCTGGAACGTCATCGTGACCCGTTCCAACGTACTCTTGCTTTGAGCATGCTAGAACCTTTAATAACGATAAGATCCAAGCCTCCTAGTCATCCTCCTCGACGACTATTCTCACACTAGCTCTAGAGCCTCTCGAACCCATCATTATCAACCAACTCGAACCGCATCATCGAGTTATCAACATACTTGGGATGATCCCGTCTGGATTAAACCAAGGCTTCACACATCATGCTTTGCTTCATCGCATCATAGCAAAGTCCCATCTCAACATCATGGTTTGCCCCATCGCATCATGGCGATGTCCATCATCATCGAATCTATCCATATGAGCTTCCACATCCGCTTCATATGCCACAAGCAGCTTTCACCATTCAAGAGCCTTTCCACTTAGCTTTTGAATCATCTTCGACCAACTTGTCCAAATCAAGTTATCAATCAACTAATCAATCAAATCAAACATCAATCCAAGTAATCAATCATTCAAACAAGATCAAAATAGACAATTACAACAATAATGGCAATTTCGTAATTAAAGTGTCCAAATCTAACAAGTATGAATCATAGGCAAATGTCTCTACAACTTGATGAATAAACTTATACAAGTAATCATGTAGTAAAATAGGTGTCAAAAACTTCATAGATAATAGATCTACATGCGAGCTTTAGGAAAATGCAAGAAATCACTATCTTTAACACACAAACAAGTCACCGATCCAATCTACTCCTTTGGGTCCGTGTGAGGGATAACTACCACTCACCGAATCACCTAAACACCTTAAAAACAAACAACTCCAGATCTGGACAGCAAGGAACCAAGCTTGATCCGGCAAAATCTCGCTTCAAACGATGAAATCTCTCTTTGCTGGATAAAGATCTTCAACTTTGGCTCTTGGATCTTCAATTTAGATGGAAGAAATCACTAGATTAGAGTGGAGAAAAGAAGTGAAGAAGAGTTGTAGTCGAGCTCTCAAAATGGCAGCACTTCGTCGCTTCAAAATCCGGTGCCAAGAAGTGAAGATAGGCTCCCCTATTTATAGCTGAAATCCTTAAGTCGCACGGTTTTAAGTCGTTCACTCGGTTTTAGGTCGTCCACGACTCATCGAAACCCAACGACCTACGACCTAAAACTCCGCCGACTTACTACTTAACGACTCACGGCTTCGACTCATACGACCTAACACTAAGCCGACCTAACGACTCAAGCCGCTAACGACTCAAGCCTTCGAATGACTTATCACCTATACAACCTAAAGACTAACTATATTGCCGACTTAACAAAATCAACGATCCAGATGTTACGCGACCTAAAATGAACGCGGATCTACGATGCCGCGACTTAACTAAGTCATTAACGACCCAAAAGCATCCCGGGTTAACAAATGTTTTGACTTAACTTCCTAGCGACCTACCTTAAGTCGTCCAACGACCTAACTCCATTAACTCGTGTTAACGACCTAACTCGCTAACACACTCACAACAGGGTCTCCACGACCTAACCATACTTAAGTCGCTTACGACTTAAGCCCTAGCACTAAGTCGTTCACCACTAACCCGCTAACTCGTCCCAGTTCTTAAGTCGTAACCCGTTAACCCCCTTTAAGTCGTAACTTGCTAACCCGCTACACCACTAACTAGTTAACCTATGATAACTGTTAACTCGATAAGTCATTTACCACTATGTTAACTTTTATAACTCGCTAACACATCTAAACTGCTAGGTCGTAATCCCCTAAGTCTTTCACGACTTAAAACCATCTACGACCTAACCAAGAGCCGATCTAAGGACCCTATGCAACCGAGTTAACTTCCTTATGAGCCATCTTTTACACGACTTAGGCTATGGATGACATAAACAATACTAACGACCTAATAATTCTACGATTTATCAACACGTACAAATACAGGTCGTTACATTCTCCCCCCCTTAGGAATTTCGCCCCCGAAATTCCAATCAAACAGAAGCATCCAAACTATTCTGCATGCCTACCATCTATAGCAATCTACAAACCATGCATCTAATTTCTAGCCTAGCATGCAGAATTCTAAGATTAGAACAAGCTACAAATTCATGAGATGTCACGACACCTTAGGGCCATACCTCGAAGAGCTCAGGATGAGATGCCTTTATCCTCTCTTCCTCCTCCCATGTACAGTCGTTAACATTATCACTCCATTGTACCTTGAGCAACGTAATCGTCTTCCTCCTAAGCTGTTTCGTGTCGGTTTCAACAACACGAAGCGGCTTACGAGGTCTCGTAACCACTGGATCAACTTCTAAATCTTTACAGCTATCAGCAGAAACCACCGTACTTGAGTCATGCACATACTTCCGTAGATAAGATACATGAAAAACATTGTGCACACCCGCCATCTTTTCCGGTAGCTCCAATCTATAGGCGAGCTTTCCAATTCGCTCGATGATCGGGAATGGTCCAACAAATCTTGGAGTCAATTTTCCTTTCTTCCCGAATCGAATAACATTCTTCAGAAGAAAAATCTTCACAAAAACCATATCACCTACGTCGAATTCCAAATCTTTTCGATGATTATCGGCATAACTCTTCTGATGGTCTTGGGCTACCTTCATTCGTCGTCGAATGATCTTTATACAATCCGAGGTCTGACGAATCATCTCTGGCCCAAGCATCAACTTTTCCCCAGCTTCCAACCAACATGTCGGGGAGTTGCACGGTCTTCCATACAATGCCTCATATGGTGCCATACCAATGCTTGACTGGTAACTAT
Source organism: Allium cepa (assembly GCA_030765085.1). Taxonomy (NCBI): domain Eukaryota; kingdom Viridiplantae; phylum Streptophyta; class Magnoliopsida; order Asparagales; family Amaryllidaceae; genus Allium; species Allium cepa. Next base: position 83,335,624 of record CM060929.1, on the reverse strand, counting down.
TATTGTACGCAAATTCCACCAAGTGAAGATGATCTTCCCATGATCCTCCGAAATCCATAACACATGCTCTAAGGAGATCTTCCAAAACTCGATTGACTCTCTCGGTCTGACCATCTGTTTGGGGATGATAAGCTGTACTTAAACACAACTCGGTTCCCAAAACTTCCTGGAAGCTCTTCCAAAATCCGCTAGTGAACAATGGATCTCGATCACTCACTATACTCTTCGGAATACCATGGAATCGAACTATCCACTTAACATACAACTCAGCCAACTTCAATGCAGTCCTAGTTGATCGAACAGGAATGAATCTTGCATTCTTAGTCAAACGATCTACAATGACCCAACTCCCTTCATTTCCTGCCCTGGTTCTAGGTAGACCATCGATAAAATCCATCGATATCTGCTCGCACTTCCATGTAGAAACCTCTAATGGCTGAAGCAATCCACTAGGCTTCTTCTGCTCAGCTTTCACCAACTGGCAATTCAAACATTTGGAAATGAAATTTCCAACATCCTTCTTCATACCTTCCCAGTAGTAGGTTCTCTTCATATCCCGGTACATCTTATTTCCACCTGGATGAATTGTCAACTACGAGTGATGACTTTCCCTCAAAACTTCATCTCTCAATCCATCTATATCGGGAACAACTAGTCGTCCTTGTTTCCGAAGCCAACCCTTTCGATCAACTTCAAATCCTTTATCCTTTTCTGGGTTCAATCCAGATTCCAAATCACAGATAATCTTGACAAGTTTATCATCTCGCTTTTGGCTCTCGCCAATTCATTCCACAAGAGTAGGTCTTATCGATAAGTTTGCCGACATCTCAGGTTCCAATTCACATCTAAGCCTGATGTCAAATCCAGCCAAATACTCGAGACTCTTCCATTCTGAAAACATGGCTCCTAATCCTGCATGTCTTCGACTTAACGCATCCGCCACTGCGTTACCTTTTCCCGGAGTATAAGCTATACCAAAATCATATGATGCCAAAAACTCTAGCCATCGTTGCTGCCGAAGATTCAAATCCTTTTGGGAGAAAAGATACTTCAACGACTTATGATCCGTAAACAACTCGAATCGAACTCCCAATAGGTAATGTCTCCACATCTTCGGAGCAAAAACAAACGCCGCTAACTCCAAATCATGAGTTGGGTAATTCCTTCCATGCGGCTTCAGTTGTCGACTTGAATATGCAACAACTTTATCCTTTTGCATTAGCACTGCTCCAAGTCCAGTACCACATGCATCGGTGTAAACCACCATCTCATCATTCCCAATCGGAATAGTCAAAACAGGAGATTTTATCAGTCGCTCTTTCAAGATTATGAAAGATTTCTCACACTTATCATCCCATCTGAACACTTGGTTCTTTTTCGTCAATCCTGTTAACAGTGCAGCTATCTTGGAAAAGTCTTTGATAAACCGACGATGATATCCAGCTAATCCAAGAAAACTTCTCACATCAGATACATTCATAGGTCTCTCCCAATCCTGGATTGCTGCCACCTTAGCGGGATCAACCGCTATTCCATTTCCAGAGATAATATGGCCTAAGAACCTCACTTCACTCTTCCAGAAGTGACACTTCGAAAACTTAGCCTTCAGCTGATGTTTCCGCAAGATTCCCAAAACAATTCGTAAGTGCGTCTTGTGCTCTTCTTTAGTTTTAGAATAAATCAGAATATCATCCACGAACACAAGTACGAACTTATTCAACTGATCTCTGAATACCCTATTCATAAGATCCACAAAATATTCTGGTGCGTTAGTCAATCCAAACGGCATTACCAGCCACTCATAGAAACCGGATGGTGTCCTAAAAGCAGTCTTTGGCACACTATCCTTAGCCACTCTCAACTGGTGAAATCCCGTTGCCAAATCCATCTGAGAAAACACCTTAGCTTCGTGGAGCTGATCAAACAAGTCATCTATTCTCGGCAATGGATACTTGTTCTTCCTAGTCACCTTATTCAGCTCACGATAATCGACACACAACCTCAACGATCCATCCGCTTTGGTTGCGAACACAACTGGTGCACCCCATTCGGACACACTACGCCAAATGAATTGTTTATGTAAAAGGTCATAAATTTGCACCTTCAGCTCTTCCTGTTCCCTAGGCGCCATCCACCTAAGAGGCATCACAACTGGTCTGGCTCCCTCAACTAGATCGATACGAAATTCGATCTCCCTATGCGGCGGTAACCCTTTGACCTCGTCAAAGATGTCCTCAAATCCATTCACAACCGGCATCGATGACAGTCCATCCCGTGGAACAACCAGTGAATACATGAAGCCAATGAAGACGCCTTCTTCATGCTTACATCGTATCACAACCTTTCGCCCTTCCACATTCCCTACTATCACCTCCAGTTTCTCACAATCAACCTTTGCCGCATACTTCTTAAGCCAGTCCATACCCAAAATAATTCCGAACCCCGCAAAGTTCAGAACAAAACAATCACAAACAAAAGAGCAATCATGACTCGATACTACTAGACCACGACATACCATACACAAACAAGACGAACCCCCAACTGGATTAGTCACAACCAATGGTCTATCAACAATTTTCGGTTCCAAACCCAACCGGCCTACAAGATCATCACAAACAAACGAATGCGATGCCCCAGTATCAAACAACACCCTAACTGGAACACCACATATGGAGAGAGTACCTTGAACCACCACACTCTTCCCTTTCTCTTCCGCAGTAGGAGCTTTCGAGGATGATGGAACAGCCCCCAAAGCATAAGCTTGCACAATTTGTTTGTCCTTCTGTGGTTCTGGACAATTCTTCCTAATATGCCCTAACTTATTACGGTTGTAGCACTTCAACAGTACTTTTGGATTCTTGCAATCCCTGGAGAGATGGCCCTTCTGCCGACAATTGTAGCAGGCACTTCACCCTTTGGCTTTTTCTGGCCATCCTTACCCTTCTGCTGTTGCTGCTTCCTCTTCTTATTTTCACCCTGCTGTGGTTTGGACTCTTCCTTGGTCACAGCAACAACAGACCCTTCCTTAGGAAACAAACTCTCGTGCCTGAGAGCTTTCTCCACAAGCTTCTCAAAAGGATCGTCCAGATGATCCACCAACTGCCTCCCAAGATAACTGTCCAAGCCTGTCACAAACTTCTCGTTCTTCTGGTAGGGAGATTCAATATACGACCGAGCATACTTGGACAAAGCTTCAAACTCAGAAACATACTCAAGAACTGGTCTTCCACCTTGCTTGAGCTCCACAAACTTCTTAAACAAAACAGACTTCTGAGCTGTAGAAATGAACTTAGCTTCAAATCTAACTTGGAATTGCTCCCAAGTAATCTCTTCCTTTGGAGTATCAATGGTGATAGAACCCCACCAATCAGCAGCTCTTCCCTGAAGTTGTCTCGATGCAAGCTTCCTTTTAGTTGCATCCTCAATTCCCAAGTCACCGAAGATCCTTCTACAAGCATCTATCCATCTCTGAACTTCAATAGTCGATTCTGTTCCCAAGAAAATCTTTCCTCCGAGAGCAGTATAGTCTTTACACAACTTAGCAAAATCCACTGGTCTTGGAGCTTGGACCTGAACTCCAACATCTACTGATGGCCCCGGAGCTGGCATCCTCCTCATGATCGAAGTCATCATAGCCTCGAACATAGGAGCATAATCAGCAGCCCCCTCAACAGCACGGCCTTCCCTAGCAGCTGGTCTCCCTCTTCGACTCATCCTTAATATCTACAAAAAAGGAATGACTTAAACACCTTGAGAAACAACTGCATAAGGAGTTCAAATCCTTCTAAGCTAAAAAATAAAATTACATCTCTCATACGTAGTTACGTCAGCGAGCGTTGGCTAAAATCGATTAACCAAAGCTCTGATACCAAATGTGACGACCGCCCATGACTCCCGCACAAAACAAGGGAATGGTGCGCTGAAAGGTGTGCCAGGCTACCATGGACGATAGTCAGGCTAAGATTAAACAGCGGAATCTATCATATTACTCACAGCGCATGGATAAAATACAATAGATAATATACATAGTGAAGCTCTATAGACCAGAAGTCTCATCATATCAACGCATAATTGTTAGATACAACAATCAGCAAAGTCAATACATCAAGCCTCACTACATATCACTCAGAGTATCAAACAAACAGCGGAACATCCAGTATATATAGTAAGAAAACAATATGCAAAAGCCTCCAGCTCGTCTTCGTCGTCAACAGCATTGGTAGCCAAGAACAGTACCTGTGACCTGCTACCTAGTCTGCCCATCCCAACATGGATGAACAGCCCAAGGTAATAAGAGTTGAACATAAAAACTTGAGTCAAACAACAGTCTTAGTGAGCAGTAAATTAACTATCAAACATACCAAAAGAGTATAAGGATAAAAGGAATAGGAACTCAACCATCCCACTCCACCTCATTCTACAGTGATAGCCCCCAGACCCACTAAGCAGAAACAAGTATAGCAAAGCAGACAATTTAGGTAAAGCAATTATCACTCGAGTCAAGGTCGATGTTTTCCAAATACAAACCCCCAAGGCCTAAACCAAGATCAGATAAGCACTCAGAAAACACCGCTCTTGAGGCCGAATGATGGTACAATCAAACATCCATGACTCTGGCTACCACTGTTATCATTACCTCGATATCACCGTTAATTGAATGACCGGAACCTTCTTTCAGCCGTGCGTCAAGGGCTAATGGCAACCCCGGTTCTAGACGTAACTCCGCACGTCATCATGACCCGTGCCTAGGACTATCGCATCTGCCCAGAGTACTAACACGTCATCATGACCCGTGTCTGGAACGTCTTCGTGACCCGTTCCAACGTACTCTTGCTTTGAGCATGCTAGAACCTTCAATAACGATAAGATCCAAGCCTCCTAGTCATCCTCCTCGACGACTATTCTCACACTAGCTCAAGCGCCTCTCGAACCCACAATTATCAACCAACTCGAACCGCATCATCGAGTTATCAACATACTTGGGATGATCCCGTCTGGATTAAACCAAGGCTTCACACATCATGCTTTGCTTCATCGCATCATAGCAAAGTCCCATCTCAACATCATGGTTTGCCCCATCGCATCATGGCAAAGTCCATCATCATCGAATCTATCCATATAAGCTTCCACATCCGCTTCATATGCCACAAGCAGCTTTCACCATTCAAGAGCCTTTCCACTTAGCTTTTGAATCATCTTCGACCAACTTGTCCAAATCAAGTTATCAATCAACTAATCAAGCAAATCAAACATCAATCCAAGTAATCAATCATTCAAACAAGATCAAAATAGACAATTACAACAATAATGGCAATTTCGTAATTAAAGTGTCCAAATCTAACAAGTATGAATCATAGGCAAATGTCTCTACAACTTGATGAATAAACTTATACAAGTAATCATGTAGTAAAATAGGTGTCAAAAACTTCATAAATGATAGATCTACATGCGAGCTTTAGGAAAATGCAAGAAATCACTATCTTTAACACACAAACAAGTCACCGATCCAATCTACTCCTTTGGGTCCGTGTGAGGGATAACTACCACTCACCGAATCAACTAAACACCTTAAAAACAAACAACTCCAGATCTGGACAGCAAGGAACCAAGCTTGATCCGGCAAAATCTCGCTTCAAATGATGAAATCTCTCTTTGCTGGATGTAGATCTTCAACTTTGGCTCTTGGATCTTCAATTTAGATGGAAGAAATCACTAGATTAGAGTGGAGAAAAGAAGTGAAGAAGAGTTGTAGTCGAGCTCTCAAAATGGCAGCACTTCGTCGCTTCAAAATCCGATGCCAAGAAGTGAAGATAGGCTCCCCTATTTATAGCTGAAATCCTTAAGTCGCACGGTTTTAAGTCGTTCGCTCGGTTTTAGGTCGTCCACGACTCATCGAAACCAAACAACCTACGACCTAAAACTCCGTCGACTTACTAATTAACGACTCATGGCTTCGACTCATACGACCTAACACTAAGCCGACCCAACGACTCAAGCCCCTAACGACTCAAGCCTTCGAATGACTTATCACCTATACAACCTAAAGACTAACTATATTGCCGACTTAACAAAATCAACGGTCCAGATGTTACGCGACCTAAAATGAACGCGGATCTACGATGCTGCGACTTAACTAAGTCATTAACGACCCAAAAGCATCCCGGGTTAACAAATGTTTTGACTTAACTTCCTAGTGACCTACCTTAAGTCGTCCAACGACCTGACTCCATTAACTCGTGTTAACGAACTAACTCGCTAACACACTCACAACAGGGTCTCCACGACCTAACCATACTTAAGTCACTTACGACTTAAGCCCTAGCACTAAGTCGTTCACCACTAACCCGCTAGCTCATCCCAGTTCTTAAGTCGTAACCCGTTAACCCCCTTTAAGTCGTAACTTGCTAACCCGCTACACCACTAACTCGTTAACCTATGACAACTATTAACTCAATAAGTCATTTACCACTATGTTAAATTTTATAACTCGCTAACACATCTAAACTGCTAGGTCGTAATCCCCTAAGTCGTTCACGACTTAAAACCATCTACGACCTAACCAAGAGCCGATCTAAGGACCCTATGCAACCGAGTTAACTTCCTTATGAGCCATCTTTTACACGACTTAGGCTATGGATGACATAAACAATACTAACGACCTAATAATTCTACGATTTATCAACACGTACAAATACAGGTCGTTACACCGTATGTGTTGAATTTTAAGGGATTTGATCTTATTTTGGGTATGGATTGGCTAGATAAGTATGAAGCTGTCTTGAATTGTGGTGAGAGAACAGTTTCGTTGGAAAATGATCTGGGTAGAATTGCCAGAGTGTCGTGTGATAATTCTGGAATTCACTTGAGCAGTCTTTTGCATGGAATGGAGACATCTGAAGAGAGTGTTGAAGACATTGATGTGGTTCAGGATTTTGCTGATGTTTTTGAAGAAGCTAAGTGTTTGCCACCACATCGAGAAATAGAGTTCCGTATTGATTTGATTCCAGGAGCTGTGCCAGTAATTCAACCCAGTAGGAGAATGGCTCCTAGGGAAAGAGAAGAGTTGATTAAGCAGACGTAGGATTTTTTGGAGAAGGGATTTATTATACCTAGTTTTTCTTGTTGGGGTTCAGCGGCGGTGTTTGTGACCAAATCGGATGGATCACTGAGGTTCTGCGTGGATTATAGAGAATTGAACAAAGTGACTATCCATAATAAATATCCTCTTCCTCGCATCGATGATCTTTTTGACCAGTTGCATGGTGCTTCTATCTTTTCTCAATTGGATCTAGCTTCAGGTTTCCACCAGTTGAGGGTAGCTGAAGACAGTATTCCCTTGACTGCATTTAGGGGACCGAATTGTTTCTGTGAGTGGTTGGTTATGCCGTTCGGATTAACCAACGCTCCTGCTTATTTCGTTGACCTCATGAACCGAGTCTTTAGGGATGTATTGAATAAGTTTGTGCTGGTATTCATTGATGATATCTTGGTCTATTCAAAATCCAAAGAAGAGCAAATTCGAGGTTTACACTGATGCTTGTATTGTTGGTTTGGGAGCAGTTCTGATGCAGAACGGAAGGGTTATTGCGTATGCTAGTCGACAGTTGAAGCCTCATGAGAAAAACTATGCTACGCATGATCTTGAATTGCTTGCCATTGTTTTTGCTCTGAAGATTTGGAGACATTATCTTTTAGGAGAGAAATTCGAATTGTTCACGGATCACAAACCGTTGAAATATTTATTCTCTCAAAAATACCTTAATCTGAGACAGCAGCTGTGGGTTGAATTTCTTGCATCCTATGATTTGGATATTCTGTACACTCCGTGGAAAGCGAATGTCGTAGCTGATGCTTTCAGTAGGAATGCATTTTTATCTCTTCTGGAAGTGGTTCCATCTTTTATTGAAAGGATATCAAGCATGCAAGAATCTGATAAGAAGTTGAGGAGGATCATCAAAGGAGTCAGGAAAGGTCAGTGTCCCAGTTTTGAAATTGATGACCAAGGAACGCTAAGGATCAATGGGAGAATCTGTGTTCCGAATGACAAGGGGTTGAGGCAGGAAGTTTTATCTGAGAGTCATCGCTCCAAATTGAATATTCATCCTGGAATCTCGAAGATGTATAAAGACATGAGGAGAGCTTTCTGGTGGGCGGGTATGAAGAAGGCTATTGCTTGATTTGTGAACAGTTGTGCCATTTGTCAGCAAGTGAAAGGTGATCAACAGAAATCTGCCGGGTTATTGCAACCTCTAGAAATTCCGAATTGGAAATGGGAAATGATCTCAATGGATTTTATTGATGGTTTGCCTAGAACCAAGAAAGGAAATGACGGTATATGGGTTATTGTAGATCGTTTTACTAAGAGTGCCCATTTTATACCAGTAAAGGCAACTCGTAGTGCAGTTTCTTTGGCGGAAATTTTCTTGAAAGAGATAGTTCAATTGCATGGAGTTTCAGTCAGCATAGTAAGTGATCGTGATCCTATTTTCACTAGCAAATTTTGGGAAGCTCTGCAATCAGCGATGGGAACAGATTTGAGATTAAGTACAGCCTATCATCCTCAAACGGACGAACAAACAGAGAGGCTGAATCGTATTCTTGAGGATATGCTACGGGCTTGTGTTTTAGATTTTGGAGGATCTTGGGAGGACCATCTTCATTTAGTGGAATCTTCTTATAATAACATTTATCAAGCAAGTATTAAGATGGATCCTCATGAAGCTTTATACGGAAGACCGTGTAGATCTCCATCTTGTTGGATTGAATCGAAGGATCGTCTTGTGCTCGGGCCTGATCTTATTCGTGAAGCTTCTGCGAAGGTTGAGCTTATCAAGAAAAGAATGAAAGCTGCTCAAGATTGTCAGAAGAAATATGCAGATAGAAGAAGAAGGCCATTGGAATTTGAGATCGGAGACTTGGATTTTATTAAAGTTTCCCCAATAAAAGGTGCTATAAGATTCGGAAAGACGGGAAAACTTGCTCCGAGATACATTGGACCATTCCGAGTGTTGGAGAGAATTGGAACTGTGGCCTACAGGATTGAATTACCAGAACGGATGTCTGGGATTCACAATGTGTTTCATGCATCGCATTTGAGGAAATTTGTTCATGATCCCTCACTGGTTGTAGAACCGGTAGTTCAAGAAGATTTGGAAGTGGAACCCATTTTAACTGTAGTCAGAAATCCAGTTCAGATTGTCGACCGAGACGAGAAGCAACTCAGGAACAAAGTGGTGAAACTCGTTAAGGTGCAGTGGAGTGAGGATCCCAGAGATTGTACCTGGAAAACTCTTGATAGTTTTAGGAGTGCTTATCCGGATTTATGTTTGGATAACTAGTGATGTTTGTTAGAGTAGACTGTTTGTTTGTTTGTTATTGTATGAATGATATGTATGTTTGGATGATTAATATAAAAGCTTTTGAATTAACTATTGTTTAAATTTCGGGGACGAAATTCTTTTAAGGGGGGAGGAATGTAACGACCCGAAATTTTGACGATATATTTTAATAAATATTTAATCTAATTTAAGTTAAATATAAACTAGTTAATATTAAAATTGGTGAGATCTTGAATATTTAACAGTTATATATTTAAACAAAATCGGTTTTATTCAATAGAATAAAATCAAAGTCTTTATATTTCTGATATCTGATAAAATACATATGAATACAATTTTAGTTTTTAAAATGATAAGTTTTAAAATAAACAAACATGAAATTATTTAACATAAATATGGAAGTGCAAAACAATATAGGTGTAAACATATAAAATTAGTATAAAACACAATTATAGTTATAAGAGGTAATCAAAGTAACATAAATATACAAAATATAAATTATAATTTGACATATATAAATACAAGTATTTTTAGTCAAACAGTGATCTTCAACATTCAAATTGTACAACACAACATCCTTAAATAAAATGTTAAAAACATCATTTGAACAAGTATACAATTTCATATAAAATATAACTAACAAAATAAATAAACAAAATGTTAACAATAACTTTTAGGAAATCATATCAGGAAGTTTGAAAAAACATATAACCTGTATATGCAAGTGGAATAATGCAAAGAAACAAGACAAGTTATACTTAACAAATGAAACATTCAGGCATAAGAAGAACAAAGTCCACTTCAATATAATAAAACAAGTTCTCACTTCATAGATAAAAAAAATTAAAACCTGGATCTTACTAAACAGGTTTGGCCGAAAATAATGATAATGTCATGTACAACAAAGTAAATAACATAAATATCTATGTACTAATAGCAACTGTCAGTAAACAATTTATTACTTGCTATCATAATTAATAACATAAGCATTAATTAGCCTAACTTTTTGTTCAACTAAGTACACAGCCGAAAATCTCCTATATCATTTCATACTGCAGGTTATTAACTCTTAACCAATTAAAAAGTATGGTCAAACAAATAAAACTTGTCCAGTAAATACTTATGCTGTTCAAAGTCTTTCTATATATATATCCATCATGTTATTGTATTCGTTTATAAAATTAACTAAAACCTAGAAGCAAACCTGAGAGGAGAGAAAAAAAGAAAAAGAAAAAAAAAAAAAAAAAGAGATTCAAACTGTAAACTATCAACCTGAGCAAAATACAAGCAAGCTGGAAGTCTGGGAAGCAAATTAACAAGTCTGTGTTTATCTGGGAACTAAAGTGCTCTGTTTAATTTGATTTAAAGTGAGTAAACTTACCTTTCTTGAAATTTTATCATGATATTTGGATCCTGAAGTTTGTGTTGCTTTATATTGTTTATCAGAGGACCTGTATCTATTTTTGTGTATTGAAAGCTTTGAGTTAAGCTTCTGAGCAAAGAGGTGCAAAGAATATTAATACTTATCCACCTAAATCATTTAAAACCTAGAGATATAAGTTAATTAAGATTGTTTAACTTTAAACAAAGCTTGGGAATTTATTTGAAGTATAACAGTAAAACATAGGAACTGTTATTCAAGTTACAGGCAACAAGAAATTAAAGCTAAAATTCGAATATTTTAATTTGTGAATTCGATCATATATCTTGATTATACACACAAAGTTAGGATTTTTAGTATAAAAATTATGATTTTTAAGTGAGTGTTTAAGGTACAGTTTGAATATGAATAAAAATTACATTTGTGTCAATTTCTGTCGCTTCAATTAATTTTAACTATTGAAAATTTTATGGAGCAAGCTTGAAGATAAATTAACTCAAGAAAAATGTCAAATTATTTTTCGAATGAAAGGATTTGGGGTTTGAATCGAAGGTAGGGTTTAGAGCTTTCATTTTCAATGCTCTGTAAAAACATTTGTTTGCGGCTCCATTAGGCGACCGAGTGGCTCACGATTCTGGATGATGGTTGAGGGGGATATGGTTGAGGTATGGGCAAAGTGGAGGCGCCGCTAGTGGTCGGCGTTGGTAGGTGGAGGCGATTTGCTGTCGAGTGTTCAATTTAGTTCGAGTTCAGGCCTTTTTCTACGATTCGCCTTTTTGTGAAAATTTGGGTTTTGATTTTGAGTGCTCGGTCAAATTGGGATTCGCTGGAGATAGCGCAACTCGTCCGAGGCGAGGCGAACCACCGTGCACGTGCACGGTGGCGTAGGGATGTCTGTTGATACGTAGGGGGTGACGCGTGCTCATAATCGAGATATGGGGATGTTTGCTTCGAGTTTGTCTTCGGGTTTGCCTGGGTGTGAACGCGTGAGTGTAGTATTTAACTCTAACTTAAACTAAAAAAAAGAGAGAAAAGAACAGGTAAAAGAAGAAGATGGGAAGAAGAGGGAGATGCAGGGGAAAAGCACAGGGGAACTCGAGAATTTCTCGAGTAAGGGGTGGTGCTGCCTCGGGTCCACTCCTTAATGGACGTGCATAGTTTTGTTTAGTATTTGTATAACTAAGTTAATAAAGAAATTAGTTAGTGTTAGGTTAGTACTTCATTTAAAAGTTTATTGAGGAAGTCCGTAAAGATAGTTGATTAATATAAAGTAACTAGAATGTTAAGAAATTTATACTTGAAATTTAATTGATAACTTTAAATTAATTTTGTAATTAAAAATAAATTATATGTTAAATCAATTTAAATCTTAGAAATGTTAGCTTATCACTTAAAGTTAATTAATTAATTAATAAATGATAATTAACTTAAGTGATCAATTAAAGATTATATGATTAATTAAATTAATAATAATTGATTTATTAAAGTAATTTGTGAGAATTAAATAAGTAATTAATTTATATTAAGTAAGTTGATAATTAATGATTAAGAATCATCTAATTAACTGAGTAATTAAGAAAAAGATAATGAATAAAAGTTTAGTAAATAAATAATTAATTTAAGATTAGGTGATTAATAAATTAATAATTAACGATTTACTAATTAATTAATTGATCATCAATAAGTTAATTAATCAGTAATTAATTAAACAGAATAAAATAGTTTATTCTTAAGCAATTAATTAAGTTAAGTAAAACCAAACTGTTTGATATGCATTGATAATTATGTTGATTGACTGTGATATCTGTTGATGATATTTCTGTGATATGTTATGATATACTATGGATATCTGTGATAACTGTATATGATTTATCTGATAAATCTGTTATGTTAATTCTTGATATTAAATTGAACTGTTAAGTTAAATAGACAACTTGGCCCTCAAAATGGCGTTTGGATCCGATGAGACCGGGATCGGAAGAATCAATTTTGATTCTACGAAAACCACATCGATCCAAATTAAACGATAGGTCGTAACTTATCAAATGGAGATCGAGATGGAGTTTCAGAATGCAAGGGTTATGGTCGTTAACTCTGAGGGTGATTCCAAAATGAGTGTAACGAGATAATGCCTTCGGTTTCGTTCGAACCCGGAACGAACTTGTATGGATTGAATGCTTTCAACACATTGTCAGGCGGACGATGAGCATTCTAAGAATATTTTCAATAAAGGTAATCGTAGCCTCAAGCCTCATCAACCGGGAATGGCTAAAACAGGGGAGATGCAGCAAGGTTAGGTGGGTCATGCCCAAGCAGGACAAGATTTTCCCCGGTCTAGATGTCCCTTTTTATTTCGGCTTTGTGGGCAGTTGTTTGGCCACAACTGCGGGGTTATCTTGTTCGGGACTGTTCAGTAAGGAATGATTCTGTCCTTGTGTTGTAGGGGATGAAGGGAGTAATCCTCGGTACGGTGATCTAGGCCCCGTACTGTGACGGGCGGTACCCCAATAGCCTTGCCATTGTTGGAAATCCATTTACCCTACGAGACCCTACGGTTTTGATTGTATTACCCACTTTCGTGGCTAGTAGCTGGAATTTAATCATGTAACAATTTCGGCTATTTTTTATTTACTTGAAAACCCTAGACACTATTATAATATCACAGAATTTCCTATAAAATGTTTTGGTTAGCGTAAGGTAAAAACTTACCCGTATTTATTTGTGGGGAGTCTTACGTGATACCTTTATTTTCAAATGATTTTCAAAGTTAAGCAATTTTAACCTGTTTACTCATACCATACCCATGTATGACCCGGAGTTTATATTTTGTGTTTTTCACAAACTCTTGGGTACTCAAATTTTTACGAGTAGCCAAGTGATAGGTATTGGAAGTGTTGATTTTTTGGAGGAGCTATTGTGGGAGAAGACCAGACGTATGTATCTATATATGTAGTTCCGCTGTGTAATTAGTGATGCTGTATTTTGGATGTATGTATGGATATATATGTATATGACAATCCTGTTATATGATATTGTACGACTCTGATGTATGTATAACTATGTAATAGATATGTGATGTATTATATTTTGTTCCATTCCGCTGTGAGATTCTGATGTTGTTGTTCTTTCTTTCTATTCTTTTCTATTTCTATCCCTTTCTTTCTTAATGATGAAATGTCTTTCTGGGTTTGAGAAGGGCGGGTCGTCACAAACTGGCTAAAACACACTTAGTGAAAATCCTATATTCACTTTGCCTAAACTCTTTAGTTTCAATCAAACCGCTAGTTTCGATTCCTATTCCAAAATCCTTTTTTTTCATTTTCAATTTGAAATCATTTTGTCGCTAACAAAAATTTTTCCAAAAATTTTCAAAAATTTTCTAACTCCCAAAATTTTCGGAAAATTTTGGCCGAGTTTATTTTGTACGGAGGAGATTTTGCAATTTGATAGGAGATATAAATATATATACATTGACCCACACGGTCGGAAAAACAAAAATAGTTCATATTTCCTATTTTAATTGTGTAGGCGTACCTTTATTTAGCATTTTAAAGCAAGCGGCTTATTATTTTAGCAATTAGCGTGTTCAAATCTAGACAAACGGCTTCCCGATGCCTGTACTTACTCAATTTAAACATGTAAGTATAAAATATATGCAACTTACTAACCTTTACTTACTTTTAATAGCTAGACACATGCAATTCATAAGCAATATACATAAACAATTTCCATGAGCAGTTTATATGGTTTCAAAACTAATTCAATTGCTTTCAACCAATTCATATGCCACTTCATTCAATTATAATGGTTTACACTTCAATTTCTTACATTCAATTTATTTTTAATCCAAACAGGCTTATATTTATTTTAATTGATTCCAACATCAATTTTATTTACTTCTACCAATCCGTAGAATTTTTTTTATTTACTTTTGTTTAAGCCGAACGACTAATTTATTCTATGCAATGTGACGATATTCACTTAATAGAATATCCATTTTAGTTTTTATCCACGTCCAATTGATTCCAACTCATTTTATTTTAAATTCCATCCCATTTCTGGTTTATTCACGGACCATACATTTGCGCTTCATCTCATCTCCACATTGGTTTCATTTTGAAACCATTTCATTGAGCTTGAGAACATTCAATACTTATATTGATAACCATTTTCCAAATTAATTTAACCCTAGCTTTTATTCACTGAACTTTCACCCTTCCTCGTAGCCAAGCTTCTATAAATTTTAAACTTAAGTTAATTTACTTCAATTTATTCTAACTTAAAACTTAAGTTCACTTTTATTTCATTTGATTGTCATCTAATCAAATTCCATTAAATTCAGTTAGCCCATCCATTTTATTTTAATTCACCTTCTCAATTTATCAAAATAATATCCAAAGCACATACTTAAATCGTTTATACTCGAATTAGAATTTATTTATAACTTAAATCATTCCTTTTATAATCCGATTCCATTTTATTTTTACAATCATCTCCACTTATTTTAATTCATTATCAATCCAAGTCGAATTCTATTTTATAATTCGAGTTTATTTCCAAACTTCATTATTAACTTACAATCCATTTTATTTAACCGAGTCAAAGCTAATTAGCTTACTTCCAACTTTTAAATCAATATTCGATTTTATTACAAAAACCACTTCATTAAATTTTCCTGAGTTTATTTTTTTATAATTGCAGTTTGGATTTTCATTCATTTTCCAAAATTCCAACACTTTTGTTTCGACTTATTTATTCGATTTTTACATTTTTATAAGCTATTCACATATTAATATTCATACTTCTCCATCCATTTACAGTCGATCACATTTTCACTTTACTTTTAACTAGGGATTATATTTTTATTTCAATGCTTTTCAATTCTTTTATATGCTTCCGAAGCTTATTTATTCCAATTCAATACTTATTTAGTTTATACTTATTTATTTAAGTAAGAATTTTATTCCATTCAATATTATCTATAACTCAACTGAATTTATTTCAATTCAATTTTATTTCAACTTAACTCCAGTTAAATCTAACTACATATCATTCTTTTGAATTTTGTTAAGCAAGGACTTAATTTCATTTAATACCATCCCACACAATTCACCTTAACTTCATTCCAATTCCTTTCAACTTACTTAAAATATAATTCATTATTATTAACTTTGCTTAAGTTAATTTAATTCTAATTAAATTTATTTCTCAATCCAAATTTAGTTTTCATTTTCCTATTCCAATCACCTTCAAGATTTACTAATTATTTCTTCCAATCATCCGTTAAATTTTCCACAATTTAATTTCTCCAAATTAAATTTATTTAACTTTTTCACTTTAAATTTTAATTCCAACATTCTCATCTCCTATTCCCTTCCTTATTTAAAAATCATCTCAACTTTACAACTTTATAACCTGCCTCATCAGGATTTTCAATTCAAATAAGAATTCAGGATTTCAAGATTTTAAACACCCGGCTTTGGTTTTCAAATCATTTTGAAATTATCTCAAAATCACACTTCTCAAATTTTTTAACCAATCCTGATTTTTATCCCCAACAAATTTCCATTGAAATTCAAAAACAAACTAGTTTTTCTGAACAAATCAATTTGGCAGCAATCCGTCACTTAGAAACTCGAAAATGAACATCGATGCTGCAGTCATCACCGAAGTTATTTTCCAACGACTTAAGTGAGCTCAATGCTATATTCCTTCCCAAAATTTATTTGAAACAATTTCCTTTAAGAAATACTTCCAAAATAATAATGCTATTATTTATCTTCAAAACACTTCGGAAAACACTTCCAAAATCTCCGGGGTTTTAAATTTACAGATTTGATTTAAATCAAATTTTAACTATAATTCATTTGTATAATTTATGCTCATATAAATTCCCATTTGATTATACAAGTCATTCCAATCTTTATTTGTCTAAAATATTATCATCCAAACATCCAAGTTATATAACAATTTAAGCAAATATTTCCTTTTATCAAAATATATTTTGGGTAAAATTATTTCATACACCCTCCTTTAAAACAACACTGTGCCTATTTATCGCGTCAGGTGTTTATAAACTCTTCTCGAATACGGTCAACTTACTCGACCAGAATTCATATTCCACTCAACAAATAAGTCAACGCAATATTAAAATAATTTATATTCACAAACAAATACGCGATCATATCTATTAATACGCTCAAACTCATTCTAGAGTACTACGGGCTCTATCTCAAATGATTAATCCCCACCAAAGCCAAGGTTATCACCAACCAAAGCTTTGATACCAAGTGTAACGACCCGCAAATCTGTACCCCTAGAGTCGATACTACTCTCCCTCAATCAACTCAAGATATACGAAAATACGAACCATTTTGGTTAAAGAAGAATAGGTAGGGGAATAAAATAGAAAACAACATTAGAATCTAACCATCGCGGTGGAATAAAAAATAATAGATAATAACTGATCTTAACACAAAAGAAAACTATAACTGTTTTATACATACATTATCAGAATACATCATCAGAGTTCAACAACATCAATAACATACAACTGGACAGTCATATAGACTTGTCCTCAAAACTGAATACACAGCGGAATAATAATAAAGTATGGAAGTACGTATTCGCCATCCAGCTCATCTCCTAAGCTCCACAGCATCATATCCTGTATCCTATAATACTCGGTCTGACCCGAGCATTATAGTTAAATAACACTCGAGTTAGTCTGGAATACCAGCGTGAGAAAACCACACTCAAATTGATTATTAAAGTTTCAAAAACCTTTGAAAACAAAAGCATCTCGTAAGACCACGCCACAAATAAACATGTCGAGTTTTTACCTTACGATAGCTAAAACATTTCTTATCAAAATCGTCTGATATTATAATAGGATCTATCTACAAATACTTATTAAAATAGCTGAAACTCTTACATCTGTTAAATTCCAACTACTAGCCACAATCGTGGGTAATACAAACAAAACCGTATAAGGCATGTAGGGAGAATGGATTTCCAACTAATGACTAGGCACTGAGGTACCGCCTGTCGCAGTACCTGGTCTAGATCAGCATACCGAGGAGCCACCCTAACTCTCCTGCAACACAAGACCGAGACTACCCCTTACTAGATAATCCCGAGTAGATCACCTCGCTGTTGGGATCAGCAACTGCCTACTAAGCCGAAATAAAAAGGAACATCTAGATAGGGATGACCTCACCCTAATGGGTGCTACCCACTTAGCCTTGCTGCATAACCCCTGATTTTCAGTCATTCCCGGTTGATGAGGCTCGAGGCTAAGCGTTACCTTTTTAGAACACATCTCTTAGAATGATGATCGCACACTTAACGATGTTCTAAAAGCATTCATCCATACAAGTCCGTCCTGGGTTCGAACGGAACCGAAGGCACTACTCCTACTACATCCATTTTGGAATCATTCTCAGGATTAGTAGCAACTAGCCCTTGCACTTCACTGCTCCATCTTCAAATCCAAACTCGTCTTCCTCACAAAAACGTACAAACTGGATCAAAGTGGTTTTCAAGAATTTAACCCCAATCGTGGTATCTTCGAAACGATCAGCGCATTGGCCAATATTGATAGTCAGTTATTTAACTATCGATTAACATTCACAACATCCATCAAATATAAATAATTTCACCAAATTATTTATTAATCTCAAAATATCTTCACAAGATATATTTCTATTTTCAACCCTTTCGAAAACAATTTCAATCCACACTCTTCTCATGGCATAAATTCCTAACTATTTATTTCCACTGAAAACCCAAGTACAAAGCTTTAGATTTTAAAATAATTTAAAAACACTTTATTATAAAATATACTTTAACATTTAAATTGAAACTACTTCAATACTTTATTAAAAATATATACTTAGGAATATTTAAAATGAGGTTACTTTATAAAATATAAAACTAGATTTTCTTTTTTTAAAACAAAATACCAAGTCACCTTTAAATAATTAGTACGATAATAGATTTGAAAAATACTTACTTTAGAATTTAAACGTTTAGAAATAATAACTTTTCTGAAACATACATTTAAACAACTTAAAACTTTTAACTTATACTTAAAAATTTCTTTGAAAACATACTTGGCTATCCAGGGAAATACTCTTCTCTTTCACATCTTTTAAAATAAATCACTATTATTTTTAAACAAATTTACTCATTCTCTTAATAAATTCCCACCATGAATTTATTCTTCCGAATATCCACTGATCTATTACTTCACCTTTATAGACCCTGTTTATAAATTTCAAAGTCTCACTTCTCTTTAAAAATCCCAGTTTTAAACACTTAATCAATCTTCAAATTGATTTCTAAATTACTCCCATTTTGAAATAAATTCCTTTTTCTTACTCAATTTTATTTCAAAACCCATAGACTTCAGATTTTATCCCTTAATTATGACTTAAAATCTTTAACTAAAAATACCAATTCCAGATTTTCCCCAAATTCCTTCTTTATCCTTTTAAATAAACTTAAACCTTGGATTTTAAAATAACTTCTTTACTTCTTGATATAACCTCACTTAAGTTTAAAATTCATTATTTCTCTGTTTATTCAAAATCCCCTTTTCCATACTCAGAACTTATCAACAGAATTTTAAGATCACATCCATTCTTTTCCAATTCATTCTTCAATTTATCCCAAATTTTCAATAACCGTTATATTTTCAAATTCTCTCCTTTAAATTTTCTTTTCAAAAATCCAATCTATATATTTTTGGTAACTTAGTACACCCAAATATTTTCAATCAAACATAGCATCCAACATTTCTGTTACCAATATAATTTATCACAGATTAGTAATGACCAAATCATAGAATAGTAAAACATTCCAAATAAATTTGAGGAATCCCGTTGGATCCCTCCAACCTGTTTCCCTGCATCCATAGATGTTTGCACAATATAAAATACCAATTCCACTTCGAGGTCGAATATCGCGGTATATGGGATTTATATAACATCATCCGCTATTATGCGGCGCATAGGGTCTCATCCGCTATATAATGCGGGAAATCAATCACTCCAATATATACTATATATACTACTATATATAATATAGCACATCAAATCAATTCAATCATTCAACCAATTATTCAGATTTAACCATTTAAATTTAAATAGCAACCCAGAAGAGTGAGATTAACTCACCTTTTGTCCTTAGATTTCCATCCACTTCAACTCGACTTGGTTTCCGCGATTTCAAACCTTGAATAACATTTTTAGTGTTTTATCAACATTTGAACACATCAACAATCTATTTCCGTTTAATATTTCAATTTATTTAGCTAGTTTTATAATAATAATTTACCAACCTAATTCACATTTGGTCTAAATACCTATAATATTATTGGAACAATAGTTCATTCACTTGATTTTAAATATGAAATAATTATGGTTGATAATGATTACTTGAAATGGTATAATTTTTAAATAAGAAATTTCAAG
The DNA here is from genome assembly GCA_030765085.1 of Allium cepa. NCBI lineage: Eukaryota > Viridiplantae > Streptophyta > Magnoliopsida > Asparagales > Amaryllidaceae > Allium > Allium cepa. Next base: position 83,315,429 of record CM060929.1, on the reverse strand, counting down.
GCATGTATTTTCTGAAATAAATTGTTTCATCACTTCTTTATCATTCTAAACAAATTTTAGATCTTACCTATATACACTTAAATTCTAATAAAATAAAATCCTTCAACCCTATTAAATTAAAACACAGTTTTTATATATATTTTCTAACAGTAAAACTCTTTTCTGCAATATATTCTCTTTTGTTCCAATCCTATAAATATATATATTAAATAAAAAAAACTAGAAAAAAAATTCGTACCTCACTGCTCTCGGCCCGACACTCGCATGCCCCACCGACTTGGCCAATTTCCAGAACCCTAGGCCACGGCAATGACGATAAAGACAACACAGAGTCACCCTCCACTGCAACCACGATGAACTCGAACTCCAAAATCGCCGACCCAACTCGAAGCATCGCACGCGACCCATCGTTAATCGTGAGCATTGGCTCGTTGCTACCCCCGTACCCTAAGTCGAACCAAAACCTAAAGGCCGCTCGACGAAGACGAGCTCCAGAACGATCGAACAACCTGGAGACCTTACAAATGAACATCACCATCTCGCGAACTCGAACGGACCCCCACCACCATACGAGCCTCCCCAGATCACCCACGGGACCCAGCATGTTACCCAAAACCAAACGCGAACCTCGATGATTCTGAAAATCGTGGTTGCCAAGCTTCGTCGCGAGCTCGATGCTCGTGCTATCCTTCTTCTGGTTGAACGAATCGAGGATCGATTGAAGGTTGAAGAGAGAGAGGAGCGATTCGAATCGGCTGAGGGCATTTCCCTTTGATTTTTTAAAAACTTAGGTCGATTATACTTTTTTTCGAAGAGAATGAATAATTTGATTTGGGTTTTTTTGAAGTATCGACCTTATTTTTATTTCCTACCAGGAAGACAAAGGAAGGCCGAAGATTTTTTTCCTCTAATGATCTGCTTTGCGAGATAAAAAGAAAATGAAGGGAACAAGATGTGATGTTTACGTGCCACAATCAGTATGTTATAGTGTTTTGGAAAGGACAAGGAAAATTTTTGATTTGAGATAATTTCAGTTGGAGGTGGCTAGGATATAAATATATATTTGAATTAAAATTTTGATTGTCTCGATTTCGAAGCCAAAAATCTCGATCTCTTATCAAGGTCTTCCGCTAGGCATTTATAATGTTAAACCCTTATTCTGAACGCAATGGAAAAGGTTTCGAGTCCTAATTCAGTCCTATGGAGAAGATAGGTTTTTGGACCCAGTTGTTATATTAAATTTCCGATATAAATTCAACGCATTCATATATCGTACGCTCACACAACAACTCCAAACATTACAAAAATTGAAATCCGATAATAATATAATATTACGGATCCATTGGAACTAGTTTCATCGAAATCCTAGGCAGTACCTCGGAAGGCTATTTTTAAATGATATATTTTTAAAACTTAACAAAACATTCCCAAATTTAATTTCAACACTTTTATTATCTTCGGTATTTTCAATATAAATATTACAAGCCTTTAAAATATTTTTAACAAGCTTGAAACCCCAGATTTTATATTTTACCCAATTCCCAATTATTAAATTAAATAGTCATATCATCCAACAAACCGCTATATTAAATTCTGAATCTGCTTTATTGAATAAAAACCAAACTTTCCGTATTCAAAACCAATTTATAATCCAAATTAAATATTAAAACCCATTTAAATATTCCAAACTCAACGATGAAAAATCCGGGTCGTTACATCTGGTCTATGAATAGTTTAAATTGGAATAACCTAAGGTGAACTGTCAAATATAAATCGTGAGGCGTTTTATTTGAATGGATATTGTGATGGGATTTTTATGTGAACGATTGACATTCTGAAATTGAACTGTTTTGTTAAAAACAACTTGGCTTAAAAGATGGCGTTTGGATTCGAAGAGTTCGGGATCGGATATAAGCGATATCCGGAACCACTTCGATTTAATAACACTTCAATCTTTACGGGCTTGATTTGTAGAATCAAATAGGCTGGAATTAAATAAATTAAGTAAATCCGACTATTTTGAATAAGTAACTGCACTTAGATATTATTTTGAATAATGGATTTAACAACCAGTGTTGGTTATGACAGAATAAGAACTCGTAATGTTGGACGAGTTACCTTGATTTTCAAAGACTTTTTTACAACTTTAGTATTTCAAATTAAATGTGTTTACTCATGTTGATTTCCAGCCTGACTCGGGTGTTAGTTTATTGTAATGCTCGGGTCAAACCGAGTATTGCAGATTTTCAGGTTAGGACGTTCTAGAGCTCAGGAGGCGAGCTGGATGGTAGGGACGTATTGATTATCTTCTACTGTGTATTGTAGGCTGTATAGACAATAGTTGAGGACAGGTTGTTACAACTGTCCAGTTTTTATTGTACTCTGATATCTTATATCTATAGTGAAAGTTATAGCTTTTCATTGTATAAAACGCTGTTATTTGTATATTATATTTGTTCTGCTGCGATTGTGAGATTTTGTGTTGTTGTTTATATTTCTTCTTCTACCTCCTTTTCTTCTTAACCCTAACAGTCTGGGTTTCCAGCATTCGATTGCTCGGCACTCTATATAGTGAATGTATTAGTGTCGATTTTCGAGGTCGAAAATCTTCAGGTCGTTAATCATATTAAAAATTCCTTTATCCCACTCACATCTGGATTATCGGAAAATTTAAATAGTTAAATTTAAATTATTGGATGATTGATTGAATTGATCATTATTATCAGTCTGGATGTGATATTATATATAGTATATATATATTGGAGTGATTGATATTCCGCATAATATAGCGGATGAGACCGAGTATTATAAATACAGGACAGGATGTTGTGGAGCTCAAGAGTGAGTTGGATGGCGAGATGTATCGCACGTACTTGTTGTATATTCCGCTGTGCAGTGTAAGTTGTGTATTGAGCTTTGGAGGACAAGTTATAATAACAATGTAGTTTTGTGCTATTGATTATGTTGTATTCTGATGATGTAATGTATAAATAGTCGCAGTTATCTTTTGTATAAAGATCAGTTATTATCTATTATATATTGTTCCGCTGCGATTGTGAGATTCTGATATGGTTTTCTAATTCTTCTTCTACCTCTTTCTTCTTTAACACTAATGGTTTGTATTTCCATCCACTTTGAGTTGATCTAATGGAGAATATTGTCAACTCAAAGGAGTACAGATTTGTGGGCCGTTATAGTTGATATCAAAAATATAAAGATTGGATTTTTAAGGAAAATAAAAACAGTTTTATTTTGGAATTCAAAATGTATATAGCAGGGAACTCCATTTCTGTTAAGAAATTTAACGACCCGTAAATTTTCAATGTTTTAATTTTATGGTTTTAATAATATTTTATGAGTTAATATTGAAAGAAATAAAATGGTGCAATTTTATAATGGAATAATAACTAACTGAGACAATGTTAATACAAGTTAAGTGTCAACAATCTTAATGAAACTCTAATTCATTGTATCTAAACATGATTTGCTTGGTTACAAAACTAAATATGAGTAACAAATGTAAACATTTTGTTATTGTAAAAAATAGATAGTTAATGGTAATTAAATTAGATCAGTATGGTGTAAGGAATTGTAATATGTGTGGTATTAGTGGTTACACTGATTTATAGTGGGATGTGAAAAGGTAATAAAATAATGTTGTTTTGATAACAAACATTTCTTAATGATTTTTAATTTCGTAACGGAAGAGTGAATGAGGATTTATGGAAAACATAAATTTATTTTTAAGTAAATAAGAGTATATATTGAACAAATTTATGATAATTGGATAATGCAGTGTTAATGGAAATTAATTAGTGTTATATATGGAATTTATACCTGGGTGGGTGAGCAGTAAACTTATAAATGGAAGAAGTAAGTAGGTGACCATTTATTTAGGTTATTTATTCATTTAGTATGTTATATGAAAAAATTTGGGAATCAGATCTCAATTAAGGGAAATTAAGTTGTACGTTAATTTGAAATAAAATCTAATAAATATTACATTAATATGGGATGTAGTACAAATGGTTAGGGATTGTCAAATTTGGTAAAAAGGGATTTGACTTAGGAATTTTTTTTTAATTGAGTTGAAAACCTTAATTAATACGCGTAATTGACAAGATTCACATTTTTAAGTATAACCATTGATACAAATCTAAGATGTATATATAAATATTAATGTAATGAAATATGAAACAATGTTAACTATGTTAGTTGAGTAATAATTGAGTGAATATTAAGTTGTAATCGAATAAAATCAAATTTATTGGAATTAATTTGCAATTAATTGGATTAATTGCGGTTGACATTTGAACACTGTATTTACTGAAATAATTAACACTAAAATTATATGTGAATTTGCTTTTAGCTATATTAAGTATCTAAGGGATCAAAAATGACAAAAATCTACTAATTTATAATTTGTGCAGTTATGGTAGATGTGATCGGTCATTTGAAATGATTAATTCTATAAGATGCAATAAATGTTAATTTTAGTTATAAAATGAAAATTGTTTATTTATTTGAAATATAAAATTCAATAAGACTCGAATAACAAGGGTAAGATTTTAAAAAAAGTGGAATTTAATATTAAAATACTATGTTAATGAAAATTACGAAGGAAATTTAAGAATATTAATGCAATAGACACAAACCAATGTAAATTGCATCTTTTGATAATAATAGACTGAATAATAGAATGAAAGGAAACTAAATGAAATTTGAAAATTTTAATTTACAATTTCTAAATTCAATGAATTTGAGATAAACATTGAAATTTGTTAGATTTATCAACTTTAAATTGACTTTTAATTTGGTTAAAACATTGTAATTTGATTGAGAAATATAAAGTGAAAAATCTGTAAATTTTAAGATTGAAATTTAAAAATTGAATTTTTTTAATTATTAATTTATTTATTTAATAGGAAAATAGCCATTTTGGCCACTTACTCGGATTTCGACGAAACTAGTTTCATCGGATCCGTAACGGTGAATTATAATAGTGTTTCAAGTTTCGTAGCAATCAAACTTGTCGTTTGATCGTACGGACTCGAAACGCCTTGAAATTTATGCAATTTAAATCAATTGAAATCAATTTGGAAAATTTGAATTTAACAAAACTTCTTCATAGATGGAATTTGGACGTGAAACTTTTTCCATCGCGTTTAAAATATTTTTAAACATATATTTTGATATATGGGTTGACCCTTTTCCATTCCGGAATCGAAACGGGCTTTTCGGGTCAATTATCGTTCAAAACCCAAATCCAACATACTCCATTCTCTCTATTCTGTTTGCCTATATATATGTGGTTATAAACCCTAGGTCATTGCTTATTCCTCATTCTGAACGTATGCTCTTTCTCATTCCACTGCAAACCCTAATCTTCCCAATCCAATTTCAATTTCAAAAAAAAAAATTGCGGATCTGCGGCAACTTCTGGTCGCGCTTCGAGTTTCAGAGGCAAAAATGCTGCATCTACTTCGGGTTAGGAAGAAAGTTACTCGTGTCGCTCCGGGTCGTTTTGGCAAAAACTCCAAGCAAGCACCGGGGAATTGAGGCGGTGGACCGAAGTTGAACCCGAAGTCGACTTAGGATCAGAATTTTCCAATCTTCTAATTTTCCTAACTTTTCCATACGGGCTCGGATTCATGCGCGGATTGTTTCGCTGGGATCGTGTTAGAATTACTAACGTTTTGGCATTGCTTTGGATAGATTTGGAGACAGTTGAAATTTTGGGTTTAAATTGGATTTAAATTCAATTTAAATTCAAAAGGTGAGTGTTTTAACCCACTCACAACTTCTAAGATTTCTTATGTTGGTTATATTGATTTATGATGTGTTTAAAATTTTATTTGTAGCTGTTTGGCATATATTTCATCATTTTCTCAGTTAAATTGCATTCATTTCATTTACGCTTTATTTAATTCATTATTTCATTTAAATCTGCCAGTTAATTGTTAATTAATTTATTCACTACATTAAAACTGTCAGTTAAAATTTTAGTAAAAATTATTATTGCATATAACATGCTAGTTAAATTTATTTATTATTGCATATAAAATACAGTTAAAAAGTTATTTATCCATTATTCGATAACTGTCAGTAATTAATTATTATTTATTGATGTGAATATTTGAATTGGATGATAAATTGATGAATGTTTGATGATTGATATGATGGACGAATGGATGGTGTATTTATATTGTATAAACTACAAGTTATTATGCATTTTCATTTCATTCGGGATTGCGGTATGAAATGATATACAACCGCATTTTTATTTTTAAACCGCAGATTGAAATGATAAATATCTGTATCACTTGACCATAGGATAGAAATTTATATACAGACACAGCGGTATATATATATAAAATTATTTTTGAAATGATTTTCTATGGTTTGGATAGGATACGGTTTAATAAATATTAAATTTTGATATTTTACAAATATTATTTTATATATACATATATAGTTGAATTTTGAATTTAAGCTATGTATAAATCAGTTAAATAAAAATGAATAAGTTGAATAATGTAGTTTGATAATTTATATTATATGATTTGTAACGACCCAGAATTTTGAACAATTTAATTTGAAAATATTTAATTAATTTTAAATATTTGAATGATGGTTTAGTTTGAATTCTTAATATAACTTTGAAATTTGCAATTAAATTAGAAAATTTAATCTATTGAAAGTTGAATAAAAATTTGAATCTTCAATTTTAAGCTGGTTAAAAATATTTCAAAGGCTTGAGAAATTCATATTGATAGTACTGAAGATAATAGAAGCTTCAGAATTTAATTTGAAAGTGATTTGTTCAGTTTTGAAATTATATCGTTTGAATCAATATTTAAAAATAGCCTTCCGAGGCACAGTATCAAAATTCGACAAAACAAGTTCCATTGGATCCATAATATTGAATTATTATCGGATTTCAAATTTCGTAGCGTTTGAGTTGTTGTGTGAGCGTACGACATATAAACGCGTTGAACTTAAATCGAATTTAATTCAAATTTAATTTTTAAATTTAGTCAACATCGGTACTTTACCTTTCCATCAAAATGCTGTAGCAAAGTAAATCAAACACGATCTATCATCCTCAAATCGCGCCTAAAATCACGTTCCCCCTTCCATCAGATAACATTCCAGAGCACGTTACTGAGAAGATAAATAAAGGGAAATCAGCTTCCTCTTCACAAATTAAATCCATGGCCTCAGATTAAAAAAAATTGTCATTCGAATCAAAATTTAATCTCGTCCTTCCCTTATTTTTCTCATTCTCGGTTCGAACCGCATTCAACAGGAAAAAAAAATGTCAGAGAGGGAAATCGATCAGCTCGATCGAAGAAGGGCATTCAAAGGGATTCTCGATCGTAGGAGGAGGGAAGGCTCGCTGCATCAAATGCAATATCAAACTCGCGTTCGATCTAAGGGTCGCAAGAATCATCGAGGCGCGGATTTAGGGCATCACGAGATTGAAATCAAAACCAATGGTCAAGGGTTGGATTCGTGAATCGATGAAGGTCGCGATTGGTAGTTGGTGATTTAGGGTTCCTGGTCGCGCACAATGAAGTAGCCGATCTCTGTTTTGGGTGGACTGATGATGGGGGAGTCATGATTTTGGGGGAGCTTGGATTTGGCACAAGGCAGAGGCATAGGTGGAGTTCGGTCATGCTATGGGAGATAGCAGGTAATGGCCGATGATCCATTTGGGTTTCGATTGGGATGAAGGCAGCAGTTTGGTAGGGTTTGTCGTCGAATGGGGCTTGTGTTAGCAACCGCGATGATCACAGAGGTTCGATTCAGCAACAAGGTGGAATCGTAGGTCAATGGATGAAGCTTTCGAAGATGGAAGCATCCGAGTTCGATAGTAAGGATGGGAATGCTACGATAGCCATGGAAATTGAATTAACGGATAATATTTGGCAATAAATCTAATTAATTCGATGGTTGATTGAAATTACTTACTATTTGAAATCGATAGCTAATCATATATATATGTTTAAATTTATACGAAGTAAAAATGTCCACGAGAAGCGGGTTGGATATAAAAGAGATTTAAGTGGATAGCAAAATACAAGTTGGAACTAATCCGAAGTGGGAATCAAATTTAAAGTTGGAATGGATCGCTGATAAAATAAGGTCTTAAATCGTGAAGGATTAAGCTGGAGGGAAATGGTAGCTAACTAAAATAGAAGGTGAGAACTTCTCACTCAAAAAGGGTTTTGTTTAAATTTTAAATAGTTAGAATTAAAATTGTTGATTGTGTTGATTGTTTGTTTGGATAATGTAGCATTATCTATTGTTTTGAAATAGACCCTTACGCCGCCTATTAAGCGGATTTTATTTATTACACCCATATACCGCGACATTCCACCTCGAAGTGGAATTGGTATTATATATATACTTGGAGTTGATTTCCCACATTATATAGCGGATGAGACCCTATTGCGCCGCCTATTAAGCGGATAATAATTTATAAATCCCATATACCGTGATATCCCGTCTTGAAACGTGATTGGTATTGTACTAATGTCTGTGGATACAGGGAAACAGGTTGGAGGGATCCAACTGAATTCCGCAAATAATTGAATTGGTTTCAATATTGTGTGTTGATTTCTTTTTATCATAATCTATGTGTGATTATCTGTATGATTGAAATCGTTGATGGCTAAAATTTAGCCGAATAAAATTCTGGTATAATTAGATACCGGAAATAATAAAACTTGATTTTTAAAATAAGTAGTACATAAATTTGTAAAATGGTTTAAATTGGGATATTTGAATTATTATAAACGGCTTATATAAAAAGATTTATGAAATGGATATTTATAAATAAAAATACTGGAATTATAAAACGAGTTTTTATAAGCGTTAAACTGAATTATAAATGAATTCACAAGTGAATGAAATTTATAAATTGTGAAGTTGTAAAAGGAAATGATTTTTGTAAAATAAGAGAATTACAAATAATTTACTTATAAATTGGGTTTTAGCATTTAAATGATATATAAATATAATTTGTTAATTAAAGGATTTTATAAGTTGAAGTTTCATAAAATATATAGATGTGAATTTATAAACATTGTTTTATAAAATCCGAAATCAATTGAATTCGATAGATTAAACATAGAAGTTTATTAAAGGAGATATATTCACAATTTTGGACGATGAATATCTTACTAGAAAAATGTATACGTTTTAAGGAAAATGATATTTTAAATAGAATTAAAATGATTAGAGATGTTTTAAATGTATTGGGTATTGAAAACATTTATTTCAACATTCATTGTTGAAATTGGCGTTTTCAAGGAATAAAAGGAAATGGTGGACTATAACACTGTTGTTATAGTAAATGATCTCCGAAAGGAAATGTCCTATACAGTATTGGGATTTATATATCTATCTAAATTTCGAATCCCTATAGTGGAGATTTTGTGTCGTCGTAACAATGTTTTACGCAACATTTGTTTGGACTCAAATAAAAGTGTTAAAGAGAATGTTTTCCTTAAGAAATGAAATATATACTTAATATTAATTTAAGTATATCGAATATTTTCCAAATGTTGAAAATAAATAGAGTTGTGAAATACTTATTATAAAATAAGTAGGGAAATGTTTTTTCAATATGAAATGAACATTTTGAGAATTATCTTTTTAAAGATAAATTGAAGTGAATATTTGAAATCGATTTGAAAATCGAACATTCACAGATATTTTGGAAATGTAAATTCAATATGGAATTTATAAATGAAATTGGGAAAATTGGTTTAAAAATAAATATCGATTTATTTTTGAAGTATGGAAATTATATATATATGTCTTGTAAAGATATTTTTTAGAAGATAAATAATTTGGAAAATTATTTGGAATCTGGTGATGTTGTGCATACCTATTGATAGTTAAATAACCGACTATCAATATTTACCTTTAAATAGGTATTTGTTGTGATTACTTGAATTTGAATGCCACACTTATTTTTAAAATAAGCGCTCACTATTCGGGATAGCCGGGAAAGGACCTTGGGGTCGTATAACCCATTCCGAATATGTGATACGTTGTAATGAATAGCATTTGAAGACCGGTGTTGAAGACCGGATATTTGTGAAAACGGATGGATTACCGTCGAATGTTTCTGCATCGGTTGATCTTTGATATAGAGATTTATTTCCCTTTGTGACGGGAAGTCCGGTCATGATTAGCGAATATCCGGATTGCAAGGACTTCTTTGTAAGTGCCTTCGGTTCCGTTCGATCCCTGAACGGACTTGTAGGATGTGTGTCTGACGTTACAATTTGAGATGTAAAGCTGGTTTCTATCAAATATGTTCCCGTTGGTGGCGAAGAATTTATTCTCTTAGCTTAACACCCTAGAGGTTATGTAGTTGATGGTTACTAGTGATACATTCCCAAATTGGTAATGTGGCAAACGAAGTGTTGTTGAGCATTTGGTGATCAAAGCACATCCTTTGTATAAAGCCTGGCTTTGTGGACGAGACTTCGTCAGACCTCACACCCCGGAAATGGTCAAAACAGGAAGGATGCGGCAAGGTTATTAGGGGGTAGTGCCCCTTTAGTGTATGTCATTCCTTCTGGATAGAGGTGTATCATGGCATGGAGCCCAGATACTTAACCTATGTTGTTGCTGCAAATCTATTGCTTTGTGGTTGTTGGAAATCGAGGATCCTCGGATATAGATCGGTTACGATCGGGGAATGACATATTCGTGTCAGTAGTTACCCAGTTAGGGGTAACCTGGCCTTTTGTTGGCAGAGATCTGGTTAGGTTCTCGGGTCGTCTTTCCAGAGGCGTACCCATGTGGCAATGGGAAGTTCCTTGGCCTGACCATTTGTTGGAAATCCAAAGAAACAATACGAACCCTGTACAGTTTTAGTTGTATAACCTACCATGGAATGTGGCGGTAACCTGCTATTTAACATGATAGCTATAGTAAGCATAAGTGCAAAATGCCTATGCTGGCTAAGATTTATATCTTTACTTTGGAAATGATTTTTTCTACACTATGCACTAGTAATAATAGCAAATGTTTCCTTATAATGCGTATCAAGCATCTTTGACTATCATAAGGAGAAATCTCCTCCGATTCTGCGTTCGCATTGTGTGTGTGTGTGCGGGAGGCCTTATGGTGGTCTCATTTTCTAAAAAGCATTGCGAAATCTATTTTAAAATTATCCTGTTCTTTGTTTTAAAGATAAACTGTTTTAGTTCTCACACCAATCACATAACTGTCGGAGTTTATTGTTTTCCTTCCTAAACTCTGGGTGCCCACCAATTTCCACACGGGCAGTCAAGAGTCAGGTTATCAGGATATTCTGGAATTCAGGAGTTGCTGGAGGCAAGCTGGATGGCATGGCGTATTCACTAGTATACAGTATTTCTTTTCTGATGTTTGTTGTTGTTTGTTGTTGTACACTCTGATGATGTAATGTAATGTGATGTGATGTAATGTAATAACTGATATAGTTCTTTGTTTAAAGATTATTCATTTATCTATTATAAGTTTTTCCGCTGCGATTGAGAGATTCTGGTATTATTCTGTTGATTCTTCCTTTCTTTCTTGTTCTATCTTTTTCTTTCTTCTTCTACCTCTTTCTTTTTCTTAAACCCTAATTGTTTGTATTTCCGACATCTTGAGTTAATCGATGGAGATTAGTGTCTATTCAAGGAGTACGGATTTAAAGGTCTTTACATAGTGGTATCAGAGCATATGGTTAAGCGACAACCATGGCTCTGTTGGGTGTTACTCATTAGAGATAGAGTCAGCAGTGCTCTAGAATGAGTTTGAGTGTAATAATAGATATGAGCGCGTATTTGTTAGTAAATATGAAATTGTTTTGTATTGTGTTGACCTATCGGTTGATTATTTATAGATTCTGGTCGATGCAGTCTAGCTAACTGTGTTGATAGGAGTTTCTAAACTCTTAAACAAGATAAACTGACATAGTATTGTTTTTAAAAATATGTAAATGAAATAATTTTACCCAAAACTATTTTTATATATAAAAGAAATGATTTTCTGTAAATTATTACAGTATATGGTTGCTTGGTTGCTAGGAGATGATAATATTAAAAGTATCGTTGGTTGTTGAATAAGAAATTGAAAAAAAAAACTAAGAAATAATTTGTTTTTCATATACCAATGAGATTTGATTCGGATCAAATTGAATAAAATTCCAAACTTGAGAAAAATAAATAAAATGAATTCGATAAATTGAGAATGGAAATTTGGAATTAAAATGGATAAGTGAATGAAACTAATTGAATTAAATTAGTTGATGAAATGGATTTGATAAATGAAAAATCAAATCGGGAATTTAAATTTGGAAGTGTGAATTAATAATGGAGTTTAGAAATGAAGCTTAAGTTATAAATAAAAATTCAACTTGGAATTGTAAGTAAATTAAATATAAATTGAATGGAATTTTCAATTGCAAGTAAATAAAATTAAAACTGAATGTTAACTTCGTTTAAATTTGTTAGTTAATGAGATTCAAGCTGAATATTGGAAATAGAATTTGATTTGTGATAAACAAAGTAAATATGATTTGAAAATGAATTGAATTCAAATGAAATTGAAATGTAAAATTGAATGAAAATGGATATGTAACTTCAATAGTGAAGTAAAAATGTATAAGAAGTAAGTATCGAGATTTTGTAATGGAATTGGCAAAATGGTTTGAATGTTGGAATTGGATACTACTGCTAGCAGGATGTACAGGTGTATTAAAAGAAATGGAATTGGGATTTTGATTTCAAAGATAAAACTGAATTGCTCGACAAACAAGTACGTATTTCAATTTCAGTATGAAATTTGATGATTTTTTTGTCTAGCCGCTTGGCTTTTCGTTTTCTTTTGGGATTTGGGAGCCCGATGTGGCATTTTGTAGTCGTACCGAGCTAGTCGCGCAAAGCAGACGTTGGCGAAATTTTTCGAAAATTTAGAGTGTTAGAAAAATTTTGAGAAAAATTGGAAGTTTAAAATTTGAATTTAAATTTAAATTTAAATTGTTAGGAAAACAATGTTGGTTGAAATTTATAAGTGAAGTTGGAAAGCTAGTTGGAATGATAATGAATCTCTAATAAAAAGATTTAGGTTAGTAAGTTGATAAATGTGACGCCCCACCTCTATACCCACGCTAGCCTAGAACATTACGGTGAATGCTGTCAACTAGCACGGAGAATAAGGCTGTTGAGGAGCGACCATCCGTGTAATTGCTTTGTGCGAGCATCGATATGTCATATAGTATAACATGCAAATCTTTTCAAGTGGAAATCCGACATGCCGACACAAACTCAAAGCTACTACACAGTGGCTATAATATCTTCGGAAACAAATATAGAAACAAACATAACATAAATCAGTCACAAACAATTCATATCACAAAGGCGGAATAAGATATGAATATTACACATAAAAGTGTACATCATAGTAGTGGTCAGAAAGATCCACAATATCACAAAAGAAAAATTACATGAACTACACAAAAGAATAAGTATACGTAATGGAGTCTATATCTCAAATGTATACAACAAAAACTACTAATCTAAGTAGTTAACCAAAAATCAGAGAAATCAATCCCAAGAGAGAAGTCAAGCAGAAGCACCTGTAACATCTCGGTCTGACCCGAGTATTATTTAATAAGAAAATAATAAACGGATCAGTCTAACTATAGATATCAGATGAAACGATATAGAATAAGAGATATGACTAAACACATAATAATCACAATCCCAAGCTGTGATATATAAAAGTAATTGAAAATCAATGAGAGATTAATCAATATCACAAAATCTACACAAGAATCAAATAAATGCCATACTCCTTATTTCGTTCATCAAACCACAAATATTGGCGATAATATCAATGTCAATCACAAAAGTCAATGACGCACAAATTCATCAATGCACAAATATTGATAAAACTTATCAATGGAAATCACGAAAATTGGTGAAACACAAATTCTGGAAATCATCTCAAGAAACCCAAAAATCAAAAAGGTCAATGACGCACAAATTCACCAATGTACAAATATTGATAAAACTTATCAATGGAAATCACGAAAATTGGTGAAACACAAATTCTAGAAATCATCTCAAGAAATCTAGAAATCACAAAGGTCAATGACGCATAAATTCACCAATGCACAAATATTGATAAAACTTATCAATGGAAATCACGAAAATTGGTGAAACACAAATTCTAGAAATCATCTCAAGAAATCCAGAAATCTCAAAGGGGGAGGCCTATCACAAACGGGAGCATAAAGCCCACCAACACGCGTATCACAAACGGAACGCTAATTCCATGGTTGCTAACCATCACAAATTGAGCCGAAGCTCCACAAACGGCCCGAAGACCATGGGTTGCTACCCCACCAAATTGAGTCGAAACTCCACAAAACGGGGTTTAGTCTCCCTCGCAGACAAAGAGACATCGCACATTGCTAGTCTAAATCACAAAGATGATCGTCATGATCAACGAGAAGTGTCAATTACACTAAGCTAGTAAATATATGATTTTAGCTTCATGTCCCATAACCACTTGCTTAACTTAAATATTTACGAACAAATTGTAGATCTCCACTAGAAAATTGTCACAAGAGTTTCAATCGAACAAGTCCAAGAATTAACCAACAAAGTAAACGCAAGCGTTTCATACCACTCGTTTTACTAAGTCGTTTAATTAGATTTCTCATACGAGTGAGGTAAAGGTTTGTATATACTAATAGATTGGAAAACGGTTTTATAAACGAATTTGGTATTAAAATAGTATTGAAATCGTTTGAGGAAAGAGTTTTGATATTTACTACTAGTATAGAAAACCTTTATATTTTTAAAGTGACAAATCACAAAGAAGATTGTAAGGACAATCAATCACTAAAATTCACATTCGAAGACGTGAATAAAATCCAAAGAAACCGATAAAGAATCCATCGAAATGGATACTCAAAAATCCCTAAAAAGAGACATCAAAGTCATAATAAATGATAACAACAAATAGGATTATGACGAATCGATTTAAATTGGAATTCTCAAACAAAAAGGCAAGAAGGCAAAATCACAACAGTTTCAGACGTCTGAAACAAGTGGTTCAGACGTCTGAATCTGGAAATATAAAAATTTCCAGAACACGATTCAGACGTCTGAACCAAATGTTTCAGACGTCTGAAATAGGCATATTTTAGCCTATTTTCTTTCTGTTTGAAAATAAACCAATTCAGACGTCTGAAATCCCAAATTCAGACGTCTGAATCTGGGAATATAAAACTTCCCAGATAATATTCAGACGTCTGAATATCACATTTCAGACGTCTGAATCTGGGGTTCAGGGCATTCCCTGAACCTAGTCCATAAATGGCCAAACGAATATCGGAAACGACCAATCGAGCAAATGGCGATGACTAAGGAATTACGTCGAACGACAACCCAGCCTAAACGGCTCTTCGATACGCTTCAAATATCAATGTCCAAATATCCATAAAAGGATTTTCATAAATTAGACCAAAACACCAAAAATTGGAATATACACCAAATCAATCCAAACCAAAATCAATTGCATAAGAATAAGTGTTAGGACTTCATACCTAAGAATCGAAGATAATTATAGACTAAGATGTGAGATAAAAATCTCACCTTTTTACCAAAATCAAACAAGAAGAAGCTTGAAAGCAAATGGAGAATCAACCTCTCTTCAACATAACCCAAATGAGCTTGAATCTATGCTCAAAACAAGAACATTCCCAAAATTAGGTTTAGGAATTTCTGAAATTGGTAAGAGAATAAGTTGGAGAAGAAGAAGATAATGCTTACCAATGGGTTCTCTTGAATTTGGAGCTAGGAATTTGAGGTTGCAAGAGGAACTAGGGTTTTGGAGTTTTAATTTCCAATCTCTCCCACCATTAATGCTATAAAAACTGAAAAGAGAAAGAAGTGAGGGAGAACGGGGAGGAGGGGTTCAGTTTTTAAGTATAAGTTGGCTAATGGATAAACCCAAACTCAAACCCAAAGTGAAAAGTAGCAAAAAATCAACTTTCTCCAAACATATCGAAGCTTATACTCAAAAAGGTCGCAAACGGCATTTTAAACTCAATGGGAGTGGTCCCGAGTCCTAATACGACCGTATGCAAAAAGTAGCTTTTCGGACTAAATTCCGAGTATTGATAAAATATTTAAATATAAAAATCGATAAATATGCGGGTTGTTACAGACTCCCCTCCTTAAAGAAATTGCGTCCTCGCAATATTTAAGAAGAAGATATATATAGTAACAACCATAAAAGCATATTCAACACAAAAGAAATTTGAAATAAAAGGTTCACCTCAAAGAGCACGAGAAAATAAGTCCGGATGTGTTCGCTCGATGTACTCTCTAGATTCCCAAGAACAATCCTTAGGATTTGAAGACCATTGAACTTTAACAAGCGGAACATCTTTATTTCGAAGTCGTTTGACCTCCGAAGCAATGATACGAATAGGATGCTGCTCACAATTTAAATTAGGCGAAACTTCAATCTCTTCCACAACACCGGGCTCAAGAACAGAATCGGAATCTCGAAGGCACTTCCTTAATTGAGAAACGTGAAACACGTCATGAACAGCAGAAAATTGAGCCGGTAATAAAAGGCGATAAGCCATGGAACCAATATGTTCAGTGATAGGAAATGGCCCAATATATCGAGGCGCCAATTTTCCCATCGACTGAAACGTACAACACCTTTCATAGGTGATACACGAATGAACACAAGATCTCCCACAGAAAATTCTAACTTCCTTCTCCGGTTATCGGCATAGGATTTTTGTCTACTCTGGGCTTCTTTCATCCTATGACGAATAAGATCAATCTTTTCTGTGGAATCGCGAATAAAATCTGGACCTAAAACCAGCTTCTCACCGGCCTCAAGCCAACAAGAAGGAGATCGACATGGCCTTCCATGGAGTGCCTCGAAAGGTGCCATACCAATACTAGATTGGAAGCTATTATTATAGGAAAATTCAACAAGTGAAATATGATCTTCCCAACTTCAACCAAAATCCAGAACACAAGCACGAAGAAGATCTTCAAGAGTTTGATTCACACGCTCGGTTTGTCCATCGGACTGAGGATGATAAGCAGTGCTAAAATTGAGCTTCGTTCCCAAAGCTTTTTGAAGACTCTTCCAAAATCCACTAGTAAACAATGGATCACGATCACTAACTACAGAAGTAGGAACTCCATGTAATTTGACAATCTCTTTGATAAAGAGTTTGGCCAAAAGAGGAACGGTTCGGTTAGACCGAACGGGAATAAAATGGGCGGATTTAGTAAGTCTATCAACGATCACCCATAAGCTATCATGACCCGAACGAGAACGGGGAAGGCCATCTATAAAATCCATGGAAATTTGGTCCCACTTCCAAATTGGAATTTCTAAAGGTTGCAATAACCCACCGGGCCTTTGATGTTCGGCCTTAACGAGTTGGCAAGTCATGCAACACTTAACAAAGTTAGCAATATCGAATTTCATTCCCTCCCAATAATATAGTCGCTTCATATCCGCATACATTTTACTACTACCGGGATGAAAGGTGAATTTAGAACGATGTGAATCTTCTAAAATATCTTTACGAAGATCACTAATATTTGGCACGACAAGTCTACCAAATCTCCGAATGCCGCCACGAGAATCGATATCAAAGTCTTTCGAACCTTCAATATCAGTTTTATCCTTAATATTTTGGCCAAGAAGAGCCAATTCGGGATCTAGCCTTTGAGCTTCAAGAATGCGGTCTAAAAAAGAAGGATGAGCCTCAAGGCTACATAAAACAAGTGATGAACATAATTCGGATACGCGGTCTCGAATCTCACAAGTGGATAAGATCTCAAGATCGTTCCATTCGGATATCATCATAGAAACAACAGCTTGTTGTTTTCGGCTAAGAGCATCGGCGACACGATTACCCTTTCCGGGAGTATAAAGAATATCAAGATCATAAGGAGCAAGGAACTCGAGCCAACGTTGTTGACGCAAATTAAGTTCCTTTTGAGAAAATAAATATTTCAAAGACTTACGATCGGTATAAAGAACAAATTTCTCTCCTAATAGATAATGACGCCAAATACGAAGGGCGAAAACAATAGCCGCGAGCTCTAAATCATGAGTGGCATATCTAGTCTCGGCAGGCTTCAATTGCCTAGAAGCATAAGCAATAACACGTTCTCTTTGCATAAGAATAGCACCCAAACCAACGCGACTAGCATCGGTATAAACAATGAAATCCTGATTCCCCTCGAGGATAACAAGAATAGGAGCATCAGAAAGAAGCTCTTTTAATCTCTGAAAAGAAGCTTCACATTTGTCCGACCAAATGTATTTAACACCTTTCTTCGTCAAGCTAGTGAGAGGTACGGCAATCTTAGAAAAGTCTTTGATAAAACGATGGTAATAGCCCGCCAATCCGAGAAAACTACGAATCTCTATCACACTCTTCGGTCTCTTCCAATCTTGAATCGCTTCAATCTTTGAAGGATCCACGGAAATTCCGGATTCGGAAATAATATGACCGAGAAACTTCACACGAGATTGCGAAAAGTGGCATTTAGAAAACTTTGCCTTTAATTGATTACTCCTAAGAGTTTCCAACACAATCCGAAGATATTTTTCATGCTCCTCCTCGGTTTTTGAATACACAAGAATATCATCAATAAAGATGAGAACAAATCGATCGAGGAAGTCTTTGAAAACACTATTCATAAGGTCAACGAAATAAGCCGGAGCATTCGTTAAACCAAATGGCATAACAAGCCATTCATAAGATCCATAACGAGTGCGGAACGATGTCAAAGGAATGCTATCCTCTGCAATACGAAGCTGATGAAATCCAGTAGCTAAGTCTAATTGCGAAAAGACTCTAGCACCACTAAGTTGATCAAATAGGTCATCAATCCGAGGTAAAGGATATTTATTTTTGATAGTAAGATCGTTAAGCTTGCGATAGTCAATGCAAAGCCTAAGTGTACCATCGGATTTCTTCACAAAAATAGCCGAAGCTCCCCAAGGCGAGGAACTAGAGCGAATAAATTGCTTCGTCTCCAATTCGAATAATTGTTTACGCATCTCCTCGTTTTCTTTATTGGACATACGATAAGGAGGGCGAGTGATAGGTTGAGCTCCAAGAATGAGATTAATTCTGAACTCAATTGCTCGCTTAGGTGGTAATCCTAAAACGGGCTCGAATATGTCAGAAAATTCACAAACGACGTGAATAAGGGAAATAATATCACCCTCATCATCATCATCGTCATCACCAGGGTTTAAAGAATATAAAGATGCAACCAAAGCAGAATCCGAATCTTTAAGAATAACAGAAACATTATTAACAGATCGAGGATGTCGAAGATGAATAGTCCGCTCAGGACATAGGATATGAGCTTCATAACGGTTAAGCCAATCCATTCCCAAAATCATTCCAAAGCCTAAATAACGGATGACATGCAAATCGTCTAGGAAAGGAAATCACACAAAATAATCTCGACATCTTTACACAATAAACTGATTGTTGCGGATCCACCAACCGGATTCACAATTCTCAAAGAAGTCATTAAACACAAAATATCCAAAGAAAAAGTATCAACAAGTTCTTTTGATATAAAAGAATGGGACGCACCCGTATCAAAAAGAACACGAATAAGATGATCACGAAATAAAATAATTCCATCCAGAATAGAATGAGAAATACCTTGGCCACGAGATGTGTTGCCAGGGGCTTGAGAAACATTAAGTTTTCCCTCCTTCTTGCCCTGAAGCTTGGGGCATGAAGATATAACATGATCGGGAACTTTGCAGTAGCGACAAGAGAGAGACCTTGGGCACTTGTTCGCATAATGGTCCTTTGAACCACAGTTATAGCATTCCCCACGACCAAAGGAAGAAGTCTTTGTCACGGAGGTTGCTTGCTTCCCTTTCTTATTAGGATAGTGGACTTTGAATTTGTTTGGCCTCTTCTCGTTGTTGTTGAAGCTTGGTTTAGAACCCACCACTTCAACATCATTTTCCCTATCCGCCTCTTCAAGACGAAGAGCGATATCAACGAGTTGGTCGAAAGAAACTTCTAATTTTAGAAGTAATGGTTTCTCGAGATTTTTTTTTAAGCCATAGACGAACCTCTGGTTCTTCTTTAAAGGGGTGTTGATGTATTCAACCCCGTATTTAGAAAGCGACTCGAAGGAGGCGACGTAATCAGTCACGGAGGACTCACCTTGAACAAGGTCTATAAATCGTCGAGCCAATGTCACTTTCTCTGCTTCCGGTACAAATTTCAACTCGAAGCGTTCCCGGAATTGCTCCCAGGTGAGATCCGCTTCATTAATCTCATAAATAAGAAGCTCGTACCAGTCCAATGCTCTTTCTCGGAGCATACTAGAGGCCACCTGAACTCGGTGAAGGTCAATAAGATTCATGCGAGAAAAGATTCGATCGCATGACATTAGCCAAGCCTGTACTTCAATAACAGTTTCGGAACCTTTGAATGGCTCCCCACCCAAATTAGTGTAATCACTACACAAGCGTGCAAATCCCGACTTTGGGTGAGTAGGTTCTGGGTTAGCTCCAGCTGCTTGAGCATTCGTCACTAAATCAAGAAGCTGTTGAGCAGTCATAAAAACTCCATCTTGGGGTGGAGTGCTAGACGGTACGGCTCTGGGGCGGCCTGGTCTAGACATTTTTCTCCCTTTAGAAAGAAAGAAGAAGAAGAAAAAGGTTATTCACCAAATTGAATATCAAGCAATCTTGATAGATAAACAAGGAATCATAAGGAAAATAGGATGAATCGGTATGAAGACTCGAATTAAATCCTAAAGCACGACTCCTAAGATGGGCTTAGGACGATGATCCTTGTTATATTATTCCATATTGTTCCGAAGTTTGGCTCTGATACCAAGCTGTGATGCCCCACCTCTATACCCACGCTAGCCAAGAACATTACGGTGAATGCTGTCAACTAGCACGGAGAATAAGGCTGTTGAGGAGCGACCATCCGTGTAATTGCTTTGTGCGAGCATCGATATGTCAGATAGTATAACATGCAAATCTTTTCAAGTGGAAATCCGACATGCCGACACAAACTCAAAGCTACTACACAGTGGCTATAATATCTCCGGAAACAAGTATAGAAACAAACATAACATAAATCAGTCACAAACAATTCATATCACAAAGGCGGAATAAGATATGAATATTACACATAAAAGTGTACATTAGAGTAGTGGTCAGAAAGATCCACAATATCACAAAAGAATAGTTACATGAACTACACAAAAGAATAAGTATACGTAATGGAGTCTATATCTCAAATGTATACAACAAAAACTACTAATCTAAGTAGTTAACCAAAAGTCAGAGAAATCAATCCCAAGAGAGAAGTCAAGCAGAAGCACCTGTAACATCTCGGTCTGACCCGAGTATGATTTAATAAGAAAATAATAAACGGATCAGTCTAACTATAGATATCAGATGAAACGATATAGAATAAGAGATATGACTAAACACATAATAATCACAATCCCAAGCTGTGATATATAAAAGTTATTGAAAATCAACGACAGATTAATCAATATCACCAAATCTACACAAGAATCAAAGAAATGCCATACTCCTTATTTCGTTCATCAAACGACAAATATTGACGATAATATCAATGTCAATCACAAAAGTCAATGACGCACAAATTCACCAATGCACAAATATTGATAAAACTTATCAATGGAAATCACGAAAATTGGTGAAACACAAATTCTAGAAATCATCTCAAGAAATCCAGAAATCACAAAGGTCAATGACGCACAAATTCACCAATGCACAAATATTGATAAAACTTATCAATGGAAATCACGAAAATTGGTGAAACACAAATTCTAGAAATCATCTCAAGAAATCCAGAAATCACAAAGGTCAATGACGCACAAAATCACCAATGCACAAATATTGATAAAACTTATCAATGGAATTCACGAAAATTGGTGAAACACGAATTCTAGAAATCATCTCAAGAAATCCAGAAATCACAAAGGGGGGAGGCCTATCACAAACGGGAGCATAAAGCCCACCAACACGTGTATCACAAACGGAACGCTAATTCCATGGTTGCTAACCATCACAAATTGAGCCGAAGCTCCACAAACGGCCCGAAGACCATGGGTTGCTACCCCACCAAATTGAGTCGAAACTCCACAAAACGGGGTTTAGTCTCCCTCGCAGACAAAGAGACATCGCACATTGCTAGTCTAAATCACAAAGATGATCGTCATGATCAACGAGAAGTGTCAATTACACTAAGCTAGTAAATATATGAGTTTAGCTTCATGTCCCATAACCACTTGCTTAACTTAAATATTTACAAACAAATTGTAGATCTCCACTAGAAAATTGTCACAAGAGTTTCAATCGAACAAGTCCAAGAATTAACCAACAAAGTAAACGCAAGCGTTTCATACCACTCGTTTTACTAAGTCGTTTAATTAGATTTCTCATACGAGTGAGGTAAAGGTTTGTATATACTAATAGATTGGAAAACGGTTTTATAAATGAATTTGGTATTAAAATAGTATTGAAATCGTTAGAGGAAAGAGTTTTGATATTTACTACTAGTATAGAAAACCTTTATATTTTTAACGTGACAAATCACAAAGAAGATTGTAAGGACAATCAATCACTAAAATTCACATTCGAAGACGTGAATAAAATCCAAAGAAACCGATAAAGAATCCCTCGAAATGGATATTCAAAAATCCCTAAAAAGAGTCATCAAAGTCATAATAAATGATAACAACAAATAGGATTATCACGAATCGATTTAAATTGGAATTCTCAAACAAAAAGGCAAGAAGGCAAAATCACAACAGTTTCAGACGTCTGAAACAAGTGGTTCAGACGTCTGAATCTGGAATTATACAAATTTCCAGAACACGATTCAGACGTCTGAACCAAATGTTTCAGACGTCTGAAATAGGCATATTTTAGCCTATTTTCTTTCTGTTTGAAAATAAGCCAATTCAGACGTCTGAAATCCCAAATTCAGACGTCTGAATCTGGGAATAGACAACTTCCCAAATAATATTCAGACGTTTGAATATCACGTTTCAGACGTCTGAATCTGGGGTTCAGGGCATTCCCTGAACCTAGGCCATAAATGGCCAAACGAATATCGGGAACGACCAATCGAGCAAATGGCGATGACTAAGGAATTACGTCGAATGACAACCCAGCCTAACCGGCTCTTCGATACGCTTCAAATATCATTGTCCAAATATCTATAAAAGGATTTTCATAAATTAGACCAAAACACCAAAAATTGGAATATACACCAAATCAATCCAAACCAAAATCAATTGCACAAGAATAAGTGTTAGGAATTCATACCTAACAATCGAAGATAATTATAGACTAAGATGTGAGATAAAAATCTCACCTTTTTACCAAAATCAAACAAGAAGAAGCTTGAAAGCAAATGGAGAATCAACCTCTCTTCAACACAACCCAAATGAGCTTGAATCTATGCTCAAAACAAGAACATTCCCAAAATTAGGTTTAGGAATTTCTGAAATTGGTAAGAGAATAAGTTGGAGAAGAAGAAGAGAATGCTTACCAATGGGTTCTCTTGAATTGGAGCTAGGAATTTGAGGTTGCAAGAGGAACTAGGGTTTTGGAGTTTTAATTTCCATTCTCTCCCACCATTAATGCTATAAAAGCTGAAAAGAGAAAGAAGTGAGGGAGAATGGGGAGGAGGGGTTCAGTTTTTAAGTATAAGTTGGTTAATGGCTAAACCCAAACTCAAACCCAAAGTGAAAAGTAGCAAAAAATCAACTTTCTCCAAACATATCGAAGCTTATACTCAAAAAGGTCGCAAACGGCATTTTAAACTCAATGGGAGTGGTCCCGAGTCCTAAGACGACCGTATGCAAAAGGTAGCTTTTCGGACTAAATTCCGAGTATTGATAAAATATTTAAATAAAATATTTAAATATAAAAATCGATAAATATGCGGGTTGTTACAATAAAACTATTGGATTGTGAAAAATAGTAGACGAGTTAAGGACCATTGCTTCCTCACTTGTAATTTCAAGACGAAATTCTTTTAAGGGGGGAAGGTTGTAACGACCCAGAATTTTGAACAATTTAATTTGAGAATATTTAATTAATTTTAAATATTTGAATGATGGTTTAGTTTGAATTCTCAATATAACTTTGAAATTGGCAATTAAATTATAAAATTTAATCTACTGAAAGTTGAATAAAAATTTGAATCTTCAATTTTAAGCTGGTTAAAAATATTTCAAAGGCTTGTAAAATTCATATTGATAGTACTGAAGATAATAGAAGCTTCAGAATTTAATTTGAAAGTGATTTGTTCAGTTTTGAAATTATATCGTTTGAATCGATATTTAAAAATAGCCTTCTGAGGCACAGTCTCAAAATTCGACGAAACCAGTTCCATTGGGTCCGTAACATTGAATTATTATCGGATTTCAAATTTCGTAGCGTTTGGAGTTGTTGTGTGAGCGTACGACATATAAACGCGTTGAACTTAAATCGAATTCAATTCAAATTTAATTTTTAAATTTAGTCAACATCAGTACTTTACCTTTCCCTCAAAATGCTGTAGCAAAGTAAATCAAACACGATCTATTATCCTCAAATCGCGCCTAAAATCACGTTCCCCCTTCCATCAGGCAACATTCCTGAGCACGTTACTGAGAAGATAAATAAAGCGAAATCGGCTTCCTCTTCACAGATTAAATCCATGGCCGCAGATTAAAAACAATTTGTCGTTCGAATCAAAATATAATCTCGTCCTTCCCTTATTTTTCTCATTCTCGGTTCGAACCGCATTCAACAAGAAAAAAAATGTCAGAGAGGGAAATCGATCAGCTCGATCGAAGAAAGGCATTCAAAGGGATTGTGGATCGCAGGAGGAGGGAAGGCTCGCGACATCAAACGGAATATCGAACTCGCATTTGATCTAAGGGTCGCAAGAATCATCGAGGCGTGGATTTAGGGCATCATGAGATTGAAATCGAAATCAATGGTCAGCGGTTGGATTCGTGAATCGATAAAGGTCGTGATTGGGAGCTGGTGATTTATGGTTCCTGGTCGCGCACATTGAAGTAGCCGATCTTTGTTTTGGGTGGACTGACGATGGTGGAGTCATGATTTTGGGGGAGCTCGGATTCGACACAAGGCAGAGGCACAGGTGGAGTTCGGTCATGCTATAGGTGATAGCAGGTGATGGCCGATGATCCATTTGGTTTCGATTAGGATGAAGGCAGCAGTTTGGTTAGGTTTGTCGTCGAATGGGATTTGTGTTGACAACTGCGATGATCGCAGAGGTTCAATTCAGCAACAAGGTGGAATCGTAGGTCAGCGGATGTAGCTTTCGAAGATGGAAGCATCCGAGTTCGACAGTAAGGATGGGAATGCTGCGATAATCAAGGAAATGGGATTAACGGAAAATATTAGGTAATAAATCTAATTAATTCGATGGTTGATTGAAATTACTTACCATTTGAAATCGATAGCTATTCATATATATATGTTTAAATTTATACGAAGCAAAAATGTCGACGAGAAGCGGGTTGGATATAAAAGAGATTTAAGTGGATAGCAAAATACAAGTTTGAACTAATCCGAAGTCGGAATCAAATTTAAAGTTGGAATGGATCGCTGATAAAATAAGGTCTTAAATCGTGAAGGATTAAGCTGGAGGGAAATGGTAGCTAATTAAAATCGAAGGTGAGAACTTCTCACTCAAAAAGGGTTTTGTTTAAATTTTAAATAGTTAGATTTAAAACTGTCGATTGTGTTGATTGTTTGTTTGGATAATATAGTATTATCTATTGTTTTGAAATAGACCCTATACGCCGCCTATTAAGCGGATGTTATTTATTACACCCATATACCGCGATATTCCACCTCGATGTGGAATTGGTATTATATATGTACTTGGAGTTGATTTCCCGCATTATATAGCGGATGAGACCCTATTGCGCCGCCTATTAAGCGGATAATAATTTATAAATCCCATATACCGCGATATCCCGTCTTGAAACAGGTTGGAGGGATCCAACTGGATTCCTCAAATAATTGAATTGGTTTCAATATTGTGTGTTGATTTCTTTTTATCATAATCCCTGTGTGATTATTTGTATGATTAAAATCGTTGAAGGCTAAAATTTAGCCGAATAAAATTCTGGTATAATTAGATACCGGAAATAAATAAAATTTGATTTTTAAAATAAGTAGTATATAAATTTGTAAAATTGTTTAAATTGGGATATTTGAATTATTATAAACGGCTTATATAAAAAGATTTATGAACTGGATATTTATAAATAAAAATACTGGAATTATAAAACGAGTTTTTATAAGCGTTAAAATGAATTATAAATGAATTCATAAGTGAATGAAATTTATAAATTGTGAAGTTATAAATGGAAATGATTTTTGTAAAAGAAGAGAATTACAAATAATTTACTTATAAATTGGGTTTTAGCATTTAAATGATATATAAATAGAATTTGTTAATTAAAGGATTTTATAAGTTGAAGTTTCATAAAATATACAGATGTGAATTTATAAACATTGTTTTATAAAATCCGAAATCAATTGAATTCGATAGATTAAACATAGAAGTTTATTAAAGGAGATATATTCACAATTTAGGACGATGAATATATTATTAAAAAAATGGATACGTTTTAAGGAAAATGATATTTTAAATAGAATTAAAACGATTAGAGATGTTTTAAATGTATTAGGTATTGAAAACATTGATTTCAACATTCATTGTTGAAATTGGCATTTTCAAGGAATAAAAGGAAATGGTGGACTATAACACTGTTGTTATAGTAAATGATTTCCGAAAGGAAATGTCCTATACAGTATTGGGATTTATATATCTGTCTAAATTTCGAATCCCTATAGTGGAGATTTTGTGTCGTCGTAACAATGTTTTACGCAACATTTGTTTGGACTCAAATAAAAGTTTCCTTAAGAAATGAAATATGTACTTAATATTAATTTAAGTATATCGAATATTTTCCAAATGTTGAAAATAAATAGAGTTGTGAAATACTTATTATAAAATAAGTAGGGAAATGTTTTTTCAATATGAAATGAACGTTTTGAGAATTATCTTTTTGAAGATAAATTGAAGTGAATATTTGAAATCGATTTGAAAATCGTATATTCACAGATATTTTGGAAATGTAAATTCAATATGGAATTTATAAATGAAATTAGGAAAATTGGTTTAAAAATAAATATCGATTTATTTTTGAAGTATGGAAATTATATATATATCTTGTAAAGACATTTTTTGGTAGATAAATAATTTGGAAAATTATTTGGAATCTGGTGATGTTGTGCATACCTATTGATAATTAAATAACCGACTATCAATATTTACCTTTAAATAGGTATTTGTTGTGATTGCTTGAATTTGAATGCCACACTTATTTTTAAAATAAGCGCTCACTATTCGGGTTAGCCGGGAGGACCTTGGGGTCGTATAACCCATTCCGAATATGTGATACGTCGTAATGAATAGCATTTTAAGACCGGTGTTGAAGACTGGATATTTGTGAAAACGGAAGGATTACCTTCGAATGTTTCTGCATCGGCTGATCTCCGATATAGAAATTTATTTCCCTTTGTGACGGGAAGTCTGGCCGTGATTAGTGAATATCTGGATTGCAAGGGCTACTTTGTAAGTGCCTTCGATTCCGTTCGGTTCTGGATCTGTAACGACGTGATTTTTCGAAGCACGAAAACCGACATCAATACTTCCATTGTATCAAATGCCGCATAATCGAATGCCGGAAAACCGACTTGTTAGGGTTAAAGAAGAAGAGGTAGAAGAAAACGATAGAAGAAGAAATAAGAAAACAGAACAGAAACAATATCAGAATCTCACAATCGCAGCTGAACAACATATAATAAATAAATGAATAATCTTTAAACAAAGAACTATATCAGTTATTACATTACATCACTTTACATTTTTATTACATCATCAGAGTGTACAACAACAAACAGCGGAAAAGAAATACTATATACTAGAGAATACGCCATGCTCTCCAGCTTGCCTCTTGCAACTCCTGAATTCCAGAATATCCCGATAAACCTGACTCTTGACTGCCCGTGTGGAAATTGGTGGGCACCCAGAGTTTAGGAAGGAAAACAATAAACTCCGAGTCAGTCACGTGACTGGTGTGAGAACTAAAACAATTTATTTTTAAAACAAAGAACAGGAAAATTTTAAAGTCAATTCGCAATGCTTTTCAGAAAATGAGACTACCATAAGACCTCCCGCCACACACACAATGCAAACGCAGAATTGGAGGAGATTTCTTCTTATGATAGTCAAAGATGCTTGATACGCATTAAAAAGAAACATTTTATATTGTTACTAGTGCATAGTGTAGAAAAACATTTCGAAAGTAAAGATATAAATCTTAGCCAGCATAGACATTTCGCACTTATGCCTACTATAGCTACCATCCAAATAGTCGGGAGCCACCATAAGTGAATGATAGGTTCTACAACTAAAACCATACAAGGTGCGTATTGTTTTATTTGGATTTCCAACAAATGGTCAGGCTAAGGAACTTCCTACTGCCACATGGGATCGCCTCTGGCGGGACGTCCCGAGAACTTAACCAGCTCTCTGCCAACACAAGGTCGGGTTACCTTTGTCACTAGGTAACTACTACACGACTATGCCATCTCCCGGTCCCTTTGGACCTTTATCCGAGTGCTCGATTCCAACAACACCACACAGTAATAGATATAGTGCACCAACATGAGTAAGTATCTGGGCTCCATACTATGATACTACCCTTTCCAGAAGGAAATGACATACCCTAAAGGGCGCGACCCTCATAACCTTGCCGTATATTCCTGTTTTGACCATTTCCGGGGAGTGAGGTCTGACGAAGTCTCGTCCACAAAGCTAGGCACAAAGCCACGCTTTAATCAACAAATGATCAATAAATAATCATGACACAGCAACACTCAGCATGCCACATTACCAAATTGGGAATATATCGCTGATAACCTTCAACTACATAACCACTGAGCGCGTACGTCTCAGAGAAGGGTGTTAAGCTAAGAGAATAAATTCTCCACCACCAACAGAAACGTATTTGAAAGAAATCTGCTTTATATCTCAAAATGTAATGTCAGACACGTAACCATACAAGTCTGTTCCGGGTTTGAACAGAACCGAAGGCACTTCAAAAGAAGCCCTTGCAAACCGGGTATTCACAATCCCGATCGAATTTCCCATCACAAAGGAAATCTCCATACCATAGCTAACGGTGCAGAGACAATTGATAGGTCATCCTATCGTTTTTACAAATACCCAGTCTTCACCACCAGTCTTCAATGCTATCCATTACGTCGTATCGCTATTCAGAATGGGTAATCCGAATAACGAGTGCAATAATTTAAAAATAAGTGTAGCATTTCAATTTCAACCAATTCACAACAAATACCTATTCAAAGGTCAATATTTGATAGTCGGTTATTTAACTATCAATCAAGATTCACAACATCACCCGATTTTAAATAATTTTCCCAATTATTTATTTTCAAAAAAAATATCTTTATAAGATATATACCCCCACTTCAACCATTTGAAAACCAATTTCAAATAAATTTACACCCTTACAACTTTCATTTCAAAATGGTTCATTTGAACCAATTAAATAAATCCTTACCGAGTTATTAAATTTACGTTCCAAATCCGTAAATCAATTTCCACACTTCAAAATAAATCAACGTTTATTTTTAACTAATTTCCCTTTCTTTCATAAATTCCA
Source organism: Allium cepa (assembly GCA_030765085.1). Taxonomy (NCBI): domain Eukaryota; kingdom Viridiplantae; phylum Streptophyta; class Magnoliopsida; order Asparagales; family Amaryllidaceae; genus Allium; species Allium cepa. The sequence goes on along the minus strand of CM060929.1, from coordinate 83,285,550 downwards.
TAGTGAATTACAATTCCAAAATATCTATGAATATACGATTTTTAAATCGATTTCTAGTATTCATTTTCAATTTATGTTTAAAGATAAAAATCTCAAAACATTCACTTCATATTGGAAAAACATTTCCATACTTATTTAATAATAAGTAATTCACTAATCTATTTATTTTCAACATTTTGAAAATATTCAATATACTTAAATCTAAATTAAGTATATATTTTATTCTTTAAGAAATCATTCTCTTAAGCACATTTATTTGGGTCAAAATGAATTTACGTAAAACATCGTTACGACAACTCAAAATCACTAGTATAGGGATTCGAAATTAAAATAGATATATAAATCCCAATACTATATAAAACATTTCGTTTCGGAAATCATTTACTATAACAACAGTGTTATAGTCCACCATTTCCTTCTATTTCTCGAAACATCTATTTCAACAATAAATGTTGAAATCTATGGTTTCGATAGTTAATCCCTTTTAAAACATCTTTAAATCGTTTTAATTCTATTTAAAACGTCACTTTTCCAAAATATTTCTTTAATATATTATTCACTGTCCAAAATCGTGAATATATTTCCTTTTCCAAATTCAACATTTCTACATATTTTATTTAAAGGATTATCCACTGTCCAAAATCGTGAATATATTTCCTTTAATAAGCTATAATAATTAACTTATCAAAATAAGTCGTTTTCGGATTTATAAAACAACGTTTATAAATTCCATTTATGTTTTATGGCAACTTCAACTTTTACAATCACTTTATTAACAAATTCTATCCATATTCCATTTACACGCAAAAATCCAATTTATAAGTTAATTACTTATAAATCTTTTATTTTATAAAATCTATTCATTTTATAACTTCACAATTTATAAATATATAGATTTCATTCACTTATAAAATCCATTTATATTCCATTTTAACACTTATAAAAACTTGTTTCATAATTCCAAAATTTTTAATTTATAAATATCAATTTTATAAATATTTTATATATAAATCATTTATAATAATTCAAAAATCCCAATTTAAATAAACCAATCCTTTTAATAGTTTACAAATCGTTATTAAAGCTTGTGTAACTCCAAAATCATACTTAAGTATTATTTTCCAAAAATATCATTTTTATAATAATAAAAATTATAATGTTTATTTATTTAAAATGAATAAATTCCCAAATTAAATTTTATTCTAATTTTCAAAAATCAAATTTTACTATTTTCGGCATCTAACGATACCAAAATATATTCGGCTAAAGTTTAGCCTTTAACAATTTCAGTCACAAAGATAATCACGCAGATTATAAATAGATCAACACACAACATTGAAACCAATTCAAATGTTTGAGGAATCCAGTTGGATCCCTCCAATCTGTTTCCCTGCATCCAAAGATGTTAGCACAATACCAATTTCGCTTCAAGATGAAATATCGCGGTATATGAGATTTATAAAATATTATCCGCTTAATAGACGGTGCAATAGGGTGTCATCCGCTATATAATGCGGGAAATCAACTCCAAATACATAAATAATACCAATTTAACTGTACGGTGAAATATTCGCGGTATATGTTTTTAATAAATAACCTCCGCTTACTAACGGCGTATAATGTCTATTTTAACAATCAATAGATAATAATTTATCATGCAATCAAACAATCAACAATTTTAAATCTAACTATTTAAAATTAAAATCGAAACTAATTCGATTGAGGGAGAAGTTCTCACCTTGATTTCAATTCAGTTTCCGCGTTTTATTTCGGATAAAATTAAACGCGCATTTAATTTTACCAGAAATTATCACTAGCTCCAAACGACTGCAAACCAGCTCCATTGCATAGTGTTCGAAAAAACGATTGCAATGCAATTCGTTTCGTCCAAAACGAACCTCGCATCAACAAGTTATGACGTTTAGAAGTTAATATAAATTTTTATATAAATTAATTACAACTTCTTTTAATTTTTCAACCTAACTCAAATCTGGGCCGTAGATCTAAAACCCTTGCACGTGTATTCCTCTCCCTCTCGTTCTTCTTCTTCTTCCAGTAACGCACGTAACCCATCTCGCCACCCAAAACCCGAATACACGCATCCGTTACAAGCACTTCCACCACGATCAGCTGCTTCCATCTTGAAGAGCATCTCGAACTCCACGTTCGGCTGCCATCACGACTAGCTCGGCCACCATTTTGCCTCAAAAAACGTGAACAATAGCCGCAACTTTGATCTGAGATTGCCGTTGATTCGTCACGCCATTGACGATCTTAACCGTTGGATTTGTAGAGCTCGCAGAGCTCTACAACATTGCTGTTGACAACTTTTGTCGATTGTTTATGGATTTAGAAAAAAAGAGGGAAGAAAGATGGTGAATTTCTGACCTTAGAAACGAAAATGGTGCCACGAAACCCTAGCCTTTTTCTTTTGCAAAATGAAGATATTGAGGTGCTTATATAAAAAATTGCACAATTTACTATTCGTCGAAATTTTCCGAACTCCAAACGAAGCGTGCCAGCTGGCTTTTCTAGGGTTTATCTCGCGTTCCGAACACAATGGAACGTGTTTCGGGAGCCAATTCGATCATCTGTGCGAGTTACGGCAATAAATGATCAATTTAAATTAAATCGATTTAAACTAATTTCCAGGCGTTTTGGCTATTTTTCAGTCGATAATTAAATCTTAAAATATTCAGTTTTCACAAATAAACATTTAATTCAATTTTAAAAGTTCTATAACATCTCTATAACTTCAATATGATATAATAAAATTTTACAAATCATTTCCAATCATATTAAACTCGATTTTCAATTATTTCTATAATTTCAACTATTAAATTATCGATTTAATTATCCAATTAAATCCAATTATTCAAAATAAAATTTATTCGACTTATAAATTTCACTTATTAATATTTAAAATTAATTAAATATACGAATTTTAATTAATATAAATTCTGGGTCGTTACAGGAATGGACTTGTATGGATGTGTGTCTGACGTTACAATTAGAGATGTAAAGCTGGTTTCTATCAACTGTGTTCCCGTTGGTGGCGGAGAATTTATTCTCTTAGCTTAACACCCTAGAGGTTATGTAGTTGATGGTTACTAGTGATACATTCCAAAATTGGTAATGTGGCATACGAAGTGATGTTGGGCATTTGATGATCAAAGCACAGCCTTTGTATAAAGCGTGGCTTTGTGGACGAGACTTCGTCGGACCTCACACCCCTGAAATGGTCAAAACAGGAAGGATGCGGCAAGGTTATTAGGGGGTAGCGCCCCTTTAGTGTATGTCATTCCTTTTGGATAGAGGTGGTATCATGGTATAGAGCCCAGATACTTAACCTATGTTGTTGCTGCAAATTTATTGCTTTGTGGTTGTTGGAAATCGTGGATCCTCGGATATAGATCGGTTACGATCGGGGAATGACATATTCGTGTCAGTAGTTACCCAGTTAGGGGTAACCCGGCCTTGTGTTGGCAGAGATCCGGTTAGGTTCTCGGATCGTCTTTCCAGAGGCGTACCCATGTGACAATGGGAAGTTCCTTCGCCTGACCATTTGTTGGAAATCCAAAGAAACAATACGAACCCTGTACGGTTTTAGTTGTATAACCTGCCATGGAATGTGGCGGTAACCTGCTATGAACATGGTAGTTATAGTAGGCATAAGTGCGAAATGCCTATACTGGCTAAGTTTCATATCTTTACTTTCGAAATAATTTTTTTCTACACTATGCACTAGTAATAATATCAAATGTTTCTTTTTAATGCGTATCAAGCATCTTTGACTATCATAAGGAGAAATCTCCTTCGATTTCTGCGTTTGCATTTTGTGTGTGTGAGGGAGGCCTTATGGTAGTGTAATTTTCTAAAAAGCATTGCGAAATCTATTTTAAAATTATCATGTTCATTGTTTTAAAGATAAACTGTTTTAGTTCTCACACTAGTCACATGACTGACTCGGAGTTTATTGTTTTCCTTCCTAAACTCTGGGTGCCCACCAATTTCCACATGGCAGTCAAGAGTCAGGTTATCAGGATATTCTGGAATTCAGGAGTTGCTGGAGGCAAGCTGGATGGCATGGCGTATTCACTAGTATATAGTATTTCTTTTCTGCCATTTGTTGTTGTTTGTTGATATACACTCTGATGATGTAATGTAATGTGATGTAATGTAATAACTGATATAGTCCTTTGTTTAAAGATTATTCATTTATCTATTATATGTTGTTCCGCTGCGATTGAGAGATTCTGGTATTATTCTGTTGTTTCTTTCTGTTCTGTTCTATCCTTTTCTCTTTTCTTCTATCTTTTTCTTTTTCTTAAAACCCTAAGGGTTTGGTTTTTCGGCCTTCGATTGCTTGGCAGTTGGTACAGTGGACGCATTGATGTCGGTTTTCGTAAGTCGAAGAACCGGTTCCTTACATGATTTAGTACAGGTTTAAGATATTGTATATATATAGGGTTTAAAAGATTCAAATCAATTAATATTGGAAGATAAATCGGAAATTTATTTGGAACTGAGCTTAATTAAGAATTTAACTTCATAGGTTGATGTAGAATTTATTCACTTGAAATTTTAAAAGGTGTGATATTTATAACTGAATTTTTATTCAAGATGAATTAAATGAATATTTCTAGTATAAATAAAATTGAAGGAAATATTTAGTTATAAGTAATTTGAGTTTTATTTAAAGGATTATGGATTTATTTTGCAAATATTTCAAAACTAAATAATAGGACAATAAATTGTTGAATAGAAATTTCCAACCGTAGTTTTGAAATTGTTAAATGCTCAAAGTTTGAAATATATTGAAATCGAAGTGTTTTATTGAAACTGAAAGTGAATATAAATTTATGGGTTTGCGCTAAAATTAAAGTGGATAAATGGTAAAGGCGTGGAAATTATTCACTTTATAAAGTAACTTAAAATCAACTAATTTACATATTGTTGAATATCCAAACCATTTAAGTTTTGGAAGTTATGGTTTTAAAACTATGGATTTTGAAGTATTATGTTTGAAAGTTATAAATCAAATACTTGGTTTCGAGGTATTATAAATTTTAAAAGTGGAATGATTTTGGAAAGAAATATATTTGAAATAAAAAAATGATATCATATTGATTTGGGTTTTAAAAGGAAATGATATCGTATTTATATAGTTTTGAAATGGATATTATATTCTGGTTTGGAAAGTATAATTATTTTTAAATGACCGCGATGTTATAATAACGTTTGGTTGTGAAAGATACCGGGATCGGAAGTTGTCATACTCTCTGCCAACTCCGAAAACCACTTTAACAACCGTGTACGCAGTGGAGATTCCAGAATGAAGTAGGATAGTGGCGACGTTTCCTTTGAGGTAATTACGTGGACCCGACTCTCGTGAGTTGGCATAAGGTGGCTAAAGCAGGAGCAATTCTTAGGCCAATGAGGTCATGCTCTGATCGGATACTCCTCTTCGATATTATACTCTGACTATGGATTGTTCCGGTGACCACTTTTGATTTCTTTTATTTTAGGGGGAGTTTGTCCGAGGTGGGCGGTAGTAGCAGCTACGCGTTACCACCAGCCCGAATGCTTAATTGGTATATCTACCCTGGCATTGCCTAGTTGTGCCGTGTCACCTACCCTATCGCGCCTTGTACGAGTTTGGATTTCTCCCGTAGCCCGTGTGGTATCCTCTGGTGGCTTCCCAATCAGGAGGGACTATGATATTGGATGGACTACTGGGACTATTATGTGTTAAGGTGGAAAATGTAAAGCCTTAACGCTATTTAAAAGTATGTTTATTTTACTATAGACACTATTATAATAGTGAAATATACTACATAGTAAATAGTTTGACGGATCCTTAGGAGATGTAAATCCCGAGCATCTCTTGAGTTATTGCACTCATATTTATTTCTGTTGATTTAACTTACATAAGATCTTTTAGTTCTGACTCGACTGTTTTTTGTCTTTTCAAATTCGCTCGGGCAGTCCGAGCGTTTCAGGACGAAGACTTTAGCTCTGGAGGACGAAGACGGAGATTTCTATTATTATTATTTATTATATTCCACTACACTTATATTGTTCCGCTGCATTGTTATTGGTATGTGTAACTCTGATATGTATTATAAAATATAATCAGTGTTTTTGCAAACAGATTTATAAACTGTATATTTGATTATTATATTTTATCCTTGCGCTGTGAGATTCTGTTATCTTTTTATTCGTTTCTTGTTTTTCTTATTTACCCCATAACAATCCGCCCTTCCTTATAGTTTGAACCAGCACGTGTGTCGATTTAAAGTGTGCGAAAAGGCAGGATGTTACAGTGGTATCAGAGCTTTGGTTTAGCGATAAACCTTAGCTTTGTGGGGTTTTACTCTTTATTAATAGGGTAGAAATACCCTATGGGAGTCGCTGAGTGTATATATATGAGAGAGCGTACTTGTTAGTGTTATAAAAAGGTTTTATATTGTGTTAATCTGTTCCGCTTTGTATTTATAAATTCTGGTTGATGCATGGGACGCTATGACATTGATATGGATTTCTGAACACTTAATAGGACAGACCGACACAATATTTGTTTTAATATAGGTGAATGAAATAATTTTGCCTATTATATTTTCTATATATATAAAGTAAAATTTTATAAATAAGATATATATTTGGTTGCTATATATTGGTTGTTAGGAGAAGAAAAATAAATAAAATAGTTGAAATAAGATTGGAAATGAAATTGGGAATTTAGAACTTAAGTTACGGGGTTTTGAAACTTTATTTTGAATGATTTTGAAATGTAAATAATAATATTGTTAAAAGGAGTATTTTCTGATATAAGTATTTCAATATAATTTGAAAGAAATGTTTTAAAAAAATTGTAAAGAATAAGTTTTGCACTTCCCTCTCTGTCGATGGAAAATAATTTCGGTGATGAGTGCACGCATCATCGACATTCATTTTCGGGTTTCGAAGTGGGAAGGCCATTGTAGTAGTTTTACTGCAGTTTTATTTTGAGAAAATATATCATTTTTAATTTGTCTCAAATATAAGTGGATATATATAAGCTATAAGTATATATTTATCTGTTATTTTAAAATGATTTTGAATTTAACCCGGTATTTAATTCTTAAGTTTCCAATTTATTAATAATTTCCGTTATTGTAGTGAAATGAAATGTAACCGATTAATAATTAGAGTCTTTAATTAAAATAAGGAATTTAATGCTAGGTTATGAATGAAATTAAAGGTAAATTTGGAATTGTAACTTATAAAACAAAGATGGAATTATTGAACCATTAAATTATTAAAAGAATTGAGAAAAAATGTGTATAACTTTCAATTACATTCTTAAAGGCATATATATAACTTACCAAAATATATAAAAGTTGAAAATGTTAATAAGAAAATGTAATAGATATTATACAAGTAATTAACTCGGGATAATGAAAATAATTAATGGAATTCTTTAATAAATAAGAATTGATGTGTAGGGTTATAAACATAAGTATGATTGAAATGCTACTAATTTAATATAATAGAAAAAGTAAGTAATATAAATAAATGATTGCAAACCATAGTAAATGAATTAATGAAATCCTTTACTTATAAGAACTGATGTTATAAGGTTAAAATTTTAAGTGTAATTAAAAAGGGTTACTATAATTAAATAAAATAGAAATGTAAGCATTAAATAAATGAATGAAATGGAGAAATGCATAAATGTAATACAATAAAAAAAACTTACATGACCTGAATTAATGAAAATGAATAATTGTAAGTAATAAGTGAAATTAAATGAAACAAACACTGAATGAGTAAATGAAATTAAATGTTTGTTCGAAATAAATGTAAATTAAAAAGATAAATCATTGTATAGATAGAAGGAAAATCAAACAGCAAAGGTATGAAAGGAAATTAATAATAAGTAAAGTTGATGGTGGTTTGGATTTGTTGTTGTTTGGGTTATGGTTGTTTGGGGTAAGATACTTTAAATTTGGATTGGATGAATGAATAATCTATTTAGTTTTATCTAAGGCTGTTGAGTAAATGATGCGCTAGTAGTTTATTCTTCATTCTGTGCAATTCAGAACAACTATTTTGTTTGATATGTTTGATTGATTGATTTGTGTTAGTTTTATGTGATGATTGTATGATGTGGTTGCAATGATTGATGTTTGTATGAATTTGTTTGTTATCGATTGAAACAACGCTTAAATATTTCATTTTCTATAAGTATTAACTCTTTTGGATTATATAAGTGAAATATAGGTTATGGAAGCAATTGCTACTACTTTTGATTTCACAATTAAGCGTAAATTGCCCAACAAATAGGTACGTTTTCGGATTACGGTATAGAGCTATTATATTACTTTTCCCGAGCGGGGATATATATTATTTTGAAAAATATATGTTGTATATTGTATTATTGATATTATATTTTCTCTCGAGCCTCCCCGTATAAAGTAGACTATGCCAAAAAAATTCGAAAATTTTTGGACTTAGAAAAATTTGAAAATGTTATACATACTTTAATAATTTAAGTTAAAAAAAAGTAAATAGGTATGAATCGGTATATTTTATTTTAAATTATTTTCTTTTGTAAACTTATTTGTTTTTAATATTTTAAGTAAGATATATTGATTTCTTATTTCTTCTTTTCCTTTTTTCCCTTTTCGGGGAAGAAAAGTTTTGAGTGAGGGAGAGTGTAACGACCCATAAATTTTCGATGTTTTGATTTTGTGGTTTTAATAATATTTTATGAGTTAATATTGAAAGAAATAAAATGTTGCAATTTTATAATGGAATAACAATTAAATTTAAACTGAGACAATGTTAGTACAAGTTAAGTGTCAACAATCTTAATGAAACTCCAATTCGTTGTATCTAAACATGCTATGCTTGGTTTAAAACTAAATATAAGTAACAAATGTAAACATTTAGTTATTTTACAAAATAGATAGTTAATGGTAATTAAATAAGATCAGTATGGTGTAAGGAATTGTAATATGTGTGATATTAATGGTTACACTGATTTATAGTGGGATGTGAAAAGGTAATAAATTAATGTTGTTTTGATAATAAACATTTCATGATGATTTGTAATTTCGTAACGGAAGAGTGAATGAGGATTTATGGAAAACATAAATTTATTTTTAAGTAAACAAGAGTATATATTGAACAAATTTATGATAATTGGATAATGCAATGTTAATGGAAATTAATTATTGTTATATATGGAATTTATACCTTGGTGGGTGAGTAGTAAACTTATAAATGGAAGAAGTAAGTAGGTGACCATTTATTTAGGTTATTTATTCATTTAGTATGTTAAATAAAAAAAATTGTGAATCAGATCTCAATTAAGGGAAATTAAGTTGTACGTTAATTTGAAATAAAATCTAATAAATATTACATTAATATGGGATGTAGTACAAATGGTTAGGGATTGTCAAATTTGGTAAAAATGGATTTGACTTAGCAAATTTTGTTAATTGAGTTGAAAACCCTAATTAATGCGCGTAATTGACAAGATTCACATTTTTAAGTACAACCGTTGATACAAATCTAAGATGTATATATAAATATTAATGTAATGAAATACGAAACAATGTTAACTATGTTGGTTGAGTAATAATTGAGTGAATATTAAGTTGTAATCGAATAAAATCAAATTTATTAGAATTAATTTGCAATTAATTGGATTAATTGCAGTTGACATTTGAACACTGTATTTACTGAAATAATTGACACTAAAATTATATGTGAATTTGCTTTTAGCTATATTAAGTATCTAAGGGATTAAAAATGACAAAAATCTACTAGTTTATAATTTGTGCAGTTATGGTAGATGTGATTGGTCATTTGAAATGATTAATTCTATAAGATGTAATAAATGTTAATTTTAGTTATAAAATGAAAATTGTTTATTTATTTGAAATATAAAATTCAATTAGACTCAAATAACAAGGGTAAGATTTTAAAAAAAGTGGAATTTAATATTAAAATGCTACGTGAATGAAAATTACGAAGGAAATTTGATAATATCAATGCAATAGAAACAAACCAATGTAAATTGCATCTTTTGATAATAATAGACTAAATAATAGAATGAAAGGAAACTAAATGAAATTTGGAAAATTTAATTTACAATTTCTAAATTCAATGAATTTGAGATAAACACTGAAATTTGTTAAATTTATCAACTTTAAATGGACTTTTAATTAGGTTAAAACATTGTAATTTGATTGAGAAATATAAAGTGAAAAATCTGTCAATTTTAAGATTGAAATTTTAAAACTGAATTTTTTTTATTAATTATTAATTTATTTAATTAATAGAAAAATAGCCATTTTGGCCACTGTCTCGGATTTCGAGGAAACCAGTTTCATCGGATCCGTAACGGTGATTATAATAGTGTTTCAAGTTTCGTAGCGATCAGACTTGTTGTTTGATCGTACGGACTCGAAACGCCTTTAAATTTATGCAATTTAAATCAATTGAAATCAATTTGGAAAATTTGAATTTAGCATAACTTCTTCATACGATGGAATTTGGACGTGAAACTTTTTCCATCGCGATTAAAATATTTTTGAACATATATTTTGATATATGGGTTGACCCTTTTCCGTTCTGGAATCGAAATGGGCTTTTCGGGTCAATTATCGTTCAAAACTCAAATCCAACCTAGCCCATTCTTTCTATTCTGTTTGCTTATATATATGTGGTTATAAACCCAAGGTCATTGCTTATTCCTCATTCTGAACGTATGCTCTTCCTCATTCCACTGCAAAACCCAATCTTCCCAATCCAATTTCAATTTCAAAAAAATAAATAAATTTGCGGATCTACAGCAACTTCTGGTCGCGCTTCGAGTTTCAGGCAAAAACGCTGCATCTACTTCGGGATAGGAAGAAAGTTACTCGGGTCGCTCCGGGTCGTTTTGGCAAAAACTCCAAGCAAGCACCAGGGAATTGAGGCGGTGGACCGAAGTTGAACCCGAAGTCGAATCAGGACCAGAATTTTCCAATCTTCTAATTTTCCTAACTTTTTCATACGAGCTCGGATTCATGCGCGGTTTGTTTTGCTGGGATCGTGTTAGAATTACAGACGTTTTGACACTATTTTGTATGGATTTCGAGACTGTTGAAATTTTGGGTTTAAATTGGATTTAAATTCAATTTAAATTCAAGAGGTGAGTGTTTTAACCCACTCACAACTTCTAAGATTTCTTATGTTGGTTAAATTGATTTATGATGTATTTAAAATTTTATTTGTAGCTGTTTGTTATATATTTCATCATTTTCTCAGTTAAATTGCATTCATTTAATTTACGCGTTATTTAATTCATTATTGCACTTAAAACTGCCAGTTAATTGTTAATTAATTTATTCACTGCATTAAAACTGTCAGTTAAAATTTTAGTAAAAATTATTATTGCATATAACATGCTAGTTAAATTTATCTATTATTGCATATAAAATACAACTAAACGGTTATTTAATTCATTATTGGAAAATTAACTGTTAGTAATTAATTATTATTTATTGATGTGATTGTTTGAATTGGATGATAAATTGATGAATGTTTGATGATTGATATGATGGATTAACAGATGCTGTATTTATATTGTATAAACTACAAGTTATTATGCATTTTCATTGCATTCGGGATTACGGTTTGAAATGATATACAACCGCATTTTTATTTTAAACTACGGATTGAAATGATAAATATCCGTATCACTTGACCATAGGATAGAAATTTATATACAGGTGTTAACGCTAAAAATTGAACGCTAACACCCCGGTGTGTAGAGTGTAGTTGTGAAAGCACCACCCGTTGGTACGGGAACCAGAAAAAAGTAATAATCACAGAAAAGTATTAAAAGACACGATATTTATAGTGGTTCAGCTTAAGAGAGAGCCTACGTCCACTTTAAACTCCTTTATTGCTGATATTATTACAACCCTTTACAAGATTCATCGATTACAACACACTTTGAGTTTGAAGTCATTTAGAACAAGTAGCCTCAACTTCAATGTCAATCAAAATCTTTGGATTCATGTTGAACATGTATGATTTCTTCGTGAAGTTCCTTGAAGCGTTCTTTGTATCTCCAAAGCTTTAAGTGTTGAAGTAGTTCGGAATGCAGCAGAGTAACGACGCTTCAAATGAATGAGCCAGAAAAGTCCTTTGCTAGTTGGAACTAGGGTCGTATTTATAGGCATTTTTCGGAGTTAGGTCGTAGGTCGTGACCGACCTAAGTTAGGTCGTAGGTCGTGACTGACCTAAGATGTACTGACTTCTCTTTCACAAGAACACGCTTGCTGATTTGCACAAGTCCAGGGTCGTGGGCGACCTATCCCCTAGCGGCATGGCATAGGCGGCTTCTTTATTCATGCAGATAGGTTGAGAGCGACCTATCTTAGGTCGTTAGCGACCTATCATAGGTCGTGAGTACTTTCCTGTAGCCATAGCTGGAGTCTTTAGGTCGTGGCCTCCTTTAGGTCGGGACATCTTTTATGTCGCAGCTTTCTTAGGTCGCGGCCTTTTTAGGTCGGTGGGCAGTTAGGTCGCTAAGACAATCATGTCGTTAGGTCGCTCCATCCTTTAAGTTGTAAGGTCGCTCTAGCTCATAGGTCGCTAAGTCGCTGGAACTTTAGGTCGTTAAAGCTTTAGGTCGCTAGGTCGCATAAACTTTAGGTCGCTAGGTCGCATTATCCTTTAGGTCGCTAGGTCTCTTAGGTCGTTGGTCTAGTTAGGTCGCTCCACATTTTCCAGTTTCCAACGAAGAGGAGTTAACATTTTCCCCTCGAAGTACGTGCCTAGGTCATAGGTCGTGTGCTTCGATTCTCTTAACTCGAGCTCTGATGAGTTGTTAGGTCGCGAGCGACCTATCGAGGAAATTAGGTCGTGTGTGTCGATTCACATCTCACTTCCCTGGGGTATAAATGACATAGGTCGTTCCTCTTTCACCTCATCTGCTCTGAACTTCCTATTCGGCCATTATCAAGTTCTCAAGCTCTCGAAGGCAAATTCAACCCATTTGGCTGTCAATTCATCTTCACCAACATACTACGTAAGTGAATTCAATCTCTAACCCACGATAATCGCCATCCAATTGTGAATCCACGTTTTCCGCCTCGAGTCCAATTCATGTGTTGTGCCCTATTTTGAATGATTATTACGATCGATCTTTGATCGCCGTTCGATATGTCATCGTTGTGATTCAAGAAGGCACGGTAACATTAATGGATCGGAGGTATTTGGATTTGATTCCTGGATGATTCGGTGGCATGTAGGAATGATGAATTTTTACGAAGGGGATGATGGACTTGCTCGTGAGTGATAACGGGTTAATGGGTTAGTGGAGAAGAAGGTGATTGGTGGAGGGAAGCGAGGTTTTTCGCTTGAGCGGGAGCTTGCTTAAGATCCTATTAGAACTGACCCATGAACCTGCGCGACCTATAGAACCTCGCGACCTAGGACTTTCGCGACCTAGGACTTAGGCGAAAGCGCATTGCTTTGAACTGCTGGGTTAGGTTGCGACCGAGCTAGGACTTGTCTTGAACCTCTTAACTTGCACAGTGCGACCTAAGGGAGCTCTGACCTATACTAGGTTGTTGGACGACCTAGGACTTGTGCAATTTTTTCTGAAAAAATCCGATTGAGTTGTTTGGACTTGAATTCTATTGCACTTCCTTATAGATCCCTTTAAAGCTGTCGACCTGTTAAATATGACATTTGTAGAAAAATGGGACGAATATACTGTCACTGACCGCCCACATCGAATGACAGATTAGTTGATAAAGAATAATCAACTTGAATGAATTGTGTGAGTGAAATGCTGTAACTCAACCGACTCAAATGAAGTGTTAAAGCAAAGCTAGAATATTGTTTGAATTAACACTGCACTTGAGTTTTAAATTAACAAGTCCTGAAATCTCACAATCAATCAGTTGCTAACTAGTTTAATTCCAGTTATTTTGCTTGTTATTTTTATTAGTTTTGCACAACACTTCACACTTTTAGGAAACCTGCACCTTCACATCTGAACATCCAGTTGCTCATGTAGAATGACGTCTCAACAAGAAGAGATGATAGAACACGTCGAAGGGGCTTTCCCGATTGCTATTCCACTAGAGAATCCTCCGGAAAGAACTCCTACCCTTCTGAAACAGCGGATGCTTAATCAATTATGCGTTCAATTTGGCATTGCCGAGGCAGAAGTTTTACTCCCTGGACCAAATGATTTTGCTGATAGACCACCTTACGGTTTTGTTGCCATTAATCGCCAAATGTGCTTAAGTGGAGTAATTCCTCCCTTTAATGAATTTCTTCAACAAATCCTTCTTCGACTAACGATCTCTCCTTTCCAACTGCATCCCAATGGCTATGCCATTTTGATGGGATTGTGCGTTCTGTTCAGGAGGACTCTTGACCGTCTTCCGAGTTTTGAGGAAATCTGTTACTTGTGCACTTTTGCGAAGAACAAGGACCACCCTTCAATTGTACTTGTAAGAGGTTCGAGGAACCGTAAACTAATTTTGGATTTGCCGGAGAGTGCACATGGTTTTTTGAATCAATTCTTCTATATTCGTTGCCCTACAGGATTTTACGCAGACTGGAGAATAGGAAGTGAGATCTTCTTTCCCTTCTTTCTTCAATTTTATTCTAAGTTTTTCATGGTTCGTATTGCTAGTTGTTGATTCCATTCCTTATTTTTACAGCACTTCCTCCTCCTTCTAGAGATTCCAGTCATAAGCCAGTTTTTGAAAGGCTAAGCATTATGGCTGCTGAAGAGAGGAGCGCAAAATTTCTATTGACAGATGAACTTCTTCATCGGTTTGAGCTCTTACATTCTTCTCGTTCTACTCAACCTTATGAAGTTCCAACTGAAGTTCCCGATTCTCCGATGAAAACTCCTGATGCCCCGGTCTCTATTAAAGAGCACATGCGGGGAGGAACCTCTATAGAAACTTCACTAGTAAAATGTTCCACTCCAAGGGATGATGCGGAGCCATCCGAAAAGCCTGCACTTGGCCCCATAACTGAAGAAGAGGAGCCCCTTCCTCATACTGATAAGAACGTTGATCTTGGAGTTGATATTTTTGGGAGTTTAAGTGACATAATAGTCACTTCTCAAGAACTTTTTAGGGATGATCCTGCCATTGCCAAAGTCACATCTCCAGCGATTGAAGCAACTTCTACTCTCAAGCACACTTCCACAGCCCCGGAAGTGCAATTTTCCACAATAACTACCACTACCCCTCAGTCGATGACTGGTTTGTAGTCTAGTTTGCCGCGAGTAGCTTTACACGTCACACGCACTTAGGATGCACTTGACTTTCTTATTCCTGGTAGATTCTCAAACCTTTTTTTTTCTTTAATTTCAGGTTCTCCAATGGGGCGGAGCGACTCTTATTATGACGACTTTAAACAATACGGGAGACGCAGCCGATTCGACTATAGACGTCATCTCCCCCTCGAAGAGAAACCGATGAAGAGAGGGCCATCAGAAAATCAGACGAGAGACAAGCATATGAAGAACGTCACCGAAGAGAACAAGAAAGACATGACCCTCCTCACAGAGATGATGATATCCAAAAAAGAAAGACTCACGATGAGAGAGGTAAAGGTCACGTGGACGATTCTTCTAGCAAGCAGGCTAAACTTACTGAAGAAACAATGCCGACAGTTTCTGAAAATGTTCCTGCTCAATCTCCTGCCCCCGTTCGTTTCGACATTCAAACAATCATCAACCGGCCCGCATACCAAGTTGGGCAAGGTCCTCCCACTCTTCAAAGTCGATTCCCTCGGAGGTGCCTGAAAGGGGTTCGATTTGATCTCGACTTGGTTCCTCTCGACAAATCGGCTATGCTGCGAAATCTTGATACTGTCAGGACCGATATTGAAAGAATGCCGAACTGGCAAAAACTTGTCGACGAGCTTCAGAGGGTTAACCGAGCCAATCTTGAGGCCATGCTCACAATGGAGAACGATAAGACTGAGTGGCAGAAGACTCTCGAGCAGCATGACGCCGAAATGAGAAGTATTGCTTCCTATAATGAAAAGCTGGAAGCGGAAGTAGAAAAGCTTAAGGAAGAATTAGCTACTTCATCTACTTTCTATTCTCAAAAGGAGAGCATGCTTCAGCAACAAGTACGAGATGCGCATGCCAGTCAAAGGGCAGTCGAAGATAAGCTTTCACACAAAGAGAAGGTCATAGAAGAATATCGCGCTGAAACTTTACAGCTGCGAGAACAGACCGGCTCTCAAAGCTTGGAGATAGAGTTGTTAAAAACTCGACTTGCTATGGCCGAAAAGGAGCGTGACGAGGCTGTTGCTGGTAAACTCGCGGCCGAAGAGGCCCATCAAGCAACCAAAGCTGACATTGGCTCCACATTATTTGATTTTTATCTTCAATGTATCTTGGGGCGCGGCAGCCTTTCATTTCTAGGTCCCAAATATGAGATTACATTGGCTGAAGTATGGGAGGCTGCCGCGGATATGCTTGGAGGCGCTGGTTAATCCGAAGACCACCTTCAAGAATATTATTTTGATGAGGCAACTCGGGAAGCACTAGCTAGGGGAAAAGAGCAGCTTGCTAAATTTCGAGCTGAAATGACAGGGGAGGGGTTCTCAGAGAAGGAAGCGCTTGTAAATGCCCCTGTTCCTCCTTCGGTTTCAGCTGATGTTGATATAGCTGGCCCTAGCTCATCTTCTATTCCTCAAGATAAAATCGATCTCGGAGTTACAACTCCCCATGTTGTAGAGAAGCCTCAGGAGAGCACCGAAGCCCAGGATTATGAGATTGAAATGATAAAGACAACCGCCGCAGGTAACTTCATTGCTGGACCAGTTCAAACTGATTGCTTGTTCACTTCCCACGACCTTGATGAATTTTTTGACTATCTCCTGAATCTTGATGAGCCTTTATCTCCTCTTTTTACTGACTTTAACCTCTTTTCTCCTGTAGAGAAAGCATCGAGCATCGTTCAGACTTCGCCTTCTCCGGTGATCCCTCTTCCATCTCTTCAGGTGACTCCTCCTTCTGCTTCACAGCCCGGGTCACAAGAGGAGAAAATAGAGGCTCTTCATGGCTTAGATGACCCTATCGCTTCGCAAGAGCAGAAAGACGAGGGACTTGAGGGAGGTGAGATATCTCCGGAGCGGACTCCTTCTGATGACATAATTTTGTCTGCTCTTGCTACTCCAGGGAGTGAGTCTTCTTCGAAGAGGAGAAAGAAGCATGGAACGTCGAAGAGGAGGGGGAAGAAAATCATTGCTACTGAAGAGGAACCGGAAGTTGCACCGGTTGCACCTCCCTCTCCTTCTTCCCTTATGCCTATAGATAGACCTGAAAAGCTAATCATTCGGCCGGGCAAAGGGTCCAAAGGTGGTAAGAAGAAGTGAAGAGTCGGGCTTCGGGCTTTTTGATTCCTTTATTGTGTAATGGTCGGATGTTGTGCAGGCATCGGCCCCTGCTTTTTTATTTTGAAACATGTATCTGCAATTGAATAAAATGATCCTTTATTTGTACAGACTCTTGTTTGAATTTGAGAATGCATTTATTATTCATTTTTGCACAAGTTTATTTATATGATATTGCGGTGAGCTTGTGGTATGTTGTTTGAGCGTACTTTACCGATGTAGCTATACCATTTTGTATGTAACTATACCATGTTGCCCCCATACCATAAGCTTGCTGCAATATTTTATACTTTGAGGGGACTTGCACTCTTATTTTCTGAAGAATAATTACTTCATTCTTGAAGAAATTTTTCGTAGAGTACAACTTCCTTCATATAAGTTTTTACGCTTTATCCTTCGAAGAAATCACTTTTTTCTTTTACTTATGTACGCATTTTGCCAAGTGAATTCTTCTATGTGGTAAAGCGGGCCTCTGAAGGGTACTTTAACTTTCTTCCTTTTTTTTTGAGGAAGGTTATTTTCTAGAATAGGTAAATCACTCTTCCTTTGAAAGTTAAAGTATGCTCTTGATGAGGATTTTTTTTTAAAATAGAAATTTGTACCTCGGAGGAGGGATTTTTCACGTTTCAACACTTCGAAGTTTTATTTCAATCTTGGTGAAACGTGTACCTCCAAAGAGTTGTGCCTTTGAAGAAAGCCTTTTTACGTTTCAACACTTGGAAGTTTTATTTCAATCTCGGTGAAATGTGGGCTTCCGAAGAGGCCTTTCTTCTTGATTGTGTCCCTGGGAGGGGGTTGTACCTCTGAGGAGGGATTTTTCACGTTTCAACACTTGGAAGTTTTATTTCAATCTTGGTGAAACGTGTACCTCCAAAGAGTTGTGCCTTCGAAGAAAGCCTTTTCACGTTTCAACACTTGGAAGTTTTATTTCAATCTCGGTGAAACGTGGACTTCCAGAAAGGTCTTTATTTTGTTTTGCATTTCAACTTTGGTGAAGTGAAATTCCGAAGAGCGGCTGTTACACTTCAACTCCTGGTGAAATGTGCCTCCGAAGAGGTCTTTATTTTGTTTGCATTTCAACTCTAGTGAAGTGAAATTCCGAAGAGCGGTCGTAACACTTCAACTCCTGGTGAAATGGGCCTCCGAAGAGGGCTTTTATTTTGTTTGCATTTCAACTCTGGTGAAGTGAAATTCCGAAGAGCGGTCGTAACACTTCAACTCCTGGTGAAATGGGCCTCCGAAGAGGGCTTTTATTTTGTTTGCATTTCAACTCTGGTGAAGTGAAATTCCGAAGAGCGGTTGTTACACTTCAACTCCTGGTGAAATGTGCCTCAGAGAGGGTTTTCATCGCCTGGAAGTTACTCTCTCATGGTTGGAGGGTCATGACTCCTCCAATCTTTTTTGTTGGGTAGAGAACTTTCTTTTTTGTGGCATATGACCCATTAGAGGTCTTTATCTTCCGAAGAGTTGTGCCTCTGAATAGGACTTGTGCTGCCGATGATGGCTTTGGTTGTTCCCTTGTCCACTTGCTTATGCCTTTTCAGCGATCCTCTGTTTTTTTTTCTTTTCAAGCTTTCATTCCCTTTTCTTACAAGTAATTTGTTTAATCCAAGGAAGTGTACTTCATTGTCAGGCAAGTTTGTGAGAACGGGCATTAGCTTCTTAATTGGATGTTTGTTTGTTCAAACGATCTCAATTTATTAGCAAAGGCCCGTCTCTGTCGAAATCATAGGCCGTTCAATTGAAGTACTTCCTATCTAGGATTTGAATTTGGGGCTTTTGTGACTCGAAATTTGGCGAGAATCACTTGGTCTTATTATGTGCAAGTTTCACTTCCATGGTCTGTAAAAATTTAAATCGACATTTCAGCAATACATTCTATGTACTTTTTATATCGAAAATAAAGCAAACATGTAATAATAATACGGAACACTAGATTTATAGTGGTTCGGCCAGGAAATTGGGCCTACATCCACTTTATATTCTTTCATTATTTACTTGCATCAGTTTTACAATTGCCTTTAATTACAAGAATCATACATTCACAACTCTTTTTACAATATTTCAACAAAATTTTCGAGTAAAGTATGGACGCAAGTGATTGCTGTTCCATGCCCTTGGAATTTGATCTCCTTCAACAGTAGTGAGTTTGAATGTGCCGTCAAGAAGCTTCTGACCTACGACATATGGTCCTTCCCAATTTAGCCCAAACACACCTGTTGCTGTCATAATTCTCTTTAGGACTAGATCTCCAATTTCAAAGCTGCGTTGGAGAACTTTGGAATTGAAATGTCTGGCTATCTTTTACCGATGAGATGCAATTCTGAGCTCAGCCTCTTCTCTTTTTTCATCAAGGAGATCTAGTGCCTCAAGCTGTAGTTTCTCATTCTCCGCTTGATTGAAATGGATTCTTCTATGTGAAGGGACCTCTGTTTCTACCGGAATCATTGCCTCTGATCCGTATGCCAATGAAAACGGAGTATGCCCAGTCGCAGTTTTGTGGGTAGTCCTGTATGCCCATAGTTCCAGCGGTAGCTTATCGACCCAACCACCTTTTGCTCTTTCAAGTTGCTTCTTGATGGTTGACTTGATAATTTTATTTACTGCTTCCACTTGCCCATTTGCTTGCGGATGGGCTACTGCTGAGAAGCTCTTTCGGATTTTGAACCGTTTGCAAAAATCTTGGAATTCTTCACTTTCAAACTGAGTACCATTGTCCGTAATTATTTTTTGAGGCACACCGTATCTGCAAATGATGTTTTTAGTCACAAAACTTATCATCTTCTTTGAGGTGATAGTAGCCAGTGGTTCAGCTTCTGCCCACTTAGTAAAATAATCTACAGCAACAATGGCATATTTAATTCCAGAATTGGCAATTGGTAGCGGCCCAATGAGATCCATTCCCCAAATTGCAAATGGCCATGGACAGACCATCTGTGTGAGTTCAGTAGAAGGTGCTCTAGGAATTTTAGCAAATCTTTGGCATCTGTCAAACTTTCGGGAATAGCTTGCAGCATCTCGATTAATTTCTGGCCAAAAATATCCGTATCGGAGAATTTTCTTTGCTAATGTTTGGCCACCTGAATGATCACCACATTCTCCTCCATGTACCTCCGCTAGGATTGTTTTGGACTCTTCCCTGGATACACATCGAAGTAATGGCATTGAGAATCCCCGTCTGTATAATCGGCCATCCTGGATTATATATCGAGAGGCTTTTCTCAGTAGCTTTTGTCGTTCTTTTGAGTTCCCTGGCAGAGAGCCATTGAGCAGATATTCTGTTATTGGAGTCATCCATGATTCTTGCTCTTGAGACATACTCATGATCCAATCAATGTCCATCTCATTAATGCTCGGTGCCGACAGAACTTCTATTGGGACTAACCCCAGAAATTGAGCTACGCCGGTGCTAGAGTACTTTGCGAGAGAATCTGCTTTCATGTTTTGTTCTCGAGGAATATGGTTTATCGTGTGGTGATCGAAGTCACACAGAAGTTCCCAAGCCTTTGAGAAGTAGGCGGGTAGATTTCCTCATTTCGCTTGGAATTCCTTCTTGACTTGGCATACAATAAGTTGAGAATCACTGAAGATCTGTAATGCTCGGATGTTTAGTTCTTTAGCAATCCTTAGGCCAGCGATAAGGGCTTCGTATTCTGCTTCATTGTTTGTTGAAGGAAATTCCAATCTTAGTGCATAGCATAATGATCGACCTTCAGGGGTCATGAGTACAACTCCGGCTCCAGAACAGTAGTCTATTCTCGCGCCATCGACATATAACTTCCATTGGATCGGGGAATCGTCGATTGTTTCCTCCTCACTGTTACCCTTATCTGTGAATTCTGCGATGAAATCCGCTAAATCTTGTCCATTGATTGCTTTTCGGGGATGATAAGTGATGTCATATTGACTGAGTTCAATATTCCACTTTAGAAGACGACCCGAAGCCTCAGGGCGAAACAGGACTTGCTTTAAAGGTTGATCAGTGAGGACTCTGATAGGATGAGCTTGGAAATATTGCCTCAACTTTCTAGATGCAATTAGTAGGCAATAGGCGAGTTTTTCCAACTTAGAGTAATTCATCTCTGCCCCAGTGAGTCTTTTGCTGATATAGTAAACTGGATGTTGATCCTCTTGTCTTCCCGTATCAGCGCTGCACTTAAAGCATGAGATGATACTGCTAAGTATATAAGAAGATTCTCGCCATTGCCAGGCCTAGAAAGTATTGGAGGCGTTTTCCATATGGCGAATCAATTCATCAAAGGCTTTTTGGCATTCGGGAGTCCAATCGAAGTTTTTCTTTCCTTTCTTTAGGGCGTCAAAGAATGGGATGCATTTATCTGTGGCTTTGGAAATGAACCGACTCAAGGCGGCGACTTTTCCATTGAGACTTTGCAATTCCTTCTTTGTTCTAGGAGCTTTGATTTCCTTTAAGGCGGTAATTTGAGCTGGACTAGCCTCGATGCCCCTTGCGCTCACGATGAAACCTAAAAACTTGCCGGATTCCACTCCAAATGAACATTTCAAAGGATTGAGCTTCATTCCGTATTTTCGGAGGACTGCGAATATGTCCGCTAAGTGTTCTATGTGATCCACTGCTTTCTTAGACTTTACTAACATGTCATCGACGTAGACTTCCATAGTCTTGCCTAATTGCGGTTTGAACATAGCATTAACAAGTCTTTGGTATGTTGCCCCTGCATTCTTCAACCCGAAGGGCATAACTCTGTAGCAGTAAAGACCAATGTCAGTGATAAAGCTTGTGTCCTCCTGATCTGGCTCATGCATCATGATCTGGTTGTATCCGTAGTAAGCATCCATGAAAGATAACAATTCGTGTCCCGTTGTTCCGTCTACCAGTTGATCGATTCTGGGTAATGGGAAGCATTCTTTGGGGCAGGCCTTGTTTAGATCTGAAAAATCGATGCATACTCTCCATTTTCCGTTGGCTTTCTTAACCAGCACTGGATTCGAAAACCAATTCGGATAAGTAGATTCTTTAATAAAATTATTCTCCATGAGCCGATCAACTTCTTCTTTTAATGTTGCTGACCTTTCTAGACCTTGAGCTCTCCTTTTCTGCTTCACAGGTGTGAATTTTGGATCAATATTTAGAGCGTGTACTGCAACTTCTGGGGATATTCCGCACATATCGGCATGAGTCCAAGCAAAAACATCCTAATTTGCCTTTAAAAAAGATATTAAGATATTCTGAATTGACACATTAAGTTGTGAACCCACATTCAACACCTTGTTTGAGTCCTTTGGGTCAACAGGTACTGGTATTGTCGTTTCCACTGGTACCACTCTATTCTCCCCTGCACTGACTTTTCTAGGATCCATTTCTTTCCTTGCTCCGCTGTGCTCGCCAGTGTAGGGTCCGCCCTGTAATTGCTACAAGGCTGGTTCTTTGATGCGGACTGGGGCTGCCGCATCCTTTCCCATTTCTCTTTTTCTGGTTTCTCGTAGCTCTGTTAGATAGCATTCCCGCCCCGCATTTTGATCCCCTTTTATAACTCCCACTCCATTATCTGTGGGAAATTTAATGGTGAGGCACCATGGGGCCAGAACAACTTTGAATGCTGCGAGAGTTGGACGGCCAAGGAAAGCATTGTAAGCAGAAAATTCGTCGACAATCACAAAAGTTTGCTTGCGGACCACTTTTCTCTCTCCTTCTCCAAGTTCCACAAACAGATCAACGGTTCCTATCGGCTGTTTTGGCTCCCCAGTGAAGCCAGCGATTTTCTGCGATGAGGCTTGCACATCAGCTATAGGGATCCTCATCTGGTCGAATGTTTTCTTGAAGAGGATATTGCAGGATGCGCCACAATCAATGAGAACTCTTCTGACAATAGCTGGCCCGATACCAGCCGAGATGACTAAGGGATCCAAGGTAGGAGCTTCAATACCTGCGGAATCCCTGGCTCTGAACACAATATCATCATTGAAGGTTCTTTGCTGCTTCAGGGGCATAGCACCTTCCAAAATGAATACATCTTCTTCGGTCGGTACGTATTTCAAAGCTCGGGTATACCTTTCCATCTCACCCCATCTTCTGCCTGCTGGGTGAGGTCCTCCTGTAATGACATTGATAATGGGCCTTCCAGATTCATGCCCTGCTGCCTTCTCACCTATCCTAGGCTGATGAGCAGGAGCTTGCTGCCCCTGACTAGACGAAGCAGGATTGTTGCTATTCTTTTTCACAAATTGCTGCAGCTTGTTTTCACTTAGCAACTCTTCAATCAGATTTTTCAATTGGCGGCATTCGTCGGTATCATGACCAGGTTGATTATGAAAGCGACAGAATTTCCCACTTTGCACAGCTTTCCTCCCGGTTCTCAGAACAGGAGGTTTAGGATATTCAACAGAATCTTTAGTGGCAAGGTATATATGCTCTGGTGTATCTGATAAAGGAGTATATTCCGATGGTTTGAAGGAACGAGGCCTCTTCAGATTTTTCTGTTTCTTTCCATCGTTATTTTCCCTTTTCTGTCCAGCAGATTCACTCTTGCGTGGAGCAGCAATGTTATCTTCAGCTTTTTCTAACACTGCCTTTACCGGTACAGGACGGCTTTCCAGGCGTATGAACTCATCTGCTTTCTTGTAGAATTTTTCAAGGGAATTTGGTTCCTTCATGTTAAGCCATTTTCCAAATTCGTTCGACTTGTCGATGGCCCTCATCAGATAGGTCAAGATCATCCGTGGTTCTGCATTGTCTACCTCGGCCAGCGCTATATTAAAGCGATTCAAGAAAGATCTGATAGTTTCATCCGGATTCTGTTCTAAACTTGACAACGACATAATATCCTTGGCTTTTGAAGCGTATAGTCTGAACTGCTCCTTGAACTTTCGGGTTAAGTCAGAAAACTGATCGATAGATCGGACTGGCAGCTTGGTGAACCAAAGCAGAGCTACACCTTCCAGGTATACAGGAAAATATCGACACTTTATTTCATCAGAAGCCCTGGCACCTGTCATGTGCCAATCATACTCATACAAGAATTCGTTCGGATCACTTGTTCCTTTGTAAGCTGGAATGGTTGGAGGGACAAACTTCCTTGGGAATTCAGCCTTTAAGATTTTCTCAGTAAATGGAGTTTTACTTGGGGCAAAACCCCATTCTTTCTCATCTTCAACCCTCTGCATACTCTCTTTCATGATTTGTCGGACCATCCCAGAAAGATACTCCTCATCATGTCGAGTTCTAGATCCACCAACCTCAGGAAGTGTTTGTTCAAAGGGGCTAGCAGCCCTTTCAGGAGCATTCCTTTCTTCAGCATCATGAATGTTGCCAGCAAAGCTCCTTTCATTACCTGCCGGTTGACGGTTTGCCCCAAGCAAATCGTTCAACCTATTCAGAATTAGGGCATTTTGGGCATTCTGAGCCTCGAATTGTGCATTTTGGGCACTTATCTGCTGGTTCAGCCCTAAGATTGCAGCATCCAGCTCTGCCTTTGTAACTCCGACAGCTGGAGTTGCTTGATTCGATACAGGGGAAGCGGAGGTTCCCTCTTGAGCATTTCCAGATCTTACAGATCTACTCTTTCTACCCGAAGCCATGATTTCGGATAAACTTCTAGTCTTCAGAGAGGTTACTTCAACAAACTTTCGTGGAGCAATGATGACGATTTGCCCTGAGTTCAATTCTCAGTGAAAGCAACAGGCACTGCGACATATATATAAAATTAGTTTTGAAATGATTTTCTATGGTTTGGATAGGATACGGTATAATAAATATTAAATTTTGATATTTTATAAATATTATTTATATATACATATATAGTTAAATTTTTGAATTTAAGCTATGTATAAATCTGTTAAATAAAAATGAATAAGTTGAATAATGGAGTTTGATAATTTATATTATATGATTTAGTACAGGTTTAAGATATTGTGTATATATATAGGGTTTAAACGATTCAAATCAATTAATATTAGAAGATAAATCGGAAATTTATTTGGAATTGAGCTTAATTAAGAATTTAACTTCATAGGTTAATGTAGAATTTATTAACTTGAAATTTTAAAGCGTATGATATTTATAACTGAATTTTTATTCAAGATGAATCAAATGAATATTTCTAGTATAAATAAAATTGAAGGAAATATTTAGTTATAAGTAATTTGAGTTTTATTTAAAGGATTATGGATTTATTTTGCAAATATTTGAAAAATAAATAATAGGACAATAAATTGTTGAATAGAAATTTCCAACCATAGTTTTGAAATTGTAAAATACTCAAAATTTGAAATATATTGAAATCGAAGTGTTTTATTGAAATTGAAAGTGAATCTAAATTTATGGGTTTAGACTGAAATTAAAGTGGATAAATGGTAAATGCGTGTAAATTATTTACTTTATAAAGTAATTTAAAATCAACTAATTTACATATTGTTGAATATCCAAACCATTTAAGTTTTGGAAGTTATGGTTTTAAAACTATTAATTTCGCAGTATTATGTTTGAAAGTTATAATTCAAATATTTGGTTTCAAGGTATTATAAAATTTAAAAGTGGAATGATTTTGGAAAAGAAATATATTTTAAATAAAAAAACGATATCATATTGGTTTGGGTTTTAAAAGGAAATGATATCGTATTTATATGGTTTTGAAATGGATATTATTCTGGTTTTGAAAGTATAATTATTTTTAAATGACCGCGGTGTTATAATAACGTTTGGTTGTTAAAGACACCGGGATCGGAAGTTGTCATACTCTCTGCCAACTTCGAAAACCACTTTAACAACCATGTACGCGGTGGAGATTGCAGAATGAAGTAGGATGGTGGCGACGTTTCCTTTGACGTAATTATGTGGACCCCACTCCCATGAGTTGGCATAAGGTGGCTAAAACAGGAGCGATTCTCGGGCCAATGAGGTCATTCCTCTGATCGGATACTCCTCTTCGATATTATACTTTGACTTTGGATTGTTTCGGTGGCCACTTTTAATTTCTTTGATTTTAGGGGGAGTTTGTCCGAGGTGGACGGTAGTAGCAGCTACGCGTTACCACCAGCCCGGATGCGTAATTGGTATATCTACCCTGGCATTGCCTAGTTGTGCCGTGTCACCTACCCTATCGCGCCTTGTACGAGTTTGGATTTCTCCCGTAGCCCCGTGTGGTATCCTCTGGTGGCTTCCCGATCAGGAGGGACTATGATATTGGATGGACTACTGGGACTATTACATGTCAAGGTGGAAAATGTAAAGCCTTAACGCTATTTAAATGTATGTTTATTTTACTATAGACACTATTAGAATAGCGAAATATATTACAAAGTAAATAGTTTAACGGATCCTTAGGAGATGTAAATCCCAAGCATCTCTTGAGTTACTGCACTCATATTTATTTTTGTTGATTTAACTTACATAAGATCTTTTAGTTTTGGCTCGAGTGTTTTTTGTCTTTTCAAATTCGCTCGGGTCAGTCCGAGCGTTTCAGGATCGAAGACTTTAGCTCTGAAGGACGAAGACGGAGATTTCTATTATTATTATTTTTTATATTCCACTACACTCATATTGTTCCGCTGCATTGTTATTGGTATGTGTAACTCTGATATGTATTATATAAATATAATCAATGTTTTTGTAAACAGATTTATAAACTGTATATTTGATTATTATATTTTATCCTTCCGCTGTGAGATTCTGTTTTTTTTTATTACTTTCTTGTTATCTTATTTACCCCATAACAATCCCCCCTTCCGTATGGTTTGAACCGACACGTATGTCGATTTAAAGTGTGTGAAAAGGCGGGATGTTATAGAAAATATATAGGTATGTATATAGTCAAATTTAGATTTTTAGGGATGGTATAAATAATTGTTTATTTAAGCATATGAACAAACAAGAATAAACAATATATATATATATGTATATATATATACATATATATATATATATATATATAGGTAAGATTTTGACAAGAAGAATATAGAAATTTTAAAAATGTTTGGAGAATTTACATAAAATTTGATTTTTGAATCTCTGTGGATTATTTTATAAACATATATGAAGTTTCAAAAATAAAAGTAAGTATATATATACACACATTTTAGATTTACTAGTTTAGTTTAAAATAATGGATTTGATGATTAAAATGTTCGATTAAATTATTTAACTTATTTTAGTTACTAAAAATGATTTAAAGGGAAATTATTTTAAATTAAATGATTAAATGTTAATAGATTGTTCGATTAGTGCAAATATTAATAAATTATACGATGTTTGTATAAGGTCCAAAATCGTGATGGTAATAGCCGGTTCGGTGTAAAACAAAAATAAAGGTGAGTTAATCTCACTCACATCTGGATTTCCAAAATAAATTTTAAATAGTTAAATTTAAATTATTGGTTGATTGATTGAATGTGATTATTGTTGTCAGTTTGGATGTGATATTATATATAGTAGTATATATATATATTGGAGTGATTGATATTCCCGCATTATACAGCGGATTAAATCCTGAATTTAAAAATAAATTATTTAATTTTTTTAAAACTTTAAAATTGTCTATTTTTCCATACTTGGAATTTATTTGATAGGATTTTAAAAATCAAACTTTTATCATTTTCCAAATTCATTCTTTTAATTTATCCAAATTCACTATAATTATTTTACTTAAAATGCACTCTTTCATTTTCCTTTAAACATCCCTTTTTTATATTTTTGATATCTCAAAATATCAAAATATACCCATCAAAGCCATATCATTCAATAATTTAAAAATATAACTTATCAGAGCTTATTAAATAAATCATATCACTGAATATGAAATAAATTCAGCACTTTTTTGAGGAATCTAGTTGGATCCTTCCAACCTGTTTCCCTACAACCACAGATTTTAGCACAATATAAAAATACCAATCCCTCTTCGAGGGGGATATCACGGTATAAAGGGTCATCCGCTATTATGCGCAGCGCATAAGGTCTCATCCGCTATATAATACGCGAATATCAATCACTCCAATATATATATATATAATATCATCCAACAGATAATTATAGATTTTATCTACCAATCAACATCCAATAATTTAAATTTAACCATTTAAATTTAACGATAATCCAAATGAGTGAGAAAAATCTCACCTATATTTTGTTTGCAACTCGTTTCTAAACCAGCTTATTTCTTCACGATTTCAGACCTTGTACAAACATTATACGGTTTATTAACATTTGAAATAATCGAATAGTTAATTACTATTTATTAATTTAACTAATGATTTAATTTTAAACTAGTAATTTTCCTTTTGAAACTACATATACTCTTATAAAAATAAATTATATATTTCAAAAATCTAACTTTTATAAATTTTTCAAACATTTTAAAATCCCTATTTTTTTTCAAAATCTTATCTATAAAAATAATTTTCTGATTAATGAAGTAAAGAACAATTAAATTCATGTTTCAGACTTGAGTACTGACAATTTAAAAAAGTGCTCAAAATAAATTTACCATTGCATAACCATTTATAAATTTGTAAATACCGTTTTTAATGTGTTTTCATAATATGTATGTGTGTGTATATATATATATATCACTCTAATACATGTTTAAAATTAAATAGTAAGACTAAAAATGTGTATGTGTATATTTATAGTTCTACTCTGTACATATATACAGAATTAAAACCAAACAAGCTTATACCTCACTGCTAATCCCCCCGCCATCTTTCTCTGCCGAAGCCCTAGTTGAGGACTGCCGATAAGCATAACATCCTCCACAATCGAACAACCCACAAAACAGTCGCGAGATGCTCCAGGCCTATCACCATGTCTAACCAAGCTCGAACCTTCGTCGCAGATGCCTCAGCATCCCCTACCAAACGTGATTGACGCCGACTCCACACGATGCCGAGCATCTTGGCATCATGAGCGTGCAACCCACGATGACAGAACTACCCATAAAACTACGACTGGGCACACTCCATTTTCATTGGCATATGGATCAGAAGCAATGATTCCGGGGGAAACAGAAGTCCCTTCACACAGAAAAATCGATTTCAATCAAGCTGAATATGAAAAGCTGCAACTTGAAGCATTAGACTTCCTTGATGAAAGAAGGGAAGAGGGTCAGCTTAGAATTGCAGCCCATCAGCAAAGAATTCCCAGGCACTTCAATTCCAAAGTTCGCCAACGCAGCTTTGAGATTGGAGATCTAGTCTCGAAAAGGATCATGACAGCAACAGGAGTGTTTGCGCCAAACTGGGACGGGCCGTATGTCATAGACAAAAAACTTCTTGATGGCACTTTCAAACTGACAACTGTCGAAGGAGATCCAATCCCAAGAGCTTGGAACAGCAATCACTTGCGCCCATATTTTACTTAAAAGCTTTATTGAAATACTGTAAAAGAATTATGCATGTATGATTCTTGTATTGAAAGTCATTGTAAAGCCAGTACAAATGAATAATAAGAACTATAAAGTGGATGTAGGCCCAGTTCTTGGTCGAACCACTATAAATTTTGTGTTCTCTACTATTACAAAATGCCTGTTTTATTTCGATATATGAAAAGTACTTTAATTGTATTGCTAAAATGTCGATTTAATATTGCAGGCCATTAAAACAAAGCTCAACCATCACAAGACCAAGCGATCCCTGACATCACTCAACAAATGAATGTTCAGCCACAAAAATTCTAGGCTCAAATCCTATATAAGAAGTGCTTTAAGCAAACAGTTAGTGGTTCTGCCGGAGGTGGGCCCTTGCTAACTAATTGTGATCGTTTATGCAAACGAACATCCAATTAACTAGCCTGTGTCTGCCCCTGTGAACTCATTTAACAATGTAGTACACTTCTTTGGATAAAATAAACTACTTGCAAAAGGAAAGGAATGTGTGCTTGAAAAATGATAACAGGGAATCGCTGATATGAGCAAATGGCGAAAAGACATAGGCGAGCAGGCAGGAAACAGCCAAAGACCTCTTCGGAGGCACAAGCCCTCTTCGGAGGCACAACTCTTTGGAGGATAAAGACCTTTAGTGGGACTTGCCAAAAAAAAAAGAAAGTTCTCTTTCTCAATCAGAAAAGATTGGTGGGATGACCGGAGGCACCTTCCCAAGTGGACGGCATGGCACTCATTAACTAGCTGAGAACGCTTGTGCAAACAAACATCCAAGTAACTTGTGCCCGCTCCGTGAATCCATCCAACCATGAGAAAGAAACTTCCAAGCAAAAGCCCTACTCAGAGGCACACGTTTCACCGTCATCTGAAATAAAACTTCACACGAGTCGAAATGTGAAAAGACATCTTCGAAGGCACGCATTCCACCAAGATCGAAAATAAAACTTCACAAGTGTTGGAATGTGAAAAGCCCTCTTCGGAGGCCCATTTCACCAGAGTTGAAATGCTAAAAGACCTCTTCGGAGGCACACATTTCACCGTGATTTGAAATAAAACTTCACACGAGTCGAAATGTGAAAAGCACTCTTCGGAGGCCCGCTTTCTAGCGAACAAAGAAAAAATAAAAGCCTCTCCCTAGAGGCAGAAACAAAAAGCCCTCTTCGGAGGCCCGCTTCCCCGCGTAGAGGGAAAAAACAAAAGCCCTCTCCCCATAGGCACACACAAAAAAGCCCTCTTCCCAGAGGCACAATCAAACAAAATCCCTCTTCGGAGGCATAAACAGGTCAAAGCCCTTTTTCGAAGGCCCACTTTACCGCGTAGGAAAATCCACTTGCCAAAGATAAAAGTGACTTTCTTCGAAAGCGAAGTGTAAAAACTTCTTCAAAAAAAAGAAAGAGAAGACTTCTCCAATACGAGGCGCATTCTACTAAATCAAAAGAACATTTCCTTAAAATGGAAAAATTATTCTCTAAAGTACAGATGCAAACCTCCTTCAAATGGAAAAGTTGTTCTCTAAGGAAGGAGTACAAGTCTTCTCGAAACAAAAGAGTTCTCCAAAAATTTTCCAATGTGAAAGAGATTGCAATAAACCATGGTATGGGGGCAATATAATATAGTTACAAAAATAAAAGCAATGCTCAACAACATATCATAGGTTTACTGCAATATCACACAGAGAAAATTAAGAAACTTGTATGAAAAAGAAGAATAAATGCATTGTCAAATACAGACAAAAGTTTGTACAAGTAAAGGAATCATTTTATTTCATACTATGAAATTTTTATACATGTGCAGGTTTCAAGACAAAAGAAGGCGGGGAGCGGTACCCGTACAATCTCCGGTCAACACAAACCTTTATATATACAAGCAAAAAAGCATAACGCGAGACAAAAAGCATAAGAGCCAACCCATCACTTCTTCTTCCTGCCACCTTTCGAGCCCTCTCCTGGCCGGATGATTAACTTTTTGGGTCGGCTTATGAGAGTAGGGGAAGAAAGAGGAAGAGGTGCAATTGGACTTTCTTCTGCATTTTCTTCGCTGGCAGAAGCTGCTTCCCACTTTTTCTTTGAGACTCCACGCTTCCCCTTCTTCCTTGAAGAAGACTCACTGCCCAGGGTGAAAATTGCAGACAACTTTATGTCATCAGAAATAGTTTGCTCCGGGGTTCTTTTGCCTTCTTCAGCTTCTTCGGCTTTCTGTTCTTGTGAAGCAACTGGGTCATCCAAGCCTTCAAGAGCTTCTATCTGCTCCTCCTGTGACCATGGTTGAGAAACGGAATGAGGAGTAATCTGAAGAGGTGGAGAAGGAACAGCTGGAAAAAGGGTAGGTTGAACAAAACTTGGCGCTTTCACTACAGGAGAAGAGAAGTTAAAGTCAGTATCTCTCATAAAAAGAGGAGAAAGTGGCGCGTCAAGATTTAAGTAATAATCGAAAAGTTCATCAAGCTCATGAGAAGTAAACAAGTAGTCCACTTGAGCAAAATCAGCATTAAGGTTACCTGGAGAAGTAGGCTTTGCTATGTCAACTTCAAAGTCCTGTGCCTCAATGCTTTGTTGAGTCTCATCTCCAGTGCGGGCAGTAGCACTTTCAATAACATCTTTAGCAGGAGGTGGAGAATGGGAACTGGAGCCAACAATATCGATGTCGGCCGAAACCGAAGGTTGAACAGGGTCGGTTGAAGTTGCCTTCCCTAAATGTTCTCCTTCTGCCATTTCGGCTCTCTCTTTGAAGAGTTGCTCCTTTCCCTTGGCAAGAGCGGCACATGCATCATCATCTAGATAGTGCGCCATTAAATCTTCTTCAGCATATCCAGCTCCTCCAAGCATGTCAAGTGCAGCTTCCCACACTTTGGCCAAAGTAATTTCGTACTTCGGTCCCAAAAATCTAAGACTACCGCGCCCCAGAACACTATGAATGTAAAACTCGAATAAAGTAGAGCTTCTTTCGGCTTTAGTTGCCATATGGGATTCTTCGGCCACTGCTTTGCCAGCAGCAGCTTCATCATGCTCTTTTTCGGCTATGGAAAGTCGTGCTTTTAGCAGCTCAATTTCCAAGTTCTGCGAGCTGGTTTTTTCTCGCAGTTGAGCAACGTCAGCTCAGTTTTCTTCAACTTGCTGTTGTGCTTCAAATTTAGCCTCAGCGTCGCTCTGTGCAGCGTGAGCATCTCTCACCTATTTCTGAAGCACTTCTTCTCTTTGAGAATAGAAAGTGGAAGAAGTGGCGAGCTCTTCTTTAAGTTTTTCAACTTCCGCTTCAATATTCTCATTATAAGCGGCAATACTCTTCATCTCGGTATCATGCTGGTCGAGTGTTTTCTGCCACTCGGATTTGTCATTTTCCATAGTCCGCATGGCTTCGAGATTTGCACGGTTGACTCTTTGAAGCTCGTCAACAAGTTTTTGCCAACCAGACATTTTCTCAATATCGAGTTTGACGGCATCAAAATTCCGCAACATGACTTGCTTATCGATTGGGACCAAGTCAAGGTCGAAACGCACTCCCTTTAAGCACCAGTGCGGAAACCGGCTTTGAAGAGTAGCCGGACCCTGTCCAACTTGATATGGGGGTCTACTGATAATTGTTTGAATATCGTCTCTTTGAAGGGCGGGAGAGCTGGAAGGAATTTCCAAAGAGACGGGAGCAGCGGGCTTTTCAGAAATTTCAGATGTCGGTTTTTCACCAAGTTTGGCCCGTTTACTCGGATCTTCAGTGACATAACTTTTCCCTCTATCATCATGATATTTTCGTTTGTGGGAGTCATCCTCTCTCTGGGAAGAATCATGTCGTTCGTCCCGTCTCCTGTAGCGTTCTTCGTAAGCACGCCTTTCACGAGCTTTCCTCACTGCTCTTTCTTCGTCGGTTTCCCAGGAAGCAGGAAGATACCTCTTGGGGTCATAGGAACCGCGTCTCCCATAATGCTGGAAGTCATCGTAGTAAGAGCCACTTCGTCCCATTGGAGAATCTGAAAATGAAGAAAAGACAAAGTTCAGAAATCTTCAAAGCAAGAAAGTTGAATGCATAAAAGTGCCGAAAAATCCTAAGTGCGTGTAACGTGCAAACTACGCGCGTTAAACTACGAACCACTCTTCGGTTGGGGGGTAATGACAGATTTTACAGCAAGTGTTAATTCTTGGGCTGACGAAGTTTGTTGCAAGACAGATGTCGCTTCAACTGCTGGAGAAATAACTTTAGTAGCAGCAGTATAATCTTTAAAAAGCTCCTGTGAAGTGATCATCAAGTCGCTCAACCCCTCAAAAATATCGTCAGCATCGTTCCCCGGCGTGACCCTTCCCCTCAGCTCCTTCATCAACAGTCTTCTCGGACTGGTGAGGAGGTTCCACTTTCTCAATGACCAGGGCAAGTGCAAGTTTGCCGGACGACCCCGCAAAGTCAATAGAAGCAGAGCACTTCACCAGTGAAGCCTCAACAGTATGTTCTTTCGGTGTAAGTTCTCCGACGGAGGCTGGGGCATCCGATGTTTCTACTGGAGAATCAGGGACTTCATGAGGCTGAGTAGAACGGGAAGGGTGCAGAAGTCCAAATTAGTGGAGAAATTCATCTTTCAGCAAAAATTTAATACTTCTTTTCTCAATCGCCACGGCACTTAATCTTTCAAATGTTGGCTTATGGCTAGAGTTTCTAGAAGGAGGAGGAAGCGTTGTAAAAGTAAAAAATGAAGTTAGCACTTAGCAACTTGGATCTCGAAAAGCTCAAATGGAAAAAGTGGGAGTGAGCAATCTTACTTTCTACTCTCAAGATGGCGTAAAATCCTGGAGGGCGACGAACGAAGAAGAATTAATTTAAGAACCTGTGGGCGCTTTTCGGAAGATCGACGATCAATCTACGGTTTCTAGCGCTTCTCACGAGTGTGATAGAGGGATGATCTTTGTTCTTTGCGAATGTGCACAAGTAACAGATTTCTTAAAAACTCGAAAGACGATCAAGTGTCCTCCTGAACAGCACGCAAAGTCCCATTAGGATGGTGTGTCCATTGGGATGCAATTGGAAAGGAGAGATAGTCAATCGGAGAAGGAGTCACTGAAGAAAGTCATTAAAAGGAGGAATAGCACCACATAGGCACATCTGACGATTGTCAGCGATGAAACCGAGAGGTGGCCTGTCAGCAGTATCGTTTGGTCCTGGAAGTATAGCATCTTCTTCAGCAATGCCAAACTGAATATGTAGTTGGTTGAACGCCCGTTGACTCAGAGTAGTTGGAGTCCTTTCTGGGGATCATTCAGTGGATTGGCTATTGGGAAGACCTCTTCAGCTTTCTCTAATATTTCTTTTTGAGAAGACATTCTACACAAGGAACTGGATATTCAGATATGAAGGTGCACGTTTCCTAAATGTGTGAAGTGTTGTGCAAAACTAACAAAACGACAAGCAAATATAACTAAAATTAAACTAACGGGCATTTGTCAATTACAAAGTTTCAGGGCTTGTTGTTCTTAGTCCAAATACAAGTGCAGTGTTGATGCAAACAAATCAGTTTTAATTAATTAACATTGCTTTGCTTTAATACTTCACTTGAGTTTGTTGATTCACAGGTTTTCATATAATTTCTTTAAGTTGATTATCTTTTATCGACTAATCTGTCATTCGATGTGGGCAATCAGTGGCAGTATATTCGTCCCATTTTTCTGCAAATGTTGTGTTTAACGGGTTATTAGCATTAAAGTTAACATAATCTATAAAGAAGTGCAACAAGTTAAAGCATGTTATCTCGGCAGTTCAAGTTGGGAATTCAATACAGCAATGTCATGTTCATTCAAGTTGAAAGGAGTTCAAGGCAATGCAAAATAAGCTAAGTCCTAGGTCGTTCAAATGCCTACGCGACCTACGACCTATGCCACAAGAAGTTAAATCATTAATCTCCTAGGTCGCTCTGATTTAAAGTTCCATGTCATTCCAACAAGTTCAAGACATAGAGCTTCGGGAAAGGCAGTGCAAATTTGGCTAAGTATTAGCTCGCTTGAGCACAAATGCGACCTAGAGCTTAGGTCGCAGGAAGATAGGTCGCAAAGGACGATGCCACGAGCAGTTAGGTCATGAAGGTTTTTAGGTCGGTTAAAGTCACTAGGTCGTTTCTGAGGCGACATGGCAGTATCAAGCTACCTCCCATCAAAGCCCTTATGTCTTTCTCTCCCTTATCAACTGCCACGTGTCCATCCCCTCCAATTCGCCCGGAACGTTACAAACCCTTTAACCCGAAACCTCTTCGTCTCCTCCACACCTCAAAAAACCCACAATCAACTTCAAAAAAATTCCCAATTCACTCTGAAACTTCATAAAACCCTAAGACAATGCATTTTTTCAAGAATCAAACACTTGCCAACATTCAGCAATGATCGAAAAGCAAAACAAGGTGTAGTCCCCTAACACGGTAACAAGAATTGCAAGAAGTTGGTTATGAAGGAACGGTAAACGCGGCGGCCGGACGATCAAGTTTACCTAAATTTGCTGGGCAAGATGATGACCGGAGGCGCAGGGGGAGGAGTTTCGCTTCAATTCTCGAGCTTGAATGCAACAGTGACGGCAAAGAAATAAGCAGTAAAGTGAGAAGGAGGAAACGAGTTAATGGATTATATAGGGGAAAAGAGAAAGGCGAACGGACACGCAAGTTATCTTATCTCCTAGGTCGCTCGCGACCTAGCAAAGTTAAGTTGAAGCACACGACCTATGGCATAGGCGTATACTTCGAGGGGCAAATATTAACTCCTCTATTCCACGGCTCAGCGACCTAAGGAAATAAGCGCCCTGAAAGAATTAAAGTATGAGCGACCTAACGACCTAAAGACCCCCAACGACTTAGTGACCAAAAGATATCGCAACCTAGCGACCTAAGCTTATCAACGACCTAACCATCAACACAGGGCAACGGCATATCACAATAGAGAGACTTAGCGACTTAACTAGCTAAAGGTACAATAGATCTACGACCTAACGGCTTATGGACTAAAGCGACCTAGTGACCTAGTAGCTAATCGACCTAGCGACCTAAAAGATCCAGCGACCTAGCGAGTTATCACAGACTGAAGCCGCTTGCTTATAGGCCGCTTCCAACCTTAAGTCGCCAACCATCCTCACCTAGGTCGCTCACGGCCTAAACAATACCGAAGTAACTTCTTATGCCGCTTCCTCCTTAGGTCGTTGACGACCTATGACTTGCCGGTTTATTCAAAGTGATCAAATGCGCTCTTGTTAAGCCGAAGACCGCGTCCACTAGGTCGCTCACGACCTACGACCTATCCAAGGTCGCTCACGACCTACGACCTAATTTAGAATTCTCCTATAAATACCCCACTTGCTCCAACTAAAAGGGGATCTTTTGGCTCATTTCTGGAACGCCCATACTCTGCTGAATTCTCGACTCACTCGACACTTCAAACACGAAAGACATCTCGAAGAGCTTAAGAGGAAATCTAACACATTCGACATGGATTCAAAGAGTTCTTCTACATCGAAGTTCTAGCTATTTGTCCTAACATTGTTGTAATCGAAAATTGTTGTAAAGTAGTAATTGATTCAGCAATAAAGGAGATTAAAGTGGACGAAGGCTTAACTTGAAGTTGAACCACTATAAAACTGTTGTCTTTTTACTGCTTTTTCTATGACTTTTCAACTTACTTCTGATTCCCGCATTGACGGGTGGTGCTTCCACTTAATCTCTAATTACACCGGGGTGTTAGCGTTCAATTTTAAGCATTAACACTTATGGTGGTCACCACTGTTTAGATGGTAGCTATAGTAGTCATACGATACTGGTCATATGTTGGCTAAGATTTATATTATACTTTCAATAAGTTTTTTGCACTTTGCACTTATAGTAATAATATCAAAGAAATTTGCGTATCAAGCATATTTAACTATCATAAGGAGAAATCTCTTCCAAGTTCTACATTTGCATTATGTGTGTGGAGGGAGGCCTTATGGTAGTTACATTTTCTAAAAGCATTTGCGAATTGA
Source organism: Allium cepa (assembly GCA_030765085.1). NCBI lineage: Eukaryota > Viridiplantae > Streptophyta > Magnoliopsida > Asparagales > Amaryllidaceae > Allium > Allium cepa. Next base: position 83,247,805 of record CM060929.1, on the reverse strand, counting down.
CTTTAAAAATATCTCATTGTTTGTTTTTAACGATAAACTGTTTTAAGTTTTCACACCAGTCACATGACTGACTTTGAGTTTATTGTTCCCTTCCTAAACTCTGGGTGCCCACCAATTTCCACACGGGTAGTATAGAGTCAGGTTATCAGGATATTCTGGAATTCAGGAGTTGCTGTAGAGATCTGGAGGCAAGCTAGACGGCTTGGCGTATCAACTTGTATATTGTATTTCATTTCCGCCTTTTGTTACTGCAAACTCTGATGATGTAATGTAATGTGATGAAATGTAATAACTGATATAGTTCCTTGTTTTAAAGATATTCATTTATCTATTATATGTTGTTCCGCTGCGTCTATGAGATTCTGATATTGTTTTTGTTTCTTGTCTTTCTTTCTTCTTCTATCTTTTCCTTCTTCTTGAACCCTAAGGGTTCGGTTTTCCGGCATTCGATTGCTCGGCAGTTGATACAATGGACGTATTGATGTCGATTTTCCAGCGTCGAAGAATCGGTTCCTTACAAAGTGGTATCAGAGCATTTGGTTAAGTGATAACCTTGGTTCTTTTGGGTGTTACTCATTAGATATAGAGTCAGTAGTACTCTAGAATGAGTGTGAGTATAATAATAGCTATGAGTGCGTACTTGTTAGTGAATATAAAAATTGTTTTGTATTGTGTTGACTTATCGGTTAATTGTTTATAGAATCTGGTCGGTGCAGTCTATCTAACTGTAGCGATAGGAGATTCTAAACTCTTAAAAAAGATAAACCAATACAGTATCGTTTTAAAATAGGGTAAATGGAATAACTTTACCCAAATTATTTTGTATAGAAAAGAAATCATTTCCTTAAATTATAGTAGTATATGGTTGCTCGATTGTTAGGAAGTGATAGTATTGAATTATTATCATTGATTATTGAATAAGAAATTTAAATTATAATTAAAAGCTAAGAAATAAAAATCCATCTACAAATGAAATTGGAAATGTTTTGAAATTTGGAAAAGTTTAAATCCCTTTGATTTTGAAGATGATTTACAAAGGCTTTTGGAAAAATGTTTTGAAGGGATAAAAGCACTAAACTCTTTTCGATCGTTGGAAAATAACTTCGGTGATGACTGCAGCATCATTGATGTTCATTTTCGAGTTTTCAAAAGAGGAATTGCTACCGAATTGTTTTAAATTAAAGTTATTTGGAAAATTTGGGTTTGGTTTTGAAATTCAAAAGACAATTTGAATTGATTTGAAAATTGGTTTTGAAAGGTTGAAAAGACTTTGGAATCCTATTTTAAATATTTATGGAATTGGTAAATGAGTTGATAACTTATACTAATTGACTTTGATAGAATGAATTTAACGTAAAGGACGGAGTTAAATTAAAATGAGTATAAGTGAATTAATTAAATGAAGTGGAATTAAAGAGAAGTAAAAATTGAAATAGTACGAAATGTAAATAAGTGGAAATTTAAGTTAAGTTAAACAAATGATGTTTGAAATGGAATATAACTTAAGTAATGTTGAATGAAGTTGATTTTGGTATCGAAGTAAATTATTAAAGTGTATATAAGTTGATTGTTTGGTTGTAGAAAATGTAAGAATATATGCAAGTTAATAAAAAATGTTATATTAGTAAGTAAGATAAATCAATGTGAAATAATCTTATATATAAGAAGTGAAACCAAATGATAAAATGGTTAAAATGTTGCTGTTAAGAAAAACGAGATATGAAATTGAATAAGTGACGAAATATGAAATAGAATTATAATTGAATTTGGTTTGTATTAAACAAAGTAAAATATTGAATAAAATTAGTAAATAAAACTAATTAAAGGAATGATGAAATTGAATATGATTTGAAATGAATCGAAATTCAATAATTATAAACGAAAGGTAAATTGAATTCTTATGGAATTTGAAATCCAGTTTAAATATAAGTGATTGTAAACCAAAATGGTGAATTGAAAATAAATTTTTGGGAATGAACAAAAGAATGAAACTGGAATTGAAACTGGATATTGAAAACCAAATAGAGCTGTGTGAAATAAAATGAAGTTGTAAAATTAGTTCGAAGTAAACTAAAGGTAATAATGGTTTGAGATAAAATAAATTGGAATGTGTAATAAATTAGTAAATGGAACTAAATTAAAATAGTGATATGAATCAATTGTGATTAAAAGATAATTGATAAAAATTTAATATTCGAAAGGTAAATTGAATCCAAATGAAATCGGAAATGTAGGATTGAATGAAAATGAATATATAACTTCAATAGTAAACTAAAGATGATATAAGAAGTAAGTATCAAAATTTTGTAATAAAATGTGCAAAATGATATTCGAATATTGTAATTGGATATTATGGCTAGCAGGATATATAGGTGTATTAAAAGAAATGGAATTGGAATTTTGATTTCGAAGGAAAAAAATTTGAATTGCTCGATAAAAAGGTACGTATTTCAATTTCAGTATGAAATTTGGCGATTTTCTTCTCCAGCCGCTTGACGTTTTGTTTTCTTTTGGGATTTGAGGGCCTGTGGTTCCATTTTGTAGTTGTACCAAGCTAGCCGCGCAAAGGAGACGCTGACGAAATTTTTCAAAAATTAAGGGAGTTAGAAAAATTTTGAGAAAATTTTGAAAGTTTGAATTTAAATTTAAATTTGAATTATGAAGTAAATAATATTGTTGGAAGCTATGAAAGATTTTGGAAATTAGTTGAAGTGATAATAACGGGTCTTTAGAAAAAAAGATTTGTTTTGGAAAGCTGATAAAACTATTTGGATTTGGTAAATAGAAAACGGGTCAAGAATCATTCTTCCTAACTTGTAATTTCGGGACGAAATTCTTTTAAGGGGGAAGTCTGTGACGACCTTAAATTTTGGACAATTTAAAACGAAAATATTTAATTAATTTCAAATATTTGAATGATGGTTTAGCTTGAATTCCCAATATAACTATGAATTTGGCGATTAAATTATTGAATTTAATATATTGAAAGTTGGGTCAAAATTTTGATCTTTAGTTTTAAGCTGATGAAAAAAATATTTCAAAGGCTTGTAAAATTCATATTGATGATACTGAAGATAATAGAAGCTTCATAATTTGATTTGAAAGTGACTTGTTCAGTTTTGAAATTTTATCGTTTAAATCGATATTTAAAGAATAGCCTTCCGGGGCACAGTCTCGGAATTCGACGAAACCAATTCCATTGGATCGGTAATATTGAATTATTACTGGATTTCAAGTTTCGTAGCTTTCGGAGCTATCGTGTGGTCATACGAGGTATAAACGCCTAGACGATAATTAAGTGGTTTAATTTAAATATAGATTTATATACCTAGTCAACTTCAGCCTACTTCCTTTCACCATCACACCTCTTACCGTCCTTCTTCGACTATTATAGCTAACCTTCCCTAACACGATCTATTCCCCTTAATTCACGCAACCCATCACACTCCTCACCTTTAAAATTCACGTCCTTTTCCATTTCCAGTTTGTCTGTTCGAAATTTAAGAAGGCTCCCTCATTCTTTTTCCTAACTCAAATCAGTTTGAAAAAAAGATAAAGGAATTAAAATTCACAGATCGAAAAATGGTAGGCGAGTTTTTTTCAAATCGATTCGTTCGACTTCAGGGAAGTCGCGACTTGGTTGGCACCGCACGATTTGCGAGCACTCGGGGTGGTTGCGATCGATGCTTGGTCATGGCCGTGTGAAGTAGCATCGCTGGCGAAGACGATGTCTTTAGACGAAGCGCGATGGACAAAGTAGCAGGTCGACGTGACCTAGGAGCTCGAGTTCGAGATCCGAAAGCTCCCGAAGCGTGCGAACAAGGAGCTCGTACGCTTGAGCAGTGACGAAAGCGGCGGTGAGGGTGAAGCAACGGCGGCCGCGTCCGAGGAGGGATTGCTAGGGTTTCTTTTGTCTTGGAATGCGAGCGGTAAGGTATCTGCCGGTAATTTTCTTTTTCTTCAATTTAGAGATTTACAAAAAATATGTATATTTATGCAGTAAAGTAAAATATAGGTTAGAAAAACTATAAACTAACAGTAAAGAAATTTTTGTCCTTGTTGGGGTTGAAAGAAATTAAATATATTATTTAATAATAAGAAATTGGTTTGAATTTTTTTTATATATGTTTAAAATTGAATCACCAAGTTAAATTGAATTGTTAATCAGTAAATTAGTAAATGGAAGGAATTTGTATAAGTCAAACTTTTGAAATCTATATGTATAAGTGTATATGTATTTTTAAAAGGAAAATTTATTAAAAACAAATCATTAGTTAGTTTAAACTATCAAATAGGAAATTTATTATTCGATTTATTTCGAATATTAATCAATTGTATAAAATTGTTTATACAAGGTCAAAATTGCAAAGAAAACAAGCCGAGATGGAAATGGATTGCAAAATAAAGAAAAAGGTGAGAACTTCTCACTCAATCGAATCTGTTTCGATTCAAATTTTAAATAGTTAGATTTAAAATTGCTTTATTGTGTTGATTGTATGCTTGGATGATAAATTATTATCTATTGTATTGAAATAGACCCTATACGCCGCATAATAGCGAAGGTTATTATATTAAACCCATATACTGCGATATTCCACCTTGAAGTGGAATTAGTATTATGTATGTACTTGGAGATGATTTCCCGCATTATATAGTGGATGAGACCTTATTGCGCCGCATAATAGCAGATAATATTTTATAAATCCCATATGCCACGATATTCCATCTTGAAACGGGATTGCTATAGCGCTAACATTTGTGGATGCAGGGAAAGAGGTTGGAGGGATCCAACTTGATTCCTCAAACATTTGAATTTGTTTCAATGTTGTGTGTTGATTTATTTATAATCTCTATGGGATTATCTTTGTGATTGAAATCGTTGAAGGCTAAAATTTAGCCAGATATAATTTTGGTATCGTTAGATACCGAAATAAATAAAAATTTGATTTTTGAAAATTCAGGTTGAAAATTTATATTAAAAATTATGATGTTTCGAGAAATATAGTTGAAATGTGATTTTTTTGAAATATGAAGTTGATTATTTTATAAAATAGTTTAAATTGAGATTTTTGAATTTATTATAAAAGCTTTATAGATAAGATTTATAAAATTGGATTTTTATAAATCAAAGTGATGGAATTATAAAGGAGTTTTAAAGATGTTTTAAAATGATATTATAAATGGATTTTATAAATGAATAGAATCTATGATTTTGAAGTTATAAAATGAATGAATTTATAAATAGAGAATTATAAGTAATTTGCTTATAATTGAGATTTTGGCGTGTAAATGGGATATGAATAGAATTTGTTAATAAAGTGATTTTATAAGTTGAAGTTGTTATAAAATATAAATGGAATTTATAAACATTGTCTTATAAATCCGAAATCGACTTATTTTGATAAGTTTATTAAAGGAGATAGATCTACGATTTTGGACAGTGGATAATCCTTTAAATAAAATGTGTAGAAATGTTGAATTTGGTTAACGAAGTATATTCACGATTTTGGATAATGAATTATATATTAAATAAATGTTTTGGGGAAGTAATATTTTAAATAGAATTAAAACGATTTAAAAATGTTTTAAAATGTAATAAGTATCAAAAACGTAGATTTCAACATTCATTGTTGAAATAGACGTTTTCGAGAAATAAAAGGAAATAGTGGACTATAACACTGTTGTTATAGTAAATGATTTTCGAAAGAAAATGTTTTATATAGTATGGGAATTTATATATCTACCTTAATTTCGAATCCCTATACTAGTGATTTTGGGTTGTCGTAACGATGTTTTACGCAACATTCGTTTTGACTCAAATAAATGTGTTAAGAGAATGTTTTCCTTAAAGAATAAAATATATACTTAATTGTGATTTAAGTATATTGAATATTTTCCAAATGTTAAAAATAAATAGATTTGTGAATTACTAATTATTAAATAAGTACGGAAAATTATTTCTTTTTATTTACTAAAATAGTTTTGGGTAAAATTATTTCATTTACCCTATTTTAAAACAATACTGTGTCGGTTTATCTTGTTTAAGAGTTTAGAAACTCCTATCGACGACAGTTAGCTAGACTGCACCGACCAGAATCTATAAACAATCAAGCGATAAGTCAACACAATACAAAACAATTTATATTCACTAACAAATACGCACTCATATCTATTATTACACTCAAACTCATTCTAGAATACTACTGACTCTATCTCTGATGAATAACACCCAACAGAGCCAAGGTTGTCGCTTAACCAAATGCTCTGATACCACTTTGTAAGGAACTGATTCTTCGACGCTCGAAAATGGACATCAGTACGTCAACTGCCGAGCAATCGAATGCTGGAAAACCGAACCCTTAGGGTTTAAGAAGAAGGAAAAGAGAGAAGAAGAAAGAAAAGCAACAGAAACAATATCAGAATCTCACAGATGCAGTGGAACAACATATAATAGATGAATGAATAATCTTTAAATCAAAAGAACTGTACATTTTATACATTACATCATCAGAGTCAATATACAACACAACACAATAATGGACAGTTATATAAATCTGTCCTCACAACTGAATACACAGTGGAAAAGATAATATCATATACAAATGATATGTCTCGCCATCCAACTCGCCTCCTGCTCCACAGCATCTCCTAAAATCCAGAATGACCTGATACCCTAACTCTAGGCTGCCCGTGTGGAAAATTATAGGCACCTAGAGTTTAGGAAGGGAACAGTAAACTCCAGGTCAGTCATGGGACTGGTGTGAGAACTAAAACAGTTATTTATCTTTAAAAGAACAACAATAAGGGAAGTGAAAAATATCCGCAATGCTTTTGGAATATGAGACTACCATAAGACCTCCCCACACACACATAATTCAAACGCAGAATTGGAGGAGATTTCTTCTTTATGATAGTCAAAGATGCTTACTACGTAGAATCATTTGATTTTTATTATTATTAGTGCATAGTGTAGAAAACATTTCGAAAGTATAATATTAATCTTAACCAGCATAGGTACCATTATATTATGCCAGCTATGGCTACCACCTGAGGTGGCAGGTTATACAATTGCAATCGTAAAGGGCCTCTGGAAGGACATCCTCGAGAACCATCCCTCAGTACTCTACCAACACAAGGCCGGTGTACCCCTTGCCCGGGAGTATCACCTCAGATATTCCATCCCCGGTCATAATCTACCTTTATCCGAGCGCTCGATACCAACAACCACAAAGTACTGTATTTGCAGTAACAACATAGGTTAAATATCTAGGCTCCATACCATGATATCACCTCTATCCAGAAGAAATGGACATACCCTAGGGGCGCGACCCCTGAAACCTTGCCGCATCTTTCTAGTTTCGACCATTTCTGGGGTGTGTGGTCCTAATGCAATCTCTTCCACAAAGTTACGATTTGGCACAAAGCCATGCTTTGTTCAGCAAATGATAAATGCATGATCAACGCACAACAGCACTCAGCATGCCACATTACCAAATTGGGAGTATATCGCTGATAACCTTCAACTACATAATCTCTGATCTCATACGTCTCAGAGAAGGGTGTTAGCTAAGAGAATAAATGCTCCGACACCAACAGAAATGTATTTGAAAGAAACATGCTTTATATCTCAAAATGTAATGTCAGACATGTAACCATACAAGTTTGTTTCGGGTTCGAACAGAACCGAAGGCACTTCCAAAGAAGCCCTTGCAATTCGGGTATTCACAATCCCGATAGAACTTCCCATCACAAAGGAAATCTCCATACCGTAGCTATCGGTACAGAGACAATCGATAGGTTATCCTATCATTTTCACAAATACCCGGTCTTCAACACCGGTCTTCAAATGCTATCCATTTACGACGTATCACTATTCGAAATGGGTTATATGACATGAAGTCCTCTCCCGGCTAATCCGAATAATGAGCGCTTATTTTAAAAATAAGTGTAGCATTCAAATTCAAGCAAATCATAACAAATACCCATTTAAAGGTCAATATTGATAGTCGGTTACTTAACTATCTATGGATATGCACAACATCACCAGATTTCCAAAAAAATTCCCAAATTATTTATTTTCCATAAATATCTTTACAAGATATATTTTTAACCCTTAGACTATTTGAAAACAAATTTCAAATCATTTTCCTTACATGGAAACACTCCCAAATATTTATTCGTTTTCACTGGAAATCTACCGAGTCTGAATACTTGAAAATAACTTGTATTACTTATCCAAAATATATTTGGAAAACACTTTAAAATAAAGTCTACTTTTAAAACACTTTATCCACAAATATTAGTTGTATAACATTACACTAATAATATATATATATATATAACTTAAGTCCAAACTAATTTTCTAAAATAAAATTAGTGGATAAGAAAGTATAACTATTTTAAATAACTATTTTCTAAAACAACTATTGATTTAATCTTAGAAATAATCATTTCTATAATCAACTTAATATGCCTTTACTTAAAGGATTTTAAACAATTTAAGGAGTTAATTTCTCCAAAGTATCCTTTTCAAAACCAATTCTAGAATATATATATATATATATATATATATATATATATATATATATATATATATATATATTTCAAAGCTATTTAGAAAATTTTATTCGGCTTTCCAAGGAGAATGCACTCTCATTCAAAATGGTTCATTTAAACCAATTAAATAAATCCTTACCGATTTATTTTAACTTACGTTCCAAATCCGTAAATTTATTTCCACACTTCAAAATAAAATCAATGTTTATTTTTTTAAAACAAATTTCCCTTTCCTTTATAAATTCCATAGTGAATTTACATTTCCAAAATATCTCTTAATATACGATTTTCAAATCGATTTCAATTATTCACTTTCAACAACAATTCAATTTTTCAATTGATTTCCAAAAACACAAATTCAAATTTTCATATTGATTTTCCAAATCATTTCACTTTCCCAAATAAATTTCCAAATAGATTTCCAAATTTATTCCCTTTTAAATAAATTCCTTTTTGAGAAAATAAATCCCTTTATTTTTCAAAACTCTTTAAATTCCGTAATTTGAATAAATTATTCAACCTTTGAAAAATATCACCCGAAATCCATTTATTAAAGCTTTTCCCATATTTGGAATTTTAATCAATAAGATTAAAAATAAACCTTATCATATTAAAATTCCTTCATTTAAATTAATCCAATTCTCAAAAATAAATTTTACTATAATTTTCAACTCGAATTTTCAAAAATCCAACTTTATTTATTTCCGGTATTCAATGATACCAAAAATATATTCGGCTAAATTTTACCCTTCAACAATTTCAATCACAATATAATCACACACAGATTATAAATAATCAACACACAAGAATTAAACAAATTCAAATGTTTTGAGGAATCCGGTTGGATCCCTCCAACCTGTTTCCCTGCATTCACAAATGTTAGCACAATACCAATTCCACTTCAAGGTGGAATATCGCGGTATATGGTATTTATAAAATATTATCCGCTATTATGCGGTGCAATAGGGTCTCATCTGCTATAAAATGCGGTAAATCAACTCCAAATACATATATAATACCAATTCCACTTCAAGGTGGAATTATCGCGGTATATGTGTTTAATATAATAACCTCCGCTTAATATGCGGCTTATAAGGTCTATTTCAATACAATAGATAATAAATTATCATCCAAGCAAACAATCGACACAATCAACAATTTTAAATTTAACTATTTAAAATTTAAATCGAAACAAATTCGATTGAGTGAGAAGTTCTCACCTTAGATTTTAATTTGCAGCCCAATTTCCATTCCGGCTTGTTTCTCGATTTTAGACCTTGTATAACAATTATATGATTTTATTAATATTCGAAATAAATTTGAACAATTCAATTCACCATTTTAAAATTTCAATTCAGCTAAATACATTTTATTTTAAACTAGTGATTTAATTTTTCTAAACAAATTTCCTTTAACGAAATATTTGAACTAATTGAATAATCACTTACCATAAATAATTAAATTTAACTGATACTTTACTTTTTAAACTAATCTCTCTTTAACCATTTCTAAAATAATCAAACAAGTAAATTAAAAAAAATTATCTCCCTTTTGAATATATATATATATATATATATATATATTTGTAAAAATAATCTACATAGATTCCTAAATCCAATATTTAACTTAAATCCTTATAACTTTCAAATCTATAATAATTTCTGTTCACGTATATATATATATATATATATATATATAAATTAATAATATGCACACATACTTTACTATATATATTTTTTCTGTAATTATTGATAAATAAAATTCGTAAAAATATACCTACAACCGAGTTTGAATCTCTTGAACGAAACCCTATCTTCGCAAATCCCCACCTCGCAACCTCCATCGTGCTCGAGTTTGCGTGCCACCGAGCAAATGAAAACACTTCGACCACGATTCGATCGAGACTCACCTCCAGCTACGCTTGCTCGCGCACGCGAATAAATTTTGCTCTGACATCGAGCTCCTGCCTGCGTGCCGCCGACCATCCAATTGACAGCCTCAACGTCGAACCCCAAACTCCCAGTTGCTTGCGATGCTCCGACGAGCCCCTCCGCGATGTATAGCCATTCGTCATCCTAAAATCGAAGCTTGCGATTCCAGGGAAGCCGAGGTTAACTTGAAACTAATTCGTGAATTGGGAATGAAATTCGTTCATATGCGAGAAACGAATCATTCCAGATTCGAAAAAGAGCGGCCATTATTTGATTTAAACGAAAGGTTGTCGAACTATGGAAGGAGAAGAATTTTAGTTCGGCCATTTTTAATCTGAAATCAAAAAAATTTCTTTATTTTGAACGAGAGGAGGAAATTTTTATTTTTTCACGATTTCGTTCTTAAAGCTTTCGTATTTAAAAAAGGAAGAGCGAAGAACCGGAAAAATGTTGGCGTGTTAAAGAAGGGTTACAGTACTTTGAAGGTGAAAGGAAAATGTTATGATGGGAAAGAATGTAGGTGGATTTTGACTATGGTATATAAATATATTTAAATTAAATCTATTAATTATTGTCTAGGCATTTATATCTCGTACGATCACATGATAGGTTCAAAAGCTATGGAAATTTAAATCCGATAATAATACAATATTACGGATCCAATGGAACTGGTTTCGTCGAATTTCGAGACTATGCCTCGGAATGCTATTTTCAAATATCGATTTAAACGATAAATTTTCAAACTGATCAAATCACTTTCAAATAAAATTCTGAAGCTTCTATTATCTTCGATATTATCAATATGAATTTTCTAAGCCTTTGAAATATTTTTAAATCTTCTTAAAACTGAAGATTCAAAATTTTGACCCAACTTTCAATATATTAAATTCAAAAAATTAAATTGCCAAATTCATATTAAAATTTGAAATTCAAGTTAAACGATCCCTCAAATATTTAAAATCAATTAAATATTTTCAATTTAAATTGTCTTAAATTTAGGGTCGTCACATAACTGATATAGTTCCTTGTTTCAAAGATATTCATTTATCTATTATATGTTGTTCCGCTGCGTCTGTGAGATTCTGATATTGTTTCTGTTGCTTTTCTTTCTTTCTTCTTCTATCTTTTCCTTCTTCTTAAAGCCAAAGGGTTCGGTTTTCCGGCATTCGATTGCTCAGCAGTTGATACAGTGGACGTATTGATGCCGATTTTCGAGCATCGAAGAATCGGTTCCTTACACCATATCACAGTAGTATCATTTCCATTTCAAAGCTAATTCAATAATATATCATTTCAATAAAACCCAAATTTCCAAATCACTGAATATTTCCTTCAATTTAATTAACTTGAAATATTCCTTTAAATTATCATAGCATTTTTGGAATGTTATACTTTCCTCTTTAATATTTTATATAATCAAAGTATTTATATACTTACAAATTTTAATATGGTCATTTTATCATAGCCTTATAGTTAAATAAACTTTGTTATTGTAATGTCCAATTTAGAGCTGAAATTCTTATGTTAAGTTAAAAGTACCTTATTAACTAACATCATTATTACAATAAAGAAACTTTATTATTTTAATCATTTAAAATATGCCATTTACATAAATTAAAACTTGCATATCAAATGTACATATCAACTTACATTTTATTATTACAGTAAGTAACATTTACCATTTTAATCAATTTAAAATACACAATTACATTGATTAAAACTTACATGTTAAATGTACGTTTTAACTTACATTTATCATAATAAAGATCATTTATCATTTTTCAATATTACACTAATTAAAACTTACATTATCAAATGAACGTTTTAAATTTACATTCCTATTATAGTAAAGAGCATTTATTAATTTAATCAATACCACAATAATTAAAACTTTACTTGTTTCTTTCATTTATTAGGATTTTACATGCTTCTTTCATTAATTAAAACTTTACATGTTTCTTGCATTAATTAAAAACTGTACACGTTTTGTTCATTAATTAAAACTTTACATGTTTCTTGCATTAATTAAAAACTTTACACGTTCTCTCATTAATTAGGACTTTACACGTTTTTTTCATAAATTAAAACTTTACAAGTTTCTTGCATTAATTAAAAACTTTATATGTTCTCTCATTAATTAGGACTTTACACGTTTCTTTCATTAATAAAAAACTTACACTTTTCTTTCATTAATTAAAATTTACATGTTTCTTACATTAATTAAAAACTTTATATGTTCTCTCATTAATTAGAACTTTACACGTTTCTTTCATTAATTAAAAACTTACACTTTTCTTTCATTAATTAAAACTTTACATGTTTATTGCATTAATTAAAACTTTACATGTTCTCTCATTAATTAGGACTCTACACGTTTCTTTCATTATTAAGTTGTTTGTTATATTCCAAATCTTTAAATTACAAATTTTTAAAACCAAATAAAGATTATTATTTTTCATTACAATTAAAAACCAAAATCAACTTATAAAATCTTAACTTATAGAAAACCAATATCTCTTTATGTTCTAAATCTTTAAATAAATTTTTCTTAAATTTCCATATATTTATAAATTTAAAATACTTCATAATTTTAGGAAACTATTATAAATTTTTTATCCATGGGCCTGTATAAAATTTTCTAACCTAGGTTAAGTGACACGGATATGTATCATTTCAATCCGTGATTTACAAGGAGAAAACAACACAACAAAATCCATATCTTTTGAGTAGATACAAGGAGAAAATTCACAATACACAATTGAAACTGCGCAAAGCACGACAAGGCACGACCAAACTTTTGAGTAGATGGAGAGTCAAGATCCATATCTTGTGTATAACAAATATACAAATCATAAGAATAAGATTCAACACAACAAAAGATGGATTAAACTATGCAATTACGAATCAATGAACATAACCTTGCTTTCAACCACCAACCGGGCTTGGCCATGGTCTAATAGTGAGGAGGAGGTGATGTTGTGGTGGTGGAGGCCGAGCTATGCAAGGAGAAAACAAAAAGAAAAGGTGAAGAAAAAAAAGAAAGTGGAAAAAGAAGAGAGAAGGAAGCCATGGATCTAGATTTTATTTCTCCCTTATACAAATGATACAATGAGAAACTTTTTTTTTATTTCACGTGAATGATAAGAGGCGGCTAGGTTTAAAAAGAATAGAATGGCTAAAGTTTAGGAATAGTTAGAAAATAAAAAGGCAAGGAAATTTAAAAAGGCATGATTTAAGTAGGGAAAAGATCTTGTATATATTTATCTTAAACAAATGAAAAGAGGAGTTTGATAACTTTGTACGTGATTGAAAAAGAGAAAATCACGTCTATGCATTTATGAATAGATATTGTAGAAGATTAAAAGGTGGGAAATATATAAAGGCAAGAAATAAATTAAGAAACGTATGCCTACATTTAAAACATATCTTAATTGATTTGTTACTTATCCAATAAATATTGATGTACATACACAAAAGAAACCTTCACTAAATAAATAAAGTTTATACACACCATACAACTAAATAAGAAGAAGGAAATAAAAATATAAACAAAAATGAAACACGGAAATTAATTATAAATTTAAAAAGGCATAATTTAAGTAGGAAAAGATCTTGTATATATTTTTCTTAAACAAATGGAAAGAGGAGTTTGATAACTTTGTACGTGATTGAAAAGGAGAAAATCACGTCTATGCATTTATGAATAGATATGGTAGAAGATTAAAAGGTGGGAAATATATAAAGGCAAGAAATAAATTAAGAAACGTATGCCTATATTTAAAACATATCTTAATTGATTTGTTACTTATCCAATAAATATAGATGTATATAAACAAAAGAAACCTTCACTAAGTAAATAAAGTTTAGATAAACAAAATAAAAAAAATAACATAGAAAATAAAAATATAGAAATGAAAATAGAAAAATAGAAATTGAAATATAGAAAATAACTGCGTGTAAAACGCTGTAATTTATCTAATTTAAAAGGTATGAATCAGAATTTAACGAAACGAAAAGTAGAACATATATCATAAATAGATACTGCTTCAAAGAAAAAGATAAAATTTCAAATTTAAGTTTTTTTGAAAATTTAAACTGAAAATTCAAAATTTTGACTAAAATATAAAATTTTCAAAAATTATTTATTTATTGCATTTGAAAAATAAATTACAAACAAATTCCAAACTTACATTGGAAAAATTCTAAAAATTCACTTTTAAATGATTTAAAAATCAAAATTTCAAATAAAAATTTAATTAAAAATATTCACAAAATTATGGGTTGTTACAGTGAAGTATTCCCTAGAATGAGTATAATCCTAGGAAATCCATCCGAATGCCTTAGTAAATTCTCTCACCATCCACCGATAGTAAGTATGAGTGCAAGAAAAGGACGAGATAGGGTACAGAGGAGTACCACTATAAATGATCAATATCCTGCAACAGTGGAAATAATTTTCTCTATCAATCTTCTTTGACTCGTTTCCAAATTCTTCTGATTGCTTCATAGCAGCTCCAGAAAGAAGTTTCGATGTGATGATGGCCCTATGAATCGTTGTAGGAAATTTTTACTTCGTATCTTCATCGATTTCTTATCATTTTTTCGATTTAAACTTTAATAAATATGAATAAATTGGAAATTGAAAATTATAAATTGGAAATTTTAATTTGAGTTAAAAATTGATTAATAGAATATGAAGGATAAATTGAATTGTATCGATAAAACGATTTCGTTTAAAACCAAATTTTGAAATTCTCTTATAATTTCTTGGGTAGATCGAAGTCCGAAGGTTACAAATTGGTATATATTTTGAGATATTCCGACCTGAGTTTGGAATCCATATCTAGTACTTGGAAGTTGTGGAAAATAAAAAAATCCATTTATCTATTGTTTGGGTCTCGATATATTCTACAGATGGTTAGTTATCCATCGGACTAACCGAGGCTTTGCATATTTCGTAGATTTGATGGCCGAGTGTCCTGTGTAGTATTGGATGAGTTTGTTCTCAATTGTTGATATTCTGATTTGATGAGCCAAATACAGAATAGATATTCAGTTTGATTTGATGAAACATTCTTCATCTATCTGTGTGTCTCCTTGGCAAATTTCGAGGATGAAATTTCTTAAGGAGGGGAATCTGTATGTAACGACCTGTAATATTTTTTTTTAATTTTAACTAAATTTTATAACGTATTTAATTTGATTTTTTTGAGAAATTTTAAATAATAATATTTTGAAATAAAAATTTAATATTTGGATTACGTCAAATAATACACAGCAGATGGTAAATTTTCAATTTATTATATGGAGGTTTATTTTATTAAGTGATTCTATTGCATTCAAATCAGTTAATAATTGATGGTAATAAATAAATTTTCAAACCTGAATATTTTTCTACAGCAAATTTCTAAATGCTCTTCTGAGTGAGAGGTCATCTTTCGTTTTTTAAAATTTTGAATTCTATTGCTCCATTTTTCTTATTTCCGACCAAATAGCAGCATTTCGGTATCGATTATCGACTTTTGATTTGATGATAGTACCATTGATATCTGTATACCGTTTTGATCGTCTCGTCGTTCAGATCTCAACGGTATATTTATTTCTGTATTTTGAGATCCGGTGCACAACGGAAGTAATAAATTGATCGTTGTAACGACACCATGAATTGTGCCTTCTTAACTTCTCTTTGCATTTCAAATTTGAACGTACAAGGGACCACATGAATTAATTTCTTTAAACTTTCAGCTAAATTATAGCTTGTGACCGTTGCTGTTATATTTCATTAAAGAGGTACGTTCCTAGCTTTCTGTTCATTTCCACTTTTACTTCTGTTTCAATAGCATGCGTTACAAAACATTATTATTATATATATATATATATATATATATATATATATGATGTTCACTGTCCAACTCTTCATTTTCTATATAATTTACAAGCTTATGTCACTTCCTCACTCATAAACCACATTCTTCGTTTCCTCACGCCCACTTCATATTTTCATCACCGAGCTCCTCATCTCCCTCACCTATTTTTCCGCTCCGCCACTTTCACCGTCCAGTCGCAGCCCACCCATGTTTTTACACGTCGCCAAACCCACCGTCAACCATGTGGCCTTGCTTCCCTCCTCCTCTACCTGGCCGAGCATCCCACGGCCACCATCCCTCCGCCTTAATTCTCCGGCCTCCAGTCCAGCGCCTCAACCCAAGCAACAGCCGTTGCCAAGCCCACCGTACCCAACACCTCTCCAGCTCGCCGCCTCATCTCAACTCCAACCAAACCCAAGATGCCATCCACCGGCCATGCCCTCTCCCCGATCTCCCTAGGCACGTAAGCCTCAGTGCCACCCTCCGCGTAAAGGACCACCCCCTGCCTCCCGAAACCCATTAGCCTCGCCGAGCAGGCTGCCTAGTCACCGATGCATTACGGTCCGTCTCCCTTCTTTCTCCCATGCTCCACCAAGCGGCCTCGTCCCCTCAATCCTTCCTGCGCCGGAC
Organism: Allium cepa; assembly: GCA_030765085.1. Classification (NCBI taxonomy): domain Eukaryota; kingdom Viridiplantae; phylum Streptophyta; class Magnoliopsida; order Asparagales; family Amaryllidaceae; genus Allium; species Allium cepa. The sequence goes on along the minus strand of CM060929.1, from coordinate 83,230,821 downwards.
CCGATTACACCCATCAACCGCCATCTCCATGTTGCTGGTGCTTCCAGATCTCCGCTTTGTTCGCATCAGCCTCGCTTCCTCCACCTTTCCGGGTCTCTGCCTCCTCCGCCTCCATTCGAACATCCACCGAGCACCCTGCCACCAACCCCGGTTCGTGTACGTATATATGATATTTGTTTTAAAAATATTATCTATTGGTTAATACCGTTTTATCCCATATAAGTTATATGTTGTTATATTTAAAGGAATATATTATACCTATATATTTAATTATAAAACGAGTTTACAAAATTTTAGTGTACATATGTTTTGAGTGGTCTGTTTGTGATATTGTTAGTACATTGTGGTTAGATCACTTATATATATAAATATATATATAGTATATTAGTGTTGTTGGTCTGCATATTTTATGTCTTTGTTTTATTATGGATACATATGGTTTTAAAATATAAAAAAAAAAAGAGAAAAAAAGCAGAGTTACCGTCAGTGCGTTAATTATATTAGTGGTCTGTTAGGTGTATAAGTTATATAGGGTAGTATTATATACATTAGTTTAATATAAAATAATATGTCTGGGTTTGGGTTCATGTGCCAGTACCTCCTGTAGGCAAGTTTATATGTGACACATATGTATAGTGTGTGTATAATGTAGTAAGTCGGTATAAATATTCCCAAACACACTTTTTCTAGTGCCTGTTCATGTTATGTAATGATTTGCATGTATGGTTTATAGGTGTATTTGGCGCATGGTGCGAAGTTTAATTCATGTACAAATTTATTCTTTTGAACAAGTTTGGGTTTTCTTATATTCCCAGAGAAGAAATTTTGCATATTTATATATAAGTTTTATACATGTTTCAAATTAATAATACATATTAGTAAGTCTGCATATGTGAGTTAGGTAGATTTCTGGATAATTATAAAAGCTATATAAAGTATATTAATATGTATATATGTATTGTTGAGACAGTTTTTATATATATTAGTATACAAGGTTTGTACATATTTTTAAAACCATATATAAGTGTTAACTTTTATTTGAAGAATTTTTAAAGGAGAAAATGACGTTTCTTAAGAAAATGTTGATTTTTTTGAATGGATATATTTTCAATTGATGTCAAAATTTATTTGTTTCGTTCTCATCCATTCCTTATCTATCAGCCGTGTTCGTCAAATTCGTGCCAATCCTATTCGCTTTGGAATTCATGACCGGATTAGTAACTCAACTTCATTGTCTTTTCTCTCTAGCCTCGAAAGGTGAGCAATCACTCACGATTAACGTTCTTTTATTTATTAAATTTGATTTCAATTGAAACGAAAATTGAAACATGCTCCTGTTAGTTATTTACATTGCTATATATGTTGTTATCTGCAATTGTTCACCTATGGGATATGACACCATATCCTGTTGTTCATATTTTATTTAAATTATTGATGATATATGCTTGTTATTTTATTTTATTATCTGTTACCACTCTACAAGTTCCCTATAGTTTAGATTTCACTATGGGTTGAAATGATACATACCCGAACGAACTTTAGAATAGGAGAATTTCCTTATGGGTTGAAATGATAGACCCAAGCGGTTTTCATTTAAATAAATTTGGGATTACGGGTTGAAATGATATCCACCCGTATATATTTAGTATACGGATTGAAATGATAAATATCCGTATCACTTGACCATAGGATATGAAATATATACAGACACCGCTGGTCCATATATAATTATTTTGAAAATAATTTCTATGGCTTTGAAAAGAAATATATGGTATTAAATAAATGTTGATTCTTAAATGATTATATACAAAGGGTAATGATATATATAAATTTAATAATAATTAGTTTAATTAAGATTGATTTAATACATAAATTATGTTAAATATTTATGTAAATTATATTTCAAATAGATTTTTGCAATAATAGAGATAAAATTTAGGTGGGGAGATAAATTTGGATTTAGCTGAAATGGTGTTAAATTAATAGTTTTATTTAGTTAAATCGATTTGAATTATTGAATGTGAAACTTAAAGATATGTTTTTATAACTGGATGTTGACTTAAGGGCTTTAATGAATATTTCAAGTTTTAAATAAATTAAAGGTAAAGTAAGGTTACCCAAATAATACTGAATTTACTAAATGAATATCCCAAGACTAAATAATAACGAGGTTAATCGAGATCTATAGGAAATTGTTAAATTTAACCTTGAAAGGTCAAATATTAAAACTTTGAAATATACTGGGATGTAAATGGTTAATTTGTGATTCAGATCTGTAATCGAAATCGATGTAATTTAAATTGGTTATTTAGAAATTGAATTAAACGGAAATTGATAAATTGAGATTGAATTAAATTTGAGTAGGAAAGTCGAGTTGATTTTGAAACGATTTGTGAAATCTGAGGAAATAGAATAATACTTTATTTCGGGAAGTAGATATATTGGAAATAATGATTTTATTTTTGTTTGAATTATAAATGATTTGAATGACTACGGTGCTATAGTGTATATTTCTACAGTGTAGATAGTTCCATGGATCCATAGAAAATGGTTATCCCAAACGTCGTTTAAGTTAATTAAATTTCAGTTGATATTTCACTTGAGTTAGATTTATAGATATAAGAATGTTAATCCTGACTCGAGTGTTTTACGTTTTTCTTTACGCTGGGGTCAGACTGAGTGATACAACATTTGAGATTCACCTTTGAAGTTGGAGTTTTGCTTAAAGATCTAGCTATCTGTCCTTTCAGTCATTCAGTTGATTGGTCCAGAGAAGTCATCTGCTTGTACTGGAGACTTCACTTCATCTGAGATATTCTATTATACTTTATCTCTAACTCTGATGTTTTTATAGTAGCTTCATGAACTACTATTCATTTATTCCGCTGCGTATTTTTGTACTACTCTATATCCGTGATTCTGTGATTGATTTATTTACCGTATATGTTAAGTTTTGCCAAATTTTAATTAACAATTCGGTATTTTGAATTATTCAAGTCGGACATGTATGGTTTTAGTGACGATTTGAATGGTCCAAAATAGCGGGTCGTTACAGTTGGTATCAAAGCTTTGGCTCTAGGAAAAACTTAGCATATATGGTAAATTTATTTACAGAATCATTTTCGTTCGTGTTGAATCTCTTCCTTTTGACTCGATTTCCTTTGAACTTTGGAACGTTCCCTGTGGTTCAAAAATTCATTCTTGTCTCTCTCCATTTATATTCTTCTGATTCTGGAGTATCCATTGACTCCACTGAATGATTTGTAAAAGGGGTGAAACTCCTGTACAATTGGCATTGATTCACCGAAGATTTATGTATCCCTCGGTTTAGATGCTACTATCTCTTGTTATTCCAAATTATATCTCTGGCGATCGAATGTCGTATTGCCTCAGAATTATGCACCGATCTAATTTCGGAATCACGTTTGAACGGTAAAGGTCGCCCGCGATTTATAGAAGTATATCCATCTTCTATTTTGTAATTTAATTATCTCATCTTCGGTCGAGTCTATATTCGAATCAGGATTCTATTGATTGGAGTTCCTCTAAATTAAATCTCTATCTTGTATTGAAATCCATTCTTGAATCATCCTTTGAAAATCGGGTTTTGTTTGTATTTTAAAATTGTTTTATATACCGAAATTTTTATTTAGGCAACTACGACGTTATTCTATATATAAAAGTTCTGAAAGGATTTGAAATTCTGAAAATTATAAGAAATAGATTTATATAAAAATTATTTATAACCGAAGGGTTAAATTTGAAATTCGAGAATTGAATTCCGGTATTTTGAAATTGGTTTTAAGATTTGGAAAATATATAAAAATTATACAATTTAAAAGTATTTTACGAATAAGAAATGTTTCAAATGAGTTCAAATGAATTCTAATAATTTTGAATAAATTTCAAAGATGTTTTCAAGAAAATGGAAGTCCAGAACTCGCTTATGTCGCTGGAAAATAATTTCGGTGATGAGTGCATGCATCATCGACATTGATTTTCGAGTTTCAGAGTGGGGGAGAGGCCACTTTAATAGCTTCACTATGCGAGTGATTTTGTAAAACCGTTTTTGATTTCAAAGTCCAAAGTATAATTTGACATTTTCGAAAGATATAGGTATATATTTGAAATAATTTAAAGTGAGACCGGTGTTCAGTCCTCGACTTTCGGATTTGACTTGGTATAATCCTATCTATTGAAATCGATTTATTGATTTATGTTGATTTTCAACTCTTGAATTTGGAAATTTGATTTCCCTAACTATTTTGAATGTTTGAACACTTCCAAATCAAGGTTTAAAATTTTAAAGCTAGGAAAATTTCGAAGAGTATAAACCATTTGATAAAGTATATAAGTTTAGTTTTGTATGTGTTTGAAACCTTTTGTTAAGTAAATGAATATGACTATTTTGAATTATACTAATATGGAATATAGCTTTGGAATATTTTGAATAAAAATTTAGATTTAAGTAATTTTCATAAAGGAAAATTTGATCTTTCGAATAGAAATAAATAGTTTAAAGGTTTTAAAGTGATAGTCATAAACTCGGAAACCATTTTGAGTATAATTGATTTTGAGAAATATTTGGTTTTGAAATAAGATTTGGAATTAAAAACCCAGTATTTATATGATGATTTTGGGAAATGAATTTGTTTGACCTAAATTTTGTTGATTTGGAAATTTGGATTATTTTCTAAACCTATTGTTTAAGAAACTTTAAAACTAAATATATTTAATTTGGAAGAAAATTTGGTGAAATCATATATGATCTTGAAACTGAAATGTTATCGAAACGAGAAAAATTAGTGAACCTTGATTTACTAAATACTTGATTTGGGAGTTATCGAACTTATATAAAACTGATTTGTATAGTACGAAATTGATTTGAAACCTATTGATTTGAAAGGTACTCAATTTGGAAAGTGAAATATTATATTATCGAAGACTATATAAGTGTGATTTGATATACTTTTGATTTTGGAAAGTATTCAATTTTGAAATGAAATCTTATATATATGGGCTTTATATAAGTACGATATTTGAAAGTGATTTGAAAAGCTACTATATGATATATATATTTTCGAAGTAAAGATATGGAAAGTGCCTTCTGCTTGATATTCGCTTTGTGGCCACATTGTGGATTCATTCTATCGATATTATTCTCTTTGATTTTTGGTTTTCCGAATGTGATACTCGAGTGTTCCCACCGTGGCGTAACCCATGGTTTTTTTTCTCTCGCAACTACATAGCGCAACTGCCTGGCTGAGTCTGGCCTAGGGGTATGGATTGTTTCCTGGGGGATATAGGCGTAACCATTGTGTATCCTACAATCTGTGCAGGTCGCATTAGTAGCGAATTGCTTTCTTCTTCCAGGCGAAAATCGCGTATGTGCTAAACCCACTACCATTCAAAAAAATTTGATGTCGCTCCACCTATCGACGATTAGAGGTCGATCAGATGATGCTGCTGCGAAACCCTATCCCGCCTCGACTTCCATGCCAAGTGCGGTCCCCTACAGTGCCGTCGTTGCTTCATGAAACCCATTCGAACGCAGCACCTTCACGTGCTAATCCCAACGAATCCAAGCCACCATCATCGATCATGACCGTTGGATTTGTCGAGCTCGAGGAGTTCTACAAGTTTGCAGTTGATGGTTTTACGTAATTGCTTATGGATTGGGGGAAATCGAAGGGAAAACGAAAGGATTTTCTGGCCGTGGAAACGAAAATGGCGGCTAGCCCTAATTCTTGCTAGGGTTTGTGAAAAATGAATAAAATGTTGGCCTTCTATAGAAAATTACGCGACACTATTCATCCCAAAAAATTTCGAACTCGAAACGAACATGCCCCTTTGCGTTTATAATGTTTTACCCCTATTCCGAACGCAATGGAATATATATCGGAAGCCAATTCGATCGCATTTGAAAGATAAGTTTTCAAATCGTATATTTAAATTTAAAATTCACTTAAACGAATTTCTACGCGTTTTGGCTTCCCTCGGACAAACCATAAATCCAATTGACACGAAATTTGTAATCTTACAATAATATAACATTACGGATCCAATGAAACTAGTTACATCGAAATCCAAGACTATTTGAAAAATGACTATTTTTACACGTCAATTAAATATTAAAATATTCAACTACTAAAAATTAACTTTTGATTCAATTTTAAAAGTTCTCTAATATTATTCTAATTCAAATAAGATTTAATTCACTTTATAAATAATTTTCATTCACATTAAATCCAATTTCCAATTATTTATGCAATTTGAAATATTAACTTAACAGTTTAATTATCCAATTAAATCTAGTTATTCGAAATATAGGTTATTCAGCTTATTAAATTTACTCGCGAATAATTAAAATCAATTAAATATAGGAATTTCAAATGACAGAAATTCTAGGTCGTTACTTTCTCCCCTACTTAAAAGAATTTCTTTCTCGAAATTACCATGTAAGAAAAAGTCACAATATCCATTAAATTTTCGAAACAATTCGTTCAAATTAGATTTACCAAATCTATTTAACCTTTTAACTTTTCCTAAAATCCATTAGTTTAACTTCTTACAAAAACTTTACTAAGTTTTGAAATCCATATATAGTTATCTTGTCAAAAATACTATATCATTTAACTTTTAACTCCAAAATCAAAACTTAGTTTTCATAAATTTTCCAAATTTTCTCAAAATTTTCAAACGCCTTAGATTTTCAAAAAAATTCGCTACCGTCTCCTTTGCACGGTTCGATCGTAGTAGGATCACAACATATATATATATATATCACAAATATACATCTCATCATCAAGGATGAGGCATCCCGAAGGGAAAAAAGTGTAAAAGTACGATATGTAATCCGAGATATGTACCTTATATATTATTAGCGAGCATATACAGCTAATATAGCATGAAAGCGGACTCCAAATGCGAAGCAAGCGCCACACGCACCTACTAAATACTCAACAACAAATGAGAAACATGTATATATGAAAGTAATATCAATATACAACATATATCAATACAACAACTATATACGCCAATATAGCAAATGCAATCCAAAGCAACAAATCCAATCATCAAACATCTATCATCCAACAAAGCAATATCCATCCAATCAATCAATAACCAAATCAATATAAACTCATTTTCTCATTAACATTCATTGAATTGGTTTTCAATTTATTCACATTTGATTCATTAACATTGGATTTTACTATAATTCAATTCATTCAAATTTAATTAGTTTACTTTCACTAATTTATATTCAAGTTAGTTTACTTTCAATTCAAATTAGTTCTATTTAATTTCACTTACTTCTAATTTGAATTCAATTATTTTGTAATGTCCCGCCTTTTCGCACGCTTTAAATCGACACACGTGCCAATTCAAACCATACGGAAGGGCAGATGTTATGGGGTAAATGAGATAAACACAGAGAAGATGAAGAAGGAAGAAAAAAAAAAAATAGAATATTGCAGCAGAACGATAAAATATAACAATAAATATACGGTTCATAAAACTGTTTACAAAATATTTGATTTTTCTTTATACAATAAATATCAGAGTTCACATACCAATAAATATCAATGCAGCGGAATCAAATGGTGTAGTGGAATAATATAATAGATAGTAATACTACAATTCTTCGTCTTCGTCCTTCAGAATAAAATCTTCAAATCCTGAAACGCTCGGACTGACCCGAGCGAATTGAAAAGACAAAACACTCGAGTCAGAACTAAAAGATCTTATATAAGTTAAAGCAACAGAGATAAATATGAGTGCAGTAACTTAAGAGATGCTCGGGATTTACAGCTCCTAAGGATCCGTTAGACATCTTCTATGTAGTATATTTCGCTATTATACTAGTGCCTAATTGTAAAATAAACTTACTTTTAACTAGCGTTAAGGCTTCACATTTTCCACCTTAACACAGTTATATATTCCCATAGTCTATACAGTACCGTAATCTCCCCCGTACAGGGCGTCGTCAGAGGGCACTCCATAGGTATGGTATAAAACCAAAATCGTATAAGGCGCGCTAGGGTAGGTGACATGGCACAACTAGGCAATGCCAGGGTAGATATACCAATTGCTATCCGGACTGGTGGTAACGCATAGCCGCAGCTACCGCCCACCTCGAACAAACACCCCCAAATTAAAAAAAATAAAGGTGGCCACCGAATCAATCCAAAGTCAGAGTATAGTATCGAAGGGATATGTCCGATAAAGGGCGCGAACGCCCTTGGCCTGAGAATCGCTCCTGTTTTAGCCACCTAATGCCAACTCACGGGAGTCGGGTCCACGTAAAGGAAACGCCGCCACCATCCTACTTCATTCTGGAATCTCCACTGCGTACACGGTTGTTAAAGTGGTTTTTGGAGTTGGCAAAGAGTATGACAACTTCCGATCCATGTCTCTTCAACAACCAAACGTTATTATAACACCGCGGTCTTATCCAAAATAGTTTTACTTCCAAAACCAGAATATATACCCATTTCAAAACCATATAATATGATACCATTTTTCGTTTTAAAAAACCAAATAACTTTGATATCATTTATAAACCCAAATTTGTGTAATATCATCTTTATTTCACATATATCTTTTCCAAAATCATACTTCTTTCAAAATTTATAATATCTGAAACCCAAACATTTGAATGATAACTTTCAAAGCATAATACTTCGAAATTCATAGCTTTAAAACATAACTTTCAAAACTTAAATGGTTTGGATATTCAACAGTTTATAAAATAAAACAGTTGAATTTAAAATTTCTTTATAAAGTAAATAATTTCCACGCCTTTACAATTTTATTTACTTTAAATTCAGTCTAAACTCATAACCATTATATTCATTTTCAGTTTGAATAAAAACACTTCGATTTTAATATTTTCGAACTTTGAGTATTTAATAAATTTCAAAACTAAGGTTAGGAATTTCTATTCAACAATTCATTGTCCTATTATTTAGTTTTGAAATGTTTACAAAATAGATCAACCCAATTCATTAACGCTAAATATTTCCTTCCATTTATTTATACTAGAATTATTCATTTAATTTATCTTGAATAAAAATCTAGTTATAAATATCATACCTTTAAAATTTCCAAGATTAATAAGTTTACACCAAGTTGTGAAGTTTAATTTTTAAATAAGCCCAATTCCATATAAATTTCCAATTTAATTTCCAAACTTAGTTGATTTGAACTATTTAAAACTCTATATATACACATTATCTTAAACCTGTACTTATTCATAAATATAAATTATCAAACTCCATTTTTCAACTTATTTATTTCCATTTAATAAATTCATAGTAGCTTAAATTCAATAATTCAACTATATATGTATATATAAATAAGATTTTATATAAGATCAAAATTAATATATATTAAACCGCATCCTATCCAAACAATAGAAATCATTTCAAAAATAATTTTATATATATACCGCGGTGCCTGTATATAATTTACTATCCTATGGTCAAGTTATACGGATATTTATCATTTCAATCCGCAAATTTAAAAATAAAAAAAATGCGGTTGTATATCATTTCAAACCGCAATCCCGAATGAAATGAGAATGCATAATACCTTGCAGTTTATATAATATAGAACACACCATCCATTCACCCAATATCAATCATCAGCCAATTTTATTTCAATCGTCATCAAATTAAACAAACATCAATAGAGCATATAAAATATAACGGGTATCAACGAACAGTTTATATTCAAAATAAATAAATAAATAAATAACTGTTTAACTAGAAGTTTATATGCAAAATAAATAAATTTTAACTGTCAATTTATATGCAATAATAAAATTAATTAACAGTTAAATTAAATAAATGCAATTTAACTGAGATGATGAAAAAAATATGCAAAACAGTCATAAATAAATTTCTACTCATCCTTAAATCAATTTAATAAACATAAGAAAACTTAGAAGTTGTGAGTGGGTTAAAACACTCACCTTTTGAATTTAAATTGGAGTCAAATCCAATTTAAACCCAAAAATCCGACGGTCCTAGAATTTGTCCAAACCTATGCCAAAGTGTCCGAAATTTTATTAGGATCCTAACAAAAAAGATCCGCGCATGAATCGGAGTTCGTATGTGGAAGTTATGATAATTTTAACGAGTTGAAATTAAATTAAAATAAAATAAAATAAACAAAGAATTACTCACGTATGGGCCACGTCACCGCTTCTTCCCGTGCTCCAACCCAGGAAACGCGATCTCCCCCTTCGAACCAGAGGAAACCCTAGCCGCCGCGACGCTTCACGAATTTCCTACGCCACCACAAGCCATGCCACGTCGATCCACCTTCACCACCGCTCCAGTCACCTCAGGCCGATCACTATGCTGACGCGCGACCCCTTCCGGTTATGCGACCAACGCTCGCCACCGCTGCTTATCCACGACGATCGTGGCGAATTCTAGCCTCCAGCGACCAAGCGAAACCTGTGGATGAGACCGGTTTGACCTCCTCTACGTGTAACAACCCGCATATTTGTCGAGTTTATATTTAAATATTTTATTTAAATATTAAATCGTTAATCGAATTTTGGTCCCAAAAGATACTTTTTTGCAAACGGTCAAATTAGGACTCGAGACCACTTTCATTGAGTTCGAAATGCCGTTTACAAAATTTTAAGTATAAACATCGATAGGTTTGGAGTTAGTGAAATTTCACTAACTTTTCCCGCTTTGGACTTTGGGTTAGTTTAGCCTATTAAGCCCAAGTTTCAACCCCCTTCTCCTCACTCTTTATAAATTTCCTAACTAACTCAAACCTTGGCATTAATGGTGAAGAGAATAGGAAATTAAAAATCCAAGCACAAATTCAATTGCAAATCCAACATTCAACTCCAAATTCAAGTAGAAGATATTGGATTAAAGCTTTGGATTGCTTCTCCTTGCTTTCAAGCTTCATTTTCATAAATTTTAGTGCAAAGGTGAGATTTTTATCCCACAAATCTAGTCTATATCTATGTTGGACTGTTGGGAATGATTCCCTATCACTTTAGTATGCACATTTGCATTTGGTTTGGATTGGATTGGCGAAAAACTCCAAATTTTAGTGATTTTGGTGAAAAACTGCTACTAGGTCGTTCTGGCCATTTTTAGCTCGTTCGGAGTTAGGTCGCTCGTCCATAGGTCGTAGGTCGCTTACGAGTTAACCCTAGGTCGTTCTGGCCATTTTTTAGCTCGTTCGGAGCTAGGTCGCTCGTCCATAAGTCGTAGGTCGCTTACGATATAACATTAGGTCATTCTGGAAGAATTGGCACTTCGGAATTAGGTCGCTCAGGAGTTAAGCCTTAAGTCATAGGTCGCTCACGAGTTAAGCCTTAAGCCGTAGGTCGCTCGCGAGTTAAGCCTTAAGCCATAGGTCTCTCGCGAGTTAAGCCTTAGGTCGTTAGGCCTATAACCCGTTAAGTCGTGAATACCTTAGGTCGTGAACCCAGTTAGGTCGCTCGACCACTTTATTAAGTCGCTCGTCCTGTTGCTCTGTTAGGTCGCAACCTCTGTTAGGTCGGCCATGTTGGGTCGCGAGTCATCGTTAGGTCGCAACCTCTGTTAGGTCGGCCATGTTGGGTCGCGAGTCATCGTTAGGTCGCAACCTCTGTTAGGTCGGCCATGTGGGTCGTGAGTCATCGTTAGGTCGCGAACACCCCTAGGTCGCAACCATTAAGTCGCTTGACCCCTTAGACCGCTAGGTCGCAACCATTAGGTCGAACCCCATAGCGGTGGCGTTGCCCCCTCGCCCCCACCTTGGGGGGTTGCCACCCCCCCTGGACCCCCCCTCCGTAGGGGATCTTATCTGAAAAGCATTCAACAGAACTTGCTTTGTTGAGATGCTGAGATTGACCACTCTTCGAGATAAACTATCTTTGTCTTCTCGGTCGATTTTATGGATTTTTGAATATCTATTTCAATGGGTTCTTAATCGGTTTCTTTGGATTTTATTCACGTCTTCGTATGTGAATTTTTATGATTTATTGTTTCTACAATCACTTCTATGATTTGTCACTTTAAAATATAAAGTTTTTCTATATAGTAGTAAATATCAAAACTCTTTCAACAAAATGATTTCAACTCTATTTTCAATAACAAAGCTCTTTTCTTAAACCGTTTTCCAATCTACTAATATATACAAACCTTTACCTCACTCGGATGAGAAATCTAATTAAACGGCTTAGTAAAACAAGTGGTATGAAACGCTTGCGTTCACTTCGTCGGTTAATTCTTGGACTTGTTCGATTGAACCTCTTGTGACAATTTTCTAGTGGAGATCTACAATTTGTTCGTAAATATTTAAGTTAAGCTAGTGGTTATGGGACATGAAGCTAAGCTCATATATTTACTAGCTTAGTGTAATTGACACTTCTCGTTGATCATGACGATCATTCCTATGATTTAGACTAGCAATTGTGCGACGTCTCTTGTTTGCGAGGTTAGACTAGACACCACTTGTGTGATTTCACTCACACATACCTGTTTGATTTTTGGTTAGTCTAGACCTCATCTATGTGATTTTGACTCACACATGTGGGGTAGCTCCCCATGGTCTTCGGACCGTCATGTGATAGGCCTCTTACTCTTTTTATGATTTCTGGATTTCTCGTTTTGATTTCTGGAATTTATGTCATTGACTTGTTATGAGTACAAGTTTAGGGTATGATGCCCTCTTTGGATCTTTGTGAAGATTCTTGTGATATTGATTTACCTCTTATTGATTGATCTTCTGTTGATCATCATTTGCATACTTATAGTAGTATATCAGTATGGATATTTTATGTTTATGCCATATCTTTTATTTTATACCATGTCATCTGATGTTTATAGCTAGACAGATCCTTTATTATTTTCTTAAATAATACTCGGGTCAGACCGAGATGTTACAGGTGCTTCTGCTTGACTTCTTCCTGGGATTTGCTACTCTGACTTTTGGCTAACTATTTAGATTAGCAGTTTTTGTTGTATACACTTGAGACATAAACTCATAGTTGTATTCTTTTGTATAGCACGTGTTGCTATTATTTTGTATTATTGTGGATCTCTTTGACCACTTCTCTGATGTACACTTTCATGTGTTAGTTATATATTCATATCTTCTTCCGCCTCTGTGATATGGATGTTGTGACTGATTTGTGTTATGCTTATTTCTATGTTTGTTCCGAAGATTATTTATAGCCACCATGTGATAAGAAATTACATGGATGGTCGCTCCTCAACAGCCTTATTCTCCGTGCTAGTTGACAGCACTACTCTGTAGTGTTCTTAGCTAACGTGGGTATAGAGGTGGGGCGTCACACTACGCGACTGTCCCCTCCGATCAACCCAAAAACGCGAATCCACCGTTGAATCTCACGCCCTATTACGGACGGCCGAAACTAATTTGCTCCGCTCTGGACACACAAAAACTCCAATCGAAAAACGGATAGCACCATTGAATTACGCTCGTCGAGTGCATTAACATATATTTTTTCGGAATTTTTCTGAGGAATTTAAATTTTAGGCTTTGGATTTGATTTTTGAATTGTATTTGGATCTAGTGTTTGCAGCCATTGGAAGAGGAGGAGCTGTGGAAATGAACGCATAAACAAATGAGAGTAGATGGAGGCTAGGGTTAGAACTGGGTTTATATAGATAAGGTTGAAAAAATAGATGGATCGGGTTGATAAATATACGTGCTACGCTAACATGGCCAAAAAAGCCCGTTCTGACCCCGGAACGAAATTGGGTCAACCCATATATCAAAATAGGTGATTTAAAATATTCTTAACGCGATGGAAAAAGTTTCACGTCCAAATTCCATCGTATGAAGAAGTTATGCTGAAATTAATATTTTCAAATTGATTTCAAATTGATTTCAATTAAATCGATTTCAAGGTGTTTCGCGTTCGTACGATCAAATGACAAGTCCGATCACTATGATACTTGAAACCCTACAATAATTCACTGTTATGGATCCGATGAAATCGGTTTCGACAAAATCCGAGTCCGTGACCAAAATGGCTATTTTTATATTAATTAAATAAATTTAAATTAATTAATTAAATCCAAAAATTAAATTTAAATCTTATAATTGAAAATTTTATCCTTTTTTTATATCTCTTAACCATTTACAGAAGTTTGAACAAGATTTAAATGCCAATTTATAGACGGAAAATTTATCAATCCAATACTATCCTCAGTTTCCTTAAATTCTAAATTAATAAATTAAATCTCCAATAGTTCTATTAAATTCACTTTCATTCTATTTTTCGGTTTACTATCATTAAATAGATAAAATATTGGATTTACAACTATTACCCAAAAAAAATTCTTACATTCCATTTAACTTTCTATTAACGAAATATTGAGATGTTTGACTTCATTTAATTTCAATAAAACCTATTATTATACACAAATTTCCAATATTTTAACACACTTATATTTGCATTCTCTTCATTCAATATCAACAGACATTTTATAAGTAAATTTAACATTAGGTTCATTCTTATTACATAAATAACTTCATCTTCATCGAAATAAGTATTTACGTAATTCTTAAATATTAAATCCATTTTATTGCAATAAATCATATTATCGTAATTTAAATTCAAATTAGTAACTAAATGTTGATTCCCCTACTCTTTTTATTCGAACCATCGTTATCCTATAAGCATATTTAACCTTTGTTTACATTTCATTTTACGTTTCATTTCAACGTTTCATTTCACTAATAATTCTATATACATCCTAGATTTGTATAAATGGTTATACTTCAAACGTGGAATCTTGTCTATTACGCCTATAAAATGTGGTTTTAAACAATTGATAAAACTTCCTTGATATATAAAATTTAACTCCTCATAAACATGGTATTACATTCCACATTCTCCCAAGAAAAAGTCATTTCCAAACAAATGTTGTAATTTATTTCCATTGAACATGTTAATTAAGGGTTTTAAATACTATACATTCTATTAATTACTTTACAAAATAACCAACATTTCTATTAAGTTTTCATTTACACCTCGGTTACTATATTAATAAATTTTAGAGTACGTTTTATTATCAAAACAACATTATAATTACTTACCATTTAAATGGACTTTATTTACACTAAATTCATTGCCTAATTTATTAGGTAATTTTTAATAGTTGCTATTCTATCCTTAAATTTTTCATACATCAATCCATTTCATCTAAATCCTTATCTATGCAATATTCCAACCTTTAATTTCATTAAATATCGATTAAGCCAATTATTTCATTTATTCTTAGTCATACCATTAAAATAATTTATCATATTGAAATGTTCATTCAAATTTATAGATTATTACCTGCATTAACGTAATCCCTTAATTTATTTCAATTACTGTTAACAATGTTTATTACATTAAATCAGTTTAATACTTGCCTTTAATTTCTCATATTCAATTTATATACAGGTAAAATTCGTTTCACTACTTAAAATCATTTGAATTAACTTCGAATTATTATAAGTAGGTTTTAATTTATTTTATTTTTTCTACTAAATTTAATTAAAAAACTTATTAATTTAACCAAATTAAATCCACGAAATTTATGGGTCGTTACACTCTTCCCCGCTCAAACTTTTCGTCCTCGAAAAGGAAAAAGAAGGGGGAAGGAAGAATTAAATAAACAATACATCCTATTCAAACTATTAACTTATAAAAAATAATTTAAAAAATTTCTTACTTTAAATAAAATATACCCATTTATAATCATTATATCTTTTTATACTTGAATAAATAAAGTTTGGAAAAACATTTTCAAAATAATTTCTAAGTCCAAAATTTTACGAAAAATTTCGGCAGAGTCTCCTTTGTACGGAGAGACTCGGGAGAAAATATAATATCAAAATATAACAATTATTTTACATATATTATCTAAAATATAATATCCCAACCCGGGAAAATATATAAAATAGCACTATAAACCGAAATCCGAAACGTACCTATTTGTCGGGCAATTTACGCTTAATTTATGGAACCAAAAGCGGTAGCAATTGCTTCCATAACATGCATTTCCCTTATAAAATCCGAAGGGTTAACAATTTATATAAAGTGAAATATTTAAGTGGTTTCAATCACTAACAACAAATGAGTACAATAACCAATAATTTCAACAAACAGCATGCACAACAAATAAAAAACAACCATACAATCAAACAAACAAATAGTTGTTCGGATTCAAAACTTTTAAATTGTACGGAAAGAAGAATAAACCATCAAGTGCATCGTTTACTCAACAGTCTTAGATTAAACACAATGGATTATTCATCCATCCCAACAAAATTAAAATTTCCTTACCCAACAACCACAAACCACGACAAACAACAATTTCAGCAATAGATTTAGTCTATTCTTATTCATTTCATTCATACATTTGTTGTTCGATTCTTTTCATTCATATAACAGTTTATCTTTTTATTTTCATTTACTTCTTTCAATTTTAATTTGAAATAACTTCAATCCTATTTCTTAAATTTACAATTTCTCTTTATTATATTACATTCATTTATATTCACTTACTACTTACTATTATTCATTTATTTATTATTGCATGACCTCATTTATTTACACTTTAATTACTTAAGTTTATAATCATCTATTTGTCATACTTACCTTCAATTATATTTACTTGGTAAAATTTTAATTAGTACTTAAGTTTATAACATTAAATTCTCATTTAACAGCAATTTCATTGAATACTTTCATTTTTTCAAATTTCTACTTGTATAATATTCTATTACAATATCTTATTAAACATTTAACTTTTAATATTTGGTAAGTTATATATATGTTATTTAATGGTGTAATTCTAAAATTATACAAGTTTGTTCCATTTCCTTTAATTAATTCATTGTTCAATAATTTTTTTTACCTTTTTCTTATAAGTTACAGTTTCAACTTCCTTTTTATTTCCTTTATAACTTGCCTTAAATCTCTTTCCTAAACTAGAGGTTTCAATTATTAATTACTTACCTTTCATTTCACTACAATAATTGAAATAATTAATTAATGGAAATTTAAGAATTTAATACCGGGTTAAATTTCAATTTATTTTAAAATAATAGATAAATATATTCTTACAACTTATATATCTCTAATTATATTAAAACAATTCAAAATTTATATTCTTTTTTTCAAAAATGAATCTGTAGTAAAACTACTACAGTGGCTTTCCCCTTCGAAACTCAAAAATGAAGGCCGATGATGCAGCCGTCATCACCGAAATTATTTTCCACCGACAGAGAGGAAAGCACAAAACTTATTTTCTCCAAAAATCTTCTTTAAAACAATTCTTCCAAATTATAATAAGTATTTATATCAGAAAGTACTTATAAACAATATTATTATACTCCAAAATTTATTCGAAAGAAATTTCAAAACCCCGGATCTTAAGTTCTAAATTTCCCAATTTTCATTTATTTTATTTTTCAATCTTATTTCTATTATTATTTATACACTTATTACCTAACAACCAATCTATTGCAGCCAAATACAGATATCATTTGAAAATTTTCATTTTATATAGAAAATATAATAGGCAAAATTATTTCATTCACCTATATTAAAAACGAATATTATGTCGGTCTGTCCTATTAAGTGTTTAGAAATCCCTATTGATGTCATAGCGTCCCATGCACCAACCAGAATTTATAAATACAAAACGGAACAGATTAACACAATATTAAAACCTTTTTATAACACTAACAAATATGCTCTCTCATATATATACACTCAGCGACTCCCATAGGGTATTACTACCCTATTAGTAAAGAGTCAAACCCCACAAAGCTAATGTTTATCGCTAAACCAAAGCTCTGATACCAGATGTAACGTCCCGCCTTTTCGCACGCATTAAATCGACACACGTGCCAATTCAAACCATACGGAAGGGCGGATTGTTATTGGGTAAATAAGATAAACACAGAGAAGATGTAGAAAGAAGAAAAAAACAAAATAGAATCTTGCAGAAGAACGATAAAATATAATAATAAATATACAGTTCATAAAACTGTTTACAAAACATTTTATTTTTCTTTATACAATAAATATCAGAGTTCACGTACCAATAAATATCAATGCAACGGAATCAAATGGTGTAGTGGAATAATATAATACATAGTAATACTACAAATCTTCGTCTTCTTCCTCCAGAATAAAATCTTCAAATCCTGAAACGCTCGGACTGACCCGAGAGAATTGAAAAGACAAAAGACTCGAGTCAGAACTAAAAGATCTTATGTAAGTCAAATCAAT
Source organism: Allium cepa (assembly GCA_030765085.1). Classification (NCBI taxonomy): domain Eukaryota; kingdom Viridiplantae; phylum Streptophyta; class Magnoliopsida; order Asparagales; family Amaryllidaceae; genus Allium; species Allium cepa. The sequence continues at coordinate 83,212,535 of CM060929.1, read as the reverse complement.
GGACAAAAATATGTGTGTAGTAACTTAAGAGATGCTCGAGATTTACATCTTCTAAGGATCCGTTAAACTATCTACTATGTAGTATATTTCGCTATTGTACTAGTGTCTGATTGTAAAATAAACTTACTTTTAAATAGCGCTAAGGCTTTACATTTTTCACCTTAACACAGTTATATATTCCTATAGTATATACAGTACTGTGATCTCCCCCGTACTAGGCGTCGTCAGAGGGCACTCCATAGGTAAGGTACAAAACCAAAATCGTATAAGGTGCGCTAGCGTAGGTGACATGGCACAACTAGGCAATGCCAGGGTAGATATACCAATTGCTATCCGGACTGGTGGTAACGCATAGCCACAGCTACCGCCCCCCTTGAACAAACACCCCCAAAATCAAAAAAATAAAGGTGGCCGCCGAATCAATCCAAAGTTAGAGTATAGAATCGAAGGGATGTGTCCGATAAAGGGCGCTAACCACCTTGGCCTGAGAATCGCTCCTGTTTTAGCCACCTTATGCCAACTCACGGGAGTTGGGTCGATGTATTTACCTCAAAGCAAACGCCGCCACCATCCTACTTCATTCTGGAATCTCCCCCGCGTACACGGTTGTTGAAATGGTTTTCGGAGTTGGCAGAGAGTTTGACAACTTCCTATCCCGGTCTCTTCAACAACTAAACGTAATTATTACACCGCGGTCTTATCAAAATAATTTTACTTTCAAAACGAGAATATATACCCATTTCAAAACCATATAATACGATACCATTTTTCGTTTTAAAAAACCAAATAAATTTGGTATCATTTATAAACCCAAATCAGTATAATATCATCTTTATTTCACATATATCTTTTCCAAAATCATACTTCTTTTAAAATTCATAATATCTAAAACCCAAACATTCGAATTATAACTTTCAAACCATAATACTTCGAAATTCATCGCTTTAAAACCATAACTTTCAAAACTTAAATGGTTTGGATATTCAACAGTATATAAAATAAAACAGTTGAATTTAAAATTTCTTTATAAAGTAAATAATTTCCACGCCTTTACAATTTTATCTACTTTAAATTCAGTCTAAACCCATAACCTTTAGATTCACTTTCAGTTTGAATAAAAACACTTCGATATCAATTTTTTCAAACTTTGAGTATTTAATAAATTTCAAAACTAAGGTTGCGAATTTCTATTCAACAATTCATTGTCCTATTATTTAATTTTGAAACGTTTACATAATAGATCAACCCAATTTATTAACACTAAATACTTCCTTCCATTTATTTATACTAGAATTATTCATTTAATTTATCTTGAATAAAAATCCAGTTATAAATATCATACCTTTAAAATTTCCAAGATTAATAAGTTTACACTAACTTGTGGAGTTTAATTTTTAAATAAGCCCAATTCCAAATAAATTTCCAATTTAATTTCCAATCTTAATTGATTTGAACTATCTAAAACTCTACATATATACAATATCTTAAATCTGCACTTAATCATAAATATAAATTATCAAACTCCATTTTTCAACTTATTTATTTCCATTTAATAAATTCATACATAGCTTAAATTCAATAATTTAACTATATATGTATATATAAAATAAGATTTTATATAAGATCAAAATTAATATTCATTAAACTGCATCCTATCCAAACCATAGAAATCATTTCAAAAATAATTTTATATATATACCGCGGTGTCTGTATATAATTTTCTATCTTATGGTCAAGTGATACGGATATTAACCATTTCAATCCGCAAATTTAAAAATAAAATAAATGAGGTTGTATATCATTTCAAACCGCAATCCCGAATGAAATGAGAATGCATAATACCTTGTAGTTTATATAATATAGAACACACCATCCATTCACTCAATATCAATCATCAACCAATTTTATTTCAATCATCATCAAATTAAACAAACATCAATAGAGGATATAAAATATAACAGGTATCAACGGACAGTTTATATTCAAAATAAATAAATAAATTAATAACTGTTTAACTAGCGGTTTATATGCAAAATAAATAAATTTTAACTGTCAATTTATGTGCAATAATAAAATTAATTAACAGTTAAATTAAATAAATGCGATTTGACCGAGATGATGAAAAAATATGCAAAAAAGTCATAAATAAATTTCTACTCATATCTTAAATCAATTTAACAAGCATAAGAAAACTTAGAAGTTGTGAGTGGGTTAAAACACTCACCTTTTGAATTTAAATTGGGCTCAAATCCAATTTAAACCTAAAAATTCGATGGCCTCATAATTTGTCCAAACCTATGCCAAAGTGTCCGAAATTTTATTACGAGTCTAATAAAAAAATCTGCGCATGAATCGGTGTTCGTATGTGGAAGTTATGATAATTTTAACGAGTTGAAATTAAATTAAAATAAAATAAAATAAACAAAGAATTACTCACTTATGGGCCACGTCACGGCTTCTTCCCGTGCTCCAACCCAGGAAACGCGATTTCCCCCTTCGAACCAGAGGAAACCCTAGCCGCCGCGACGCTTCACGAATTTCCTACGCCACCACAAGCCATGCCACGTCGATCCACCTTCACCATCGCTCCCGTCACCTCTGGCCGATCACTATGCTGACTCGCGACCCCCTCCGGTTGTACGACCAACACTCACTGCCACTGCTTATCCACATCGATCGTGGCGTATTCTGGCCTCCAACGACCATGCGAATCCTATGGATGAGATCGGTTTGACCTCTTCTGCGCGACTGTCCCCTCCGATCAACCCAAAAACGCTAATCCACCGTTGAATCTCACGCCCTAATACTAACGGCCGAAACTAATTTGCTCCGATCTACACACACAGAAACTCCAATCGAGAAATGGATAGCACCATTAAATTACGCTAGTCGAGTGCGTTAACATATATTTTTTTGGAATTTTTCTGAGGACTATAATTTTTAGGCTTTGGATTTGATTTTTGAACAGTATGTGGATCTAGTGTTTGCAGCCATTGGAAGAAGAGGAGCTGTGGAAATGAACGCAAAAACAAATGAGAGTAGATGGAGGCTAGGGTTTAGAACCGGGTTTATATAGATAAGGTTGAAAAGATAGATGGATCAGGTTGATAGATATACGTGCTACCGCTAATGTGGCCCAAAAAGCCCGTTCTGACCCTAGAACGAAATTGGGCCAACCCATATATCAAAATAGGTGTTTTAAAATATTCTAAACGCAATGGAAAAAGTTTCACATCCAAATTCCATCGTATGAAGAAGTTATGCTGAAATTAATATTTTCAAATTGATTTCAAATTGATTTCAATTAAATCGATTTCAAGGTGTTTTGCGTTCGTACGATCAAACGACAAGTCCGATCGCTACGAAACTTGAAACCCTACAATAATTCACTGTTACGGTTCCGATGAAATGGGTTTCGTCGAAATCCGAGTCCGTGACCAAAATGGCTATTTTTATATTAATTAAATAAATTTAAATAAATTAATTAAATCCAAAAATTAAATTTATATCTTATAATTGAAAATTTTATGCTTTTTTTGTATCTCTTAATCATTTATAGAAGTTTAAACAAGATTTAAATGCCAATTTAGAGACGGAAAATTTACCAATCCAATACTATCCTCAGTTTCCTTAAATTCCAAATTAATAAATTAAATCTCCAATAGTTCTATTAAATTCGCTTTCATTCTATTTTTCGGTTTACTATCATTAAACGGATAAAATATTGGATTTACAACTATTACCCAGGAAAAATTCTTACATTCCATTTAACTTTCTATTAACGAAATATTTAGATGTTTGACTTCATTTAATTTCAATAAAACCTATTATTATACACAAATTTCCAATATTTTAACACACTTATATTTGCATTATCTTTATTCAATATCAACCGTCATTTTATAAGTAAATTTAACATTAGGTTCATACTCATTACGTAAATAACTTCAATTTCATCGAAATATGAATTTACGTAATTCTTAAATATTAAATCCATTTTATTGCAATAAATCATACTATCGTAATTTAAATTCAAATAAGTAATTAAATGTTGATTCCCCTACTCTTTTTATTCGAACCATCGTTATCCAATAAGCGTATTTAACCTTTGTTTACATTTCATTTTACGTTTCGTGTCAACGTTTCATTTCACTAATATTTCTATTTACATCCTAGATTTATATAAATGGTTATACTTCTGACGCAGCGGATTAATCAAAATAAACTTCAATTGGTGAAAGTAGCAATCGATGAATTGAGAATACTGTAAGGCCCAAATCCGTTGATCCAAAGATGCCGGATTCTAGCTATCTTCAACTCGTTGATCGCGCACGATACCGAGAAAGAAGATCTACGATTCTTCAACGTTGATCAAGCGCACTTTATTCCGTGAATCGGGTTCAACAAACGTTGATTCGAGCGCACTCGAATGACGTAAGTAGAGATAGGAGATCACACTCAACTACCAATTAAAAGGAAGCACAGAGCAATCAAAGAGAATTTTATTCAAAAGTCAACAACCCTTAAAAATTACAACACACCCCCTATTTATAGTGTTTTCAACCCCTGACCCTTAAGTCGTGACCGACTCATGCCTCACGACTCAACTAGGTCGTTGCCGACCTAACAGACACTATACGCCTCAATTACAACACAACACAAGCAACCGACTCAACAGATGACAACGACATACGACTCAGAACAGCGGCAAAAATAGACGACCTAAACATGAACGACTTATATACAACACGAGTCATCAGATACAAATGACATACGACTCATCATCACCATTAACGACTCATCCTCAGCGACTCAAGACTTTACGATATACGACTCATCATACAAAGCGACTCATGACACATCCATATTACAACGCATATAAGTCGGCAGCGACTCAATATACGAAGTCATACGACTTACGACTCAACTATGGAACGACTCAAAACACACGCGACTTAAGCTCCCAAGCTTCCTGTGGTAACTCCTCAAACGACTTAACTAGGTCGTGCCCTTCCGCCGACTCAAGCCTTTAACAGTTGGAACCTTCTCCTTCTTCCTGATAAGTCGTATACGCCTTATAGATGGGTCGTTGAGTCGTGTACGACTCATCAGACTTGAACACCCCAAGTTCCCGTTGAGTCGTAGCCCTGTTTCATTAACCCGTATACGACTCAAGTGTTTGTTATCTCGTGCCTCTTCTTCGTTAGGTCGTACCTCCCCTTCACTCGACCAGTTAGGTCGTTCACGACTCATAGCTGCTTGACTCGTGAACGACTTAAGTCCTAAAAACGAAGCTTCCTTAACTCGAGAACGATCTTCCTCTTTAAGTTGCATACGACTTATCCCCTGAGCTACATCATCCTCCCCTGGTTGAGAAAAATTCGTCCTCGAATTTGTAAATTCTTCTACAGATTGTTCGTCTCTATAATATGGTACGAGATGTTTAACATTGAACACATCAGAAGTGTAAACATCCTCCGGCAATTTCAATTTGTAAGCATTTTCATTAATCCGTTTCACAACTTCTACAGGACCAATTTTTCTGGCTTTCAACTTGTTATAAGTTCCTACCGGAAAACGATCCTTCGTCAACACAGCGTAAACCAAATCACCTTCGTTAAATTCAACATTCCGTCGCTTCAAATCAGCAGTTCGCTTATACTTCTCGTTTGTCTTCACCAATCGTTCCTGAACGATCTTATGACATTCGGTTAATTCTTCAACAAAATCAACAGCCCGTTTAACACTCCCCTTCGCTTGTGGTATCACTGCTAAATCCAACGGTCCCCTGGGTAAATTGGAATATACAATCTGAAATAGACTGAATCCCGTACTACGATTCACTACATGGTTATGAGCAAACTCTGCCTGGCACAACTTCATGTCCCAACTCTTCAGATTATCTTTCACTAAACACCGTAACAAATTTCCCAATGATCTGTTAAACACTTTTGTCTTCCCATCGGTTTGCGGATGATAAGCGCTGCTAAAGTTCAACTTTGTTCCCACCATCTTCCACAAACTAAGCCAAAAATGACTTAAAAATCTGGTATCCCTGTCTGAGACAATAGATTCCGGCAACCCATGTAGACGATAGATTTCTTTAAAATATAACTGAGCAACACGAACAGCATCCGCCGTCTTCTTGCAAGCAATAAAATGTGCCATTTTAGAAAATCTGCCAACCACTACATATATAGAATCGTTACCACGCTGCGTTCTCGGCAATCCCAATACAAAGTCCATACTCACATCAACCCATGGTTTAACTGGTACAGGTAACGGCATATATAATCCAGCATTGGTCGCAGTTCCTTTCGAAACTTGGCAAATATGACATCGCTCCACAAACCTTCCCACTTATTTCCTCATTGACGGCCAAAAGTAAGACTGTGAAATTAACTGCAAAGTACGATCACGGCCCACATGTCCTTCCTCATGCAACTCCCTGATAATTTTCAATCTCAAGCTACAATCCGGAATGCATAAACGATTTCCTTTAAACAGAAAACCATCCACCAATATGAATTCATCAGCATTCCCTTCCTTAACTTGTTCAACAAATTTCTTAAAATAAGGATCTTCTTCAATTAGCTCTGGCAATAGCTCGAAACCCGTCACTTCAACTTTCATTGTCGTTAATAGATGACTCCTCCTACTCAAAGCATCAGCTACCCGATTCGTCACTCCCGACCAATGTTTTACAACGAAAGTAAATTGTTGCAAATAGGCAATCCATGATGCATGTCTCGTAGAAATCTTGTCCTGCCCCTGCAAATGCTTCAACGCCTCATGATCAGTGTACAGAACAAACTCCTTCTGAAATAGATAATGTCTCCAATGTTTAATCGCTTGCACAACAGCATAGAATTCAACGTCATATGTACTGTATCTCATCTTTGCCCCTGACAACTTCTCACTGAAATAAGCAACTGGCTTCCCATTCTGACTCAGAACTCCTCTAATACCAACTTTCGAAGCATCAGTATGCAATTCAAACAACAACTGAAAATTCGGTAAAACAAGAATTGATGCTGTCGTTAATAGTGACTTAATCTTTTCAAAAGCAACCCCCGCTTCCTCTGACCATACAAACTGTTTCCCCTTCATGCAATCAGTAACTGGAGCCATCACACTACTAAAGTGTGGAATAAACCTCCGATAGAATGACGCTAGTCCATGAAAATTTCTCACCTCTGTAATTGTCCTCGGCTGTGGCCAATTCCTGACTGCTTCAACTTTATTCTGGTCAACTTGAATTCCTTCCTCCGAAACAACATACCCCAGAAATAAAACACTCCTCGTCATAAACACACACTTCTTTGTAGCAGCATAAAATTGTTCTTCACGAAGAATAATCAACACTTCCCTCAAATGTAGAACATGCTCCTCTATACTCCTGCTATATATCAGAATATCATCAAAATACACTACCACAAATTTCCCAATATACGGCCTGAATATTTGGTTCATCACCCTCATGAATGTACTTGGCGCATTTTATAAACCAAATGGCATAACCAACCATTCGTATAACCCCTCTCTCGTCTTAAACGCTGTCTTCCACTCGTCTCCCGGTCTAATTCGAATCTAGTGATAACCACTCTTCAAATCAATCTTCGAAAAGATAATAGCCCCACTCAACTGATCTAGCAAGTCATCCAACCTTGGCATGGGAAATCTATATCTCACGGTAATCTTGTTCAATGCTCGACTGTCAGTGCACATCCTCCACGTCCCATCCTTCTTGGGTACCAATAAAGCTGGTACAGCACATGGACTCAAACTCTCCTGCACTCGCCCTTGTTCAAGCAACTCTTCCACCTGCCTCCTCAACTCTTCATGTTCCTTCGGACTCATTCGATAATGTGGTCTATGTGGTAATACTGCTCCCAGAACAAGATCGATCTGATGTTGAATGTCTCTCAATGGCGGTAACTCCTTAGGCAACTCCTCTGGAAATACATCCTCAAATTCTTGCAAAACTGGCTTCGCTTCTTCTGGAATTTCAACCTCTTCACTGCTCTCACGCCCAATCAACAAGTATACTTCAGGCTCCTCTTCAACCTCCTTAACAAACTCCTTCAAAGTCAACAGAGTTTTCAATTCTTCAATCTCCTCCAGCTTGCTCTCCTTCTGTTGTTGCTTCTTGGGAACCAAAGTGATTTTAGTACCCTCGAACATGAAACTATAGCTATTGGCTCGACCATCGTGTTGTACTGCTCGATCAAACTGCCATGGCCTGCCCAACAACAGATGACACACATCCGTGTCCACTACATCGCACCAGATATCATCTTTGTATTTCTTCCCAATAGAAAATTTCACGCAAGCTCTTCTCCCAACTTTCACTTCACCACCCTTCCTTAACCAAGCTAACTTGTATGGTTTAGGATGCTTCTCGGTTTTCAACTCCAATTTCCTCACTGCCTCTGTAGAGATAATATTATCGCAACTCCCAGCATCAATGACAAATTTACGAACTTTCCCAAGAATAGTGCAAGTAGATTGAAATATGTTATTCCTCAACCAACTATCTTCCTCCTCTTGTTTTGGCGTCAAACAAGACCTCCTCATCATCAGATTACAACCTTCGTCTCCCGACACTTCTTCTTCCTCCTCAACATTAGGTGAATTAGAACATTCAGCTTCTTCCTCTTCATCCTCAGCTTCAACTATCATAGTTCTTTTCTTCGGCTTCGGACACTCGTTGCTTTTATGACCCATCTCCTGGCAATTGTAACATTTGAACCCACTGCTAACCTTCGCCTTCTCACCTTCCTTCACAACTGGTTTGGCAACAATCTTAGGAACATTAGAACTTCCACCTACACCCTTCACTTGATTGTTAGAATTGGTAAACACACCACCTCCACGTCTTCCTTGCTTTTCCCAAGCTAACGCCTTTTGATGTGCCTCCGCTACAGATTTGGGATCGAACATATTAACCATATCCTGGATCTGCATTCTCAATCCTCCAACAAACCTAGCAGTCAGCTGTTCTTCTGTCTCCATTATATCGTTCCTGGCAATGAGTTGGTAAAATTCATCTGCATAGTCATTTACTGATTTCGTCCCCTGCCTTAGATTCTGCAATCTCTGGTACATAAGCGATTGATAGTTGTATGGAAAAAATGTAGCTCTCATCAATTTCTTCATCTTCTTCCAAGATTCTATCTTTGACTTCCCCATTCGTTCACGAGTAAGTTTAGTTTGCTGCCACCATGCCAAAGCTCTTCCCCTCAGCCTTGTAGCAACTAACTTCACCCTTCGATTCTCCGGAACCTCCTTGAAATCAAAGATTTCCTCCACATTAGATAACCAATCTAAGAATTCTTCAGCTACCATCCCTCTTTTAAACTCCAGAATCTCCATCTTCATTCCCGATTCCCAACGTCGATCATCATCAATAACCCGATACTGACGTTGTTTCTGATCTTGGTCTCTGAAATGAATACTTCCCCTCTCACCATCAAACTCCTCATCAAAGTCTGATGCATATCGTTGTCTTTCACGCCCTCCAGCATCTCTACCACCACTCCTACTACCAACATCCCGTCTACCATGATCATCAACATTCCTCCTACTTCGATTATCAACACTTCGATGATCTTGGCTCTCTCTCCTTTCCCGTTCTGAATGTGGCGAAATTCTACTTCCTCCATGGATGGATTCAGGTGAATTTCTTCTTCTACTTTGATTCATATCGATCATAAGCTTCTCCAACCTTCCTATGCCTTCAACAATCTTCTCGTGCATACGTTGTTCCATTTGATCAGCTTCTTCTCTTCGATACAAAGCTTCAACGTTTTGATGCCGGTTAGCTCTTCTAGGCGGCATGATTGAACTTCACAAACACTTCAACAAATCAATACCAAAGTGATGCTTCAACTTCACATACAACTTCACAAGGCTCGGCCTAACTCCTTAGCTCGAAACAAGCTTCCAATGATCCTTCATAGGCTCGGCTACTTCACTAGTATACACGACCTAATTCAAATTCAAACACTTTCAACACTTTGATCCAAAATGGAATGGATCGAAAGTTCTCCCTCTTGTTGCAACTTCAATATGAACACGATGAACAACTTCAAAATTCAACACTTGGCTCCAAGACCCGATTTAGCTATGATTGGCTAAAACAAGCTTTGATACCAAAACTGACGCAGCGGATTAATCAAAATAAACTTCAATTGGTGAAAGTAGCAATCGATGAATTGAGAATACTGTAAGGCCCAAATCCATTGATCCAAAGATGCCAGATTCTAGCTATCTTCAACTCGTTGATCGCGCACGATACCGAGAAAGAAGATCTACGATTCTTCAACGTTGATCAAGCGCACTTGATTCCGTGAATCGGCTTCAACAAACGTTGATTCGAGCGCACTCGAATGACGTAAGTGGAGATAGGAGATCACACTCAACTACCAATTAAAAGAAAGCACAAAGCAATCAAAGAGAATTTTATTCAAAAGTCAACAACCCTTAAAAATTACAACACACCCCCTATTTATAGTGTTTTCAACCCCTGACCCTTAAGTCGTGACCGACTCATGCCTCACGACTCAACTAGGTCGTTGCCGACCTAACAGACACTATACGCCTCAATTACAACACAACACAAGCAACCGACTCAACAGATGACAACGACATACGACTCAGAACAGCGGCAAAAATAGACGACCTAAACATGAACGACTTATATACAACACGAGTCATCAGATACAAACGACATACGACTCATCATCACCATTAACGACTCATTACCAACGACTCATCCTCAGCGACTAAAGACTTTACGATATACAACCCATCATACAAAGCGACTCAGGACACATCCATATTACAACGCATATAAGTCGGCAGCGACTCAATATACGAAGTCATACGACTTACGACTCAACTATGGAACGACTCAAAACACACGCGACTTAAGCTCCCAAGCTTCCTGTGGTAACTCCTCAAACGACTTAACTAGGTCGTGCCCTTCCGCCGACTCAAGCCTTTAACAGTTGGAACCTTCTCCTTCTTCCTGATAAGTCGTATACGCCTTATAGATGGGTCGTTGAGTCGTGTACGACTCATCAGACTTGAACACCCCAAGTTCCCGTTGAGTCGTAGCCCTGTTTCATTAACCCGTATACGACTCAAGTGTTTGTTATCTCGTGCCTCTTCTTCGTTAGGTCGTACCTCCCCTTCACTCGACTAGTTAGGTCGTTCACGACTCATAGCTGCTTGACTCGTGAACGACTTAAGTCCTAAAAACGAAGCTTCCTTAACTCGAGAACGATCTTCCTCTTTAAGTTGCATACGACTTATCCCCTGAGCTACATCAACTTCAAACGTGAAATCTTGTCTATTACGCATATAAAATGAGGTTTTAAACAATTGATAAAACTTCCTTAATATATAAAATTTAACTCCTCATAAACATGGTATTACATTCCACATTCTCCCAAGAAAAAGTCATTTCCAAACAAATGTTGTAATTTATTTCCATTGAACATGTTAATTAAGGGTTTTAAATACTATACATTCTATTAATTACTTTACAAAATAACCAACATTTCTATTAAGTTTTCATTTACACCTCGGTTACTATATTAATAAATTTTAGAGTACGTTTTATTATCAAAATAACATTATAATTACTTACCATTTAAATGGACTTTATTTACACTAAATTCATTGACCAATTTATCAGGTAATTTATAAGAGTTGCTATTCTATCCTTAAATTTTTCATACATCAATCCATTTCATCTAAATCCTTATCTATGCAATATTCCAACCTTTAATTTCATTAAATACCGATTAACCCAATTATTTCATTTATTCTTAGTCATATCATTAAAATAATTTATCAAATTGAAATGTTCATTCAAATTTATAGATTATTACCTGCATTAACATAATCCCTTAATTTATTCTAATTACTGTTAACAATGTTTATTACATTAAATCAGTTTAATGCTTTCCTTTAATTTCTCATATTCAATATATATACAGGTAAAATTCTTTTCACCATTTAAAATCATTTGAATTAACTTCGAATTATTATAAGTAGGTTTTAATTTATTTTATTTTTTCTACTAAATTTAGTTACAAAACTTATTAATTTAACCAAATTAAATCCACGAAATTTACGGGTCGTTACATATTTTACTTTCAATTTCATTAATTCAATTTCATGTGAATTTCTATAAATTCAACTAACATCAATATAACAATCAAAGCACATCCAACATAACCAAATTTATTTAATTTACTTTACTTCGTCTACATTCAATTTGGTCCAACACTTTTAAATTCAATTGGTTTAATATGTATTTGACTTTCATTTAACTATTCATTTGCTAATTCATTTTACATCTCTAGTTGAATTTCATTATATAACTCAAATTCAAATTCATTTAACGACGTCATTTCATTAACTTGCTTTGTTAATTTCATTAACTTGCTTTGTTAATTTACATCGATACCAAAATCAACTTCATTTACATTTACTTTAGTTATCTTTCATTTCAAATCATATACTTAATATGCTAACTCAAATCTTATTTCAACTTTAACAAAGCTAAAATTTTCATATTATAAATCCAAAACTCATTTCACTTATATTTATCAATTTCAATTTGGATTTTAAATTCAAATTTGTTTATCACAACAAAACTTCAATTTTCAATTTACTATTGGTAGCAAATCCATCACACAGAAACTCGAAAATGATACCGATAATGCTGCAGTCATCACCCTTATTATTTCCCAGTAACAGTATTGAATTCAATGCTCTATATTCTTTTTAAATTTACAAATCACATTTACGAACCTATACATATATAACTTCATTATTTTACTTTACTTATATAAGATTATTTCACAATTGTAAATCATATTAATTATAATTCCATATTTATAATTCGTTTGCTTATATAATTTATTCTCTTACAATTGTTGCTTATATTAAAATTATTCAAACATCTTTTATTAACTTATATTTATTTACATTTTCGAACGACCAAACAATCAGTTTATATACACTTTAAGAATTATGAAAAATTATTTCCTTTATATATAATATAATCGAGGTAAAATTATTTCATTTACCCAATTTAAAATGATACTATATCGACTTGCCTCGTTTAAGTGTTTGGAAACCCCTATCAATAATATGACGTCCCACATACCAACCAGAATTCACAAACAACTCAACGGATAAGCAAACACAATACAAAACATTTTTATATCACTAACAAATACGCGCTCAAATATATAATACACTCAAACTCAATCTAGGATGCTAATGTCCCTATCTGTAATGAGTATACATCAAAGCTTAGGAATATACAAAATCTAAGCTCTGATACCAGTTGTGACAACCCGAAAATCCATACCCTTTAAATCAACAATAATCCACACAATGCCACCCAAAAAGCACCGATTGACGGAAAGTCAAGAGAAAGAAAAGAAGTGAGAATAAGAGAGAAGAAGAGAAGAGAAGAAAGTGAGAAGATAGAACCAAACAGAACAATACAGAATCTCACATCGCAGCGGAAAACATATAATATCATATCAGTGATCTTTACAAAACAGAAACTGTATATATACATACATCAATCAGAGTTCAACAATCAATAAGAGTTATCAGCCTGGATTGTTATAATAATCTGTCCTCAAAATCACTGACAATATAAACAACAACTAAGGACAACGAATAATCAATAATCAAAACCGATACGTGTATACGAAATAAAGATCTCCAGCTCGCCTACTTAATCTCCAAAAGCATCAAATTTGAACCTGTAAATATACTCGGTCTGACCCGAGCATTAAAAGGGAAGAACACCCGGATCAGTCTGGTAAACCAGCATGAGAAACACACTCAACTGAATTTATTAAATTGCCAAACTTTTCCTTAGTTTTCAAAACAAAAGTATCTCGTAAGACAAGTCCACACATAAACACGGACATGTTTTTACCTTATGATAACTAAAACATATCATATAAAATCCTCCTATATTATAGTAGTGTCTATTATATACAAATAATATTAATCATAGCCGAAATTACTGCATTGATTAAATTCCACCATATAGCCCAATTGGGCAATACAATCAAAATGGCAGGTACATTGTAGAGTTTGAATTTCCATACAAATGACCAGGTGAAGGGACTACCTTCCGGCAGTACATCTCTAGAAGAATGTACCGAGGACCATCACAAAGGATCCTCTACCAACACAAGACCGGCCCACCTCTATAACTAGATGGTTTCGAATATGTCATCCACCGGTCGTTACCGACCTTTACGGAGGGCACGCTAGCATACAAACCACAATAATCTGATATATCATGTAAAGATATATCTAGAAGAGGGTGATCATATCCTGATGGGAGCGACCCACTTAGCCTTGCCGCATCTAAACCTGTTTTGGTCATTTTCGGTTGATGAGGCCAGAGGTAACGATTACCTTTCACATACCACAATCACATCACATAAAATGGCACATGGCCATTTCCGTTGACTACTAATTGCCTTCCACAAAAATACAACCCTCAAACTCGTGTATCTTAAGGAGGGTGTTAAGCTAAGAGAACTTGCCTTTGCCGCCACCACTGATGTACCTATGTAAAAACCAATGTATGTATTCTTTAGAAATGCAATGTCAGACAAACATCCATACATGTTGTCCAGGAACAGTGTAACAACTCGGTATTTTCAGCCATTCGCATACACACATATCGGACTTAAATTGCTAAAAATTCCACATTGTAAACAAATTTGGAGCAAATGAAAACAATCAAAGAATCACAGACACAGACATATCAGAATAACTCACAGCGGAAATTAAAATACCATAGAGCTCATGAAGCTACTATAACAAAATCAAAAAAAAACTAGATGATATCAGTCTAAAAAATCATATAAAATAGAAATCCCAAATACATAGAAGTTATAAATACCAGAGATCAAATAGAACAACTAAACCAAAATGGAGAGATAGCAAGATAAGTAAAAATCTCCAGCGATTCTTAGCTCCAGAAAAAGAAATCCAATGTAAGCTGTAAATACTCAGGCTCAACCGAGCGTAAAATAAAACACAAAACACTCGAGTCAGGACATACATACTTATATAATGTAAATCAGCTCAAGTGGACTGTAGTAGTAATGCATAATAACTTAAAGGATGCTTGGGATCACCCATCCTCTAAGGATCAGTTAAACCATAAATTAAATACTTCTCGTGGTCAAAATTCCAAAATGGTATTTTATACTTCAAAAATCAAATATCATTTAAAAATTCATTTCATTTCAAATTTAGTTAAAAATATCAAAATATCATATCTTTCCTTACCCTCAATCATTTTTATTTAATTTAAATACCATTCCAAATCACATTTCAAAATGATTTATATTTCAAATCAAAATACTCCATTTAAACCAATAAAAATGAAGTTATTATACTTGAAAAAAATCAAATATTCAATTCCCAAAATTTAGTCTTTTCAGAATTCATTTATTCACTTAAATTTATTAAAACGGCGAAATTTCAGCTTTTGCAGCATTTAGAAAATGCTACGGAAAATTACATTTGAAAACAATTCAATTTAGCAAAGACAGCATTTGCAGAAATGCTGTAACAGTTCAGATTTCAAATAAAAGCTTTAGTTAAATTCTGCAACTACATCAATTACAAAGTGTTGTAATGGCCCTTAGTTCATTTTTGCCTTTTAGTTCATTTGTATCAATTACAGCACTTAGAAATGTTGTAATATCATTTATTTCAGAAATGATATCATTTCTAAAATGCTGTTAATTAAATTTCAAATTTTCAATATAATTTCATAAACAATTAAAATTTAAATTAACCATTTTAACTTATAAAATTATATTTTCTCACTTTAACAATGATCATTTAAATACCTTTAATTTATGATTTTATAAAGTGAAATTTTCATACAAAAATCAAATTTCTTTAATAATTCACTTATAAAAATTAACGTACAATTTTATAACATTTCATTTACTTTACAATTTAATTTAATTTACCATTTCATAAATTAAATTTAACTTCCATTTATTTTTCTTAACTTAACTTTTACTTTTAAACACATTTCACATTTTCCAAGTTAAGTTATATTTCAAATTTCAATTTTAAACATTTATTTATTTAACTATTTTTAATTTATAGAAAATCAATAACACTTTGTAAAAATCATTTTAAATTCAAATTGAAATCAAATTATCAAATTTTCTTACTTAATTTAAGGTATATCTATAAACTAAATCATAAATTCCAATATTTACTTATATTTCAAACTCTATTTTACCATTTATTTATTTCACTTATTTAACTTGTAGAAAATCACTAATATTTAAAAAAATCATTATAATTAAATTTAAATCAAAAAATCATAATATTTACATTTTAAAAATACTTTATAAATTCTAAAAAAAAATATATTAACCACGGGTCTGTATATAATTTTTAACCTAGGTCAAATGATACAGATACTATACCATTTCAATCCATAATTTACAAAGGAAAAATTTAGGTTCTATCATTTCAAACCCATAATCCCAAGTAAAATAAAATAAATAAAAATCGTTCAGGCCTATCGTTTCAACCTATAATGATTTTTCCCTATTCTAATGTCCGTTCGGGTATGTATGATTTCAACCCATAGGGATTCTATTCTACAAGGAACTTGTAGTGTGATAAACTGATATAAATAAACAGTATAACATTATATAACAGTAACAGATGATATAACAGGTTTATAAATAGGGTGATCATCATATAAATAATATCACAAGCAGATATAACATAGTATAACATGATATAGCAGTTTACATATTCACTTGGTGTCACTTCAAAGTTTATATAAGTAAATATGTCAAGTGTGATTACTCACATGTTTCAAGCTGGAGATAGCAAGATAAAAGCACACAAACTGAATCCCAAAAGCTTGATCACATGACTAAAGACTTGAGTGGAGTGGAGAGCCAAATTTTTATCTTGTGAACAGCACAATAAAAGACAAGTATAAATATTATTTCAGCACAAAATATACTTATGAGAACAATTTAAAAATTAAAGCAACTATGAACAAATTGATTTGACCAATGCCTCAACCTTCACATGCTCGGCTTACGGCTTATGTATTCTTGGCCAAAGTGATGATTTGGGCTAGCGTATGGATCAATAAGGCTCGGTCATGAAGGAGATGAAAGGGTTTATGGATCATGACATGAAAATGCACAAGGTCAAGGAAAACTAGTGATTTTAGATGCAACTTTGGGTTCGGCCTGAGGATAATTGGGCTCGACCATGCTAGAGAGAGGTCAGGTGGTGGCTAGAGCTATGGGCATAGGTGGTGGTGGAGCAGATGGTGGCAGCTAAGGAGGTGCCGAGGTGGAAAAATAAAGGATGTTTGCATGAAGGGTTCGGCTATGGAAAATTCAAGGTGTTTGCGGAGTTTTTGTGGTGATTTCTTTAAGGGGTGCTCACGGCCTTGCACTGGTCATAGGAGAGGAGAGTGATATGGCTGTGGATGTGGTGGTGTTGGACGGTGGAGATGGCGGAGGGGCTAAGGTCGAACAAATGCAAGGAGAGGCAAGACAAACTACTAAGGGAAATCAATAAAAATGAAAAGAAAAGTGGAAAAGAACGAGACAATACCATGCTTTTTCCTTCAGATCTAAAATGTACGTGGGAAATGAAGTTAGAAGAGTGTCTTTTACGTGAATAACAAAAAGAAAAGTCACGGCCTAAAGATATGTGCTGAACGTCCCAAAATTATGAAGAGGTGGAAAATGAAAAGTTTAAAGGTCAAAGTCTCTTTAAATTTCCACTTTTCTTTATTCAAGTAAATCATAATAAAATCATGTAAATAAAATAAAAAAGAATACAAAATAAAGTAAAAATGAAATGAATAAATAAATTTTATAAAAATATAGAAAAATATAATAAAATACTTAATTATATATAAACTAGTATTGAAAATTGAAAAGAAAAATATAACTAGTTTTGGAAAAATAACAACTACAATTTAAAAAATTTTAAAAAAATAATATATATATATATATATATATATAACATGACACGCTATACATACATACATACATACGTACACACACACACACATATATATAAATTAGAACAAAATATGACAAAGAAAGATATTATTTATAAAATTTAAAATAAACAATATTATTAAATAAATCAATTTGCACCCATTATTGTAAAAAGCATAACTTTCACAATATTAATCAGATTTCAACGAAATAAAAAGCAGTATTCTTAAAATTTAATTTATTTTCATAATAAAAGACAAAATTAAAGAATATAAATATTTAAATTTTAAAATTAAAAGTCAAAATTTGACCACTTTGACCAAAAATTCACATTTTCTTAAAATATTCTATTTATTCAAGTTTGGAACTATAATTCACAGAAAAATAAAAATTTATAATTAAAATAACAAAATTTATCTATTTTAATAAATATAATAAAGTTTTTAAAGCAGAAATTCAAATAAAGTAATCAAAATAAACAACTAAAATAAATCACAAAATACAGGGTTGTTACACTCTCTCCCACTCAAATCTTTTCGTCCCGAAAAGGGATGAGCAAGGAAAATAAGGAAAAGCTAGATAGAAAAAGAAAATAGTACCTGAAAAAAACAATTCCGGATTCGAAGCACGAATGCTGTCCTCCGTCTTCCAGGTACAGTCCCGATCATCAATACTCCATAGTACTTTGACCGGACTAACATATTTCCTTCTTGGTTGCTTTGTACCTCTGCCGACAATACAAAGTGGCTTACTCTCGATAGTCAAATTAGGTTCAATATCCAAACCATTAAGAGCAGAAGGCTGAACAAATAAAGATGGGTCATGAAGATACCAGCGAAGATGTGAGACGTGGAATACATCATGCACTCCAAAAAGCTTCTCGGGCAAATCCAAACGATAAGCCGAAGAACCAACTCTTTCCACAATGCGAAAAGAATCCTCGAAGAGGAAGTAGGTAGAAGTAGCTAGAAGAGAGAATAGGTTGAAAGAAAAGAATGAACCATATTTTAAAACTATAAAAATTTCAATTAAAATTTTTATAACATTTTAAACATTTTATAATATGATGAATAGTCATTTGATTCAAATTTGATAGTTCGAAGTAAACAATATTTAAAACATTGAAATTATTTAGACAAGTAAAATAAAGGATCAAAATATCCTTTATATAATACTTTTATCAAAAATACTTTATAACTCGATGTCTTAACAAGTTTACTTTCGTTCCTGCAGACTCTAGCCATGCGTTGATCAGGCACAAAGCTAGAATTCTCTAGGTACGTAGTAGACTTGTTTCAACACCCAGTGAAAATACTGAAAAAACTTTAAAACGGATATGGAAAGTACAATCCAAACAAATCAACCAAACCAAAACACTTGTCTAACCATGGATCGCAGATACACAATGGTTACGCCTGGATTCCCCAGAAAACATTTGTATCCGTAAGCTATCTCAACCTGCGAATTACACCATGATGACTAGTAGACTGCAGATACATAATGGTTATACATGGATCCCTCAGGAAACATCCGTACCCTTAAGCTATCTCAGCCAGCGGATTTTGCTACTAATAAGACCTACATAGTGAATTTCGCTACTAATAAGACCTACGTAGATCGCAGGGTACACAATGGTTACGCTTGGATCCCCGAGGAAACATCCATACCCCGAGGCCCTCTCAATTAGGCAAATTACGTTATCGGTCACGCTTATAAGACCATGGAGTTCGCCATGGATATCGATGGAAACTCGAGTATCATATCCGAAAAACCCAAATCAGAGAGAATAATATCGGTAGAATGAATCCACAATATGGCCACAAAGCGGATATCAAGAAGAAGGCACTTTCCATATCTTTATTGCGTTGTTGCAATTAAATGGGAAATAAAACGTTAAGGATAACCAGTATTCAAGATTTACCATCTATTTAGTATATTAATTAGAACTGATAATCAACTGCAATAAATAATAAATAATTATTACGTTAACGTTAATTGAAGTGATATTTGAAATTTAATATTTAGGAATTATGTAAATATAAGTTCAGATGAAATTGGAAATATTTACATATTGAAATATGAATCCAATGATAAATTCTTCTATTTGACAATAATAATGGAAAGTAAATTTAATTAAAATTTTGGAAATTTAATTTATATTTTGGTGAAATTAATGAAATTTGGGATTTCTAAAATTTTAATTTCGACAAGTTAAATTTTGTTTAAATTAGTATAGGTGATTGAAAAATTTATAATAATAAGAATCGTCAATTATCAAAAAGAAATGGGAAATTTGATTTAATTGACTAAATTTTTTATTTATTTAATTAATATAAAAATAGCCATTTTTGTCACGGACTCGGATTTCGACGAAACCAGTTTCATCGGATCCGTATCGGTGAATTATTGTAGGGTTTCAAGTTTCGTATCGATCGGACCTGTCGTTTGATCGTACGAACGCGAAACGCCTTGAAATCGATTTAATTAAAAATCTATTTGAAATCGATTTGAAAATTTTGTTTTCAGCATAACTTGTTCATACGATCGAATTTGGACGTGAAACTTTTTCCATCGCGTTCAGAATATTTTAAAATACCTATTTGGATATATGGGTTTAATAAATTTCGTTCTGGGGTTAGAACGGGCTTTTTGGGCCAACTATCGTTTAGCATGTTCGTAATTCGTGCCCACCTAGCCTACTACTATGTGTCTATATATATGTTGTGATAAACCCTAGCCTCCTTTCTATTGTCGTTTGGCTGTACGTTCATTTTTCTTCATCTCTTTCTCTTCCTCAATGGTTGCAAAACCTAGGTCTATCTACAATTCAAAATCACAAGTAAAAATTCAAACTCTCCAGAAAAATTCCAGAAAATTTTATGTTAAAGTTCTCGAGACACGTAATCTGCTGGTACAATTCATTTTCTGTTTTGGATATTCGTTTGACCAGAGAAAAATCGACGAAGTGTGGGCCGTTCATCATCGTCGTAATCAAAGGCGATGGATCGGCAAACCCTTTCTGGGTTTAGTAGATATCAGCGAGTGGAGTTCATCTATGGTGGTCAGGCGTCGAGCGAACGGTTAGATCGGCCTATATAATTCAATTAGGGTTTCAAACATCATGGCTATTGGCGGCGGCGCTGGTCGTAGGAGGTGATGAGGGGGTTTCGAAGACCACTGGGGAGGCGTCTCGGCCTGTCATTGGGTTCGGCGGCGATGGTTTTGGCCTCAGGCCAGTGTATAGGCAGCGAATTTTCACGATAGGAAGCATTCAGCGGACGTGGACGAAGCTTGCACGCGATAGGCTGTTGGGGACGGTCACGTGAAGGAAGGGTGGTACGATCTATTTCTTATTGTTTTATTTTTAAATTTAGGTTTCAAATCGTTTCGCTTAAATGATCGTAACTTTCTCATGCAAACTCCGATTCACGCGAAATTTCTTTTGTTAGGATCGTAATTAAATTTCAGATCTGTTGACGCTGGTTTGGACTGATTTGGAGACCGTCGAATTTTTAGGTTTAAATCGACTTTAAATTTGATTTAAATTCAAAAGGTGAGTGTTTTAACCCACTCACAACTTCTAAAAGTTTTTATGTTTGTTAAATTTATTTTAGATATGAGTAGAAATTTATTTATAACTGTTTGGCATGTTTTGTTCATCATATTTGCTAAATCGCGTTATTTAATTTAACTGTTAATTTATTTTATTTATTGCATATTAATTGACTGTTAGAATTTATTTATTTGCATAGGAACTGCTAGTAAACAGTTATAAAATTTATTACTAAATTAAGTTGTTAGTTTAATAGTTGATTAAATTTATTTTTTTGAATATAACCGCCAGTTATTACCTGATATATTTTATCAGACATATATTGATATTGAATTTTTATTGGATGATGATTGTGATTTGGATGATGGATGATGTTGATGAATGGATGTTTATTGTATATCATTAAACTGCAAGTTATCATGCATTTTTTTCATTTCATTCGGGATTGTGGTTCGAAATGATATACAACCGCAAAATTTTATTTTTAAATTGCGGATTGAAATGATAAATATCCGTATCACTTGACCATAGGATAGAAAATTATATACAGGCACCGTGGTCTATATATATAAAATATTATAAAGTGATTTCTATGGTTTGTATGGAATGCGGTTTATAATTTTTAATTTTGATATTTTCTTCTATATATATACATATGAAGTTAGAGATTTTGAATTTAAGCTGTGTATAAATCTCTTGAATAAAAATGGAAAAATTGAGAAAAATGGAGTTTGATAATTAGATCATATGTTTAATGTTTAAGTTTGGAAATTTTAAGATATGATATTTATAACTGGACTTTTCCAAGATAATTAAAAATGAATATGTTAGTATAAATTAAATTGAAGAAAATATTTAATTGTTAGAAATTGTAGTTTTATTTATGGATTTTATGTAAATATTCAAGACTAAATAATAGTACGTTTACTTTGTTGAAAGAAAATTTTCCATCTTTAGTTTTGAAATATTAATACTCCAAATGGATATATATATATATATATATATATATATATATATATAGAAATTGAAGTATTTTTGGAACTTGAAAGTGATATTTAAATTTTGGTTTAGATTGTAAATAAAGAAACATATTTGTAAAGCCATGGAAATTATTTTTCTTTACAAAGTTACCTTAAAGTTAAACCATTTATTTTATATACCGTTGAATATCCAAACCATTCAAGTTTCAGAAGTTATGGTTTTAAAAGTATGAATTCCGAAATATTAGGTTTTGAAAGTATAATTCAAATGTTTGGTTTCCAGATATTTTAAATTTAAACCAGTATGATTTTGGAAAAGGATTATATTTGAGATAAAATGATATCATATTTTTTGGGTTTTAATTTGATATCGTATGGGAAATTTTATTCTGGTTTTAAAGTATAAACTATTTTTAAATGACCGCAGTGTTATAATAACGATGGGTTGGCAAAGAGACCGGGATCGGATATGGACATTCTCTCTGTCGATACCGAAAACCACTTTGACTAACCGTGTACGCGGTGGAGATTCCAGAATGAAGTAGGTTGGTGGCGACGTTTCCTGTAAGGTAAATACGTGGACCCAACTCCCGTGAGTTGGCATAAGGTGGCTAAAACAGGAGCGATTCTGTAACGACCCAGAATTTTTATTAATTTAAATTTGAATATTTAATTAATTTTAAATATTAATAAGTGAATTTATAAGTCAAATAAATTTTATTTTGAATAATTGGATTTAATTGGATAATTAAATCAATAATTCAATATGTTAAATTATGGAAATAATTGAAAATTGGGCTAAATATGATTGAAAATGATTTGTAAAATTTTATTTTATCATATTGAAGTTAGAATGATATTTTAGAACTTTTAAAATCGAATTAAAAGTTAATTTGTGAAAATTGAATATTTTAATATTTAATAATCGATTGTAAAATAGTCAATTTTTGAACAGTCTCAGAATTGAACGAGACTAGTTCCATTGGATCCGTAATAGTTAGTTATTATCGGATTTCAATTTTCGTGTCAATCGGAGTTATCGTTTGATCGTAGCAGCTCGAAACGCATCGAATTATTTTTAATTTTAATTTGGCGACTTAAAATAGCCATTTTTCAAAAAGTCTCGGATTTCGACGAAACCAGTTTCATCGGATCCGTAATGTGATATTATTGTAAGGTTTCGAATTTCGTGTCAATTGGATTTACCGTTTGTCCTGTACAAATTAAAACGCCTAGAAAATCGTTTAAATTGGTTTAATTTAAATTGATCGTTTATTGCCATAACTTGCACAAATGTCCGAATTAGCTTCCGAACCCTGTTCCATTGTGTCCGGAACGCGGGATAAGCCCTAGGAACGTCAGTTTCGGGGCGTAAATCGGAGTTATGAAAACCGGAATGAATAGTGTTCGATATGTTCTATAAATAGGCCTTACTTTTCACAAATTAAAAGAAAAAAAAGTATTAGGGTTTCATCATCTTGTGGCCGCCAGTTTTAGGAATGAATGGCCGAAAAACTCTGATATTCCACTCGAATTTTCTCCTCATCCACGAAGTTATAGCCGAAACTTCCAATAGCAATCTTGTAGAGCATCGAAGGAGCTTGACATCCATACGGATTTGATGGACATCGAAGCAACGAGGAGGGAGAGAGACGCTCGCGTTCGTGGCCATGTACCCTCGAATTTCGTGCAAAATGGGGGGTCGTTCGCGTGCGGTCGGTGGCCGATGGTGTGTGGTGGAAGGGGCTTCGAAGTGGAGCAATCTGATCAAGTTGCAAGTGAACGTGGAGGCGGCATTTACTAACCCTAATCTATGAATATGGGTTCGGCCTTGATAGCCTGTGCGTGCGTGAAGAGGAAGAAGAAAAAGGGACGTGCGGCCGTGATCTCGTGTGTGGGAATGGACGGTGATGATGGTGATTTGGTTTAAAATTATAAATTAAGTTGTAAATTTATTATATAAAAATTTGTGTAATGTTCAAATATTCATATCTTTTTCATACGAGGTCGAAAACGCGCGAAACCAGTTGCGTTGGAATCGTATGGACGAGCACTACGCGATGAAATTGGATTGGAGTCGTTTGGAGTTAGTGAGAATTTCGGGTAAAATTAAACGCGCGTTTAATTTTATTCGAAATAAAAGCTAAAATGGAATTGAAATCAAGGTGAGAACTTCTCACTCAATCGAATAGTTTTGATTTTTATTTTAAATAGTTAGATTTAAAATATTTGAATGCATGTTTGAATGATGATTGATATCTATTGATTGTTAAAATAGACATTATACGCCGTTAGTAAGCGGATGTTATTTATTAAAAACATATACCGCGAATTCATAAATAGTGAAATTGGTATTATATATAATAGCAATATATATATATTGGCATATGTATATATTGGAGTTATTGATTTCCCGTATTTTTTTTAGCGGATGAGACCCTATTGCGCCGTTATTAAGTGGATAATATTATAAATCCCATATACCGCGATAATTCCGTACTGGAGCGGAATTGGTATTGTGCTAATGTTTGTGGATGCAGGAAACAGGTTGGAGGGATCCAACTGGATTCCTCAACTGTATTGACTTATTTACAAATATTTTGATATTTGTTGATTATCATATCGATATATGATATTTGAAGGTCGTGATTGACTATTGGGTCATGTTACATCATCAGATCCATTTTAAAGTTCAAAAATAATGGTTTTTGATTTTTAAAAGGATTTTTAAAGAGATTTTGAAAGTATATGTTTTATTTGAAATTTTGAATTGATTTATTTTAAATAAATTAATGTTATAAGTTAATGTTATAAAAGTTATAATTTTTGTAAAATATAACCAAATTAAGATTTTTGAAATAAATAGTGATTAATTTATAAATTGGTTTAAATTGGGAATTTTGAATTATTATAAACAATTTATATAAAAGTTTTAAAAATATTGATATTTATGGATTAAAAATATAGAAATTGTGAAACCCGTTTTATAAGTGTTAAAAAGAAATATAAATGGATTTTATAAGTGAATGAAGATTTATAGATTGATAAATCGTGAAGTTATAAATATAAATAGGTTTTGTAAAATAAAAGATTTATAAGAGATTAGCTTATAAATCGGATTTTGGCATTTAAAATGAGATATAAAAAGGATCTTTATAAATAGAAGTTTATAAAAATATAAATGGAGTTTATAAACATTGTTTATAAATCCGAAATCAATTGAATTTGATAAGTTGGATATAGGAATATATGAAAGGAATTATATTCACGATTTTGGACAGTGAATATATTATTAAATGAAATGGATATGTTTTGGGGAAGGAATATTATGAAATGAAGTGAATGATTTTAAAGACGTTTTAAAATGCATTAAGTACCGAATACATAGATTTCAACATTCATTGTTGAAATAGACGTTTCGAGAAATAGAAGGAAATGGTGGACTATAAAACTGTTGTTATAGTAAATGGTTTCCGAAAGGAAATATTTTGTATAGTATTGGGATTTATATATCTATTTAAACTTTGAATCCCTATACTAGTGATTTTGGGTCGTTGTAACGATGTTTTACGTAACATTCGTTTTAGCCCAAATAAAATGTGTTAAGAGAATGATTTCCTTAAAGAATGAAATATATACTAAATTTTGATTTAAGTATATTGAATATTTTCAAATGTTGAAAATAAATAGATTTGGGATGTACTTATTTTTATTTAAATAAGTATGGAAATATTTTTCCAATGTGAAATGAATGTTTAGAATTTATCCTTGTAAGTTAAATTGAAAATGAATAATAGAAGTCGATTAGAAAATCGTATATAAATAGATATTTTGGATTATAAATTCACTATGGAATTTATAAAAGAAAGGGGAATTAGTTTAAAAATAAACGTTGATTTATTTTTAAAGTGTGGGAATAAATTTACGAATTTGGAACGTAAATATAAAATAAATCGGTAAGGATTTATTTAAATTGGTTTAAATGAATCAATTTGAAATAAAAATATTTCCGAGTAAGGAGAATGATTGAAATTTGTTTTCAAAAGTGATAAAGGAAATAAATAATTTGAAAATTAGTTTTCAAATGTTGAAGTGTGGAAAAAATATATATCTTGTAAAGATATTTTAGAAAATAAATAATTTGGAAAATTATTTGGATTTGGTGATGTTGAGCATGCCTATTGATAGTTAAATAATCCGACTATCAATATTTACCTTTAAATAGGTATTTGTTGTGAATTGTTGAATTTGAATACCACACTTATTTTTGAATAAGCGCTCACTATTCGGGTTAGCCGGGAAAGGACCTTGGGGTCGTATAACCCATTCCGAGTATGTGATACGTCGTCATGGATTGCATTTGATGACCGATGTTGAAGACCGGGTATTTGTGAAAACGGAAGGATTACCGTCGAGTTACTCTACATCGGCTGATCTCCGATATAGAGGTTTTATCACCCTTAGTGACGGGAAGTCCGGTCGTGATTAGTGAATATCCGGATTGCAAGGACTTCTTTGTAAGTGCCTTCGGTTCTGTTCGATCCCGGAACAGACTTGTATGATTGTATGTCTGACATTACAAGTTGAGATATAAAGCTGATTTCTTTCAAATATATTTCTGTTGGTGGCGGAGAATTTATTCTTTTAGCTTAACACCCTTCTCTGAGACGTACGAGCTCAGAGGTTATATAGTTGAAGGTTATTAGTGATATACTCCCAATTTGGTAGTGTGGCATGCTGAGTGTTGCTGTGAAATGATCATTGTGTTGATCATTTGTGATAGGATCATTTATTTGATCGTTTATCTTTGTGATCATCTCTATGATCATTTGTTGACCCAAAGCACGGCTTTTGTATAAAGTGTGTTTTTGTGGACGAGACTTCGTCGGACCTCACACCCCGGAAATGGTCAAAACAGGAAGGATGCAGCAAGGTTATTAGGGGTAGCGCCCTTTAGTGTATGTCATTCCTTCTGGATAGAGCTGGTATCATGGTATGGAACCCAGATATTTAACCTATGTTTTTACTGCATATTTTTGTGGTTGTTGGAAATCGAGGATCCTCGGATAGATCGGTTACGATCGGGGGATGACATATTCGTGTCAGTAGTTACCCAGTCAGGGGTAACCCGGCCTTGTGTTGGCAGAGATCCGGTTTGGTTCTCGGGACGTCATTCTAGAGGCGTTTCCATGTGGCAATGGGAAGTTCCTTGGCCTGACCATTTGTTGGAAATCCAAAGAAACAATACGAGACTTGTACGGTTTTAGTTGTAGAACCTGCCATGGAATGTGGCGGTAACCTGCTATTGAACATGGTTAGCTATAGTAGGCATACGATAATGGTCGTATGTTGGCTAAGATTTATATTCTATTTTCGAAATGAATTTTGCCTACACTATGCACTAGTAATAATATCAAATGTTCTTTTAATGCGTATCAAGCATCTTTGACTATCATAAGGAGAAATCTCCTCCGATTTTGCGTTTGCATGTGTGTGTGCGGGAGGCCTTATGGTAGTCTCATTTTTAAAAGCATTGCGAATTGAATTTAAAAATATTCCTCTATTTTGATTTTAAAGATAAATAAACTGTTTTGAGTTCTCACACCAGTCACATGACTGACTCCGAGTTTATTGTTTTCGTTCCTAAACTCTGGGTGCCCACCAATTTCCACACGGGCAGTCACGAGTTAAGGTTTATCAGGATATTCTGGAATTCAGGAGTTGCTGGAGGCAAGCTGGATGGCATGGCGTATTACTAATTTATATAGTATTTCTTTTTCCGCTGCATTGTTTGTTGTTGTATGTTGTTGTACACTCTGATGATATGATGTAATGAAATGTAATGTAATAACTGATATAGTTCTTTGTTTAAAGATTATTCATTTATCTATTATATGTTGTTCCGCTGCGATTGTGAGATTCTGTTGTTGTTCTGTTATTTCTTCTGTTCTGTTCTATCTTTTTCTATCTTCTTCTGTCTCTTTCTTCTTCTTCAACCATAACATTTCGGGTTTTCGGCCTTCGATTTCTCGGCAGTCGATAAAGTTAGTATCGATGTTGAATTTTCGAAAGTCGAAAATTTTCGGGACGTTACAGATTCTCGGGCCAATGAGGTCATTCCTCTGATCGAACGCACTCCTTCGATACTATACTCTGACTTTGGATTGTTTCGGTGGCCACTATTGATTTCTTTGATTTGGGGGTGTTAGTTCGAGGTGGGCGGTAGCTGCGGCTATGCGTTACCACCAGCCCGGATAGCAATTGGTATATCTACCCTGGCATTGCCTAGTTGTGCCGTGTCACCTACCCTAGCGCGCCTTATACGATTTTGGCTTTGTACCATACCTATGGAGTGCCCTCTGATGACGCCCAGTACGGGGGAGATTACGGTACTGTATAGACTATGAGAATATATTCTGTGTTAAGGGCTATATGGGTAACCCCTTAACGCTATTTAAAAGTAAGTTTATTTTATGAATAGACACTATTATAATAGCTCAATATACTACATAGTAAATAGTTTAACGGATCCTTAGGAGATGTAAAATCCCGAGCATCTCTTGAGTTACTGCACTCATATTTATTTCTGTAAATTTAACTTACATAAGATCTTTTAGTTCTGACTCGAGTGTTTTTGTCTTTTCAAATTCACTCGGGTCAGTCCGAGCGTTTCAGGATTTGAAGATTTAGCTCTGGAGGACGAAGACGAAGATTAGTATTATTATTATTTATAGTATTGCACTACACTCACACTATATTCCGCTGCGTTGATATTATTGGTATGTAAACTCTGATATTTAAATGTATAAAGAAGAATCGAATGTTTTGTAAACAGTTTTATAAACTATATATTTTTTTATTATATTTTATCCTTCCGCTGTGAGATTCTATTTTGTTTTATTTCCTCTCTGTTTTCTTATTTACCCCATAACAATCCGCCCTTCCGTATGGTTTAAATTGGCACGTGTGCTGGTTTAAATCGTGCGAAAAGGCGGGACGTCACATTTGGTAGATTGGAAGAAAAAGAAGGAAGAAGATGGGAGTTTTCTGGCCTTCGAAAACGAAAGTGGCGGCTGAGCATTGTTAGTGTTAGGGTTTTGAGCTAATGAAAGGATAAGGGTCCTTTTATAGAAATTTTTACCAAAAACACTATTCATTTCCAATTTTTCGAACTCCGAATCTCGCACGGTGAGCGACGTTTCTAGGGTTTAACCTACGTTCCGGACACAATGGAATAGGTTTCGGAAGCCAATTCGATCATCCGTGCGAGTTACGGCAATAAACGATCGATTTTAAATTAAATCGGTTAACCAAATTTCTATGCGTTTTTGCTTGCCCCGAACAAACGGTAAATCCGATTGACACGAAATTTGAAATCTTACAATAATATAACATTACAGATTCGATGAAACTAGTTTCGTCGAAATCCGAGACTGTTTGAAAAATGGCTATTTTAACCCGTCAATTAAATATTAAAATATTCAATTTTCACAATTTAGCTTTTAATTCAATTTTAAAGTTCTATGTCATCATTATAACTCCAATATGATTTAATATAACTTTATAAATCATTTTGAATCACATTAAACCCAATTTCCAATTATTTCTGGAATTTGAAATATTAAATTATCGATTTAATTATCCAATTAAATCAAGATATTCAAAAAATAAATTATTCGACTTATAAAATTTACTTATTAATATTTAAAATTAACTAAATATACGAATTTTAATTGACAGAAATTCTGGGTCGTTACAGACGTTGAGGCGGGGTAGGGTTTCGTAGCAGCATCATCTGATCGACCTCTTATCGTCGATAGGTGGAGCGACATCAAAAGAATTTTGAACGGCAATGGGTTTAGCACGTACGCGATTTTTGCTTGGAAGAAGAAAGCAATTCGCGACCTGATGGAAAGAATGCAAATTGAATGGCCCAAGTAAAAGAAAGCTTAAAAATAAAAATAGATTTGTAAATTAGAAAATTATATTAATTCGTACCATCTTTAAAACTGCATAACTTTTTGATACGAGGTCTATTTCGCACGAAACGAATAGCGTTGGGTCTGTATTGACGAACACTACGCGCTGGAGCTGTTTCGGAGTTGATTTGAGCTAGTGCAAATTTGGGTAAAATTAAATGGTCGTTTAATTTTATTCGGAATAAAACACTACAACTGCAATTGGACGCAATGTGAGTACAACTCACTCTTTCTGACTCATTGATATTTTTATATAATTGAGAATAAATATTATTTATGATGATTGATGATTGTTTGGATGATATATGATATATTGATTGATATTTGGATATATACGTGCCTAGTGGAGCAGATGACCCTATACGTTTCCGTGTATGAGCGGATGACCCTTTGTACGCGTGTCTGCCGTAAAGTGGACATTGTACACATATTCTAATATGTATATTTGTTGCAGGTGACAGGTTGGAGGGATCCAACTGGATTCCTCAACAGTATTGATTTATTTACAGATATTGTGATATATTCTATTATCATATGATATATGATGTTTGGATGCCGTGATTGTTGTATTTAGTGCTATCGCAGCATTGGGCCTATATTTTGGAATTTAAAAATGTTAAAGTGATGATTTCCAAATTTAAAAGGATTTTCAAGTGATTTGAATATATATATATATATATATATATATATTTGAATGGTTAAGTAAATAAATTTATTTTGAATAAATAAAAGTTATAATTTTTATGTTATAAAAATTATGATATTTGAGAAATATAATTGAAATGTGATTTTTGAAATATGGAGTTAATGATTTTTAAAGTAGTTTAAATTGAGATTTTTGAATTATTATAAATGGTTTTATAATATGAGATGTATAAAATTGAATTTTTATAAATCGAAATAAAGGAATTATAAAGGAGTTTTATAAGTGTTAAAAAGAATTCAATGGATTCTATAAGTGAATAAGATTTATGAATTTGTGAAGCTATAAATGAACAAATTTTTAAATAAGCGAATTATAAGTGAATTTACTTATAAATTGGATTTTGGCATTTAAATGAGATATCAATAGAAGTTGTTAATTAAGGGATTTTATAAGTTGAAGTTCTTATAAAATAATAAATGGAATTTGATTTTACATGTAACGTCCCGGAAATTTTTGACTTTCAAAAATTCAACATCGATACTCACTTTATCGACTACCGAGAAATCGAAGGCCAAAAACCCGAAATGTTATGGTTTTTAAAAAGAATTTAAGAAAAGAAAAAGAGAGAAAAAGGTAGAAGATAGAGGGAAAAGAAAATAGAAAATTTTAAAATAGAACGGAAAATAGAATAGAGAACATAGAACGGAACAGAACACAACAGAACAATAACAGAATCTCACAATTCGCAGCGGAACAACATATAATAATAAATGAATAATCTTTAAACAAAGAACTATATCAGTTATTACATTTTATACATTTCATTACATCATATCATCAGAGTGTACAACAACAATCAACATCAAACAATGCAGCGGAAAAAGAAATACTATATAAACTAGTAATACGTCATGCCATCCAGCTTGCCTCCAGCAACTCCAGAATATCCTGATAAACCTTAACTCTTGACTGCCCGTGTGGAAATTGGTGGGCACCCAGAGTTTAGGAAGGAAAACAATAAACTCCAAATCAGTCATGTGACTGGTGTGAGAACTCAAAACAGTTTATTTATCTTTAAAATCAAAATAGAGGAATATTTTTAAATTCAATTCGCAATGCTTTTAAAAATGAGACTACCATAAGGCCTCCCGCACACACACACATGCAAACGCAGAATCGGAGGAGATTTCTCCTTATGATAGTCAAAGATGCTTGATACGCATTTAAAATAACATTTGATATTATTACTAGTGCATAGTGTAGAAGAAATTCATTTCGAAAGTAGAATATAAATCTTAGCCAACATACGACCATTATCGTATGCCTACTATAGCTACCATCCAAACAGTGTTGCGACACCATAAGTGAATGATAGGTTCTACAACTAATACCGTACAAGATTCGTATTGTTTCTTTGGATTTCCAACAAATGGTCAGGCCAAGGAACTTCCCATTGCCACATGAGAATGCCTCTGGAAAGACATCCCCGAGAACCAAACCAGAACTCTGCCAACACAAGGCCGGGTTACCCCTAACTGGGTAACTACTGACACGAGCACGCCATTCCCCGATCGTAAACGACCTTTCTCACGGGATCCCGATAGCCAACAACCACAAAGTAATAAATTCGCAGTAACCACATAGGTTAAATATCTGAGCTCCATACCATGATACCACCTCTATCCAGAAGGAAATGTACATACCCTAAAGGGAGCTACCCCTCATAACCTTGCCGCATCTTTCCTGTTTTGACCATTTCCGGGGTGTGAGGGTGTAAAGACCCGTAAATCCGTACTCCTTGAATAGACACTAATCTCCATTGATTAATTGAAGATGAACGAAAATACGAACCCTTAGGGGTTTAAGAAAAATTTAAGAAAAGAAAAAGAAGAGAGAAGAAGGTAGAAGATGGAGAGAAAAGAAAATAGAACAGAAAGAAGATAGAACATTTTAAAATAGAAGAAAAAGAGAATAGAGGAAAAAGAAAAACAGAACGGAACAGAACACAACAGAACAACATCAGAATCTCACAATTTGCAGCGGAACAACATATAATAATAAATGAATAATCTTTAAACAAAGAACTATATCAGTTATTACATTACATCATATCTAAAACATCATATCATCAGAGTGTACGACAACAACAACAAACAGTGCAGCGGAAAAAGAACTACTATATAAACTAGTGAATACGCCATGCCATCGAGCTTGCCTCCAGCAACTCCAGAATATCCAGAATATCCTGATAAACCTTAACTCTCGACTGCCCGTGTGGGAATTGGTGGGCACCCAGAGTTTAGGAAGGAAAACAATAAACTCCAAGTCAGTCATGTGACTGGTGTGAGAACTCAAAACAGTTTATTTATCTTTAAAATCAAAATAAAGGAATATTTTTAAAGTCAATTCGCAATGCTTTTTAAAATGAGACTGCCATAAGGCCTCCCGCACACACACACATGCAAACGCAGAATCGGAGGAGATTTCTCCTTATGATAGTCAAAGATGCTTGATACGCATTTAAAATAACATTTTTTTTATTATTACTAGTGCATAGTGTAGAAAAAATTCATTTCGAAAGTAGAATATAAATCTTAGCCAGCATAGACATTCCGAACTATGCCTACTATAGCTAACTATGTTCAATAGCAGGTTACCGCCACATTCCATAGTAGGTTATACAACTAAAACCGTACAAGTCACGTGTTGTTTCTTTGGATTTCCAACGAATGATCAGGCCAAGGAACTTCCCATTGCCACATGAGAATGCCTCTGGATGGACATCCCCGAGAACCAAACCGGATCTCTACCAACACAAGGCCGGGTTACCCCTAACTGAGAAACAACTGACCGAATATGCCATCCCTCGGTCCTTTGGGACCTTTTCACCGAGCGCTCGTAATCAATTCACACAATCATAACAAAGTGTTTTCAACATGAGTAAGTATCTGGGCTCCATACCATGATACCACCCTTTTCCAGAAGGAAATGCACACATCCTAAAGGGCGCTACCCCTCATAACCTTGCTGCTTCTTTCCTGTTTTGACCATTCACGGGGTGTGAGGCTCGACGAAGTCACGTCCACAAAAACATACTTTATACAAAAGCCATGCTTTGGGTCAACAAATGATCAACACAATGATCACAAGGATAGACGATCAAATAAACGATCCTATCACAAATAATCAACACAATGATCATTTCAGCATCACCCAGCATGTCACATTACCAAATTGGGAATATATCGCTGATAACATTCAACTACATAACCTCTGAGCTCGTACGTCTCAGAGAAGGGTGTTAAGCTAAAAGAATAAATTCTCTGCCACCAACAGAAATATATTTGAAAGAAATCGGCTTTACATCTCAACTTGTAATGTCAGACAGACAATCCATACAAGTCTGTTCCGGGCTCGAACAGAACCGAAGGCACTTCTTACGAAGCCCTTGCAATCCGTGTATTCACAATCCCGATCGAATTTCCCATCACTTAGGAGATCTCTATACCAGGAGCTACCCAGTGCAGAGACAATCGATAGGTCATCCTATCGCTTTCACAAATACTCGGTCTTCTACACCGATCTTCAATGCAATTCACAACGACGTATCACATATTCGGAATGGGTTATACAACCCCATGGTCCTTTCCCGGTTAACCCGAATAGTGAGCGCTTATTCAAAAATAAGTGTGGCATTCAAATTCAAACAATTCACATCAATTACCCATTCAAGGGAAAATATTGATAGTCGGCTATTGAACTATCAATTGATATGCACACATCACCAGTTTCCAAATAATTTTCCAAATTATTTATTTTCCAAAATATCTTTACAAGATATAAAATTTCACACTTCAAAAATAAATCAATATTTATTTTTAAACAAATTCTCCTTTTCATTCATAAATTCCATAGTGAATTTAAAATCCAAAATATCTATGAATATTCGATTTCGCAATGCTTTTAAAAATGAGACTACCATAAGGCCTCCCGCACATACACACATGCAAACGCAGAATCGGAGGAGATTTCTCCTTATGATAGTCAAAGATGCTTGATATGCATTTAAAATAACATTTGATATTATTACTAGTGCATAGTGTAGAAGAAATTACTTTCGAAAGTAGAATATAAATCTTAGCCAACATACGACCATTATCGTATGCCTACTATAGCTACCATCCAAACAGTGTTGCGACACCATAAGTGAATGATAGGTTCTACAACTAATACCGTACAAGTTTCGTATTGTTTCTTTGGATTTCCAACAAATGGTCAGGCCAAGGAACTTCCCATTGCCACATGAGAATGCCTCTGGAAAGACATCCCCGAGAACCAAACCGGAACTCTGCCAACACAAGGCCGGGTTACCCCTAACTGGGTAACTACTGACACGAGCACTCCATTCCCCGATCGTAAACGACCTTTCTCACGGGATCCCGATAGCCAACAACCACAAAGTAATAAATTCGCAGTAACCACATAGGTTAAATATCTGGGCTCCATACCATGATACCACCTCTATCCAGAAGGAAATGTACATACCCTAAAGGGAGCTACCCCTCATAACCTTGCCGCATCTTTCCTGTTTTGACCATTTCCGGGGTGTGAGGCTCGACGAAGTCACGTCCACAAAAACATACTTTATACAAAAGCCATGCTTTGGGTCAACAAATGATCATAGAAATGATCACCAAGATAGACGATCAAATAAATGATCCTATCACAAATAATCAACACAATGATCATTTCAGCAACACTCAGCATGTCACATTACCAAATTGGGAATATATCGCTGATAACATTCAACTACATAACCTCTGAGCTCGTACGTCTCAGAGAAGGGTGTTAAGCTAAAAGAATAAATTCTCCGCCACCAACAGAAATATATTTGAAAGAAATCGGCTTTATACCTCAACTTGTAATGTCAGACATACAATCCATACAAGTCTGTTCCGGGCTCGAACAAAACCAAAGGCACTTACAAAGAAGTCCTTGCAATCCGGATATTCACAATCCTGATCGGATTCACCATCACATATGGAGAACTCTATACCAGAGCTACTCGGTGCAGAGTCAATCGACAGATCATCATATCGCTCTCGCAAATACCGGGTCTTCAACGCCGATCTTCAATGCAATTCACAACGACGTATCACATATTCGGAATGGGTTATACGACCCCATGGTCCTTTCCCGGTTAACCCGAATAGTGAGCGCTTATTCAAAAATAAGTGTAGCATTCACATTCAAACAAATCACATCAATTACCCATTCAAAGGGAAATATTGATAGTCAGTTATTGAACTATCACTGGATATGCACACATCACCAGTTTCCAAATAATTTTCCAAATTATTTATTTTCCAAAATATCTTCACTAGATATATAATTTCACACTTCAAAAATAAATCAATATTTATTTTTAAACAGATTCCACTTTCTTTTATAAATTCCATATTGAATTTACATTTCACAATATCTATGAATATTCGATTTCAATTATTCATTTCAATGTATCTTCAAAAAGATAAATTCTCTAATATTCACTTTATATTGGAAAAACATTTCCATACTTATTTATTCATAAGTAATTCACAAATTTTATTTATTTTCAACACTTAGAAAATATTCAATATACTTAAATCAAGATTAAGTATATATTTCATTCTTTAAGGAAATCATGCTCTTAAACATATTTATTTGGGCCAAAACGAATGTTACGTAAAACATCGTTACGACAACCCAAAATCACTAGTATAGGGATTCGAAGTTTAAATAGATATATAAATCCCAATACTATACAAAACATTTCCTTTCGGAAATTATTTACTATAACAACAGTGTTATAGTCCACTATTTCCTTTTATTTCTCGAAAACTTCTATTTCAACAATAAATGTTGAAACCTATGGTTTCGAATCTCAACACATTTTAAAACATTGTTAGATCGTTTTAATTCTATTTAAAACATCCAAATCCAAAACAATTTCTTTAACGTGTTATTCACTATTCAAAAACGTGAATATACTTCATTAACAGTTTCTTCCTTTTATTCATTTTAATTCAAAGGATTATTCACAGTCAAAACGTGAATATAACTCCATAAATAAATCATAACAATTTACTTATTAAAATAAGTCGTTTGTGAATTTATAAAACAACGTTTATAAATTCTATTTCTATTTATTTATAAAAACTTCCTTTTTATAAATTCTTTTATTAACCTATTCCAGTTTATAACTCAATTATAAACTAAAAGTTCATATTATAAGTTAAATACTTACAAAACGATTATTTTACAAAATCGTTCCTCTAAAGACTTTCCAAACCATAAATCTTATAACTTATAAGATTCATTTATTTAACCAAATCTATTCTTTCAATAACTTCACAAATTTATAAATCTTACTATTTATAAATTTTATTTATAACTTCACAGTTTATAATTTTATAAATTTCATTCTTTAATGAAATTCATTTTCACTTCATTCAAACACTTATAAAAACTCGTTTTATAATGTCCATATTTCAGTTTATAAATATCCATTTATAAATCTCTTAATATAAATCAATTTATATTATCCTTTTAAAACGTCTTTAATCTCCTTTATTATTTCACCATTTTGATTCATAAAATAATTAAATTTTATAAATCCTATATTTAAACTTTTCACAATAAATTCTAAAATATCTCGATTAAACTATTTTATAAACTCAATAGCATCATATTCTCAAAAATCAGTTTTTAACAAAGTTTCTCAAAAATCATAATTTTTATAACTTTAAAAATTATAACGTTTATTTATTTAATATGGATCAATTCCAAAATTATTGTATATTTTCAAAAATCACTTTTAAAAATCATTTTTTAAATTTTCAAAGTTTGGTCCAATGATGCTACATACCAAATAGCCAATCACGACAACAACGATATCATATATCGATATGATAATCCATCAAATATCAAAATATCTGAAATCAAATAAAAACTGTTGAGGAATCCAGTTGGATCCCTCCAACCTGTTTTCCTGCATCCACATACATTAGCACAATACCAATTCCGTTCCAGTACGAAATTATCGCGGTATATGAGATTTAAAATATTATCCGCTTAATAACGGCGTAATAGGGTCTCATCCGCTAAACAAAAAATGCGGGAAATCAATAACTCCAATATATACATAAATATATATATTGCTATTATATATAATACCAATTTCACTATTTATGAAATATTCGCGGTATATGTTTTTAATAAATAACATCCGCTTACTAACGGCGTATAATGTCTATTTTAACAATCAATAGATATCAATCATCATTCAAACATGCATTCAAATATTTTAAATCTAACTATTTAAAATAAAATCGAAACTGATTTGATTGAGTGAGAAGTTCTTACCTTGATTTTATTTTCCGTTTTAGCGATTTATTTCGAATAAAATTAAACGTGCGTTTAATTTTACCCGAAATTCTCACTAACTCCAAACGACTCCAATCCAATTTCATCGTGTAGTGCTCGTCCATACGATTCCAAAGCAACTGGTTTCGCGCGTTTTCGACCTCGTATGAAAACGATATGATTTTATGAAGTTTACTCGATTTTTTTATAAACTAATTACAACTTAATTTAAATCTTCTTAACCATATTCAATCCATAGCCGTATGATCCAGCACCTTTTCATCACAGCCCTCCATCCTTTCTCCCTCTCCCTCATGCAAATCACCTTCCATGTTAACACACGCAACAAAACCCATAGAGCTAGAAACTAGGGTTTCAATTTGCACCTCCATCACTCAACTAGAATTCGATCAGGAAGCATGAATACGTGCGCCTCACTCCCCTCCATGTTCGGCCTGAAGGCCATGAAACTCGGCTGCCTACCTCACCTAGGAGTGCGTGCGCAACCTATGGCCGACGGCCCCCCCTAACATCCTCCACGTTGCACCAAAATCCATCATCACCTTATGGATTTAAAGCCCTCTTCATGCTCTACAATGTTGTAGTTGATCACTTTGGCTAAAACTTCACGGATTGGAAGAGATTAAGGAATGAAAATTGAAAAATTCTGGCCATTGGTTTGTAACTGGCGGCTAGGGTTATAAATTAGGGTTTAGTGTTTTATTTTTTTTAATTTATGAAGGGTGGGGCTATTTATAAGGAACCGACGAAACACTATTCATCCTGGAAATTCCGAACTCCGATTTACGCGCCGAAACTGACGTTCCTAGGGTTTATCCCGCGTTTCGGACACAATGGAACAGGTTTCGGAAGCTAATTCGGAAGTATGTGCGAGTTATGGCTATAAACGCTCAATTTGAATTAAACCGATTTAAGCGATTTTCTAGGCGTTTTAATTCGTATCGGACAAACGGTAAATCCAATTGACTTGAAATTTGAAACCTTACAATAATATCACATTACGGATCTGATGAAACTGGTTTCGTCGAAATCCGAGACTTTTTGAAAAATGGCTATTTTCACTCGCCAAATTTAAATTAAAAATAAATCGATGCGTTTCGAGCTGCCACGATCAAACGATAACTCCGATTGACACGAAAATTGAAATCCGATAATAACTAACTATTACGGATCCAATGGAACTGGTTTCGTTCAATTCTGAGACTGTTCAAAATTTGACTATTTTCACTAGTCGATTTAAATATTAAAATATTCAATTTTCACAAATTAACTTTTAAATTCGATTTTAAAAATTCTAAAATATCGTTCTACCTCCCATATGATAAAATAAAATTTTACAAATCATTTTCAATCATATTTAACTCAAATTTTCAATTATTTCCATAATTTAACGTATTAAATTATCGATTTAATAATCCAATTAAATCCAATAAATCGAAATAAAATTTATTTGACTTATAAATTCACTTATTAATATTTAAAATTAATTAAATATTCAAATTTTAATTTCTAAAAATCCTGGGTCGTTACAATCTTCCCCACTTAAAAGAATTTCGTCCTCGAAATTACAAGTAAGAA
Organism: Allium cepa; assembly: GCA_030765085.1. Lineage (NCBI taxonomy): Eukaryota > Viridiplantae > Streptophyta > Magnoliopsida > Asparagales > Amaryllidaceae > Allium > Allium cepa. Next base: position 83,172,297 of record CM060929.1, on the reverse strand, counting down.
AAATTACAGAATCTATTAATTTTCCAAAATTCATAATTAAACTTCTTACAATAACTTACTAAGTTTTCAAATCATACTTAGTTATCTTTTCAAAAACAACTACTATTGTTTAACTTTCAATTCCACAATCAAAGTTTTAGTTTTCAAAATTTTCCAATTTTCTCAAAAATTTTCTAACGCCTTATATTTCCGGAAAAATTCGCCATAGTCTCCTTTGCGCGGCTCGATCCAAAAAAAAAAATGACAGTATATATATCACAAATATACATCTCATCAAGTAATGAGGCATCCCGCAGGGAAAAAGTGTAAAAGTACGGTATGTAATCCGAGATATGTACCTTATATTTTATTAGCAAGCATATACGGCTAATATAGCGCTAAAGCGAGCTCCAAATGCGAAGAAAACGCAATCCGCACCTACTAAACACTCAACAAACAACATGAGAAACATGCATATAGACAATAGTATCAATATACATCATATAGCAACTGAAACAAAAGCAACAAATGCAAACATCAACCAACTATCATTCAACTAACATCCATAACCAATAAATATTCATTTATATTTTCATTAATATTCAATGAATTGGTTTTCCATTTAAATCATATTTGATTCATTACCAGTGGATATTCTTGCTAACATTCATTTTCAATTTGCTTATATTCACTAATTCATATTCAAGTTGGTTCACTTCCAATTCAAATTCAATTCCATTTAAGATTCATTTAACCTCCAATTGAATTTCAATTACTTTAGCTTTCAATTTCATTAACTCTTAACGAATTCATATACAATCAACTAACAATCATATAACAACCAATGTATATTATTAATTACAACCAAATTCCTTTGCTTACAATTGGTTTAATTTAATTGATTTTTTATTCAATTATTCAACTTCTAATATCATTAGATTTTAATGAATTAACACTTATATTCATTATTTCATATCAACTTAATTCACATTTAATTGATTAATATTCAATCCATTCATTCAATTCTATTACAAAAGTTGAATTTCATTTACATAACTCAAGTTCACATCTATCACTTGGTTTTACTTAACTTAAATTCCCATTTATAAATCAATTCAGCTTCCAATTCCAAGTAAATTTTCCATTTAACTTTAAATTCATTTTTATTTACAACTCATATTCATAAATATATTCATTAGTTTCACTTCTTACATATATAAGTTTTATTTCACAATTGTAAATCACTTTAATTATAATTTAACTCTTATAATTCTTTTTGCTTATACAATTCCTTTATTTAGATTATTCAAATAACTAAACAATCAACTTATATACACTTTAATAATTCAGAAAAATTATTTCTTTATATATAAAAATATAATCAAGGTAAAATTATTTCATTTACCCAATTTAAAACAATATTATGTCGAATTGTTCTATTCAAGTGTTTAGAAACCCCTTCGGCATAGTCTTGCGGACCACGCTGACGAAAGTTCATATGCCACTCAATAAACCAATCATCACAATATAAAACAATTTTATATATTCACTAACAAATACGCTCTCATAGCTATTATTACACTCAAACTCATTCTAGAGTACTGCTGACTCTATCTCTAATGAATAATACCCAACAGAACCATGGTTGTCGCTTAACCATAAGCTCCGATACCAAATGTAACGACCCGGAAATTTTTGACTTTCAAAAATTCAACATCGATACTCACTTTATCGACTGCCGAGAAATCGAAGGCCAAAAACCCGAAATGTTATGGTTTTTAAAAAGAATTTAAGAAAAGAAAAAGAGAGAAAAAGGTAGAAGATAGAGGGAAAAGAAAATAGAAAATTTTAAAATAGAACGGAAAATAGAATAGAGAACATAGAACGGAACAGAACACAACAGAACAATAACAGAATCTCACAATTCGCAGCGGAACAACATATAATAATAAATGAATAATCTTTAAACAAAGAACTATATCAGTTATTACATTTTATACATTTCATTACATCATATCATCAGAGTGTACAACAACAATCAACATCAAACAATGCAGCGGAAAAAGAAATACTATATAAACTAGTAATACGCCATGCCATCCAGCTTGCCTCCAGCAACTCCAGAATATCCTGATAAACCTTAACTCTTGACTGCCCGTGTGGAAATTGGTGGGCACCCAGAGTTTAGGAAGGAAAACAATAAACTCCGAGTCAGTCATGTGACTGGTGTGAGAACTCAAAACAGTTTATTTATCTTTAAAATCAAAATAGAGGAATATTTTTAAATTCAATTCGCAATGCTTTTAAAAATGAGACTACCATAAGGCCTCCCGCACACACACACATGCAAACGCAGAATCGGAGGAGATTTCTCCTTATGATAGTCAAAGATGCTTGATACGCATTTAAAATAACATTTGATATTATTACTAGTGCATAGTGTAGAAGAAATTCATTTCGAAAGTAGAATATAAATCTTAGCCAACATACGACCATTATCGTATGCCTACTATAGCTACCATCCAAACAGTGTTGCGACACCATTAGTGAATGATAGGTTCTACAACTAATACCGTACAAGATTCGTATTGTTTCTTTGGATTTCCAACAAATGGTCAGGCCAAGGAACTTCCCATTGCCACATGAGAATGCCTCTGGAAAGACATCCCCGAGAACCAAACCGGAACTCTGCCAACACAAGGCCGGGTTACCCCTAACTGGGTAACTACTGACACGAGCACGCCATTCCCCGATCGTAAACGACCTTTCTCACGGGATCCCGATAGCCAACAACCACAAAGTAATAAATTCGCAGTAACCACATAGGTTAAATATCTGGGCTCCATACCATGATACCACCTCTATCCAGAAGGAAATGTACATACCCTAAAGGGAGCTACCCCTCATAACCTTGCCGCATCTTTCCTGTTTTTACCATTTCCGGGGTGTGAGGCTCGACGAAGTCACGTCCACAAAAACATACTTTATACAAAAGCCATGCTTTGGGTCAACAAATGATCATAGAAATGATCACCAAGATAGACGATCAAATAAACGATCCTATCACAAATAATCAACACAATGATCATTTCAGCAACACTCAGCATGTCACATTACCAAATTGGGAATATATCGCTGATAACATTCAACTACATAACCTCTGAGCTCGTACGACTCAGAGAAGGGTGTTAAGCTAAAAGAATAAATTCTCCGCCACCAACAGAAATATATTTGAAAGAAATCGGCTTTATATCTCAACTTGTAATGTCAGACATACAATCCATACAAGTCTGTTCCGGGCTCGAACAAAACCGAAGGCACTTACAAAGAAGTCCTTGCAATCCGGATATTCACAATCCTGATCGGATTCACCATCACATATGGAGAACTCTATACCGGAGCTAATCGGTGCATAGTCAATCGACAGATCATCCTATCGCTCTCGCAAATACCGGGTCTTCAACACCGATCTTCAGTGCAATTCACAATGACGTATCACATATTCGGAATGGGTTATACGACCCCATGGTCCTTTCCCGGTTAACCCGAATAGTGAGCGCTTATTCAAAAATAATTGTAGCATTCACATTCAAACAAATCACATCAATTACCCATTCAAAGGGAAATATTGATAGTCGGTTATTGAACTATCACTGGATATGCACACATCTCCAGTTTCCAAATAATTTTCCAAATTATTTATTTTCCAAAATATCTTCACTAGATATATAATTTCACACTTCAAAAATAAATCAATATTTATTTTTAAGCAGATTCCACTTTCTTTTATAAATTCCATATTGAATTTACATTTCATAATATCTATGAATATTCGATTTCAATTATTCATTTCAATGTATCTTCAAAAAGATAAATTCTCTAATATTCACTTTATATTGGAAAAACATTTCCATACTTATTTATTCATAAGTAATTCACAAATATTATTTATTTTCAACACTTAGAAAATATTCAATATACTTAAATCGAGATTAAGTATATATTTCATTCTTTAAGGAAATCATGCTCTTAAACATATTTATTTGGGCCAAAACGAATGTTACGTAAAACATTGTTACGACAACCCAAAATCACTAGTATAGGGATTCGAAGTTTAAATAGATATATAAATCCCAATACTATACAAAACATTTCCTTTCGGAAATTATTTACTATAACAACAGTGTTATAGTCCACTATTTCCTTTTATTTCTCGAAAACGTCTATTTCAACAATAAATGTTGAAACCTATGGTTTCGAATCTCAACACATTTTAAAACATTGTTAGATCGTTTTAATTCTATTTAAAACATCCAAATCCAAAACAATTTCTTTAACGTGTTATTCACTATTCAAAAACGTGAATATACTTCATTAACAGTTTCATCCTTTTATTCATTTTAATTCAAAGGATTATTCACAGTCAAAACGTGAATATAACTCCATAAATAAATCATAACAATTTACTTATTAAAATAAGTCGTTTGTGAATTTATAAAACAACGTATATAAATTCTATTTCTATTTATTTATAAAAACTTCCTTTTTATAAATTCTTTTATTAACCTATTCCAGTTTATAACTCAATTATAAACTAAAAGTTCATATTATAAGTTAAATACTTACAAAACGATTATTTTACAAAATCGTTCCTCTAAAGACTTTCCAAACCATAAATCTTATAACTTATAAGATTCATTTATTTAACCAAATCTATTCTTTCAATAACTTCACAAATTTATAAATCTTACTATTTATAAATTTTATTTATAACTTCACAGTTTATAATTTTATAAATTTCATTCTTTAATGAAATTCATTTTCACTTCATTCAAACACTTATAAAAACTCGTTTTATAATGTCCATATTTCAATTTATAAATATCCATTTATAAATCTCTTAATATAAATCAATTTATATTATCCTTTTAAAACGTCTTTAATCTCCTTTATTATTTCACCATTTTGATTCATAAAATAATTAAATTTTATAAATCCTATATTTAAACTTTTCACAATAAATTCTAAAATATCTCGATTAAACTATTTTATAAACTCAATAGCATCATATTCTCAAAAATCAGTTTTTAACTATATTTCTCAAAAATCATAATTTTTATAACTTTAAAAATTATAACGTTTATTTATTTAATATGGATCAATTCCAAAATTATTGTATATTTTCAAAAATCACTTTTAAAAATCATTTTTTAAATTTTCAAAGTTTGGTCCAATGATGCTACATACCAAATAGCCAATCACGACAACAACGATATCATATATCGATATGATAATCCATCAAATATCAAAATATCTGAAATCAAATAAAAACTGTTGAGGAATCCAGTTGGTTCCCTCCAACCTGTTTTCCTGCATCCACAAACATTAGCACAATACCAATTCCGTTCCAGTACGAAATTATCACGGTATATGGGATTTAAAATATTATCCGCTTAATAACGGTGTAATAGGGTCTCATCCGCTAAACAAAAAATGCGGGAAATCAATAACTCCAATATATACATATGCCAATATATATATATATATATATTGCTATTATATATAATACCAATTTCACTGTTTATGAAATATTCGCGGTATATGTTTTTAATAAATAACATCCGCTTACTAACGGCGTATAATGTATATTTTAACAATCAATAGATATCAATCATCATTCAAACATGCATTCAAATATTTTAAATCTAACTATTTAAAATAAAATCGAAACTGATTCGATTGAGTGAGAAGTTCTCACCTTGATTTTATTTTCCGTTTTAGCAATTTATTTCGAATAAAATTAAACGTGCGTTTAATTTTACCCGAAATTCTCACTAACTCCAAACGACTCCAATCCAATTTCATCGCGTAGTGCTCGTCCATACGATTCCAACGCAACTGGTTTCGCGCGTTTTCGACCTCGTATGAAAAAGATATGATTTTATGAAGTTTACTCGATTTTTTATAAACTAATTACAACTCAATTTAAATCTTCTTAACCATATTCAATCCATAGCCGTATGATCCAGCACCTTTTCATCACAGCCCTCCATCCTTTCTCCCTCTCCCTCACGCAAATCACCTTCCAGGTTAACACACGCAACAAAACCCATAGAGCTAGAAACTAGGGTTTCAATTTGCACCTCCATCACTCAACTAGAATTCGATCAGGAAGCATGAATACGTGCGCCTCACTTCCCTCCATGTTCGGCCTGAAGGCCATGAAACTCGGCTGCCTACCTCACCTAGGAGTGCGTGCGCAACCTATGGCCGACGGCCCCCCCTAACATCCTCCACGTTGCACCAAAATCCATCATCACCTTATGGATTTAAAGCCCTCTTCATGCTCTACAATGTTGTAGTTGATCACTTTGGCTAAAACTTCACGGATTGGAAGAGATTAAGGAATGAAAATTGAAAAATTCTGGCCATTGGTTTGTAACTGGCGGCTAGGGTTATAAATTAGGGTTTAGTGTTTTATTTTTTTTAATTTATGAATGGTGGGGCTATTTATAAGGAACCGACGAAACACTATTCATCCCGGAAATTCCGAACTCCGATTTACGCGCCGAAACTGACGTTCCTAGGGTTTATCCCCCGTTCCGGACACAATGGAATAGGTTTCGGAAGCTAATTCGAAAGTATGTGCGAGTTATGGCTATAAACGCTCAATTTGAATTAAACCGATTTAAGCGATTTTCTAGGCGTTTTAATTCGTATCGGATAAACGGTAAATCCAATTGACTTGAAATTTGAAATCTTACAATAATATCACATTACGGATCCGATGAAACTGGTTTCGTCGAAATCCGAGACTTTTTGAAAAATGGCTATTTTCACTCGCCAAATTTAAATTAAAAATAAATCGATGCGTTTCGAGCTGCCACGATCAAACGATAACTCCGATTGACACGAAAATTGAAATCCGATAATAACTAACTATTACGGATCCAATGGAACTGGTTTCGTTCAATTCTGAGACTGTTCAAAATTTGACTATTTTCACTAGTCGATTTAAATATTAAAATATTCAATTTTCACAAATTAACTTTTAAATTCGATTTTAAAAGTTCTAAAATATCGTTCTAACTCCCATATGATAAAATAAAATTTTACAAATCATTTTCAATCATATTTAACTCAAATTTTCAATTATTTCCATAATTTAACGTATTAAATTATCGATTTAATAATCCAATTAAATCCAATAAATCGAAATAAAATTTATTTGACTTATAAATTCACTTATTAATATTTAAAATTAATTAAATATTCAAATTTTTATTTCTAAAAATCCTGGATCGTTACATTACAAATAGAAGTTTTTATAAAATATAAATGGAGGTTATAAACATTGGTCGATAAATTCGAAATCAATTGAATTTGATAAGTTAATTATTATAGTTATTAAAGGAATCATATCCGCGATTTTGGACAGTGGATAATCCTTTAATAAAAGTGCAATAGTAATAAATTTGATTAGGCATAAAATCTACGATTTTGGACAGTGGATTATCCTTAATATAAATGTGTAGAAGTTTTGATTTGGATAAATGATTTATATTCACGATTTTGGACAGTGAATAATATATTAAATAAATGTTTTAGAAAGTTATATTTTAAATGAAATAAAATGTCCTAAAGATGTATTAAAATGTGTTAAGGATCGAAACCGTAGATTTCAACATTAATTGTTGGAATAGACGTTTTTGAAAAATAAGGAAATGATGGACTATAACATTGTTGTTATAGTAAATGATTTTCGAAAGGGAATGTTTTTGTATATTATTGGGATTTATATATTTATCTAATTTTCGAATCCATATACTAGTGATTTTGGGTTGTTGTAACGATGTTTTACGCAACGTTCGTTTTAACCCAAATAAATGTGTTTAAGTGAACGTCTTCCTTAAAGAATTAAATATATACTCAATCGTGATTTAAGTATACGGTATATTTTCTAAGTGATGAAAATAAATAGATTTGTGAATTACTTTTTATTAAATAAGTATGGAAATGTTTTCTAATATGAAGTGAAATGTTTTGAGAATATATCTTTTTTAAGCTAATTTGAAGTGAATATTTGGAAAGTGATTTAAGCAATAAAAGATTAATTAAAAGGGCCCAGTGATTGTTATGGTGCTGAATATTTGTTTGTTTGTTTTGATAGTTAAATAACCGACTATCAAACTTGGCCAAATTTTAGTCCCTCGACATGATGTGGGAACTATTTAGTTGTACACTTAGGACGTAGCCTTCTGTGTAGGCTTGATTATTAGTTGTGCTGAGGATGTTGATTCGTATAGTGCGGAGTATTACTCAAATCTATCGAGCTTCCCTCTTGGCTCGAAGGATAGCAAGTTGAAAGTTGGAGACATGATAAGTCTATGAGACTTAGTTTCTGTGTGAGGTTGAGAAGCGCTTTTGCGTTGTTTGTGTGAAGAGTCCGGGATCGGATTTATCTGAAAACCACTTCAGACCAATGTATGTGCGACGATTGTGCTGGTTGCTTGTGATGATATTGATATTCCGGATTTTCATAGTGGGGGACTGCTTGTTGATCGTTTGGAGTTAAAATCCCAATATACATCCAGTAGCAGTGGTCACTTCATTATGAAATATCCAATGAGAGGACTATACGCTACTAATCCTAGTGATTTCCCGATAGGATGTGGTAGGAAAGTACCTTCGGTTTGTCCTATTTATAGCAACCCCGTATTTTGTGATTTACTTATTTATTTTTATTATTTTATTTGAATTTATGATTTAAAAACTTTATTATATTTGTTAAAATGAATAAATTTTGTTTTTTTAATTTTAAATTTTGATTTTTCTGTGAATTATAATTCCAAATCTGAATAAATAGAATATTTCCAAAAAATGTGAATTTTTGGTCAAAGTGGCAAAATTTTGACTTTTAAATTTAAAATTAAAATATTTAAATTCTTTAATTTTATCTTTTACTATGAAAATGAATTAAATTTCAAGAATACTGCTTTTCGTTTCGTTTAAATCTGATTAATATTGTGAAAGTTATGCTTTTTACAATATTGGGTGTAAATTGATTTATTTAATAATATTGTTTATTTTAAATTTTATAAATAATATCTTTGGTTGTCATATTTTGTTCTAATTTGTATATATATGTATTATGTGTCATGTTATATATATATATATATATATGTATGTATGTATGTGTGTGTGTGTAATATACCGGAATTTTTAACAATATCAATTTAATAATCTGTATTTAAAATTAAATTGATATTGATATTCTGTTAATAATTATTCAAATAGATTCAATAATCTTCTTCAATAATTATTTAAATTGGTTATTTTATCTTTTAAAATAATAAATTGATTTCTATTTACAATATAAATATATGGTTTAAATAGATTGGTATTGTTTTAATTTTAATAAACAAAGCATATTTTCTAGTTTTCATATTTGAAGTAATTTGGAAAATTTGTTTTATTTAATATTTAAGCTTTTCAAAGTTAAATGAATGATTTTAGTTTAAATTTAATAAATGAATCATGTTTTAAATTTCTAATATATACATTATTAATTTGGAAAATTTTGATTTTAATTAGTATTGAGTTTTTAAAACTATTTCATAAATAAATATATGATTTTAAAATTGATAAGAAAAATATTTAAATGTTTAAATTAAATTAGATTGAGTTTTAAATTTAGAATAAACAAACAAAAAGGTTTTATGGCTTAATAAAAAGGATATTTTATTGATAAAAAAATAATTTATTCTAAAATGATTTTAAATTTAATAATAAGTTTTAAATAGGATTTGTAAATTTTTATTTCAAATTGAATTTATATTCATAACTTGATTTGAAAAATAATTGATTTTGAATTTAGTTTGAATTTAAATTCAAAAGTTTAAAATCTTAATTGTTTTAATTTTTAATATGTATAAGTTTATTTATAAACATGGATTGTTTTTATTTCATTCATAAATTTATACACATATCTAATATAAACTAACAAATTGAAATTAAGCTAACACGTGCATTGCTTTGTAAATTAAAAAAAAAACCAATTATTTTGAAGAAAACAAGTGTTGCATTCATAAGCATTGATTAAACAAGTGTTCAAATTTAACATTAACAAATTGACAAGTGTTAAATTTAGTTTTATTTTTCTTTTCTTTTATTAAATCTGAAAATTTCATTTGTATAAGTTTGCATCTTCATTCATATTGCATTTTCATTTTCCTTAATCAAATACATCACCTCTAAAATCAGTAATTCCTACATATTCAACACCAAATCTAGATCACCTCTTCAAAAATCTGCATATTCTAAACCATGTTCAAATCTGCAATACCTCAAATTCAAGTACATCTGCATATTCCACTCCTCTTCAAAATCAAACCCAACTTCCTGAAATTCAATCATCAATATGCATTGATCTGCATGCCATTTAAAAAAAAAAGAGCCTGCATTCTGTCAGCAAATTTCAAAAAGGGTACAACTGAGCTCTGCATTATTTCCTGGAAAACAAACATGCAAATGAATCAGGGAGCTAAAGCAAGATGAATGTTTTAAAGTAAACTGGAGTTTAAATTCATAAGCAAAATGAAGTAGCAACTCAAAAATTTCAAGTTAAAGCATTCCAGTTCAAGTCTTTCAAAATCATGTTTACTCTGTTCATTATGATTGACAGGTGAGTAACATTTAAATTCTTAAGTTTTAAAAATAAGTTGCATGTTTACTGAATGGAAATAGTATTGTTGTGTTATCAGTAGTTGTTGATGTGAAATGGTTTATGTTCATCCTGTTCTTTATCTTCTGATTTGTTTTGATTTTCCAAGTAAATTTTCATTAGTTACACTTACCTTTTAATTAGTTTCCTGTTAAAATGAAAGTTGCAAAATAAAGTTATTTTATTTTCTTAAGTCCAAGTTTAAAAAATTCAAGTAAGTTAAAATATGAGTTTGACTCTGGAAACAGGGAAAAGCATCATGCATGTTTATTTTTATCAAAACCCAATCAAATGGATATTGTAATTTAGTAGTATAAATCAAATATCTAAATTGTAACTTGATTTTTAAATCAAGTATTAAGATTTTTTGGTATAAGATGTAGTTATAGTCTGTTTTTGAACTAAAAATGAATTTGAGCTAGTGCTTGCAATCTGTTGTTTGAGGAAACTCAAGATTCTTCTGAGTTATAGAGGAAGGAACATAGATTCTTAGAAAAATCAGAAATGTGTATATAATTGGGTAGAATAGATGCAGATTGAATTTAAATTTTTAAACCCTAGTTTGAGAAGGTATGAAGGAATCAGGCATTACGGGAAGAATGATTGATCGAGTGTCTTGGTATTTGGGGAATGTGTAGTAGGTGTATGAAGGAGCTCGAGGCTGGAATGGGTGGACCTCAGATGGTCGGAGCGACAAGAATTCGCCGTTGACAGGTTGGGTCTGAAACCTGATGTAACGACCCAGAATTTTAATTAATTAAAATTTGAATATTTAATTAATTTTAAATACTAATAAGTGAATTTATAAGTCGAATAAATTTTATTTTGAATAATTGGATTTAATTGGATAATTAAATCGATAATTTAATATGTTAAATTATGGAAATAATTGAAAATCGAGTTAAATATGATTAAAAATGATTTGTAAAATTTTATTTTATCATATTGAAGTTAGAAAGATATTTTAGAACTTTTAAAATCGAATTAAAAGTTAATTTGTGAAAATTGAATATTTTAATATTTAATCGACTAGTAAAAATAGCTAATTTTTGAACAGTCTCAGAATTGAACGAAACTAGTTCCATTGGATCCGTAATAGTTAGTTATTACCGGATTTCAATTTTCGTAGCAATCGGAGTTATCGTTTGATCGTGGCAGCTCGAAACGCATTGAATTGTTTTTAATATTAATTTGGCGAGTTAAAATAGCCATTTTTCAAAAAGTCTCAGATTTCGACGGAACCAGTTTCATCAGATCCGTAATGTGATATTATTGTAAGGTTTCAAATTTCATGTCAATCGGATTTACCGTTTGTCCGGTGCAAGCTAAAACGCCTAGAAAATTGTTTAAATCGGTTTAATTTAAATTGAACGTTTATTGCCATAATTCGCACAGATGTCCGAATTAGCTTTCGAAACCTGTTCCATTGTGTCCGGAACGTGGGGTAAACCCTAGAAACGCTGGTTACGGCGCGTAAATCGGAGTTCGGAATTTCCGGAATGAATAGTGTTTCGTCGTTTTCCAATAAATAGACCCTCCTCTCTTTAGAAAATAAAAAAAAAATAAAACCTTAATAACTGCAGGCCGCCGCCTCCTATATTACCAACGGCCGAAATCTTCTCCTCTTCCCCCTCAAATTTCTTCTAATCCATGCGTTATTTCAAGAAACTCCCAACATGAAAGATGAAGAGCACGTCGAGATCTCAAGATCCAACGGTTGTGATCGTCATAGGAGCGACGATGGAGGCGCAGCTGGCCAGGGAAGACGCGTCGTTCGCGTGCAAATTGGGGGAGATAGGCTCGACCGAGCTCGATGCTACTGGGGGCGTGGGTGGTGTTCGGGGAGGCGCACGACATGAAGGTGGTTGATCGAATTATCGTCGAGCGTGGTGGAGGCGATATTTAACCCTAATTTGTAATTATGGGTTCGGCTATACTGTAAGTCGCGTGAACGAAGAGGATGAAGGAGAAGGGTATGGACGGTTCAGATTGCATAGGGCTTGGATCCAATGGCTCTGGAATAGTGTAGGTTGATAATATAAAAAATTGTTGTAAATTGTTTTCATAAAATCGTGTACAAACTTCATAAAATCATAACTTTTTCATACGAGGTCGAAAACGCGCGAAACTAGTTGCGTTGGAATCGTATGGACGAGCACTATGCGATGGAATTGGACTGGAGTTGTTTTGAGTCAGTGAGAATTTCGGATAAAATTAAACGTCCGTTTAATTTTATTCGAACTAAATCGCTAAAACGAAATTGAATTCAAGGTGAGAACTTCTCACTCAATCGAATCAGTTTCGATTTTATTTTAAATAGTTAGATTTAAAATATTTGAATGCATGTTTGAATGATGATTGTTATCTATTGATTGTTAAAATAGACATTATACGCCGTTAGTAAGCGGATGTTATTTATTAAAAACATATACCGCGAATATTTCATAAACAGTGAAATTGGTATTATATATATAATAGCAATATATATATATTGGCATATGTATATATTGGAGTTATTGATTTCCCGCATTTGTATAGCGGATGAGACCCTATTGCGCCGTCTATTAAGCGGATAATATTTTAAAATCCCATATACCGCGATAATTCCGTACTGGAGCGGAATTGGTATTGTGCTAATGTTTTTGGATGCAGGAAACAGGTTGGAGGGATCCAACTGGATTCCTCAACAGTATTTATTTGATTTCAGATATTTTGATATTTGATGGATTATCATATCGATATATGATGTCGTTGTTGTCGTGATTGACTATTTGGTATGTAGCATCATTGGACCAAACTTTGGAATTTTAAAATGATTTTTAAAGTGATTTTTGAAAATATACTATATGTTTGGAAATTGATTCATTTTAAATAAATAAACGATATAATTTTTAATGTTATAAAAATTATATTTTTGAGAAATATAGTTAAAAACTGATTTTTTGAAAATATGAGGCTAATGATTTTATAAAATAGTGAAATCGGGATTTTTGAATTTATTATAAAAAGTTTAAAAATATAGGATTTATGAAATTTAATTATTTTATAAATCAGAATGATGAAATTATAAAGGAGATTAAAGATGTTTTTAAAAGGATAATATAAATTGATTTATATAAAAAGATTTATAAATTGATAATTTATAAATGAAAATATTTGAATTATAAAACGAGTTTTTATAAGTGTTTGTATGAAGTGAAAATGGATTGCATAAGGGAATGGAATTTTATAAGAAGTAGGTTTATAAAATTTATAAAGTTATTGAAAAAATAGATTTGGATAAATAATTGAATCTTATAAATTATAAGATTTATAATTGTGAAGTTTAAAGGAACGATTTTGTAAACAAATAAATTATAAGTATTTGACTTATAATATGAACCTTTAGTTTATAATTGAGTTATAAATCGAATAGGTTAATAAAGGAATTTATAAAAGGAAGTTGTTATAAAATAAATAGAAATGGAATTTATAAACGTTGTTTTATAAATTCGCAAACGACTTATTTTGATAAGTTAATTTTTATAACTTATTTATGAAGTTATATTCACGTTTTAGACAGTGAATAATCCTTTAAAATAAAATGTATAGAAAGGATGAGATTGATTAACGTAGTATATTCACGTTTTTGAATAGTGAATAATATGTTAAAGAAAATGTTTAGATTTGATGTTTTAAATAGAATTAAAACGATCTAACGATGTTTTAAAATGTGTTGAGATTCGAAACCATAGATTTCAACATCTATTGTTGAAATAGACGTTTTCGAGAAATAAAAGGAAATGGTGGACTATAACACTGTTGTTATAGTAAATGATTTCCGAAAGGAAATGTTTTGTATAGTATTGGGATTTATATATCTATTTTAATTTCGAATCCCTATACTAGTGATTTTGGGTTGTCGTAACGATGTTTTACGCAACATTCGTTTTGGCCCAAATAAATATGTTTAGGAGAATGATTTCCTTAAAGAATGAAATATATACTTAATTTCGATTTAAGTATATTGAATATTTTCCAAGTGTTGAAAATAAATGGATTTGCGAATTACTTATTAATAAATAAGTATGGAAATGTTTTCCAATATAAAGTGAATATTTGAGAATTTATCTTTTTGAAGATAAGTTGAAATGAATAATTGTAATCGTATATTCATGAATATTTTAGAATGAAAATTCACTATGGAATTTATAAAAGAAAAAGGAAGTTGTTTAAAGATAAATATTGATTTATTTTTGAGGTATTGAAATTTTATATCTTGTAAAGATATTTTGGAAATTAAATAATTTGGAAAATTATTTGGAATCTGGTGTTGTTGTGCATATCCATTGATAGTTCAATAACCGACTATCAATATTTCCCTTTGAATGGGTAATTAATGTGATTTGTTTGAATTTGAATGCCACACTTATTTTTGAATAAGCGCTCACTATTCGGGTTAACCGGGAAAGGACCATGGGGTCGTATAACCCATTCCGAATAAGTGATACGTCGTTATGAATTGCATTTGAAGACCGGTGTTGAAGACCGGATCTTTTTGAAAGCGAAAGGAAAACTCGTCGATTGTCTTTGCACCGATTAGCTACGGTATAGAGACTCCTTATGTGATGGGAAGTCCGGACGTGATTAGAGATTATCCGGATTGCAAGGACTTCTTTGTAACTGCCTTCGGTTCTGTTCGAGCACGGAACAGACTTTTATGGATTGTATGTCTGACATTACAAATTGAGATATAAAGCAGATTTCTTTCAAATATATTTCTGTTGGTGGCGGAGAATTTATTCTCTTAGCTTAACACCCTTAGAGGTTATGTAGTTGAAGGTTATCAGCGATATATTCCCAATTTGGTAATGTGACATGTTGAGTGTTGCTGTGAAATGATCATTGTGTTGATTATTTGTGATAGGATCATTTATTTGATCGTCTATCCTGGTGATCATTTCTATGATCATTTGTTGACCCAAAGCATGGCTTTTGTATAAAGTATGTTTTTGTGGACGTGACTTCGTCGAGCCTCACACCTCGAGAATGGTCAAAACAGGAAAGTTGCAGCAAGGTTATGAGGGGTAGCGCCCTTTAGGATATGTGCATTTCCTTCTGGAAAAGGGTGGTATCATGGTATGGAGCCCAGATACTTACTCATGTTGAAAACACTTTATGATTGTGTGAATTGATTACGAGCGCTCGGTGAAAGGTCCCAAAGGACCGGGGGATGACATATTCGGTCAGTTGTTACTCAGTTAGGGGTAACCCGGCCTTGTGTTGGTAGAGATCCGGTTTGGTTCTCGGGGATGTCCATCCAGAGGCGTTCTCATGTGGCAATGGGAAGTTCCTTGGCCTGACCATTCGTTGGAAATCCAAAGAAACAATACGATCTTGTACGGTTTTAGTTGTAGAACCTGCTTCCTCAGGAAGTAGCTATAGTAGGCATAATATAATGGTACCTATGCTGGCTAAGATTTATATTCTACTTTCGAAATGATTTTTCCTACACTATGCACTAATAATAATATCAAATGTTTCTTTTTAATGCGTATCAAGCATCTTTGACTAACATAAGAAGAAATCTCCTCCAAGTTTGCGTTTACATTGTGTGTGTGGCGGGAGGTCTTATGGTAGTCTCATTTTTAAAAAGCATTGCGAATTGACTTTAAAAATATTCCTCTATTTTGATTTTTAAAGATAAATAAACTGTTTTGAGTTCTCACACCAGTCACATGACTGACTCGGAGTTTATTGTTTTCCTTCCTAAACTCTGGGTGCCCACCAATTTCCACACGGGCAGTCAAGAGTTAGGTTTATCAGGATATTCTGGAATTGCTGGAGGCAAGCTGGATGGCATGGCGTATTACTAGTATATAGTACTTCTTTTCCGCTGTTTGTTGTTGTACACTCTGATGATATGGTGTAATGAAATGTGATGTAATGTAATAACTGATATAGTTCTTTGTTTAAAGATTATTCATTTATTTATTATATGTTGTTCCGCTGCGAATTGTGAGATTCTGTTATTGTTCTGTTGTTTTCTGTTCCGTTCTATTTTCTATTTTCTTTTCCCTCCATTTTCTATCTTTCCTCTCTTCTTCTGTCTCTTCTTCTTTCTTAAACCATAACATTTCGGGTTTCCGGCCTTCGATTTCTCCCCAGTCGATAAAGTGAATATCGATGTTGAATTTTCAAAAGTCGAAAATTTTCGGGACGTTACATTTGGTATCAGAGCATATGGTTAAGCGACAACCATGGTTCTGTTGGGTATTACTCATTAGAGATAGAGTCAGTAGTACTCTAGAATGAGTTTGAGTGTAATAATAGCTATGAGAGCGTATTTGTTAGTGAATAGAAAATTGTTTTATATTGTGATGATTGGTTTGTTGAGTGGTATGTAGATTCTGGTTAATACGAGTAATTAACGTTGTTGATAGGGATCTCTAAACACTTGAACAGAACAATTTGACACAGTATTGTTTTAAATTGGGTAAATGAAATAATTTTGCCTTGATTATATTTTATATATAAAGAAATAATTTTTCAGAATTATTAAAGTGTATATAAGTTGATTGTTTAGTTGTTTGAATAATCTAAATAAAAGAATACTTGTATAAGCAAAAGAATTATAAGAATTGAATTATAATTAAAGTGATTTACAATTGTGAAATAAACTTATATATATATAAGAAGTGAAACTATATGAATATATTTATGAATATGAGTTATAAATATAAATGAATTTAAAGTTAAATGGAAAATTTACTTTAGAATTTGGAATCTGAATTGATTTATAAGTAGGAATTTAAGTTAAGTAAAACCAAGTGATGTTTGTAAAATGGAAATATAACTTAAGAAATGTTGAATGAAGTTGATTTTGGTATCAAAGTAATTAATAAAGTTAAGTGGTGGATATGAACTTAAGTTATGTAAATGAAATTCAACTTTTGTAATTGAATTGAATGAATGGATTGAATATTAATCAATTAAATGTGAATAATTGATATGAAATAATGAATATAAGTGTTAATTCATTAAAATCTAATGTTATTGGAAAGTTGAATAGTCGAATGAAAATCAATTTAATTAAACCAAATTGAATGAATATAAGCAAAGGAATTTGGTTGTAATTAATATACTTTGGTTATTATATGGTTGTTAGTTGATTGTATATAATTCATTAAGAGTTAATGAAATTGGAAGTTAAAGTAATAGAAAATCCAATTGAAAGTTAAGTGAATCTTAATAGAATTGAATTGATTTGGAAGTGAACCAACTTGAATATGAATTAGTGAATATAAACTAATTGAAAATGAATGTTAGTAAAAACATCCACTATTAATGAATCAAATGTGATTAAATTGAAAACCATTTCATTAAATATTATGAGAATATGAATGAATATTTAGTGGTTATGAATTTTTGGATGATAGTTGGTTGATGGTTGAATATATTGCTTTTATTGCAATTGCTATGTTGACATATATAGTTATTATGTTGCTATATGTTGTATATCGATACTATTGTCTACATGCATGATTCCAATGTTGTTTGTTGAGTGTTTAGTAGGTGCGGATCGCGTTTGCTTCGCATTTGGAGCTCGCTTTCACGCTATATTAGCCGTATATGCTTGCTAATAAAATATAAGGTACATATCTCGGATTGCATACCGTACTTTTATACTTTTTTCCCTTCGGGATGCCTCATTACTTGATGAGATGTATATTTGTGATATATATACTGTCATTTTTTTTCGGATCGAGCCGCGCAAAGGAGACTATGGCGAATTTTTCCGGAAATTTAAGGCGTTAGAAAAATTTGGGAATTTTTGTGAAAATTTTGAAAACTAAACTTTGATTTAGAATTGAAAGTTAAACCATAGTAGTTGTTTTTGAAAAGATAACTAAGTATGAGTTGAAAACTTAGTAAAGTTGTTATAAGAAATTTAATTATGAATTTTGGAAAGTTAATAGATTCTGTAATTTTCTTACTTGATAATTTCGAGGACGAAATTCTTTTAAGGGGGGAAGATTGTAACGACCCAGAATTTTAATTAATTAAAATTTGAATATTTAATTAATTTTAAATATTAATAAGTGAATTTATAAGTCGAATAAATTTTATTTTGAATAATTGGATTTAATTGGATAATTAAATTGATAATTTAATATGTTAAATTATGGAAATAATTGAAAATCGAGTTAAATATGATTAAAAATGATTTGTAAAATTTTATATTATCATATTGAAGTTAGAAAGATATTTTAGAACTTTTAAAATCGAATTAAAAGTTAATTTGTGAAAATTGAATATTTTAATATTTAATCGACTAGTAAAAATAGCTAATTTTTGAACAGTCTCAGAATTGAACGAAACTAGTTCCATTGGATCCGTAATAGTTAGTTATTGCCGGATTTCAATTTTCGTAACAATCGGAGTTATCGTTTGATCGTGGCAGCTCGAAACGCATCGAATTGTTTTTAATATTAATTTGGCGAGTTAAAATGGCCATTTTTCAAAAGGTCTCAGATTTCGACGAAACCGGTTTTATCGGATCCGTAATGTGATATTATTGTAAGGTTTCAAATTTCATGTCAATCGGATTTACCGTTTGTCCGGTGCAAGCTAAAACGCCTAGAAAATCGTTTAAATCGGTTTAATTTAAATTGAACGTTTATTGCCATAACTCGCACAGATGTCCGAATTAGCTTTCGAAACCTGTTCCATTGTGTCCGGAATGCGGGGTAAACCCTAGAAACGCTGGTTACGGCGCGTAAATCGGAGTTCGGAATTTCCAGAATGAATAGTGTTTCGTCGTTTTCCTATAAATAGACCCTCCTCTCTTTAGAAAATAAAAAAAATTAAAACCCTAATAACTGCAGGCCGCCGCCTCCTATATTACCAAAGGCCGAAATCTTCTCCTCTTCCCCCTCAAATTTCTTCTAATCCATGCGTTATTTCAAGAAACTCCCAACATGAAAGATGAAGAGCACTTCGAGATCTCAAGATCCAACGGTTGTGATCGTCATAGGAGCGACGATGGAGGCGCAGCTGGCCAGGGAAGACGCGCCGTTCGCGTGCAAATTGGGGGAGCTAGGCTCGACCGAGCTCGATGCTACTGGGGGCGTGGGTGGTGTTCGGGGAGGCGCACGACATGAAGGTGGTTGATCGAATTATCGTCGAGCGTGGTGGAGGCGATATTTAACCCTAATTTGTAATTATGGGTTCGGCTATACTGTAAGTCGCGTGAACGAAGAGGTTGAATGTGACGCCCCACTCCGAGAGCCTCGTTAACAAAGATTATTACATAGATAATACTGTCGGCTAACGCGGACAATAGAGTATAATGGAAGCGACCATGTGCAGTCTCACCTTAACTATTCACTAAATAAGTCGAAAAGTAGAAACACATTAGAATTCGACCTTTTCAATAAATATTTAAAGCAAAACTACAATGGCTATCAGAAGAATATATAACAACTCAAATGTAATATACATCACAGAACAGTCAATCATAATATACACATACACCGATACACAATAGAGTATACAAAATAATACATGTCAGGTGGTACAGGAGACCACAATATACAGACGAGACGAAAGAGTATAAATCAAAGTTACAGCAGATAAGGACTACAAAAGACGCTATAACAAAATGAAGCTAGCGAATAGTCCATGCGGAAGCAAAATAGGCTAAGTCTCCAAAAGCACCTAACCTGAAACATCTCGGTCTGACCCGAGTATAAAATACCCGGATCAGTCTAGATAACAAATCAGTTAGATTAACTGAACAATAATAAACCTGCAAGGTCATACAGTTTAACAAATATCTCTATAGGAGATAACACAATCATCAACAAGAAATGAATCATATAGAGCAAGCCTCATATCATCGGCAACATATAGAAACAAAGGATACAAATATCCCAAAACAAGCCAGAAGGCAGATAACAAATACCCATAAGGTATACAAGTTCCACAAGGTAATCGCTATACTCCATGCGGCTCACAAAGACCAACACCGAAGGGCGATACCAAGGGAATTATCAATGAAACATCATGAAATTTTGCTCGAGCTCAGTACTGTACAAACAAGGATCCATGAGCCCGAAGACTCCAAACCCAAGTATCACCCATGCGGCACATAAGGCCAACATCAGAGCGAAACTATATAGGGCAACAAACCCGAAGGCACACACCCGAAGGCAACATACCCGAAGGCAACAAACCTAGGGAGACAGTCCGAAGACACTATCCCAGAGGCAACAAACCGTAGTGGTGAAGGTCGAAGACCCAGTACTGGACACCACTAACTGGCGGAATGTGTCACGACTCTCGAAAAGGAATCCGAAAAGTGTTAACGTATGTCCCATAACCACTTGTTCGCACTAAACGGTTTACTATCCGTCAGTCCCTTTCACACTCAAAGCAGTACAAAGTTTACCTCATATCATCGATAAACCAAACCCGAAGGTCAAAACAATCAATCGAATAGGTCAAGGATTAATCGGAAGGATAAACGCACAGATTCATGGTCCGTGTTTTGCCCAACCATTTAATCACCCTCCCACTTCGTTCGAAGTGCGAAAGTGTGTGTGTTTTAAATAGAATTTATAAATTAGAGAAACGAACTTTTAAATGCGATTCGAGAGATTATTTCATAAAAACCCGTGGATTAAAATTAAAAGGAACCATCAAAGTCAAAACAATTGATAATCATACATAGGATCATCATGAATCAATTCAAATTGAAAATTCAATCCCAAAAGGCAAAGTGGGCTGAAACAGCAGGTTCAGTCGACTGAACAGAGTTTTTCAGTCGACTGACCCTGTACCTGGAAATTTTCTAGGTTCAGGAAACTTTCTATTTCCAGGTTCAGTCGACTGTGCAGAGTTTTTCAGTCGACTGAATCATGCCTGGAAACCCTCGGGTTTCAGGTTCAGTCGACTGTGCAGAGTTTTCAGTCGACTGAATCTTGCCTGGGCTGTTTTCCAGCCTTATTCAAATGAAGAGCAAACTCTTCCAAAATGCAATCGGATGAACATTGGCTCTAAGGGCTTATGCCAATCGACAACCCGGCCCTATATGTTCCTCGATGCATCACCAAAACATGATTAAAACATCAAAGTTGGGATTTCAAAGATTTTAACCCAAAACACTAAAAATTGGATTATTCCTCAATTCAACCCAAACCAAATGCAAGTGCATATGAACAAGGTGTTAGGAATTCATACCTAACATCAATGAAATCAAGAGAAGTAGATGTGAGTTCAAAACTCACCTTTTTACACAAAACAAAGAAGATGAAGAAGCACAATTGCAAGGAATCAACCAACTACACTCCACTTCAACACTACAAGCTTCAATCTAGAATCAAAGAAAGTATTTCCTAGGTTAGGGTTAGGAAAATTACAGAAATTGAAGAGGAGAAGAGATGGAGAAGATGGAGATGAACTTACCAATGGATTCTCTATGAATTTGGAGCAAGAAATCAAGATACAAAAGAGAAACTAGGGCTTGCTAATTTCTAATTCTCTTCCCTTTCCCCCATTTCAGTTTTTAGCTTAAGAAAGAAATGAAATGAAGATGAAATGAAGAGAAGGGTTGAGCTAGGGGGTTAAGTGGGCTAGTGGGCTGAACCCAATCCCAAACCCAATAGGAAAAGTAGCCAAAATTTCACAAACTCCAAACATATCAAAGATTATACTCAAAAAGATCGCAAACGCCATTTTGGAACCAATGGAGGTGGTTTCGAGTTCCAATTCGGCCATTTGCAGAAAGTAACATTTCGGACCCCAAAATCCGAATAACGATGCTATATTTAAATCAAACATTTAAATATAAAATCGTTAAATATGCGGGTTGTTACATTGAAGGAGAAGGGTATGGACGGTTCAGATTGCATAGGGCTTGGATCCAATGGCTCTGGAATAGTGTAGGTTGATAATATAAAAAATTGTTGTAAATTGTTTTTATAAAATCGTGTACAAACTTCATAAAATCATAACTTTTTCATACGAGGTCGAAAACGCGCGAAACTAGTTGCGTTGGAATCGTATGGACGAGCACTACGCGATGGAATTGGATTAGAGTCGTTTGGAGTCAGTGAGAATTTTGGGTAAAATTAAACGTCCGTTTAATTTTATTCGAACTAAATCGCTAAAACGAAATTGAAATCAAGGTGAGAACTTCTCACTCAATCGAATCAGTTTCGATTTTATTTTAAATAGTTAGAATTAAAATATTTGAATGCATGTTTGAATGATGATTGTTATCTATTGATTGTTTAAATAGACATTATACGCCGTTAGTAAGCGGATGTTATTTATTAAAAACATATACCGCGAATATTTCATAAACAGTGAAATTGGTATTATATATATAATAGCAATATATATATATTGGCATATGTATATATTGGAGTTATTGATTTCCCGCATTTGTATAGCGGATGAGACCCTATTGCGCCGTCTATTAAGCGAATAATATTTTAAAATCCCATATACCGCGATAATTCCGTACTGGAGCGGAATTGGTATTGTGCTAATGTTTTTGGATGCAGGAAACAGGTTGGAGGGATCCAACTGGATTCCTCAACAGTATTTATTTGATTTCAGATATTTTGATATTTGATGGATTATCATATCGATATATGATGTCGTTGTTGTCGTGATTGACTATTTGGTATGTAGCATCATTGGACCAAACTTTGGAATTTTAAAATTATTTTTAAAGTGATTTTTAAAAATATACTATATGTTTGGAAATTGATTCATTTTAAATAAATAAACGATATAATTTTTAATGTTATAAAAATTATATTTTTGAGAAATATAGTTAAAAACTGATTTTTTGAAAATATGAGGCTAATGATTTTATAAAATAGTTAAATCGGGATTTTTGAATTTATTATAAAAAGTTTAAAAATATAGGATTTATGAAATTTAATTATTTTATAAATCAGAATGATGAAATTATAAAGGAGATTAAAGATGTTTTTAAAAGCATAATATAAATTGATTTATATAAAAAGATTTATAAATTGATAATTTATAAATGAAAATATTTGAATTATAAAACGAGTTTTTATAAGTGTTTGAATGAAGTGAAAATGGATTGCATAAGGGAATGGAATTTTATAAGCAGTAGGTTTATAAAATTTATAAAGTTATTGAAAGAATAGATTTGGATAAATAATTGAATCTTATAAATTATAAGATTTATAATTGTGAAGTTTAAAGGAACGATTTTGTAAACAAATAAATTATAAGTATTTGACTTATAATATGAACCTTTAGTTTATAATTGAGTTATAAATCGAATATGTTAATAAAGGAATTTATAAAAGGAAGTTGTTATAAAATAAATAGAAATGGAATTTATAAACGTTGTTTTATAAATTCGCAAACGACTTATTTTGATAAGTTAATTTTTATAACTTATTTATGAAGTCATATTCACGTTTTAGACAGTGAATAATCCTTTAAAATAAAATGTATAGAAAGGACGAAATTGATTAACGTAGTATATTCACGTTTTTGAATAGTGAATAATATGTTAAAGAAAATGTTTAGATTTGATGTTTTAAATAGAATTAAAACGATCTAACGATGTTTTAAAATGTGTTGAGATTCGAAACCATAGATTTCAACATCTATTGTTGAAATAGACGTTTTCGAGAAATAAAAGGAAATGGTGGACTATAACACTGTTGTTATAGTAAATGATTTCCGAAAGGAAATGTTTTGTATAGTATTGGGATTTATATATCTATTTTAATTTCGAATCCCTATACTAGTGATTTTGGGTTGTCGTAACGATGTTTTACGCAACATTCGTTTTGGCCCAAATAAATATGTTTAAGAGAATGATTTCCTTAAAGAATGAAATATATACTTAATTTCGATTTAAGTATATTGAATATTTTCCAAGTGTTGAAAATAAATGGATTTGCGAATTACTTATTAATAAATAAGTATGGAAATGTTTTCCAATATAAAGTGAATATTTGAGAATTTATCTTTTTGAAGATAAATTGAAATGAATAATTGAAATCGTATATTCATGAATATTTTAGAATGAAAATTCACTATGGAATTTATAAAAGAAAAAGGAAGTTGTTTAAAGATAAATATTGATTTATTTTTGAGGTATTGAAATTTTATATCTTGTAAAGATATTTTGGAAATTAAATAATTTGGAAAATTATTTGGAATCTGGTGATGTTGTGCATATCCATTGATAGTTCAATAACCGACTATCAATATTTCCCTTTGAATGGGTAATTGATGTGATTTGTTTGAATTTGAATGCCACACTTATTTTTGAATAAGCGCTCACTATTCGGGTTAACCGGGAAAGGACCATGGGGTCGTATATCCCATTCCGAATAAGTGATACGTCGTTATGAATTGCATTTGAAGACCGGTGTTGAAGACCGGATCTTTTTGAAAGCGAAAGGACAACTCGTCGATTGTCTTTGCACCGAGTAGCTACGGTATAGAGACTCCCTATGTGATGGGAAGTCCGGACGTGATTAGAGATTATCCGGATTGCAAGGACTTCTTTGTAAGTGCCTTCGGTTCTGTTCGAGCCCGGAACAGACTTGTATGGATTGTATGTCTGACATTACAAATTGAGATATAAAGCAGATTTCTTTCAAATATATTTCTGTTGGTGGCGGAGAATTTATTCTCTTAGCTTAACACCCTTAGAGGTTATGTAGTTGAAGGTTATCAGCGATATATTCCCAATTTGGTAATGTGACATGCTGAGTGTTGCTGTGAAATGATCATTGTGTTGATTATTTGTGATAGGATCATTAATTTGATCGTCTATCCTGGTGATCATTTCTATGATCATTTGTTGATCCAAAGCATGGCTTTTGTATAAAGTATGTTTTTGTGGACGTGACTTCGTCGAGCCTCACACCTCGGGAATGGTCAAAACAGGAAAGATGCAGCAAGGTTATGATTGGTAGCGCACTTTAGGATATGTGCATTTCCTTCTGGAAAAGGATGGTATCATGGTATGGAGCCCACATACTTACTCATGTTGAAAACACTTTATGATTGTGTGAATTGATTACGAGCGGTCGGTGAAAGGTCCCAAAGGACCGGGGGATGGCATATTCGGTCAGTTGTTACTCAGTTAGGGGTAATCCGGCCTTGTGTTGGTAGAGATCCGGTTTGGTTCTCGGGGATGTCCATCCAGAGGCGTTCTCATGTGGCAATGGGAAGTTCCTTGGCCTGACCATTCGTTGGAAATCCAAAGAAACAATACGATCTTGTACCGTTTTAGTTGTAGAACCTGTGTGACATCCCGGAAATTTGGACAATATCAATTTAATAATCTGCATTGAAAATTAAATTGATTTAATAATATTTGTTAATAATAATTGGAATTGATTTAATAATCTTCTTTTAAACAAATAATTAACTAATAATTTATCTTTTAAAAGCCAATTAAATTGTTTTCTATTTATAATATATATATATATCTGTATATATTGTAAATAAATAACCTTTGTTTTAAGTTTAATAAAATAAAGACATGATTTTTAATTCTAATATTTTTGGTAAATTAGGGATTTGATTTAATATTGAATAAATAATCATTGACTTTAAAATACTCAAGATAAATTTAAATTGTTTAAAAGTATTTTAGCCTAGAGTTTAAATTTAAATAAAAAGTTTTGTTTTGTTTTATAGCTTGATAAAATAAGTGACTTATATTATAGAGAATAGTTCTTTTATAAATTATTTTAATTTAATAATAAGTTATATTTAAACTATATCAATATTGTAATATCTTTGAAAATGGGTTTTACTGTATAAATAGAGTTGTTATTTTAAGATATGTATATTTTGAAAGAAACTATGATTTGTAGTCTTTCAAAAATGTTAAGATAAAATAATACTTTATAAATCTTAACATAAGTATTTATTTATTTAAGTTAAAATAATAGTAACCTATAAGTAAAATGAAAATATAAGTTAAAATTTATAACAAAGACTGAAAACAACTTTAAATAAAATAAATATAAAAGTAAGAACTAGTGTAAAAGAAGGAAGTATATATGTACATAGGTAATACAATCAAACTAGGCAGGCAAGTATACATATGTATAAAGTACAAATGGCTATTTTACTTGAGAGTAACATAATCAGGCTTGTATACACATGAATATAGCCTGTGAAGAAATATACAAAGTAAAAAAAAAAAAAGAAGGAATAAAATATACAAATGCAAGAAGCTTATACACTAAGATTTCAGATAAGTATGAAAACAAAATATCTAAATACAAATGGTCTGTAGCTTGTAGATTGAGAATCAGACAAGCATAAACATAAAGCATATAAGATGGTTTGTTATGCAAGCTAAAGCAAAGCATGGTGGAAAGCTAACTAAAATATCTATACATATGAAATGATTAAGTTAGCTAATTAGGAAACATGGGGTACATTAACAATTAATGTTCAAATTCTCAGCACAACTTTTGGTCAATTCGTGATATTGGAAACTAATCTTTCAGCCTCCAAAAATAAGAATGTTGCCTGATAAAACAAAAGTAGTATTGTACTTGCATGTGTTTAACCAGATAACACCTTCCCCTGAAACTCCTTTATATTCATGCCAACTTCCTTAGTTCATTTAAAACAACATAGCAAGCTTCTTCATTTTATTTCTTTCTATGCAAACACAAATATCAAACTGGAAACACTACTCAACAAAAACATAGAGTTTTGGATGATTGAAGCAAACTGTTCCCAGTTTTAAAAATTAGGCTGTTCAAAACAAATGGTGCTCTGTTCATTTTTTTACAAGCAATGCCATTCTTAATTTCAAAATTTCAAAGCATTTCAAAATAAAAAGAGGCTATGTTTACTTCTGAATACAGGTGAGTAACACCTTTCATTTTAAATACTTAAGTATATATATATATATGTTGCTAAACTTTGATCTGATGAGTATATATCTTGATGATTTTTCTGTGTTTACATGATACTGCATGTATATGTGTTTGACATCCTATAACCACCTCTGTTTTAAAGGATAGAAACATCAAAAAATTAATAATTTAAGTGTATTTTGTCTGTTGCAAATTCTTCTCTGAAACTTAGTTGTATTGCTATGTGATAAGTATGAGTACTCTATTATGTATCTCTGGGTTCTCTCTGTTTTAGTTTCAGGTTTAATAATCCTCAACCAAATTCCTTTTTGTTCTTAATTCCAGCTTAACAAGACATAGGTTAACATTAACTGTTTGTATGAATGAAGACCTGTATGTAAATATTGTGTAAGAGTAAAACAATGTTCTTTGTTCTGGAAAACATAATATTACAGAAGAAAACTAAATATAGTTAAAAACTCAATGAATTTAATTCATGAATTCAAAGTTATGAATCAGTCATACATACCATAATATGATTTTTAAAATGAATATCATGTTTTCTAGTCAAGTGTTGTTGGTGCAGTTTGCCTTTGTTCAAAAATTGGATTTTTGGTTATTCTGGGTGTTCTATGCAACTGGAGGAGGTCGGGTTTGGTGAGAAGGTGGAGGAGCTTACCAGGGTGAGCGAAAAATTGCTCGGTGGTGGGTCTGAGCACGGTGGCGTGGGTGGCAGTGGGTTGATGTTTATAACCCTAGTTTGTGAAGTGATCGAATTTTTGATCACTGTGGCTTCTACGGTGCATCGAGTTGCACGAAACTTCATGGGGTGGTAAATGGGTCGAAGGCGAGTACATGGCCGGAGTTATGGACCATCTGGTGGTCGGGGTTGGCAGAGGGAAGTGATGACAGGTTTGGTAGGGGACGTGGTGTTTTATTCCAGGTTCTGGTTATTGCCTTTTTTTTTTTTTTTTGATTTGAGGTCATAGCGTTGGATTTTGGGGTCGTGGTGGAGACTGGTGGTAGTCAGTGGCGTGGTGGAGCATACTTGGGTGGCCGGAGTTGACTGGAGCCACGGCGCACGTGCACCGTGCCCAGTGATGGGTTGGCAATTATGGTGGTGCAGTTTCTTTTTGGGCTGGGGAAGTACTCGAGTCACACGCGTACGTGACTCGAAGCCAGGGGATAAATGACCCGAAGTAATATTACTTGGTCTCGGGTTGGTTATTTTTGTACAGGTAGCATAAAACAACTGCCTGTAGTTTTGAATTTTAAACAAAATTTAAAAGCAAATTAAATTATAAGCCAATTATAATTAAAAGTTGAATTAGTGTAAATATTAGATTTAACTAAAAGTCAAATTCAGATTTAAGTTTAAATTAAAATTTTGTATTTCTAAATTCATTTTGAAAGTTTCAGGTTTAAACCTGACAGTAGCATTGTTTCAAAAACAAATTCAATTGGAACCTATTTATAAATAAGTAATGGAATTAAACAAAGTGTAAATCTAGCTGAAGTTTGAAATCAAATTTACTTTTGAATTCAAATTTAAATAAAAATAAAGTTTAAAACAATCAAATATGGGTTTCAACCTGACAGTTTCAGGTTTTAAATGTAATTTAAAATCTGAGTTAAAATTTAAACTGTGTTTGAAGTTAAAAGTTCAAAATATAGATTCAAGTGAACTTTAGAATCTAAGTTTTAGAAACGAATTTGGATTTTTAAATCAAGAATTAAAAATCAAATTTCTCAAAAGCAAGTTAAACCCAAGTTTTAAATTCAAAGTTAAACTAATCAAAAGTGTCAAACTCAAAATTTAACTAATGAACTTAAAACTGGAAAAAAAAATCAGATTTAAAATCTAAATGTATAAAGAAAAGTTAAATTCGAATAGTTGGTTTCAAAAGTGTTTGTTTCAAATAAATGTTTGAATTGGTTTTTACAAAGTTCGTTTGAATGGGAGTTAAATAAATTGTTTTAACTTGGAAATTGCAAGTTTAATATATAAATGTCTTTTAGAAGTTTAAATTTAAATTAAAATTTAAGCAGTCGAAGTTAAGGGCCTTTCCTATATAAGTCCATATATGAGAAGTTATTGTTATTTATAGGATTCTAAATTGAATTAAAATTTGCTAAATGTTTGAATAAGAATCATTTTGAATCTTAAATTCAAAATGAAATTTTGAATTTAAATTTTGAAACGTAATGTTCTAATATACTTAGATATTAATAAAGTCATGAATTATTTTAGGCATAATTAAGATATTTAAAATAATTAAATGATAGGTTAATAAAGAAATGACTCTTGTATTTAAGTTATAAATTAATAATTTAGAGATCAAATAAGAAATAGATTAAGAAAAGCTATTTATTAATGAAGATAGTTAATTAAGAATTATTAATTAATTTATATGTGGTTAATTTTGGATAATCAATTAGATTCATTAAATAATCTATTATGCATTGATAAATATAATTATTTGATAAAAGGAATGAAGAAATTAATTACTTATTGTAGTTAATTTGATAAAATGATTTATTTAAGTTAATTAATTTAATTTAATTAATTTAAGAAATCATTTGAAGGTTTGATATGTATAATCACTTAGTGTATTCAATGGAGCATAATTACTTGAGGAAGTAATTAATATAATTACTGAATGTAATTAGTGAAATTAATGTATAAATAAAGTAATTGGGATAATTACTTTTATAATTAATCAAAGGATTAATTAAAGGGAGATAATTAATTATGGGATAATTAATTTGGAAATAAGTAATTAAGAGTAGTTAATTACTGGTTGATATTAATCAAGGTGATTAATAATTGTGTTTAATTAAAGATTAATATCTTAATGTAATTAAATTAAACAAAGTAATTTAATTTAAATATGAATTAGAGATCATTAATTAATGCAATTAATGATGAAATTAAGAATATTTTAATTATGA
This sequence comes from Allium cepa, assembly GCA_030765085.1. Classification (NCBI taxonomy): domain Eukaryota; kingdom Viridiplantae; phylum Streptophyta; class Magnoliopsida; order Asparagales; family Amaryllidaceae; genus Allium; species Allium cepa. Next base: position 83,141,763 of record CM060929.1, on the reverse strand, counting down.
AATAATTAATAATGTGGTGATTAATTAAGGATAATGTAATTAATTGTATTTAATTTATAAATAAAGTAATTAAATGTTAATTACTATAAATGATTTAGGATAATTAATTTGTAAAATTAAATAAAGACTAATTACTTACTGTAATTAGAAGGTGATTAATCGAAGAAGTTAATCAAGATAAATATCTAAACATTGATTAATTAAGTTGATTTAAAATTAATTTATGATGGTATAAGCAGGATTTATAGACGAAGTAATTAATTTAATTTACTTTAAATTAATTAGAAATAGAAGTAGTTAATTTAATTCATTTTAAATTAATTACAAAATGGTATGATTATAAATCATTGCTTATGGATGAATGATAGTGATATTTCATTTGATGGATGTGCATTCAGATCTGACTTGAATACTATCTATGTGAAATGGATGCTTGATTTAAAGTATGATAATATTTAATTATCTGTTTTGATGATAATATGAATTATCTGTTTATGATGATGTGATTATCTATTGTGATATTATGAATTATCCATCTATGTGTATATTGATGATATTGAATTAAACTATTAAGACTAAATAGACAACTTGGCCTTAAAAGACACGTTTTGGATTTCGATGAGACCGGGATCGGGTTTTCCGCATTAGGAACATCCGAAAACCACATCGTTTCCAAATTAACGATAGGTCGTGAATCTGAAGGAAGATGAAGATTCAGAATGCAAGGGTTATCGTCGTTAACTCTGAGGGTGATTCCAAAATGAGTGTAACGAGATAATGCCTTCGGTTTCGTTCGAACCCGGAACGAACTTGTATGGATTGAATGCTTTCAACACATCGTCAGGTGGGCGATGAGCATTCTAAGAAATGTATTCTAAAAAGGTAATCGTAGCCTCAAGCCTCATCAACCGGGAATGGCTAAAACAGGGGAGATGCAGCAAGGCTAGGTGGGTCATGCCCAAGCAGGACAAGGATATTCCCCTGTCTAGATGTCCCTTTATTTTCGGCTTAGTGGGCAGTAGCGACGGCTATCTGCGGGGTTATCTTGTTCGGGACTGTTCAGTAAGGAATGGTTCCGACCTTGTGTTGCAGGGGATGAAGGGAGTAATCCTCGGTACGGTGATCTAGGCCCCGTACTGTGACGGGCGGTACCCCAGTAGCCCTGCCATTGTATGGAATCCACAATCCAATAAGTGCCAACGGTTTTGATTGTATTACCAACTTTTGTGGCTAGTAGCTGGAATTTAATAGATGTAACAATTTCGGCTATTTTCTATTTACTTGAAAACCCTAGACCTATTATAATATCACAGAATTTCCTATCAAATGTTTTGGTTAGCGTAAGGTAAAAACTTTTCCATGTTTATGTGTGGGAAGTCTTACGTGATACCTTTTGTTTCAAAAAGGATTTTCAAAATTAAGCAACTTTAACCCGTTACTCATACCAGACCCATGTCTGACCCGGAGTTTATTTTCTGTTTTTCATAAACTCTCGGGTACCCAAATTTTTACGGGTAGCCAAGGGATTCAGGTTAGCTTTGACGCATTCTGGAGGAGCAATGGAGCAGGAGGCTTCAGCGTTGTAGATGTATATATAGTTCCGCTGTGTTAGTATCTTTGGGTTATTTGTTTGAGTTGAGTTGTATTAACTAGACAGGTGTCTATAGCTGTCTAGTATGTGATGTATTATCTGTATAACTCTGATTGATGATGTATATTATGTAAATACTTATGTGATTATTATAATTTATTTGTTCCGCTGTGAGATTCTGATGTTGTTGTTCTTTCTTCTCTATCTTTTCTATTTTCTCATCCCTTTCTTTCTTTAAGACGAAGCGGTTTTTCTGGGCATAGAAAGCCGGGTCGTCACAGTTGGTATCAGAGCGCTAGGTTGAGTGAATACCTAGGCTCTTAAGTGTTTTCTTTCTTGAGAGAGCGTATTTGTAATTTTGATATATATTTATTTATTTATTCCTACCTATTGTTGGGTTACCTGTTCGTGTTATCCAACGAGCTGTAAAGGTAGATAGGGTAGTGGTGTGTGTAACACGACTACCAATGGTTGGGGTTTAAATGTTTGAGGTTGGTGGTGTATTTGTCGAGGCTGTAGACCTAATACCGTCTCGAATGAGCTTTGAGTGGGAGAAGGATTTCATCGACCTCTGAAGGAAATCTGTTAAGATTCGGAGTTCATTTTTGAAGTGTAAGTTTGGTTGAGCTAGAGTTTGGATCTGTCGGTCGGACAGAAGCAAGTCATGATATCTTGAAATATCAAGGTGTAGTAGCTGTGTGATGTGAGACACAGTGATTATGGATGTCTCTGAAGATGTTTCTTTGGAATCAGTTAAGGAAGTGTAGCTGCTTCGGTGTTGTGGCTGAGATCAGCAGGGTGTTTCTTTTTGCTTTGAGGTCCGAGTTTCTTGAAGAGCTTTGGATTAAGTAGTCTTTGGCTTCTGAGTCAGCAGTGGAGTTTAGAAGCTGCAGAGTAATTCCATTTCTTCGATGGGTTGGCCACATAAGTGTAAGCTGTTCTGATTGGTATAGAGAGAACAATATCTTTGGAATTGGCTGGATTGATCGCAAAAGTGACTTGCGATGGTTTGAGTATTCTCTTGTGAATTTTTCTGGATGTCTTCAGGAAGTTAAAGTTTGGTCTGCATCTGAAGATTGAGTTTGGTGTCGACTGGATTTCCAGGCTTGGTACCGATGGTTCAACTCAGTAATAGAATGATTTTTGAGTTGGGTAAAGCAGCTCAGATTTTGGAGGAACTTCTGAGTTTTACTTTTGGATTTGTTGAGGTGTGTTGTCCAGTCTGTGTTCGACTTCAGCATTTTCATCTTTTCAGTCAGAGTTGCGCATTGGAAGCATGGTGGCAGCTGTTTAGTTGGGAAGCAATTGGATGTTGCAGTGATTGGATTGGAGGGTTCTACAGGAGATTTCTCAGGATTGATGGCCAGTTTGGAGCGCTCATGTTCTTTTTTAGATGCGAGAAGTGAGTTCTGTTTTCTAATTTGGAATAGAGTTTGTGTTCTGAGTTTTGGTTGATGTTGGAAAGATCATTATGTTTGTTTGTCTTTGGTTCAGTTTGTTTCTAAGGACATCAGCAAGAGTTGAGCTGATCAGTAAGGATGAGGAAGCCCAGGATCATCCGAAGGGTTGTATGGATAAGAGATAGAAGAATTTGGATTCCGAAGTCAGGAATTTGATTTTTGGATAAGTGTTTAGTTTTCAAGATTGGATTGTCAGTTTGGATAACTGGAATCCGGAGTGTTTCACGTATCTCTGAGGGAGTACGTGTAAGATCTATCTCCGGTTGTAGAACCAGCAGTTCAGGGAATTTTGGTTGTTGATTCAGGCTTGTTTGTAATTTGATATCCTGTCTTGTTTGTAGATCTAGATGAGTAGAAGTCTTGTAGCTTAGTAGTATTATTTGTTTGGATTCTATAGAGCGAGTAACCCGGTATGTATACTTGGGGAAACTCGAGACAATTCTATCTAGAATTCTGTCTAGATAGTTAGATTTGTTTGATTGGATGAATTGGTTGTTATGGTTGTTAGCTCATGATTGAAATATGCTTGTGTTTTTAAAATTAAATCTTAAATTAAATTATTAAATTTTTGTTTTAAATTTCGGGGATGAAATTCTTTCAAGGGGGGAAGAATGTGACATCCCGGAAATTTGGACAATATCAATTTAATAATCTGCATTGAAAATTAAATAGATTTAATAATATTTATTAATAATAATTGGAATTGATTTAATAATCTTCTTTTAAACAAATAATTAACTAATAATTTATCTTTTAAAAGCCAATTAAATTGTTTTCTATTTATAATATATATATATCTGTATATATTGTAAATAAATAACCTTTGTTTTAAGTTTAATAAAATAAAGACATGATTTTTAATTCTAATATTTTTGGTAAATTAGGGATTTGATTTAATATTGAATAAATAATCATTGACTTTAAAATACTCAAGATAAATTTAAATTGTTTAAAAGTATTTTAGCCTAGAGTTTAAATTTAAATAAAAAGTTTTGTTTTGTTTTATAGCTTGATAAAATAAGTGACTTATATTATAGAGAATAGTTCTTTTATAAATTATTTTAATTTAATAATAAGTTATATTTAAACTATATCAATATTGTAATATCTTTGAAAATGGGTTTTACTGTATAAATAGAGTTGTTATTTTAAGATATGTATATTTTGAAAGAAACTATGATTAGTAGTCTTTCAAAAATGTTAAGATAAAATAATACTTTATAAATCTTAACATAAGTATTTATTTATTTAAGTTAAAATAAAAGTAACCTATAAGTAAAATGAAAATATAAGTTAAAATTTATAACAAAGACTGAAAACAACTTTAAATAAAATAAATATAAAAGTAAGAACTAGTGTAAAAGAAGGAAGTATATATGTACATAGGTAATACAAGCAAACTAGGCAGGCAAGTATACATATGTATAAAGTACAAATGGCTATTTTACTTGAGAGTAACATAATCAGGCTTGTATACACATGAATATAGCCTGTGAAGAAATATACAAAGTAAAAAAAAAAAAAAAAAAGAAGGAATAAAATATACAAATGCAAGAAGCTTATACACTAAGATTTCAGATAAGTATGAAAACAAAATATCTAAATACAAATGGTCTGTAGCTTGTAGATTGAGAATCATACAAGCATAAACATAAAGCATATAAGATGGTTTGTTATGCAAGCTAAAGCAAAGCATGGTGGAAAGCTAACTAAAATATCTATACATATGAAATGATTAAGTTAGCTAATTAGGAAACATGGGGTACATTAACAATTAATGTTCAAATTCTCAGCACAACTTTTGGTCAATTCGTGATATTGGAAACAAATCTTTCAGCCTCCAAAAATAAGAATGTTGCCTGATAAAACAAAAGTAGTATTGTACTTGCATGTGTTTAACCAGATAACACCTTCCCCTGAAACTCCTTTATATTCATGCCAACTTCCTTAGTTCATTTAAAACAACATAGCAAGCTTCTTCATTTTATTTCTTTCTATGCAAACACAAATATCAAACTGGAAACACTACTCAACAAAAACATAGAGTTTTGGATGATTGAAGCAAACTGTTCCCAGTTTTAAAAATTAGGCTGTTCAAAACAAATGGTGCTCTATTCATTTTTTTACAAGCAAGGCCATTCTTAATTTCAAAATTTCAAAGCATTTCAAAATAAAAAGAGGCTATGTTTACTTCTGAATACAGGTGAGTAACACCTTTCATTTTAAATACTTAAGTGTATATATATATATATATATATATATATATATATGTTGCTAAACTTTGATCTGATGAGTATATATCTTGATGATTTTTCTGTGTTTACATGATACTGCATGTATATGTGTTTGACATCCTATAACCACCTCTGTTTTAAAGGATAGAAACATCAAAAAATTAATAATTTAAGTGTATTTTGTCTGTTGCAAATTCTTCTCTGAAACTTAGTTGTATTGCTATGTGATAAGTATGAGTACTCTATTATGTATCTCTGGGTTCTCTCTGTTTTAGTTTCAGGTTTAATAATCCTCAACCAAATTCCTTTTTGTTCTTAATTCCAGCTTAACAAGACATAGGTTAACATTAACTGTTTGTATGAATGAAGACCTGTATGTAAATATTGTGTAAGAGTAAAACAATGTTCTTTGTTCTGGAAAACATAATATTACAGAAGAAAACTAAATATAGTTAAAAACTCAATGAATTTAATTCATGAATTCAAAGTTATGAATCAGTCATACATACCATAATATGATTTTTAAAATGAATATCATGTTTTCTAGTCAAGTGTTGTTGGTGCAGTTTGCCTTTGTTCAAAAATTGGATTTTTGGTGATTCTGGGTGTTCTATGCAACTGGAGGAGGTCGGGTTTGGTGAGAAGGTGGAGGAGCTTACCAGGGTGAGGGGAAAATTGCTCGGTGGTGGGTCTGAGCACGGTGGCGTGGGTGGCAGTGGGTTGATGTTTATAACCCTAGTTTGTGAAGTGATCGAATTTTTGATCACTGTGGCTTCTACGGTGCATCGAGTTGCACGAAACTTCGTGGGGTGGTAAATGGGTCGAAGGCGAGTACATGGCCGGAGTTATGGACCATCTGGTGGTCGGGGTTGGCAGAGGGAAGTTATGACAGGTTTGGTAGGGGACGTGGTGTTTTATTCCAGGTTCTGGTTATTGCCTTTTTTTTTTTTTTTTTGATTTGAGGTCATAGCGTTGGATTTTGGGGTCATGGTGGAGACTGGTGGTAGTCAGTGGCGTGGTGGAGCATACTTGGGTGGCCGGAGTTGACTGGAGCCACGGCGCACGTGCACCGTGCCCAGTGATGGGTTGGCAATTATGGTGGTGCAGTTTCTTTTTGGGCTGGGGAAGTACTCGAGTCACACGCGTACGTGACTCGAAGCCAGGGGATAAATGACCCGAAGTAATATTACTTGGTCTCGGGTTGGTTATTTTTGTACCGGTAGCATAAAACAACTGCCTGTAGTTTTGAATTTTAAACAAAATTTAAAAGCAAATTAAATTATAAGCCAATTATAATTAAAAGTTGAATTAGTGTAAATATTAGATTTAACTAAAAGTCAAATTCAGATTTAAGTTTAAATTAAAATTTTGTATTTCTAAATTCATTTTGAAAGTTTCAGGTTTAAACCTGACAGTAGCATTATTTCAAAAACAAATTCAATTGGAACCTATTTATAAATAAGTAATGGAATTAAACAAAGTGTAAATCTAGCTGAAGTTTGAAATCAAATTTACTTTTGAATTCAAATTTAAATAAAAATAAAGTTTAAAACAATCAAATATGGGTTTCAACCTGACAGTTTCAGGTTTTAAATGTAATTTAAAATCTGAGTTAAAATTTAAACTGTGTTTGAAGTTAAAAGTTCAAAATATAGATTCAAGTGAACTTTAGAATCTAAGTTTTAGAAACGAATTTGGATTTTTAAATCAAGAATTAAAAATCAAATTTCTCAAAAGCAAGTTAAACCCAAGTTTTAAATTCAAAGTTAAACTAATCAAAAGTGTCAAACTCAAAATTTAACTAATGAACTTAAAACTGGAAAAAAAAAATCAGATTTAAAATCTAAATGTATAAAGAAAAGTTAAATTCGAATAGTTGGTTTCAAAAGTGTTTGTTTCAAATAAATGTTTGAATTGGTTTTTACAAAGTTCGTTTGAATGGGAGTTAAATAAATTGTTTTAACTTGGAAATTGCAAGTTTAATATATAAATGTCTTTTAGAAGTTTAAATTTAAATTAAAATTTAAGCAGTCGAAGTTAAGGGCCTTTCCTATATAAGTCCATATATGAGAAGTTATTGTTATTTATAGGATTCTAAATTGAATTAAAATTTGCTAAATGTTTGAACAAGAATCATTTTGAATCTTAAATTCAAAATCAAATTTTGAATTTAAATTTTGATACGTAATGTTCTAATATACTTAGATATTAATAAAGTCATGAATTATTTTAGGCATAATTAAGATATTTAAAATAATTAAATGATAGGTTAATAAAGAAATGACTCTTGTATTTAAGTTATAAATTAATAATTTAGAGATCAAATAAGAAATAGATTAAGAAAAGCTATTTATTAATGAAGATAGTTAATTAAGAATTATTAATTAATTTATATGTGGTTAATTTTGGATAATCAATTAGATTCAATAAATAATCTATTATGCATTGATAAATATAATTATTTGATAAAAGGAATGAAGAAATTAATTACTTATTGTAGTTAATTTGATAAAATGATTTATTTAAGTTAATTAATTTAATTTAATTAATTTAAGAAATCATTTGAAGGTTTGATATGTATAATCACTTAGTGTATTCAATGGAGCATAATTACTTGAGGAAGTAATTAATATAATTACTGAATGTAATTAGTGAAATTAATGTATAAATAAAGTAATTGGGATAATTACTTTTATAATTAATCAAAGGATTAATTAAAGGGAGATAATTAATTATGGGATAATTAATTTGGAAATAAGTAATTAAGAGTAGTTAATTACTGGTTGATATTAATCAAGGTGATTAATAATTGTGTTTAATTAAAGATTAATATCTTAATGTAATTAAATTAAACAAAGTAATTTAATTTAAATATGAATTAGAGATCATTAATTAATGCAATTAATGATGAAATTAAGAATATTTTAATTATGAAATAATTAATAATGTGGTGATTAATTAAGGATAATGTAATTAATTGTATTTAATTTATAAATAAAGTAATTAAATGTTAATTACTATAAATGATTTAGGATAATTAATTTGTAAAATTAATTAAAGACTAATTACTTACTGTAATTAGAAGGTGATTAATCGAAGAAGTTAATCAAGATAAATATCTAAACATTGATTAATTAAGTTGATTTAAAATTAATTTATGATGGTATAAGCAGGATTTATAGACGAAGTAATTAATTTAATTTACTTTAAATTAATTAGAAATAGAAGTAGTTAATTTAATTCATTTTAAATTAATTACAAAATGGTATGATTATAAATCATTGCTTATGGATGAATGATAGTGATATTTCATTTGATGGATGTGCATTCAGATCTGACTTGAATGCTATCTATGTGAAATGGATGCTTGATTTAAAGTATGATAATATTTAATTATCTGTTTTGATGATAATATGAATTATCTGTTTATGATGATGTGATTATCTATTGTGATATTATGAATTATCCATCTATGTGTATATTGATGATATTGAATTAAACTATTAAGACTAAATAGACAACTTGGCCTTAAAAGACACGTTTTGGATTTCGATGAGACCGGGATCGGGTTTTCCGCATTAGGAACATCCGAAAACCACATCGTTTCCAAATTAACGATAGGTCGTGAATCTGAAGGAAGATGAAGATTCAGAATGCAAGGGTTATCGTCGTTAACTCTGAGGGTGATTCCAAAATGAGTGTAACGAGATAATGCCTTCGGTTTCGTTCGAACCCGGAACGAACTTGTATGGATTGAATGCTTTCAACACATCGTCAGGTGGGCGATGAGCATTCTAAGAAATGTATTCTAAAAAGGTAATCGTAGCCTCAAGCCTCATCAACCGGGAATGGCTAAAACAGGGGAGATGCAGCAAGGCTAGGTGGGTCATGCCCAAGCAGGACAAGGATATTCCCCTGTCTAGATGTCCCTTTATTTTCGGCTTAGTGGGCAGTAGCGACGGCTATCTGCGGGGTTATCTTGTTCGGGACTGTTCAGTAAGGAATGGTTCCGGCCTTGTGTTGCAGGGGATGAAGGGAGTAATCCTCGGTACGGTGATCTAGGCCCCGTACTGTGACGGGCGGTACCCCAGTAGCCCTGCCATTGTATGGAATCCACAATCCAATAAGTGCCAACGGTTTTGATTGTATTACCCACTTTTGTGGCTAGTAGCTGGAATTTAATAGTTGTAACAATTTCGGCTATTTTCTATTTACTTGAAAACCCTAGACCTATTATAATATCACAGAATTTCCTATCAAATGTTTTGGTTAGCGTAAGGTGAAAACTTTTCCATGTTTATGTGTGGGAAGTCTTACGTGATACCTTTTGTTTCAAAAAGGATTTTCAAAATTAAGCAACTTTAACCCGTTACTCATACCAGACCCATGTCTGACCTGGAGTTTATTTTCTGTTTTTCATAAACTCTCGGGTACCCAAATTTTTACGGGTAGCCAAGGGATTCAGGTTAGCTTTGACGCATTCTGGAGGAGCAATGGAGCAGGAGGCTTCAGCGTTGTAGATGTATATATAGTTCCGCTGTGTTAGTATCTTTGGGTTATTTGTTTGAGTTGAGTTGTATTAACTAGACAGGTGTCTATAACTGTCTAGTATGTGATGTATTATCTGTATAACTCTGATTGATGATGTATATTATGTAAATACTTATGTGATTATTATAATTTATTCGTTCCGCTGTGAGATTCTGATGTTGTTGTTCTTTCTTCTCTATCTTTTCTATTTTCTCATCCCTTTCTTTCTTTAAGACGAAGCGGTTTTTCTGGGCATAGAAAGCCGGGTCGTCACAGTTGGTATCAGAGCGCTAGGTTGAGTGAATACCTAGGCTCTTAAGTGTTTTCTTTCTTGAGAGAGCGTATTTGTAATTTTGATATATATATTTATTTATTTATTCCTACCTATTGTTGGGTTACCTGTTCGTGTTATCCAATGAGCTGTAAAGGTAGATAGGGTAGTGGTGTGTGTAACACGACTACCAATGGTTGGGGTTTAAATGTTTGAGGTTGGTGGTGTATTTGTCGAGGCTGTAGACCTAATACCGTCTCGAATGAGCTTTGAGTGGGAGAAGGATTTCATCGACCTCTGAAGGAAATCTGTTAAGATTCGGAGTTCATTTTTGAAGTGTAAGTTTGGTTGAGCTAGAGTTTGGATCTGTCGGTCGGACAGAAGCAAGTCATGATATCTTGAAATATCAAGGTGTAGTAGCTGTGTGATGTGAGTCACAGTGATTATGGATGTCTCTGAAGATGTTTCTTTGGAATCAGTTAAGGAAGTGTAGCTGCTTCGGTGTTGTGGCTGAGATCAGCAGGGTGTTTCTTTTTGCTTTGAGGTCCGAGTTTCTTGAAGAGCTTTGGATTAAGTAGTCTTTGGCTTCTGAGTCAGCAGTGGAGTTTAGAAGCTGCAGAGTAATTCCATTTCTTCGATGGGTTGGCCACATAAGTGTAAGCTGTTCTGATTGGTATAGAGAGAACAATATCTTTGGAATTGGCTGGATTGATCGCAAAAGTGACTTGCGATGGTTTGAGTATTCTCTTGTGAATTTTTCTGGATGTCTTCAGGAAGTTAAAGTTTGGTCTGCATCTGAAGATTGAGTTTGGTGTCGACTGGATTTCCAGGCTTGGTACCGATGGTTCAACTCAGTAATAGAATGATTTTTGAGTTGGGTAAAGCAGCTCAGATTTTGGAGGAACTTCTGAGTTTTACTTTTGGATTTGTTGAGGTGTGTTGTCCAGTCTGTGTTCGACTTTAGCATTTTCATCTTTTCAGTCAGAGTTGCGCATTGGAAGCATGGTGGCAGCTATTTAGTTGGGAAGCAATTGGATGTTGCAGTGATTGGATTGGAGGGTTCTACAGGAGATTTCTCAGGATTGAAGGCCAGTTTGGAGCGCTCATGTTCTTTTTTAGATGCGAGAAGTGAGTTCTGTTTTCTAATTTGGAATAGAGTTTGTGTTCTGAGTTTTGGTTGATGTTGGAAAGATCATTATGTTTGTTTGTCTTTGGTTCAGTTTGTTTCTAAGGACATCAGCAAGAGTTGAGCTGATCAGTAAGGATGAGGAAGCCCAGGATCATCCGAAGGGTTGTATGGATAAGAGATAGAAGAATTTGGATTCCGAAGTCAGGAATTTGATTTTTGGATAAGTGTTTAGTTTTCAAGATTGGATTGTCAGTTTGGATAACTGGAATCCGGAGTGTTTCACGTATCTCTGAGGGAGTACGTGTAAGATCTATCTCCGGTTGTAGAACCAGCAGTTCAGGGAATTTTGGTTGTTGATTCAGGCTTGTTTGTAATTTGATATCCTGTCTTGTTTGTAGATCTAGATGAGTAGAAGTCTTGTAGCTTAGTAGTATTATTTGTTTGGATTCTATAGAGCGAGTAACCCGGTATGTATACTTGGGGAAACTCGAGACAATTCTATCTAGAATTCTGTCTAGATAGTTAGATTTGTTTGATTGGATGAATTGGTTGTTATAGTTGTTAGCTCATGATTGAAATATGCTTGTGTTTTTAAAATTAAATCTTAAATTAAATTATTAAATTACCTTTGTTTTAAATTTCGGGGACGAAATTCTTTTAAGGGGGGAAGAATGTGACATCCCGGAAATTTGGACAATATCAATTTAATAATCTGCATTGAAAATTAAATTGATTTAATAATATTTGTTAATAATAATTGGAATTGATTTAATAATCTTCTTTTAAACAAATAATTAACTAATAATTTATCTTTTAAAAGCCAATTAAATTGTTTTCTATTTATAATATATATATATATATATATATGTATATATTGTAAATAAATAACCTTTGTTTTAAGTTTAATAAAATAAAGACATGATTTTTAATTCTAATATTTTTGGTAAATTAGGGATTTGATTTAATATTGAATAAATAATCATTGACTTTAAAATACGCAAGATAAATTTAAATTGTTTAAAAGTATTTTAGCCTAGAGTTTAAATTTAAATAAAAAGTTTTGTTTTGTTTTATAGCTTGATAAAATAGTTGACTTATATTATAGAGAATAGTTCTTTTATAAATTATTTTAATTTAATAATAAGTTATATTTAAACTATATCAATATTGTAATATCTTTGAAAATGGGTTTTACAGTATAAATAGAGTTGTTATTTTAAGATATGTATATTTTGAAAGAAACTATGATTTGTAGTCTTTCAAAAATGTTAAGATAAAATAATACTTTATAAATCTTAACATAAGTATTTATTTATTTAAGTTAAAATAAAAGTAACCTATAAGTAAAATGAAAATATAAGTTAAAATTTATAACAAAGACTGAAAACAACTTTAAATAAAATAAATATAAAAGTAAGAACTAGTGTAAAAGAAGGAAGTATATATGTACATAGGTAATACAAGCAAACTAGGCAGGCAAGTATACAAATGTATAAAGTACAAATGCCTATTTTACTTGAGAGTAACATAATCAGGCTTGTATACACATGAATATAGCCTGTGAAGAAATATACAAAGTAAAAAAAAAAAGAAGGAATAAAATATACAAATGCAAGAAGCTTATACACTAAGATTTCAGATAAGTATGAAAACAAAATATCTAAATACAAATGGTCTGTAGCTTGTAGATTGAGAATCAGACAAGCATAAACATAAAGCATATAAGATGGTTTGTTATGCAAGCTAAAGCAAAGCATGGTGGAAAGCTAACTAAAATATCTATACATATGAAATGATTAAGTTAGCTAATTAGGAAACATGGGGTACATTAACAATTAATGTTCAAATTCTCAGCACAACTTTTGGTCAATTCGTGATATTGGAAACAAATCTTTCAGCCTCCAAAAATAAGAATGTTGCCTGATAAAACAAAAGTAGTATTGTACTTGCATGTGTTTAACCAGATAACACCTTCCCTTGAAACTCCTTTATATTCATGCCAACTTCCTTAGTTCATTTAAAACAACATAGCAAGCTTCTTCATTTTATTTCTTTCTATGCAAACACAAATATCAAACTGGAAACACTACTCAACAAAAACATAGAGTTTTGGATGATGGAAGCAAACTGTTCCCAGTTTTAAAAATTAGGCTGTTCAAAACAAATGGTGCTCTGTTCATTTTTTTACAAGCAAGGCCATTCTTAATTTCAAAATTTCAAAGCATTTCAAAATAAAAGGAGGCTATGTTTACTTCTGAATACAGGTGAGTAACACCTTTCATTTTAAATACTTAAGTATATATATATATATATGTTGCTAAACTTTGATCTGATGAGTATATATCTTGATGATTTTTCTGTGTTTACATGATACTGCATGTATATGTGTTTGACATCCTATAACCACCTCTGTTTTAAAGGATAGAAACATCAAAAATTTAATAATTTAAGTGTATTTTGTCTGTTGCAAATTCTTCTCTGAAACTTAGTTGTATTGCTATGTGATAAGTATGAGTACTCTATTATGTATCTCTGGGTTCTCTCTGTTTTAGTTTCAGGTTTAATAATCCTCAACCAAATTCCTTTTTGTTCTTAATTCCAGCTTAACAAGACATAGGTTAATATTAACTGTTTGTATGAATGAAGACCTGTATGTAAATATTGTGTAAGAGTAAAACAATGTTCTTTGTTCTGGAAAACATAATATTACAGAAGAAAACTAAATATAGTTAAAAACTCAATGAATTTAATTCATGAATTCAAAGTTATGAATCAGTCATACATACCATAATATGATTTTTAAAATGAATATCATGTTTTCTAGTCAAGTGTTGTTGGTGCAGTTTGCCTTTGTTCAAAAATTGGATTTTTGGTGATTCTGGGTGTTCTATGCAACTGGAGGAGGTCGGGTTTGGTGAGAAGGTGGAGGAGCTTACCAGGGTGAGGGGAAAATTGCTCGGTGGTGGGTCTGAGCACGGTGGCGTGGGTGGCAGTGGGTTGATGTTTATAACCCTAGTTTGTGAAGTGATCGAATTTTTGATCACTGTGGCTTCTACGGTGCATCGAGTTGCACGAAACTTCGTGGGGTGGTAAATGGGTCAAAAGCGAGTACATGGCCGGAGTTATGGACCATCTGGTGGTCGGGGTTGGCAGAGGGAAGTGATGACAGGTTTGGTAGGGGACGTGGTGTTTTATTCCAGGTTCTGGTTATTGCCTTTTTTTTTTTTGATTTGAGGTCATAGCGTTGGATTTTGGGGTCGTGGTGGAGACTGGTGGTAGTCAGTGGCGTGGTGGAGCATACTTGGGTGGCCGGAATTGACTGGAGCCACGGTGCACGTGCACCGTGCCCAGTGATCGGTTGGCAATTGTGGTGGTGCAGTTTCTTTTTGGGCTGGGGAAGTACTCGAGTCACACACGTACGTGACTCGAAGCCAGGGGATAAATGACCCGAAGTAATATTACTTGGTCTCGGGTTGGTTATTTTTGTACAGGTAGCATAAAACAACTGCCTGTAGTTTTGAATTTTAAACAAAATTTAAAAGCAAATTAAATTATAAGCCAATTATAATTAAAAGTTGAATTAGTGTAAATATTAGATTTAACTAAAAGTCAAATTCAGATTTAAGTTTAAATTAAAATTTTGTATTTCTAAATTCATTTTGAAAGTTTCAGGTTTAAACCTGACAGTAGCATTGTTTCAAAAACAAATTCAATTGGAACCTATTTATAAATAAGTAATGGAATTAAACAAAGTGTAAATCTAGCTGAAGTTTGAAATCAAATTTACTTTTGAATTCAAATTTAAATAAAAATAAAGTTTAAAACAATCAAATATGGGTTTCAACCTGACAGTTTCAGGTTTTAAATGTAATTTAAAATCTGAGTTAAAATTTAAACTGTGTTTGAAGTTAAAAGTTCAAAATATAGATTCAAGTGAACTTTAGAATCTAAGTTTTAGAAACGAATTTGGATTTTTAAATCAAGAATTAAAAATCAAATTTCTCAAAAGCAAGTTAAACCCAAGTTTTAAATTCAAAGTTAAACTAATCAAAAGTGTCAAACTCAAAATTTAACTAATGAACTTAAAACTAGAAAAAAAAATCAGATTTAAAATCTAAATGTATAAAGAAAAGTTAAATTCGAATAGTTGGTTTCAAAAGTGTTTGTTTCAAATAAATGTTTGAATTGGTTTTTACAAAGTTCGTTTGAATGGGAGTTAAATAAATTGTTTTAACTTGGAAATTGCAAGTTTAATATATAAATGTCTTTTAGAAGTTTAAATTTAAATTAAAATTTAAGCAGTCGAAGTTAAGGGCCTTTCCTATATAAGTCCATATATGAGAAGTTATTGTTATTTATAGGATTCTAAATTGAATTAAAATTTGCTAAATGTTTGAATAAGAATCATTTTGAATCTTAAATTCAAAATGAAATTTTGAATTTAAATTTTGAAACGTAATGTTCTAATATACTTAGATATTAATAAAGTCATGAATTATTTTAGGCATAATTAAGATATTTAAAATAATTAAATGATAGGTTAATAAAGAAATGACTCTTGTATTTAAGTTATAAATTAATAATTTAGAGATCAAATAAGAAATAGATTAAGAAAAGCTATTTATTAATGAAGATTGTTAATTAAGAATTATTAATTAGTTTATATGTGGTTAATTTTGGATAATCAATTAGATTCATTAAATAATCTATTATGCATTGATAAATATAATTATTTGATAAAAGGAATGAAGAAATTAATTACTTATTGTAGTTAATTTGATAAAATGATTTATTTAAGTTAATTAATTTAATTTAATTAATTTAAGAAATCATTTGAAGGTTTGATACGTATAATCACTTAGTGTATTCAATGGAGCATAATTACTTGAGGAAGTAATTAATATAATTACTGAATGTAATTAGTGAAATTAATGTATAAATAAAGTAATTGGGATAATTACTTTTATAATTAATCAAAGGATTAATTAAAGGGAGATAATTAATTATGGGATAATTAATTTGGAAATAAGTAATTAAGAGTAGTTAATTACTGGTTGATATTAATCAAGGTGATTAATAATTGTGTTTAATTAAAGATTAATATCTTAATGTAATTAAATTAAACAAAGTAATTTAATTTGAATATGAATTAGAGATCATTAATTAATGCAATTAATGATGAAATTAAGAATATTTTAATTATGAAATAATTAATAATGTGGTGATTAATTAAGGATAATGTAATTAATTGTATTTAATTTATAAATAAAGTAATTAAATGTTAATTACTATAAATGATTTAGGATAATTAATTTGTAAAATTAAATAAAGACTAATTACTTACTGTAATTAGAAGGTGATTAATCGAAGAAGTTAATCAAGATAAATATCTAAACATTGATTAATTAAGTTGATTTAAAATTAATTTATGATGGTATAAGCAGGATTTATAGACGAAGTAATTAATTTAATTTACTTTAAATTAATTAGAAATAGAAGTAGTTAATTTAATTCATTTTAAATTAATTACAAAATGGTATGATTATAAATCATTGCTTATGGATGAATGATAGTGATATTTCATTTGATGGATGTGCATTCAGATCTGACTTGAATACTATCTATGTGAAATGGATGCTTGATTTAAAGTATGATAATATTTAATTATCTGTTTTGATGATAATATGAATTATCTGTTTATGATGATGTGATTATCTATTGTGATATTATGAATTATCCATCTATGTGTATATTGATGATATTGAATTAAACTATTAAGACTAAATAGACAACTTGGCCTTAAAAGACACGTTTTGGATTTCGATGAGACCGGGATCGGGTTTTCCGCATTAGGAACATCCGAAAACCACATCGTTTCCAAATTAACGATAGGTCGTGAATCTGAAGGAAGATGAAGATTCAGAATGCAAGGGTTATCGTCGTTAACTCTGAGGGTGATTCCAAAATGAGTGTAACGAGATAATGCCTTCGGTTTCGTTCGAACCCGGAACGAACTTGTATGGATTGAATGCTTTCAACACATCGTCAGGTGGGCGATGAGCATTCTAAGAAATGTATTCTAAAAAGGTAATCGTAGCCTCAAGCCTCATCAACCGGGAATGGCTAAAACAGGGGAGATGCAGCAAGGCTAGGTGGGTCATGCCCAAGCAGGACAAGGATATTCCCCTGTCTAGATGTCCCTTTATTTTCGGCTTAGTGGGCAGTAGCGACGGCTATCTGCGGGGTTATCTTGTTCGGGACTGTTCAGTAAGGAATGGTTCCGGCCTTGTGTTGCAGGGGATGAAGGGAGTAATCCTCGGTACGGTGATCTAGGCCCCGTACTGTGACGGGCGGTACCCCAGTAGCCCTACCATTGTATGGAATCCACAATCCAATAAGTGCCAACGGTTTTGATTGTATTACCCACTTTTGTGGCTAGTAGCTGGAATTTAATAGATGTAACAATTTCGGCTATTTTCTATTTACTTGAAAACCCTAGACCTATTATAATATCACAGAATTTCCTATCAAATGTTTTGGTTAGCGTAAGGTAAAAACTTTTCCATGTTTATGTGTGGGAAGTCTTACGTGATACCTTTTGTTTCAAAAAGGATTTTCAAAATTAAGCAACTTTAACCCATTACTCATACCAGACCCATGTCTGACCCGGAGTTTATTTTCTGTTTTTCATAAACTCTCGGGTACCCAAATTTTTACGGGTAGCCAAGGGATTCAGGTTAGCTTTGACGCATTCTGGAGGAGCAATGGAGCAGGAGGCTTCAGCGTTGTAGATGTATATATAGTTCCGTTGTGTTAGTATCTTTGGGTTATTTGTTTGAGTTGAGTTGTATTAACTAGACAGGTGTCTATAGCTGTCTAGTATGTGATGTATTATCTGTATAACTCTGATTGATGATGTATATTATGTAAATACTTATGTGATTATTATAATTTATTCGTTCCGCTGTGAGATTCTGATGTTGTTGTTCTTTCTTCTCTATCTTTTCTATTTTCTCATCCCTTTCTTTCTTTAAGACGAAGCGGTTTTTCTGGGCATAGAAAGCCGGGTCGTCACAACCTGCTTCCTCAGGAAGTAGCTATAGTAGGCATAATATAATGGTACCTATGCTGGCTAAGATTTATATTCTACTTTCGAAATGATTTTTCCTACACTATGCACTAATAATAATATCAAATGTTTCTTTTTAATGTGTATCAAGCATCTTTGACTAACATAAGAAGAAATCTCCTCCAAGTCTGCGTTTGCATTGTGTGTGTGGCGGGAGGTCTTATGGTAGTCTCATTTTTAAAAAACATTGCGAATTGACTTTAAAAATATTCCTCTATTTTGATTTTTAAAGATAAATAAACTGTTTTGAGTTCTCACACCAGTCACATGACTGACTCGGAGTTTATTGTTTTCCTTCCTAAACTCTGGGTGGCCACCAATTTCCACACGGGCAGTCAAGAGTTAGGTTTATCAGGATATTCTGGAATTGCTAGAGGCAAGCTGGATGACATGGCGTATTACTAGTATATAGTATTTCTTTTCCGCTGTTTGTTGTTGTACACTCTGATGATATGATGTAATGAAATGTGATGTAATGTAATAACTGATATAGTTCTTTGTTTAAAGATTATTCATTTATTTATTATATGTTGTTCCGCCGCGAATTGTGAGATTCTGTTATTGTTCTGTTGTTTTCTGTTCCGTTCTATTTTCTATTTTCTTTTCCCTCCATTTTCTATCTTTCCTCTCTTCTTCTATCTCTTCTTCTTTCTTAAACCATAACATTTCGGGTTTCCGGCCTTCGATTTCTCGGCAGTCGATAAAGTGAGTATCGATGTTGAATTTTCGAAAGTCGAAAATTTTCGGGACGTTACACCTGAAGCATGTTTTTCAGGTTTGGGGTTTCAGAACTAAAATTTTGAATTCTTTGATTTTTGTTCGATCTGGTGATTGTGTTAGGGTATTGAGGGGTTGCTGGTTGTGGTTTGATCATCTAAGATGATAGGCAGAGGCGGTGGTCGCCGTGCATATGCACGACGATGAAATTCTGGTAAAGTATGTTGGGTTGGTTGGTGTTATAGGGGAGATGTGTAGTTTACTCGAAGCAGGTGGGTGGGTGACTCGAAGTAGGCAAGCTTAAACCTCGACGTAAAATTAGGGGATTCTCGAGTTGCTCTGTGTTTGTTTCCAGGTTTTAGAGGAAACTGTTTTTGAAATCTGTAGTTTTATGTTTAAGGTAAGGTTTAAGTTTAAATTCAAATTCAAGTTTGAATTTCTGATTTAAATTTAAATCCCAGTTTTTAAATAAAAATTAAAGTTTTAAAATTTAACTTAATTAACTATTTCAGGTAGGTAAAATAGTTTAAACTTTTAATAATGAGGTTTTAAAAATATGAGTAAGATTTAAAGATTAATTTGAAATCTGGAAATCTAAGATTAAAAATGAACTTCAGTTTTAAATTTAAAAGAAGATTTAAATTTGAAGTTTTAAACTAAGAATGAATTGAAATTTCTAAAATTTTGAAATGAATTTAACTTTAAAAATTTTCCTAGCACATGTTTGATTTGCAATTTAAAAAGTTTTAAATTATTTAAATTTTGATAAGTTTTATTTTATTCTATTTTAAAACTTGTATTTAAAATGAAAATTTAAAAGTAGTTCAAAAAGTACTTTGTTTCAATTAAATTGTTTTAAACAAAATTAAGTTATGTTTTATCTTGAAATTTAAATTAAGATTTATGTTTTAGATTTAATTAATAAGGTAATTAAGATTAATTAATTAATTTAATTAATTAATTGAATTTGGGATTAATAATTGATTAATGATTAATCAATCTATAATTAAGATCATTAATTAGATTATTAATTAATGATGAATGAATATTATTAATTATGTAATTAAGTTTTAAATTAAGGTTAATTTATTTAATAATTAACTTTAATTAAAGAATGATTAAAGATAATTCAAATTGTAATTAATTTAAGTTAGTTACTTTATAAAATAATTAGAGGATGGTTAATGAAGGTCATTAACCATGATTATTTAACAATTAATTAATTTGGTTAATTTTTATAATTAATTAGATTAATTTAGTAATAATCAATTGTAAATGGTTTGAGTGTAATTACTTGATGAAGTAATTAAGAAATTAATTACTTAATGTAATTAATTTAGTTTAATGTGATTGTTTATTTTAATTAACTAAGTTTAACTAATTTTAAACACATGGGTTTTATAAATAATTACTTTATGTAATTAATGATTTTGGAAATTACTTAGTTAAGTAATTGATTAATAATTACAAAATGTAATTAAATGAAGATGTTAAGAATGAAGTAATTTGGATTTAAATTACTTAATAATTAATCAAGGGATTAATTAAGTAATAAATTAAAGGATAATTAATTTGTTTAAATAAAATAATTAAGTTAGTTAATTACTAAATGTAATTAATCTAGGATGATTAATAATTATGAGTCAATTACTTAAGGTTATTAATTAAAGAAATTATTAAAGATCATTAATTATTTAATTAATGTAGTAATTAAAGTTGATTAATTAACCAATAATAGGTAATTAAAGGTAATTAATTAATTAATTAATTAAGGTTTAATGTAATTAATTATGATTAATTGATTAATTGAAGTAATTAAAGGTTAATTACTGTTTAGTTGAGAATAATTAATTTTGTGAAATTAATTGAGGATAATTACATGAATGTAATTAAGGATAATTAATCATGGGTGATTAATTAAGGTGATTAATAATGGATTACTAAATTGATTGTAATCAATTAGATGATTGAGTAAGCAAGAAGTATATTGGTGAAGTAATTAATTTAATTTATTTTAAATTAATTTAAAGATGGGTAATTAATTTAATTCATTTTAAATTAATTAGAGATAGAGATAGTTAATTTAATTCATTTTAAATTAATTATATTTTGATGAGTAAATCATTGCTTATGTATGAATGGATGTCATTGATTGCCTTGGATGCTTTGTGATCTCAGTAATGAGATAGGTATGGTTGTGTGATATGAATACTTGTTTGCATTGTGATGATAACTTAGATTATCAATTAGGATATTGATATATGGATTATCTATTATGATATTGATATTGTGGATTACCTATTATTTGATAATGTTAATTATCAATTGTGATTTATGAATTATCTATCTGTGTGTATATAGATACTGTATTGAATTGTTTTAAAAACTTTAAAACAACTTGGACCTAAAAGACACGCTTTGGATTTCGATGAGACCGGGATCGGGTTTCCATATTTGGATATCCGAAAACCACATCGATTCCAAATAATGTTAGGTCGTGAATCAAAGTGGAGCTTTGTGAAGACTCGAGGTGTAAGGACTATGAGTCAATGTAACTCTGTGGGTGATTCCGTAATGAGTTTGACGGAATTAGTTCTTATAGATTCGAGATGGTGGTTCAGAGTGCAAGGGTTATTATCGTCAACTCTGAGGGTGATTCCAAAATGATTTTAACGAGGTAATGCCTTCGGTTTCGTTCGAACCCGGAACGAACTTGTATGGATTAAATGCTTTCAGAACATCGTCAGGTGGACGATGAGCATTCTAAGTGATATGTCCTATAAAGGTAATCGTAGCCTCAAGCCTCATCAACCGGGAATGGCTAAAACAGGAGAGGTGCAGCAAGGCTTCGTGGGTCGTACCCACTGGAGAGCAAGATTTATCCCGTTCTAGAAGTCCCTTTATATTCGACTGTGTGGGTGGTTGCTAGCTACAACCACGGGGTTGTCTTGTTCGAAACTGTTCAGTAAGGAATGTGTCCGACTTTGTGTTGCAGGGGAGCAGGCGTACTCCTCGGTACGTTGATCTAGGCCACGTACTGTGACGGACGATACCCCAATAGCCCTGCCATTGTATGGAATCCAAAACCCAATAAGTGCCAACGGTTTTGACTGTATTACCCACTTTTGTGGCTAGTAGCTGGAATTTAATAAATGTAACAATTTCGGCTATTTCATATTTATTTGAAAACCCTAGACACTATTATAATATCATCGGATTTCCTATCAAATTTTTGGTTAGCGTAAGGTAAAAACTTTTCCATGTTTATGTGTGGGAAGTCTTACGTGATACTTTTCTTTCAAAAGTTTTTAAAAGTTAAGCAACTTTAACCTGTTACTCACACCAGACCCATGTCTGTCCCAGAGTTTATCTTTGTTTTTCATAAACTCTTGGGTACTAAATTTTTACGAGTAGCCAAGGGAATTCAGGTTAGGATTCAGGTTAGCTTTGACGAATTGTGGAGGAGCAATGGAGCAGGAGGCTTATGCATGTAGAAATATATCTAGTATTCCGTTGTGTGTTCTCTGAGTTGTTGTATTGAGTTGTATAACTAGACAGGTGTTTATAACTGTCTAGTATGTGTTGTATATCTGTGTAACTCTGATAATGATTGTAAACTATGCAATATTTATGTTATTAGTATAGTTTATTCGTTCCGCTGTTTAGATTCTGATGTTGTTTCTTTCTTCTCTTCTTTCTATTCTCTTTTCTATCCCTTTCTTTCTTAAAAATGATGCGATTTTCTATGGTAAGAAAGTCGGGTCGTTTATTCTAAATCAATTAAATAGACAACTCTTCATATTCTAAATCAATTGCAATGGTTTATTCAACGGTCACTTTTATTTAGTCGTTATCTATTTTACAACCAAATGAAACAATCCCACTATTGATTTTTATATTAATGAATCTCATTCTAGATAATATTTTTGTTAATATTCACTAATTCAACATTTATATTGGTTTCTTATATTTAACTTATAACTAAGTATGACAATTTACATTATTCAAATCTATTGCCATATAAATATTTAATTGTTAACATTAAACTACAATTACTATATCTAATTCCTACATTTACTCAAAAAATCTTAAGACTTTTATTTCATTCTAAATTAGATTAGAAATCATATTAAATTAACTCATTTAATATCATCGAAGTTTACGGGTCGTTACACTCTCCCCCACTCAAAACTTTTCGTCCCCGAAAAGGAAAAAGAAGGGAGAAGGAAGAATTAAAATAAACAGTACATCTTATTTCAAAATATCAACTTATAAACCATAATTGACTAAATTTATTTCCTTAAATTAAATATACCTGTTTTATAATCATTATATCCTTTTATACTTAAATAATTAAAGTTGGAAAACATTTTCAACATAATTCTAAGTCCAAAATTTACGGAAAATTTTGGCAGAGTCTCCTTTGTACGGAGAGACTCTGGAGAAAATATAATATCGAATATAAAAAATATATTATATATTATCCAAAATATTATATATTAACACGGGAAAATTATATAAAATAGCGCTATAAACCGTAATCCGAAACGTACCTATTTGTCGGACAATTTACGCTTATTATTATGGAACCAAAAGCAGTAGCAGTTGCTTCCATAACCTGCATTTCTCTTATAAAAATCCAAAAGGTTAACTATTTATATTAAGGTGAAATATTTTCATGGTTTCAACTACTAACAACAATCAATACACAATCATCAATTTCAACAACCAGCATACACAACAAAACAAACAATCATTCAATCAAACAAAGAAATAGTTGTTCGGGTTAAAAACTTGGAATGGTACGGAATGAAAAATAACTATCCAGTGCATCATTTACTCAACAATCTTAGATGGGACAGAAATAGATTATTTATTCATCCAACAACTTCAAATTTCCTTACCCAGCCAACTACAAAGCAACCAATATCGATTTAAACCAACAAATCAATTCAACTTATATAAATTCATTACATACTTTAATTGTTTGATTTCCTTTCTTTTATTCAAACCACAAAAATATTCCTTTTTTTTTATAATTTACATTTATTTCTAACAAACTTCAAATTTTTATTTCTCATTCAATGTTTGTTTCTTTATTTCTACTTATTACTTCCCATTATTCATTTTTATTTTATTTAGGTTATGTAAGTTTCTTTTATTTGTATTACGTTTAATGCACTTCTAAAATTCAATCATTTATTACATGCTTACATTCTATTACATTAAATTATAGTAACCCTTTTTAATTACACTTAAAACTTAACCTTATAACCTCCATTCTTATAAATACAGGATTTTATTAATTTATAACCTAGGGTTTACAGTCATTTATTTATTACCTACTTTCCATAGTATTAAACTAGTAGCATTTATATCATACTTAAGTTTATAACCCTACACATCCATCTTCATTTATTAAAGAATTTAATTTTTATTTACTTAAGTTTAAAATCACCTATTTATAATACTTACCTTTAATTTTGGTAAAATTTCAATTATATCTTAAGTTTATACCATTAAATTCTTATTTATAATAGCAATTCATTGAATACTTCATTTTCCCAAAATTTTCTACTTGTATAATATTCTATTAAAATCTCTTATTTAACATTTCAACTTTTCATATTTGGTAAGTTATATATGTTAAAGAAAATGCAAAAGAACTTATACAAGTTTTATCTCATCCTTTAATTATGTTTATTGTTCAATAAATCTTTACCTTTTCTTATAAGTTAAAATTTTAACTTCCTTTATAACTTATCATTAAAGTCTCTTATTCTATTTAGGTTTCAATTTTTAATTAAATTCTGTTTCACTACCATAAATGAACCAATTAATAAATGGAAATTTTAGAAGTAAATACCAGGTTAAATTTCAATAGATAAATGTATCTTTATAACTTATATACCTCTTATTATAATTAAAACAATTAAACCTTTAGATATTTCCAAAACAAATCTGCAGTAGAATTCACTACAGTAGCCTTTCCCCTTCGAAACTCGAAAATGAAAGTCGATGATGCGGCCGCCATCACCGAAATTATTTTCCAGCGACAGAGAGGAAAGTACAAAATTTATTTCTCAAAATCTTCTTTAAAACAATTCTTCCGAATTATACTAAATATTTATATAAGAAAATACTTATAAACCAAATCATTATATTTCATAAATCCTTTAACAGCAGATTTTCAAAATCCCGAACTTAAGTTCTAAAATCTCCAACTTGATTTATTATAATTTCAACTTAGCTACAATTAGTATAAATATTTTTATTACCTAACACCAAATCTATAGCAACCAAATATATATATCTTCATAAAATATTTTTATATATATAGAAAATATAATAGGCAAAATTATTTCATTCACCTATATTAAAAACAAATATGATGTCGGTCTGTCCTATTAAGTGTTTAGAAATCCCTATTGATGACATAGCGTCCCATGCACCAACCAAAATTTATAAATACAAAACGGAACAGATTAACACAATATCAAAATCTTTTTATAACACTAACAAATACGCTCTCTCATATATATACACTCAGCGACTCCCATAGGGTATTACTACCCTATTAACAAAGAGTCAAACCCCACAAAGCTAAGGTTTATCGCTAAACCAAAGCTTTGATACCAACTGTAACGTCCCGCCTTTTCGCACGATTTAAACCAGCACACGTGCCAATTTAAACCATACGGAAGGGCGGATTGTTATGGGGTAAATAAGAAAACAGAGAGGAAATAAAACAAAATAGAATCTCACAACGGAAGGATAAAATATAATAAAAAAATATATAGTTTATAAAACTGTTTACAAAACATTCGATTCTTCTTTATACATTTAAATATCAGAGTTTACATACCAATAATATCAACGCAGCGGAATATAGTGTGAGTGTAGTGCAATACTATAAATAATAATAATACAAATCTTCGTCTTCGTCCTCCAGAGCTAAATCTTCAAATCCTGAAACGCCCGGACTGACCCGAGCAAATTTGAAAAGACAAAAACACTCGAGTCAGAACTAAAAGATCTTATGTAAGTTAAATTTACAGAAATAAATATGAGTGCAGTAACTCAAGAGATGCTCGGGATTTTACATCTCCTAAGGATCCGTTAAACTATTTACTATGTAGTATATTGCGCTATTATAATCGTGTCTATTCATAAAATAAACTTACTTATAAATAGCGTTAAGGGGTTACCGATATAGCCCTTAACACGGAATATATTCCCATAGTCTATACATTACCGTAATCTCCCCCGTACTGTGCGTCGTCAGAGGGCACTCCATAGGTATGGTACAAAGCCAAAATCGTATAAGGCGCGCTAGGGTAGGTGACACGGCACAACTAGGCAATGCCAGGGTAGATATACCAATTGCTATCCGGGCTGGTGGTAACGCATAGCCGCAGCTACCGCCCACCTCGAACTAACACCCCCAAATCAAAGAAATCAATAGTGGCCACCGAAACAATCCAAAGTCAGAGTATAGTATCGAAGGAGTGCGTTCGATCAGAGGAATGACCTCATTGGCCCGAGAATCGCTCCTGTTTTAGCCACCTTATGCCAACTCACGGGAGTTGTGTCCACGTATTTACCTTACAGGAAACGTCGCCACCAACCTACTTCATTCTGGAATCTCCATCGCGTACACGGTTAGTCAAAGTGGTTTTCGGTATCGACAGAGAGTATGTTCATATCCGATCCCGGTCTCTTTGCCAACCCATCGTTATTATAACACCGCGGTCATTTAAAAATAGTTTATACTTTAAAACCAGAATAAAATTTCCCATACGATATCAAATTAAAACCCAAAAAATATGATATCATTTTATCTCAAATATAATCCTTTTCCAAAATCATACTGGTTTAAATTTAAAATATCTGGAAACCAAACATTTGAATTATACTTTAAAAACATAATATTTCGGAATTTATACTTTTAAAACCATAACTTCTAAAACTTGAATGGTTTGGATATTCAAAGGTATATAAAATAAATGGTTTAACTTCAAGGTAACTTTGTAAAGAAAAATAATTTCCATGGCTTTACAAATATGTTTCTTTATTTACAATCTAAACCAAAATTTAAATATCACTTTCAAGTTCCAAAACTACTTCAATTTCTATATATATATATATAAATATATATATATATATAAATATATATATATATATATATATCCATTTGGAGTATTAATATTTCAAAACTAAAGTTGGAAATTTTTCTTTCAGCAAAGTAAACGTACTATTATTTAGTCTTGAATATTTACATAAAATCCATAAATAAAACTCCAATTTCTAACAATTAAATATTTTCTTCAATTTAATTTATACTAACATATTCATTTTTAATTATCTTGGAAAAGTCCAGTTATATATATCATATCTTAAAATTTCCAAACTTAAACATTAGACATATGATATAATTATCAAACTCCATTTTTCTCAATTTTTCCATTTTTATTTAAGAGATTTATACGCAGCTTAAATTCAAAATCTCTAACTTCATATGTATATATATAGAAGAAAATATCAAAATTAAAAATTATAAACCGTATTCCATACAAACCATAGAAATCACTTTAAAATATTTTATATATATAGACCATGGTGCCTGTATATAATTTTCTATCCTATGGTCAAGTGATACGGATATTTATCATTTCAATCCGCAATTTAAAAATAAATTTTTGCGGTTGTATATCATTTCAAACCACAATCCCGAATGAGATGAAAAAAATGCATGATAACTTGCAATTTAATGATATACAATAAACATCCATTCATCAACATCATCCATCATCCAAATCACAATCATCATCCAATAAAAATTCAATATCAATATATGTCTGATAAAATATATCAGGTAATAACTGGCGGTTATATTCAAAAAAATAAATTTAATCGACTATTAAACTAACAGTTTAATTTAGTAATAAATTTTATAACTGTTTACTAGCAGTTCCTATGTAAATAAATAAATTCTAACAGTCAATTAATATGCAATAAATAAAATAAATTAATAGTTAAATTAAATAACGCGATTTAGGAAATATGATGAACAAAACATGCCAAACAGTTATAAATAAATTTCTACTCATATCTAAAATAAATTTAACAAACATAAAAACTTTTAGAAATTGTGAGTGGGTTAAAACACTCACCTTTTGAATTTAAATCGAATTTAATGTCGATTTAAACCTAAAAATTCGACGGTCTCCAAATCAATCCAAACCAGCGTCAACAGATCTGAAATTTAATTACGATCCTAACAAAAGAGATTTCGCGTGAATCAGAGTTTGGATGAGAAAGTTACGATCATTTAAGCGAAACGATTTGAAATCTAAAATTAAAAATAAAACAATAAGAAATAGATCGTACCACCCTTCCTTCACGTGACCGTCCCCAATAGCCTATCGCGTGCAAGCTTCGTCCACGTCTGCTGAATGCTTCCTATCGCGAAAATTCGCCGCCTATACACTGGCCTGAGGCCAAAACCATCGCCGCCGAACCCAATGACAGGCCGAGACGCCTCCCCAGTGGCCTTCGAAACCCCCTCATCACCTCCTACGACCAGCACCGCCGCCAATAGCCATGATGCTTGAAACCCTAATTGAATTATATAGGCCGATTTAACCGTTCGCTCGACGCCTGACCACCATAGATGAACTCCACTCGCTGATATGTACCAAACCCAGGAAGGGTTTGCCGATCCATCGCCTTTGATTACGACGATGATGAACGGCCCACACTTCGTCGATTTTTCTCTGGTCAAACGAATATCCAAAACAGAAAACGAATTGTACCAGCAGATTACGTGTCTCGAGAACTTTAACATAAAAATTTTTGGAATTTTTGTGGAGAGTTTGAATTTTTACTTGTGATTTTGAATTGTAGATAGATCTAGGTTTTGCAACCATTGAGGAAGAGAAAGAGATGAAGAAAAATGAACGTACAGCCAAATAACAATAGAAAGGAGGCTAGGGTTTATCACAACACATATATAGACACATAGTAGTAGGCTAGGTGGGCACGAATTACGAACGTGCTAAACGATAGTTGGCCAAAAAGCCCGTTCTAACCCCGGAACGAAATTTATTAAACCCATATATCCAAATAGGTATTTTAAAATATTCTGAACGCGATGGAAAAGTTTCACGTCCAAATTCGATCGTAGAAGAAGTTATGCTGAAAACAAAATTTTCAAATTGATTTTTAATTAAATCGATTTCAAGGCGTTTCGCGTTCGTACGATCAAACGACAGGTCCGATCGATACGAAACTTGAAACCCTACAATAATTCACCGATACGGATCCGATGAAACTGGTTTCGTCGAAATCCGAGTCCGTGACAAAAATGGCTATTTTTATATTAATTAAATAAAAAAAATTAGTCAATTAAATCAAATTTCCCATTTCTTTTCGATAATTGACGATTCTTATTATTATAAATTTTTCAATCACCTATACTAATTTAAACAAAATTTAAATTGTCAGAATTAAAATTTTAGAAATCCCAAATTTCATTAATTTCACCAAAATATAAATTAAATTTCCAAAATTTTAATTAAATTTACTTTCCATTATTATTGTCAAATCGAAGAATTTATCATTGGATTCATATTTCAATATGTAAATATTTCCAATTTCATTTGAACTTATATTTACATAATTCCTAAATATTAAATTTCAAATATCACTTCAATTAACGTTAACGTAATAATTATTTATTATTTATTGCAGTTGATTATCAGTTATAATTAATATACTAAATAGATGGTAAATCTTGAATACTGGTTATCCTTAACGTTTTATTTCCCATTTAATTGCAACAACGCAATTTCAAAAATTTAACTCAATTAAATAGACAACTCTTTATATTCTAAATCAATTGCAATGGTTTATTCAACGGTCACTTTTATTTAGTCATTATCTATTTTACAACCAAATGAAACAATCCCACTATTGATTTTTATATTAATGAATCTCATTCTAGATAATATTTTTATTAATATTCACTAATTCAACATTTATATTGGTTTCTTACATTTAACTTATAACTAAGTATGACAATTTACATTATTCAAATCTATTGCCATATAAATATTTAATTGTTAACATTAAACTACAATTACTATATCTAATTCCTACATTTACTCAAAAAATCTTAAGACTTTTATTTCATTCCAAATTAGATCAGAAATCATATTAAATTAACTCATTTAATATCATCGAAGTTTACGGGTCGTTACACCAACAATCATCAAAAACTCTCAACTACAATCTTGAAGAGCATGTTGAGATCTCACTATCCAACGGTGATGATCGAAAAATACGGAGTGGATGGATGGGAATTTGTGTGGCACCCCACCTCTATACCTAAACTAGCCAAGAACATTACGGTGTAATGTTGTCAACTAGCTCGGAGAATAAGACTGTTGAGGAGCGACCATCCATGTAATTGCTTTGTGCGAGCACCGATATGCCAGATAAAACATAAGAGGAAATCCGACGTACCGACACAAACTCAAAGCTACTACACAGTGGCTATTATGTCTTCAGAAACAAACATAGAAATAAACATAACACAAATCAGTCACTGACATCCATATCACGAAGGCGGAAAAAGATATGAATATAACACATGAAAGTGTACATCAGAGTAGTGGTCAAACAAGATCCACAATATCACATAAGAATAGCTACAAGTGCTACACAAAAGAATATGGATACATCAATGAGTCTATATCTCAAATGTATACAACAAAAGTTACTAATCTAAGTTGTTAGCCAAAAGTCAGGGTGATATCCCAGATGTGAAGTCAAGCAGAAGCACCTGTAACATCTCGGTCTGACCCGAGTATTATTTAATAATATAACAATAAACGGATCAGTCTAGCTATAAATATCAGATGAAATGGTATAGAATAAGAGATATGACTAAACATATAATAATCACAATGCCAAGCTACGATAAATAAGTAATTGAAAATCAACAAGAGATTAATCAATATCACCAGAATCTTCTTAAAGATCAAAAGGAATGTCATACTCTATATTATTATTCACCAAAACCATAAGTATTGACAATAATATTAATGCCAATCACCAAAGGTCAATGACACACAAAATTCACCTATGCACAAATATTGATAAAACTTATCAATACAAATCACGAAAATTGGTGAAACCCAAACTCTAGAAATCATCAATGGAAATCTAGAAATCACAAAAAGGGGGAGGCTTATAACAAAACGGGAGCATGAAAGCTCACCAACATGTGTATCTCAAACGGGACGCTATCCCATTGTCTCTAACCATAGAGCCGGTGCAACGACATAGTGCAACGGTACGCCCGAGGAACTAGAAACTCGAATAGTTCGAAACAACAACGTAGTATTACGGTACGCCCAATGGACCGAACTCCATAAAAGAACATGGATCGCTAGCCCACAAAAGTTGAGTCAAAACTCTAAATAATACATAGGTCGTTAACCTATAAAGAAATGAGAGGAAACTCAATAAGACGAGGTACTGTCCCCTACGCGGACAAAGAAACATAGCATAGCGCTATCCATAATCACAAAAATGATCATCATCGATCATCAAGAAGTGTCAATTACAATAAGCTAGTAAATATATAAGCTTAGCCTCATGTCCTATAACCACTAGCTTAACTTGAATACTTACGAACAAATTGTTGATCTCCACTCAAAAATTGTCACAAGAGGTTCAATCGAACAAGTCCAAGAATTAACCGACGAAGTAAACACAAACGTTTCATACCACTTGTTTTACTAAGCCGTTTAATTAGATTTCTCGTACGAGTGAGGTAAAGGTTTGTATATACTAATACATTGAAAAACGGTCTTATAATTACTACTAGTACTGAAACCATCATATTTTTGAAATGAAAAATCACAAAAATGATCGTAGAAACAATCAATCACCAAAATTCACATACGAAGACGTGAATAAAATCCAAAGAATTCGATTCCAACTTCATCAAAGTGAAAATACTCCTACGGCTCAACATTGCGTGACCTAACTGCTGAGCGACCGAAGGAGATGTGTGACCTAACGTGCACACGACCTAACGCATGCCGCGAGCTAGCGGAGCGACCTAAAACTTGTCGCGACTTAGTGGAGTGACCTAAGTAGATGCCGAGCGACCTAACACGGCACGACTTAAAGCATGAGGCCGACCTAAGAGGAGCAAGCGACTAAAGGGGGACGACCTAACATCCATGACCTAACAGCCGAGCGACTTAAGGACCTAACAGCCAAAGGAAATGGGTGAGCGACCTAACTGTAGAAGGCCGTGCGACCTAGTGGATGAACGACCCAAGGGGAAAAAGCCGAGTGACTTAATGTAGAGCGCGGCCTAAGTTAGAGGACAAGCGGTGCGACCTAAGGGTTTTGCGACCTAACGACCTAATGGTGCACACGACCTATGTCTTTGACCTAAGGCCGAGCGACCAAACAAGCTATCGCCTAAGGAGTACGCCGAGCGACCTAACAACTAAACAAGGCCGAACGACTTAAATGCAAGCCGAAAATCACCATTGTGCAGGCAGAGCGACCTAAGGGTTTTGGAGCTCAAAACTTTCCCAATTTGCAACCGATCGAGCATGGGAGCTAGGGGATTATGCCCATAGGCTACCCAGTCGTATTGGCTCCTCGATGCATCATCAAAAACGTGTTTAAATATCAAAGATTGGATTTTTAAAGATTTGAACCAAAAAACACTAAAAATTGGAATTTTCACCAATTCAATCCAAATCAATGGCCAATGCATATGTAAAAGTGTTAGAAATTCATACCCAACAATCAATGATAGTTATAGACAAAGATGTGAGATAAAAATCTCACCTTTACACAAAATCAATGAAAGAGAAGCTTGAAAGCAAAGGAGAATCAACCTAAGAAGCTTGAATCAATGTCATCTCTTTGAATTTGGAGTTGGATGTGGGATTTGCAAGTGAAATAGAGCTTGGAGTTTTATTTCCCCATTCCTTCCTCCATTTTTGATGAAACTTGAGTGCTAGGAAATGAAAGCAAAGTTATGAAGGGAAGGGGGTTGAGCTAGAGTAAATAGCTTAGGCTAGTGGGCTAATCCAAACCCAAAGCCCAAAGTGAAAAGTAACAAAATTCCACTAACTCCAAACATATCAAAGTTTACACTCAGAAAGATTGCAAACGATGTTTTGAACCCAATGGAAGTGTTTCCGAGTCCTAATTCGACCGTATGCAAAAACTAACTTTTCGGACTAAAATCCGACTAACAATAAAATATTAAAATAAAATATTAAAATATTTAATTGTAAAATATGTGGGTTGTTAAAGACCTCCCTCCTTAAAGAAATTGCGTCCTCGCAATATTTAAGAAGAGAATATAAGGTAACAACCATGAAAGCATATCAACACAAAAGAAATTTGAAATATGAAATTCACCGCATGGAGCACGAGAAAGTAAGTCCGGATGTGTTCGCTTGGTGAACTCTCTAGATTCCCAAGAGCAATCCTTAGGATTTGAGGACCATTGGACTTTAACAAGCGGAACATCTTTATTTCGAAGGTGCTTGACCTTCGAAGCAATAATACGAATAGGATGTTGCTCATTAGTTAAATTAGGTGAAACTTCAATTTCTTCCATAACATCGGGCTCAAGAATAGAATCGGAATCTCGAAGGCACTTCCGTAATAGAGAAACGTGAAACACGTCATGAATAGCTGAAAACTGAGCCGGTAATAAAAGGCGATAAGCCACGGAACCAATACGTTCAGTGATAGGGAATGGACCAATATATAGAGGTGCTAACTTTCCCGATCGACAGAAACATACCACACCCTTCATAGGTGAAACACGGATAAACACAAGATCTCCCACAGAAAATTCTAGTTTCCTCCGGTTATCGGCATAGGATCTTTGCCTGCTCTGGGCTTCTTTCATCCTATGACGAATAAGGTCAATCTTCTCTGTGGAGTCACGAATAAAATCTGGACCTAAAACCAGCTTCTCACCGGCCTCAAGCCAACAAGAAGGGGTTCGGCATGGCCTTCCATAGAACGCCTCAAAAGGTGCCATACCAATACTAGATTGGAAGCTATTATTATAGGAAAACTCAACAAGAGAAATATGATCTTCCCAACTTCCACCAAAATCAAGAACACATGCACGAAGAAGATATTCAAGAGTTTGATTCACACGCAAAATTTGTCCATCGGACTGGGGATGATAAGCGGTGCTAAAATTAAGCTTCGTTTCCAAATCTTTTTGAAGACTGTTCCAAAATCCACTAGTAAACAATGGATCACGATCGCTAACAATAGAAGAAGGTACCCCATGCAATTTCACAATTTCTTTAATAAAGAGTTTGGCCAAGGGAGGAACGGTTCGATTGGACCGAACGGGAATAAAATGGGCGGATTTAGTAAGTCTATCGACAATCACCCATAAGCTATCATGACCCGAACGAGAACGGGGAAGTCCATCTATAAAATCCATGGAGATTTGGTCCCACTTTCAAATTGGAATCTCTAAAGGTTGCAATAACCCATCAGGCCTTTGATGTTCGGCCTTGACAGGTTGGCAAGTCATGCAACACTTAACAAAGTATGCAATATCAGATTTCATTCCCTCCCAATAATAGATTCGCTTCATATCCGCGTACATTTTACTACTACCGAGATGAATGGTAAATTTAGAACGATGAGAATCTTTTAACATGTCTCTACATAGACCACTAATATTTGGCACGATAAGTCTACCAAATTTTCGAATACCGCCACAAGGATCAATATCAAAGTCTTTCAAACTTTCAATATCAAATTTATCCCTAAAATTTTGGCCAAGAAGAGCCAAGTCGAGATCTAACTTTTGAGCTTCAGGAATGCGGTCTAAATGAGAAGGATGAGCCTCAAGACTACATAAAGCAAGAGATGAACACAAATCGAAAACGCGATCTTGAATTTCACAAGTAGATAAAATTCCAAGATCATTCCATTTAGATATCATCATAGAAATAACCGCTCGTTGCTTACTACTAAATGCATCGGCAACACGATTACCCTTTCCGGAAGTATAAAGAATATCAAGATCATATGCTGCAAGAAATTCGAGCCAACGTTGTTGACGCAAAAAAGTTCCTTTTGAGAAGATAGATACTTCAAGGATTTATGATAGGTGTAAAGGATAAATCTTTCTCCGAAGAGATAATGACGCCAAATACGAAGGGCGAAAACAATAGCCGTGAGCTCTAAATCATGAGTGGCATATCTAGTCTCGGCTGGCTTCAATTGCCTAGAAGCATAAGCAATAACACATTCTCTTTGCACAAGAACGGCACCCAAACCAACGCGACTAGCATCGGTATAAACAACCAAATCTTGATTCCCCTCGGGAATAACAAGAATAGGATCATCAGAAAGGAGTTCTTTTAATTTCTGAAAAGAAGCTTCACATTTGTCCAACCAAAGGTATTTAACACCTTTCTTAGTTAAGCTAGTAAAGGAATGGAAATTTTTGAAAATTCCTTTATGAAACGACGGTGATAGCCCGCCAATCCAAGGAAGCTACGGATTTCCATCACACTCTCTGGTCTCTTCCAATTTTGAATTGCTTCAATCTTTGAAGGATCCATGGAAATTCCGGATTCGAAAAAAATATGACCGAGAAACTTCACACAAGATTGCCAAAAGTGGCATTTAGAAAATTTTGCTTTCAATTGATTGCTCCTAAGAGTTTCCAACACAATCTGAAGATGTTTTTCATGCTCCTCCTCGGTTTTAGAATACACAAGAATATCATCAATAAAGATGAGAACAAACCGATCGAGGAAGTCTTTGAAAACTCGATTCATAAGGTCAACGAAATAAGCCGGAGCATTCGTTAAACCAAATGGCATAACAAGCCATTAAAAGATCCATAACGAGTACGGAACGATGTCAAGGGAATACTATCCTCTGCAATACGAAGCTGAAGAAAACCGGTAGCTAAGTCTAATTGTGAAAAGACTCTAGCTCCACTAAGTTGATCGAATAGATCATCAATCCGAGGTAAAGGATATTTATTCTTGATAGTAAGATCATTAAGCTTGCGGTAGTCAACGCAAAGCCTATGTGTACCATCGGATTTCTTCAGAAAAATAGCCGAAGCTCCCCAAGGAGAGGAATTAGAGCGAATAAATTGCTTCGTCTCCAATACGGATAATTGTTTGTGCATCTCCTCATTTTCTTTATTGGGCATACGATAAGGAGGACGAGTAATAGGTCGAGCTCCAGGGATGAGATTAATTCTAAATTCAATTGCTCGCTTAGGTGGTAATCCCAAAACGGGCTCAAATATGTCGAAAAATTCATGAACAACGTGAATGAGAGAAATAATATCTTCCTCATCATCATTATCGTCATCATGAGGATTCAAAGAATATAAAGATGCAACCAAGCTGGAATCTGAATCTTTAAGGTCGATAGAAATCGGTTTAACAGATTGAGGATGTCCAAGATGAATAGTCCGTTCAGGACATAGGATTTGGGCTTCATAACGAATATGCCAATCAATTCTCAAAATCATTCCAAAGCCTAAGTAGCGCATAACATGCGAATTGGCTCGGAAAGAAAAATCACACAAAATAATCTCGACATCTTTACACAATAAACTGATTGTTGTGGATCCAACAACCGGATTCGCAATTCTCAGAGAAGTCATTAAAGCGACAACACTTAAAGAAAAAGTATCAACAAGTTCGTTTGACATAAAAGAATGGGATGCACCTGTATCAAAAAGAACACAAATAGGTTGATTATGAAACATAATAATGCTATCAAGGATAGACTAAAGAGTACCTTAACCACGAGATGTGTTTCCAGGGGCTTTAGCAACATTAAGCTTTCTCTCCTTCTTGCCCTGATGTTTGGCACATGAAGATAAAAAATGACCCGAACTTTTGCAATAGCGACAAAAGAGAGGTTTCAGACATCTATTGGCATAATGGTCCTTAGAACCACAATTGTAGCATTGCCCACTGCTAGGGGCAGAAGCCTTTGCCACCGGAATTTCTTGCTTCCCTTTCTTATTGGGATAAGACCCTTTGAACTTAACAGGCCTTTTCTTGTTGTTGTTAAAATTTGGTTTGGCACCCACAACATCAGCATCACTCTCTTTATCTACCTCTTCAAGTCGAAGAGCGATATCAAAAAGTTGATCAAAAGAAACTTCTAACTTTAGAAGTAATGGCTTCTTGAGATATTTATTCAAGCCATAGACGAATCTCTGATTTTTCTTCAATGGAGTATTAACGTATTCAACCTCGTATTTACAAAGAGATTCAAATGATGCGACATAGTCTGTCACAGAGGATTCACCTTGAACAAGGTCAATGAAATGGCGAGCCAAAGTCACCTTCTCAGCTTTTGGTACAAATTTTAATTCGAAGCGTTCCCGAAATTTCTCCCAAGTAAGATCCACTTCAACTATTTCAGAAATAAGAAGTTCATACCAATCCAATGCTCTTTCTTGGAGCATACTAGAGGCCATCTGAACACGGTGAAGGCTAATAAGATTCATGCGAGAAAAGATTCGATCGCATGATCTCATCCAAGCCTGGACTTCAATAATGGTTTCAGAACCTTTGAATGGCTTTCCACCCAAATTGGTATAATCGCTGCATAAACGTGCAAATCTAGACCTAGGGTGAGTAGACTCCGGATTAGATCCGACTGCGTGAGCATTCCTCACTAGATCTAGAAGCTACTGAGCAGACATAAATACTCCATCTTGGGGAGTAGCACGAGATTGACTGGCGCTGGGACGGCCAGGTTGAATCCTTTCGAAAGAAAGAAAGAAGAAGGATAATGTTATTCACCAAACGAATATCAAGCAATCTTGATAGATAAACAAGGAATCATAAATAAAATAGGATGAACCAGTACGAAGACTCGAATTAAATCCTAAAGCACGACTCCTAATGTTAATTCCTTTGTTACGCGATTTAGCGACTCAACAGCTGGAGCGACCTAAAGAGGCTAACAAGATGAAACGACCTAGCGACTTACATAAGCACGGCGATCTAAAATGTGAAGCGAGTTAGCGACCTAACAGGCAACGACTTGCCGACCTAAGAGATGGGCTTAACTGCTTAAGGGAGTAGGTGACCTAACGACTTAGAGAAGTGGACGACCTAACGACTCAAGAGGTGGACGACCTAACTGCTTACAGGAAGTCACGACTCAGCGACCTAAAAGACCTGGTGGCTTAGCGACCTAAAGTAGGAAGCAAATTAGCGACCTAACAGGCAGTGACCTACCGACCTAAGAGGACCGCGACCTAATAGACTATGCGACATAGTGGGTTAACGAGTTAGCTTAGGTCGCTACATCGGATGTCTTAGCGTTATAAGGTTCCCAACCATTCCCCTAAGTCGCCCACGACTTAGTACTTCATCCAAAAGAGACCAGTATTTCCAGGAAAGGCCGAAGCTTCCCTCTGCTAGGTCGCTCACATGTGGTCTACGACTTACCTTAAGTCGAAATCTTCAACCTACGACCTATATTAGGTCGCAACCTTCAACCCACGACTTACTTTAA
Source organism: Allium cepa (assembly GCA_030765085.1). Taxonomy (NCBI): domain Eukaryota; kingdom Viridiplantae; phylum Streptophyta; class Magnoliopsida; order Asparagales; family Amaryllidaceae; genus Allium; species Allium cepa. Next base: position 83,103,106 of record CM060929.1, on the reverse strand, counting down.
GTCGCAGCTTCCGACCTACGACTTATAACCGAAAATCTCCTATAAATATAGTGTGAGCTCCAACGTTCGGGGGATCTTTTTGGCTCATTCTGGAAGCGCCGATACTCTACCATTTTCTCAACTCGAACAGCACTTCAAGCACTCCAAACACCAAGGACACTACGACAAACTTCAAGAGAAAATCTACATCATTCTACATGGATTCGAAAGATTATTCTCCATCAAAGTTTGGGACTATTAGTCTAAAGTGTGTTGTAACTGAAGAAAGTTGTATAAGTTGTGCTTGAATCAGCAATAAAGAGATATAAAGTGGATGTAGGCTTGACGATAAGCCGAACCACTATAAAAACTGTGCCTTTTATTGTCTTTCGGAGATTTTCCTGGTTATTTTCTGATTCCCGTGCCAACGGGAGGTGCTTTCACGTTTACTCTACATACACCGGGGTGTTAGCGTCTGATTTTTACATTAACATTTTTGGTGCTTTCACTGAGAACCCAACTCAGGATACTGTCATCATAGCTTCGTAGAAATTTGTGGAAAGGATCTCTCTAAAAACCAGAAGTTTGTCAGAAATAATGGCTCCTGGAAGAAAGCGCAAGTCTGTTAGATCCGACGATGTTCAAGAGACTACTGCCACTTCTCCTCCTTTAAGTCAAACAACTCCAACCGTTGGAGTAACGCGAGCAGAATTGGATGCCGCGGTTTCTGGGTTATATCAGCAGATGGAAGCCCAAAACAATCTGATGTTGGAAAGGTTGAACTCTTTGCTTGGGGCTAACCATCAACCAATGAATAACGAACCAAACTTTGCTGATAATGTTCATGATGTGGAATAAAGAGATTTTCCTCAAAGGGCAGCTGGTCCAGTCAAAGACACACCTCCCCAAGTTGGAGGATCGAGACAACAGCCAACTTTTCGTGAGCGCCTGTCAAGGCAGACTTCTGAAAAAAGGGCCGATGCTTGACCTGCTGAGCCCCTTAATGACGAGGAATATTTCTCAGGGATGGTCCGACAAATCATGAAGGAAAGTATGCAAAGAGAGGAAGACGAAAAAGAATGGGGGTTCGCTCTGAGAAAGACTCCATTCACTGAAAGGATTTTGAAAGCAGAATTTCATAGGAAGTTTGTTCCTCCTACCATACCAGCTTATAAGGGGACAAAAGCCAATGGTTATATGATATATATAAAATCAAATATTTCCAATGGTTATGTTTGAGTTAAATCTGATTCGAAATTTATAAAGGGAAGCTATGATCAAATAATGGTTGCAAATATAAGTAATAAATAAATAATAAGTAAATGGAGTATTTAATAGTTTAAGTTTAAAAATAAAAGAAAGGTAGAATTTTTAATTTGTTTATGTATAAAAGTATGTATTTATACTTAGGTTAAAAGTTTAAAACATTAGCTAGAACAACTTTGTATAGGTACATAAGTTAGGCAGGCAAGTATATATATGTATAAAGTACAAAAGCAAACCAGGTTTTGTATATATGTTGCCTTTAAAATAGTGATGCAAAGGCAAGAAAAAAAATAGTAGCATTTAAATAACCAAGACTAAAAGTGTACCAGGCGAAGGAAATATTTTTGTAGCTGTAATTTAGGTATGCAAGCAAGTACATAAACAAAGGTAAAATAAAATAGCCATGTACATAAGACATAAAGCTATGAAGACTGTAAATAAAATGCAAAACAAAGTTAAGAAACAAAGTAAAGTACAAAACAATATGCAGGTTGCTTGTAAGAGAGATGCAAAGCTAAGTAAAAATATCTTTGTGCATGTTAAACATATAAGGTAGTTTGTAGAGCAAGCTAAAGCAAAGCATAGTAGAAATAAGATGCAGGTAAGAGAAATGATAAAATTAGATAAGTACGGAACACAAGTACATTAGCATTAATTGACACCATTTCTTAGCAGCTAACAATAGTCATTTCGAGTTGTATAAGATCAATTCAGCCTCCTAATATAAAATCTTGTCATATACAAACAAAACATAATCTCTGAAAATAATAATAATAAGATTTTACCTGCAAACTTGCTAACCCAGTTATCACCTACCTGTAAACTTCTTTATATACACATCTTCGTATTTTTAGTTCGTTCACTAAACATATCCAACCTGAAACAATGGCAAATATTTTTATTTATACAAACTCAAGTATTATTTACAACTGAAGATAGGCAAGAAGTTTAGGAAGATCACAACAAACAAATTCTTAGTTTTAAAGTTCAAACTGTTTCAGACAAAAGAGTGCTCTATTCATTCTCAAAGCAATGGTGAGTAACATCACCTTTAAAAGTTTAAATTTAAGATATGGTTGCTTGGTTGATGTCTGTAATATGTATGGTTGGGTATGTATTTGTTTATTTTATCTCTGTATGTATGTGCATAGCTGTTCCTGTAGCATTTTGATCTTTGTTTCAAGTATCAGTTTGATTTTAAAATCATCATTTTTTTTTACTTACTTGCTGTTTGGATTAGGACTTAATCAAAGGTTTTTTGGATTAGCATAGATGGATGTTAAAAATTTATAGGAAAGTTAAATATAAACTTGAGTAAGCCTGGAAAAATGAAACAACATAGCAAATCATAAAATAAGTCAAAATTTAATTGTCATGATCCATCAATTCAAGTTTATGAACAGATTACTAAATCAAAATTAGGATTTTTAAAACTCAAATCACATTTTTTAGTTGAGCCTTGAACATGCTTCACTGGGTTGATCAATTCGAGCATTTTGGGTTGCCTCTGGAAGTACGTTGATCGAAGTGGTTGAGGTTTGTTCTGGAGGGAGATGGGTGATAGGAGAGTCCATGAAAAATGGTCCGAGGCACTCTCGATCACTGTGGCGATGGTGGTTTTCATTTTCAGTGGGTAAACCTAGTTTTGGTTGAGTGGAGTTTTTGGGTCGGTTCGAACGCCTCGAAGCGTCGAGTTCAACGGGGTTCTGGGAAGTAGAAGCTTAGACATGGTCGAAGTTGTAGCCGGAGGTGGGGGTTCTCAGGTGGACAGATTTTGAAGGGCGGTGGAGTTTCCAGGTTTCGAGAGGAACCTGATTTTTTTTGTTTCCAAGTGGAGTTTCGAACTCGTTTTCGTTTTGTGCTGCCGTGATGAATTAGGGCGGTCTTGGTCGTATCTGGTGATGCTCGGTGGCGTGTTGGAGTGCCAGTGGGTGGCCGGAGGTGGTTGGGGCCACGGTGCATGTGCACCGTGCCCATTGCAGTTCTGTAGGAATTTGTGGGTGCAGGGTTTTTGGGCTCAGGGAAGACTCGTGGTATTCGAGTGTTTAACTCGAAGCGTGGGAGGTGAAGACTCGAAGCAAGTTGGGTTTCGACTCGTGGCAGAGGGTGGTTTCAGGTTTTAATAAACCAGATTTTCCCAGGTTTAAATTTTGTCCAAAATTTCCTAAACATGATTTTATGCTGTGTTTTAAATTTAAGGGTTAAAGTATAAATTCAAATGGAATTTTGAATCTAAGGTTTTATAAATAAATTTGGATCAAGAATTAAAAATCAAAATTTTAAAAGTAAGCTAAATCAAAATTTTAATTTCAAAGTTAACTAATGAATTCAAGTTTCTCTTGAATTCAAATCTGAAATTTAAATCAATCTGAAATTTAAATCAGTTTTTAAATCTAAATACATAAAATAAGTTCATATAAAATAGTTTTGAAAAGTAAATTTGTTTCAAATTAATATTTGAATTAATTTTGGGTATAGTTCTTTTATAAAGGAATTTTTGAATGGAAAGTAAATAAAGGGTTTTAACTTAAATTTGCAAGTTAAAATATTAACGTCTTTTGGAAGTTTAAATTTAAAAAAAAAGATTTAAGTAGTTTAATTTAAAGGCTTATCTTATGCAAGTAATAAATGTTATTCACATTTATTTAAAAGATTTTAAATTGAATTTAAATTTGGTAGAAGTTTATACAATAATCATTTTGAATCTTAAATTCAAAATGGAATTTGAATTTAATAAAATGTAATGTTCTAATACACATTAATATTAATGAAGTCATTAATAAAGAGATAAATTATCTTAGGAATAATCAAGATATTTAAATGATTAAATGAATAAGTTAATTAAGGAATAACATTTGTATTTAATTTATAAATTAATAATTTAGATTAATTTATAATTAGAGATTAATTAAGTAGTGAATTAAGTAATGTTATTAATTACTGAAGATAATTAACTAAAGATTATTAATAATTAATTAATGTGATAAATTAGTTTAATTAATTAAGATAATCATTTGTAAAGTGGTTAAGTGTAATTACTTGATAAAAGTAAATAAGAGATTAATTACTACTTGAGATTAATTTTGATAAAATGATTAATTTAAGTTAATTAATTTAGTTTAATTAATTTAAGAAAATCGTTTGATAATTGATAAGTATAATTACTTAGTGTATTCAATGGAGCATAATTACTTAAGGAAGTAATTAATGTTAATTACTGAATGTAATTTGTAAAAGATGATGTGTTATTGGAGTAATTTGGATAATTACTTTTGTAATTAATCAGAGGATTAATTAATGGAGATAATTAATTATGGGATAATTAATGTATTAATATAAGTAATTTATGATAATTAATTACTGGAATGTTATTAATCAAGGGTGATTAATAATTGAGTTAAATTAAAGATGAATCATTTAATGTAAACTGATTTAACCAAAGTAATTTAATTTAAATCTAAATTAGAGAATCATTAATTAATGTAATTAATGATGAAATTAAGAATTGTTTAATTAAGGAATACTCAATAATGTGGTGATTAATTTATGTAATTAATTAAGAATAAATGTAATTATTTATATTTAATTAATAAATGAAGTAATTAAATGTTAATTACTATAAATGGTTTAGAATAATTCATTTGTGAAATTGATTAAAGACCAAATTACTTATTGTAATTAGAGAATAATTAATTAATTTGATTTATAATTAATTAATGGCTGTATAAGCAGGATTTATAGATAAAGAATTAATTTAATTTAAAATTAATTAGAGATAGAAGTAGTTAATTTAATTCATTTTAAATTAATTACAAATGGTATGATTATAAATCATTGCTAATGGATGAATGATATTGATATTTCATTTGATGATTGTGATATCAGATATGAGATGAGTATTATCTATGTGATATGGATGTTTGGTTTAAGTATGATAATATTTAATTGTCTGTTTGGATGATCATATTGATTATCTATATGTGATGATGATATGATTATCTATTGTGATATTATGAATTATCCATCTGTGTGTATATTGATTATATTGAATTGAACTATTAAGACTAAAAGACAACTTGGCCTTAAATGACACGTTTTGGATTTCGATGAGACCGAGATCGGTTTTCCTTATTTAGAATATCTGAAAACCACATCGATTCCAAATTAACGATAGGTCGTGAATCTGAAGTGAAGATGAAGATTCAGAATGCAAGGGTTATCGTCGTTAACTCTGAGGGTGATTCCAAAATGAGTGTAACGAGATAATGCCTTCGGTTTCGTTCGAACCCGGAACGAACTTGTATCGATTGAATGCTATCAACATATCGTCAGGTGGGCGATGAGCATTCTAAGAAATGTATTCTCTAAAGGTAATCGTAGCCTCAAGCCTCATCAACCGGAAATGGCTAAAATAGGGGTTGTGCAGCAAGGTTAGGTGGGTCATGCCCAAGCAGGACAAGAATATTCCCCTGTCTAGATGTCCTTTATTTTTCGGCTGTGTGGGCAGTTGGTTGCAAATAACTGCGGGGTTATCTTGTTCGGGACTGTTCAGTAAGGAATGGTTCCAGCCTTTTGTTGCAGGGGGTCGGGAACTATCTTCGGTACGTTGATCTAGGCCACGTACTGTGACGGGCGGTACCCCAGTAGCCCTGCCATTGTATGGAATCCACAATCCAATAAGTGCCAACGGTTTTGATTGTATTACCCACTTTTGAGGCTAGTAGCTGGAATTTAATAGATGTAACAATTTCGGCTATTTTCTATTTACTTGAAAACCCTAGACCTATGATAATATCACTGAATTTCCTATCAAATGTTTTGGTTAGCGTAAGGTAAAAACTTACCCATGTTTATGTGTGGGGAGTCTTACGTGATACCTTTTATTTTCAAAAGGTTTTCAAAATTAAGCAACTTTAACCTGTTACTCATACCAGACCCATGTCTGACTCGTAGTTTATTTTTGTTTTTCATAAACTCTCGGGTACCCAAATTTTTATGGGTAGCCAAGGGATTCAGGTTAGCTTTGACGAATTCTGGAAGACCAATGGAGCAGGAGGCTTCAACGTTATAGATATATATATAGTTCCGCTGTGTTGGTATTTTTGAGTTATTTGTTTGAGCTATGTTGTATTAACTAGACAGGTGTTTATAACTGTCTAGTATGTGATGTATTATCTGTATAACTCTGATTGTTGTTGTATATTATGTAAATACTTATGTGATTAGTATAATTTATTCGTTCTGCTGTGAGATTCTGATGTTGTTGTTCTTTCCTCCCTATCTTTTCTATTTTCTCACCCCTTTCATTCTTTAAGACGAAACGGTTTTCTGGGCGTAGAAACCCGGGTCGTCACAGATGATAAATTATTATCTATTGTATTGAAATAGACCCTATAAACCACATAATAGCGGAGGTTATTATATTAAACCCATATACCGCGATATTCCTCCATGAAGTGGAATTGGTATTATATATGTATTGGAGTTGATTTCCCGCATTATATAGAGGATGAGACCCTATTGCGCTGCATAATAGCGGATAATATTTTATAAATCCCATATATCGCGATATTCCGTCTTGAAACGGGATTGGTATTGTGCTAACATCTTTGGATGTAGGGAAACAGGTTGGAGGGATCCTGGGATCTTTGGTTTATGGATCTTCCGGGAAGGAAGTGCATCCGTTGCGTAAATCATAGAATCAGCAGCGTACCACTGCAGCAAGGGTCGATGTTCCCTTGTTTATGAACTGGCTACGATATTTTTCTGGAGTCCGGAAGGTAGAAGGATCTTCTGGAAAGTTTCGTGTCCAGTGCGTAAATACTGGATCAGTAGCGGGCCACTGCTATCGTATTCTCATCATTAGACATTGGATTTTGAGTGGTGCTTCTCATACCCATTTATTTTTTTCATTTTTAATTTTTTAGTAGTTTTCACTGGGTGTCGAAACAGGACTACTGAGTACTTGAAGAATTCTAGCCTTGTGCCTGATCAACGCATGGCCAGAGCCTGCAAGAACGAGGATAAACTTGTTAAGACACCGAGTTATAAAAGTATTTTGATAAAGTACTATATAAAGAATATTTTGATCAGTTATTTTTCCTTCTAAAGAATTTTAAAATGTTTAGATATTGTTTACCTTGAACCATCAGATTTGAATCAAATGACCTTTCATCGTATTATAAAATGTTTTAAATGGTATAAAATTTTAATTGAAATGTATAATGATTTAATTAATGGTTCATCCTTGTCTTTCAACCTTCTTTTCCTCCTAGCTACTTTTTCCCTACCTTCTTTTAGGATATCTTCCAATCTATTGTTCTTTCTTGTTGTTTCTCCGCTTCCTTCCTTTTCGAGGACGAAAAGATTTGAGTGGGGGAGAGTGTAACAACCCTAGATTTTTCATATATTTTAATGTTTGACCTTATTTTATTTTTAAATTATTTTAAACTTATTTTATTTCAAAATTTTCATTTTTAAATATAAGTGTTCATTATTATGTGAATTATAATTTCAAACTGGTATAAATTGAATATTTTCCTGAAAAGTGGATTTTTGGTCAATCTGGTCAAACTTTGACCTTTAAATTTAAAATTTAAATATTTTAATTCTTTAATTTTATCTTTTATTATAAAAATAAATTTAATTTCAAGAATACTGCTTTTCGTTTCGTTGAAATCCGATTTATATTGTGAAAGTTATGCTTTTACCATATTGTATGTAAATTGATTTATTTAATAAAATCATCTATTTTAATTTATATAAACAATATTTTATTTGTCAAGTCATGTTTTAATATGTTTTATATGACATATTAGATATATATTTTATTTTAAAACATTTTTAAAGTGACGTTATAATTTTTCCATAGTTCACTGTGTTGATTTCCTATTTTTATAGGTTGTTTTCTTATTTTCTGCATTTTCTTCATTAAAATTATATTTAAATTAAATTTTATATATTTATTTTGTGAATGTATTTTTATTTTATGTTGTTATTTATGTCTAAAAATATTTTGCAAGCTCATATGAATTTTCTAAAATTTATTTCATTTAATTTCAAATTTTCTAGTCTAGTTCACTATTTTTAGCTATTTTTCTTAAATTAACTTTATATAATTAATAAATATTATATAAATTTTTATATTTTGATAAATTTTTGAAATTTTATTTGGTATTATTATTATTTCCAAAAATATAAAGTTGTATATATAAAATAAAGAAATATGAAAGGGTTTTGACTTTTGAATTGCCTTTTGACTTTTTGAATTCCACCTCTTCATTTTCCTCACAACTCTTCATTTCTTTTGGCATAACTCTCCGCATTTCGGTCGACTATCTCATTTTCATTTCAGGTATCTTTCTTTCCTCCTTCATGAGAAAAAATTTCGGTCATCACTTCTTGAGGAAATTTGGTAAAACTTTATCTTCTTTTATCTTCTTTTTACACTTATATTGCTTATTCTTGTTTGATTTTTGCACATGCTTTCACCTCTTTTAGGATTGGCTATGCCTTCCTTGCTTCCTAGCAGCCTCCACCCCCTGATGACACTTGGAGCCTTGGCCGAGCCCAAATCCATGACTAAAACACATGTATATGCATGCTTATGTGTGTTATTCCCTTCACCCAATTTGGCACCATCAAAAATGACATCTAGGCCAACCCATACCCACCATAATCTGACCCAAACGCTTGCCATTGTCATGTATTTTCCCTTATGGCTGAGCCTAGTAAAGGTTAAAAGCAAGTGCAAACATTTCTATTTGATTCTGTGTAGTTATTCTAGCATAGTTTTGATCGTAGTTGATTTGAAACTCATCATTGTTATATTATTTTTGTTTGACGTGTATCCAAGGAATTTGACATTTGGCTCCTATATTCGAATCTGCGTCGTGCTTTTGTTCTTGGGTAGATCCCGTTTATGCAATTCGTCGTTGGGTCATCAGCTCAAACCAGTGAGTTACTCTCACCAGACAATATATACATATATAACTAGTAAATTGACCCCTTTTGAATCTGTAAAATGCATTATTATGTTACACCTGCTATGTTATGATTTTATGATGTTCACCCATGCTTAAACACCTGTTATATACTGTTATATTATGTTGTTCTGTTATTTTTTATCAGTTTATCACACTGCAAGTTCCCTTTAGATTAGAATCACTATGAGTTGAAATGATACATACCCGAACGAACTTTAGAATAGGAGAAAATCGTTATGGGCTGAAATGATAGACCTAAATGATTTTCAATTATCTTCATTTACTTGGAATTACGGGTTTGAAATGATCAAACCTGGGTTTTCTTTTTAAATTACGGGATGAAATGATATATTACCCGTATCACTTTACCTAGGCTAGAAAATGAAATACAGACCCGTTGTTAAAATATATTTCTCTACAATTTTTAAAATACTTTAGAAATGCGAATATTATAATATTTTTATTTAAATTTGATTAAAAATGATTTTTGTAAAGCATTAATAACTCTCTGAAAATTTATAAGTGAAATAAATTAATGGTAAAGTTAGAAAATCTGAAATGTAAGTTATTTTGGAAATTACAATTTGGTGATAAATGGAATTTAAATTAAATATGAAAATATGATAAATTTATGATATTTTGAATTAAATGAATTTAAAATGATTTTATAATATATTAACGATTTTTGAATTAAGTTAAAATTTGAAATGAATGAATACTTAAGTTGAAATTTTGAAATATAACTAAAATTGGAAATTTGTGAATTTGGCTTAAAAGTGAATTTTAAGCTAAGTAAATAAAATTGAAATTGAGTTATATTTGAAAATTTAAACTGAAGTGTTAAGTTAAATTTAATTTAATGAATTTAAAATTTAAATGTTGGAATTTAATAAGTGAATTACTATTAAATTTTGATTTTTGAATAGAGATTTAACTTCATAAAATCATGAATATAAGGGTATTTGAATGATTGTTTTAAAAGTGAAATTATATGATTTTATAAGTTAAAAATGATTTAAATAAAAATATAATTGTTTGTGAAATTATACTGAATATTTGAAATTAATTTACTGCATTTCTAAAATACTATTAATTCTAATGTAAAGGATAATACATCATTTGTAAATGCTGTAGTTGATAATAATGAACCAAATGGCTCAATTTAATTAAAGGCTATTATAGAATTTTTGTAAATGATATAATGGTTGAATTTAACTAAGTTTATTTGAAACTAATGGAACCCTATTACATCATTTTAAATGTTATCTTTTGTTAAATTGAACTGTTTTAAGTGTGACTTTCCATAGCATTTTCTAAATGCGACGAAAGTTGAATTTTCATTGTTTTAATAAATTTAAGTGAATGAATGAACTTTGAAAGAATAAAATTTTGGAAATTTAATAATTTAATTATTAAATATAATATCTTCATTTTAGTGATTTAAAATGAAGCTATTTGTTTCGAAATATAATACTATTTTGAAATTTTAACCACGGGATGTATTTAATTTATGGTTTAACTGATCCTTAAAGGATGGGCGATCCCAAGCATCCTTTAAGTTATGGTGCATTTCTACTACAGTTCACTTGAGTTGATTTACATTATATAAGTATATATTGTCCTGACTTGAGTGTTTTGTGTTTTACTTTACGCTCGGGTCAGCCTGAGAATTAACAGATTTGGATTCTCTTTCTGGAGCCGGTCTTTGCTGGAGTTTCTGCTTATCTACATTTTAATCTACTTTCTGTTTCAGCTATTCTAGTTATTTCATGTGTTAGTGAACTTCTATGTATTTGGGATTCTATTATGTTGTTTTCAGACTATATTATGTGTTTGGTTTGAGACTCTGCTGTAGTAGCTTCATGAACTACTATGTATTTTATATTCCGCTGCGAGGTATTCTGTTTGTTTTGTGTCTGTGATTCTGTGATTTGTGTTTCATTTGCTCCAAATTTATTTACAATGCGGTATTTTGAGCAATTCAAGTCCGACATGTGCGGCTGCGAATGGCTGAAAATACCGGGTTGTTACATTTGGTATCAAAGCTCTGGTTTTAGGCAAACTATAGCCTGTGGAGCAAAAACTCATTAGAGATAGGGTAGAAATACCCTAGAATGAGTGAAATCAATCTCAGAATCCTTTCTTGTGAGAGAACGTATTTTCAAAAAATAATTTCCAAATGATTTTTAAAGGATTTTCAAAGATTATTTTGGTAAATTATTTTTCTTATTTTGAAACCAAGATTTTCAAAACTTCATCCCTTCAGTATCCATCTTGTTAGAATTCTCCTTGTTAGGATTCTTATCGATTAGGATTCCTTAAACTTTGGAAGGCTCCCACTTGTTCTGAAATCCAGTCTTGTCTTCCCTATTCTATCCATTTTGATTTTGAAGCATTTCATAACTCCACTTTGGAATGACCTCTATAAAGATCGGTGATTCCGCAAATCTTTAAATGATTTGTAAAGGGGTGAAAATCCTTTATAATTGGCATTGATTCACCGGAGATTCCTGTATCCTCGGTTTTCAATGCTATCTATCTTCTACTCTACCCGGATTCTATCTCTGGCGATCGAATGTCGATTTGCCTTAGATTTCCAAATTGATTATAATACTTGAGGTCACGGTTGACCGGTTAAGGTCGCTCGTGATTTATATAGGCTTATCATCTTCTATTCGGTAATAAAATTATCTTATCTTCGTTCGAGCTTACTACGAACCAGAATTCTATTTGATTAGAGTTCCTCTCAATTCAAATCTCTGTATTGCTTAAAATCTAACCTTGAATCATTCTTTGGAAATTTGTGTTTGATTGAATTTTGAATTTGTGCATACATCGAAATTATTATTTTGATGAGGATGACCCTATTTCGTATATAAAAGTGAAATGCTTTCAATAAGGATTTTTACCTTTGGAAAATGAAAATTTGAAGCTTCGAAAGGATTTCAAATTTATAATAAATTTGGTTTATATAAAAGTGATTTATAAATGAAGGGTTTTGAATTTGAATTTCGAGGAATCAAACTTCGGTGTTTTGAAATGGGTTTTTAAGATTTTGGAAAATATATAGTAATAATATGATTTAAAGATATTTTTCCAAATAAGAAATGTTTCAAATGTATTCGAATGAATTCCAATGATTTCGAAGAGATTTCAAAGAAGTTTCAAGAAACAAAAGTCCAGAAACCACTTATGTTGCTGAAAAATAATTTTGGTGATGAATACATGCATTATCGACATTGATTTTTGAGTTTCTGAGTGTGGGGAGGCCACTCTAGTAGCTTTCTATGCAAGTGATTTTATGAAACCAAATTTGATTTCCAATTTCGAAGTTTGGTTTGATATTCGAAAGATATGTATATATATAGTTGAAATGATTTAAAATAAGCCAGTGTTCAGTCCTCGAGATTCAGATTTGTTTTGGTATAACCTTACCTATTGGAATTGAGTTACTAATTTGTTGGTGATTTCCAACTCTTGGATTGAAATTATGATTTCTTCGACTATTTTGAAGGTTTGAGCACTTCCAAATCAAGGTTAACTTTTCAAAGCTAAGAAATTTTGAATGGTATAAGGTATTTGATAAAGTAAAAGTTTAGTTTGGTATGATTAACGTATAAAGTAATATGATTTATATAAGTTTGAAACTGTTGTGGAGTGAAATAAATAAGACTATTTTGAATTATACTGTATGAAATATAGTTTTGAAAAGATATTTGTAGTATAATGTTGAGTTTTGTTAAATTTATAAGTTAAGAAAAACAGTGAATTTTGAGTTAACAAATGAAAGTGAGTTTTAAATTGAATATTTGATTTAAAATTTTGTTGTGATAAATCATGTAACTACCCCGGATTTTTATGAATTTAAATTGATAATTTAAAAGAATTTTTGAATTAAAATTTGTAAAATTGATTATAAATGGCAGCGAGTTTCCCCGATTCAAATAGAAAATATATTAAGTCATATGAATTTGGAAATTTGTATATATGTGAATATATATGTATATATTGGATTTGAGATAAAATCTTACATAAATGGTTTTTAAAATAAATAGAAATTGTTACAAATGGTTTTAAATAATAATAAGTATTAACATAAGTATGAACACTAACACAAGTAAAGAGCAACATGGAAAAAGTAAAATAAAATGAACAAAACAAAGTAAAAATATAAATATCTTTTGTATAACTAAGATAAGTATGTAAGTTAAAGATAAATATTTAAGTAAGAAATACATTCACATATAAACATAAACAAAACAAAGTAAATACAAACAAATATAAAAGTTTCAGTATGCAAAAAAAAGGGAAATAAAATACATCAATCTCCTGGAAAATAACACAGCAACAAGTACTGAAGTAAGGCAAGCATGGGTGTAACGACCCGCCTTTTTGGACAGTTTAAACCGACGATCAAATACCCATGTCGATTCCAAACCATTAAAAGGGCAGATAGTTATTGGGGTAATTAAGAAAAGAAAAGGAAGGGAAATAAAGGAAATGAAACAACACAGAATCTCACAGCGGAAGGCTAAAGTATAATAATAAAATAACAGTTCATGAAGCTGTTAATTAAATGAATACATTTGAAATGAATACATTTGATTATTATTATACAACATTTATCAGAGTTACATACACAACAAATATCATACAACAATGCAGCGGAATGGAATGAATATAATAGTAGTAGATAATATACCAAATCTTCGTCTCCGTCCTCCAAGGAAATGATCTTCAACCTAAACTGAAAACTCAGGACTGACCCGAGCGTAATGAAAAGACAGAACACTCGAGTCAGGACTAAAATATCCTTATGAAAGTTAAATCAATCGTAAATAAATATGAGTGTAACGGCGTCAGAGATGTTTACGGGGTTTGACATCTCATATCCAGTGTCAACGTGCGTGCAATAACTCAAGAGATGTTACGGGATTTTCCATCTCTCAAGGATCCGTTAAACTATCTACTATGTAGTAATATACGCTAAGTAGATAATGTCTATCAGTAATATAAAGTATCAAAATAGCGTTAAGGCGTTACCATAATCCCCCTTAACACATTTTATATTCCCAAAAGCATATACAAGACCGTAGTTTCCCCAAAACCGGAAGTCACCAGAGGGCAATCCATATACTCAAGGTACAAATCAAAACGTAGTGGTCGCGAATAGGATAATCAGTATGACAAGGTACATGAGGCAATACCAACTAGGATACTAGTAGTTGCGTGATCCGGACTGATGTTGGGCATAGCCAGCAGCTACCCCAACACCGCGAAACAACACTCCCAAATCAAGGGGTGCACCCAAATCGCATCACAAATGTAATAGATATGGTATCGAAGAAGTGTGTCCGCTAGAGGTGGCGAACCTCAATGGCCCGGCGCGGCTCCTGTTTTAGTCATGTCAGGGGTCATCCAATAATCGTTATCTTTCTTCAGTCAACGCGTTCACCAAACCATCCACTTCATTCTGGATCATCACTCCGCGTATAATAGTTATTAAAGTGGTTTTCGGTATCGACAGAGAGTATGTCCATTTCCGATCCCGGTCTCTTTAATAACTACGTATTATTACACCTTTGGCTCTTTATATTTCAAATCGATTCATAATTGATATCAAAATATCATATTCGCTTCAAAAATCAAATCCATTCAAATATCATCGTATCTTCCAAAATATCAGATTTCATATTTAAATTCAAGATTTAAATATAAACATTTCACCTTATTGACCAGCTTAGGATTTTAGAAAAATGGTTTTAAGTAGTTTAAAAGTAGTTTTAAATAATTAAAATAGTTAAATCACTTAAAATCTTTAAAATAGATAAATTAGTTTAAAATAATTTAAATTGGGTTAAGTAGATTTAAAATAGATTAAAATAGTTTAAGTATTCAAAATGGTTTATATAACAGAGTAATTTGGAAACAAATTAAAACAGCTTCAAAATCAATCCATTTCAATTATAACTTCCCAATTCAAATCAATTTCAATTTCCATTCTACCGATTCAATTTCGATTTCAATTCAAAACAATGTCAACTTTTACTTCAAATCAATTCAATTCTACATTCACCTTTAATTGATTCAGTTTCAATTTATATCGATTTGGAGCTTGATTTCTCAAAATATCAATTTATAACACTTAACAAAATTTCCAACAATATTCAAGTTTAAATCCAAATTCCAAATATGATTCAATTCCAAACTCGATTTCAAAATATCATTTTCATATCACTTTTACTTAGTAATATTCAAAGCTCGAAATAATGTTCAATCTTTAAAATAAATAGATTTTTGAAATTCAATCATATCCAAATTTTAAATTTTAAAGTCACAACTTAAATTATTTACCAATTTCAATTAACCAAAATTTATTTCAACATTCCAACTCAAATTTTCGACAAATTCGATTTCTATAAATTGATTTCTATTTATCACTTTTAAATCGAAACATTTACATAAATTTCAAACCGACGATTTCAAAAATTATTAATTTAGCCAATTCGGTGTCCGTATATAATTTTCTATCCTATGGCCAAGTAATTATTTATTTCAATTAAATGTCAGGGATGAGTTTATATTACTTAAATTAAATCTCACTATCATATGTATGCATAACAGGATCTATATAAGCAAATAAACATCCAAACATTCAATTATCAACCAATAGCATCCATCAAAGTACATCATCCAATAAACAATACAATTCATGGCAGTTTCATAGTTATCAATGTCAGGTAATTTAATCGCAATTCAATTTTAATTTCAATTTAACCGTCAATTTAATTTTTCAACGGTTAATGCAAATGACAAGCTATATGACAATTAAATTTTTACCAAACAACGACAAATAAAATCATAACACTTCATAATATCAAATTTAACTAGCATAAAAATATTTAGTACGGTGTGAGCGTTATAAAACACTCACCTTGATTTTACGATTTTAAATCAAATCGAACGACGTTCGATTTAACCCAAAATTTTCTCTAACTCCAAACGATTCCAATCCAGTTCCATTGCGTAGTGCTCGACCAAACGAAGACAACGCAACTTGTTTCGTCGAAAACGGACCTCGCATCAACAAGTTATGATATTTTTAAGTTTACACAAATTTTTATATAAATTAATATAAACTTAAATTTTAAATTCTTACCCCACTATCATCACAGCCGTTGCCTCCCTATAGAAAAATCGTGGCCGATGCTAGTATCATCTTCCCCCCAGTAACTCGATCTCGTGAGGAACCCATCAACGCCCCGTCTTCCTCAACACACGAGCCACCTAACTCGATTGCAAAATGATCAGAGACCACCACCATGTTGCCCAACGCGAGCTCGACCCACGGCAGTGATCTAGGCGAACTCGGTCGCTTATAGGTCTCGTAATTTGTGCCCAAACGCGCACGCTTCTCGAGCCCTTTGCCGTCGATCTATCATGAATTTCCCGATCATAGCCGTTCACTTTGTAGAGCTCACGAAGCTCTTCGACTTTGTAGTTGAAGCTTTTCAGAATTATTGAGTGGATTTCAAGAAAATTAAGGGAGAAGATAAGAGATTTTCGGCCATTAAAATGAATTAGGGCCGACTGAAGAAAGTGGCTAGGGCTTGAGTGCAAACGAACAAAATCGAGGGCTTTTATAGAAAATTTTCGAAAAACTATTCATCCGAAATTTTCCGAACTCCAAACGAAGCGCGGTGACCGGCGTTTCTAGGGTTTACCCCACGTTTCGGACACAATGGAACAGGTTTCGGAGGCTAATTCGATCGTCTGCGCGAGATACGGCAATAAACGGTCGATTTAAAATTAAATCGATTAATCAAATTTCTGTGCGTTTGGGCTCGCCCCGGACAAACGGTAAATCCAATTGACTCGAAATTTGAA
This sequence comes from Allium cepa, assembly GCA_030765085.1. Lineage (NCBI taxonomy): Eukaryota > Viridiplantae > Streptophyta > Magnoliopsida > Asparagales > Amaryllidaceae > Allium > Allium cepa. The sequence continues at coordinate 83,085,989 of CM060929.1, read as the reverse complement.
ACCTTATAATAATATCATATTACGGATCCGATGAAACTGGTTTTGTCGAAATCCGAGACCGTTTGAAAAATGACTATTTTAACTCGTTAAATTAATATTAAAACAATTTCGATGCGTTTCGAGCTGCCACGGTCAAACGACAACTCCGATTGCTACGAAAATTGAAATCCGATAATAACTAACTATTACGGATCTAATGGAACTTGTTTCGTCCAATTCTGAGACTGTTCAAAAATTGGCTATTTTCCTGTCTATAATTAAATATTAAAATATTCAATTTTCACAAATTTACTTTTAATTCGATTTTAAAAGTTCTACAACATCATTCTAACTTTCATGTGATAAAATAAAATTTTACAAATCATTTTTAATCATACTAAACCCATTATTCAATTTATCCAATAAATTCCAATTTTATCTTATTAACTCTATTAAAATCCAAATATAACTTACATTCACTTTGTAAACCAATTTGAATCATATTAAATCAAATTTCAATTATTCACTCTATTTTTGTATATTAAATTTCAATATCAAATTAATCATATCAAATTCGGAATTTAATTTATTCAAACATTCGTAATATTAAATTTAACAAATTTGATTATTCTTAAATCACTATCTTTGAAATATTCAAAATGAACTTATAAAATTTAACTTTTGAAACGAATTAAAATTATAGAACAACTATTTCCATTATACGGTTATTTAATTCCCATTATTAAATTATTGAATAATTTCCAAATATTTAATTTAAAATATTTTACCGGTTCAATATTCAATGTTTGATTTTAAATAGATTTTACTTATCAATCAATTACTCTATTATACCCAATGAATTTCAACATTTATTATCCTATTCAACTATTGATTTCAAAGGCATTCACTAAGTAGCATTTATTTTTCATTACTTGGATAATTGTTGTCGAAATTCATTCCATTTATTATTATTCCAAACGACTTATAAATTTTTTTCTAACACTAAAATCACGAAAACTTATTAAATTAGCTATTTTAATTATCGGAAATTTACGGGTCGTTACATTCTCCCCCACTCAAAACTTTTCGTCCCCGAAAAGGAAAAAAGAAGGGAAAAAGAACTAAGTATAGAATTCAACATTAGATACATTTTATCCAAAGTTACCTACTTATAAAACAATGAAATTCCATCTATAAAGTCATTACTACACTTTTACTAAGTTATTCCAAATGCCTTTTTAACTTTAAAAGTTAGTTATCAAAACAAGTTATAATTTTTTTTTTTAAAACTTGAAAATTTTCTAACACCCGGATTTACGGAAAATTTCGGCAGAGTCTCCTTTGCGCGGCTCGATCGAAAAAATATAATAGCATATATATCACAAATATACATCTCATCTCAATGATGAGGCATCCCATATCTGGGGAAACAACATATATATATATCACCAATACCATACAAACCGTAAGCGTACCTTTTATTTAGCATTTATTAGCAATTTACTTACATTATGCGTTTAGCGTAGAAGCGAGCTTCACAACGAAGCGCAACCCCTTTGCTACCTACTAAAATGCTCAATAACCAAGTTAGAACCATGCATATAAAGATAGATCGCTATACTTAGCCTACACAACATATATATAACATATTTAGCTTCAAAACTGAGATTTCAATTTCTTGACAGCAAACAAATCTTAGTTTTAGGTCATCTAAACTGTAAAATTTGACAACAGAATCTAAACAAAAGTTATTGCATTCATTTCAGGCTTTCCGGAATGTCCAAGATCGCCGAATTCGGACCATCCGTTCTAAAGTTATGGCTGTTTTACTTAGGGGATACGCTTCAGCCTGGGCAATGAATTGCGCAGGTCAGAGACATTCACCCGCGTTTTCGACCTTCTATACGACATCAAAACACAAAACACTTCAAACAAAAGTTTTAGCTTAAGTTATTAGCTTTCCAGAAAGTGCAAGATCATCAAAATCCGATAAACCAGCCAAAAGATATGACGAAAATACTAAGGGTGTGTACTACAGATTTTTACTTATTTTACACAGGCCAGCGAGTAACATTCAAGTTTTTAACCTAGTAGACGAAGGAATTTCTCAAGACACTCTAAATAAAAGTTGTGCTATAGTTTCTAAGCTTTTCGAAAAGTCCAAGATTGTCAAATTCCGTTGAGTCATTTAAAAGTTATGGTTGTTTTCGTTTCAGCATATATTGGACAAATTTGGATTTTTCTCAAAAATTTGCTTTTATTATTTCAAAGTGCAAACCATCAAAACTTCAAATTTTCTAAAGAACAATCATAACACAAAGTCATTTATTTTCTTATTCATTCATGCAATAGGTTTACATTCAATTTGTTTCCGATTTATTCAAGTTTGTTTCATTCACATTTTAAATTCAAGTCAATTTGCTTCAATTTAAATTGAATTCAATAATATTTAATTTCACTTTGCTTCAAATATGAATTTAATTATTTTAAAATTTTATTCCGTTTATTCAATTCCATTAACACTAATGAATTCTAGTTAATCAGTTTTCATCCATCTAACAACCAATGCATATCAAACATTAACATCCATCTAAAATCTACACTAAATCAATTATACATTTCCAAGTCAAATTTAATTTCATACGCTTCCAAGTTTATTGACATTTAGTTATATTCACATTTAATTAGTTTCCATTTACCAATTATATTTTTCATTAATTTTAAATTTTATTCATTCACTTATATATCATTCATTTAACAGCTTAAATTTCTTTTATATTTACAACTATTACACATTTTATTATTCATTCTCACACTCGTATATTATTTCTCTACTTATCCTTATTAGCATTTTGAACCTTTTAAGTATTTGGTAAGTTATAGTTATGCAAATAGAATGTAGTTAAACAACATACAACTTCTTTTCATTTAAAGTTGAATTTTCAATTAATTAATTCTTAAGTCATTACTTAAATTTCACTATAATTTAATTTCACGTTTACATTCACATATAGTATTTCCATTTTATATTAACATAACTGTGAATCACCTTTAAATGTTAATTTAAATTCCAATTATTTACTAACAATTTCATTTATATTTGCAAACCAATAATTAAATGCATATTTCATTATTCAAACCTATACTTGTATATTATCCAATTAACAATTCATATAACATTTTTGAACTTCTTAAATATTTTGGTAAGTTATATCTATGCTATAGAATGAATTTTAATACTACGCGAGTTTTACAGTTTCACTTTTATTTTAAGTTCATAATTTCCTAATTCTAAGGCTTTCTACTTCAATTGATATTTCACTTAGCTCTTAGGTTCATTTCTCATTTCACAATTCAGAAGTTCCTTAATGATTCAAGTCTAAATTCATTTCACTCATTTAAAAAAATCATTAATTATTAAAGGACTTAAGAATTCCAATCCCGGTTTCATTTCAAATCAAGTTTTGAAATAATATATACTTATATAGTTTATATATCAAATCATACTATAGAGTATACAAAATAAAATAAAATTTGAATCAAAACAAGGTTTAGACAAGCTATTAAGTGGTCTCCCCCACTCGGACTCTCGAAAATAAACGCCGATGATGCGTGCACTCATCACCGAAATCATTTTCTAGCGTCAAGAGTTGGGAATATAACACTTATCATAAAAAAAAAAAAAAAAAAAAAAATCCTTCGAAAACAATTTCAACTCAATTATACTATCATATAATACTCATATTATATTTTTCAAATTCTTGTAAGTCAATTTCAAACACCGGAATTTAAATTCCCAAATCCAAGTTAAAATTCATTTATATTCATTATCAATTGTGTTTACAAGATTTCATTTTCCTAAATCCATTGTTATTTAATCAAATGTTGTAAATATTGACTGATCAAACAATAACGATAATAATCTAATATTATCATCTCCTAACAATCAATTCAATCAAATGAATAAATATTCAAATAATTCTTTTATATGAAATATATTCCAAAATGATATTGTGTTGGTTTGTCCTATTCGAGTGTTTAGAAATTCCTATCGACGCCTTGGCGTCCCAAGTATCGACCAGAATTCATAAATACTCAACGGAACAAATTAACACAATATAAAACCATTTTATATCAAATAACAAGTACGCTCTCTCATATACACTCAACTCATTCATATAGTTTACCTCTATTTCAATGAGTTATTCCCCACTAGAACCAAGGTTTATCGCTAAACCAAAGCTCTGATACCAACTGTAACGACCCGCCTTTTTGGACAGTTTAAACCGACGATCAAATACCCATGTCGATTCCAAACCATTAAAAGGGCAGATAGTTATTGGGGTAATTAAGAAAAGAAAAGGAAGGGAAATAAAGGAAATGAAACAACACAGAATCTCACAGCGGAAGGCTAAAGTATAATAATAAAATAACAGTTCATGAAGCTGTTAATTAAATGAATACATTTGAAATGAATACATTTGATTATTATTATACAACATTTATCAGAGTTACATACACAACAAATATCATACAACAATGCAGCGGAATGGAATGAATATAATAGTAGTAGATAATATACCAAATCTTCGTCTCCGTCCTCCAAGGAAATGATCTTCAACCTAAACTGAAAACTCAGGACTGACCCGAGCGTAATGAAAAGACAGAACACTCGAGTCAGGACTAAAATATCCTTATGAAAGTTAAATCAATCGTAAATAAATATGAGTGTAACGGCGTCAGAGATGTTTACGGGGTTTGACATCTCATATCCAGTGTCAACGTGCGTGCAATAACTCAAGAGATGTTACGGGATTTTCCATCTCTCAAGGATCCGTTAAACTATCTACTATGTAGTAATATACGCTAAGTAGATAATGTCTATCAGTAATATAAAGTATCAAAATAGCGTTAAGGCGTTACCATAATCCCCCTTAACACATTTTATATTCCCAAAAGCATATACAAGACCGTAGTTTCCCCAAAACCGGAAGTCACCAGAGGGCAATCCATATACTCAAGGTACAAATCAAAACGTAGTGGTCGCGAATAGGATAATCAGTATGACAAGGTACATGAGGCAATACCAACTAGGATACTAGTAGTTGCGTGATCCGGACTGATGTTGGGCATAGCCAGCAGCTACCCCAACACCGCGAAACAACACTCCCAAATCAAGGGGTGCACCCAAATCGCATCACAAATGTAATAGATATGGTATCGAAGAAGTGTGTCCGCTAGAGGTGGCGAACCTCAATGGCCCGGCGCGGCTCCTGTTTTAGTCATGTCAGGGGTCATCCAATAATCGTTATCTTTCTTCAGTCAACGCGTTCACCAAACCATCCACTTCATTCTGGATCATCACTCCGCGTATAATAGTTATTAAAGTGGTTTTCGGTATCGACAGAGAGTATGTCCATTTCCGATCCCGGTCTCTTTAATAACTACGTATTATTACACCTTTGGCTCTTTATATTTCAAATCGATTCATAATTGATATCAAAATATCATATTCGCTTCAAAAATCAAATCCATTCAAATATCATCGTATCTTCCAAAATATCAGATTTCATATTTAAGTTCAAGATTTAAATATAAACATTTCACCTTATTGACCAGCTTAGGATTTTAGAAAAATGGTTTTAAGTAGTTTAAAAGTAGTTTTAAATAATTAAAATAGTTAAATCACTTAAAATCTTTAAAATAGATAAATTAGTTTAAAATAATTTAAATTGGGTTAAGTAGATTTAAAATAGATTAAAATAGTTTAAGTATTCAAAATGGTTTATATAACAGAGTAATTTGGAAACAAATTAAAACAGCTTCAAAATCAATCCATTTCAATTATAACTTCCCAATTCAAATCAATTTCAATTTCCATTCTACCGATTCAATTTCGATTTCAATTCAAAACAATGTCAACTTTTACTTCAAATCAATTCAATTCTACATTCACCTTTAATTGATTCAGTTTCAATTTATATCGATTTGGAGCTTGATTTCTCAAAATATCAATTTATAACACTTAACAAAATTTCCAACAATATTCAAGTTTAAATCCAAATTCCAAATATGATTCAATTCCAAACTCGATTTCAAAATATCATTTTCATATCACTTTTACTTAGTAATATTCAAAGCTCGAAATAATGTTCAATCTTTAAAATAAATAGATTTTTGAAATTCAATCATATCCAAATTTTAAATTTTAAAGTCACAACTTAAATTATTTACCAATTTCAATTAACCAAAATTTATTTCAACATTCCAACTCAAATTTTCGACAAATTCGATTTCTATAAATTGATTTCTATTTATCACTTTTAAATCGAAACATTTACATAAATTTCAAACCGACGATTTCAAAAATTATTAATTTAGCCAATTCGGTGTCCGTATATAATTTTCTATCCTATGGCCAAGTAATTATTTATTTCAATTAAATGTCAGGGATGAGTTTATATTACTTAAATTAAATCTCACTATCATATGTATGCATAACAGGATCTATATAAGCAAATAAACATCCAAACATTCAATTATCAACCAATAGCATCCATCAAAGTACATCATCCAATAAACAATACAATTCATGGCAGTTTCATAGTTATCAATGTCAGGTAATTTAATCGCAATTCAATTTTAATTTCAATTTAACCGTCAATTTAATTTTTCAACGGTTAATGCAAATGACAAGCTATATGACAATTAAATTTTTACCAAACAACGACAAATAAAATCATAACACTTCATAATATCAAATTTAACTAGCATAAAAATATTTAGTACGGTGTGAGCGTTATAAAACACTCACCTTGATTTTACGATTTTAAATCAAATCGAACGACGTTCGATTTAACCCAAAATTTTCTCTAACTCCAAACGATTCCAATCCAGTTCCATTGCGTAGTGCTCGACCAAACGAAGACAACGCAACTTGTTTCGTCGAAAACGGACCTCGCATCAACAAGTTATGATATTTTTAAGTTTACACAAATTTTTATATAAATTAATATAAACTTAAATTTTAAATTCTTACCCCACTATCATCACAGCCGTTGCCTCCCTATAGAAAAATCGTGGCCGATGCTAGTATCATCTTCCCCCCAGTAACTCGATCTCGTGAGGAACCCATCAACGCCCCGTCTTCCTCAACACACGAGCCACCTAACTCGATTGCAAAATGATCAGAGACCACCACCATGTTGCCCAACGCGAGCTCGACCCACGGCAGTGATCTAGGCGAACTCGGTCGCTTATAGGTCTCGTAATTTGTGCCCAAACGCGCACGCTTCTCGAGCCCTTTGCCGTCGATCTATCATGAATTTCCCGATCATAGCCGTTCACTTTGTAGAGCTCACGAAGCTCTTCGACTTTGTAGTTGAAGCTTTTCAGAATTATTGAGTGGATTTCAAGAAAATTAAGGGAGAAGATAAGAGATTTTCGGCCATTAAAATGAATTAGGGCCGACTGAAGAAAGTGGCTAGGGCTTGAGTGCAAACGAACAAAATCGAGGGCTTTTATAGAAAATTTTCGAAAAACTATTCATCCGAAATTTTCCGAACTCCAAACGAAGCGCGGTGACCGGCGTTTCTAGGGTTTACCCCACGTTTCGGACACAATGGAACAGGTTTCGGAGGCTAATTCGATCGTCTACGCGAGATACGGCAATAAACGGTCGATTTAAAATTAAATCGATTAATCAAATTTCTGTGCGTTTGGGCTCGCCCCGGACAAACGGTAAATCCGATTGACTCGAAATTTGAAACCTTATAATAATATCATATTACGGATCCGATGAAACTGGTTTTGTCGAAATCCGAGACCGTTTGAAAAATGACTATTTTAACTCGTTAAATTAATATTAAAACAATTTCGATGCGTTTCGAGCTGCCACGGTCAAACGACAACTCCGATTGCTACGAAAATTGAAATCCGATAATAACTAACTATTACGGATCTAATGGAACTTGTTTCGTCCAATTCTGAGACTGTTCAAAAATTGGCTATTTTCCTGTCTATAATTAAATATTAAAATATTCAATTTTCACAAATTTACTTTTAATTCGATTTTAAAAGTTCTACAACATCATTCTAACTTTCATGTGATAAAATAAAATTTTACAAATCATTTTTAATCATACTAAACCCATTATTCAATTTATCCAATAAATTCCAATTTTATCTTATTAACTCTATTAAAATCCAAATATAACTTACATTCACTTTGTAAACCAATTTGAATCATATTAAATCAAATTTCAATTATTCACTCTATTTTTGTATATTAAATTTCAATATCAAATTAATCATATCAAATTCGGAATTTAATTTATTCAAACATTCGTAATATTAAATTTAACAAATTTGATTATTCTTAAATCACTATCTTTGAAATATTCAAAATGAACTTATAAAATTTAACTTTTGAAACGAATTAAAATTATAGAACAACTATTTCCATTATACGGTTATTTAATTCCCATTATTAAATTATTGAATAATTTCCAAATATTTAATTTAAAATATTTTACCGGTTCAATATTCAATGTTTGATTTTAAATAGATTTTACTTATCAATCAATTACTCTATTATACCCAATGAATTTCAACATTTATTATCCTATTCAACTATTGATTTCAAAGGCATTCACTAAGTAGCATTTATTTTTCATTACTTGGATAATTGTTGTCGAAATTCATTCCATTTATTATTATTCCAAACGACTTATAAATTTTTTTCTAACACTAAAATCACGAAAACTTATTAAATTAGCTATTTTAATTATCGGAAATTTACGGGTCGTTACAATGGGAACAAAGGTCATGCATTGAATGAAAGCATCATCAGCCACCAAAATATGAGATCTGCAGCTACCACAAAGAGCTTTGTCAAAGATAAAGTGTGAATAAACAAATTAAAATATACATATGCATAAATAAGTACAACCAAAACATAACTAAAACAATAAAGTACAATAACATATCAGTACAACATCACTTCAGCCATGCCTAGCATTATAAAACAAACATCACCTTGTACCAGTAAAGATATACAAGCTTGCATGTTTTTTTTTATATATATACATATCTCCTCTCCATTTCGACCATTTGATCTGAGAAAAGAAGAAGAGAAAAAAAAACTGAGATAGTATCACATTGTAAACAAACAAAATTCAATCTAAAACAAAACAAACCAGATCAAAGTTAGCAGTAGCTTCCCAGATTTTCAAAAGACTTCAGCTTGTTTCAACTCAGTTTAAAAGCAAAACAAACATCAACAACTAAGCTTCAGTTTCAACTCAATTATATCAAGTAGCAGATCAAAATTCAGATCAAAAGTAAAGCTTCAGATAAACCAAACTCCAACTTGTAAACTCCTGGAGTCAAAATGATTTGGAAGGTGAGCAAACTTATCTTTGGACCAATTTTCTTGATATCTGTGATGATGATAGCTCGATAGTTATGATCAATGTTTGAGTTTTGTTGTGGAAAAACATTTGAATATGTTTACCTGTAATATATGTATGCCTGCATGACTGGAAACAGAACAAAGCTTGCTTTTGTTCATACATTCCAGATCTTAAAACCTGTTTGAATTCAAGATCATCACACCTAAACAATTCTAGATTGTAATCACAGAATGAAAGATGTTTATAGGAGTATAACGTCATTTCAAAAAAATATCCAACACAAGTGAGAAACACTTCATTTGTTAATATTTGAAATGATATTCATGCTCTGTTACAGTAGACTTCCTTTTCATTCCCACTTCAAAAATCAATATCTCATAATCTAGTCCATATATATTGAAGTTGTAAACTAGGAATATCTTTGATTTTTTGTGTAGGTTAAATTAAAAATAGTTTCATGACATAAAAATGTATATAGATGGAAAAATCAAATTTTTACAGTGGTAACTTCATTTTTTTGGAAAATTCGAATGTCATGAAATATTGATTCAAGTATATAATTGGAGTCTACACTCAAAAATAAGATTTTTAAAATAAATATGAGGATTTTTAGTTGAGTGTGCAGCGTGTAGTTCCAAATTGAACCGAATGTGCTTTTTAATCAATTTCTGGAAATTTAGCAAATTTTTGATGTTGAATTTTTGTTTGGAGAAAGTTTGTTGATCAATGATGTCAGGAAAAATGCTAAATAATTTTTTCAATGCAAGAATGTTTGTGATGAATCGAATTTAGGGTTTAACGTGGATTTTGGGTTCGGCATGATTCTCGTGCTCGTGTGGAGTCAGGGTGGGATCGAGTTTGATGGGATTCTGGGGATAGGTTTGTGGGGGATCGGAGATGGTGTGATCGAGGTGGCGCGAGGCCTGGTGGTCGGAGCTCCACGAACGCGGCGTTGCCAGGTATGGGTGTGGAGGTAGATGCAATTTCCAGGTTTTGGGTTGAGCTCCTCGAATTTGATTTCGAGATAACTGGGTGGTCCAAACTTTTGGGATGGGTTGCGAGTTTGGTTTGTGACTTGCAAAGATGGCTGTTGATGGTCGGCGTCGGCGATCGTGCGCGTACACGTGCACATGCACGTTTGGGATTTGGGTTTGGCTGTGGGTTGCGTCGTTGGGGAAGAAGCAATTGTTTCAGTGGAGACGTAGTTTTCTCGGGCTTGAATCGAAGTAGCCTTCGCGTTTGCTCGAAGCAACTGGGAAGTGGTGAAACCCCCGAAGTATAACTCGAGTGTTAATAGGACGAGTCTCGGGTCGTTTTCAAATTGCAGTTTTTTTTAGATGGTTAAACAAATTCGTTAAACACTGCACTTAGAAAATGTTTAATAGTTAAGATTTTATTCAAGTTTTAATTATTTTAGTCAAACTTAATAATATTTTCAAACTCTTAATTATTTTAACCAAGAAATTAATCTAAGATTAAGTATAAAGTAATTAACAATTTAGTTTTTGTAGTTAATAATGAATCGAATTTCAAATTTAAAAGAAAACTTTTAAATGATTAATCAAGTTGAATAATTATGTAATAAGAATTAATAATTGATTAATTTAGAAATGTGCGATTTATAAATGGGTAATTAAGTTTTATTAATTAATAAGTAAGGTTACTAATTTATGATTGAGGATAATCAATTAAGTAACTAAAGTTAAATAACTTGATTTGGAAGTAATTAATTAAATAGCATGAAATAAAATAATAAAGTAATTAAGATATAATGATTAATTAAGAAATCATTTTAAGGATTTATCACTTATTGAAATTAAAGTTGGATATTTTGATTTATTAAAGATAATTAATTATGAAATTGGTTTATAAGGTTGATTTAATTGATATATCAAGAATAATTTAATTAATTAAGGTGATTTGATTAATTTATTAATATCAAATGATTTGTAATTAATAAATCAGGATTGGATAATTAATTCATAAGTAATAAATTTACTTGGAGATAAATTGAATTGATTTGGATTAAAAACGATTTAATTAATCCTGCTTATAAATGACTATTGAATACTTGACTTACTTATGAATGATTGTATTATATGAGATGCCTTGAATTGACTTTCCTATCTGATCTGTGATATTTTGTTTTGTGAATTGAGCTGTGTATTTATTCATTTATTGATGATACATTTGTATATTATCTGTGAATCTGTGAATGAGCGATAAACGTTATGTTTATATCGCATATCAACTATATTTCTGTGTTTTAATCTGTGATGATTGAATGATGTTGCACTATTGTGTTAAAACCCTTGACCACACTTATACACACACCATTATGGATTTCACGAGGAAATCAATTAAGTCGTAGATTTTTGAAATAGTTTTGAATTTGAGTTTTTAAATTCAAATGTTTTGGAAATTAAAGTGAAAAGCTTTTAAAAAATGGAATTTCAAGTTAAAATTTATTTCTAATTAAGTTTTGAAATTTAAATAATTTGAATTCAAAATTGGGAATTGAATTCTATGATTTGAAATTAGGGATTAAAGATGTTATATTAGTTACATATGGGTTAAACCACTTTTAAGTATTGTTTTTGGGAATTTGAATTAAGTCAAAGATCGTAACTTGTATAAGTGAAATGGGGTTTTTCCAAAATAAAGCTATTGTTTCTAAAATAATAAAAAGCTTTGGTTTCAAATCTTATTGAAAGGGATTTCAAGTTAAATTAAAATAGTTTTCCAAGTTATAGATAAATATTCGGGAACAAATTTTGAAAATAAATGTTTGGGAATAATTTGAAAACTAGGAGAAAAAACTTTGATTTAAAGATTTAATGAATTAATTCTTTTGAAACGGAATTGTTTTGAAATCCGGGAATGAATATGTGTGAAAGTAGGTGAAATAAATCTTATTTTTAAAAGATTTGAAATGGTAATTGGTTTAAACCATTTGAAAGAAAGTTTTGAATTATTATGTTGTGACTTAATTGAAATCCCATATCCATATGTTTTAATTATTGCGCTGACTATTCGGTTTAGCCGGGAAAGGACCTTTGTGTCGTATAACCCATTCCGGATATGTGATTCGACGTTATGGATAGCATTTGAAGACCGGTGATGAAGACCGGGTATTTGCGAAAGCGATAGGATGACCTATAGATTGTCTCTGCACCGAGTCGCGCCGGTATAGAGATTCCTTAAGTGATGGGAAATCCGATCGGGATTGTGAATATCCGGATTGCAAGGACTTCTTTGAAAGTGCCTTCGGTTCTGTTCGAACCCAGCACAGACTTGTATGGATTGTTATGTCTGACATTACAATTTGAGATCTAAAGCTGATTTCTTTCAAATATAATTCTGTTGGTGGAGGAGAATTTATTCTCTTAGCTTAACACCCTTCTCTGAGACGTACGAGCTCAGAGGTTATGTAGTTGATGGTTATCAGCGATATATTCCCAATTTGGTAATGTGGCATGCTGAGTGTTGCTGTGGGATGATCATTGTTTGATCATTTGTGATATGATCATTTTTTAATCATTTATCTTGGTGATCATTACTTTGATCATTTGTTGACCCAAAGCACATCATTTTGTATAAAGCGTAGCTTTGTGGACGAGACTTCGTCGGACCTCACACCCCGAAATGGTCGAAACAGGAAAAATGCGGCAAGGTTATTGGGGGTAGCACCCCTTAGGGTATGTGCATTTCCTTCTGGATAGAAGTGGTATCATGGTATGGAGCCCAGATACTTAACTTATGTTGATATCGCAGATATATATATGTATTACTTTTTGATTTGTTGCTGGGGCCCCGGTTAAAGGTTGGTTACAACCGGGAGATGGCATACTCGTGTCAATAGTTACCCAGTTAGGGGTAACCCGGCCTTGTGTTGGCAGAGATCCGGTTAGGTTCTCGGGGACGTCCTTCCAGAGGCGTTCTCATGTGGCAATGGGAAGTTTCTTGGCCTGACCATTTGTTGGAAATCCAAAGAAACAATACAATCTTGTACGGTTTTAGTTGTATAACCTGCCATGGAATGTGGCGGTAACCTGCTATTGAACATGGTAGCTATAGTAGGCATAAGTGCGGAATGCCTATGCTGGCTAAGATTTATATCTTTTCTTTCGAAATGAATTTTTCCAACACTATGCACTAGTAATAATATCAAATGTTTCTTTTTAAATGCGTATCAAGCATCTTTGACTATCATAAGGAGAAATCTCCTCCGATTCTGCGTTTGCATTGTGTGTGTGTGTGCAGGAGGACTTATGGTAGTCTCGTTTCTAAAAGCATTGCGAGTTGACTTTAAAATCTTTTTTGATAGTTTTTAAAGATAAACTGTTTTTGTTGCTCACACCAGTCCCATGACTGATCCGGAGTTTATTGTTTCTTTACTAAACTCTGGGTGCTCAAAATTTTTCTACACGAGCAGTCTAGAGTTGGGTTTTTCAGATATTTAAATTCAGTGAATTATCTGGAGCTAGTTCAGTCTTTGGATGTGGATGAGACTTGCTTGTCTTAGCGTATCATGATGTTGGATCGAGCTGGTGCTTCTGGAGTTCTCTTTTGAAGACTATCTTAGAGTTATATTGTTCCGCTGCTAAATGTTATCTATTTTCTTTTCCGCTGCTATTTTATTGTATCTCTGAGGTATATTGATATTTATTGGATCATCTGTTGTATGAGATATTGTATCAAAGCTGTATATCAATGTTTTATTCTATTATTCCACTGTGTTCTTTACTTAATGTTGTTATAAGCTCCGGTGAATCGGATTTGAATGGTCGAATCTATGGCATTCGAATACGATATGAAGTATGGATGTCGATTTTCGAGCGCGAAAAATCCAGTTCGTCACATGTGGTATCGGAGCTAAGGTAAATCTTTAGCTCAGGAGTATAACACATTAAGTAGCTCATTAGAGATAGGGTGAAGTAAACCCTAGAATGAGTATCCCTAAGATATCCGTTTGAATGATCCTCTTGCTATCCACCGATAGTAAGTACGAGTGCAAGAAGAAAATGAGATAGGGGACAGAGGAACACGACTATAAAGGGTCGATACTCTGCAACAACAGTGGAAACAACTTTCTTATCAATTTCCTTTGATTCGTTTCTAAATTCTTTTGATTGTTTCGTGACAGCTACAAGAAGAAGTTTCGGTGTGATGATGGCCCTACGAATCATTGTAGAAATTTTTTACTTCGTATCCTCATCGGTTTCTTATCATTTTTTCGATTTAAACCTTAATGAATATGAATTTGAAATTTGAATAAATTGGAAATTTCAATTTGAGTTGAAATTGGTTAATAAAATATAAGGATAAATTGAATTGTATCGATAAAACGATTTCGTTTAAACCCAAATTTTAGATTTCTGTTATAACTTCTTGGGTAGAATAAAATCTGAAATATAAACTTTGTTGTATTTCTCAACCTACAAAATTCTAAAACTTAGGATCTTAATTTTTGGATTTTGATTTTAATTGTAGAGAACAAATAGCATCAGTCAAGGTGGAAAGGCCAGGAGGGTTGGTGATACTAGTTCATCCAGTAGAATTCAGGATGATTCGGGTGAACCATCAACACACGAGGAGGTGCCAGAGGAGCCTGTGGTGCAGCCACAACCTCAAGTTGAAGAACCCAAGGAGGAGTCCGGAAATGAAGAAGAATTCGAAGAGGAATTCGAAGAAGAATTTGAAGAGGAATTCGAGGAGGAATTTGAAGAAGAGTTCGAAGAAGAATTTGAGGAAGAGTTTGAGGTGGAAGAAGAACCTGAAATTGAGGTAGAGTCCGAAGGCGATGAAGCAATTTATTGGGATTTAGATAATGCCATAGAGGATGATGATGCCATAAAAGATGAGGAGCTAGATGGTGGAGGTTTTATTCCGATAGACTCAGACCCAGAGGAATTTTTGAGACAGACGATGAGGCTGAATTTATAGAACTGTCAGGGCCTGAGAGAGGAAGCTCTGACAGTGAAGATCTGTAGTTGGTTGGATTGACTTCTTTTGGTTAAGGTATGTTTATGTACGTGTTTTGGAATTAAAATTGTAGCGAAGGTTGGATGTTAGTAGAGTTATGTATGACTATAACTTGTGTACTAATATTATGAGTAGCATTTTATATGAGATATATTATGAATTACCCGAAAATATCCATATGATTACTAGTATAGTTTGAATTGGCATTAGTCTTTTCTGTGGGTGTATAATTCATGAAAAGAGCGGTGCAATTTCGAGGACGAAATTCTTTTAAAGGGGGAAGGTTGTAACGACCCTGGATTTTTATGAATTTAAATTGATAATTTAAAAGAATTTTTGAATTAAAATTTGTAAAATTGATTATAAATGGCAGCGAGTTTCCCCGATTCAAATAGAAAATATATTAAGTCATATGAATTTGGAAATTTTTATATATGTGAACATATATGTATATATTGGATTTGAGATAAAATCTTAAATAAATGGTTTTTAAAATAAATAGAAATTGTTACAAATGGTTTGAAATAATAATAAGTATTAACATAAGTATGAACACTAGCACAAGTAAAAAGCAACATGGAAAAAAATAAAATAGAATGAACAAAACAAAGTAAAAATATAAATATCTTTTGTATAACTAAGATAAGTATGTAAGTTAAAGATAAATATTTAAGTAAGAAATACATTCACATATAAACATAAACAAAACAAAGTAAATACAAACAAATATAAAAGTTTTAGTATGCAAAAAAAAAGGAAATAAATTACATCAATTTCCTGGAAAATAACACAGCAACAAGTACTGAAGTAAGGCAAGCATGGGAACAAAGGTCATGCATTTAATGAAAGCATCATCAGCCACCAAAATATGAGATCTGCTGCTACCACAAAGAGCTTTGTCAAAGATAAAGTGTGAACAAACAAATTAAAATATACATATGCATAAATAAGTACAACCAAAACATAACTAAAACAATAAATTACAATAACATATCAGTACAACATCATTTCAGCCATGCCTAGCATTATAAAACAAACATCACCTTGTACCAGTAAAGATATACAAGCTTGCATGTTTTTATATATATATATATATACATATCTCCTCTCCATTTCGACCATTTGATCTGAGAAAAGAAGAAGAGAAAAAAAAACTGAGATGGTATCACATTATAAACAAACAAACTTCAATCTAAATCAAAACAAACCAGATCAAAGTTAGCAGTAGCTTCCCAGATTTTCAAAAGACTCCAGCTTGTTTCAACTCGGTTTAAAAGCAAAACAAACATCAACAACTAAGCTTCAGTTTCAACTCAAATATATCAAGTAGCAGATCAAAATTCAGATCAAAAGTAAAGCTTCAGATAAACCAAACTCCAACTTGTAAACTCCTGGAGTCAAAATGATTTGGAAGGTGAGCAAACATATCTTTGAACCAATTTTCTTGATATATGTGATGGTGATAGCTCGATAGTTATGATCAATGTTTGAGTGTTGTTGTGGAAAAATATTTGAATATGTTTACCTGTAATATATGTATGCCTGCATGACTGGAAACAGAACAAAGCTTGCTTTTGTTCATACATTCCAGATCTTAAAACCTGTTTGAATTCAAGATCATCACACCCAAACAATTCTAGATTGTAATCATAGAATGAAAGATGTTTATAGGAGTATAACATCATTTCAAAAAAAAATGCAACACAAGTGAGAAACACTTCATTTGTTAATATTTGAAATGATATTCATGCTATGTTACAGTAGACTTCCTTTTCATTCCCACTTCAAAAATCAATATCTCATAATAGTCCATATATATTGAAGTTGTAAACTAGGAATATCTTTGATTTTTAGTGTGGGTTAAATTAAAAATAGTTTCATGACATAAAAATGTATATAGATGGAAAAATCAAATTTTTACAATGGTAGCTTCATTTTTTTGGAAAATTCGAATGTCACAAAATATTGATTCAAGTATATAATTGGAGTCTACACTCAAAAATAAGATTTTTAAAACAAATATGAGGATTTTTAGTTGAGTGTGCAGCGTGTAGTTCCAAATTGAACCGAATGTGCTTTTTAATCAATTTCTGGAAATTTAGCAAATCTTAGATGTTGAATTTTTGTTTGGAGATAGTTTGTTGATCGATGATGTCAGGAAAAATGCTAAATATTTTTTTCAATGCAAGAATGTTTGTGATGAATCGAATTTAGGGTTTAACGTGGATTTTGGGTTCGGCGTGATTCTCGTGCTCGCGTGGAGTCAAGGAGGGATCGAGTTTGATGGAATTCTGGGGATAGGTTTGTGGGGGATCAGAGATGGTGTGATTGAGGTGGCGCGAGGCCTGGTGGTCGGAGCTGCACGAACGCGGCGTTGCCAGGTATGGGTGTGGAGGAAGATGCAATTTCCAGGTTTTGGGTTGAGCTCCTCGAATTTGATTTCGAGATAACTGGGTGGTCCAAATGTTTGGGATGGGTTGCGAGTTTGGTTTGTGACTTCTAGAGATGGCCATTGATGGTCGGCGTCGGCGATCGTGCGCGTACACGTGCACGTGCCCGTTTGGGATTTGGGTTTGGTTGTGGGTTGCGTCGTTGGGGAAGAAGCAATTGTTTCAGTGGAGACGTAGTTTTCTCGGGCTTGAATCGAAGTAGCCTTCGCGTTTTCTCGAAGCAACAGGAAAGTGGTGAAACCCCCGAAGTGTAACTCGAGTGTTAATAGGACGAGTCTCGGGTTGTTTTCAAATTGCAGTTTTTTTAGATGGTTAAACAAATTCGTTAAACACTGCACTTAGAAAATGTTTAATAGTTAAGATTTTATTCCAGTTTTAATTATTTTAGTCAAACTTAATAATATTTTCAAACTCTTAATTATTTTAACTAAGAAATTAATCTAAGATTAAGTATAAAGTAATTAACAATTTAGTTTTTGTAGTTAATAATGAATCGAATTTCAAATTTAAAAGAAAACTTTTAAATGATTAATCAAGTTGAATAATTATGTAATAAGAATTAATAATTGATTAATTTAGAAATGTGCGATTTATAAATGGGTAATTAAGTTTTATTAATTAATAAGTAAGGTTACTAATTTATGATTGAGGATAATCAATTAAGTAACTAAAGTTAAATAACTTGATTTGGAAGTAATTAATTAAATAGCATGAAATAAAATAATAAAGTAATTAAGATATAATGATTAATTAAGAAATGATTTTAAGGATTTATCACTTATTGAAATTAAAGTTGGATATTTTGATTTATTAAAGATAATTAACTATGAAATTGGTTTAAAAGGTTGATTTAATTGATATATCAAGAATAATTTAATTAATTAAGATGATTGATTAATTTATCAATATCAAATGATTTGTTATTAATAAATCAGGATTGGATAATTAATTCATAAGTCATAAATTTACTTGGAGATAAATTGAATTGATTTGGATTAAAAACGATTTAATTAATCCTGCTTATAAATGGCTACTGAATACTTGACTTACTCATGAATGATTGTATTGTATGAGATGCCTTGAATTGATTTTCCTATCTGATATGTGATATTTTGTTTTGTGAATTTAGCTGTGTATTTATTCATTTATTGATGATACATTTGTATATTATCTGTGAATCTGTGAATGAGCGATAAACGTTATGTTTATATCGCTTATCAACTATATTTCTGTGTTTTAATCTGTGATGATTGAATGATGTTGCACTATTGTGTTAAACCCCTTGGCCACACTTATACACACACCATTATGGATTTCACGAGGAAATCAGTTAAGTCGCAGATTTTTGAAATAGTTTTGAATTTGAGTTTTTAAATTCAAATGTTTTGGAAATAAAAGTGAAAAGCTTTTAAAAAATGGAATTTCAAGTTAAAATTTATTCTAATTAAGTTTTGAAATTTAAATAATTTGATTTAAATTTGAATTCAAAATTGGGAATTGAATTTTATGATTTGAAATTAGGGATTAAAGATGTTATATTAGTTACATATGGGTTAAACCACTTTTAAGTATTGTTTTTGGGAATTTGAATTAAGTCAAAGATCGTAACTTGTATAAATGAAATGGGGTTTTTCCAAAATAAAGCTATTATTTCTAAATAATAAAAAGATTTGGTTTCAAATCTTATTGAAAGGGATTTCAAGTTTAAACTAAAATAGTTTTCCAAGTTATAGATAAATATTCGGGAACGAATTTTGAAAATAAATGTTTGGGAATAATTTGAAAACTAGGAGACAAATCTTTGATTTAAAGATTTAACGAATTAATTCTTTTGAAAAGGAATTGTTTTGAAATCCGGGAATGAATATGTGTGAAAGTAGGTGAAATAAATCTTATTTTTAAAAGATTTGATAATTGGTTTAAACCATTTGAAAGAATGTTTTGAATTATTAAGTTGAGACTTAACTGAAATCCCATATCCATATGTTTTAATTATTGCGCTCACTATTCGGTTTAGCCCGGAAAGGACCTTTGTGTCGTATAACCCATTCCGAATATGTGATTCGACGTTATGGATAGCATTTGAAGACCGGTGGTGAAGACCGGGTATTTGCGAAAGCGATAGGATGACCTATCGATGGTCTCTGCACCGAGTCGCGCCGGTATAAAGATTCCTTAAGTGATGGGAAATTCGATCGGGATTGTGAATATCCAGATTGCAAGGACTTCTTTGAAAGTGCCTTTGGTTCTGTTCGAACCCATAACAGACTTGTATGGATTGTTATGTCTGACATTACAATTTGAGATATAAAGCTGATTTCTTTCAAATATATTTTTGTTGGTGGTGGAGAATTTATTCTCTTAGCTTAACACCCTTCTCTGAGACGTACGAGCTCAGAGGTTATGTAGTTGATGGTTATCAACGATATATTCCAAATTTGGTAATGTGGCATGCATAGTGTTGCTGTGGGATGATCATTGTTTGATCATTTGTGATATGATCATTTGTTTGATCATTTGTCTTGGTGATCATTACTTTGATCATTTGTTGACCCAAAGCACAACTTTTGTATAAAGCGTAGCTTTGTGGACGAGACTTCGTCGGACCTCACACCCCGAAATGGTCGAAACAGGAAAGATGCGGCAAGGTTATTGGGGGTAGCACCCCTTAGGGTATGTGCATTTCCTTCTAGATAGAAGTGGTATCATGGTATGGAGCCCAGATACTTAACTTATGTTGATATCACAGATATATATATGTATTACTTTTTGATTTGTTGCTGGGGCCCCGGTTAAAGGTTGGTTACAACCGGGAGATGGCATACTCGTGTAAGTAGTTACCCAGTTAGGGGTAACCCGGCCTTGTGTTGGCAGAGATCCGGTTAGGTTCTCGGGGACGTCCTTCCAGAGGCGTTCTCATGTGGCAATGGGAAGTTCCTTGGCCTGACCATTTGTTGGAAATCTAAAGAAACAATACGATCTTGTACGGTTTTAGTTGTATAACCTGCCATGGAATGTGGCGGTAACCTGCTATTGAACATGGTAGCTATGTAGGCATAAGTGCGGAATGCCTATGCTGGCTAAGATTTATATCTTTACTTTTGAAATGAATTTTGCCTACACCATGCACTAGTAATAATGTCAAATGTTTCTTTTTAAATGCGTATCAAGCATCTTTGACTATCATAAGGAGAAATCTCCTCCGATTCTGCGTTTGCATTGTGTGTGTGTGCGGGAGGACTTATGGTAGTCTCGTTTCTAAAAGCATTGCGAGTTGACTTTAAAATCTTTTTTGATAGTTTTTAAAGATAAACTGTTTTTGTTGCTCACACCAGTCCCATGACTGATCCGGAGTTTATTGTTTCTTTCCTAAACTCTGGGTGCTCAAAATTTTTCTACACGAGCAGTCTAGAGTTGGGTTTTTCAGATAGTTAAGTTCAGTGAATTATCTCGAGCTAGTTCAATCTTTGGATGTGGACGAGACTTGCTTGTCTTAGCGTATCGTGATGTTGGATCGAGCCGCTGCTTCTGGAGTTCTCTTTTGAAGACTATCTTAGAGTTATATTGTTCCGCTGCTAAATGTTATCTATTTTCTTTTCCGCTGCTATTCTATTGTATCTCTGAGGTATATTGATATCTATTGGATCATCTGTTGTATGAGATATTGCACCAAAGCTGTATATCAATGTATTATTCTATTATTCCGCTGTGTTCTTTACTTAATGTTGTTATAAGCTCCGGCGAATCGGATTTGAACGGTCGAATCTATGGCATTCGAATACGATATGAAGTATGAAGTCGATTTTCGAGCGTGAAAAATCCAGTTCGTCACAAATCATATGTTAAAAGTTAATTAAATGTGAAATTTTAAAGTCTACAAATATGATTTATGAGTTTAAAATTTGCTAAAATTGAAGTTGTATTGTTTTTGAAAAGTTATAATAAAATCTGGAATTTTATTAATAACATTTTTAAAATGCTATAGTTTTATGACAACACTTTAAATTGCTATTGTTTTTGAATTTAACTTTGTTTGAATTCACTAAATGTCAGTTATGGCATATAATGCCGTTATTCTTGAACTAAACAATTTTGGAAACTTTAAGTTATGATAACACTTTTAAATGCTGTTGTTCTTATAATTTGACAATATTTCGTAATGTTATAGATTTTAACACTGTTGAGTTATGTTTTAAAAAGTTAAATGATTTAATGTTTGGAATTGATTAAAGTGAAATTTAAGGAGTTTTGAATATAATTTTATATTTAAATTTGAATTTTAAGGAATTTAAATTGAGTTTAAATTTAAATAAGGTATACTTGGTTATGTGTTAAATGGAATGAAATGTAATGAGATAAATGAATTTTTGAATGGAATTTTGAAATGTATTTTGTGATGATATTTGAAATAATAATTGAATGACATATTTGATTTTTTTTAAATGATATATAAATTTGAATATTTGAAATTTAATTCAAATAATGATTTGATATTGAGGCTTTGAATGATATAATCTTTATTTGATAAAGAATGTGAATCAGGAATGATAATTGATTTTGATAAATGAAATTTAAAGTTTTATTTGTATGAAAGGATATTTGGTTTACTTGTAATTTGAGTTTAAATAAAAGTGATGGATTTATGAAATGAATATTTCAAAACTAAGTAATAATGAAGTAAAATTTGAGATATATGAAATTATAAAATTTAAGTTTTGGAATATGGTATATTTAAGCCTTGAAATATATTTAAAACTGAAAAGTTTATTTTGTGGATCAAATCTATATCGAAATTTTATAGTATTTGAAATGGTTTTATTGTAAAACTAATTTGAATTGAAATTGATGGTTTGAATTGAATTAAAGCTGGAACTTGTTGACTTGGGTTTAAATTGAATAAATTTGTGAAATTTAAAGAATTAAAGGGATGTTTTATGATTTCAAATGTATGATTTAGAAAAGTTATGATTTTCAAAGTGTAATGATTTCAAGTATTTTGGTTTCAAAGTATTTATAGCTTTAAAAGTATTAAGATTTTTGAAAGTGAATATATGTTTGAAATGGAAATGAATTTGTTTGACCAAAATTTTTGTTGATTTGGAAATTTGGATTATTTTCTAAATCTATTGTTTTAAGAAACTTTGAAACTGAGTATATGTAATTTGTAGGAAATGATTTGGCGAAATCATATATGATTTTAAAACCGAAATGTTATTGAAACAAATTAAAATTGAGAACCTTGTTTTACTAAATACTTGATTTGGGAGTTATCGAACTTATATAAAATGGATTTGTATAAGTATGAAGTTGATTTGAAAATGTTGAATTGAAAAGGTACTCAATTTGTAAATTAAAATCTTATATAATCGAAGTTTATATAAGTATGATTTGATATACTATTGATTTTGGAAAGTATTCGATTTGAAAATGAAATCTTATATATAATGGAATTTATATAAGTGCGATATTTGAAGCTATGATTTTGAAGGGTAAAAATTTATGGTATATTATATAAGAGGTATGGGAAGTACCCTCCGGAAGAAGTATAGTGATATGTTTCGACCCAGATGGACTTGGGGGATCCAGGAATGGATTCGACCGATAAACCCTATTGGACTTGAGTGAATTCAGAAATGGATTCGAACTGATATGGTTGTCCGTACTTAAACTCATGAGTTCCTCGATTTTTTTCAAGGTAAATGGTTCTTTAGTTTACCCAATGGAGGCGCTTTCGATCCCGGGATATGTTGTTTATGGATCTTCCGGGAAGGAAGTGCATCCATTGCGTAAATCATTGAATCAGCAGCGTTCCACTGGAGCAAGGGTCAATGGTCTCTTGTTTACAAACTGGCTACGATATTTTTTTGGAATCCAGAAGGTAGAAGGAACTTCTGGAAAGTTTCGTGTCCAGTGCGTAAATACTAGATCAGCAGCGGGCCACTCCTATCGTATTATCATCATTTGACATTAGATTTTGAGTGGTGCTTCTCATACCCGTTTATTTTTTCATTTTTATTTTTTAGTAGTTTTCACTAGCTGTCGAAACAGGTCTACTAAGTACTTGGAGAATTCTACCCTTGCGCCTGATCAACGCATGGCCAGAGCCTGCAAGAACGAGGATAAACTTGTTAAGACATCGAGTTATAAAAGTAGTTTGATAAAGTACTGTATAAAGAATATTTTGATCAGTTATTTTTCCTTCTAAAGAATTTAAAAATGTTTAAATATTGTTTACCTTGAACCATCAGATTTGAATCAAATGACCATTCATCATATTATAAAATGTTTTAAATGGTATAAAATTTTAATTGAAATGTATAATGGTTTAATTAATGGTTCATCCTTGTCTTTCAACCTGCTTTCCCTCCTAGCTACTTTTTCCCTACCTTCTTTCAGGATGTCTTCCAACCTATTGTTCTTTCTTGGTGTTTCTCCGTTTCCTTCCTTTTCGAGGATGAAAAGTTTTGAGTAGGAGAGAGTGTAACAACCCTAGATTTTTCATATATTTTAATATTTGACCTTATTTTGTTTTTAAATTATTTTAAACTTATTTTATTTCAAACATTTCATTTTTAAATATAAGTGTTGGTTATTATGTGAATTGTAATTTCAAACTGGTATAAATTGAATATTTTCCCGAAAAGTGGATTTTTGGTCAATCTGGTCAAACTTTGACTTTTAAATTTAAAATTTAAATATTTTAATTCTTGAATTTTATCTTTTATTATGAAAATAAATTTAATTTCAAGAATACTTCTTTTCATTTCGTTGAAATCTGATTTATATTATGAAAGTTATGCCTTTTACCATATTGTATGTAAGTTGATTTATTTAATAAAATCATCTATTTTAATTTATATAAACAATATTTTATTTGTCAAATCATGTTCTAATATGTTTTATATGACATATTAGATATATATTTTATTTTAAAGCATTTTTAAAGTGATGTTATGACTTTTCCATAGTTTACTGTGTTGATTTCCTATTTTTATAGGCTGTTTTCTTATTTTCTGCTATTTTCTTCATTAAAATTATATTTAAATTAAATTTTATATATTTATTTTGTGAATGTATTTTTATTTTATGTTATTATTTATGTCTAAAAATATTTTGCAAGCTCATATGAATTTTCTTAAATTTATTTCATTTAATTTCAAATTTTCTAGTCTAGTTCACTATTCTTAGCTATTTTTCTTAATTTAACTTTATATAATTAATAAATATTATATAAATTTTTATATTTTGATAAATTTAGAAATTTTAGCGGGGATTATTATTATTTCTAGAAATATAAAGTTATACAAATAAAATAAAGAAATATGAAAGGGTTTTGACTTTTGAATTGCCTTTTGACATTTTGAATTCCACCTCTTCATTTTCCTCACAACTCTTCATTTCTTTTGGCATAACTCTCCGCATTTCAGCCGACTATCTCATTATCATTTCATGTATCTTTCTTTCCTCCTTCCTGAGAAAAAATTTCGGCCATCACTTCTTGAGGAAATTTGGTAAAACTTTATCTTCTTTTATCTTCTTTTTTCACTTATATTGTTTACTCTAGTTTGATTTTTGCACATGCTTTCACCTCTTTTAGGATTGGCCATGCCTTCCTTGCTACCAAGCAGCCTCCACAACCTGATGACACTTGGAGCCTTGGCCGAGCCTAAATCCATGACTAAAACACATGTATATGCATGCTTATGTGTGTTATTCCCTTCACCCACTTTGGCACCATCACAAATGACATCTAGGCCGACCCATACCCACCATAATCTGACCCAAACACTTTCCATTGTCATGTATTTTCCCTAATGGATGAGCCTAGTAAAGGTTAAAAGCAAGTGCAAAAATTTCTATTTGATTCTGTGCAGTTATTCAAGCATAGTTTTGATCGTAGTTGATTTGAAACTCATCGTTTTTATATTATTTTTGTTTGATGTGTATCCAAGGAATTTGACATTTGGCTCCTCTATTTGAATCTTTGTCATGCTTTTGTGCTTGGGTAGATCCCCTTTTTGCAATTCGTCGTTGGGTCATCAGCTCAAACCAGTGAGTTATTCTCACCAGACAATATGTACATATATAACTAGTAAATTGACCCCTTTTGAATCTCTAAAATGCATTATTATGTTACACCTGCTATGTTATGATTTTATGATGTTCACCCATGCTTAAACACCTGTTATATCATATGTTACTGTTATATTATGTTGTTCTATTATTTTTTATTAGTTTATCACACTACAAGTTCCCTTTAGATTAGAATCACTATGGGTTGAATTGATACAACCCGAACGGACTTTAGAATAGGAGAAAATCATTATGGGCTGAAATGATAGGCCTAAGTGATTTTCAATTATCTTCATTTACTTGGGATTGCGGGTTTGAAATGATCAGACCCGGGTTTTCTTTTTAAATTGCGGGTTGAAATGATATATTACCCGTATCACTTTACCTAGGCTAGAAAATGAAATATAGACCCGTTGTTAAAATATGTTTTTCTAAAATTTTTAAAATATTTTTGAAATGTAAATATTATAATATTTCGATTTAAATTTGATTAAAAATGATTTTTGTAAAGCATTATTAACTCTTTGAAAATTTATAAGTGAAATAAATTAATGGTAAAGTTAGAAAATCTGAAATGTAAGTTATTTTGGAAATTATAATTTGGTAATAAATGGAATTTAAATTAAATATGAAAATATGATAAATTTATGATATTTTGAATTAAATGAATTTAAAATGATTGTATAATATATTAATTATTTTTGAATTAAGTTAAAATGTGAAATGAATGAATACCTAAGTTGAAATTTTTGAAATATCACTAAAATTGGAAATTTCTGAATTTGGCTTAAAAGTGAATTTTAAGTTAAGTAAATAAAAATGAAATTGAGTTATATTTGAAAATTTAAACTGAAGTGTTAAGTTAAATTTAATTTAATAAATTTAAAAATTAAATGTTGGAATTTAATAAGTGAATTACTATTAAATTTTGATTTTTGAATAGAGATTTAACTTTATAAAATCATGAATATAAGGGTATTTGAATGATTTTTTTAAAAGTGAAATTATATGATTTTATAATTTAAAAATGATTTAAACAAAAATATAATTGTTGTGAAATTATACTTAATATTTGAAGTTAATTTACTGCATTTCTAAAATGCTATTAATTCTAATGTAAAGGATAATACATCATTTGTAAATGTTGTAGTTCATAATAATGAACCAAATGGCTCAATTTAATTAAAGGCTATTATAGAATTTTTGTGAATGTTATAATGGTTTAATTTAACTAAGTTTATTTGAAACTAATGGAACCCTATTACAGCATTTTAAATGTTGTCTTTCGTTAAATTCAACTGTTTTAAGTGTGACTTTCCGTAGCATTTTCTAAATGCGAGGAAAGTTGAATTTTCATTGTTTTAATAAATTTAAGTGAATGAATGAATTTTGAAAGATTAAAATTTTGGAAATTTAATAATTTAATTATTAAATATAATATCTTCATTTTAATGATTTAAAATGAAGCAATTTGTTTCAAAATACAATACTATTTTGTAATTTTAACCATGGGATGTATTTAATTTGTGGTTTAACTGATCCTTAAAGGATGGGCGATCCCAAGCATCCTTTAAGTTATGGTGCATTTCTACTACAGTTCACTTGAGTTGATTTACATTATATAAGTATATATTATCCATACTCGAGTGTTTTGTGTTTTACTTTACGCTCGGGTCATCCTGAGTATCCACAGCTTTGGATTCTCTTTCTGAAGCTGGTCTTTGCTGGAGTTTCTGCTTATCTACATTTATATCTACTTTCTGTTTCAGCTATTCTAGTTATCTCATGTATTAGTGAACTGTGTTGTTTTCACACTATATTATGTATTTGGTTTGAGACTCTGCTGTAGTAGCTTCATGAACTACTATGTATTTTATATTCCGCTGTGAGGTATTCTGTTTGTTCTGTGTCTGTGATTCTGTGATTTGTATTTCATTTGCTCCAAATTTATTTACAATGCGGTATTTTGAGCAATTCAAGTCCGACATGTGCGGCTGCGAATGGCTGAAATACCGGGTTGTTACATTTGGTATCAAAGCTTTGGTTTTAGGCAAACTATAGCCTGTGGAGCAAAAACTCATTAGAGATAGGGTAGAAATACCCTAGAATGAGTGAAATCAATCTCAGAATCCTTTCTTGTAAGAGAACGTATTTTTGAAGTATAAAATAATTTCCAAATGATTTTAAAAGGATTTTCAAAGGTAATTTTGGTAAAAAAAAATTTCTTATTTTCAAACCAAGATTTTAAAAACTTCATCCCTTCAGTATCCATCTTGTTAGAAATCTCCTTGTTAGGATTCTTATCGATTAGGATTCCTTAAACTTTGGAACGCTCCCACTTGTTCTGAAATCCAGTCTTGTCTTCCCTATTCTATCCATTTTGATTTTGGAGCATTTCATTACTCCACTTTGGAATGACCTCTATAAAGATCGGTGATTCCGCAAATCTTTGAATGATTTGTAAAGGGGTGAAAATCCTTTATAATTGGCAATGATTCACCGGAGATTCCTATATTCTCGGTTTTCGATGCTATCTATCTCCTACTCTACCCGGATTCTATCTCTGGCGATCGAATGTCGTTTTGCCTTAGATTTCCAAATTGATTATAATACTTGAAGTCACGGTTGACCGGTTAAGGTCGCCCGCGATTCGTATAGGCTTATCACCTTCTATTTGGTAATAAAATTATCTTATCTTCGTTCGAGCTTGTCTACGAACCAGAATTCTATTTGATTAGAGCTCCTCTAAATTCGAATCTCCGTTTTCTTGAAATCTAACCTTGAATCATTCTTTGAAATTTGTGTTTGATTGAATTTTGAATTTGTGCATACATCGAAATTATTATTTTCATGAGGATGACCCTATTTCGTATATCAAAATGAAATGCTTTCAATAAGGATTTTTACCTATGGAAAATGAAAATTTGAAGCTTTGAAAGGATTTGAAATTTATAATAAATTTGATTTATATAGAAATGATTTATAAATGAAGGGTTTTGAATTTGAATTTCGAGGAATCGAACTTCGGTGTTTTGAAATGGGTTTTTAAGATTTTGGAAAATATGTAATAATAATATGATTTAAAGATATTTTTCCAAATAAGAAATGTTTCAAATGTATTCGAAGGAATTCCAATGATTTCGAAGAGATTTCAAAGAAGTTTCAAGAAATAAAAGTCAAGAACCCACTTATGTCGCTGAAAAATAATTTCGGTGATGAATATATGCATCATCGACAATGATTTTTGAGTTTCTGAGTGGGGGGGAGGCCACTCTAGTAGCTTTGTTATGCAAGTGATTTTATGAAACCAAATTTTGATTTCCAATTTCGAATTATGGTTTGATATTCGAAAGATATGTATATATATATAATTGAAATGATTTAAAATAAGCCAGTGTTCAGTCCTCGAGATTCAAATTTGTTTTGGTATAACCTCACCAATTGGAATTGATTTATTAATTTGTTGGTGATTTCCAACTCTTCGATTGAAATTATGATTTCTTCGACTATTTTGAAGGTTCGAGCACTTCCAAATCAAGGTTAACTTTTCAAAGCTAAGAAATTTTGAATGGTATAAGGTATTTGATAAAGTAAAAGTTTAGTTTGGTATGATTAACGTATAAAGTAATATGATTTATATAAGTTTAAAACTGTTGTGGAGTGAAATAAATAAGACTATTTTGAATTATACTGTATGAAATATAGTTTTGAAAAGATATTTGTAGTAAAATGTTGAGTTTTGTTAAATTTATAAGTTAAGATAAACAGTGAATTTTGACTTAACAAATGAAAGTGAGTTTTAAATTGAATATTTGATTTAAATTTTTTTGTGGTAAATCATATGTTAAAAATTAATTAAATGTGAAATTTTAAAGTCTAGAAATATGATTTATAAGTTTAAAATTTGCTAAAATTGAAGTTGTATTGTTTTTGAAAAGTTATAATAAAATCTGGAATTTTATTAATAACATTTTTAAAATGCTATAGTTTTATGACAACACTTTAAATTGCTATTGTTTTTGAATTTAACTTAGTTTGAATTAACTAAATATCAGTTATGGCATATTATAAATGCCGTTATTCTTGAACTAAACTATTTTGGAAACTTTAAGTTACGATAACACTTTTAAATGCTGCCGTTGTTATAATTTGACAATGTTTCGTAATGTTATAGATTTTAACACTATCGAGTTATGTTTTAAAAAGTTTAACGATTTAATGTTTGGAATTGATTATTTGAGAAATTTAAGGAGTTTTGAATATAATTTAATATTTAAATTTGAATTTTAAGGAATTTAAATTGAACTTTAAATTTAAATAAGGTTTACTTGGTTATGTGTTAAATGGAATGAAATGTAATGAGATAAATGAATTTTTGAATGGAATTTTGAAATGTATTTTGTAATGATATTTGAAATAATAATTGAATGACATATTTGATTTTTTTAAATGGTATTTAAATTTGAGTATTTGAAATTTAATTCAAATAATGATTTAATATTGAGGCTTTGAATGATATAATCTTTATTTGATAAAGAATGTGAATCAGAATGATAATTGATTTTGATAAATGAAATTTGAAGTTTATATTTGTATGGAAGGATATTTGGTTTACTTGTAATTTGAGTTTAAATAAAAATGATGGATTTATGAAATGAATATTTCAAAACTAAGTAATAATGAAGTAAAATTTGAGTGGAATAGGGAATATTTAAGCCTTGAAATATATTTAAGACTGAAAAGTTTATTTTGTGGATCAAATCTATATTGAAATTTTATAGCACTTGAAATGGTTTTGTTGTAAAACTAATTTGAATTGAAATTGATGGTTTGAATTGAATTAGCTGGATCTTGTTGACTTGGGTTTAAATTGAATAAATTTGTGAAATGTAAAGAATTAAAGGGATGTTTTATGATTTCAAATGTATGATTTAGAAAAGTTATGATTTTCAAAGTGTAATGATTACAAGTATTTTGGTTTCAAAAGATTTATAACTTTGAAAGTATGAAGATTTTTGAAAGTGAATATATGTTTAAATGGAAATGAATTTGTTTGACCTAAATTTTTGTTGATTTGGAAATTTGGATTATTTTCTAAATCTATTGTTTTAAGAAACTTTGAAACTGAATATATGCAATTTGTAGGAAATGATCTAGCGAAATCATATATGATTTTGAAACTGAAATGTTATTGAAACAAATTAAAATTGAGAACCTTGTTTTACTAAATACTTGATTTGGGAGTTATCGAACTTATATACATTGGATTTGTATAAGTATGAAGTTGATTTGAAAATGTTGAATTGAAAAGGTACTCAATTTGTAAATTAAAATCTTATATAATTGAAGTTTATATAAGTATGATTTGATATACTATTGATTTTGGAAAGTATTCGATTTGAAAATGAAATCTTATATATAATGGAATTTATATAAGTGCGATATTTGAAGCTATGATTTTGAAGGGTTACTATGTATGGTATATTATATTTCGATGTAAGAGGTATGGGAAGTAACCTCCGGATGAAGTATAGTGATATGCTTAGACCCAGGTGGACTTGGGGAATCCAGGAATGGATTCGACCGATAAACCCTAATGGACTTTGGTGAATTTAGAAATGGATTTGAACAGATATGGTTGTCCGGACTTAAACTCATGAGTTCCTCAATTTTTTTCAAGGTAGATGGTTCTTTAGTTTACCCAATGGAGGCGCTTTCGATCCCGGGATCTGTTGTTTATGGATCTTCCGGGAAGGAAGTGCATCCATTGCGTAAATCATTGAATCAGCAGCGTACCACTACAGCAAGGGTCGATAGTCCCTTGTTTACGAACTGGCTACGATATTTTTCTAGAATCAGGAATGTAGAAGGATCTTCTGCAAAGTTTCGTGTCCCGTGCGTAAATAGTGGATCAGCAGTGGGCAACTGCTATCGTATTATCATCATTTGACATTGGATTTTGAGTGGTGCTTCTCATACCCATTTATTTTTTCATTTTTATTTTTTTAGTAGTTTTCACTGGGTGTCGAAACAGGTCTACTAAGTACTTGGAGAATTCTACCCTTGCGCCTAATCAACGCATGGCCAGAACCTGCAAGAACGAGGATAAACTTGTTAAGACATCGAGTTATAAAAGTAGTTTGATAAAGTACTATATAAAGAATATTTTGATCAGTTATTTTTCCTTCTAAAGAATTTAAAAATGTTTAAATATTGTTTACCTTGAACCATCAGATTTGAATCAAATGACTATTCACCATATTATAAAATGTTTTAAATGGCATAAAATTTTAATTGAAATGTATAATGGTTGAATTAATGGTTCATCCTTGTCTTTCAACCTGCTTTCCCTCCTATGTACTTTTTCCCTACCTTCTTTCATGATGTCTTCCAACCTATTGTTCTTTCTTGTTGTTTCTCCGTTTCCTTCCTTTTCGAGGACGAAAAGATTTGAGTGGGGGAGAGTGTAACAACCCTAGATTTTTCATATATTTTAATATTTGACCTTATTTTATTTTTAAATTATTTTAAACTTATTTTATTTCAAACGTTTCATTTTTAAATATAAGTGTTGATTATTATGTGAATTGTAATTTCAAACTGGTATAATTGAATATTTTCCCGAAAAGTGGATTTTTGGTCAATCTAGTCAAGCTTTGACTTTTAAATTTGAAATTTAAATATTTTAATTCTTGAATTTTATCTTTTATTATGAAAATAAATTTAATTTCAAGAATACTGCTTTTCGTTTCGTTGGAATCCGATTTATATTGTGAAAGTTATGCTTTTTACCATATTGTATGTAAATTGATTTATTTAATAAAATCATCTATTTTAATTTATATAAACAATATTTTATTTGTCAAATCATGTTCTAATATGTGTTATATGACATATTAGATATATATTTTATTTTAAAACATTTTTAAAGTGATGTTATAACTTTTCCATAGTTTACTGCGTTGATTTCCTATTTTTATAGGCTGTTTTCTTATTTTCTGCTATTTTCTTCATTAAAATTATATTTAAATTAAATTTTATATATTTATTTTGTGAATGTATTTTTATTTTATGTTATTATTTATGTCTAAAAATATTTTTCAAGCTCATATGAATTTTCTTAAATTCATTTCATTTAATTTCAAATTTTCTAGTCTAGTTCACTATTCTTAGCTATTTTTCTTAATTTAACTTTATATAATTAATAAATATTATATAAATTTTTATATTTTGATAAATTTAGAAATTTTAACGGGGATTATTATTATTTCTACAAATATAAAGTTATATAAATAAAATAAAGAAATATGAAAGGGTTTTGACTTTTGAATTGCCTTTTGACTTTTTGAATTCCACCTCTTCATTTTCCTCACAACTCTTCATTTCTTTTGGCATAACTCTCCGCATTTCAGCCGACTATCTCATTTTCATTTCACGTATCTTTCTTTCCTCCTTCCTGAGAAAAATTTTCGGCCATCACTTCTTGAGGAAATTTGGTAAAACTTTATCTTCTTTTTTCACTTATATTGGTTATTCTAGTTTAATTTTTGCACATGCTTTCACCTCTTTTAGGATTGGCCATGCCTTCCTTGCTACCAAGCAGCCTCCACCACTTGATGACACTTGGGGCCTTGGCCGAGCCCAAATCCATGACTAAAACACATGTATATGCATGCTTATGTGTGTTATTCCCTTCACCCACTTTGGCACCATCAAAAATGACATCTAGGCCGACCCATACCCACCATAATCTGACCCAAACACTTGCCATTGTCATGTATTTTCCCTTATGGCTGAGCCTAGTAAAGGTTAAAAGTAAGTGCAAACATTTCTATTTGATTTTGTGCAGTTATTCTTGCATAGTTTTGATCGTAGTTGATTTAAAACTCGTCGTTGTTATATTGTTTTTGTTTAATGTGTATCCAAGGAATTTGACATTTGGCTCCTCTATTCGAATCTGTGTCGTGCTTTTGTGCTTGGGTAGATCCCGTTTGTGCAATTCGTCGTTGGGTCATCAGCTCAAACCAGTGAGTTATTCTCACCAGACAATATGTACATATATAACTAGTAAATTGACCCCTTTTGAATCTCTAAAATGCATTATTATGTTACACCTGCTATGTTATGATTTTACGATGTTCACCCATGCTGAAACACCTGTTATATCATATGTTACTGTTATATTATGTTGTTCTATTATTTTTTATCAGTTTATCACACTGCAAGTTCCCTTTAGATTAGAATCGCTATGGGTTGAAAATGAAATACTGACCCGTTGTTAAAATATGTTTTTCTAAATTTTTTAAAATATTTTATAAATGTAAATATTATAATATTTTGATTTAAATTTGATTAAAAATTATTTTTGTAAAGCATCATTAACTTTCTGAAAATTTATAAGTAAATAAATTAATGGTAAAGTTAGAAAATCTAAAATGTAAGTTATTTTGGAAATTATAATTTGGTGATAAATGGAATTTAAATTAAATATGAAAATGTGATAAATTTATGATATTTTGAATTAAATGAATTTAAATTGATTTTATAATATATTAATGATTTTTGAATTAGGTTAAAATGAGAAATGAATGAATACCTAAGTTGAAATTTTGAAATATCACTAAAATTCGAAATTTATGAATTTGGCATAAAAGTGAATTTTAAGTTAAGTAAATAAAACTGAAATTGAGTTATATTTGAAAGTTTAAACCGAAGTGTTTAGTTAAATTTAATTTAGTGAACTTAAAATTTAAATGTTGGAATTTAATAAGTGAATTACTATTAATTTTGATTTTTTAATAGAGATTTAACATTATAAAATCATGAATATAAGGGTATTTGAATGATTTTTTTAAAAGTGAAATTATATGATTTTATAATTTAAAAATGATTTAAATAAAAATATAATTGTTGTGAAATTATACTGAATATTTGAAGTTAACTTACCGCATTTCTAAAATGCTATTAATTCTAATGTAAAGGATAATACATCATTTGTAAATGCTGTAGTTGATAATAATGAACCAAATGGCTCAATTTAATTAAAGGCTGTTATAGAATTTTTGTGAACGTTATAATGGTTGAATTTAACTAAGTTTATTTGAAACTAATGGAACCATATTACAGCATTTTAAATGTCGTCTTTCGTTAAATTGAACTGTTTTAAGTGTGACTTTCCGTAACATTTTCTAAATGCGACGAAAGTTGAATTTTCATTGTTTTAATAAATTTAAGTGAATGAATGAACTTTGAAAGATTAAAATTTTGGAAATTTAATAATTTAATTATTAAATATAATATCTTCATTTTAATGATTTAAAATGAAGCAATTTGTTTCGAAATATAATACTATTTTGAAATTTTAACCACAGGATGTATTTAATTTATGGTTTAACTGATCCTTAAAGGATGGGCGATCCCAAGCATCCTTTAAGTTATGGTGCATTTCTACAACAGTTCACTTGAGTTGATTTACATTATATAAGTATATATTGTCCTGCCTCGAGTGTTTTTGTGTTTTACTTTACACTCGGGTCAGCCTGAGTATTCACAGCTTTGAATTCTCTTTCTGGAGCTGGTCTTTGCTGGAGTTTCTGCTTATCTACATTTACATCTACTTTCTGTTTCAGCTATTTTAGTTTATCTCATGCTTTAGTGAACTTCT
Organism: Allium cepa; assembly: GCA_030765085.1. Classification (NCBI taxonomy): domain Eukaryota; kingdom Viridiplantae; phylum Streptophyta; class Magnoliopsida; order Asparagales; family Amaryllidaceae; genus Allium; species Allium cepa. The sequence goes on along the minus strand of CM060929.1, from coordinate 83,050,425 downwards.
ATATATTCTAGTTTATCTCAGACTGTATTATGTATTTGGTTTGAGACTCTGCCGTAGTAGCTTCATGAACTACTATGTATTTTATATTCTGCTGCGAGGTATTTTTTTTGTTCTGTGTCTGTGATTCTGTGATTTGTATTTCATTTGCTCCAAATTTATTTACAATGTGGAATTTTGAGCAATTCAAGTCCGATATGTGCGGATGCGAATGGCTGAAAATACCGGGTTGTTACATAAAAAATATGATGTTTTGAGAAATATAGTTGAAATGTGATTTTTTTTGAAATATGAAGTTGATTATTTTATAAAATAGTTTAAATTGAGTTTTTTGAATTTATTATAAAAGCTTTTTATATAATATTTATAAAGTTATATTTTTATAAATCAAAGTAGTGGAATTATAAAGGAGTTTTAAAGACGTTTTAAAATGATATTTTAAATGGATTTTATAAAAGAATAAAATCTACGATTTTGAAGTTATAAAATGAATGAATTTGTAAATAGAGAATTATAAGTAATTTGCTTATATTTTGGATTTTGGCGTGTAAATGGGATATGAATAGAATTTGTTAATAAAGTGATTTTATAAGTTGAAGTTGTTATAAAATATAAATGGAATTTATAAACATTGTCTTATAAATCCGAAATCGACATATTTTGATTAGTTTATTAATGGAAATATATCTACGATTTTGGACAATGGATAATCCTTTAAATAAAATGTGTAGAAATGTTGAATTTGGTTAACGAAGTATATTCACGATTTTGGATAATGAATTATATATTAAAGAAATGTTTTGGGGAAGTAATATTTTAAATAGAATTAAAACGATTTAAAAATGTTTTAAAATGTATTAAGTATCGAAACCATAGATTTCAACATTCATTGTTGAAATAGACGTTTTCGAGAAAAAAAAGGAAATGGTGGACTATAACACTGTTGCTATAGTAAATGATTTTCAAAAGGAAATGTTTTATATAGTATCGGGATTTATATATCTATCTTAATTTAGAATCCCTATACTAGTGATTTTGGGTTGTCGTAACGATGTTTTACGCAACATTCGTTTTGACTCAAATAAATGTGTTAAGAGAATGTTTTCCTTAAAGAATAAAATATATACTTAATTGTGATTTAAGTATATTGAATATTTTCCAAACGTTGAAAATAAATAGATTTGTGAATTACTTATTATTAAATAAGTATGGAAATGTTTTTCCAATATGAAGTGAAATGTTTTGAGATTATATCTTTTAAAGATAAATTGAAAAGTGAATATTTGAAATTTGTTTTCATACGGTTGAAGTGTAGAAGAAAATATATCTTGTAAAGATATTTTTGGAAAGTGAATAATTTGGAAAATAAATAATTTGGGAAATTATTTGGAATCTGGTGATGTTGTGCATATCTATTGATAGTTAAATAACCGACTATCAATATTTACCTCTAAATGGGTATTTGTTGTGATTTGCTTGAATTTGAATGCTACACTTATTTTAAAATAAGCACTCGTTATTCGGTTTAGCTGGAAGAGGACCTTTGGGCCATAAATCCCATTTCGAATAGTGATACATTGTAATGGATAACATTTGAAGACCGGTGTTGAAGATCGGATATTTATGAAAACGAAAGGATTACTATCGAATTTCTCTGCATTGGCTGATCTCCGATATAGAGATTTTATTACCCTTTGTGATGGAAATTCCGGACGTGATTAGTAAATATACGGATTGCAAGGGATTCATTTGGGAGTGCCTTCGGTTCCGTTCGATCCCGGAACGGACTTGTATGGATGTGTGCCTGACGTTACAATTTGAGATGTAAAGCTGGTTTCTATCAAATACATTTCTATTGGTGGCGGAGAATTTATTCTCTTAGCTTAACACCCTTCTCTAAGACGTACGAGCTCAGAGGTAATGTAGTTGATGGTTATTAGTGATACATTCCCAAATTGGTAATGTTTGCATACGAAGTGCTGCTGATCATTTTTGATCAAAGCATAGCTTTTATATAAAGCGTAGCTTTGTGGACGAGACTTCATCGGACCTTTCACCCCGGTAATGGTAAAAATAGGAAAGATGCGGCAAGGTTATTAGGGGATAGCGCCCCCTTAGTATATGTCATTCCTTTTGGATAGAGGTGGTATCACGGTATGGAGCCCAGATACTTAACCTATGTTGTTGCTGCAAACTTATTATTTTGTGGTTGTTGGTGAATCCCGGGATATAGGTCGGTTATGATCGGGGGATGGCATACTCGTGTCAATAGTTACCCAGGTAGGGATTACCCGGCCTTGTGTTGGCAGAGATCCGGTTAGGTTCTCGAGGCGTCCTTCCGGAGTCGTACCCATGTCGCAATGGGAAGTTCCTTGGCCTGACCATTTGTTGGAAATCCAAAATCCAATACGTTATTGTACGGTTTTAGTTGCAGAACCTGCCATTTACTTATGGTGGTCACCACTGTTTAGATGGTAGCTATAGTAGGTATACGATACTGGTCATATGTTGGCTAAGATATATATTATACTTTCAATATGTTTTCTGCACCTTGCACTTATAGTAATAATATCAAAGAAATTTGCGTATCAAGCATATTTAACTATCATAAGGAGAAATCTCCTCCAAGTTCTGCGTTTGCATTGTGTGTGTGGCGGGAGGCCTTATGGTAGTTACATTTTCTAAAAGCATTTGCAAATTGACTTTAAAAATATTTATTTGTTTGTTTGTTTTTAACGATAAATTGTTTTAAGTTCTCACACCAGTCACATGACTGACTTGGAGTTTATTGTTCCCTTTCTAAACTCTGGGTGCCCACCAATTTCCACACGGGCAGTCTAGAGTCAGGTTATCAGGATATTCTGGAATTCAGGAGTTACCGTAGAGATCTGGAGGCAAGCTAGGTGGCTTGGCGTATCAACTTGTATATTGTATTTCTTTTCCGCTTTTTGTTGTTGCAAACTCTGATAATGTAATGTAATGTGATGAAATGTAATAACTGATATAGTTCCTTGTTTTAAAGATATTCATTTATCTATTATATGTTGTTCCGCTGTGTATGTGAGATTCTGTTATTGTTTATGTTGCTTTTCTTTCTTTCTTCTTCTATCTTTTCCTTCTTCTTGAACCCTAAAGGTTCGGTTTTCCGGCATTCGATTGCTCGGCAGTTGATACAGTGGAGTATTGATGTCGATTTTCGAGCGTCGAAGAATCAGTTCCTTACAAAGTGGTATCAGAGCATTTGGTTAAGTGACAACCTTGGCTCTGTTGGGTGTTACTCATTAGAGATAGAGTCAGTAGTACTCTAGAATGAGTGTGAGTGTAATAATAGCTGTGAGCGTGTATTTGTTAGTGAACATAAAAATTGTTTTGTATTGTGTTGACTTATCGGTTAATTGTTTATAGATTCTGGTCGGTGCAGTCTAGCTAATTGTATCGATAGGAGTTTCTAAACTCTTAAACAAGATAAGCCGACACAGTATTGTTTTAAAATAGGGTAAATGGAATAACTTTAACCAAATTATTTTGTATAGAAAAGAAATCATTTCCTTAAATGCTTTGTTCAACAAATGATAAATGCATGATCAACGCACAGCAGCACTCAACATGCCACATTTCCAATTTGGGAGTATATCACGGATAACCTTCAACTACATAACCTCTGAGCTCGTACATATCAGAGAAGGGTGTTAGCTAAGAGAATAAATTCTCCGATACCAACAGAAATGTATTTGAAAGAAACCTGCTTTATATCTCAAAATGTAATGTCAGACATGTAACCATACAAGTCTGTTCCGGGTTCGAACAGAACCGAAGGCACTTCCAAAGAAGCCCTTGCAATCCGAGTATTCACAATCCCGATAGAACTTCCCATCACAAAGGAAATCTCCATACCGTAGCTATCGGTGCAGAGACAATCGATAGGTTATCCTATCGTTTTCACAAATACTAGGTCTTCAACACCGGTCTTCAAATGCTATCCATTTACGACATATCAATATTCGGAATGGGTTATATGACATGAAGTCCTCTCTCGGATAATCCGAATAACGAGCGCTTATTTTAAAAATAAGTGTAGCATTCAAATTCAAGCAAATCATAACAAATACCCATTTAAAGGTCAATATTGATAGTCGGTTACTTAACTATCAATGGATATGCACAACATCACCAGATTTCCAAAAAAATTCCCAAATTATTTATTTTCCATAAATATCTTTAAAAGATATATTTTTAACCCTTCAACTATTTGAAAACAAATTTCAAATCATTTTCCTTACATGAAAACACTCCCAAATATTTATTCGTTGTCACTGGAAATCTGCCGAGTCTGAATGCTTGAAAATAACTTGTATTACTTATCCAAAATATATTTGGAAAACACTTCAAAATAAAGTCTACTTTTAAAACACTTTATCCACAAATATTAGTTATATAACATTACACTAATAATATATATAACTTAAGTCCAAACTAATTTTCTAAAATAAAATTAGTGGATAAGAAAGTATAACTATTTTGAATAACTATTTTCTAAAACAATTATTGATTTAATCTTAGAAATAATCATTTCTATAATCAACTTAATAAGCCTTTACTTAAAGGATTTTAAACAATTTAAGGAGTTAATATCTCCAAAGTATCCTTTTCAAAACCAATTCTAATATATATATATATATATATATATATATATATATATATATATATATATATTAAAAGCTATTTAGAAATTTTTATTCGGCTTTCCAGGGAGAATACACTCTCATTTCAAAATGGTTCATTTAAACCAATTAAATAAATCCTTACCAATTTATTTTAACTTACGTTCCAAATTCGTAAATTTATTTCCACACTTCAAAAAGAAATCAATGTTTATTTTTTTAAAACAAATTTCCCTTTCCTTTATAAATTCCATAGTGAATTTACATTTCCAAAATATCTCTTAATATACGATTTTGAAATCGATTTCAATTATTCACTTTCAACAACAATTCAATTTTTCAATTGATTTCCAAAAACACCAATTCAAATTTTCATATTGATTTTCTAAATTCATTTAACTTTCCCAAATAAATTTCCAAATGGATTTCCAAATTTATTCCCTTTTACTTTTTAAGAAAATAAATCCCCTTATTTTTCAAAACTCTTTAAAATCCGTAATTTGAATAAATTCTTCAACCTTTGAAAAATATTACCCAAAATCCATTTATTAAAGCTTTTCCCATATTTGGAATTTTATTCAATAAGATTAAAAATAAACCTTATCATATTAAAATTATTTCATTTAAATTAATCCAATTCTCAAAAATAAATTTTACTATAATTTTCAACTCGAATTTTCGAAAATCCAACTTTATTTATTTTCGGTATTCAATGATACCAAAAATATATTCCGCTAAATTTTAGCCTCCAAAAATTTCAATCACAATATAATCACACACAGATTATAAATAATCAACACATAACAATTAAAAAAATTCAAATGTTTTGAGGAATCCTATTGGATCCCTCCAACCTGTTTCCCAGCATCCACGGATGTTAGCACAATACCAATTCCACTTCGAGGTGGAATATCGCGGTATATGGGATTTATAAAATATTATCCGCTATTATGCGGCGCAATAGGGTCTCATCCGCTATAAAGTGCGGGAAATCAACTCCAAATACATATATAATACCAATTCCAATTCGAGGTGGAACATCGTGGTATATGTGTTAAATATAATAACCTCCGCTTAATATGCGGCGTATAAGGTCTATTTCAATACAATAGATAATAAATTATCATCCAAGCAAACAATCAACACAATCAACAATTTTAAATTTAACTATTTAAAATTTAAATCGAAACAAATTCGATTAAGTGAGAAGTTCTCACCTTAGATTTTAATTTGCAGTCCAATTTCCATTCCGGCTTTTTTCTCGATTTTAGACCTTGTATAACAATTATATGATTTTATTAGTATTCGAAATAAATTCGAACAATATAATTCACCATTTTAAAATTTCAATTCAACTAAATAAAATTTATTTTAAACTAGTGATTTAATTTTTCTAAACAAATTTCCTTTAACAAAATATTTGAACTAATTGAATAATCACTTACCATAAATAATTAAATTTAAGTGATACTTTACTTTTTAAACTAATCTCTCTTTAACCATTTCTAAAATAATCAAACAAGTAAATTAAACAAATTTATCTCCCTTTTGAATATATATATATATATATATATATATATTATTTGTAAAAATAATCTATATAGATTCCTAAATCCAATATTTAACTTAAATCCTTATAAATTTCAAATCTATAATAATTTCTGCTCATGTATATATATATATATAAATTAATAATCTGCACATATACTTTACTGTGTATATTTTTTCTGTAATTATTGATAAATAAAATTCGTAAAAATATACTTACAACCGAGTTTGAATCTCTTGAACGAAACCCTAGCTTAGCAAATCCCCACATCGCACCCTCCATCGTGCCCGAGTTTGCGTGCCACCGAGCAAATGAAAACACTTCGACCACAATTCGATCGAGACTCACCTCCAACTACGCTTGCTCATGCACGCGAATAAATTTCGCTCTGACATCGAGCTCCTGCCTGCGTGCCGCTGACCCTCCAGTTGACTGCCTCAACGACGAACCCCAAACTCCTAGTTGCTTGCAATGCTCCGACGAGCACCTCCGTGATGTACAGCCATTCGCCATCCCAAAATCGAAGCTCGCGATTCCAGGGAAGCCGAGGTTAACTTGAAACTGATTCGTGAATCGGGAATGATATTCGTTTATATGCGAGAAACGAATCATTCCAGATTCGAAAAAGAGCGGCCATTATTTATTTTTTAAACGAAAGGTTTTCGAACTGAGGAAGGAGAAGAATTTTAGTTCGGCAATTTTTAATCTGAAATCTAATTTTTTTTCTTTATTTTGAACGAGAGGAGGAAAGTTTTCTTTTTCGCAATTTCGTTCTTAAAGCTTTCATATTTACAAAAGGAAGAGCGAAGAACCGAAAAAGATGTTGGCATGTTAAAGAAGGGTTACAGTACTTTGAAGGTGAAAGGAAAAAGTTATGATGGGAAAGAATGTAGGTTGATTTTGACTATGGTATATAAATATATTTAAATTAAATCGATAAGTTATTGTCTGGGCATTTATATCTCGTACGATCACATGAAAGGTTCGAAATCTATGGAAATTTAAATCCAATAATAATAATATTACGGATTCAATGGAACTGTTTTCGTCGAATTCTGAGACTATGCCTCGGAATGCTATTTTCAAATATCGATTTAAACGATAAATTTTCAAACTGAACAAATCACTTTCAAATAAAATTCTGAAGCATCTATTATTTTCGGTATTATCAATATGAATTTTCTAAGCTTTTGAAATATTTTTAAATCATCTTAAAACTGAAGATTCAAAATTTTGACCCAACTTTCAATATATTAAATTCATATTAACATTTGAAATTCAAGTTAAACTATCCCTCAAATATTTAAAATCAATTAAATATTTTTAATTTAATTTGTCTAAAATTTAGGGTCATCACGTAACTGATATAGTTCCTTGTTTTAAAGATATTCATTTATCTATTATAGGTTGATCCGCTGAGTCTGTGAGATTCTAATATTGTTTCTGTTGCTTTTCTTTCTTTCTTCTTCTATCTTTTCCTTCTTCTTAAACCCGAAGGGTTCGGTTTTCTAGCATTCGATTGCTCTGCAGTTGATATAGTGGACGTATTGATGTCGATTTTCGAGCGTCAAAGAATCGGTTCCTTACACCATATCACAATAGTATCATTTCCATTTCAAAACTAATTCAATAATATATCATTTAAATAAAACCCAAATTTTCAAATCACTGAATATTTCCTTCAATTTATTTAACTTGAAATATTCCTTTAAATTATCATAGCATTTTTGGAATGTAATACTTTCCACTTTAACATTTTATATAATCAAAGTATTTATATACTTACAAATTTTAATATGGTCATTTTATCATAGCCTTATAGTTAAATAAACTTTGTTACTGTAATATCCAATTTAAGCTGAAATTCTTATGTTAAGTCAAAAGTACCTTATTAACTAACATCATTGTTACAATAAAGAAACTTTATTATTTTAATCATTTAAAATATGCCATTTACATAAATCAAAACTTGCATATCAAATGTACATTATCAACTTACATTTTATTACTACAGTAAGTAACATTTATCATTTTAATCAATTTAAAATACACAATTACATTGATTAAAACTTACATGTTAAATGTATGTTTTAACTTACATTTATTATAATAAAGATCATTTATCATTTTTCAGTATTACACTAATTAGAACTTACATTATCAAATGTACGTTTTAAATTTACATTCCTATTACAGTAAAGAGCATTTATTAATTTAATCAATACCACACTAATTAAAACTTTACTTGTTTCTTTCATTTATTAGGACTTTACATGCTTCTTTCATTAATTAAAACTTTACATGTTCTTGCATTAATTAAAAACTGTACACGTTTCTTTCATTAATTAAAACTTTACATGTCTCTTGCATTAATTAAAAACTTTACATGTTCTCTCATTAAATAGGACTTTACACGTTTTTTCATAAATTAAAACTTTACACGTTTCTTGCATTAATTAAAATTTTATATGTTCTCTCATTAATTAGGACTTTACACGTTTCATTCATTAATTAAAAACTTACACTTTTCTTTCATTAATTAAAACTTTATATGTTTCTTGCATTAATTAAAAACTTTATATGTTCTCTTATTCATTAGGACTTTACACGTTTCTTTCACTAATTAAAAACTTACACTTTTCTTTCATTAATTAAAACTTTACATGTTTCTTGCATTAATTAAAACTTTATATGTTCTCTCATTAATTAGGATTTTACACGTTTCTTTCATTATGTTAATTCCTTTGTTATGCGACTTAGCGACTCAGCAACCGGAGCGACCTAAAGAGGCTAACATGATGAAACGACCTAGCGACTTACATAAGCACAGTGACCTAGAAAACCTACCGACCTAACAGGTGGAGCGACCTAAGAAGTGGAACGGTGGAACGACTTGATCACTTAAAGGACCTTGCGACCTAAAGGAGTCCACGACCTAGCGACTTAGCTATGTGTTCGACCTAACTGCCGAAAGGAGTCCGCGACCTTGCGGCCCAACGAGTTGACAATTTACAGGGAGTAAGCGACCTTACCAATGAAGTGGACCTAACGACCTAATACTTAGCGACCTAAAGTCTGAAGTGACTTAGCAACCTAAGAACCTCATGACCTACCATCTCAAACGACCTAGTGACTTCAATCCTCAGCGACCTAAAAGCCTCAGCGACTTAAAAGGTGGAACACTACTAAGCGACTTAACAGGTAGCGACCTACGACCTAGTAAATCCACGACATAACGACCTAATATGTTTAGCGACATAACCAGTTAACGACTTAACATAGGTCGCTGCGTTGGATGGCTCAGCGTTGTAAGGTCGCCAACTATTCCCCTAGGTCGTTCACGGCCTATTACTTCATTCGAAAGAGATCAAGTGTGTTCTAGTTAAGCCGTAAGACTTAGGTCGCTACCACTAGGACGCACCACGACCTACGACCTATCTTAGGTCACCAACGACCTAACTCCAAACTCTCCTATAAATACGGTACTAGTTCCAACTCGAAGGGGACCTTTGGATCGTTCTTGAAGGCACCGACACTCTGCCATTTTCTCAACTCAAGTAGCACTCCAAGCACTCAAAACACCAAGGACATTACAACAAGCTTCAAGAGAAAATCTACATCATTCGACATGAATTCGAAAGATTATTCTGCATCGAAGTTTGAGCTACTAGTCTAAAGTGTGTTGTAATTGAAGAATGTTGTATAAGTTGTACTCAAACCAGCAATAAAGAGATATAAAGTGGACGTAGGCTTGGCAATAAGCCGAACCACTATAAAAACTGTGTCTTTTACCGCTTTACTGTTAATTTCTGCTTATTTCTAATTCCCGTATTGAAGGGTGGTGCTTTCACACTTACACTACTTGCATCGAGGTGTTAGCGTCTGATTTTTACGTTAACATTTTTGGTGCTTTCACTGAGAATCGAACTCAAGGTACTGTCATCATAGCTTCGCAGAAATTTGTGGAAAGGATTTCTCCAAAAACCAGAAGTTTATCAGAAATAATGGCTCCTGGAAGAAAGCGCAAGTCTGTTAGATCCGACGATGTTCGCAAGACTACTGCCAGTTCTCCTCCTTTAAGACAAACAACTCCAACTGTTGGAGTAACTCGAGCAGAATTGGATGCTGTGGTTTCCGGACTATATCAGCAGATGGAAGCCCAAAACAACTTGATGTTGGAAAGGTTGAACGCTTTGCTTGGGGCTAACCCTCAACCGGTGAATAACGAACCAAACTTTGCTGATAATGTTCATGATGTTGAAGAAAGAGATGTTCCTCGAAGGGCAGCTGGCCCAGTCAAAGACACACCTCCCCAAGTTGGAGGATCAGGACAACAGCCAACTTTCCGTGAGCGCCTGTCGAGGCAAACTTCTGAGAAGATGGCCGATGCCTGTCCTGCTGAGCTCCTCAACGATGAGGAATATTTCTCAGGGATGGTCCGACAAATCACGAAGGAAAGTATGCAAAGGGAAGAAGATGAAAAAGAATAGGGGTTCGCTCCAAGCAAAACTCCATTCACCGAAAGGATTTTGAAAGCAGAATTTCCTAGAAAGTTCGTTCCTCCTACTATTCCGGCTTATAAGGGGACAAGTGACCCTAATGAATTCCTGTACAAGTATGATTGGCACATGGCGGGTGCCAGAGCTTCTGATGAGGTCAAATGCTGGTATTTTCCGGTATACCTAGAAGGAGTTTCTCTACTTTGGTTCACAAAGTGCCGGTCCGATCGATAGACCAGTTTTCTAATTTGACTCGAAAGTTGAAGGAACAGTTCAGATTGTACGCTTCAAAAGCGAAAGATATAATGCCGTTATCCAGCTTGGAGCAGAATCCTGGAGAATCCATTAGATCTTTCTTGAATTGCTTCAATATAGCTTTAGCTGAAGAAGATAATGCAGAGCCGAGAATGATCTTGACGTACTTGATAAAAGTTATTTACAAGACAAGTGAGTTCGGGAAGTGGTTGAAAATGAAGGAGCCGAATTCACTTGACAAGTTTTATAAGAAAGCCGATGAATTCGTGCGCTTGGAAAGCCTCCAAACATCGACTAAAGTGGTATCGACAGGGGCTGGAAACAGTAATGCTGCTCCGAATAAGAAGGAATCTGGCAATCAGAAGAGGGAAAATGATGGTCAGAAGAAGCAAGGAGATGCAAAGAAAAGTCGTCCCTTCAACTTCACCCCTCTGACTGATACCCCGGAGAATATCTACTTTGCAAACAAAGACACGGTCGAATTCCCCGCACCAGCCAAGCAGAGAGTTGGAGTGAGAGCTGAGAAAAGTGGAAAATTTTGCCGGTTCCATAACCAACCCGGCCATGATACTAACGTGTGCCGTCACTTGAAGGAGTTAATTGAGGAACCATTGAAGGAAAACAAGCTCCAGCAATATGTAAAGAGGAACAGGAATGGCCCAACTTCATCAACTCAAGGGCAATAGGTTCCTGTTCATCGTCCTAGCTCAAGTGAAAAGGCAGCAGCTCATGAATCAGAGAGGCCCATTATTAATGTCATTACAGGAGGACCTCACCCTGCTGGCAGATGCTGGGGAGAGATGGAACAATACGCTCATGCATTGAAGTATGCACCAGTAGAGGAGAGTGTTTTTGTGTTAGAAGATGTTGCACCTATGAAGCAGCAGAAAACTTTTAATGATGACATCATCTTCAGAGTCAGGGATTCTATGGGTGTTGAAGCCCCTACCATAGATCCCTTATTTATTTCTGCTGGCATTGGGCCAGCTATTGTAAGAAGAGTACTTGTTGGTTGCGGTGCTTCTTGCAATATTCTTTTCAAAAAGACCTTCGATCAGATGAAGATCCCAATGGCTGAAGTTCAAGCTTCGTCGCAAAAGATTGTTAGGTTTACTGGGGAACCCAGACAGCCGATTGGGACTATTGACCTCTTCATTGAACTTGGAGAGGGGCAAAAGAAAGTCGTTCGAAGGCATACTTTTGTAATTGTTGATGAATTTTCTTCTTACAACGCCTTCCTAGGCCGTCCAACTCTTGCAGCCTTTAAAGCAATCCTCGCCCCATGGAGCCTTACCACGAAATTCCCCACAGATAACAGAGTTGATGTTGTTAAAGGGGATCAGAATGCGGGGCGGGAATGATATCTGATAGAACTACGTGAAGCAAGAAAGAGAGAGATGGGAAAGGTGCGGCAGCCCCAGCCCGCATAAAAGAATCAACCTTGTAGCAATTACAGGGTAGACCCTGTACTGGCGAATGCAGTGAAGCACGAAGAAAAATGGATCCCAGAAATGCCAGTACAGGGGAGAATCGAGTGGTGCCAGTGGAAGTAACGGAACCAGTACCCGTTGACCCAAAAGACCCAAACAAGGTGCTGAATGTGGGTTCACAACTTAATACGGCGGTTCGGAGTATTTTGATATCATTCCTGAAAGCAAATCTAGATTTATTCGCTTGGACCCATGCTGATATGCGTAGAATATCCCCAGAAATTGCAGTATATACTCTGAATATTGATCCAAAGTTTACACCGGTAAAACAGAAAAGAAGAACCCAGGGTCCTAAAAGGTCAGTAGCGTTGAAGGAAGAGTAGACCGGCTTATGGGGAACGGTTTCATCAGAGAGTCTACTTATCCGAATTGGGTTTCAAATCCAGTACCGGTTAAGAAAGCTAATGGGAAATGGAGAGTTTGCATCGAATTCTCAGATTTAAACAAAGCATGCCCCAAAGACTGCTTCCCATTACCCAGAATAGATAAGTTGGTAGATGGAACGGCGGGACGCGAATTGTTATCTTTCATGAATGCTTACTCCGGATACAACCAAGATTATGATGCATGAGCCGGATCAGGAGGACACAAGCTTCATCACCGATGTTGGTCTCTACTGCTACAAAGTCATGCCCTTCGGACTTAAGAACGCAGGGGCAACTTACCAAAGGCTCGTCAATGCTATGTTTAAACCGCAGATTGGCAAAACTATGGAAGTTTATGTTGACGATATGTTAGTGAAATCAAAGAAAGCGGTAGACCATATGGATCACTTGGCGGAGATGTTTGCAATCCTCTGGAAGTACGGAATGAAGCTTAATCCTTTGAAATGTTCGTTTGGGGTGGAGTCCGGAAAGTTCTTGGATTTCATTGTGAGTGCTAGAGGCATTGAAGCTAATCCTGCTCAAATTTCTGCCTTAAGAGAATTCAAAGCCCCTAGGACAAAGAAGGAACTACAGAGTCTCAATGGAAAAGTCGCTGCTCTGAGTCGATTCATTTCCAAAGCTACTGATAAATGCATTCCGCTCTTTGATGCACTGAAGAAAGGAAGGAAGAATTTTGATTGGACTCCTGAATGCCAAAAAGCTTTCGATGAGTTGATCCGTCATATGGAAATGCCTCCAATACTTTCTAAGCCGGACAATGGTGAAGATCTTTTTGTATATTTGGCAATGTCGTCTCATGCTCTCAGTGCAGCCCTTATACGGGAAGACGCAAAAATTCAGTGCACGGTCTATTATATCAGCAAAAGATTCACTGGGGCAGAGATGAATTATTCAAAGTTGGAGAAGCTCGCCTATTGTCTACTTATTGCATCAAGAAAATTGAGGCCATATTTTCAAGCTCATCCAATCAAAGTCCTCACTGATCATCCTCTGAAGCAAGTCCTCTTTCGCCCTGAGACTTCGGGTCGCCTTTTGAAGTGGAATATTGAACTCAGCCAATACGACATCACTTATCATCCCCGAAGAGTAATCAATGGACAAGCTTTGGCAGATTTCATCGTAGAATGTACAGACAAAGGTGATAATGAGGAAGTAGTGACCGATAATCCCACAATTCGATGGAAATTGTATGTTGATGGTGCAAGAAACGATTACTATTCCGGGGCTGGGGTTGTGCTTGAAACCCCTAAAGGGCGGTCATTGTGCTATGCTTTAAGATTTGAATTCCCTTCGACAAACAATGAAGCAGAGTATGAAGCTCTTATTGCCGGTTTGAGAATTGCTAAAGAATTGAATGTCAAAATGTTGCAGATCTTCAGTGATTCACAGCTTATTGTATGTCAAGTCAAGAAAGAGTTTCAAACTAAAGGAGGAAATCTACCCTCTTACTTGTCAAGAGCCTGGGAGCTTCTCGATGACCTTGATCATTATACGATAAATCATATACCCCGGGAAGAAAACATGAAGGCAGATTCTCTCGCAAAGTATGCAAGCACTAGTGAAGCTCAATTATTGGGATTAGTTCCTGTGGAAGTCCTGTCAACTCCAAGCATTGATGAGATGGATATTGACTGGATCATGACTATATCACAGGAGCGTGAATCATGGATGACTCCGATATTGGAATATCTGCTCAACGGTTCTCTACCAGAAAACTCAAAAGAACGGCAGAAGTTGTTAAGAAAAGCCTCCAGATACATAATTCAAGATGGCCGATTGTATAGGCGGGGATTCTCAATGCCATTACTCCGATGTGTGTAACGACCCGTAAATTTTCGTCAGTTAATTTTGTCATTTTAATAAGATTAGATAATTTAACTTTAGAAAGAAGTAAAGATTTATAATGAAGCATATGTTGAAAAGGAAATGAAACCATAGGAATTTAAGCTAAGTATTATCGGTTGATATAAAATGACGAATAAATTGAAATGATGTAAATGGTTATACTAGGCTAAGAAGAGAATATAGGAAAACAAAGGGTAAATTGTGAATTTATTTAATGGATTAATAATATTAGATAGCACATCGAATTAAATCAATGTCCTGTAGAGGTTGGAGTATGGTTAGTAATAAAAGCTTTTAAAGGAAAAACCTTTAATTTATAAATGAAAATCAATGCATTAAATTAGGTGTAACTGAATGTATGCAAATAATTTTGTAAGAATAAGTTAATAAACAATTTATTTGCGCATACCCGATTTAAATTGGAATAACAGAAAGGACAAGAACTTGATCTGCCTAGGCATTTATATATTTATAAACTACAACTAAATAGAAAGTTTGGTAGTAAATAGGATATAAGAAGACAAAGGCAACTAGTAAATTAATAAATGAATTCATAATAATAAGTAGTAATTTATGCATATATATTTGGCATTAGTGATAATTACAAAACTTTACCCATTTATCTAATTTATTTAATTAAATCTAAATCTATGGCAACATTGTTGTAATGATGGTTGTAAGTGAATTTGAATGTAAAAGGGTAACAATTATTGAGGTTAACCATTTTGAGTATGTTAAGTTAAGAATGGCAATCGATTGAAATAAATCTAAATTAATTATTTTGTTGTGGTTAATGTGTTCTAGTTAATAAAGGGGAGTTTATAAGAAATGAAGCATGCACTAATGAAATGTATTATAATTCAAATGTTATTTATACCCATAAAATGTCTATTTACTGAATAGAAAGATTTTAAATCAATAAGCGAATTTACTGAGGTTCCAATTTATAATTTATAACATTTAATGTAGACTCAATTACAATTAATTGACTTAAATCGTACAGTTAGCGTAGATTTGTTTTGTAATTGGAGTAGTTAATTCTATAAGATGAAGTTAATGCTAATTCTATTTATAATTGTACCATTTGTTGATATAGATTATAGAAAGTAAGATTTATAATTTAATTAAAGTATCAAAATTCAACAATTGTAATTATTGAAAATTAAAATGGAATTTGAGGATAATAAGGTGAAACCATGAACAAATGTTAATGCATCCTTATTACTGGTAAAAGATGATTATATAAAAGTTTGAAAATCAAAAAATAGGGTTTTGAAAATTTAATTTATAATTTCTAAATATAAGGAAGTGGAGAAATTAACACTGCAATGGATAGACTTATCAGCTTTTAATTTACATCTAAATTTGTTTAGATCAATTTGGAAATTAATAAAATTTTGGATATATTTTGAAACGTAAATGAAACGTCTAGATTTACATTTGTAAATACGTTTAAAATAGAATGTAAATGATAAGGAATTTATTTATTTCCTAAATCCGTAACGTGTGTAATTAATATTATTTATCTTTTGGGACCACTTCCGTTTGCACGTTAAAATTCGTGCACACCTATTCTTTTGCGATCTATCTATAAATAGACGATTATAAACCCTAGCCTCTGCCTATTTTTATTTATCTGCGCGTAATTTTTCATCAGCTCCTTCTCCTCCTTAATGGTAGACAAATTTCAGATCCAGATCCATTTCAAAATCAAAGCCAAAAATTCAAATACTCAGAAAAATCTCAAAATAATATATGTTGAAGCCCTCGACGAGCGTAATTCTATGGTGTAATTCGTTTTTCAATTTGATGCATCGTTTGACCAGAAATCGCGGTCAAAATTGATTTGGGTGTTTTTGACTGATGTGTCTGATCGGAAAATCCCTTCTGGGTTTTGTAGAGGGGCTAGCGCGTTGTTCATCGGCAAAGTTTGAAGGCGAATTGACGGTCGGATTTGCGGCAAAACGCGGTCAAAGAGGGTGGTCAACGGCGTGAATAGGCTTCGTTCCTGGTTTGTCGCGTGGTTACTGCTAAGCGCGTGAAACATAGCGGTGATGACGTGGGTATGAATTGGAAGTATGTAATTGTGTTCCATTTTTGGTTATTTATTTTTTTTGATTTCAATCGCATTTATTTCCATAACTTTTGCATACGATATCAGTTTTACGCGCGGTTTCTTTTGTTAGGATCGTATTGAAATTGTGGACTTGATGACGCTTGTTTGGACAAATTCTGAGACGGTAAAATTTTTGGGTTTAAATTGAATTTAAATTCAATTTAAATTCAAAAGGTGAGTGTTTTAACCCACTCACAATTTCTAAAATTTCTTGTGTTTGTTAAATTAATTTTAGATATGGGTAGAAAAAATTTTACGACTGTTTCGCATGTTTTATTCACTATTTCTGTTTAAACGCATTTATTTAATATAACTGTAAATTTATTTATTTATTGCATATAAATTTGACAGTTAGAATTTATTTATTTCATATTAACTGCCAGGCATAGTTATGTTAAATTTTATTTCATATTAACTGCCAGTTATGTTTACGTTTATATTTGCATATAAACTGCCAATTAACAGTTATTAAATTTATATTGAGTATAAACTGATAATTGATACCATTATTTATCACCTGTTATATATTGATGATTGTTTGAAATTGGATGATGACTGTTATAAATGGATGTATGATTTGATGGATGAATGGATGATTTATTTTATTAATTGCAAGTCATCATGCATTTTCATTTCATTCGGGATTGCGGTTTGAAATGATATACAACCGCATTTTTATTTTAAATTGCGGATTGAAATGATAAACATCCGTATCACTTGACCATAGGGTAGAAAATTTTATACAGGCACCACGGTATATATAAAATAATTTTGAAATGTTTTGGTTTTGTAAAGCTATATATATATGGTTTATGGACATTGATTTGGTTATATATATATATATATATATATATATATATATATATATATATATATATAGAAATTTTCAGGTTTTAAGCTTTGTATAAAATTTGATTTGAAGTATAAAATAAAGTTTGATTTTCGAGATCAAATACGATTAAGAATTTATTTAAAATTTAATTTCTGGAGTTTTAATGACTTAAAAGAGAACAAGGTTGGAAGATGAATATTAAGTTAAACAGAAATTTAATGAAAAGCTAGAATTTTAAAGGGATATGATTTTATAACTTGATTTTGTGTAGAGTGATTTAAATGAATATTAGGTTGTTTTAAATGAATATATAATAAACTAAAAGATTTTCCAGTCATGTGAAGTTAAAGGTTTCTTAAAATTTTATTGAATTCATTAAGTAAAAATTTCAAGTAAAAATTTAAAATAAAATAAGTAATTGAATTTAATATATATGGATTTGTCAAATGAGTTGTTTGAAATGGTGAAATATTTAAAGCTTTGAAACATAAGAATTGAAATGGTATTTGGAAGTTTAAATCGATAGTTGAAATTGGCCTGTGAAATCTAAAGAAGCTATTTGGTTTATAAAGGTAATTTAATATTTAACCATTTAAGAAATGGAAACTTGTTTCAAAGTTATGATTTTCAAGGTAGTATAATTTGAAAATATTATATTCAGGAGTTTTGACTTCTAAATATTTTATTTTGAAAATCCTATGATTTTGGAAAAGAATATATTGGAAAACAAAGATGATATCATATTGTTTTGTGTTTTAAAAGAATAAATGATATCGTATTTATATGGGTTTTAAATGGATATTTTATTTTGGTTTTAAAAGAATAATTAATTTTTAAATGACCGCGTTGTTATAATAACGATTGGTTGGCAAAGAGACCGGGATCGGATATGGACATACTCTCTGTCGATACCGAAAACCAATTTAACTAACCGTGTACGCGGTGGAGATTCCAGAATGAAGTAGGTTGGCGGCGGCGTTGCCTGTAAGGTAAATACGTGGACCCAACTCCCGTGAGTTGGCATAAGGTGGCTAAAACAGGAGCGATCGACGGGTTAATAAGGTAGCACCTTTGATCGGACACATCCCTTCGATATTATACTTTGACTCTTGGATTGATTCGGTGGCCACTTTTGATTTCTTTGATTTGGGGGTGTGGCTCGAGGTGGGAGGTAGCTGCGGCTAAGCGTTACCACCGACCCGGAAGCGTAATTGGTATATCTACCCTGGCATTGCCTAGTTGTGCCGTGTCACCTACCCTAGCGCACCTTATACAATTTTGGTTTTGTACCATACCTATGGAGTGCCCTCTGGTGACGCCAAGTACGGGGGAGATTACGGTACTGTATAGACTATGGGAATATATAACTGTGTTAAGGTGGAAAATGTAAAGCCTTAACGCTATTTAAAAGTAAGTTGATTTTACAAATAGACACTATTATAATAGCGCAATATACTACATAGTAAATAGTTTAACGGATCCTTAGGAGATGTAAATCCCGAGCATCTCTTGAGTTACTGTACTCATATTTATTTCTGTTAATTTAACTCACATAAGATCTTTTAGTTCTGACTCGAGTGTTTTGTCTTTTCAATTCGCTCGGGTCAGTCCGAGCGTTTCAGGATTTGAAGTTTTAGCTCTGGAGGACGAAGACGAAGATTTGTAGTATTACTATTATTATTTATACTAGTGCACTACACACTGTTCCGCTGCATTGTTATTGGTATGTGTAACTCTGATATGTATTATATAAATGTTTGTAAACAGTTTTATAAACTATATATTTTATTATTATATTTTATTCTTCCGCTGTGAGATTCTATTTTGTTTATTTCTTCTCTGTTTTTCTTATTTACCCCATAACAATCCGCCCTTCCGTATGGTTTAAATCGGCATGTGTGTCGATTTGAAGCGTGCGAAAAGATGGGATGTTACAGCTGGTATCAGAGCTTTGGTTTAGCGATAAACCTTAGCTTTGTGGGGTTTGAAGCTTTGCTAATAGGGTACTAATACCCTATGGGAGTCGCTTAGTGTATATATGAGAGAGCGTATTTGTTAGTGCTATAAAAAGGTTTTAATATTGTGTTAGTTTGTTCCGTTTTGTATTTACAAATTCTGGTTGGTGCATGGGACGCTGTGACATCAATAGGGATTTCTCAACACTTAATAGGACAGACCGACATAATATTTGTTTTTAATATAGGTGAATGAAATAACTTCGCCTATTATATTTTCTATATATAAATATTTTATTAAGGTATTATATATATATATATATATATTGTTGGTTGCAATAGATTGGTTGTTAGGAATAAAATTTTAAATAATAGGTAAAATGAGATTGAAATTAAAATCAATGAAATTTGGAAATTTTAGGACTTAAGTCCGGGATTTTGGAAATTTGCTTTCAAAGGATTTATGAATTATAATAATTTTGTTTATAAGTATTTTCTTATATAAATATTTAGTATAATTTGGAAAAATTGTTTTAAAGAAGATTTTAGAGAAAATAAGTTTCGTACTTTCCTCTCTGTCGCTGGAAAATAATTTCGGTGATGGCGGCCGCATCATCGACTTTCATTTTCGAGTTTCGAAGGGGAAAGGCCACTGTAGTAGTTCTACTGCAGATTCATTTTCGAAAAAGATATAAATTTCTAATTGTTTTAAATAAAATTAGAGGTATATAAGTTAGAAGAATATATTTATCTATTATTTAAAATAATTTGAAATTTAACCCGGTATTAAATTTTTAAATTCCCGTTAATTAATTGTTTCAATTATTTTAGTGAAATTTAATTTAACAAATAATTGAAACCCTAAATAAAATAAGAGATTTAAATGCTAAGTTATAAATGGAAATTTGTAACATATGAAACAAGAGTAATATTATTGAACATTAAATTTAATTAAAGGATGAGATAAAACTTGTATAAGTTCATTGGCATTTTCTTTAACATATATAACTTACCAAAAATAAAAAGTTGAAATGTTTTATAAGAAATGTAATAGAAGTTTGTACAAGTAAAAGTAGGTAATGAAGTATTCAATGAATTGCTATTATAAATGAGAATTTAATGGTATAAACTTAAGTTATAACTGGAATTTTACTAAAATTAAAGGTAAGTATTATTAATAGGTGATTTTAAGCTTAAGAAAATAAAATGAAATTCTTTAATAAATAAGGATTGATGTGTAGGATTTTAAGCTTAAGAATGATTTAATGCTACTAGTTTAATATAATAAAAATAAGTAATATAAATAGATGACTGCAAACCCTTGGTAATGAGTTAATAAAATCCATTATTTATAAGAATGGATGTTATAAGGTTAAGAATTTAAGTGAAATTAAAAAGGGTTACTGTAATTAAATATAATAGAATGTAGGCATTTAATAAATGATTGAATTTGAGAAGTGAATTAAATGTAATACAAATAAAAGAGACATACATAACCTAAATAAAATAAAAATGAATAATGGTAAGTAATAAGTAGAAATGAGGAAACAACCATTGAATGAGAAATAAAATTTGAAGTTTGTTAGAAATAAATGTAAATTATAAAAAAAAAGGAAAATTTATGTGGTTTGAATAAAAGAAAGGAAATCAAACAATTAAAGTATGTAATGAATTTATATAAGTTGAATTGATTTGTTGGTTTAAATCGATATTGTTTGCTTTGTAGTTGGCCGGGTAAGGAAACTTGAAGTTGTTGGATGAATAAATAATCTATTTATGTCCCATCTAAGACTGTTGAGTAAATGATGCACTGGATAGTTACTTTTCATTCCGTACCATTCCAAGTTTTGAACCCGAACAACTATTTGTTTGTTTGATTGAATGATTGTTTGTTTTGTTTGTTAAAATTGATGGTTGTTGTATTGATTTGTTGTTAGCGATTGAAACCACTTAAATATTTCACTATACATAAATAGTTAATCTTTTGGATTTTTATAAGAGAAATGCAGGTTATGGAAGCAACTGCTACTGCTTTTAGTTCCATAATAATAAGCGTAAATTGCCCGACGAATGGGTACGTTTCGGATTTCGGTTTATAGCGCTATTTTGTATATTTTTCCCGTGTTGGGATATACTATTTTGAATATTCTATATGATATTTTGTGATATTTTAATATTATATTTTCTTCCGAACCTCTCCGTACAAAGGAGACTCTGCCAAAATTTTCCGTAAATTTTGGACTTAGAATTATGTGAAAATGTTTTCCAAACTTTAATTATTTAAGTTTAAAAGGATATAATGATTATAAAACGGGTATATTTATTTAAGGTAATAAATTTAGTAAATTATTGTTTATAAGTTAATATTTAAAATAAGATGTACTGTTTATTAAATTCTTCCTTCCCTTTTTTATTTCCTTTTCGGGGACGAAAAGTTTTGAGTGGGGAAGAGTGTAACGACCCGTAAATTTTCGTTAGTTAATTTGTCATTTTAATAAGATTAGATAATTTAACTTTAGAAAGAAGTAAAGATTTATAATGAAGCATATGTTGAAAAGGAAATGAAACCATAGGAATTTGAGCTAAGTATTATCGATTGATATAAAATGACGTATAAATTGAAATGATGTAAATGGTTATACTAGGCTAAGAAGAGAATATAGGAAAACAAAGGGTAAATTGTGAATTTATTTAATGGATTAATAATATTAGATAGTACATTGAATTAAATCAATGTCCTGTAGAGGTTGGAGTATTGTTAGTAATATAAGCTTTTAAAGGAAAAAACCTTTAATTTATAAATGAAAATCAATGCATTAAATTAGGTGTAACTGAATGTATGCAAATAATTTTGTAAGAATAAGTTGATAAACAATTTATTTGCGCATACCCGATTTAAATTGGAATAATAGAAAGGGCAAGAACTTGATCTGCCTAGGCATTTATATATTTATAAACTATAACTAAATAGAAAGTTTGGTAGTAAATAGGATATAAGAAGACAAAGGCAACTAGTAAATTAATAAATGAATTCATAATAATAAGTAGTAATTTATGCATATATATTTGGCATTAGTGATAATTACAAAACTTTACCCATTTATCTAATTTATGTAATTAAATCTAAATCTATGGCAACATTGTTGTAATGATGGTTGTAAGTGAATTTGAATGTAAAAGGGTAACAATTATTGAGGTTAACCATTTTGAGTATGTTAAGTTAAGAATGGAAATCGATTGAAATAAATCTAAATTAATTATTTTGTTGTGGTTAATGTATTCTAGTTAATAAAGGGGAGTTTATAAGAAATGAAGCATGCACTAATGAAATGTATTATAATTCAAATGTTATTTATACCCATAAAATGTCTATTTACTGAATAGAAAGATTTTAAATCAATAAGCGAATTTATTGAGGTTCCAATTTATAATTTATAACATTTAATGTAGACTCAATTACAATTAATTGACTTAAATTGTATAGTTAGCGTAGATTTGTTTTGTAATTGGAGTAGTTAATTCTATAAGATGAAGTTAATGCTAATTCTATTTATAATTGGACCATTTGTTGATATAGATTATAGAAAGCAAGATTTATAATTTAATTAAAGTATCAAAATTCAACAATTGTAATTATTGAAAATTAAAATGCAATTTGAGGATAATAAGGTGAAAGTGTAACGACCCGAAAATTTCGTTAACTAAATTTGTCATATTTTCCATAATTTTTAATAAAATGAATGTTAGGAATTTGGTGTTGCCATTTGTTCTTATTAAAAGTTAACAATTTAAAATGTGATTTCCAATTCAATAAAATAATGTAAATATTGTGGTTTAATTTTTGAATGGAATATGTGAAAACAAGAGTAATTATGGAATAATATGTTATTTATTTAGAGTATTGAATAAAAAAAAAAAATTAAGCCAATTTTAATTAATGGCAATAATGCGATATAAGCTAATAAATTTGATCTCAATGCGATAACCATTTAATGAAGGTAATGAAATAGGATTTAGGAAAACGTATACTAGGTATAAATCAAATAGAAGGAAACGAACGTATATATCGAATTGATTTATGAATAAATACTTTGGATAGTAATTGAATGTACGGTAATGGTAATTTAAAACCTATTTATAGTAAGACCGCATAAGATTCAGTAAATTAAGTGGTGGAAAGATTTTTCCCAGATATACTTTGAAGATGTGAAATTAAAGGTAAATATTAAAATTTGTAAAATAACATTGATTAACCGTAAATGGGAATAAATTTGAAAATAAAAAAATTTATGTTAGTACAAGTGGATCATTTATAAACTTAAATGAAACATTCCAATTTAATAAGAGGAATTCGAATGTTATGTTAAAGGTAATAATTGGATTTAATTGGAATTTGTGTATATTGGATTATATAGGAAAGGAGTATACCAAAGAAACTGTGAATAGTAGAGTAGCAACTGAAAAAGGAAGAAATTGAAATAAGGGCAATAAACATTGTATAAATTAATAGTAATAAATGCCAACATTGAATTGTAATAAATATAATTAATATTACAAGTGGGTGAACGTAAAGATAAGGGTTAAGAGTGTTGGAATAGGTATATTAGAATAACTATAAAGTGTAAATGTACGTATTTATAGCAACATGAATTATTGAAGGAAAATAATTGGTAAACGGGGTTTGGGCTAAGGAAATGTTATTGATTGTTTTGAAACCTTATTTATTATGGGAAATTAATTTAGCATAAGCAAAACCAATGCAAATATTTAATTTATCAGTAAAGCAGTAATAATAAATAGTAATCAATGCAAATTTATGTAACAATAGAATGTGAAATTTGGGGAATATACGCAAAGTATATATGAGTTGCTAAAAGTATGCATAATAAGTGCAAATTTAATAAATCAATGTCCTGTAGAGGTTGGAGTATGGTTAGTAATAAAAGATTTTAAAGGAAAAAAAAACCTTTAATTTATAAATGAAAATCAATGCATTAAATTAGGTGTAACTAAATGCATGCAAATAATTTTGTAAGAATAAGTTAATAAACAATTTATTTGTGCATACCCGATTTAATTGAAATAACAGAAAAGACAAGAACTTGATTTGCCTAGGTATATATATATATTGATAAACTATAAATAAATAGAAAGTTTGGTAGTAAACAGGATATAAGAAGACAAAGGCAACTAGTAAATTAATAAATGAATTCATAATAATAAGTAGTAATTAATGCAAATATATTTGGCATTAGTGATAATTACAAAACTTTACCCATTTATCTAATTTATTTAATTAAATCTAAATCTATGGCAACATTGTTCTAATGATGGTTGTAAGTGAATTTGAATGTAAAAGGGTAACAATTATTTAGGTTAACCATTTTGAGTATGTTAAGTTAAGAATGGCAATCGATTGAAATAAATCTAAATTAATTATTTTGTTTTGGTTAATGTGTTCTAGTTAATAAAGGGGAGTTTATAAGAAATGAAGCATGCACTAATGACATGTATTATAATTCAAATGTTATTTATACCCATAAAAGTGTCTATTTACTGAATAGAAAGATTTTAAATCAATAAGCGAATTTATTTAGGTTCCAATTTATAATTTATAACATTTAATGTAGACTCAATTACAATTAATTTACTTAAATCGTGCAGTTAGCGTAGATTTATTTTGTAATTGGAGTAGTTAATTCTATAAGATGAAGTTAATGCTAATTCTATTTATAATTGGACCATTTGTTGATATAGATTATAGAAAGCAAGATGTATAAATTTAATTAAAGTATCAACATTCAACAATTGTAATTATTGAAAATTAAAATGGAATTTGAGGATAATTATGTGAAACCATGAACAAATGTTAGTGCGTCCTTAAAACTTAATTTATAATTTCTAAATATAAGGAAGTGGAGAAATTAATAAAATTGTGGATGTATTTTGAAACGTAAACGAAACGTCTAGATTTACATTTTTAAATACGTTTAAAATAAAATGTAAATGATAAGGAATCAATTTATTTCCTAAATCCGTAACGTGTGTAATTAATATTTTTTTTATCTTTTGGGACCACTTCCGTTTGCACGTTAAAATTCGTGCACACCTATTCTTTTGCGTCTATCTATAAATAGACGATTATAAACCCTAGCCTCCATTCTATTCTCTTTTGATGTACATTCATTTCTTCAACTCTGTCTCTTCCTCAATGGATGCAATTCTACATCCAAATTCAAAATTCAAATCAGATAAAAATTCAAAGTTCCCAGAAAATTCCAAAAAAATTTTGTGTTGTAGTTTTCATCAATACGAATCTACGCGCAGTTTCTGTTTGTGCATTTGAGGCTCGAGGTGGTCGTGATTCACGGTCAAAGGGGAGGAGACTGGAGCTTGATGGGTTCTGTAATTTGCGCGCGGCCTGTAGGAGAAAACGCGTGAGAAAGGGGTGGGAGAAGGAGATGACGTGGCTCTATTTAGGTTTTGTTTTATTTTTATTTTATTTTGTTTTCAAATCGTTTATATTGAATATCTTTTTCATACGATCTTCGATTCACGCGAAATTTCTTTTGTTAGGATCGTAATTAAATTTCAGATCCGTTGACGCTTGTTTGGACTGATTTGGAGAACTTCGAATTTTGGGTTTAAATAGAATTTAAATTCGATTTAAATTCAAAAAGGTGAGTGTTTTAACCCACTCACAACTTCTAAAAGTTTTTATGTTTGTTAAATTTATTTTAGATATGAGTAGAGATTTTTTTATGACTGTTTGGCATGTTTTATTCATCATATCTGTTAAATCGCATTTATTTAATATAACTGTTCATTTAAATTTTATTACTGCATATAGATTGACAGTATAGTTATTTATTTGCAGATAAATTGTTAGTTTAATAGTTGTTAAATTTATTTTTGAATATAACTGCCAGTTATTACCTGTTATATATTATCGGATATATATTGATATTGTTTTGTTATTGGATGATTATTGTGATTTGGATGATGGATGATGATGGATGAATGGATGTTTTATTTTATATCATTAAACTACAAGTTATCATGCATTTTCGTTCCATTCGGGATTGGGGTTTGAAATGATATACAACCGCAAATTTTCATTTTTAATTTGCGGATTGAAATGATAAACATCCGTATCACTTGATCATAGGATAGAAAATTATATACATGCACCGTGGTCTATATATAAAATATGTTAAAGTGATTTCTATGGTTCGGATGGGATACGGTTTATAAAAATTTGATTTTGATATTTTATAAAATATTATTCTTCGATATATATACATATGAAGTTAAAATTTTGAAAATTAAGTTGTGTATAAACCTGTTGAATAAAAATGAAAAATTGAGAAAATGGAATTTGGAAATTTATCTTATATGTTTAAGTTTGGAAATTTTAAGGTATGATATTTATAACTGGATTTTCCAAGATGAATTAAAAATGACATTTCTAGTATAAAGTAAATTTGAGAAAATATTTAATTGCTAGAAATTGGATTTTTATTTATGGAATTTATATGAATATTCAAGACTAAATAATAGAATATTAATTGTTGAAAGAAGAAAATCTACCTTTAGTTTTGAAATATTAATACTCCAAATGGATATATATATATATAGAAATTGAAGGGGTTTTTGGAACTTGAAGTGATATTTAAATTATGTTTTAAACTTTAAATAAAGAAATATATTTGAAAAGCCATGGAAATTATTTTTCTTTACAAAGTAACTTTAAAGTTAAACCATTTATTTTACATTCGTTGAATATCCAAACCATTCAAGTTTTAGAAGTTATGGTTTTAAAATTTTGAATTTCGAAATATTATGCTTTGAAAGTATATTTCAAATATTTGGTTTCCAGATATTTTAAATTTTAAACCAGCATGATTTTGGAAAAGAATTATATTTGAGATAAAATGATATCATATTGTTTTGGGTTTAAATTGATATCGTATTCATAGTTTTGAAATGGAAAATTTTATTCTGGTTTTAAAGTATAAACTATTTTTAAATGACCGCGGTGTTATAATAACGATGGGTTGGCAAAGAGACCGGAATCGGATATGGACATACTCTCTGTCGATACCGAAAACCACTTGGACTAACCGTGTACGCGGTGGAGATTCCAGAATGAAGTAGGTGGTGGCGACGTTTCCTCTAAGGTAAATACGTGGACCCGACTCCCGTGAGTTGGCATAAGGTGGCTAAAACAGGACTGATTCTCGGGCCAATGAGGTCATACCTCTGATCGGACGCTCCTCTTCGATATTATACTTTGACTTTGGATTGATTCAGTGGCCACTTCTATTTTTGATTTTGGGGGAGTTTGTTCGAGGTGGGCGGTAACTGCGGCTACGCGTTTCCACCAGCCCGGATAGCAATTGGTATATCTACCCTGGCATTGCCTTGTTGTGCCGTGTCACCTACCCTAGCGCGCCTTATACGAGTTTTGTTTTGTACCATACCTATAGAGTGCCCTCTGACGACGCCCAGTACAGGGGAGATTACGGTACTGTATAGACTATGGGAATATATTCTATGTTGAGGGCTATATGGGTAACCCCTTAACGCTATTAAAAAGTAAGTTTACTTTACAATTAGACACTATTATAATAGCGCAATATACTACATAGTAAATAGTTTAACGGATCCTTAGGAGATGTAAATCCCGAGCATCTTTTGAGTTACTGCACTCATATTTATTTCTGTTAATTTAACTTACATAAGATCTTTTAGTTCTGACTCGAGTGTTTTTGTCTTTTCAAATTCGCTCGGGTCATTCCGAGCGTGTCAGGATTTGAAGATTTAGCTTTGGAGGATGAAGACGAAGATTTGTATTATTATTATTTATACTATTGCACCACACTCACATTGTTCCGCTGCATTGGTATTTATTGGTATGTGAACTCTGATATTAAATTGTATAAAGAAGAATCAAAAGTTTTGTAAACAGTTTTATAAACTGTATATTTTATTATTATATTTTATCCTTCCGCTGTGAGATTCTATTTTGTTTATTTCTTCTCTGTTTTTTTTCTTATTTACCCATAACAATCTGCCCTTCCATATGGTTTGAATTGACATGTGTGTCGGTTTTAAGCGTGCGAAAAAGGCGGCATGTTACAGAAACCATGAACAAATGTTAATGCATCCTTATTACTGGTAAAAGATGAGTATATAAAAGTTTGAAAATCAAAAAATAGGGTTTTGAAAATTTAATTTATAATTTCTAAATATAAGGAAGTGGAGAAATTAACACTGCAATGGATAGACTTATCAGCTTTTAATTTACATCTAAATTTGTTTAGATCAATTTGGAAATTAATAAAATTTTGGATATATTTTGAAACGTAAACGAAACATCTAGATTTACATTTGTAAATACGTTTAAAATCAAATGTAAATGATAAGGAATTTATTTATTTCCTAAATCCGTAACGTGTGTAATTAATATTATTTATCTTTTGGGACCACTTCCGTTTGCACGTTAAAATTCGTGCACACCTATTCTTTTGCGATCTATCTATAAATAGATGATTATAAACCCTAGCCTCCGCCTATTTTTATTTATCTGCGCGTAATTTTTCATCAACTCCTTCTCCTCCTTAATGGTAGAAAAATTTCAGATCTAGATCCATTTCAAAATCAAAGCCAAAAATTCAAATACTCAGAAAAATCTCAAAATAATATATGTTGAAGCCCTCGACGAGCGTAATTCAATGGTGTAATTCGTTTTTCAATTCGATGCATCGTTTGACCAGAAATCGCGGTCAAAACTGATTTGGGCGTTTTTGACTGATGTGTCTGATCGGAAAATCCCTTCTGGGTTTTGTAGAAGGGCTAGCACGTTGTTCATCGGCAAAGTTTGAAGGCAAATTGACGGTCGGATTTGCGGCAAAACGCGGTCAAAGAGGGTGGTCAACGGCGTGAATAGGCTTCATTCCTGGTTTGTCGCGTGGTTACTGCTGAGCGCGTGAAACATAGCGGTGATGACGTGGGTATGAATTGGAAGTTTGTAATTGTGTTCCATTTTTGGTTATTTATTTTTTTTGATTTCAATCGCATTTATTTCCATAACTTTTGCATACGATATCCGTTTTACGCGCAGTTTCTTTTGTTAGGATTGTATTGAAATTATGGACTTGATGACGCTTGTTTAGACAAATTCTGAGACGGTCAAATTTTTGGGTTTAAATTGAATTTAAATTCAATTTAAATTAAAAAGGTGAGTGTTTTAACCCACTCACAATTTCTAAAATTTCTTGTGTTTGTTAAATTAATTTTAGATATGGGTAGAAAATTTTTTATGACTGTTTCACATGTTTTATTCACTCTTTCTGTTTAAACGCATTTATTTAATATAACTGTAAATTTATTTATTTATTGCATATAAATTTGACAGTTAGAATTTATTTATTTCATATTAACTGCCAGGCATATTTATGTTAAATTTTATTTCATATTAACTGCTAGCTAAGTTTACGTTTATATTTGCATATAAACTGCCAATTAACAGTTATTAAATTTATTTTGAGTATAAACTGATAATTGATACCATTATTTATCGCCTGTTATATATTGATGATTGTTTGAAATTGGACGATGACTGTTATAAATGGATGTATGATTTGATGGATGAATGGATGATTTATTTTATTAATTGCAAGCCATCATGCATTTTCATTTCATTCGGGATTGCGGTTTGAAATGATATACAACCGCATTTTTATTTTAAATTGCGGATTGAAATGATAAACATCCATCACTTGACCATAGGGTAGAAAATTTTATACAGGCACCACGGTATATATAAAATATATTTTGAAATGTTTTGGTTTTGTAAAGCTATATATATATATATGGTTTATGGATATTGATTTGGTTATATATATATATATATATATATATATATATATATATATATATATATATATATATATAGAAATTTTCAGGTTTTAAGCTTTGTGTAAAATTTGATTTGAAGTATAAAATAAAGTTTGATTTTCGAGATCAAATACGATTAAGAATTTGTTAAAATTTAATTTCTGGAGTTTTAATGACTTAAAAGAGAACATGGTTGGAAGATGAATATTAAGTTAAATTGAAATTTAATGAAAAGTTAGAATTTTAAAGGGATATGATTTTATAACTTGATTTTTTGTAGAGCGATTTAAATGAATATCAGGTTGTTTTAAATGAATATATAATAAACTAAAAGATTTTCCAGTCATGTGAAGTTAAAGGTTTCTTAAAATTTTATTGAATTCATTAAGTAAAAATTTCAAGTAAAAAATTAAAATAAAATAAATAACTTATTGAATTTAATATATATGGATTTGTCAAATGAGTTGTTTGAAATGGTGAAATATTTAAAGATTTGAAACATAAGAATTGAAATGGTATTTGGAAGTTTAAATCGATAGTTGAAATTGACTTGTGAAATCTAAAGAAGCTATTTTGTTTATAAAGGTAATTTAATATTTAACCATTTAAGAAATGGAAACTTGTTTCAAAGTTATGATTTTCAAGGTAGTATAATTTGAAAATATTATATTCAAGAGTTTTGACTTCTAAATATTTTATTTTGAAAATCCTATGATTTTGGAAATGAATATATTGAAAAATAAAGATGATATCATATTGTTTTGTGTTTTAAAAGAATAAATGATATCGTATTTATATGGGTTTTAAATGGATATTTTATTTTGGTTTTAAAAGAAAAATTAATTTTTAAATGACCGCGGTGTTATAATAACGATTGGTTGGCAAAGAGACCGGGATCGGATATGGACATACTCTCTGTCGATACCGAAAACCACTTTGACTAACCGTGTACGCGGTGGAGATTCCAGAATAAAGTAGGTTGGTGGCGGCGTTGCCTGTATGGTAAATACGTGGACCCAACTCCTATGAGTTGGCATAAGGTGGCTAAAACAGGAGCGATCACGGGTTAATAAGGTAGCACCTTTGATCGGACACATCCCTTCGATATTATACTTTGACTCTTGGATTGATTCGGTGGCCACTTTTGATTTCTTTGATTTGGGGGTGTGGCTCGAGGTGGGCGGTAGCTACGGCTATGCGTTACCACCGACCCGAAAGCGTAATTGGTATATCTACCCTGGCATTGCCTAGTTGTGCCGTGTCACCTACCCTAGCGCACCTTATACGATTTTGGTTTTGTACCATACCTATGGAGTGCCCTCTGACGACGCCCAGTACGGGGGAGATTACGGTACTGTATAGACTATGGGAATATATAACTGTGTTAAGGTGGAAAATGTAAAGCCTTAACGCTATTTAAAAGTAAGTTTATTTTACAAATAGACACTATTATAATAGCGCAATATACTACATAGTAAATAGTTTAACGGATCCTTAGGAGATGTAAATCCCGAGCATCTCTTGAGTTACTGCACTCATATTTATTTCTGTTAATTTAACTCACATAAGATCTTTTAGTTCTGACTCGAGTGTTTTGTCTTTTCAATTCGCTCGGGTCACGTTTCAGGATTTGAAGTTTTAGCTCTGGAGGACGAAGACGAAGATTTTTAGTATTACTATTATTATTTATACTAGTGCACTACACACTGTTGCGCTGCATTGTTATTGGTATGTGTAACTCTGATATGTATTATATAAATGTTTGTAAACAGTTTTATAAACTGTATATTTTATTAATATATTTTATTCTTCCGCTGTGAGATTCTATTTTGTTTATTTCTTCTCTATTTTTCTTATTTACCCCATAACAATCCGCCCTTTCGTATGGTTTAAATCGGCATGTGTGTCGATTTGAAGCGTGCGAAAAGGCGGGATGTTACAATGTGCGACTAAGGAAGAAGCTGAGACAATTCTAACTGAAGTACACGGAGGGGAGTATGGAGATCATTTAGGTGGTCGAACTCTAGCAAAGAAAATTCTCCGTTATGGGTATTTCTGGCCAGATATTAATCGTGATGCTGCAAGTTACGCCTGAAAATGTGACCGATGCAAGAGATTTGCAAAAATCCCAAGAGCACCTTCCACTGAGATAACACATATGGTCAGTCCGTGGCCATTTGCTATTTGGGGAATAGATCTCATCGAGCCTTTGCCAACTGCCAAATCCGGAATCAGATATGCTATTGTTGCTGTTGATTATTTTACTAAATGGGCTGAATCTGAACCATTAGCTACTATTACCTCTAAGAAGATGATAAACTTTGTAACTAAGAATATCATTTGCAGGTATGGTGTGCCTCAAAAGATAATCACGGACAATGGAACCCAATTCGAAAGTGAAGAGTTCCAAGATTTTTGTAAGAAATTCAAGATCCAGAAAAGCTTCTCAGCAGTAGCTCATCCACAAGCAAACGGGCAAGTGGAAGTAGTAAACAAAATTATCAAATAGACCATCAAAAAACAGCTGGAAAAAGCGAAAGGTGGTTGGGTCGATAAGCTTCCACTAGCACTATGGGCATATAGAACTACGCATAAAACTGCGACGGGGCACACTCCATTTTCATTGGCATATGGATCAGAGGCAATGATTCCGGTAGAAATAGAAGTCCCTTCACATAAAAGAATTCATTTCAACCAAGCAAAAAATGATGAGTTGCAACTTTAAGCACTTGACTTCCTTGATGAAAGAAGGGAAGAGGCTCGGCTCAGAATTGCGGCCCATCAGCAAAGAATTGCCAGGTATTTCAATTCCAAAGTTCGTCAACGCAGCTTTGAGATTGGAGACCTAGTCTTGAAGAGGGTCATGACAGCAACAGGAGTGTTCGCACCAAACTGGGAAGGGCTGTTGTCATCGGCAAAAAACTTCTTGATGGCACTTTCAAGCTAATAATTGTCGAAGGAGATCCAATTCCAAGAGCTTGGAATAGCAGTCATTTGCACCCATATTTTACTTAAAGGCTTTAATGAAATATTGTAAAAGAATGATGAATGTATGATTCTTGTATTGAAAGCCATTGTAAAGCCAGTGCAAGTGAATAATAAGAACTATAAAGTGGATGTAGGCCCAGTTCTTGGCCGAACCACTATAAATCTTGTGTTCTTTACTATTATAAACTGCTTGTTTTATTTCGATATATAAAATACGTCAATTGTTTTGCTGAAATGTCGATTTAATACTCCAGGCCATTAAAACAAAGCTCACCCATCATAAGACCAAGCAATCCCTGACATCATCCAACAAGCAAATGCTAAGCCGTTCAAAAATTCCATACTCAAATCTTACGTAAGAAGTGCTTCAAGCAAAAAAGTTAGTGATTGTGCTGGAAGTGGGCCCTTGCTAACTAATTATGGTTGTTTGTACAAGCAAGCATCTGATTAAATAGCCTATGTCTGCCCCCACCAACTCGCTTAACTATGAAGTACAATTCTTTGGATAAAGGAAATTACTGGCAATAAGAGAGGTGTGTTTGGGAAAGATAATGGGGATCGACGATATGAATAAATGGCAAAGAGACATGGGCTAGCAAGCATCAAATAGCCAAAGACCTCTTCGGAGGCACAAGCCCTCTTCGGAGGCACAACTCTTCGAAGGATAAAGACCTCGGACGGGGCATGCCAGAAAACGGAAGTTTTCTTTCTCAACAAAAAAGATTGGCATGGAATGACCGGGAGCACCTTCCCAACTAGAAGGCAAGGCGCTTGTTCACTAGCTGAGATAGTTTGTGCAGACGAACGTCCGAGTAACTTGCGTCCGCCCCGTGAATCCATGGGATGATCGGAGGCACCTTACCAAGTGGAAGGTAAGGCGCTTGTTCACTAGCTGAGACAGTTTGTGCAAATAAACGTCCATGTAACTTGCGTCCGCCCCGTGAATCCAGCCAACCATGAGGAAGGACCTTCCAGGCATACTCGGAGGCACACATCTTACCAGATCTGAAATAAAACTTCACAAGAGCTGAGATGTGAAAAGCCCTCTTCGGAGGCTCATTTCACCAGGAGTTGAAGTAATTCACCGGAGCTGAAATGAGAACAAGACCTCTTCGGAGGCACACATTTCACCGTGATCTGAAATAAAACTTCACACAAGTCGAAATGTGGAAAGCCCTCTTCGGAGGCCCGCTTCCCAGCGAACAGGGAAAAGATAAAAGCCTCTCCCAAGAGGCAGAAAAAAAGACCTCTTCCCAAAGGAACAATCAAACAAAATGACCTCTTCCTAGAGGCACAATCAAACAAAAAGACCTCTTCCTAGAGGCGCAATCAAACAAAAAACCCTCTTCGGAGGCACAAGCAGGTTGAAGCCCTTTTTGGGAAGGCCCACTGTACTATGAAGTAAAATTCACTTGCCAAAGCAAAAGTGACTTTTTCCAAAAGTGAAGTGTAAAAACTACGCAACAAAAAAAAGAGAAGACTTCTCCAATATGAAGCGCATTCTACTAAATCAGAAAAATATTTCCTTGGATCGGAAATATTATCCTATAAAGTACAAATGCAAACCTCCTTCAAATGGAAGAGATGTTCTCTAAAGGAAGAGTACAAGTCTTCTCGAAACAAAGAGTTGTTCTCCGAAACTTTGCCAATGTGAAAGAGATTGCAATAAACCATGGTATGGGATCAATATAATTTAGTCATCGCAGAAATAAAAAAAATGCTCAAGCAACATACCATAGGTTTACTGCAACTTCACATAAAGAGAATAAAGAAACTTGCATGAAAACGGAAAATAAATGCATTCTCAAATACAGACAGAAATTTGTATAAGTAAAAGAATCATTTTATTCCATACTATGAGAATTTTATACATGTCCAGGTTTCAAAGTAAAAGAAGGCGGGGATTGGTACCTGCACAATCTCTAGTCAACGCAAGCTTATACACAAGCAAAAAGCAAAGAGCGAGATAAAGAGCATAGGACCAAAGCCATCATTCCTTCTTCCTTCCACCTTTTGAGCCTACGCCTGGCCGGATGATCAACTTCTTGGGCAGGCTTGAAAGAGTAGGGGAAGAAGGAGAAAGGGGAACAATTGGACTTGCTTCTGCTTTTTCCTCGCCGGCTGAAGCTTCCTTCTTCTTTGAGACTCCACTTTTCCCTCTTTTCTTAGAAGAAGACCCGCTTCCTGGAGTGAAAAGTGTGGTTAAAGGCGTATCGTCAGAACCAGTTAGTTCCGGAGTCTTTTACCCTCTTCAGGTTCTTCTCCCCTATGTTCTTGTGAAGCAATGGGATCGTCCAAGTCTCGAAGAGCCTCTATTTTCTCCTCTTGTGATCCCGGTTGAGAGGCAGAAGGAGGAGTGAACTGAAGAGACGGAGGAGGAATAACTGGAGGAGGGGAAGTTTGAACAATACTTGGTGCTTTTTCTACAGGAGAAGAAAAGTTAAAGTCAGTATTCCTCATAAAAAGAGGGGATAATGGTTCATCGACACTTAAGAAATAAGCAAGAAGCTCATCGAACTCAGTCGAAGCGAACAAGCAGCCCGCTTGAGCGAGATCAACATTAAGGTTACTTGGAGAAGTAGACTTCACTATGTCGATTTCGAAGTCCTGCGCTTCGGCGCTTCCATGAGCCTCATCTCCAGTGTGGGCGGTGGTGCTTTCGGTAACGACTTTAGTAGGAGGCGGAGAATGGGAACCGGAACCAACAATGTCGATATCGGCTGAAACCAAAGGTTGAACTGGGTCGGTTAAAGTTGCCTTTCCTACATGTTCTCATTCGGCCATTCCAGCTCTCTCTTCGGCCAGTTGCTCCTTTCCCCTGGCAAGAGCGGCGCGAGCATCGTCATCAAGATAATTTGCCTCTAAATCCGCCTCAGCATAGCCAGCACTGCCAAACATGTCAAGTATGGCCTCCCACACTTCGGCCAGAGTTATTTCATATTTGGGGCCTAGAAAGGAGAGACTACCACGCTCCAGGAAGCTATGCAAGTAGAAGTCAAACAATGTTGAGCTGATATTGGCCTTCGTTGCTTTGTGAGACTCTTCAGCTGCAATTTTGTCGGCAACACCCTCATCACGCTCTCTTTCAGCTTTAGAGAGTTGAAGTTTTAGCATTTCGATCTCCACGTCCTTGGAGCTAGTCTTCTTTCGCAGCTCTACGATGTCAGCAATATGGCCCTCATTAATTCTTTTTTGCACATCAAGCCTATCTTCGGCATCTCTTTGAGCAGCATGAGCATCTCGCACTTGTTGTTGAAGCACTTGCTCCCTTTGCGAATAGGAAGTGGAGGAAGTGGCAAGCTCTTCTTTAAGTTTTTCAACTTCCGCTTCGAGCTTTTCATTATAAGTAGCAATGCTTCTCATTTCCGCATCATGTTGCTCATGAATCTTCTGCCACTCAGATTTGTCATTTTCCATTGTTAACATGGCTTCAAGATTCGCGCGATTTACCCTTTGGAGCTCATCGACAAGATTTTTCCAACCTGACATTCTTTCGATATCACGTTTAACAGCATCAAGGTTGCGCAGCATAGCCTGCTTATCGATCGGGACCAGGTCAAGGTCAAAGCGCATTCCTTTCAGGCACCAGTTCGGGAATCGACACTGAAGAGTAGCTGGGCCTGGACCAACTTGGTATGGGGGCCTTCTAAGGATTGTTTGAATATCGGTACGTGCCAGGGAAGGAGATTGAGATAGTACAGGAGCAGCAGGTTTTTCGGAAATCTCGGATGCTGGTTTTTCGCCATGTTTGGCTCTTTTACTCACGTCTTCGGCAATTTGACTTTTCCCCTTGTCGTCACGGGACATCCGTTTATGAGAATCATCTTCCCTTTGGGAAGAATCATGTTGCTCGTCCCGTCTTTCATGGCGTTCTTCGTGGGCACGTCTTTCACGAGCTTTTCGTGCGGCTCTTTCTTCATCAGTCTCCCTATAAGAAGGAAGATATCTCTTAGGATCAAAAGAGCCGCGTCTCCCGTAGTTCTAAAAGTCGTCGTAATAAGAGCGTCGCCCCACTGAAGACCTCAAAATGGAAAAGAGGCAAAGCTTGAGAATCTTTGAAGTAAAGCGCATGTAAGTGCATAGGAATGCTAAATATCCTAAGTGTGTGTGACGTGCAAACTACGTGCGTCAAACTACAAACCACTCCTCGGTTGCGGGGAAATGATAGGTTTTATAGCTAACATCAACTCTTGAGATGACGAAGTCTGTTGTAAAGTGGATGTTGCTTCAACTGCTGAAGAGGTAACTCTAGCAGAAGCAGGGTCGTCTTTAAAAAGCTCCTGTGAAGTGATCATCAGATCGCTCAACCCTTCAAAATGTCATCCCCACTCTGCTTGGCAGGACTCGCTCTCTCAATTCCCTCATCACCAGATTCCCCTGAATGATGAAAAGGCTCTTCCTCTTTGATGATCGGGGCAAGTGTAAGTTTGTCAGATGGCCCCGCAATATCAGTAGAAGTAGAGCACTTCACCAGCAAAGCCTCAAAAGTAGGTTCCTTCAGTATAGGTTCCTCAGTAGAAACGGGGGCATCTGGCGATTTGGCCGGAGAATCGGGAACTTCGTGAGGTTTAGTAGAGCGAGAAGGATGCAAAAGCTCATATTGGTGCAGAAGTTCATCTTTCAGCAAAAACTTAATACTTCTTTCTTCAGCCGGCACGGCACTTAATCTATCAAAAGTCGTCTTGTGACTGGGATTTCTAGAGGGAGGAGGAAGTGCTGTAAAAGAAAAGAATGAAGTTAGCACTTAGCAATTCGAATCTTGAAAAGATAAAACGGAGAAACGGGGATGAGCATCTCACTTC
Source organism: Allium cepa (assembly GCA_030765085.1). NCBI lineage: Eukaryota > Viridiplantae > Streptophyta > Magnoliopsida > Asparagales > Amaryllidaceae > Allium > Allium cepa. Next base: position 83,012,148 of record CM060929.1, on the reverse strand, counting down.
CTTTCCTCCAGATGGCATAAAACCCTAAAGTACAGTAGACGAAGAAGAATTGATTCAGAAAGCCGTGAGCACTTTCGGAAAGATTAGTAATAAGTTTGCGATTTCTGGCACTTCTCACAAGTATAAAGGAGGGGTGGTCTTTATTCTTTGCAAATGTACATAAGTAGCAAATTTCTTCGAAGCTCGGGAGACGGTTAAGTGTCCTCCTTAATAAAACACACAATCCCATTAGGACGGCGTATCCATTGGATGCACTTGAAAGGGAGAGATGGTTAGTCGGAAAAGGAGTTGATGAAGAAACTCATTGAAAGGCGGAATGGCACCACAAAGGCACATCTGACGGTTGACGGCAACAAAACCAAGAGGTGGCCTGTCGGCGGTATCATTTGGGCCAGAAATCTAGCACCCTCTTCGGCAATCCCAAATTTAATACATAGTTGATTGAATGTCCGCTGACTTAAGGTAGTTGGAGTTCTCTCCGGAGGATCAACCAATGGCTCAGCTATCGGGAAGGCTCCTTCAGATTGCTCAATTATCTCTTCTTGAGAAGATATTCTACACAAGGAACTGGATATTCAAATGTGAATGTGCACGTTTCCTAAATGTGTGAAGTGTTGTGAAAAACTAACAAAGTGACAAGTAAATATAACTGAAATTAAACTAATGAATAATTGTCAGTTAGAAAGCTTAAGGGCTTGTCGTTTTAAGTTCAAGTACAGTGTTGAAGTCAACATTGCTTTAATACTTCACTTGAATTTATTGATTCACACCGTTTCACATAATTTCTTTAAAGTTGATTATCTTTTATCGACTAATCTGTCATTTGATGCGGGCAATCAGTGGCAGTATATTCGCCCTAGTTTTCTGCAAATGTTGTATTTAACAGGTCATTAGCATTAAAATTGATTTAATATGTTAAGAAGACATAGCAAGGTCATGCAAGTTATCTCGACAGTTCAAAGTTCAAGTTGGTAGTGCAATCAAGTTCAATCAAAATTTTGAAGCTCTCAAGTTGTTCAAGTCCTAGGCCGTATGGTTTGAGTTAAAGAATACAAGGCATTGCAGTGTGCATCCAAGTCTTAGGTCGTTCACACGATCTAAAAGTAAAGTCACACAGCTTCAAATCAAGGCAGTAAAAATTTGCTCAAGTCTTAGGTCGTTCGCGACCTAACAAGTATATAAGGTTGGTATAAGCCGCAAGAAGCTGCTCGGCAGTGCAAAATTATCTAGGTCCTAGCTCGGCCGCGACCTAAGACCTAAGTCGCAGATGTGATAAGTTGCGGGTGGGTTAGGACGCAAGGAAGATAAGTCGGTTAGTTTACATCCAAGCCACAAGGTCGCCTGAGGTACTTAAACCGATCATTTCCGATCCCCCTCTAACCAATTCGCTTCTCACATAACCCGCTATCCAATAACTCAATAACCAAGAATCTCTTCACCTCCTCCAAACTCCTAAAGCCTTATCGTCCTCTCCAAGTTTCCAGGAACCCCATGAAACCCTAGGCCGATTCGTTCCTACAACAACCACTAACAATTCGATAGAGAATCGAAAGGCAAATTCGAATGCCAAATTGCATCGTAACAACAAAATTGTGTGGAAATGGTTATGATGGAATCGAAAACGAGTGCAACGAGCAAATGCTCAAGATTACCTAAATTTGCTGATGGAATTGATGGTTGAAAGAGGAAAAGATTTCGTGTTAAGTCTTTAAGCTCGGAGGTTCGTTAATGGCGGCTTAGAACGTTGGAACAGATAAAGTGAAGAAGGAGCGGGTTAAGCAATTTATATGGGAAAAGAAAGGAAGGCATATCGTCATGCGACCTAGCAAACTCAATGAGTCGCTTACAACCTACGGAACTAAGTCGAAGCACACGACCTACGACCTAGGCGTGTACATCGAGGGGCAAATGTTAATTCCTTTGTTATGCGATTTAGCGACTCAGCAACCGGAGCGACCTAAAGAGGCTAACAAGATGAAAAGACCTAGCGACTTACATAAGCACAGCGACCTAGAAAGCATACCGACCTAACAGGTGGAGCGACCTAAGAAGTGGAACGGTGGAACGACTTGATCACTTAAAGGACCTTGCGACCTAAAGGAGTCCACGACCTAGCGACTTAGCTATGTGTTCGACCTAACTGCTGAAAGGAGTCCGCGACCTTGCGGCCTAACGAGTTAACAACTTATAGGGAGTAAGCGACCTAACCAATGAAGTGGACCTAACGACCTAATACTTAGCGACCTAAAGTCTGAAGTGACTTAGCGACCTAAGAACCTCATGACCTACCATCTCAAATGACCTAGTGACTTCAATCCTCAGCGACCTAAAAGCCTCAGCGACTTAAAAGGTGGAACACTACAAAGTGACTTAACAGGTAGCGACCTACGACCTAACTAAATCCACGGCATAACGAGCTAATGTGTTAAGCGACATAACCAGTTAACGAATTAGCATAGGTCGCTGCATTGGATGGCTCAGCGTTGTAAGGTCGCCAACTATTCCCCTATGTCGTTCACGGCCTATTACTTCATTCGAAAGAGATCAAGTGTGTTCTAGTTAAGCCGTAAGACTTAGGTCGCTACCACTAGGACGCCCCACGACCTACGACCTATCTTAGGTCACCAACGACCTAACTACGAACTCTCCTATAAATACGGCACTCGTTCCAACTCGAAGGGGACTTTTGGATCATTCTTGAAGGCATCGACACTCTGCTATTTTCTCAACTCAAGTAGCACTCCAAGCACTCAAAACACCAAGGACATTACAATAAGCTTCAAGAGAAAATCTACATCATTCGACATGAATTCGAAAGATTATTCTGCATCGAAGTTTGAGCTACTAGTCTAAAGTGTTTTGTAATTGAAGAAAGTTGTATAAGTTGTACTTGAACCAGCAATAAAAAGATATAAATTGGACGTAGGCTTGGCAATAAGCCGAACCACTATAAAAACTGTGTCTTTTACTGCTCTACTGTTAATTTCTGCTTATTTCTAATTCCCGTATTGACGGGTGGTGCTTTCACACTTACACTACTTGCATCGGGGTGTTAGCGTCTGATTTTTACGTTAACACATTATTAAATTGTTTATTATTTTCCAAATCTTTAAATTACAAATTTAAAACCAAATAAAGATTTTTTTTCATTACAATAAAAACCAAAATTAACTTACAAAATCTTAACTTATAGAAAACCAATATCTCTTTATATTCTAAATTTTAAATTTTTTTTAAAATTTCCATCAAAATACTTAATAATTTTAGGAAACTATTATAAATTTTTTATCCATGGGCCTCTATAAATTTTTCTAACCTAGGTCAAGTGATACGGATATGTATCATTTCAATCCGTAATTTAAAAGAAAAATATGGATTCTATCATTTCAAACCCGCAATCCCAAGTAAATAAATGCAATAAAAATCATTTGAGCCGATCATTTCAGCCCATAGTGATAGGGAACTTGCAGTGTGCGATACAGTATATAAAATGAATAGTACAACATATAAATACATATTAGATGATGCAACAAATATATAAATAGCATTTAACATCATATAACACATCACAGGCATGTATGGATGACATATCAATTTAAACAGATCCACTTGTCATTATTCCACAATAATATAAGTACGTATGTCTAGAGTGATAAAAACTCATCTTTTAAAAGCTAGAATCAAATTCACAATACACAAATGAAACTCCGCAAATCATAACAAGGCACGGCCAAACTTTTGAGTGGATGGAGAGTCAAGATCCATACCTTGTATGTAACAAATACACAAATCATAAGAATAAGATTCAACACAACAAAAGATGGATTAAACTATGCAATTACGAATCAAAGAACATAACCTTGCTTTCAACCACCAGTGGGCTTGGCCATGGTCTAATAGTGAGGAGGAGGTGATGTTGTGGTGGTGGAGGCCGAGCTATGCAAGGAGAAAACAAAAAGAAAAATTGAAGCAAAAAAAGAAAGTGGAAAAAGAAGAGAGAAGGAAGCCATGGATCTAGACTTTTTTCTTCCTCACTCAAATGGTACAATGAGAAACTTTTTTTTATTTCACGTGAATGATAAGATGTAATATCCTGGAATTTTTTACAATATCAATTTAATAAGCTGTATTTAAAATTAAATTGATATTGATATTCTGTTAATAATTATTCAAATAAATTTAATAATCTTCTTCAATAAATATTTAAATTGGTCATTTTAACTTTTAAATATAACAAATTGATTTCTATTTACAATATAAATATATGGTTTGTATTTTAAATAGATTAGCATTGTTTTAATTTTAATAAGTGAAGCATATTTTCTAGTTTTAATATTTGTATAATTTGGAAAATTTGTTTTATTTAACATTTAAGCTTTCCAAAGTTAAATAAATGATTTTGGTTTAAATTTAATAAATGAATCATGTTTTAAAATTCTAATATATACATTATAAATTGGAAATTTTGATTTTAATTAGTATTGAGTTTTCAAAGACTATTTCATAAATAAATATATGATTTTAAATTGATAAGAAAAATATTTAAATGTTTAAATTAATTTGGATTGAGTTTTAAATTTAGAATAAATTCAACAAAATGGTTTCATGGCTTAATAAAATGGATATTTTATTGATAAAAATATAATTTCTTATAAAATGGTTTTTAATTTAATAGTAAGAGATTTATAAAAACAATATTGATAGTGTATTGTCTTTATAAATAAGTTTTGAATAGGATTGTAATTTTTATTTCAAATTGAATTTATATTCATAACTTGATTTGGAATTATTTGATTTTGAATTTAGTTTGAATTTAACTTCAAAAGTATAAAATCTTAATTGTTTTAATCTTTAATATGTATAAGTTTATTTATAAACATGGTTTGTTTTTATTTCACTTATAAATTTATACACATATTCAAATATAAAATAACAAATTGAAATTAAGCTAACACATGCATTACTTTGTAAATTTAAATACTAATTACCTTTAAAAGAAAACAAGTGTTGCATTCATAAGCATTGATTAAACAAGTGTTCAAAAACTAATATACAAATTGACAAGTGTAAAATTTAGTTCAAATCTGAAAATACATCTAGTACAAGCTTGCATCTTCATTTATGCCTATTCTTTTTTTATTTCCTTAATCAAAAGAAAAGATCAAAAACTCCTCATATCAAAGCCCTTCAAATACCTGTACAAATCCAAAGCAAACCTGCATATTCAAAATCTAAACTCCCCATTTTCTAATGTCAGTAATTGTAACGACCCGCCCTTCTGACCGCCACTAGTCGGTAATTAAACCAACTTGAAACGTTCAAAATGAAGGATTGTTATTCGGTTTATAGAGTTTAAACAGAACCAGCCACAGAAACACAGAATAATTTTATTTCATATAAATGAATTATTGTACATATATTAGAGTTTATACAATGAATCAAATTGATACAGCGGAATATTTCTTTTAAGTACAAAAATAAATCCCCGAAAAGCTAAAGTATTTCCCCAACCCTCTCTAACTTCACTGCCTGAAAATCTTCAAGCAGTAAAATACTCGGTCTGACCCGAGTATTACATTCAAAAGAAAATAATACACGGGTCAGTCTAATTCAAACTCAGTTATTAGTGCATAGAGGCAATAATAATCAAATAACAATTAGACTAAAGTCAAATATAAATTCACCTATCCGATCCTTTAACAAAGAAATCGGATAACGGTAAATATGACACTTAACAGTGTTTGACAATAAATCAACAGATTCTAATTATCAATGAAGATAGATGAAGGAATTATAAATTAAGATAATTTAGAAAAAAACATCAAAATTGCCTAAACGAAAATTAACAACAAAACCATCAAATTATAACCAAATCAATTCAAACAATTGAAAAGTTACTTTAAAATTTCAAAAACCGATTGGCTGCAGTACACGCACGCGTGTACGGCCTCGCCACATTTAAAACGTTAATTCTGTGTGGCTGCAGTTCACGCTTGCGTGCACCGCCTCGCCACTACCGTATATGGAATATGCTAAAGATCGTAAATCAAAACAAAATAGGATATCAATAAAAAAAAACATGCCGTGTGGCTGCAGTTCACGCTTGCGTGCATTGCCCTGCCACTATAGTGATGATGTACCCAAAAGCTCAATGGAAGTTCACAAACGAGCACAAGGTCGAACCCGAGCACTTAAGCTGGATTCAACTCAGGTGTAATTAGAAAAAAAAATCCAATTACATCAATGCAACGCAAACCGACAAGGGCAAGACTGCATACAAAACGAAAATGCAGTCACAAATGAATATAAGGGCAAACTGCAACAAAATTGCAGCCACCACAAGTATTCAAGGGCACAACAAATATACAACTACCATACCGGGTCAAGCAAGTGCAACACAGTGACAAGCTCAACAAAAATCAAGTGAGATAACCACTACAAAAAGCTCAATGCTCAAGCTACTGCACAATGCAAATGAAGACCAACACGCAAGTAAACATAGTCTATGTATTATTAAGTGACTACACAGTGTGAAGTGCACGCAGCCTCAACTTGAGACTCAAAATTCAACCCAAGTCCAGTGAAGGATACATAAACAAGTGATTAGTGGACAATGCATGAAGGCTTGAACAAGACTCGAGTGTTACATTTAATAAGTGCACAGACAATAAAATGAAGGCAAGGCACTGGTGTGATGGAACAGCAGGTACAAATCAATAATACAAGACAATGAACGAGTGAATCAAACCAGTTTTACACATGAATGAACACGAGCAATAAACAACATCCATACTAGAAACAAACTCAACATGAAGAGCAATGTCGAATACACAATTGAAACAGTTTGCTACAGGTTAATGAAAAATATCAAATATCAGATCAACCTAGACTTATACATGAATGCGGTGACAACAAGATTCAAGCTCAAGTAAAATAAATGAATCAGGGGTGCACTTGTATACATATATCCGAGCAACTGAAGTGTAACTGCAAATAAGATATGCATAGGTACAAAGACAACATGATGCAATGCAACAGCATACCAATGAAACCAAACTGCACTAATTCAAGTACTACAAATCAAAGAAACAAACCAGACTAGCTCAATGAAATTAAGTGAGGCCACAAGTGAACAACCACTCCAGAGAACTCATATATAAATACCACTTGCAACAGATCCATATCTTTGGATTTAAAGAGAGAACAAAAATATCAAACATCAATGCCTGAGCCAAGGAACTAAAATTCGAAACTAAGTCAGATAAATCTCAAGCATCGCCAACAAAAGGATACAACTATATGAACACAGCAGTATGAAGGTGAGGGCACCATGGATATGGCACCACAGCACACAACAATTAAAGGTCAATGCCGATGCCAACATAAAACGCAACTTAAATCAAACTGTCCCAAAAAGTGAAATAGGCATGTGTACCCAAACTAAGGCAACTCAGTTACAAGTAAAACTATAATGCCCAGGAGCAATTATCTGTTTTGAACCAAGATAATTGCAGTTCAAATTCAATAATACATGCATAAACACATACAATTGTATGTTTGAACACATATGAAGACATGCAAAATAAGTAAACAGTAAAGTGCAAAAATCAAAACAGTGCCGAACTCAAATACCTTCACAAATTCAATTTCAAGCTTAAAAGTCAATTCCATGAGTTTATCAAAATCCAACAAGTGCAGGGTGACATAATGGTCAAAAAATGAACAAGTGCCTGAAACAATTTCGAGTTGAACAAATTATAGTGAAGCCAGTGATAAGCACACAAATATGCTATGCAAAGAAGAGTACAATGAAGACTGCAGGCCATGGCCACAACAACACTTCCAATCAAAATCAAAGTCAACATCGAACCAAGCCAAAGCCATGACCAAAGAGATGATCAGGCCAGAGACAATGTTATCAAAAATCGAACAGCAAGTTGTAAGAATGACCATAGTCAAATAGCAGTTTTATCAAAAATCGAACCCAAATTTTCCACAAAATCAAGCTTTCAAACCCAGTCCAACAACACTAGTTTGAATTCGAAGTCCGCCGATGTCACTAGAAAATCAATACCAGAATTTCGAACAAGTGAACCAAGAAATCCTCATCACAGCAAGAAATTTTCAAAAAAATCAAAACGACCGAAGTCAACAAGAAACAGTTTTTTTTTTTATTTAAACCAATTTGTAAACACGAAGTCAACTTGGCCATAGCCTCGAACAAATCAGCTTGAGCAATCAGAAAACAACAAGACTTTGAATTAAATGTGAGTGAAGTAAATCACTCACCTTAGCTTGAAACAGTCGCGAGCGAGGCGGAGGAATCAATCGAGAAGATCGAAGCCGGCGCCTTCGAATTCAACGAGCCCTAATTTTGGAACGGAGGACGAAAAGGAATGAACGAGAGAAGGATGGAGCCGCCATTTTTTTATTCTTTCGTTTGATTTTTTCTTCTTCTTTGAAATGATGGAGGAAGGGTATCGAGGTACTTAAAATAGAACGAGACATGCCTTACACGATTTTCTTCGTGATTCTCTGCGTGGTTTTAGGAGTATGTAGCGACGTGATTTAGGGTACTGGTGAAAAGAATATCATATTATTATTATTATTATTTTCATTTTCCATTTTAAATTCAATTTGTTTTTCTCAACATCAATTTTTATCAACGCGTTTATACGTCGTATGCTCACAAAACAACTCAAATAAATACGAAATTTGAAATCCCATAATAATTCAACATTACGGACCCAATGGAATTGGTTTCGTCAAATTCCGAGACTTTGCCTCGGAAGGCTATTTTTAAATTCTATTTAAACGATAAAATTTCAAAACTGTACGAATCACTTTCAAATTCAATTCTGAAGCTTCTATTATCTTCAGTATTATCAATGTGAATTTTTTTAAGCCTTTAAATTATTTTTAATCGGCTTAAAATTGAAGATTCAAATTTTTATTCAACTTTCAATAGATTAAATTCTAAAATTTAATCGTCAAATTCATTCTGAAAATTTAAAATTCAATTCAAACCATCATTCAAATATTTAAAATTAATTAAATATTTTCAATTTAAATTGTTTAAAATTCAGGGTCGTTACAATCTTCCCTCCTTAAAAGAATTTCGTCCCGAAATTATAAGTTAGGGAAAATGATTGTTAAAATCTCACCGATATTTATACCCTACACAATTTTACCAAGTTCAAAACTTATTAAAAATAAATATAGGATTCATTCCATTTATTTTATCTCACTAGCTTTGTTCATTATTTTCTAAAATCAAGACGTAAAAGTCTTTTACCAAAATTTTTGACTTACAAAACTCAAATTTAAACTTGAAATTCTTCATGCTAAAGATTTGCATATTATATCTTTTCCAAAGCTGTGGACTTTCAAAATATTTTAAAGATCTTCTTCCTTAGCTTAGTAGGTTGGAATTATGTAATTTTAATTTTCAGACTATTGATTTGTTACCTAAAGTTTGAAAATACTTGCTAACTCGAAGTTTAACAAGTCTATCAACGTTCTCACATACATTAGGCATACGCTGGCCAGGCGTAGGACTAAAAATCTTCAAGTACTAAATATACTTGCTTCAACTCCCAATGAAAATACTTTTAAAAATACTTTTAAAAATGGATATGGAAAGCACATTCCCCCATGGATCATAGTTTTACCCGGCGGTTACGCTACTATCCCAGTAGAAACGCTTGTAATCTGTAGATTTCACATCTCTTGAATTTCGCCAGGGTTGTTGCCATAGATCAAAGTTCACACGGCGGTTGCGCTACTATCCCAGTAGAATCGCTTGTGACCGTAGGCATCTCGCCCCTCAAATTACGCTTTGGCCTCTAGATCGCAGTTTACGCGGCAGTTGCGCCACTATCCCAGTGGAATCGCTTGTAACTGTAGGCATCACGCCCCACGAATTACGTTGGCATACATCATCATCAATTCACATGATCCCATCACGATGATCCATCATGAGGGATTCTAATCCAAATGGACATTCCAACTTATGGAAATTCTACGTAGCTACGAATTTCAAATGGACACTCACACCGAGTTCCAACACCTTCACAAATTTTAAATGGAAGGTACTTGTCCATATCCTCAGTTTAGAAAACATAATGTCATATACATATAGTACTTAATTTCACATTTTGTACATATCATACCTATGTAAACTTACATAGGATTTTCATAATAATGACTTTCCAAACTGATGGTTCTCGAATTATTACATTCACATATATAAGTTTCGAAAACCACAATATTCTATACCCATAATAAATAAAGGATTTCTAAATTTTCCATCTCGTTACTGATTTAAATTTTTTCGCTAAATCGATTTGAAAATTTAAGGTTATCTCAAACCCAATTCACATACACAATCCAATTCATTATCGACTTCACATTCGATTTGGATTTCACGCTACATCGTCAATTCTCAACACATAATTGATGTCTACTAAGATATAACCTCTAAGCTCGTATGTCTCAGAGAAGGGTGTATATAGCTAAAAGAATAAATTCTCCGCCCACCAAACAGATAGATATTTAATAGAGATCAATTGCTATGTCATCAATTCACAATGTTAGACATATAATCCCAATCGACTATCCGAAGTTCAAAGCTCAACTTATATTGTTTTTGGTGTCGAAGTTAAACTAAATTTAACTCATAGGTCAATCCTTTTTGAAAAAATTCATGTTGAACTAATTGTTCAAATTTCCCAAAAATATCTTTACAAGATATATATAATTTTCCACACTTAACCATTTGAAACAAATTTCAAATATTCACTTTTCAATTTATCTTTAAAAGATAAAATTTCAAACCTTCCATTTCATATTGGAAAACATTTCCATACTTATTTAACAATAAGTAATTCAAAAATCCATTTATTTTCAACACTTGAAAAATATTCAATATACTTAAATCATAATCAAGTATATATTTCATTCTTTAAGGAAAGCGTTCTTTTAAACACATTTATTTGAGTCAAAACGAATGTTACGTAAAACATCGTTACGACAACTCAAAATCACTAGTATAGGGATTCGAATTTAAAATAGATATACGTATCCCAATACTATATAAACATTTCCTTTCGAAAACCATTTACTATAACAACAGTGTTATAGTCCACCATTTCCTTTTATTTCTCGAAAACGTCTATTTCAACAATGAATGTTGAAATCTATGTATTCGATAGTTAATATATTTTAAAACATCTTTTAAGACAATTAACTTCATTCTTTTAAATTTCACTTCTCCAAATCATATCCGTTTATTCAATAATATATTCACTGTCCAAAATCGTGAATATACCTTATTTACCAAATTCAACACTTGGACTTATTTCATAGTTTGAATTCCGCATACTTTTCACAATATTGGTTTTAAACCGATTTCAAACTTTTCAATATTAATTTTTTCACTTAACCTAATTCTCTGATGTTCAAATTCAAATTCATTGCGGAATCTATTAAACCTATTATGGATTATCATGTTGACAACTTCAAATTTTAAATCTAAATTCCATTTAAAATTTTGCATTTGCTTTCTATTTCCAAATTAATCAACTAATTCTTTAGTAAGCCATTCATCGACTTGGTTTCATTAGATTTATATCTCCACATTAACTATTTTAGGCATTAGTTTAAACTTGAAATATAAGCTTTACATCAAAACTAGTTTGATTCATACAGTTAAGTCAACAAATAAATTTCCTTCCTAAGATGCTATTTTATTAAAATACTTCGTTTCGTACAACTATCCATAGCTTAATACTTTTAAAATACGTACATAGAAGATTTTGGATTACAAAAGATAGTATTACAAAATATATTGATTGGTTTAAGATTCAGAATTATTGAGGACCATCGAATTCCTATCTGGTAGTACGCATCTTTGACAACTTCCCTCCTCGGTTTACACTATTTCAAGTTGTATTAAAGGAGGATTAACACATTTAAAATCAACATGTCCCTAATTCCTACAGTTCCCGCAAAAATATGAGATGTTTCTATCCTTATCTATCACCTTTACACTTTTCGCTCTAGCTGATCGGGCTATAGCTTGCTTTCCATGTTGTCTTTCGGTGCAGTTTCTGGCTATATTTCCAGTCTGGCTACAATGGTAGAAGATTGTCAATCTGTCGACGGGTAAATCGAATACACGCTTCTTCCTTTTTACTTTAGGGCAGTGACTAAGAAAATGCCCTTTCCTTGACATTTAAAACACACAATCTCAAGACGAGCGAGCCGGACATCCACATCCCTTTTCTTTCTCTTCTCTCGGCACGTAACGACATAATGTCCCTTTTTATGACATCGATAACAGATAACATCATCATGGGGACCACGTGCTTGCCTTTCATTTATTTTCCTTTCAATTTCCGCACATGCCACTGCTGCTTCTCTATGCGCAATTTCTCTTTGTTCACGGCGTGCTGCTTTTTGTGCTTCGGCTTTCGCCATTTTAATTAACAAGATATTTTTGAAGTTTCCTATTAAAATTTACAATCATTATTAGCAAAAGTTCGATTATTCAATCATTTTCCCAAGACAATTTGCAAATTTACATTATCCTGATATATAGGATTATTATTCAACCAAACTTGAGATTCAACTCCGGATTTTATTTCAAACATTTGAAATCAATTTTCGAAAGAATTCAAAAATCAAATTCCCAAGTTATAGTTTAATGATCCTCTTGGCTATACTAAATTGACATGTCATTTTATTTCACAATTATTATTTTGGAGATATTCAAAATATTTGATTTAAACCAATTCATTAATTCACTTCACTTATATTTTATTTTTCATAAATCTCAACAATTCGATAATGGGTTTTTTTTTTTCAAATTATCGGGACTCAAATCTAAGGAGACCTTATCGAAGAGAAACTATCGCAAACATAAATTTAGAGAGGAGAATTTCCGAAAAGATTTGAATTTTCAAAAATACCTTTTTTTTCAAAGAACAACAAATTTTTTATACTTCATTAGATTTGAAAAACATTTTCTTTAAAATGATTCTAGTAACTATTCATATTAAACATCATAAACTGAGCTTTGTATAAACCAAAGCTCTGATACCACTTTTGTAACGACCCGCCCTTCTGACTGCCCCTAGTCGGTAATTAAACCAACTTGAAACGTTCAAAATGACGGATTGTTATTCAGTTTATAGAGTTTAAACAGAACTAGCCACAGAAACACAGAATAATTTTATTTCACATAAATGAATTTTTGTACATATATCAGAGTTTATACAATGAATTAAATTGATACAGCAGAATATTTCTTTTAAGTACAAAAATAAATCCCCGAAAAGGTAAAGTAAGCGTTTTCCCCAACTATCTCTAACTTCGCTGCCTGAAAATCTTCAAGCTGTAAAATACTCGGTCTGACCCGAGTATTACATTCAAAAGAAAATAATACACGGGTCAGTCTAATTAAAACTCTGTTATTAGTGCATAGAGGCAATAATAATCAAATAACAATTAGGCGACAGTCAAATATAAATTCACCTATCCGATCCTTTAACAAAGAAATCGGATTATGGTACTTAACAGTGTTAGACAATAAATCAGCAGATTCTAATTATCAATGAAGATAGATGAAGGAATTATAAATGAAGATAATTTAGAAAAAAAAACATCAAAATTTCCTAAACGGCAATTAACAACAAAATCATCAAATTATAACCAAATCAATTCAAACAATTGAAAAGTTACTTTAAAATTTCAAAAACCGATTGGCTGCAGTACACGCACGCGTGTACGGCCTCGCCACATTTAAAACGTTAATTCTGTGTGGCTGCAGTTCACGCTTGCGTGCACTGCCTCGCCACTACCGTATATGGAATATGCAAAAGATCATAAATCAAAACAAAATAGGTTATCAATAAAAAAACAAGCCGTGTGGCTGAAGTCCACGCTTGCGTGCACTGCCCTGCCACTATAGTGATGATGTACCCAAAAGCTCAATGGAAGTTCACAAACGAGCACAAGGTCAAACCCGAGCATTTAAGCTGGATTCAACTCAGGTGTAATTAGAAAAACAAATCCAATTACATCAATGCAACGCAAACCGACAACGGCAAGACTGCATACAAAACGAAACTGCAGTCACAAATGAATACAAGGGCAAACTGCAACAAAACTGCAGCCACCACAAGTATTCAAGGGCACAACAAATATACAACTACCATACCGGGTCAAGCAAGTGCAACACAGTGACAAGCTCAACAAAAATCAAGTGAGATAACCACTACAACAAACTCAATGCTCAAGCTACTGCACAATGCAAATGAAGACCAACACGCAAGTAAACACAGTCTATGTATTATTAAGTGACTACACAGTGTGAATTGCACACAGCCTCAACTTGAGACTCAAAATTCAACCCAAGTCCAGTGAAGGACAGATAAACAAGTGATTAGTGGACAATGCATGAAGGCTTGAACAAGACTCGAGTGTTACATTTAATAAGTGCACAGACAATAAAATGAAGGCAAGGCACTGGTGTGATGGAACAGTGGTACAAATCAATAATACAAGACAATGAACGAGTGAATCAAACCAGTTTTACACATGAATGAACACGAGCAAAAAACAACATCCGTACCAGAAACAAACTCAACATGAAGAGCAATGTCGAATACACAATTGAAACAGTTTGCTACAGGTTAATGAAAAATATCAAATATCAGATCAACCCAGACTTATACATGAATGTGGTGACAACAAGATTCAAGCTCAAGTAAAATAAATGAATCAGGGGAGCACATGTATACATATATCCGAGCAACTGAAGTGAAACTGCAAATAAGATATGCATAGGTACAAAGACAACATGATGCAATGCAACAGCATACCAATGAAACCAAACTGCACTAATTCAAGTACTGCAAATCAAAGAAACAAACCAGACTAGCTTAGTGAAATTAAGTGAGGCCACAAGTGAACAACCACTCCAGAGAACTCATATGTAAATACCACTTGCAACAGATCCATATCTTTGGATTTAAAGAGAGAACAAAAATATCAAATATCAATGCCTGAGCCGAGGAACTAAAATTCAAAACTAAGTCAGATAAATCTCAAGCATCGCCAACAAAAGGATACAACTATATGAACACAGCAGCATGAAGGTGAGGGCACCATAGATATGGCACCACAGCACACAACAATTAAAGGTCAATGCCGATGCCAACATAAAAGGCAACTTAAATCAAACTGTCTCAAAAAGTGAAATAGGCATGTGTACCCAAACTAAGGCAACTCAATTACAAGTAAAAATACAATGCCCAGGAGCAATTATCAGTTTTGAACCAAGATAATTGCGGTTAAAATTCAATAATACATGCATAAACACATACAATTGTATGTATGAACACATATGAAGACACGCAAAATAAGTAAGCAGTAAATTGCAAAAATCAAAACAGTGCCGAACTCAAATACCTTCAGAAATTCAATTTCAAAGCTTAAAAGTCAATGCCATGAGTTTATCAAAATCAAACAAGTGCACGGTGACACAATGGTCAAAAAATGAACAAGTTCCTGAAACAATTTCGAGTTGAACAAATTATAGTGAAGCCAGTGATAAGCACACAAATATACTGTGCAAAGAAGAGTACAGTGAAGACTGTAGGCCATGGCCACAATAACACTTCCAATCAAAATCAAAGTCGACATCGAACCAAGCCAAAGCCATGATCAAAGAGATGATCAGGCCAGAGACGATGTTATCAAAAATCGAACAGCAAGTTTCAAGAATGACCATAGTCAAATAGCAGTTTTATCAAAGATCGAACCCAAATTTTCCCCAAAATCAAGCTTTCAAACCCAGTCCAATAACACTAGTTTGAATTCGAAGTCTGCCGAAATCACCAGAAAGTCAATACCAGAATTTCGAACAAGTGAACCAAGAAATCCTCATCACAGCAAGAAATTTTCAAAAAAAATCAAAACGACCGAAGTCAACAAGAAATAGTTTTTTTTATTTAAACCAATTTGTAAACACGAAGTCTACTTGGCCTTAGCCTCGAACAAATCAACTTGAGCAATCAGAAAACAACAAGACTTTGAATTAAATGCGAGTGAAGTAAATCGCTCACCTTAGCTTGAAACAGTCGCGAGCGAGGCGAAGGAATCAATCGAGAAGATCGAAGCCGGCACCATCGAATTCAACGAGCCCTAATTTTGGAACGGAGGACGAAAAGGAATGAACGAGAGAAGGATGGAGCCGCCTTTTTTATTCTTTCGTTTGATTTTTCTTCTTCTTTGAAATGGTGGAGGAAGGGTATCGAGGTACTTAAAATAGAACGAGTCATGCCTTACATGATTTTCTTCGTGATTCTCTACGTGGTTTTAGGAGTATGTAGCGGCGTGATTTAGGGTACTGGTGAAAAGAATATCATATTATTATTATTATTATTATTATTTTCATTTTCCATTTTAAATTCAATTTGTTTTTCTCAACATCAATTTTTATCAATGCGTTTATAAGTCGTATGCTCACAAAACAACTCAAATAAATACGAAATTTGAAATCCCATAATAATTCAACATTACGGACCCAATGGAATTGGTTTCGTCAAATTCCGAGACTGTGCCTTGGAAGGCTATTTTTAAATTCAATTTAACCGATAAAATTTCAAAACTGTACGAACCACTTTCAAATTCAATTCTGAAGCTTCTATTATCTTCAGTATTATCAATGTGAATTTTTTCTAAGCCTTCAAATTATTTTTAATCGTCTTAAAATTGAAGATTCAAATTTTTATTCAACTTTCAATAGATTAAATTCTAAAATTTAATCGTCAAATTCATTCTGAAAATTTGAAATCCAAGTCAAACCATCATTGAAATATTTAAAATTAATTAAATATTTTCAATTTAAATTGTTTAAAATTCAGGGTCGTTACAGTAATCTTCTTCAAAAAGGAAATTTGTATTTTTATAAAATCTGATGTTTGCATGCACCTGCAAATTTCAAATTTGCATCCACCTGCAATATGGTATTTGGCTCTACATGCCACCTGAAAGCAAAAAAGCACACCTGCATTTTTATAAAGCCTACACCTTTTCAAAGTAAGGCCTGCTCAAAAGCAGAGTTTCAAAAGCAAGCAGTAGTTTTTAAATCAAACAAAGCATTTCAATGAGGCTCTGCTACCCTTTTTAAAACGGTGAGTAACATCACATTCTCTTTTAAACTTAAGTATGAATAATGGATGCATGTTAATCTTTGTGTTAAACATTGTATTGAGTACAATCATCTGTATGTTTGTTTATTTATATTGTTGAATCTCTAAATGTATGGTATGCATGACTATTACCTGGGTCTTCTCTGTTTTGTAGTTCATAGGTTCAAAATTTTGATTTAAAAATCAAAATCTTTTAATGTAATCTCTGTTTAAACTTAAGATTTAAATCAAACCTGTTTGTTTAATCATAAACTTTAGTTTAGAAATCTGCTTAAGTTAAAATAACTGATATTATATCTAGAAACCCAATTTACTGATCAAGTTTTTAAAATGCGTAAAAATTTAAATATCACAATTTATTGTTTCAGGGTTAGGATCTGAAACAACACTTAAAAACATGAATTTTAAAACTAAAACCAAGATTTTTAATTTAGGAATGGGTGTCCAGTTCTTGTCTAAACTGGAAATAGAAATCAGGGCTTTTCTGGTGATTCAAGTGATTGGAGAGGTCGGGGCTTTGGGTAGTGATGGAGGATTGATCGTAGTTGATAGGAAAAATACTAGATGTTGATGCTTTCCATCGAGGAGTCAGCGGTGGCAAGATCTTTTCTGTAACCCTAGTTTATCTAGGATAGGTAGTTCGATCAATCTTAGTTTCTACAGTGAATCGAGTGTCTCCAGATTTTGGAAGATGGAAGGTTGGTCATAAGCGAAGTTGAGGGCGGAGTAGCAGATCTTCTGATGGTCGGAGCTTCATGATTGGGGCGTTGCCAGGTTTGGTTTGGGTTGTGGTTACAGTGTTGCCAGGTTTGGGTTTTAGCTCTCGAATTCAATTTCGAAAATTTGAACATGATCCGATGATCTTAAGGTGGGGTTTAAGTGATGATGGATGTGGGGAGACCACCGGTGGTGGCCGGAGATGATAAATGGCACCATGCATGTGCACGGTGAACTGATGTCTTGGTAGTTTTGGTTTTGGGTTGTTCTCGAATTTATTCGTGTTGACTCGAAGTGTTTGATTGTTTTGCTCGAAGCTAGGATAGGGTGGAACTCGAAGCAGTTGTGTTGGTTTGAGTTTGCTCTGTGTTTTTTCCAGGACTAAGGTAATTAAATATAGTTAATTAATTAATTGAAGTAATTAAAGGTTAATCACTGTTTGGTTGATTTGTGAAATTAATTGAGAATAATTACATGATGTAATTAAGGATAATTAATCAAGAGTGATTAATTATAGTGACTAATAATGAATGATTAATTAATTGATTGTAATCAATTAAATGATTGAGTAAGCAAGATATATTTTGATGAAGTAATTAATTTAATTTAATTTAAATTAATTAAAGATGGGGTAATTAATTTAATTCATTTTAAATTACTTAGAGATATAAATAATTAATTTAATTCATTTTAAATTAATTATATGATGATGAATAAATCATTTCTTATGTATGAATGGATGACATTGACTGTCTTGGATGCTTTGTGATCTCAGTAATGAGATAAGTATTATTGTGTGGTATGAATGCTTGGTTGCATTGTGATGATAACATAGATTATCTATTGTGATGATACTATATGGATTATCTATTTTGGTATTGATAATGTAGATTACCTTTTATGTGATAATGTTGATTATCAATTGTGATTGTGAGTTATTTATCTGTATATATAGAAATTGAATTGTTTTAAACCTTTAAAACAACTTGGACCTAAAAGACACGCTTTGGATTTCGATGAGACCGGGATCGGGTTTACATATATGGATATCCGAAAACCACATCGATTCCAAATAACGTTAGGTCGTGAATCCAAATAGAGCTTTGTGAAGACTCAAGGTGTAAGGACTATACGTCAATATAACTCTGTGGGTGATTCCGTAATGAGTTTGACGGAATTATTTCATATAGATTCGAGATGGTGGTTCAGAGTGCAGGGGTTATTGTCGTTAACTCTGAGGGTGATTCCAAAATGAGTATAATGAGATAATGCCTTCGGTTTCGTTCGAACCCGGAATGAACTTGTATGGATCGAATGCTTTTAGAACAACGTTAGTGGACGATGAGCATTCTAAGATGATGTGTTCTATAAAGGTAATCGTAATCTCAAGCCTCATCAACCGGGAATGGCTAAAATAGGGGAGGTGCAGCAAGGCTTCGTGGGTAGCCCCCACTTGAGAGTGATATTTACCCCTGTCTAGAGGTCCCTTTTATTTCGGCAGTGTGGACGATTTTGAGCTCCAACCTTCGGGGTTATCTTGTTCGGAACTATTCAGTAAGGAATGGGTCCGGCCTTGTGTTGCAGGGGAGCGGGCGTACTCCTCCGTACGGTGATCTAGGCCACGTACTGTGACGGGCGGTACCCCAGTAGCCCTGCCATTGTATGGAATCCAAAATCCAATAAGTGCCAACAGTTTTGATTGTATTACCCACTTTTGTGGCTAGTAGCTGGAATTTAATCATGTAACAATTTCGGCTATTTCTTATTTATTTGAAAACCCTAGACCCTATTATAATATCACTGAATTTCCTATCAAATGTTTTGTTTAGCGTAAGGTAAATTTTTTTTCCATGTTTATGTGTAGGAAGTCTTACGTGATACCTTTCTTTCCAAAAGATTTTTAAAGTTAAGCAACCTTAACCTGTTACTCACACCAGACCCATGTCTGACCCGGAGTTTATTTTTGTTTTTTATAAACTCTTGGGTACTCAAATTTTTACGAGTAGCCAAGGGATTCAGATTATCTTTGAGGAATTGTGGAGGAGCAAAGGAGCAGGAGGCTTCTGCGTGTAGATATATATAGTATTCCGCTGTGTAGTTTTCTCTGAGTTGTTTCTTGTATTGTATTGAGTTGTACAACTAGACAGATGTTTATAACTGTCTAGTATGTGTTGTATATCTGTGTAACTCTGATAATTATTGTAAACTATGTAATGTTTATGTTATTGATATAATTTATTCGTTCCGCTGTTTAGATTCTAATGTTGTTTCTTTCTTCTCTTCTTTCTTTTCTCTTTCTATCCCTTTCTTTCTAAAAAACGATGCGATTTTCTGTGGTAAGAAAGTCGGGTCGTTTCATAAGAGGCGGCTAGGTTTAAAAAGAATTGAATGGCTAAAGTTTAGGAATAGTTTGAAAATAAAAAGGCAAGGAAATTTAAAAACGCGCGATTTAAGTAGGGAAAAGATCTTGTATATATTTATCTTAAACAAATGAAAAGAGGAGTTTGATAACTTTGTACGTGATTGAAAAGGAGAAAATCACGTCTATGCATTTATGAATAGATATGGTAGAAGATTAAAAGGTGGGAAATATATAAAGGCAAGAAATAAATTAAGAAACGTATGCCTACATTTAAAACATATCTTAATTGATTTGTTACTTATCCAATAAATATTGATGTACATACACAAAAGAAACCTTCACTAAATAAATAAAGTTTATACACACCATACAAGTAAATAAGAAGATGGAAAAAGAAATATAAACAAATGAAACGCAGAAATTAATTATAAATTTAAAATGGCACAATTTAAGTAGGAAAAAATCTTGTATATATTTTTCCTAAACAAATGAAAAGAGGAGTTTGATAACTTTGTACGTGATTGAAAAGGAGAAAATCACGGCTATGCATTTATGAATAGATATGGTAGAAGATTAAAAGGTGGGTAATATACAAAAAGGAAAGAAATAAATTAAGAAACGTATGCCTATATTTAAAACATATCTTAATTGATTTGTTACTTATCCAATAAATATAGATGTATATACACAAAAGAAACCTTTACTAAATAAATAAAGTTTAGATAAACAGAATAAAAAAATAAAATAACATAGAAAATAAAAATATAGAAATGAACATAGAAAAATAGAAATTGAAATATAGGAAATAACTTTGTGTAAAACATTGTAATTTATATAATTTAAAAGGTATGACTCGGAATTTAACGAAACGAAAAGCAGAACAGATATCGTAAATAGATACTGCTTCAAAGAAAAAGATTAAATTTTAAAATTTAAATTTTTTTGAAAATTTAAACTGAAAATTCTAATTTTGACTAAAATATAAAATTTTCAAAAATTGTTTATTTATTGCATTTGAAAAAAAAATTACAAACAAATTCCAAACTTACATTGGAAAAATTCTAAAAATTCAATTTTAAATGATTTAAAAATCTTAATTTCAAATAAAAATTTAATTAAAAATATTCACAAAATTATGGGTTGTTACAGTGAAGTATTCCCTAGAATGAGTATATCCCTAAGATATCCGTCCGATTGCCTCAGTAAATTCTCTCACCATCCACCGATAGCAAGTATGAGTACAAGTAAAGGACGAGATAGGGGAAAGAGGAGTACCACTATAAATGGTCAATATCCTGTAACAGTGGAAATAATTTTCTGTATCAATCTTCTTTGACTCATTTCCAAATTCTTATGATTGCTTCATAGCAGCTCCAGAAAGAAGTTTCGATGTGATGATGGCCATACGAATCGTTGTAGGAAATTTTTGCTTCGTGTCTTCATCGATTTCTTATCAGTTTTTCGATTTAAACTTTAATAAATATGAATAAATTGGAAATTTTAATTTGAGTTAAAAATTGATTAACAGAATATGAAGGATAAATTGAATTGTATCGATAAAACAATTTCGTTTAAAACCAAAATTTCAAATTCTGTTATAATTTCTTGGGTAGGTCGAAGTCCGAAGAGGTACAAATTGGTATATATTTTGGGATATTCCGACCTGAGTTTGGAATCCATATTTAGTATTAGGAAGTGTGGAAAATAAAATAAAAATCCATTTATCCATTGTTTGGGTCTCCATATATTCTACGGATGGTTAGTTATCCATCAGACTAACCAGGGCCTTGCATATTTCGTAGATTTGATGGCCGAGTATCATGTGTAGTATTGGATGAGTTTGTTCTCATATTGTTGATATTCTGATTTGGTGGGCCAAATGCAGAATAGATATTCAGTTTGATTTAATGAAACATTCTTCATCTATCTGTGTGTCTCCTTAGCAAATTTCGAGGATGAAATTTCTTAAGGAGGAGAATCTGTATGTAACGACCAGTAATTTTTTTTAATTTTTATTAAATTTTATAACGAATTTAATTTGATTTTTTTGAGAAATTTTAAATTAAAATATTTTGAAATAAAAATTTAATTTTTGGATTACGTCCAATAAAACATAGCAGATGGTAAATTTTCAATTTATTATATGGAGGTTTATTTTATTAAGTGATTCTATTACATTCAAATCAGTTAGTAATTGATGGTAATAAATAAATTTTTAAACCTGCATATTTTTCTACAGAAAATTTCTAAATCCTCTTCTAAGTGAGACGTCATCTTTCGTTTTTTTAAATTTTGAATTCTATTGCTCCATTTTTCTTATTTCTGACCAAATAGAAGCATTTCGGTATCTATTATCGACTTTTGATTGGATGATCGTATCATTGATATCTGTATACCGTTTTAATCGTCTCGTCATTCAGATCTCAACGGTATGTTTATTTCTGTATTTTGAGATCCGGTGCACAACGGAAGTAATAAATTGTTCGGTGTAACGACACCATAAATTGTGCCTTCTTAACTTCTCTTTGCTTTTCAAATTTGACCGAACAAGGGACCACACGAAATAATTTCTTTAAACTTTCAGCTAAATTATAGCTTGTGACCGTTGCTGTTATATTTCATTAAAGAGGTATGTTCCTAGCTTTCTGTTCATTTCCACTTTTGCTTCTGTTTCAATAGCATGCGTTACAAATCATTATTATATATATATGTTGTTCACTGTCCTGCTCTTCATTTTCTATATAATTTACAAGCTTCTCTCACTTCCTCACTCATAAACCACATTCTTCGTTTCTTCACGCCCACTTCATATTTTCATCACCGAGCTCCTCATCTCCCTCGCCTATTCTTCTGCTCCGCCACTTTCACCGTTCAGTCGAAGCCCACCCATGTTTTTGCACGTCGCCAAACCCAACGTCAACAACGTGGCCTTACTTCCCTCCTCCTCTACCTGGCCGAGCACCCCACGGCCACCGTCCCTCCGCCTTATTTCTCCGGCCTCCAGTCCAGCGCCTCAACCCAAGCAACAGCTGTAGCCGAGCCTACCGTACCCAACACCTCTCCACATCGCCGCCTCATCTCAACTCCAACCCAACCCAAAATGCCATCCACCGGCCATGCCCTCTCCCCGATCTCCCCAGGCATGTAAGCCTCAGTGCCACCCTCCGTGTAACGGACCACTACCTGCCTCCCGAAACCCATTAGCCTCGCCGAGCAGGCTGCCTAGTCACCGATGCATCACGGTCCATCTCCCCTCTTTCTCCCATGCTCCACCAAGCGGCCTCGTCCCCTCAATCCTTCCAGCGCCGGACCCGATTACACCCATCAACCGCCATCTCCCAGTTGCCAGTGCTTCCAGATCTTCGCTTTGTTTGCATCAGCCACGCGTCCTCCACCTTTCCGGCTCTCTGCCTCCTCCGCCTCCATTTGAACATCCACCGAGCACCCTGCCACCAACCCCGGTTCGTGTACGTATATATGATATTTGTTTTAAAAATATTATCTATAGGTTAATACCCTTTTATCTCATATAACTTATATGTTGTTATATTTAAAGGAATATATTATACGTATATATTTAACTATAAAACGAGTTTACAAAATTTGAGTGTACAAAAGTTTTGAGTGGTCTGTTTGTGATATTGTTAGTACATTGTGGTTTGATCACTTATATGTCTATATATATATATATATATATATATATATATATATATATATAGTATATTAGTGTTGTTGGTCTGCATATTTTATGTCTCTGTTTATTATGGATACATATGGTTTTAAAATAATAAAAAAGAGAAAAAAACAGAGTTACCTTCAATGCATTAATTATATTAGTGGTCTGTTAGGTGTATAAGTTATATAGGGTAGTATTATATACATTAGTTTAATATAAAGTAATATGTCTGGGTTTGGGTTCATGTGTCAGTACCTCCTGTAGGCAAGTTTATATGTGACACATATGTATAGTGTGTGTATAATGTAGTAAGTTGGTATAAATATTCCCAAACACACTTTTTCCAGTGCCTGTTCATGTTATGTAGTGATTTGCATGTATGGTTTATAGGTGTATCTAGTGCATGGTGCGTAGTTTAATTCATGTACAAATTTATTCTTTTGAACAAGTTTGGGTTTTCTTATATTCCCAGAGAAGAAATTTTGCATATTTATATATAAGTTTTATACAAGTTTCGAATTAATAATACATATTAGTAAGTCTGCATATGTGAGTTAGGTAGATTTTTGGATATGTATAAAAGCTATATAAAGTATATTAATATTATATATGTATTGTTGAGACAATTATATATATATTAGTATACAAGGTTTGTATATATTTTTAAAACCATATATAAGTGTTAACTTTTATTTGAAGAATTTTTAAAGGAGCAAATGACGTTTCTTAAGAAAATGTTGATTTTTTTGAATGGATATATTTTCAATTGATGTCAAAATTTATTTATTTCGTTCTCATCCATTCCTTATCTATCAACCGTGTTCGTCAAATTCGTGCCAATCCTATTCACTTTTGAATTCATACCTAGATTAGTAACTCAACTTCATTGCCTTTTCTCTCCAGCCTCGAAAGGTGAGCAATCACTCACGATTAACGTTCTTTTATTTATTAAATTTGGTTTCAATTGAAACAAAAATTGAAATATGCTGCTCTTAGTTATTTACATTGCTATGTATGTTGTTATCTGCAATTGTTCACCTGTGGGATATGACACCATATCATGTTGTTCATATTTTATTTAAATTATTGATGATATATACCTGTTATTTTATTGTATTATCTATTTGTGGAGCCCCACCTCTATGCTCGCAATTACAAAGAGTATTAAAAGAAATACTGTCTGTTATCACGAAGAATAAGGCTGGATAGGAGCGGCCATCCGTAGTTAGGCCTTACACTAGTATTGGTTACCTCGATAGGAGTGATATATATTTTTAATTTTTCATCTCTTATTTATTTACTCCCATCGACATACCAAATTCCAGTATTAAACGAACTACGATGGTTCATAATAGTTTAGGACAATATATATAATAATAACACAGATAATGTAAATGCGGAACACAGATATAACAGAAAGTCTCATATATATATATATATAACTGATGTCAGTTAATATACATGTGATACAATACATATGATACAACAACAACTGTCGACTCTGGAAGCTACATAAACAAGTACATTATCGTGAATAATATACATGAATATACAACATCCTATACAAATACACTGACTACTACAATAACGACGACTACTCCAAGAGAAGTGAAAAGACTTCATAGCTCTAACAGCAACCCAAAGTAAGATGTCAACAACCTGTAAATACTCGGTCTAACCCGAGTATTATATTCAAAAGAAAATAATACACGGGTCAGTCTAATTCAAACTCAGTTATTAGTGCACAGAAGCAATAATAATTAAACATGAATAGACGACTGTCACATTAAATTCCGTCTATCCAACCCTTCTAGAAGAGAATCGAATAACGGTAAATACAACACGTAATAGTGTTAAATAACAAATCAGCAGATTCAAAATATCAATAAAGATGAATGAAAAGAATATCAATGAAGATATATTTAAAAGAAAACATCAAAATTGCCAAATTGGCAATTAACACAAAATCTGATTATTTAAATAAATAATTAGAAACTCATAATCTAATTATCAAATAGATAATTAGGCAACAACAAAATGATTAAATCAAATCAAATCAGAATACAATATCAAAATATTGAATAGACAACATAAAACAATTTCATCAATTGAAATCAATCAATTTAAAACGTTAGATTCTGTATTGGCTGCAGTACACGCACGCGTGCACCGCCTGGCCAATACGGCATATGTAATACGCAAAAGATCAATGGTTCAAAAGCAAAAAAAAATCGATTAAAATCCATACTGTGTGGCTGCAGTTCACGCTTGCGTGCACTGCCTTGCCACTACAGTGATGATGTATCCAACGAATACCGTGTGGCTGCAGTTCACGCTTGTGTGCACTGCCTTGCCACTACGGTGATATGTACACAATGAAAATTCACAAACGAACACAAGGTCAAACCAAAGTGCCTAAGCTGGATTCAACTCAAGTGTATTCAAATGAAATGGCCGATACAAAAATCAAACATCGACCATAGTTCAAATCAGAGACTGCACAAATGAACCTGCAGTAAGGGGATGACAACATGCAGTCCATAGTTTCGCAATTTAAAGATGTGCACAACTCTGCTAGAAGTGCACTTGACGTATACAAACTGCCCAACTCGAAGAAGCAAACAAAGATATGGATAGAACCAAACAGCACTTCAAGGCACAGTGCAGTGGTATAAACATCACCATGAACTGGCAGTGGTACAAGATACAAGGGTAGAGACAACTCAGAATAATGACCAAGTAATAAGCAGTATACAACCTGAACCAACAGAGCACGGAGGCTCAAATGATCAAATGCACATGGCAGTAATGAGTCGACTGGATGCAACATGAACCAACAATGTGAAAAAGGCTCGAACACATGTTAGTACACAAATCAAACTATAATGAACTAATGGACAGAACAAGGGCATCTAATATGGTTAAGAACTGATACAAGAGACTACATGAAATACATGAAGGCCATGCTCAAACAACTGCAACAATGTACAGTGAAGTGAAGTGGGTAGTGTACTCAATACAACGTGAAGTGCAGCAGTGTAGAAGACTACTGCACCCAAAACATGGCAACAAATGAAATAGTGCAATAGCAATGGTTCAACACTATGCTAATATGATCACATGTATATGCAACAGTAACTGAAGTGGATAGCATGCCTCAAGCAACAGTAAAATGAGTTGGATAGCATGTCTCAAGCAATGTACAGTACGACTCAAAATCAAGTTGCAATGAATCAAATAGGAATTGCAACAACGGGAAGTGGCAGTCATGCCAATGTCACCAAGTAAAGTCAGGAGGAAGGCTTTACTGTTTTGGGATCAAATTCATAATGGCCGAAGCCACAATGTAGTAATGTGAATGGACAAGATTCAAGTATAATACTCATGTCTACAGAGTTTAATGCAACATGAAGCTATAAACCAACCAGTATGTATACAACTAGACCACACTGAAATTACAATTCAACTTAATTTAAATCAAGTGCACAGAACAACATTGTGACCACAGTGAACACACTTAAGGCATCACGTAATTCATGTGAAAGACTGCAGTACTGTGGTCAAAACCAAATAAACATTCGAATTCCAAAATCATATATCAACAGTTTCGAACTAAATAGAGACCGTAGTCAACATTAAAGCAAATTGCAAAATCAAGTAGATTCTCCTCCAAAAGTATTTTCACAAAAATCAAGTTTGCAGTCGAAAATAACTGCAGGCCTAAGCCAATGCCGAAGTTCAATTGGTAAACAAATCAAAGCTGTGAACCACTGACCGGAGTCGTGGAATAACAATGTGGTGCATCAAGTCAAGCTTAATGTCACACACGAAATATTTTCACAAAAATCAACTTAATCCATTCAAGTGACCAGCCAACAGAAATCTAAATCGAAACAGTGATACGCAAGAAATACGAACAAGGTCAAAACTCATAAAGTCGAACAACATCTACATCGCAAAATTAAGCAGCTCAAGTCAATCAAGTGTTCAAAACCAAGCTAAATTAAAGCCTCAAAAGTCATCAACATTCAAATGAAATTAGTCGAAGTGCGAGTTGAAGAAGATGTGAGTGAAAAAGTTCACTCACCTTATTCGAAGAACCCAGATCCATCAAAATCGAGTTCGATTGAGGAGAAGAAGCCGCGCACAAACTTCACAAAGTAGGCAATCGATTAGGAGAAGAAGCCGCGCACAAACTTCACAAAGTAGGCAATCGAAACGCTAACCCTTAATCCAAGCCGCGACTTCGAAGACCAAATCTCTGAGCTAAAAGGGACGAACGAGAAGACAGAGCCGCCATATTTTTTCTTCTTCTTTTCGTTAGGTCTAGGGTTTTCGAATGAAAAGTAGAGAGGGACGGGTCGAATTGAATTAAAGAAAGGAACGACATCGAAAATAAACATGGGCCGATATTAAAATTTTAAAGCCCGTAATCTCTTAACAAAAATTTTTAAACGAATTTCAACCCAAAATAATAAATCCAAACAGCAATTAACAACCAATATTGATCGTCAAACAACGATAATTATTTGTTGTAAAACCCAGGGTTGTTACAGACTCCCCCTCCTAATAAAAATTGCGTCCCCGCAATTTTCATAATTAAAGGCGTCAATAACAATTATTTTTCTAACATAAACAGGTTAAGCTAGAAAAATAAAGGTCAGGAACACAAACGCCAAAGAAATCTTTTAATTGCACGAAAGAAATTCACAAATTCTCAACAAAACCTAATTATCAAGTAGACCACCAGAAAACAACAAAACTGAATAAGCGCAATCATCAACAATATTCAATTATCAATAACGATAATCAAACCTCAAATCAACAAATATTCGATTATCAAAAATGATAATCAAATCCCAAATCAACAAATATTTAATTATCAAAAACGATAATTAAATCTCAAATCAACAAATATTTAATTATCTCTAGCGATAATTAAATCTCAAATCAACAAATATCTAATTATCACAAGCGATAATTAGAAACAACAAATATTCGATTATCAAAAACGATAATCAAAATCAACAGATATCTAATTATCACAAGCGATAATTAGAAACAACAAATATTCGATTATCAAAAACGATAATCAAAATCAACAGATATCTAATTATCACAAGCGATAATTAGAAACAACAAATATTCGATTATCAAAACGATAATCAAAATCAACAAATATCTAATTATCACAAGCGATAATTAGAAACAACAAATATTCAATTATCAAAAACGATAATCAAAATCAACAGATATCTAATTATCACAAGCGATAAATAGAAACAACAAATATTCGTTTATCAAAAACGATAATCAAAATCAACAAATATCTAATTATCACAAGCGATAATTAGAAACAACAAATATTCGATTATCAAAAACGATAATCAAAATCAACAAATATCTAATTATCACAAGCGATAATTAGAAACAACAAATATTCGATTATCAAAAACGATAATCAAAATCAACAGATATCTAATTATCACAAGCGATAATTAGAAACAACAAATATTCGATTATCAAAACGATAATCAAAATCAACAAATATCTAATTATCACAAGCGATAATTAGAAACAACAAATATTCGATTATCA
Source organism: Allium cepa (assembly GCA_030765085.1). Classification (NCBI taxonomy): domain Eukaryota; kingdom Viridiplantae; phylum Streptophyta; class Magnoliopsida; order Asparagales; family Amaryllidaceae; genus Allium; species Allium cepa. The sequence goes on along the minus strand of CM060929.1, from coordinate 82,982,576 downwards.
AAAACGATAATCAAAATCAACAGATATCTAATTATCACAAGCGATAATTAGAAACAACAAATATTCGATTATCAAAAACGATAATCAAAATCAACAAATATCTAATTATCACAAGCGATAATTAGAAACAACAAATATTCGATTATCAAAAACGATAATCAAAATCAACAAATATCTAATTATCACAAGCGATAATTAGAACTCAGATATATCCAATTACCTGCAGATAATTGGAAACAACAAATATCTAGAAATCAATTAAGATAATCTAGGAAATTAACATAAAAGGTGGATCGATCCCAACAAATGGCGAGTTTTAGCTACGCCGCACGTGCATCAACATATGGCCGAAGCCTACCAAGTACCCAACATAATTTTGGCGCCCAACAAATGACCCGAAGGTCCAACATATGACCCGAAGGTCCGGTACTGGTATTGACCCGAAGGTCCAACATATGACCCGAAGGTCCAATATAGTGGCTCGAAAGCACACGAAAATCATCATATATTCAATTAACGAGTCTGGAGTTAACCGAAATAGCAAACGCACATGTCCCATAACCACGTGTTTTACTAAATCGTTTGATTCTCTTCATCGTTTCGTTGAACGTGTAAAATCATCAAAATCATCAAAACAGCAATTATTTCGATTAACGAGTCCGGAATTAACCGAAATAGTAAAAGTGTGGTTCCATACTCCGCACTTTCTCTACATCGTTTAAATCTCTTCATCGTTTCCTTGAAAGTGCAAATTGTGTATTCCCAAAATAACATTTCACATTCTCAAACGGACAAGTCCAGAATGAAGCGAATCAGTAAAAGAAAGGGGTCATAATCCTCGATTTTTCTGAAACGTTTAAGTCACTTTCTCATTCTTCTGAAAACGCAAACTGTAAAAATTCTGAAAACAATTTCATTTATTTTATAAAAGTAAATAATCTACATTCTCAAACGAACAAGTCCGGAATTAAGCGAATCGGTAAAAGAAAGGGTTCATAGTCCTCGATTTTGCTGAATCGTTTAAATTGCTTCCTCATTGTTTTGAAAGCATAAACTATAAAAAAAATTGAAAAACAATTTTATTTTTTAAAACGATTTGCAAATCCGTGATAAAAACAACAACATTAGTGACAATTTCAATAAGAAAATTGTACTTCTCAAAACACCATAGAAACGGATCTCGGAATCAGCATTGCGGGATAACCGCTTGAAAATCCACTTTAAAATATGACGGATACTGAAGTCAAAGCGGCAGTAACTTTTAAACGTCAAAATCTCATCAAAATAATTTGCATCAAAATATAATACCTGTGAATTTTCATTCATTTAAAAATGTCAACAAAACACCGCGCTTCAAAAATATAGCATTGGTGTAGAACTCCCGTTATTATAATAACGGCAACAAAATACGTTTCATAACCAAACATCGGTTCAACGTAAAATTAATGCAGTAACGTGCAACTTTAATTTGCCCGTATACTACAAAATGAACAAAGAAATCATTCAAATATATCTTCAACGAAGATAATTCAAAACAGCAAAAATTTCAACAAATTCACATAACTGCAATCGCTTCGAATTCTCAAATTGGATTCGAAATTTTCAAAGAAAACAAATTAAACACAGTTATGTAAACAACAAATGAAATTTATTACAATTTCATATTTTGACCTTTTAAATCAAAATAATTATCGTCTGCACTCAACGAAGCAGTCACATTGTTTTCGCTGCGCACTCTGATAAACAGTCGCAAATCAAACAAATCAACAAAACACAAGTTCATTTTTATTTCTAAATAAAGCTATTTAAAAATTTCATCATAATTTCAAAACTTTAGTTTTCGACTCAAAGCACAAAATATCGACTAATAGTTGTAACACATGTTCCATCTAATGTTATGTTTTATATTATGTCCATAAACCCCAAGCTCTGATACCAACTGTGACGCCCCACCTCTATGCTCGCAATAACAAAGAGTATTAAAAGAAATACCGTCTGTTATCACGAATAATAAGGCTGGATAGGAGAGGCCATCCGTAATTAGGCCTTACACTAGTATTGGTTACCTCGATAGGAGTGATATATATTTTTAATTTTTCATCTCTTATTTATTTACTCCCATCGACATACCCAATTCCAGTATTAAACGAACTACGATGGTTCATAATAGTTTAGGACAATATATATAATAACAACACAGATAATGTAAATGCGGAACACAGATATAACAGAAAGTCTCATATATATATATATATATATATATATATATATATATATATATATATATATATATATATATAACTGATGTCAGTTGATATACATGTGATACAATACATATGATACAACTACAACTGTCGACTCTGTAAGCTACATAAACAAGTACATTATCGTGAATAATATACAGGAATATACAACATCCTATACAAATACACTGACTACTACAATAACGATGACTACTCCAAGAGAAGTAAAAAGACTTCATAGCTCTAACATCAACCCAAAGTAAGATGTCAACAACCTGTAAATACTCGGTCCGACCCGAGTATTATATTCAAAAGAAAATAATACACGGGTCAGTCTAATTCAAACTCAGTTATTAGTGCATAGAAGCAATAATAATTAAACATGAATAGACGACTGTCACAGTAAATTCCGTCTATCCAACCCTTCTAGAAGAGAATCGAATAACGGTAAATATAACACGTAATAGTGTTAAATAACAAATCAGCAGATTCAAAATATCAATAAAGATGAATGAAAAGAATATCAATGAAGATATATTTAAAAGAAAACATCAAAATTGCCTAATTGGCAATTAACACAAAATCTGATTATTTAAATAAATAATTAGAAACTCATAATCTAATTATCAAATAGATAATTAGGCAACAAAAAAATGATTAAATCAAACCAAATCAGAATACAATATCAAAATATTGAATAGACAACATAAAACAATTTCATCAATTGAAATCAATCAATTTAAAACGTTAGATTCTGTATTGGCTGTAGTACAAGCACGCGTGCACTGCCTGGCCAATACGACATATGTAATATGCAAAAGATCAATGTTCAAAAGCAAAAGAAAAATCGATTAAAATCAATACTGTGTGGCTGCAGTTCACGCTTGCATGCACTGCCTTGCCACTACAGTGATGATGTATCCAACGAATACCGTGTGGTTGTAGTTCACGCTTGTGTGCACTGCCTTGCCACTACGGTGATATGTACACAATGAAAATTCACAAACGAACACAAGGTCAAACCAAAGCGTCTAAACTGGATTCAACTCAAGTGTATTCAAATGAAATGGCCGATACAAAAATCAAACATCGACCATAGTTCAAATCAGAGACTGCACAAATGAACCTGCAGTAAGGGGATGACAACATGCAGTCCATAGTTTCGCAATTTAAAGATGTGCACAACTCTGCTAGAAGTGCACTTGACGTATACAAACTGCCCAACTCGAAGAAGCAAACAAAGATATGGATAGAACCAAACAGCACTTCAAGGCACAGTGCAGTGGTATAAACATCACCATGAACGGGCAGTGGTACAAGATACAAGGGTAGCGACAACTCAGAATAATGACCAGGTAATAAGCAGTATACAACCTGAACCAACAGAGCACGGAGGCTCAAATGATCAAATGCACATGGCAGTAATGAGTCGACTGGATGCAACATGAACCAACAATGTGAAAAAGGCTCGAACACATGTTAGTACACAAATCAAACTACAATGAACTAATGGACAGAACAAGGGCATCTAATATGGTTAAGAACTGATACAAGAGACTACATGAAATACATGAAGGCCATGCTCAAACAACTGCAACAATGTACAGTGAAGTGAAGTGGGTAGTGTACTCAATACAACGTGAAGTGCAGCAGTGTAGAAGACTACTGCACCCAAAACATGGCAACAAATGAAATAGTGCAATAGCAATGGTTCAACACTATGCTAATATGATCACATGTATATGCAACAGTAACTGAAGTGGATAGCATGCCTCAAGCAACAGTAAAATGAGTTGGATAGCATGTCTCAAGCATTGGACAGTACGACCCAAAATCAAGTTGCAATGAATCAAATAGGAATTGCAACAACGGGAAGTGGCAGTCATGCCAATGTCACCAAGTAAAGTCAGGAGAAAGGCTTTATTGTTTTGGGATCAAATGCATAATGGCCGAAGCCACAATGTAGTAATGTGAATGGACAAGATTCAAGTATAATACTCATGTCTATAGAGTTTAATGCAACATGAAGCTATAAACCAACTAGTATGAATACAACTAGACCACACTGAAATTACAATCAACTTAATTTAAATCAAGTGCACAAAACAACATTGTGACCACAGTGAACACACTTAAGGCAGCGCGTATCATGTGAAAGACTGCAGTACTGTGGTCAAAACCAAATAAACATTCGAATTCCAAAATCATATATCAACAGTTTCAAACTAAATAAAGACCGTAGTCAACATTAAAGCAAATTGCAAAATCAAGTAGATTCTCCTCCAAAAGTATTTTCATAAAAATCAAGTTTGCAGTCGAAAACAACTGCAGGCCTAAGCCAATGCCGAAGTTCAATTGGTAAACAAATCAAAGCCGTGAACCACTGACCGGAGTCGTGGAATAACAATGTGGTGCATCAAGTCAAGCTTAATGTCACACATGAAATATTTTCACAAAAATCAACTTAATCCATTCAAGTGACCAGCCAACAGAAATCTAAATCGAAACAGTGATACGCAAGAAATACGAACAAGGTCAAAACTCATAAAGTCGAACAACATCTACATAGCAAAATTAAGCAGCTCAAGTCAATCAAGTGTTCAAAACCAAGCTAAATTAAAGCCTCAAAAGTCATCAACATTCAAATGAAATTAGTCGAAGTGCGAGTTGAAGAAGATGTGAGTGAAAAAGTTCACTCACCTTATTCGAAGAACCCGGATCCATCAAAATCGAGTTCGATTGAGGAGAAGAAGCCGCGCACAAACTTCACAAAGTAGGCAATCGAAACGCTAACCCTTAATCCAAGCGGCGACTTCGAAGACCAAATCTCTGAGCTAAAAGGGACGAACGAGAAGACAGAGCCACCATTTTTTTTCTCTTTTCGTTAGGTCTAGGGTTTTCGAATGAGAAGTAAAGAGGGACGGGTCGAATTGAATTAAAGAAAGGAACGACATCGAAAATAAACATGGGCCTATACTAAAATTTTAAAGCCCGTAATCTCTTAACAAAATTTTTTAAACGAATTTCAACCCAAAATAAAAACTCCAAACAGCAATTAACAACCAATATTGATCGTCAAACAAAGATAATTAATTGTTGTAAAACCCAGGGTTGTTACACTATTACTACTCTATAAGTTCCCTGTAGTTTAGAATTCACTATGGGTTGAAATGATACATACCCGAACGGACTTTAGGATAGGAGAATTTCGTTATGGGTTGAAATGATAGACCCAAGCGATTTTCATTAAAATAAATTTGGGATTACGGGTTGAAATGATATCCACCGTTATATATTTAGTGTACGGATTGAAATGATAAATATCCGTATCACTTGACCATAGGATATGAAATATATACAGACATTGCTGGTCCATATATAATTGTTTTGAAAATAATTTCTATGGTTTTGAAAAGAAATATATAGTTTTAAATACATGTTGATTCTTAAATGATTATATATAAAGGGTAATGATATATATAAATTTAATAATAATTAATTTAATTAACATTGATTTAATACATAAATTATGTTGAATATATATGTAAATTATATTTCAAATAGATTTTTGCAATAATAGGGATAAAATTTAGGTGGGGAGATAAATTTGGATTTAGCTGAAATGGTATTAAATTAAGAATTGTATTTAGTTAAATCGATTTGAACTATTGAATGTGAAACTTAAAGATATGTTTTTATAACTGGATGTTGACTTAAGGGATTTAATGAATATTTAAAGTTTTAAATAAATTGAAGGTAAAGTAAGGTTACCCAAATAATACTGAATTTACTAAATGAATATCCCAAGACCAAATAATAACAAGGTTAATCGAGATCTATAGGAAACTGTTAAATTTAACCTTGAAAGGTCAAATATTAAAACTTTGAAATATACTGGGATGTAAATGGTTAATTTGTGATTCAGATATGTAATTGAAATCAACATAATTTAAATTGGTTATTTAGAAACTGAATTAAATGGAAATTGATAAATTGAGATTGAATTAAATTTGCGTAGGAAAGTCGAGTTGATTTTGAAACGATTTGTGAAATTTGAGGAAATAGAATACTTTATTTCGGGAAGTAGATATATTGGAAATAAAGATTTTATTTTGGTTTGAATTGTAAATGATTCGAATGACCACGTGCTATAGTGTATATTCCTACAGTGTAGATAGTTCCATGGACCCTTAGAAGATGGTTATCCCAAACGTCCTTTAAGTTAATTATATTTCAATTGATATTTCACTTGAGTTAGATTTATAGATATAAGAATGTTAATCCTGACTCAAGTGATTTATGTTTTGCTTTACGCTCGGGTCAGACTGAGTGATACAGCATTTGAGACTCACCTTCGAAGTTGGAGTTTTGCTTGAAGATCTAGCTATCTATCTTTTCAATCATCCAGTTGATCGGTCCAGAGAAGTCATATGCTCGTACTGGAGACTTCACTGCATCTGAGATATTCTATTGTGCTTTATCTCTAACTCTGATGTTTTTATAGTAGCTTCATGAACTACTATTCATTTATTCCGCTGCGTATTTTTGTACTACTCTGTATCTGTGATTCTGTGATTGATTTATTTACTGTATATGTTAAGTTTTTCCAAATTTTAATTAACAATTCGGTGTTTTGAATTATTCAAGTCGGACATGTATGGTTTTAGTGACGATTTGAATGGTCCAAAATAGCGGGTCGTTACAGTTGTTATCAGAGCTTTGGCTCGAGGAAAAACATAGCATATATGGTAAATTTATTTATAGAATCAATTTCGTTCGAGTTGAATCTCTTCCTTTTGACTCGATTTCCTTTGAACTTTGGAACGTTCCCTGTGGTTCAAAAATTCATTCTTGTCTCTCTCCATTTATATTCTTTTGATTCTGGAGTATCCATTGACTCCACTGAATGATTTGTAAAGGGGGTGAAACTCCTGTACGATTGGTAGTGATTCACCGGAGATTTATGTATCCCTCGGTTTAGATGCTACTACCTCTTGTTATTCCGAATTATATCTCTGGCGATCGAATGTCGAATTGCCTCAGAATTTTGCGTCGATCTAATTTTGGAAACACGGTTGATCGGTAAAGGTCACTCGCGATTTATAGAAGTATATCCAACTTCTATTTTTGTAATATCTCGGAATTTTGGGCAATATAAATTTAATAATCTGTGTTTAAATTTAAATGGAATTGATAATTTTTGTTGATAAATTTGGTTTGATTTAATAATTTTCTTTATTTAAATATTTAATTTGTGAATTTATTTTTAATAAACTAATAAAATTTGTTTTCTATTTATAAAATGTATATGTATTTATATATTTTTAAATAGATAAGTTGTTTTTAAATTAAATTAGTATAACATAATTTTAATGTTTTGAAAATAGGAATTGTGATTTATTTTTGATTTAAGCTTTTCAAAAATATTTAATAAAATACTAAATGATTTTAAATATGTGAGATAAATGTTTTATTGGTTTAAAATTCATTTTTACTTAAGTTTGAATTTTAAAATAAGTTACAAAAACGTTTGTGTTATTCTTTTTAAATATTGATTTATGAAATGTGATTTGTTAATTTAATTTGAAATTTAAAATAAAATTTATTTATGAAACATGTATTCAATAAGTTATTGCAAACTCTTTTATAAATTTATTTTAATTATTTAAAAGTTTCTTTTTCAAATGATTAATTTGTATATTTATAATAACAACTTGCTTTATTCTTTAGAAATTATTTTAATACATAACTATGTATAAGAACTAATTAACTAGGCTTAATATTTTATTAACTCTAATTATAAATATTAATTACTTAAAATATACATGTGTAAGCATCTTAAAAACCTAAGCTAACAAGTATTATGTATTTAAGCATGAGAATTTACAAGTTTCTATATTTTTACATGTGTCATTGTTTAATTTTGTTTTTTCCCTTTAATTTTAATTCATCATAAATTAGCTTTATAAACTTGCATATACTCATTCCTTTCCTTTTTCTTATTCTTCATTTTGAACAAACAAATCTGAAACCCTCTTTATAATCATGCTCCTCTAACCTACAGAATCAAATTCCTTGAACATATCCCAAATCTTATTCAATCTACAAAATGAAAACATGCATTTCTAATTTCAAACCTGTAAACACTTGCATTCAAACTCCTCAAAATGCAAGTCTGCATCCTCCAAAACTAAATGCCTGCATTTCAATTTTTATCAAGTAAAGCCTGCATTTTTGTTTCCTTCAATCTACAACCTGGAGGGATTTACATCTGCATGTTCTTGCTTACTGAAACAAAGGCCTGCAAGATTGTGGATTAAGGAGTAATGTATGCATTCATCTATTTCTTGGAATTTGTGCTTTGCATTTAGTACAGGTGAGTAACTCATCTTATAAAATCTATTTAATAGGTAAAGTTGTGCATGCTTTAAAAATTAGAAATGAACCTATATGAAATTGCTATGAATATTATACCTGTAATATATGTATTGTTGAGTATATATATTTGAATGTGATGTATGTCTGTTTCATCAGGTTATTGACTGTGTATTGTATAAGCTCAAGTAAAGTAAAAAAAAAAATTCTTTTTCTTCTGATTTGGCTGTTGTTATGAATTAATATTTGAATGAAATATGTTTGGTTCATGGTAAAGTAAAGTTAAAACATTTTATATAGGTTAAATAAATTTTGAATTGCCTGAAAATTTGATAACAGAGCAAACATTAATATAAGAGGAAAAATTCAAACATTTTGATTTATTGTTTCAGATTTATAAATTGAAACAACAAGTGAATTCATGAATTTTAAATCAAATAATATAATTTATAGTGTTGTGAAACAAGTGCAGGGATGAGTTTACTGTATTTTACATTTTTGTTAAGTACATTCGATTCTTGCATTTGATTTGATTGAATTGGCTTCTGAAGATAGAGTAGCTACCAAATATAATAGGAAAAATACTAAATTGGTTTACAATTAAATATTGATGTTGAATTTGGGATTTCTAGTTAAGAACCCTAGTTTTACTTGGTATAAGGGATTTGAGTGCTGCGGCTTCATCAATGAATCGAGTTCGACCCTGTTTTGCGTGTTGGTAGAGGATGTATTGTTGGAGTCATCACCGGAGTTTCAAGATTTATAGTGGCCGGAGTTGTGAGTTATTGCCGTTGACAGGTTGATCACTGAAAGGGGAAGGTTGTTTCCAGGTTTTTGAGTATTATACCTATATGAATATTATACCTATAATATATGTATTGTTGAGTATATATATTTGAATGTGATGTATGTCTGTTTCATCAAGTTATTGACTGTGTATTGTATAAGCTCAAGTGAAGTTAAAAAAAAAATCTTTTTCATCTGATTTGGCTGTTGTTATGAATTAATATTTGAATGAAATATGTTTGGTTCATGATAAAGTAAAGTTAAAACATTTTATATAGGTTAAATAAATTTTGAATTGCCTGAAAATTTGATAACAGAGCAAACATTAATGTAAGAGGAAAAATTCAAACATTTTGATTTATTGTTTCAGATTTATAAATTGAAACAACAAGTGAATTCATGAATTTTAAGTCAAATAATATAATTTATAGTTTTGTGAAACAAGTGCAGGGATGAATTTACTGTATTTTACATTTTTGTTAAGTACATTCGATTCTTGCATTTGATTTGATTGAATTGGCTTCTGAAGATAGAGTAGCTATCAAATATTATAGGAAAAATACTAAATTGGTTTACAATTAAATATTGATGTTGAATTTGGGATTTCTAGTTAACTACCCTAGTTTTACTGGGTATAAGGGATTTGAGTGTTGCGACTTCATCAATGAATCGAGTTCGACCCTGTTTTGCGTGGTGGTAGAGGATGTATTGCTGGAGTCATCACCGGAGTTTCAAGATTTATAGTGGCCGGAGTTGTGAGTTATTGCCGTTGACAGGTTGATCACTGAAAGGGGAAGGTTGTTTCCAGGTTTTTGGTTTTAAAACTCGAATTTAAATTCAAGTTGAATTATGGGTATTTGAGGGTGGAAGTGTGATGAGGGGTCACTGGTCGATGGGGAATGGTCGTTGATAATGGCCGGAGATGGCCGGAGATGGGGAGTAGGTGCACAGTGAGGTGTTGTGCATGGTTGTGTTGAAGTGGGTTGCAGGGTTTTGTAGCTCGTGATTGTCTCGGGAAATTTAGGAAGAAACTCGAAGCATAGGGTCTTGTGACTCGAAGTTAAAATAAGGATTTCTCGTGTAGATGTACGTTTCAGGTTTTAGAGGTTTTAACAGAAACCTGTTTTCCAGGTTTCTAAATTTTTAAAGTGAAAGTAAATTTCAAACAAAAATCTGAAAACTAAGTTGAACCTGAATTTAAATATAAATTCAATTAATTAAATTTTGGGTTTTTGAAATAATTTAAATTTTGAAATTTTTAATTAGTTTCAGAGTTTGATCAGGAAACTGTTTCCCAGGTTTTACAAATTGATGTAAAAAGAAAATGAAATCAAAATCTGGAAATAAGTTTGAATATAGAATTTAATTTAAGTTCAATAAGTTATAAATTTTAGATCTTTGAATTAAATTTAAAAGGCTCTTAACAAGTTTGGTTTTAAACTAAAAACAGAAATTGTCTTTCTGTTTTAAAATTTTAAAAGTACAGTTTCAAATTTAAAGTTGAAGTTCAAGCTGTAATGTTTAAACCTGAAATCTAAATATGTAATCAATAAATTAATTCTTGGATTTTGAAACAATTTTAAATTAAAAATTTAAGATTTTAACAAACTAAAACAGGAAACAGTTTTTTCTGTTTTTCTGTTTTGAATTTAAAAGCAAATTTTTAAAATGCAACTGAAAATTTAAAACAAGTTTAAATTTAGAAAACAGAAATATGGAACCTGAGTTTGAATTTAAATCTGGAATTTAAATTTAGATTTGAACTTTTTAAAGTATAAAGAACATTGATTTGAATTTAAAACTATGAGTTTTAATTTATGAAATAAAGTTTAAAAGAAGTTTAAATTTAGTTTTAAAACCTGAGATTTGACTTTAATGTCAGTTTTTAAAATTGAATAAGATTTTAAATTTAAATTTGTTTTGACTACTTTAGAAAGTTTAAATAATTTGAATTTGAAAATGAAGATGGAGATGCAAGTAAAGTTTAAAATTTTTAAGTTTGAATCTAGAATGAAAATTTGAATTGTGTTTCAGTTTGAGATTTAAAAAGAAATTTTTAAATTTGAATTTTTGTTTGAAACAAAGTGTTTAAAATACTTTGTATAAAGAAGAATGTTTCTAAATTTTGAATTTAAGAAATTGGGTTCATTTAAATTATTTAATTTAATTTAAATGGAATATTAATTATTTAATTAATTAATAATGGGGATGTTTAATTAAATAATTAATATTATTTTTAAGTTAATTAATTAAGATTTGAGATTAATTAATTAAGGTTAATTAATCTATATTAAGGGTGGTTAATTAAATTTTAATTAATGATTAAGATTTATTTAATCAAGTGATTATAGATAATTTAGATTTTAATTAACACTTAATTAATTAATAATTAGAGATTAATTAAACTGTAATTAAATATTAATTAATTGATAATTAATAATATTTTGTATAGGTTAATTCTTAATTAAGTAATTAAGAAATGTTAATGAAGGTCATTAACTTAAGATTATTTAACAATTAATTAATGTGACTAATTTTAATAATTAATTAGATTAATTAATTAATAATAATCAATTGTTTAAGTTTAATTACTTAATGAAAGTAATTAATAAACTAATTACTTAGTGTAATTAATTTGATTTATGTGATTAGTTTAGATTAATTAAGTTAAATTAATTTAAACAATTGGGGATTATTGACAATTACTTTATGTAATTTATGAATTTGTAATTACTTAAGGAAGTAATTAATTAATAATTACCGAATGTAATTAAGGATATTTATTATAGAAGTAATTTGGATTTAAATTATTTGAAATAAATCAAGGATTAATTTAGTAATTAATTAAGAGTAATTGATTTATGGAATGAGTAATTAAAGTAGTTAATTATTGAATGGTTATTAATCAAAGGTGATTAATATATATGTGGTTTAAATTGAAGATTAATTACTTATGTAATTAATTTATATTAGAGATTGATTAAATATAGTTAGAAATCGTTAATTAATTAATTAATGATGTAATTTGGAATTGATTAATTAAGGCATAATCAATAATGAATAAATGATTAATGTGATTAATTTTAGCTAATTAATTAGTTAAGCAATTACAAGTTAATTATCTACAAAGGGTTAATATAATTAACTTGTGTAATTAATATTGAAGGCTAATTACTTATTGTAATTAGGGAATTATTAATCAATAATGATTAAGTGAAATGAATATTGAGATGATGATTTAAAAATTGATTGTAATCAATTAATGGTTAAGTAAGAAGAATTTTAATGATGAAGTAATTAATTTAATTCATTTTAAATTAATTAGAGATTAAATAATTAATTTAATTCATTTTAAATTAATTATAAATGGTGTGATCATTAGATAGTTTCTTATGTTTGATGATTGGTATTAATTGCCATGTATGAGTTGTAATCTAAGTTATGAGATGAGTAGTGTATGTGATATGGATGCATTGGTTGCTTTTGGATGATAATATGGATTATCTGATTATGACATGAATTATCTGTTGAAAATGATAATGTTGATTATCTATTGTATTGTGAATTATCTATCTGTGTATATTTAGATAATGAATTGAATTGTTTTAAACTTTAAAACAACTTGGCCCTAAAAGACACGCTTTGGATTTCGATGAGACCGAGATCGGGTTTCCATATTTGGGATCCGAAAACCACATCGATTCCAAATTAAGGTTAGGTTGTTATTCCAAGCGGAGCGAGTGAAGACTCGAGGTGTAAGGGCTATACGTCAGTATAACTCTGTGGGTGATTCCGTAATGAGTTTGACGGAATAGTACTTATAGATTCGAGATGGTGATTCAAAGTACAAGGGTTATTGTCATTAACTCTAAGGGTGATTCCAAAACGAGTGTAACGAGATAATGCCTTCGGTTTCGTTCGAACCCGGAACGAACTTGTATGGATCGAATGTTTTCAGAACATCGTCAGGTGGACGATGAGCATTCTAAGTGATATTTCCTATAAAGGTAATCGTAGCCTCAAGCCTCATCAACCGGGAAAGGCTAAAACAGGGGAGGTGCAGCAAAGCTTCGTGGGTAGCCCCCACTTGAGAGAAAGATTTATCCCTGTCTAGAGGTCCCTTTATCTTTCGGGTTAGTGGTGCGGTTACTGATCACAACTGCGGGGTTGTCTTGTTTGGAACTGTTCAGTAAGGAACGGGTCCGGCTTTGTGTTGCAGGGGATTGGGAGTAATCCTCGGTACGGTGATCTAGGCCACGTACTGTGACGGGTGGTACCCCAGTAGCCCAGCGATTGTATGGAATCCAAAATCCAATAAGTGCCGTACGTATTAGTTGTGCCCAACTATGTTGGAATGTGAGATGTAAGCATTCCAGCTATTTCTGTATTTTACTTGAAAACCCTAGACACTATTATAATATCATCGGATTTCCTATCAAATGTTTTGGTTAGCGTAAGGTAAAAACTTTTCCATGTTTATGCGTGGGATGTCTTACGTGATACCCTTTCTTTTCAAAGGTTTTTCAAAGTTAAGCAACTTTAACCTGTTACTCACACCAGACCCATGTCTGACTCGGAGTTATTTCTGTTTTTCTTTAACTCTTGGGTACTCAAATTTTTATGAGTAGTCAAGGGAACTCAGGTTAGGATTCAGGATAGCTTTGAAGAATTGTGGAGGAGCATAGGAGCAGGAGGCTTTTGCGTATAGTTATATAGTGTGTTCCGCTGTGTTGGTATCTCTGAGTGTTATCTGTATGTTGTATTGAGTTGTAATAACTAGACAGGTGTTTATAACTGTCCAGTATGTGTTGTAATGTCTATGTAACTCTGATATTTGTTGTATACTATGTAATACTTATGTTATTAATATAATTTATTCGTTCCGCTGTTGAGATTCAAGTGTTGTTTCTTCTTTCTCTTCTTTCTTTTCTCTTTTCTATCCCTTTCTTTCTTAAGGATGATACGACTTTTTATGGAGAAAAAGTCTGGTCGTCGCAATTTTGTAATTTAATTATCTCATCTTTGATCGAATCTACCTTCAAATCAGGATTCTATTGATTGGAGTTCCTCTAAATTAAATCTCTATCTTGTTTTGAAATCCATTCTTGAATCATCCTTCGAAAATCGTGTTTTGTTTGAATTTTAAAATTATTTTATATACCGAAATTTTTATTTGGGTAACTATGATGTTATTCTATATATAAAAGTTCTGAAAGGATTTGAAATTCTGAAAATTATAAGACATTGATTTATAACCGAAGGGTTAAATTTGAAATTCGAGATTTGAATTTCGGTATTTTGAAATTGGTTTTAAGATTTTGGAAAATATATAAAAATTATATGATTTAAAAGTATTTTCCGAATAAGAAATGTTTCTAATGAGTTCAAATGAATTCTAATAATTTTTGACACAGCGGATATAACGGATGACGACGAAATGTGGATTTTGTGTCAAACTAATCGATGAAACGATTAGATGAAACAAGATAAATCGATGGATTCAAAAATACCGAACGCCCAAATTCATTGATACCGAGAGATACCGAATTCTAGCTATCTCCAACACGTTGATCACGCACGATAACGTGTTAAAAGATCTACGACTCTTCTACGTTGATCTCGCGCACGAGATTCCGTGAATCGGCTTCAAATCCGTTGATTCGAGCGCACTCGAATAATCGAAAATGGAGAAAGGGGCTCACACTCAACTTCCAATTTCAAAGAGGCACAAAGCGCTCAAACAAAGTTTTATTCAAAATCAACTAACTTTTACAATGACACGACACGCCTATTTATAGGCTTACATACATCACACGGCCTAATAGACAACGACCTAACACATACAACACAACACAACACAGTTTCACTGACCTAACATAGGTCGTTCACGACCTAACACAAGCGACCTAAGAAAATGGCCTACGACTTATCAACAAACATACGTAATACAACACGAGTTAGCATGTACAACATCACACGACCTAAGGAATAATCAACTCAACATTACACGAGTTACAACACATCACACGACACAACAATATGCGACTCAACAATATCTTCAACACCGTAGCTTGAGCAACCTACTGAAGAAAACCCGGCAGCGATATAAGGATTGTACACCTCTTCATGCGACCTAAAGACTCAGCGACTTATTACTTCTCGCGACCTAAAGTATTCTTGAGCGACTTAACAATGCGACCTTGGATGCATGAACGACTTAAGGCAGTAGCATAAGTGAGCGACCTAATGAACTAGCGACATAACTTCTAAGAACAGGAACGACTTAAGTAAGGAGCGACTTAAGTGAGTGCACGACCTCGTTAGGTCGCTGGAATGCTATTTCGCTCGAGTTAGGTTGAAGCCTGCAGATAGAGTTAGGTCGCAACTCCTTATCTCATGACCCGTTAGGTCGTGAGCGACCTAAGGAAAGTAATTGCACTGCATCATCCTCTCCCGGTTGACAAGAATTTGACCATGAATTTGCACCTTCCTCTTCCACAACAAGCTTATCCCCATGATACGGAATCAAGTATTTAACGTTGAAAACATCTGCAGCGTGAATATGATCTGGCAACCTTAACTGATAAGCATTATCATTGATCTTCTTCAAGATTTCTACCAGACCAATCTTTCGAGCTTTCATTTTATTGTAAGTTCCAACTGGAAAACGATCTTTCGTTAACACTGCGTAAACCAAATCACCTTCTTCAAAGTCTACACTCCTTCTCTTCTTATCTGCCAGTTGTTTATACTTCTCATTTGATGCAAGCAATCATTCATGAACAGTTCTGTGGCACTCCTGCATCTCAGTCATAAAATCACAAGCTCGCTTAACAACTCACTTCTGATATGGCACGGTCGTAAAATCCAACGGTCTTTTCGGAATTGCTGAATATACAACTTGAAATGGACTGAATCCAGTACTTCGATTAACAGTGTGGTTATGTGCAAATTCCGCCTGACATAACTTCATATCCCAGCCCTTCAAATTATCTTTCACAAGACATCTCAACAAGTTTCCCAATGATCTATTCACCACTTCCGTTTGCCCGTCTGTTTGTGGATGATAAGCGCTGCTAAAATTCAGCTTCGTCCCAACCATCTCCCACGGACTCAACCAAAAATGGCTTAGAAATCAAGTATCTCGGTCAAAAATAATGGTTTCAGGTAGCCCATGTAGTCGATAAACCTCTTTAAAGAACTATTGAGCAACACGGACTACATCAGCTGTCTTCTTACATGCTATGAAATGTGCCATCTTCGAAAATCTATCCACCACCACATATATAGAATCATTCCCTCGTTGAGTTCTTCACAAACCTAAAACGAAGTCCATGCTAATATCAACCCATGGTCTAGTAAGCACGGTAAATGGAATATACAATCCAGCGTTCGTAGCTATCCCTTTGGAAATTTGACATATGTGACACATCTCCACAAATCTCTCAACTTCTTTTCTCATGGAAGGCCAAAAATAAGATTGAGAAATCAATTGCAATGTTCGATCTTTTCCCACATGTCCTTCTTCATGCAATTCTTTTACAATCTTCATCCACAAACTGCGATCTGGTAAACATAATTGATTTCCCTTGAAAAGAAAACCACCCACCAACACAAATTCATCCGTCTTCCCCTTATTGACTTCATCTACAACCTTGGCAAAGTAAGGATCTTCAACAAACAATTCTGAAAGTATATCAAACCCCGTCACTTCAACCTTCATCGTATTCAATAAATGATTTCTCCTACTCAATGCATCTGCCACTCGATTTGTAACTCCCGATTTGTGTTTCACGACAAATGTAAACTTTTGTAAGTATGTAATCCATGAGGCATGCCTAGCTGCAATCTTGTCCTGTCCTTGCAAATGTTTCACTGCCTCATGATCAGTATATAACACAAACTCATTGTGAAACAAGTAATGTGTCCAGTGTTTCACAGCTTGCACAATAGCATAAAATTCTACATCATAAGTATTACGTCTCATCTTTTCTCCCGAAAGCTTCTCACTAAAATAAGCAATAGGACGGCCCTTCTGACTTAACACCCCTCCAATTCCAACCTTAGATGCATCAGTATGTAGCTCAAACAACAATTGAAAGTCTGGTAATACTAGAATGGGCGCTGACGTTAAAAGTTCCTTGATCTGCTCAAAAGCAAATCCTGCTTCCTTTGACCATGAAAATTGCTTCCCCTTCATACAATCAATAACTGGTGCCATCACGCTACTGAAATGTGGAATAAATCTTCGGTAGAATGATGTTAAACCATGAAAACTTCTAACTTCAGTTATCGTCCTGGGTTGTGGCCAATTTTCGATTGCTTCAACTTTATTCTGATCCACCTGTATACCTCCTTCTGATACAACATATCCCAAAAATAAAACACTATGCGTCATGAACACGCATTTCTGCGTTGCAGCATCAAATTGTTCCTGTCGCATTATCATCAACACTTCTCTCAGATGATGCAAGTGTTCTTCTGGGCTTCCACTGTATATTAGTATATCATCAAAATACACCACCATGAACTTCCCAATAAATGGTCTAAAGATCTAATTCATCACCCGCATAAACGTACTAGGTGCATTCGAGAGACCAAACGACATAACCAGCCATTCATACAACCCTTCCCTTGTCCTGAACGCTATTTTCCATTCATCCCGTGGTCGAATTTGATGGTACCCACTTTTCAGGTCAATCTTTGAAAATATAGCAGCTCCATTCAACTGGTCTAACAAATCATCCAATCTAAGCATTGGAAATCTGTACCTCACAGTTATTTTGTTGAGCGCCCTGCTATCTGTACACATCCTCCATGAACCATCCTTCTTCGGCACTAACAACGCTGATACAGCACAAGGACTGAGACTCTCATGAACACGCCCTTGTTCAAGCAACTCCTTAACCTGTCTTCTCAACTCCTCGTGTTCCTTTGGACTCATCCTGTAATGTGGTCTATGCGGTAACACGGCTCTTGGAACAAGATCTATTTGGTGTTGTATGTCCCTCAACGGTGGTAACTCCTTTCGCAATTCTTTAGGAAATACATATTCAAATTCTTCCAATACTGGTTTGACTTCCTCTGGAATTTCAACCTCCTCACTACTTTCATGTCCGATCAACAAAAACACTCCAGGCTCGTCCTCCACTTCTTTGACAAACTCCTTCAAAGATAACAAAGTCTTCAGTTCTTTAATCTCCTCCAACTTGCTTTCTTCTTGTTGTCGTTTCTTAGGAACCAAAGTGATTTTAGTGCCCTCGAACATGAAACTGTAGCTATTGGTACGACCATCATGTTGCGCCGCTCTATCATATTGCCACGGTCTTCCCAACAACAGATGACATACATCCATATCAACCACATCACACCAAATTTCATCTTTGCATTTCTTCCCAATTGAAAAATTTACACAAGCTCTTCTACTAACCTTCACTTCCCCACCTTTCCTCAACAAAGCTAACTTGTAGTGTTTTGGATGCTTCTCAGTCTTCAATTCCAACTTCTTTACAGCCTCTGTAGAAATGATATTGTCACAACTTCCCGCATCAAAAACAAACTTGCAAACCCTTCCCAAAATAGTGCACGTTGACTGGAAAATATTGCTCCTCAACCACCTAGATTCATCCTCTTGCTTTGGTGTCAAACAAGATCTCCTCATCATCAAATTACGTCCTTCGTCTCCTGACACTAATTCTACTTCTTCATCCTCAACTTGTGGTGAATTGGAATATTCTACTTCTTCATCCTCATCCTCAACCTTAGCAACCATCACTCGTTTCTCAGGCTTCGGACATTCATTGCTCTTGTGACCAAACTCCCGACAATTATAGCACTTGAAATTGTTGCTGACCTTGGTCTTAGCAACTTCATTGACAACCGGTTTACTGACTGCTTTGGAACATTAGCATTATACTAGCCCCTTTCACTTGATTGTTGGAATTTGTAAACACACCACCTCCTCTTCTAACTTGCTTCTTACAAGCTAGTGCCTTCTGGTGTTCTTCAGCAACGGATCTTGGATCAAACATATTCACCATATCCTGGATCTGCATTCTTAACTCTCCAACAAATCTTGCGGTCAGCTGTTCCTCTGTCTCCATGATATCATTCCTCGCAATCAATTAATAAAATTCATCCGCATATCCATTCACCGACTTCGTTCCCTGTCTCAAATTTTGTAATCGCTGATACATAAGAGACCGATAATTATAAGGTAAGAAAGTAGCTTTCATCAACTTCTTCATCTTCTCCCATGACTAAACTTTCGACTTCCCCATTCTCTTCTGTGTAAGTTTAGTTTGCTGCCACCATGCTAAAGCTCGTCCTCTCAATCGTGTAGCAACCAACTTAACTCTTCGATGCTCGCGAACTTCCTTGAAGTCGGAAATTTCTTCAACATTAGATAACCGATCCAAGAATTCTTCACCTACCATACCACCCTGGAATTCTGGAATTTCCATCTTCATCCCTGACTCCCATTTACGATGATCTTCTACATACCGATATGGATTTCATACTTGGTCTCGATCTTGATAATGAACACTACCTCTATCACCATCTTCATCACAATCAAATGTACTTCGATATCGATCTCAACCATCAACATTTCCACGATCACGCATATCTCTTCTACTATATCTTTCATCATCACGATATGGTTCATCTCTAAATCCATTATAAGTTCTTCTCACTTCACCTCGGTACTCATGATGTTCTTGCCTCATAGAAACTGATGATTCTCTTCGATGGGATTGTGGTGACACCCTCCTCGCTTCCGCAACCGATGGCGAAACTCTGTTTCCTCCATGGTTCGAGATTGGTGACCTTCTCCTTTGACTTTGATTCATATCATTCATCAATTTCTCTAACTTCCCAATTTCTTCATCAATCGTTTCATTGATGCGTTGTTCCATTTGCTCAGCTTCTTCTCTTCTATACAATGCTTCAACATTTTGATGACGATTAGCTCTTCTCGGCGGCATGATTATCTTTAACAACAATCTTCAACAAACTCGCCTTAACTTCTTCAACTAAACTGACTTTCGGCCTTGATAAACTTAGCTCGAATCAGAACTTCCATTCTCGGCTTGAACAAATCTCCCACAAACCTGAACAAGCTCGTCTTCAACTTCAACTAGCTCTCGGCCTTGACTCAAAAATTTCAACTAGGCTCAAACTTCAAAACTTAAAATCTTTTCCCAAGGGCTCGGCTTAGCTATGATTGGCTAAGTCTAGCTCTGATACCAAACTAATGCAGCGGATATAACGGACGACGATGAAATGTGGATTTTGTGTCAAACTAATCGATGAAATGATTAGATGAAACGAGATAAATCGATGGATTGAAAAATACCGAACACCCGAATTCGTTGATCTCGAGAGATACCAAATTTTAGCTATCTCCAACACGTCGATCGCGCACGATACCGTGTTAAAAGATCCACGACTCTTTTACGTTGATCTCGCGCACGAGATTTCGTGAATCGGCTTCAAATCCGTTGATTCGAACACACTCGAGTAACCGAAAATGTAGAAGGGAGCTTACACTCATCTTTCAATTTCGAAGAGGCACAAAGCACTCAAACAAAGTTTTATTCAAAATCAACTAACTTTTACAATGACACGACACGCCTATTTATAGGCTTACATACATCACACGGCCTAACAGACAACGACCTAACACATACAACACAATTGACACAGTTTCACCGACCTAACATAGGTCTTTCACGACCTAACACAAGCGACCTAAGAACAACGGCCTACGACTTTTCAAAAAACATACATAATACAATAGGAGTTAACATATACAACATCACACGACCTAAGGAATAATCGGCTCAACATTACACGAGTTACAACACATCACACGACACAACAATATGCGACTCAACAATATCTTCAACACCATAGCTTAAGCGACCTACTGAAGAAAACCCGGCAGCGATATAAGGATTGTGCACCTCTTCATGCGACCTAAAGACTCACCACTTATTACTTCTCGCGACCTAAAATATTCTTGAGCGACTTAACAATGCGACCTTGGATGCATGAACGACTTAAGGCAGCAGCATAAGCGAGCGACCTAATGAACTCGCGAAATAACTTCTAAGAACCGGAACGACTTAAGCAAGGAGCGACTTAAGTGAATGCACTGCCTCGTTAGGTCGCTGGAATGCTATTCCACTCGAGTTTGGTCGAAGCTTGCAGATAGAGTTAGGTCGCAACTCCTTATCTCGTGACCCGTTAGGTCGTGAGCGACCTAAGGAAAGTAATTGCGCTGCATCAATTTTGAAGAAATTTCAAAGAAGTTTTCAAGAAAATAGAAGTCCAGAACTCACTTATGTTGCTGGAAAATAATTTCGGTGATGAGTGCACGCGTCATCGACATTGATTTTCAAGTTTCAGAGTGGAGGAGAGGCCACTTTAAAAGCTTCACTATGTGAGTGATTTTGTAAAACTGTTTTTGATTTCAAATTCCAAAGTATAATTTGATATTTTCGAAAGATATAGGTATATATTTGAAATAATTTAAAGTGAGACCGGTGTTCAGTCCTCGACTTTCGGATTTGACTTGTTATAATCCTATCTATTGAAATTGATTTATTGATTTATTGTTGATTTTCAACTCTTGAATTTGGAAATTTGACCCTAACTATTTTGAATGTTCGAACACTTCCATATCAAGGTTTAAAATTTTAAAGCTAAGAAAATTTCGAAGAGTATATACCATTTTGATAAAGTACATAAGTTTAGTTTTGTATGAGTTTGAAACTTTTTGTTAAGTAAATGAATATGACTATTTTGAATTATACTAATATGGAATATAGCTTTGGAATATTTTGAATAAAAATGTAGATTTAAGTAATTTTCAAAAAGGAAAATTGTATCTTTCGAATAGAAATAAATAGTTTAAAGGTTTTAAAGTGATAGTCATAAACTCAGAAACCATTTTGAGTATAATTGATTTTGAGAAAATATTTGGTTTTGAAATAAGATTTGGAATTAAAAACCCAGTATTTATATGATGATTTTGGGAAATGAATTTGTTTGACCTAAATTTTGTTGATTTGGAAATTTGGATTATTTTCTAAACCTATTGTTTAAGAAACTTTGAAACTGAATATATTTAATTTGGAAGAAAATTTGGTGAAATCATGTATGATCTTGAAACTGAAATGTTATTGAAACGAGAAAAATTTGTGAACCTTGATTTACTAAATGCTTGATTTGGGAGTTATTGAACTTATATAAAACTGATTTGTATAATACGAAATTGATTTGAAACCTATTGATTTGAAAGGTACTCAATTTGGAAAGTGAAATATTATATTATCGAAGACTATATAAGTGTGATTTGATATACTTTTGATTTTGGAAAGTATTCAATTTTGAAATGAAATCTTATATATATGGACTTTATATAAGTATGATATTTGAAAGTGATTTGAAAAGGTACTATATGATATATATATATATATATATATATACACATACATATATATATATATATATTCGAAGTAAAGATATGGAAAGTGCCTTCTGCTTGATATCCGCTTTGTGGCCACATTGTGGATTCATCCTATCGATATTATTCTCTTTGATTTTTGGTTTTCCGGATGTGATATTCAAGTGTTCCTACCGTGTCGTAACCCATGGTTTTTTTTTCTCTCGTGACTACATAGCGCAACTGCCTGGCTGAGTCTGGCCTAGGGGTATGGATTGTTTCCTGGGGGATCCAGGCGTAACCATTGTGTATCCTACAATCTGTATAGGTCGCATTAGTAGCGAATTGCTTTCTTCTTCTAGGCGAAAATAGCGTACGTGCTAAACCCATTGCCGTTCAAAATTCTTTTGATGTCGCTCCACCTATCCGCGATTAGAGGTCAATCAGATGATGCTTGTGACGCCCCACCTCTATACCCACGCTAGCCAGGGAACTACGGGGTAAGGCCATCAACTGGCATGGAGAATAAGGCTGTTGAGGAGCGACCATACAGGTACTTGCTTTGTGCGAGCACCGGTATGTCAGATAGTACAACATGCATCTGTTTAAGGAAGGAAATCCAACATATTGATACAAACTCAAAGCTACTGCATAGTGGCTATATATATTCTTTGGAAACAAATATAGAAGTAAACATAACACAAATTAGTCACAGACATCCATATCACAAAGGCGAAAATAGATATGAATATATAACACATGAAGGTGTACATCAGAGTAGTGGTCAAACAAGATCCACAATATCACAAAAGAATAGCTACAAGTGCTAGACAAAAGAATATGGATACATCTGTGAGTCTATATCTCAAATGTATACAACAAAAACCTCTAATCTAAGTAGTTAGCCAAAAGTTAGGGTGACAATCCTAGATGTGAAGTCATGCAGAAGCACCTATAACATCTCCGTCTAACCCGAGTATTATTTAATAAGAAAATAATAAAAGAATCAGTCTTGTCCGGACCTGATTCTTCGACTTTTGAAAACCGACATCAATACGTCCACTGCATCAACTACCGAGAAATCGAATGCTGGAAAACCAAACCATGAGGGTTAAAAAGAAGTGGTAGAAGAAAACGATAGAAGAAGAAAGAAAGGCAACAGAAACAATATCAGAATCTCACATATCGCAGCAGAACAACATATAATAGATAAATGAATAATCTTTAAAACAAAGATACTATATCAGTTATTACATTACATTATCAGAGTTTACAACAACAACCAGCGGAAAAGAAATACTATATACTAGTGAATACGCCATGCCATCCAGCTTGCCACTTGAGCTCCATAGTACTCCTGAGTCCAGAATAACCTGATAACCTAACTCTAGACTGCCCGTATGGAAATTGGTGGGCACCCAGAGTTTAGGAAGAGAACAATAAACTCCAGGTCAGTCATGGGATTGGTGTGAGAACCTAAAACAGTTATTATCTTTTAAAAACAACAACAACAAAGATAATTTTAAAGTCAATTCGCAATGCTTTTGGAAAATGAGACAACCATAAGACCTCCCGCCACACACAATGCAAACGCAGAATTGGA
The DNA here is from genome assembly GCA_030765085.1 of Allium cepa. Lineage (NCBI taxonomy): Eukaryota > Viridiplantae > Streptophyta > Magnoliopsida > Asparagales > Amaryllidaceae > Allium > Allium cepa. Next base: position 82,958,119 of record CM060929.1, on the reverse strand, counting down.
GTAGATTTCTTCTTATGATAGTTAAAGATGCTTGATACGCATTAAAAAGAAACATTCGATATTATTACTAGTGCATAGTGTAGGAAAAATCATTTCGAAAGTGAAGATATAAATCTTAGCCAACATACGACCATTATCGTAAGCCTACTATAGCTACCATCCAAACAGTGGGACGCCACCATAAGTGAATGATAGGTTCTACAACTGAAACCGTACAAGACGCGTATTGTTTTATTTGGATTTCCAACAAATGGTCAGGCTAAGGAACTTCCTACTGCCACATAGGATCGCCTCTGGCGGGACGTCCCAAAAACTTAACCAGCTCTCTGCCAACACAAGGCCGGGTTACCTTTGTCACTAGGTAACTACTACACGACTATGCCATCCCCCGGTCCCTTTGGACCTTTATCCGAGCGCTCGATTCCAACAACACCACACAGTATAGATATAGTGTATCAACATTAGTAAGTATCTGGGCTCCATACCATGATACCACCCTTTACAGAAGGAAATGACATACCCTAAAGGGCGCGACCCTCATAACCTTGCCGTATATTCCTGTTTTGACCATTTCCGGGGAGTGAGGTCTGACGAAGTCTCGTCCACAAAGCTAGGCACAAAGCCATGCTTTGATCAACAAATGATCAATAAATAATCATCACACAGCAACACTCAGCATGCCACATTACCAAATTGGGAATATATCGCTGATAACCTTCAACTACATAACCTCTGAGCGCGTACGTCTCAGAGAAGGGTGCTAAGCTAAGGGAATAAATTCTCCGCCACCAACAGAAATGTATTTGAAAGAAATCTGCTTTATATCTCAAAATGTAATGTAAGACACGTAACCATACAAGTCTTTTCCGGGTTCGAACAGTACCGAAGGCACTTCAAAAGAAGCCCTTGCTATCCGGGTATTCATAATCCTGATAAAACTTCCCATTACAAAGGGAATCTCCATACCGTAGCTAACGGTGCAGAGACAATCGATAGGTCATCCTATCATTTTCACAAATACCCTGTCTTACCACCGGTCTTCAATGCTATCATAACGACGTATCACATATTCGGAATGGGTTTTACGACCCCAAGGTCCTTTCCCGGCTAACCCGAATAGTGAGCGCTTATTCAAAAATAAGTGTAGCATTCAATTTCAACCAATTCACAACAAATACCTATTTAAAGGTCAATATTGATAGTTGGTTATTTAACTATCAATCAGTATTCATGACATCGCCTGATTATAAATAACTTTCCTAAATTATTTATTTTCAAAAATATCTTTATAAGATATATATCCCACACTTCAACCATTTGAAAACCAATTTCAAATCAATTTACACCCTTACAACTTTCATTTCAAAATGGTTCATTTGAACCAATTAAATAAATCCTTAACGATTTATTAAATTTACGTTCCAAATCTGTGAATTAATCTCCACACTTCAAAATAAATCAACGTTTATTTTTAACTAATTTCCCATTCTTTTATAAATTCCATACTGAATTTACAATTCCAAAATATCTATGAATATACGATTTTTAAATCGATTTCTAATATTCATTTTCAATTTATCTTTAAAAGATAAAATCTCAAACATTCACTTCAATTGGAAAAACATTTCCACACTTATTTAATAATAAGTAATTCACCAATCTATTTATTTTCAACATTAAGAAAATATTCAATATATTTAAATTACAATTAAGTATATATTTTATTCTTTAAGGAAAACAATCTCTTAACACATTTATTTGGGTCAAAACGAATGTTGCGTAAAACATCGTTACGATAACCCAAAATCACTAGTATAGGGATTCAAAATTAAAGTAGATATATAAATCCCAATACCATATAAAACATTTCCTTTCAGAAATCATTTACTATAACAACAGTGTTATAGTCCAACATTTCCTTCTATTTCTCGAAACATTTATTTCAACAATGAATGTTGAAATCTATGGTTTCGATACATTATACATTTTAAAACATCTTTAAATCGCTTTAATTCTATTTAAAATCACTTTCCCAAAACATTTCTTTTATATATTATTCACTGTCCAAAATCGTGGATATATTTCCTTATCCAAATTCAACATTCTACATATTTTATTTAAAGGATTATCCACTGTCCAATATCATGGATATTTCCTTTAATAAGCTATAATAATTAACTTATCAAAATAAGCCGTTTTCGGATTTATAAAACAACGTTTATAAATTCCATTTATATTATATGGCCACTTCAACTTATAAAATCACTTTATTAACAAATTCTATCCATATTCCATTTACATGCAAAAATCCAATTTATAAGTTAATTACTTATAAATCTTTTATTTTATAAAATCTATTCATTTTATAATTCCACAATTTATAAATATATAGATTTCGTTCACTTATAAAATCCATTTATATTCCATTTTAACACTTAAAAAAACTTGTTTTATAATTACAATATTTTTAACTTATGAATATCAATTTTATAAATATTTTATATAAATCACTTGTAATAATTCAAAAATCCTAATTTTAACCCATTTTATAAATTAATTAACTACTTATCTCAAAAATCACATTTCGGTTATATTTCACAAAAATCATAATTTTATAACATAAACATTTCAACGTTTATTCATTTAAAATGAATCAATTTCAAAATTAAATTTTATTATGAATTCTCAACTTAAATTTTAAAAAATCAAATTTTATTTATTTTCGGCATCTAACGATACCAAAATATATTCGGCCAAAATTTAGCCTTTAACCGTCTCAATCACAAAGATAATCATGCAGATTATAAATAGATCAGTAAATAGATCAACACACAGCATTGAAACCAATTCAAATGTTTGAGGAATCCAGTTGGATCCCTCCAACCTGTTTCCTGCATCCAAAGATGTTAGCACAATACCAATTTCGCTTCAAGACGAAATATCGTGGTATATGGAATTTATAAAATACTATCCGCTATTATGCGGCGCAATAGGGTCTCATCCACTATATAATGCGGGAAATCAACTTCAAGTACATACATAATACCAATTTCACTATACGGTGAAATATTCGCGGTATATGTTTTTAATAAATAAACTCCCCTTACTAACGGCGCATAATGTCTATTTTAACAATCAATAACAATCATCATACAATCATACAATCAAGCAATTTTAAATCTAACTATATAAAATTTAAATCGAAACTGACTCGATTGAGTGAGAAGTTCTCACCTTGATTTTCCAATAGCAATTTGTAGCGTTTTATTTCGAATAAAATTAAACGGACGTTTAATTTACCCGAAATTCACACTAGCTCCAAAGGACTTTAATCAAGCTCCATAGCATAGTATTGGATGATACGAACGCAACGCAATTCGTTTCGTCCGATTCCGACCTCGTAGCAAAAAGATATTGAAATTTTAATATTGCACGAATTTATAAATAGTTTTAATATACAAATTTATTTCCTTTTTTTAATCTAGATCGATCTGGACCGTGGGATTTGCATTCGCTATCATCAGGCCACATGCGCCCTTTCCTTCTCCCCTCCCATTCATGCGTTCTTGCTCCAGTAAAACGAACAAAGCCGTAACCCATCTAGCCGCCTCTAGGGTTTTACATATCCATCTCCACAATGCACGAGAGAATGATAAAGCACCTCAATTTGGAAGCTCTACTCCCACTCTACCTACGCCTGAACCCACGGCCAGCTCGATGGTCCCTTCTCGTGCAAAAACGTGCTCGACCCGTGTGCTTTTAAGCTCGAATTGCAGAAAATCTACCACATGAAATCAAATCACAACCGTTGGATTTAAGGATCTCAGTGTGTTCTACATTTTCCATGTTGGGAGTTTCGTGAATCGTTTTGCGGATGAGGAGATCAGAGGGGAAGAACAAAAGATATTTCTGGCCATCAATATTTTAGAACGGCGGCTAAAAGAAGAAACCCTAGCTTGTTTTTTTTTGCAATTGTGAATTAAATCGTGCTTTTATATAAAATAAAACGAACACTATTCATCCCGGGTTTTTCGAACTTCGATTTACGTGCGGTAACTGGCGTTTCTAGGGTTTACCCCACATTCCGGACACAATGGAATAGGTTTCGGAAGCTAACTCGATCATCTGTGCGAGTTACAACAATAAATGATCAAATTAAATTAAATCGATTTAAACTAATTTCTAGGCGTTTTGACTTCCCTGGACAAACGGTAAATCCGATTGATACGAAATTTGAAACCATACAATAATATCACATTACGGATCCGAAGAAACTGGTTTCGTTGAAATCCGAGACTGTTTTGAAAAATGGCTATTTTAACTCGTCAATTAAATATTAAAATATTCAATTTTCACAAATTAACTTTTAATTCGATTCTAAAAGTTCTATAACATCATTCTAACTCCAATATGATAAAATAAAATTTTCCAATTTATTTTCAATCATATTAAACCCAAATTTCAATTATTTTTGAAATTTCAATTATTAATTTATTGATTAATTATCCAATTAAATCCAATTATTCGAAATGAAATTTATTCGACTTATAAATTTCACTTATTAATATTAAAATTCAAATAAATATTCTTATTTAAATTAACAAAAATTCTAGGTCGTTACAAACTTCCCCCTTAAAAGAATTTCCTCCTCGAAATTACCAAGTAAGAAAAAGTTTTGAAATCCATTAACTTTTCATAAAAAACCGTTCAAGTTTGATTTACAAATCTCTTAAGTGTTTAACTTTCCCAAAACTCATAGTTAAACTTCATACAGTAACTTTACTAAGTTTTCAAATCATACTTAGTAATCATACAATGTGATTAAACAACAAATGCAACCATCAAACAACTATCATACAATTAACATCCAACAAATCAATAACCAAATAAATATTCTTTCATTTCTCATTAACATTCAATGAATTGGTTTTTCATTTTAATCACATTTGATTTGTTAACCTTGGACTTTACTAACATTTATTTTCAATTGTTCCACATTCGCTAATTTGTACTCAAGTTGGTTCATTCCCAAATCAAATTCAATTCTATTCAAATTCATTTACTTGCAATTTGGATTCGATTACATAGCTTTCAATTTTGCTAATTCAATTTCATCAACACTTAATGAATTATATACAATCGACTAACGTCCATATGACAAACAATGTATGTTCAACATAACCCAATTATTTACTTCTCTTACATTCATTCAATTTGGTTTTAACACTTTTAATTCCAATTGGTTTATATTAAATTGATTTTCATCCAATTATTCAACTTCTAATTATATTCGCTTTCAATGAATTAACACTTAATTCATTATTTCATATCAACTTATTTACATTCGACTGATTAACATTCACTCCATTTATTAATTTAATTGCCAATTCCTTTAACAATATAAGGTTGAATTTCAGTTATATAACTCAAGTTTACATTCATTCAATTCGCTTTATTATTTTACTTTGATACCAAAATGGACTTTATTGAATTTTACTTATGTTATATTCCATTTCAACTTCTTTTACATTTTACTTGCACTATACAACTTAAGTTCACTTCTTATTTATTTCAAATTCTATTTCATTTAACTTAACAAAATTGTTTAACGATTTTAACTATTGGTTTCACTTACATTTTCTCATTTTCTAAGTTATAAAACTTATATATTTAAACTTCCAAATCCATTTACTTATCCAAGGCTACATTTACTATCTTATACTATAAGTTCAAAATTCATTTCACTTATATTCATCAATTTCAACTTGGATTTTTAATTTTCAAATTTGTTTATCACAACAAAACTTCAATTTTAATTTACTATGGTAGCAAATCCATCACACAGAAACTCGAAAATGATACTGATGATGCTGCAGTCATCACCCTTATTATTTCCCAGCAACAATAGTGAATTCAGTGCTTTAAATTCTTCCAAAAATTTTCCTTTTATCTATAAATTACATTTATAAATCTTTCCTTATAAAATTTCATTATTTTCCTTTACTTATACAAGATTGTTTCACAATTGTAAATCATTTTAATTATAATTCCATACTTATAATTCATTTTCTTATACAATTCATTCTTTTACAACTATTGTTTTTATTTAACTTATTCAACAGCCAAACAATCAATTCATATACACTTTAATAATTCTGAAAAAAATTATTTCCTTCATATAAAAATATAATCGAGGTCAAATTATTTCATTTACCCAATTTAAAACGATATTGTGCCGAATTGTTCTGAACAAGTTTTAGAGATCCCTATCGATAGAGTTGTACGGACTATACCGACAAGAATCCATATACCACTCAACAAACCAATGATCACACTATAAAATAATTTTATATTCACCAACAAATACGCGCTCATATCTATTATTACACTCAAACTCATTCCAGAGTACTACTGACTCCATCTCTAATGAGTAATACCCAACAGAGCCATGGTTGTCGCCTAACCATATGCTCTGATACCACGTTGTCAAGACCTGATTCTTTGACTTCCGTAAACCGACATCAATACATCCACTGTATCAACTGCCGAGCAATCGAATGCTGGAAAACCGAATCATGAGGGTCAAAAAGAAGAGGTAGAAGAGAAAGACAGAAGAAGAAAGAAAAGCAACAAAAACAATATCAGAATCTCACATATCGCAGCGGAACAACATATAATGGATAAATGAATAATCTTTAAAACAAAGATACTATATCAGTTATTACATTACATCACTTTACATTACATTATCAGAGTTTACCACAACAAACAGCGGAAAAGAAATACTATATACTAGTGAATACGCCATGCCATCCAGTTTGCCACCTGAGCTCCATAGTACTCCTGAATCCAAAATAACCTGATAACCTAACTCTAGACTGCGCGTGTGGAAATTGGTGGGCAACCAGAGTTTAGAAAGAGAACAATAAACTCCAGGTCAGTCATGGGACTGGTGTGAGAACTTAAAACAGTTATTATCTTTTAAAAACAACAACAACAAAGATAATTTTAAAGTCAATTCGCAATGCTTTTGGAAAATGAGACTACCATAAGACCACCCGCCACACACACAATGCAAATGCAGGATTGAAGGAGATTTCTTCTTATGATAGTCAAAATGCTTGATACGCATTAAAAAGAAACATTCGATATTATTACTAGTGCATAGTGTGGGAAAAATCATTTCGAAAGTAAAGATATAAATCTTAGCCAACATACGACCATTATCGTATGCCTACTATGGCTACCATCCAAACAGTGGGACGCCACCATAAGTGAATGATAGGTTCTACAATTAAAACCGTACAAGGCGCGTATTTTTTTATTTGGATTTCCAACAAATGGTCAGGCTAAGGAACTTCCTACTGCCACATGGGATCGCCTCTGGTGGGACGTCTTGAGAACTTAACCAGCTCTCTGCCAGCACAAGACCAGGTTACCTTTGTCACTAGGTAACTACTACACGACTATGCCATCCCCTGGTCACTTTGGACCTTTATCCGAGCGCTTGATTCCAACAACACCACACAGTAATAGATATAGTGTATCAACATGAGTAAGTATTTGGGCTCCATACCATGATACCACCCTTTCCAGAAGGAAATGACATACCCTAAAGGGCGCGATCCTCATAACCTTGCCGTATATTCCTGTTTTGACCATTTCCGGGGAGTGAGGTGTGACGAAGTCTCATCCACAAAGCTAGGTACAAAGCTATGCTTTGATCAACAAATGATCAATAACTAATCATCACACAGCAACACTCAGCATGCCACATTACCAAATTGGAATATATCGCTGATAACCTTCAACTACATAACCTCTGAGCGCGTACGTCTCAGAGAAGGGTGCTAAGCTAAGGGAATAAATTCTCCGCCACCAACAGAAATGTATTTGAAAGAAATCTGCTTTACATCTCAAAATGTAATGTCAGACACGTAACCATACAAGTATGTTCCGGGTTTGAACAGAACCGATGGCACTTCAAATGAAGCCCTTGCAATCTGGGTATTCACAATCCCGATAAAACATCCCATCACAAAGGGAATCTCCATACTGTTGCTAACGGTGCAGAGACAATCGATAGGTCATCCTATCGTTTTCACAAATACCCGATCTTCACCATCGGTCTTCAATGCTATCATAACGACGTATCACATATTCGGAATAGGTTATATGACCCCAAGGTCCTTTCCCGGCTAACCCGAATAGTGAGCGCTTATTCAAAAATAAGTGTAGCATTCAATTTCAACCAATTCACAACAAATACCTATTTAAAGGTCAATATTGACAGTCGGTTATTTAACTATGAATCCGTATTCACAATATCACCTGATTATAAATAATTTTCCCAAATTATTTATTTTCAAAAATTTCTTTATAAGATATATATCCCACACTTCAACCATTTGAAAACCAATTTCAAATCAATTTACCCCTTACAACTTTCATTTCAAAATTGTGACGACCGCCCATGACTTCCGCACCAAAACAAGGAAATAGTGCGCTGAAAGTGTGCCAGGCAGCCATGGACGATAGTCAAGGGTAGAATAAACATTGCAGAATCTATCGTATAACTCACAGCGCATGGACAAAATACAATAGAGAAATATATAGTGAAGCTCCATAACAGAAAATCATCATATAGACTTCATAATAGTTTGATACAAGCATCTGAAAATCAATACAATCGAGCCTCACTACAAAGCACTCAAAGAAAATACAGCAGCGGAACACCCAGTACAAAGAATATGAAATAATATGCAAAAGCCTCCTACTCGTCTTCGTCATCAGCAACGTGATCTTCTAAGAACAGCACCTGTCACCTGCTACCTAGTCTGCCCATCCCCACATGGATGAACAGGCCAAGGTAATAAGAGGAGACATAAAACCTTGAGTCAGACAAAAGTCCTAGTGAGCAGTAAATCAACTATCAAACATACCAAAAGAGCATAAGGGATAAAAAGGAATAGGAACCCAAACTATCCCACTCCACCTCTTTCTACAGTGATAGCCCCGAGACACACACTAAGGAGAAGCAAACATAGCAAAGCAGATAATTAAAGTAAAACAATAATCACTCGAGTCAAGGTCGATGTTTTCCAAATGCAAACCCCCAAGGCCTAAACCAAGATCGGATAAGCACCCAGAAAACACCACTCTTGAGACCGAATGATGATACAACCGAACATCCATGACTCTGGCTATCGCTGTTATCATTGCTTTGATTTCACCGTTAATTGAATGACCAACTCATTCTTTCATCCATCTGTCAAGGGCTAATGGTAACCCCGGTTCTAGACATAACTCTGCACGTCGTCGCGACCCGTGCCTAGGAATTTTCGCAACTACCCAGAGTACTAGCACGTCGTCGCAGCCCGTGCTTGGGAATTTTTGCAACTACCCAACGTACTCTTGCTTTGAGCATGCTAGAACCTTCAACAACGATGAAGTCTCAGCCTCCTAGTCATCCTCCTCGACGACTATTCTCAAACTAGCTCAAGAGCCTCTCGAGCCATCCATTATCAACCAACTCGTACCGCATCATCGAGTCATTACCTGCTTGGAATGATCCCGCCTGGATTAAACCAAGACTATCTCACATCATACTTTGCTCCATCGCATCTTAGCAAAGTTCATCTCAACATCATGCTTCACCTCATCGCATCATGGCAAAGTCCATCATCATCATCATGTTTTGCTCCCTCTAATCATAGCAAAATCCTCGAATTCATCCATATGAGCTTCATCATCCGCTTCATATGCCACAAGCAGCTTTCACCATTCAAGAGCCTTTCCACCTAGCTTTTGAATCATCTTCAACCATCTTGTTCCAAATCAACTACTAGCTAACTTGAAACAATCAAATCAATCATCAATACAAGCAATCAAACATTCAAACAAGATCTAACAAGCAATATTAACTATAATGGCAATTTCGTAAATAAATGAGCATAAGTCTAACATGCATGAATCATGGGTTTCTAGCATAGATCTAACAAATATAAATCATAGATTTTGTCTCTACAACTTGATGAATGAACTTGCATAAGTAAACATCTTCATAAGTAATGGATCTACACTTGGATCTAAGGAAAATGTATGAAATCACTATCTACAACACACAAACAAACCACCGATCCAATATACTCCTTTGGGTCCGCGTGAGAGATAACTACCACTCACCGAATCTCCAAAACAACCCAAAAGCAATACGCTTCAGATCTGGAAAGCAAAGATTCAAGCTTGATTCGTCAAAATCCCGCTTGAAACGATGAAATCTCACTTCGTTGGATGAAGATCTTCAACTTTGGCTCTTGGATCTTCGATCTTGATCTTCGATCTTGGATGGATGTTAACACTAGATTAGAGTAGAGAAAAGAAGTGAAGAACTGTTATAGACGAGCTCTCAAAATGGTAGCACTTCGTCGCTTCAAAAACTGGTGCCAAAGAGTGAGCCAAAGCCCCTATTTATAGGCAGATCGCCCCCTTAGGTCGTAACTCGTAGGCTCGGTTTTAGGTCGTTGCCGACCTAAGATTTTCCCCGACCTAACTTAAGTCGTTGCCGACCTATCTACCCCACGACCTAACGATTACTCATGACCTAATAACAAGCGGCCCAACCTACCGACCTAACGAGCAACACGAGTTACGACTTATCACTAAGTCGCTAACGACTTAACATGGTATAACAATCCAACGGTCCAGATGCTACGCGACCTAAAACGAACGAGGATCCTCTATGCCACGACCTATTAGGTTACGACCTACGACTCAAGCTTTCATACGACTTATCACACATACGACCTAAGGACTTACATGAGTTACGACTCATCAGCTTACGACCTAACAATGCTACGACCTAAAACATGACGACTTAACTACTAGGCCATAACTCGTCTATGACCTAACTTCCTTAGGCCGTTCCAAAACTCCACCGACCTAACTATCATACGACCTAACCCCATAGGTCGCCAACCCTTAACTCGTCCCTAATCACTAAGTCGTCTAACCTTTAGGTCGTCTATTACTATAGGTCGTCTACGACTTAAGACTCTAGTAACTCCCTAACCCGTTAACTCTTAGGTCGTTACCTCTATAGGTCGCTCTATCACCCTAACTCGTATACGACCTATCACTTAACTTGTGCCAACTTCTATAACTCGTAATACTATTAGGTCGCTCAGAAACCCATAACTCGTAACCTCTATAACTCGGCAACTCTTATAACTCGTTAACGACCTAACACACTAACTCGTTAACTCATCTTAACTGCTAGGTCGTAATCTCCTAAGTCGTTTACGACTTAAAACCCCACTGACTCGTACACGACTCATCTCTTAACCCGTTAGTTCCTCTAACTCAACCTAACTTCCACACGGGTCAATTCCTTACGAGTTAAATTCATTCGACTTAGGCTAAAGATGCCTTAAACAACACTAACGACCTAATAATTCTACGATCTATCGATACGTAAAAATACGGGTCATTACATTCTCTCCCCCTTAGGAATTTCGCCCCCGAAATTCCAAACAAACAAGGGCAACCAAAACTATTCTGCATGCCTACCATCCATAGCAATCAACAAACCATGCATCCAATTACTAGCCTAGCATGCAGAATTCTAAAATTAGAATCAAGCTACAAATTCATGAGATGTCACGACACCTTAGGGCCATACCTCGAAGAGTTCAGGATGAGCTTCCTTCATCCTCTCTTCCTCCTCCCATGTACAGTCGTTAACATCATCACTCCATTGTATCTTGAGCAACGTAATCGCCTTCCTCCTAAGCTGTTTCGTGTCGGTTTCTACAACACGAAGCGGCTTACGAGGTCTAGTAACAACTGGATCAACCTCCAAATCTTCACAGCTATCGGCAGAAACCACTGTATTCGAGTCATGCACATACTTCCGCAGATATGATACATGTAAAACATTGTGCACACCCGACATCTTTTCCGGTAACTCCAATCTATAAGCGAGCTTCCCAATTCGCTCGATAATCGGGAATGGTCCAACAAATCTCGGAGTCAATTTTCCTTTCTTCCCGAATCGAATAACATTCTTCAGAGGAGAAATATTCACAAAAACCATATCACCTACGTCGAATTCCAAATCTTTTCGACGCTTATCGGCATAACTCTTCTGACGGTCTTGGGCTGCCTTCATTCGTTGCCGAATGATCTCTATACAATCCGAAGTCTGACGAATCATCTCAGGCCCAAGTATCAGCTTTTCTCCAGTTTCCAACCAACATGTTGGAGAGTTACACGGTCTTCCATACAGTGCCTCATATGGTGCCATACCAATACTTGACTGGTAACTGTTATTATACGCAAATTCCACCAAATGAAGATAATCTTCCCATGATCCTCCGAAATCCAAAACACATGCCCTCAGAAGATCTTCCAAAACTCGGTTGACTCTCTCAGTCTGACCATCTGTTTGAGGATGATAAGCTGTACTCAAACACAACTCGGTTCCCAAAACCTCCTGGAAGCTCTTCCAAAATCCACTAGTGAACAATGGGTCTCGATAACTCACTATACTCTTCGGAATACCATGGAATCGAACTATCCACTTAACATACAATTCAGCCAACTTCGATGCAATCCTAGTTGATCGAACAGGAATAAATCTTGCACTCTTAGTCAAACGATCTACAATGACCCAAATCCCTTCATTTCCCGTTCTGGTTCTAGGTAAACCATCGATAAAATCCATCGATATTTGCTCCCACTTCCATGTAGGAACTTCTAATGGCTGAAGCAATCCACTGGGCTTCTTCTGCTCTGCTTTAACCAACTGGCAATTCATGCAGTTGGAAATAAAATTTCCAACATCCTTCTTCATACCTTCCCAGTAATAGGTTCTCTTCATGTCCCGATACATCTTATTTCCTCCTGGATGAATTGTCAACTTCGAGTGATGACTTTCCTTCAAAACTTCATCTCTCAACTCATCGATATCGGGAACAACCAGTCGTCCTTGCTTCCGAAGCCAACCCTCTCGATCGACTTCGAATCTTTTATCCTTCTCTGGGTCCAATCTAGATTCCAAATCACGGATAATCTTGACAAGCTTATCGTCTCGCTTTTGGCTCTCGCCAATTCTTTCCACAAGAGTAGGCCTTATCGATAAGTTTGCCAACATTTCATGTTCCAATTCACATCTGGGCCTGAAGTCAAATCTAGCTAAAAACTCGAGACTCTTCCATTCCGAAAACATGGCTCCCAATCCTGCATGACTTCGACTTAACGCATCAGCTACTGCGTTACCTTTTCTCGGAGTATAGGCTATACCAAAATCATATGATGCTAAAAACTCTAGCCATCGTTGCTGCCGAAGATTCAATTCCTTTTGGGAGAAAAGATACTTCAACGACTTATGATCTGTAAACAACTCGAATCGAACTCCCAATAGATAATGTCTCCACATCTTCAGAGCAAAAACAATCGCCGCTAACTCCAAATCATGAGTCGGGTAATTCCTTTCATGCGGCTTCAGTTGTCGACTTGCATACGCAACAACTTTACCCTTCTGCATTAGCACTACTCCAAGTCCAGTACCACATGCATCAGTGTAAACCACCATCTCATCATTTCCACTCGGAATAGTCAAAACAGGAGCACTCGTCAGTCGCTCTTTCAGGATTCCAAAGGCTTGTTCACACTTAGCATCCCAACCGAACACTTGGTTTTTCTTCGTCAATCCTGTTAACGGTGCAGCTATCTTGGAAAAGTCTTTGATAAACCGACGATAATATCCTGCTAATCCAAGAAAACTTCTCACATCGGATGCATTCTTAGGTCTAACCCAATCCTGGATTGCCGCCACCTTAGCGGGATCAACCGCTATTCCATTTCCGGAAATAACATGGCCTAAGAACCTCACTTCACTCTTCCAGAAGTGACACTTCGAAAACTTAGCCTTTAGCTGATGTTTTCGCAAGATTTCCAAAACAATACGCAAGTGCGTCTTGTGCTCTTCTTCAGTTCTGGAGTAAACCAGAATATCATCCACGAACACAAGTATGAACTTGTTCAACTGATCTCTAAACACTCTATTCATAAGATCCACAAAATATGCTGGTGCATTAGTCAATCCAAACGGCATTACCAACCACTCATAGAAACCGGATGGTGTCCGGAAAGCAGTCTTTGGCACGCTATCCTTCTCCACTCTCAACTGGTGAAATCCCGTTGCCAAATCCATCTGAGAAAACTCCTTAGCTTCGTGAAGCTGATCAAACAAGTCATCTATTCTTGGCAATGGATACTTGTTCTTCTTAGTCACCTTATTCAGCTCACGATAATCGACACACAACCTCAACCATCCATCCGCTTTGGTTGCGAACACAACTGGTGCACCCCATTCGGGCACACTACGCCGAATGAATCCTTTTCGTAAAAGGTCGTCAACCTGCACCTTCAACTCTTGCTGTTCTTTAGGCGCCATCCGCCTAAGAGGCATCACAACGGGTCTGGCTCCCTCAACTAGATTGATACGAAACTCAATCTCCCTATGCGGCGGTAACCCTTTGACCTCGTCAAAGACATCCTCGAATCCATTCACGATTGGCACCGATGACAGTCCATCCCGTGGAACAACCAGCGAATACATGAAGCTCATGAAGACGCCTTCTTCATGCTTACATCGTATCACAACCTTTCGCCCCTCCACATTCTCGACTGTCACCTCCAATCTCTCACAATCAACCTTTGCCGCATACTTCCTAAGCCAGTCCATACCCAAAATAATTCCGAACCCCGCAAATTTCAGAACAAAACAATCACAAACAAAAGAGCAATCATGATTCGATACAACTAGACCACGGCATAGCATGCACAAACAAGACGAACCCCCAACTGGATTAGTCACAACCAATGGCCTATCAACGATATCCGGTTCCAAACCCAACCGGTCTACTAACTCATTACAAACAAAGGAATGTGACGCCCCAGTATCAAACAACACCCTAACTGGAACACCACAAATGGAAAGAGTACCTTGAACCACCACACTCTTCCCCTTCTCTTCAGCAGTAGGAGCTTTCGAAGATGATGGAACAGCCCCCAAAGCATAAGCTTTCACAATCTGCTTTTCCTTCTGTGGTTCCGGACAATCCTTCCTAAAATGCCCTGGCTTGTTGCAGTTGTGGCACTTCGCCGGCGCTTTCGGATTCTTACAATCCCTAGAGAGATGGCCCTTCTGCTGACAGTTATAGCAGGTTACTTCGCCCTTCGGTTTCTTCTGGCCATTCTTACTCTTCTGCTGTTGCTGCTTCCTCTTCTTGTTTCCACCCTGCTGTGGTTTGAGCTCTTCCTTGGTCACAGCAACAACAGATCCTTCCTTAGGAAACAAACTCTCGTGCCTGAGAGCTTTCTCCACTAGCTTCTCAAATGGATCGTCCAAATGATCCACCAACTGTCTTCCAAGATAACTGTCCAAGCCTGTCACAAACTTCTCATTCTTCTGATAAGAAGATTCAATATACGACCGAGCATACTTGGACAAAGCCTCAAACTCAGAAACATACTCAAGAACCGATCTCCCACCTTGCTTGAGCTCAACAAACTTCTTAAACAAGACAAACTTCTGAGCCGTAGAAATGAACTTAGCTTCAAATCTAGCTTGGAACTGCACCCAAGTAATTTCTTCCTCCGAAGTATCAATGGTGATAGAGTTCCAGCAATCAGAAGCTCTCCCTTGAAGCTGTCTTGATGCAAGCTTCCTTTTAGTTGCATCCTCAATTCCCAAGTCACCAAAGATCCTTCTACAAGCATCTATCCATCTTTGGACTTCAATGGTTGACTCTGTCCCTAAGAAAGCCTTCCTTCCAAGAGCAGTATAATCCTTACAAAGCTTAGCAAAATCCACCGGTCTTGGAGCTTGAACTTGAACACCAACATCTACAGATGGCCTTGGAGCTGGTATCCTTCTCATGATAGAAGTCATAATGGCTTCAAACATAGCTCCATAATCAGCAACTCCTTCAGCGGCACGGCCTTCCCTTGCAACTGGTCTCCCTCTTCGACTCATCCTTAGTATCTACAAAAAGGACTGATTAGAACACCTTGAGGAACAACTACATAAGGAGTTCAAATCCATCTAAACTACTATATTATATATAGTAATCATCCATCAAAATACAATTACGTCTCTCTTACGTAGTTACGTCAGCGAGCGTTGGCTAAAATCGATTAACCAAAGCTCCGATACCAAATGTGACGACCGCCCATGACTTCCGCACCAAAACAAGGAAATAGTGCGCTGAAAGTGTGCCAGGCAGCCATGGACGATAGTCAAGGGTAGAATAAACATTGCAGAATCTATCGTATAACTCACAGCGCATGGACAAAATACAATAGAGAAATATATAGTGAAGCTCCATAACAGAAAATCATCATATAGACTTCATAATAGTTTGATACAAGCATCTGAAAATCAATACAATCGAGCCTCACTACAAATCACTCAAAGCAAATACAGCAGCGGAACACCCAGTACATAGAATATGAAATAATATGCAAAAGCCTCCTACTCGTCTTCATCATCAGCAACGTGATCTTCTAAGAACAGCACCTGTCACCTGCTACCTAGTCTGCCCATCCCAACATGGATGAACAGGCCAAGGTAATAAGAGGAGACATAAAACCTTGAGTCAGACAAAAGTCCTAGTGAGCAGTAAATCAACTATCAAACATACCAAAAGAGCATAAGGGATAAAAAGGAATAGGAACCCAAACCATCCCACTCCACCTCTTTCTACAGTGATCGCCACCAGACACACACTAAGGAGAAGCAAACATAGCAAAGCAGATAATTAATGTAAAACAATAATCACTCGAGTCAAGGTCGATGTTTTCCAAATGCAAACCCCCAAGGCCTAAACCAAGATCAAATAAGCACCCAGAAAATACCGCCCTTGAGACCGAATGATGATACAACCGAACATCCATGACTCTGGCTATCACTGTTATCATTGCTTTGATTTCACCGTTAATTGAATGACCAACTGATTCTTTCATCCATCTGTCAAGGGCTAATGGTAACCCCGGTTCTAGACATAACTCCGCACGTCATCGCAGCCCGTGCCTAGGAATTTTCGCAACTACCCAGAGTACTAGCACGTCGTCGCAGCCCGTGCTTGGGAATTTTCGCAACTACCCAACGTACTCTTGCTTTGAGCATGCTAGAACCTTCAACAACGATGAAGTCTCAGCCTCCTAGTCATCCTCCTCGACGACTATTCTCAAACTAGCTCAAGAGCCTCTCGAGCCATCCATTATCAACCAACTCGTACCGCATCATTGAGTCATTAACCTGCTTGGAATGATCCCGCCTGGATTAAACCAAGACTATCTCACATCATACTTTGCTCCATCGCATCTTAGCAAAGTTCATCTCAACATCATGCTTCACCTCATCGCATCATGGCAAAGTCCATCATCATCATCATGTTTTGCTCCCTCTAATCATAGCAAAATCCTCGAATTCATCCATATGAGCTTCATTATCCGCTTCATATGCCACAAGCAGCTTTCACCATTCAAGAGCCTTTCCACCTAGCTTTTGAATCATCTTCAACCATCTTGTTCCAAATCAACTACTAGCTAACTTGAAACAATCAAATCAATCATCAATACAAGCAATCAAACATTCAAACAAGATCTAACAAGCAATATTAACTATAATGGCAATTTCGTAAATAAATGAGCATAAGTCTAACATGCATGAATCATGGGTTTCTAGCATAGATCTAACAAATATAAATCATGGGTTTTGTCTCTACAACTTGATGAATGAACTTGCATAAGTAAACATCTTCATAAGTAATGGATCTACACTTGGATCTAAGGAAAATGTATGAAATCACTATCTACAACACATAAACAAACCACCGATCCAATATACTCCTTTGGGTCCGCGTGAGAGATAACTACCACTCACCGAATCTCCAAAACAACCCAAAAGCAATACGCTTCAGATCTGGACAACAAAGATTCAAGCTTGATTCGTCAAAATCCCGCTTGAAACGATGAAATCTCACTTCGTTGGATGAAGATCTTCAACTTTGGCTCTTGGATCTTCGATCTTGATCTTCGATCTTGGATGGATGTTAACACTAGATTAGAGTAGAGAAAAGAAGTGAAGAACTGTTATAGACGAGCTCTCAAAATGGTAGCACTTCGTCGCTTCAAAAACTGGTGCCAAAGAGTGAGCCAAAGCCCTCTATTTATAGGCAGATCGCCCCCTTAGGTCGTAACTCATAGGCTCGGTTTTAGGTCGTTGCCGACCTAAGATTTTCCCCGACCTATCTACCCCACGACCTAACGATTACTCATGACCTAATAACAAGCGGCCCAACCTACCGACCTAACGAGCAACACGAGTTACGACTTATCACTAAGTCGCTAACGACTTAACATGGTATAACAATCCAATGGTCCAGATGCTACGCGACCTAAAACGAATGAGGATCCTCTATGTCGCGACCTATTAGGTTACGACCTACGACTCAAGCTTTCATACGACTTATCACACATACGACCTAAGGACTTACACGAGTTACGACTCATCAGCTTACGACCTAACAATGCTACGACCTAAAACATGACGACTTAACTACCAGGCCATAACTCGTCTATGACCTAACTTCTTAGGCCGTTCCAAAACTCCACCGACCTAACTATCATACGACCTAACCCCTTAGGTCGCCAACCCTTAACTCGTCCCTAATCACTAAGTCGTCTAACCTTTTGGTCGTCTATTACTATAGGTCGTCTACGACTTAAGACTCTAGTAACTCCCTAACTCGTTAACTCTTAGGTCGTTACCTCTATAGGTCGCTCTATCACCCTAACTCGTATACGACCTATCACTTAACTTGTGCCAACTTCTATAACTCGTAATACTACTAGGTCGCTCAGAAACCCATAACTCGTAACCTCTATAACTCGGCAACTCTTATAACTCGTTAACGACCTAACACACTAACTCGTTAACTCATCTTAACTGCTAGGTCGTAATCTCCTAAGTCGTTTACGACTTAAAACCCCACTGACTCGTACACGACTCATCTCTTAACCCGTTAGTTCCTCTAACTCAACCTAACTTCCACACGGGTCAATTCCTTACGAGTTAAATTCGTACGACTTAGGCTAAAGATGCCCTAAACAACACTAACGACCTAATAATTCTACGATCTATCGATACGTAAAAATACGGGTCATTACAAAAATTGTTCATTTAAACCAATTAAATAAATCCTTACCGATTTATTAAATTTAAGTTCCAAATCCGTAAATTAATCTCCACAATTCAAAATAAATCAACGTTTATTTTTAACTAATTTCCCTTTCTTTTATAAATTCCATAGTGAATTTACAATTCCAAAATATCTATGAATATACGTTTTTAAATCGATTTCTAATATTCATTTTCAATTTATCTTTAAAAGATAAAACCTCAAACATTCACTTCAATTGGAAAAACATTTCCATACTTATTTAATAATAAGTAATTCACCAATCTACTTATTTTCAACATTTTGAAAATATTCAATATGCTTAAATTACAATTAAGTATATATTTTATTCTTTAAGGAAAACATTCTCTCAACACATTTATTTGGGTCAAAACGAATGTTGCGCAAAACATCGTTACGACAACCCAAAATCACAAGTATAGGGGTTCGAAATTAAAGTAGATATATAAATCCCAATACTATATAAAATATTTCCTTTCGGAAAACATTTACTATAACAACAGTGTTATAGTCCAACATTTCCTTCTATTTCTCGAAACATCTATTTCAACAATGAATGTTGAAATCCATGGTTTCGATACGTTATACATTTTAAAACATCTTTAAATTGTTTTAATTCCATTTAAAATCACTTTCCCAAAACATTTCTTTAATATATTATTCACTGTCCAAAATCGTGAATATATTTCCTTATCCAAATTCAACATTTCTACATATTTTATTTAAAGGATTATCCACTGTCCAAAATCGTGGATATATTTCCTTTAATAAGCTATAATAATTAACTTATCAAAATAAGTCATTTTCGGATTTATAAAACAACGTTTATAAATTCCATTTATATTTTATGGCCACTTCAACTTATAAAATCACTATAAATTAATTTTGTAATTAAAAATAAATTATATGTTAAGTCAATTTAAATCTTAAAAATGTTAGCTTATCACTTAAAGTTAATTAATTAATTAATAAATGATAATTAACTTAAGTGATCAATTAAAGATTACATGATTAATTAAATTAATAATAATTGATTTATTAAATTAATTTGTGAGAATTAAATAAGTAATTAATTTATATTAAGTAAGTTGATAATTAATGATTAAGAATCAACTAATTAACTGAGTAATTAAGAAACAGATAATGAATAAAAGTTTAGTAAATAATTAATTAATTTAAGATTAGGTGATTAATAAATTAATAATTAATGATTAACTAATTAATTAACTGATCATCAATAAGTTAATTAATCAGTAATTAATTAAACAGAATAAAATAGTTTATTCTTAAGCAATTAATTAAGTTAAGTAAAACCAAACTGTTTGATATGCATTGATAATTATGTTGATTGACTGTGATATCTGTTGATGATATTTCTATGATATGTTATGATATATTATGGATATTTGTGATAACTGTATATGATTTATCTGATATATCTGTTATGTTAATTCTTGATATTAAATTGAACTGTTAAGTTAAATAGACAACTTGGCCCTCAAAATGGCATTTGGATCCGATGAGACCGGGATCGGAAGAATCAATTTTGATTCTTCGAAAACCACACCGATCCAAATTAAACGATAGGTCGTAACTTATCAAATGGAGATCGAGATGGAGTTTCAGAATGCAAGGGTTATCGTCGTTAACTCTGAGGGTGATTCCAAAATGAGTGTAACGAGATAATGCCTTCGGTTTCGTTCGAACCCGGAACGAACTTGTATGGATTGACTGCTTTCAACACATCGTCAGGCGGACGATGAGCATTCTAAGAATATGTTCAATAAAGGTAATCGTAGCCTCAAGCCTCATCAACCGGGAATGGCTAAAACAGGGGAGATGCAGCAAGGTTAGGTGGGTCATGCCCAAGCAGGACAAGATTTTCCCCTCTCTAGACGTCCCTTTTTATTTCGGCTTTGTGGGCAGTTGTTTGGCCACAACTGCGGGGTTATCTTGTTCGGGACTGTTCAGTAAGGAATGGTTCTGTCCTTGTGTTGTAGGGGATGAAGGGAGTAATCCTCGGTACGGTGATCTAGGCCCCGTGCTGTGACGGGCGGTACCCCAGTAGCCCCGCCATTGTTGGAAATCCATTTACCCTACGAGACCCTACAGTTTTGATTGTATTACCCACTTTCGTGGCTAGTAGCTGGAATTTAATCATGTAACAATTTCGGCTATTGTCTATTTACTTGAAAACCCTAGACACTATTATAATATCACAGAATTTCCTATAAAATGTTTTGGTTAGCGTAAGTTAAAAACTTACCCGTATTTATTTGTGGGGAGTCTTACGTGATACCTTTATTTTCAAATGATTTTCAAAGTTAAGCAATTTTAACCTGTTTACTAATACCAGACCCATGTCTGACCCGGAGTTTATATTTTGTGTTTTTCATAAACTCTTGGGTACTCAAATTTTTACGAGTAGCCAAGTGATAGGTATTGGAAGTGTTGATTTTCTGGAGGAGCTATTTTGGGGAGAAGACCAGACGTATGTATCTATATATGTAGTTCCGCTGTGTAGTTAGTGATGTTGTATTTTGGATGTATGTATGGTAATATATGTATATGACAATCCGGTTATATGATATAGTACGACTCTGATGTATGTATAACTATGTAATAGATATGTTATGTATTATATTTTGTTCCATTCCGCTGTGAGATTCTGATGTTGTTGTTCTTTCTTTCTATTCTTTATTATTTCTATCCCTTTCTTTCTTAATGATGAAACGTCTTTCTGGGTTTGAGAAGGGCGGGTCGTCACGATTGGTATCAGAGCAGTAGGTAAAGCGAGTACCTAGGCTCTTGTGTATATTTCTCTGGAGAGTGCGTATTTGTATTTTCAATATTATATATATACCTATCTAAATGGATGAGTTACCTGTTCAGGTGACCAACATGAGTTCAAGAAGAAGAGGCAAAGTTAGGGCCAGTACTTCTACAGATAATGGACGGAGTCAGAATGTTAGTGAGGCTGTCCATCCAGTACCATCTCAAGTTAGCTTTGCAGCTTTATGCAAGGATTTCAAACATCTTGGAGGTCAACCATTCAAAGGTTCAGAGTCAATAATTGAAGTTCAGGACTGGCTACGCTCTTGCGAACGCATTTTCAAGAGCATGAGATTGACTGATGAGCGTAAGAGGCATATGGCATCGTGGCAACTGCAAGGTGGTGCAGCGGCATGGTGGGATTCAACTATTGCAAATATTTCTGAGGATGATATTTCTTGGGACAGATTCAAGGAGTTGTTTGAAGAGAAGTATGTGCCGACGGCAGGGAGAACCCAATTGTATCAGGATTTTCTGTATTTGAAGCAAGGTAGTATGTCTATTTCGGAGTACGAAACTAGATTCAACGAACTCTCTTGTTATGGTCCAGGACTCATCGATACTCCTCTGAAAAAGAATGAGAAATTTGTGCAAGGGTTGAGTCCTGAATTCCATGGGAAATTGACAGTGCTTCTGAAGGGATCTTTTGTTGATTTGATTGATATGGCATTGAGGTATGAAAGTTTGATGAGTAAGAAACCAGGGGCTCCAGATGCAACTTCAAGTGGGAATTTCACTAATTCGAATAAGCGAAAGTTTGATCCTAAATGGAGGAAGCCGAATAAGAAGAAACCTGGGAATAACAACGGACACCGAAAGTGCTACATTTGTCATCAGGAAGGGCATTGGGCAAATAAGTGTCCTAGGAAGGGATTCCAGCAGCAACAGCAGCAACCGCATCAGAGTGGTCCAGGATCAGCTATAGTTCAGAAATCATTGTGCTTTAATTGTCATCAGCCAGGGCACATGATTAAGTACTGTCCACTTCTACAGAGGGCACCTTAGAATAAAGTTTTTGCTTTGGAAGCCGAACCATCTTCTTCTTCGATGGGAAAAGGAGTATTAGAAGGTACTTTATTTTTAAATGGAAAATATATTAGAGTTTTGTTTGATTCGGGTGCTTCCTTGAGTTTTATTTCTTTGGACTCTGTTGAAAAGTTTTCTCTTACCCCTAGTTCAGTAGACGGTCCTATCTTGGTATCTAATCCTATAGGAGGGGTGACCAAATTAGACTCTATTTCTAAGGACTTGAAGATCTCTTATCTATCCCACAGTTTTTCTTGTGACCCGTATGTGACGACCGCCCATGACTCCCGCACAAAACAAGGGAATGGTGCGCTGAAAGGTGTGCCAGGCAACCATGGACGATAGTCAGGGTAAGATTAAACAGCGGAATCTATCGTATTACTCACAGCGCATGGATAAAATACAATAGATAATATACATAGTGAAGCTCTATAGAACAAAAGTCTCATCATATCAACGCATAATTGTTAGATACAACAATCAGCAAAGTCAATACATCAAGCCTCACTACATATCACTCAGAGTATCAAACAAACAGCGGAACATCCAGTATATATAGTAAGAAAACAATATGCAAAAGCCTCCAGCTCGTCTTCGTCATCAACAACGTTGGTAGCCAAGAACAGCACCTGTCACCTGTCACCTGCTACCTAGTCTGCCCATCCCAACATGGATGAACAGCCCAAGGTAATAAGAGTTGAACATAAAAACTTGAGTCAGACAACAGTCTTAGTGAGCAGTAAATTAACTATCAAACATACCAAAAGAGTATAAAGGATAAAAGGAATAGGAACTCAACCATCCGACTCCACCTCATTCTACAGTGATAGCCCCCTGACCCACTAAGCAGAAACAAGTATAGCAAAGCAGACAATTTAGGTAAAGCAATTATCACTCGAGTCAAGGTCGATGTTTTTCAAATACAAACCCCCAACGCCTAAACCAAGATCAGATAAGCACTCAGAAAACACCGCTCTTGAGGCCGAATGATGGTACAATCAAACATCCATGACTCTGGCTACCACTGTTATCATTGCCTCGATATCACCATTAATTGAATGACCGGCACCTTCTTTCAGCCGTCCGTCAAGGGCTAATGGCAACCCCGGTTCTAGACATAACTTCGCACGTCATCATGACCCGTGCCTAGGACTATCGCAACTGCCCAGAGTACTAACACGTCATCATGACCCGTGTCTGGAACGTCATCGTGACCCGTTCCAATATACTCTTGCTTTGAGCATGCTAGAACCTTCAATAACGATAAGATCCAAGCCTCCTAGTCATCCTCCTCGACGACTATTCTCACACTAGCTCAAGCGCCTCTCGAACCCATCATTATCAACCAACTCGAACCGCATCATCGAGTTATCAACATACTTGGGATGATCCCGTCTGGATTAAACCAAGGCTTCACACATCATGCTTTGCTTCATCGCATCATAGCAAAGTCCCATCTCAACATCATGGTTTGCCCCATCGCACCATGGCGAAGTCCATCATCATCGAATCTATTCATATGAGCTTCCACATCCGCTTCATATGCCACAAGCAGCTTTCACCATTCAGGAGCCTTTCCACTTAGCTTTTGAATCATCTTCGACCAACTTGTCCAAATCAAGTTACCAATCAACTAATCAATCAAATCAAACATCAATCCAAGTAATCAATCATTCAAACAAGATCAAAATAGACAATTACAACAATAATGGCAATTTTGTAATTAAAGTGTTCAAATCTAACAAGTATGAATCATAGGCAAATGTCTCTACAACTTGATGAATAAACTTATACAAGTAATCATGTAGTAAAATAGGTGTCAAAAACTTCATAGATGATAGATCTACATGCGAGCTTTAGGAAAATGCAAGAAATCACTATCTTTAACACACAAACAAGTCACCGATCCAATCTACTCCTTTGGGTCCATGTGAGGGATAACTACCACTCACCGAATAACCTAAACACCTTAAAAACAAACAACTCCAGATCTGGACAGCAAGGAACCAAGCTTGATCCGGCAAAATCTCGCTTCAAACGATGAAATCTCTCTTTGCTGGATGAAGATCTTCAACTTTGGCTCTTGGATCTTCAATTTAGATGGAAGAAATCCCTAGATTAGAGTGGAGAAAAGAAGTGAAGAAGAGTTGTAGTCGAGCTCTCAAAATGGCAGCACTTCGTCGCTTCAAAATCCGATGCCAAGAAGTGAAGATAGGCTCCCCTATTTATAGCTGAAATCCTTAAGTCGCACGGTTTTAAGTCGTTCACTCGGTTTTAGGTCGTCCACGACTCATCGAAACCCAACGACCTACGACCTAAAACTCCGCCGACTTACTACTTAACGACTCACGGCTTCGACTCATACGACCTAACACTAAGCCGACCTAACGACTCAAGCCCCTAACGACTCAAGCCTTCGAATGACTTATCACCTATACAACTTAAAGACTAACTATATTGCCGACTTAACAAAATCAACGATCCAGATGTTACGCGACCTAAAATGAATGCGGATCTACGATGCCGCGACTTAACTCATTAACGAACCAAAAGCATCCCGGGTTAACATATGTTTTGACTTAACTTCCTAGCGACCTACCTTAAGTCGTCCAACGACCTAACTCCATTAACTCGTGTTAACGACCTAACTCGCTAACACACTCACAACAGGGTCTCCACGACCTAATCATACTTAAGTCGCTTACGACTTAAGCCCTAGCACTAAGTCGTTAACCACTAACCCGCTAACTCGTCCCAGTTCTTAAGTCGTAACCCGTTAATCCCCTTTAAGTCGTAACTTGCTAACCCGCTACACCACTAACTAGTTAACCTATGACAACTATTAACTCGATAAGTCATTTACCACTATGTTAACTTTTATAACTCGCTAACAAATCTAAACTGCTAGGTCGTAATCCCCTAAGTCGTTCACGACTTAAAACCATCTACGACCTAACCAAGAGCCGATCTAAGGACCCTATGCAACCGAGTTAACTTCCTTATGAGCCATCTTTTACACGACTTAGGCTATGGATGACATAAACAATACTAACGACCTAATAATTCTACGATTTATCAACACGTACAAATACGGGTCGTTACATTCTCCCCCCCCCCCCTTAGGAATTTCGCTCCCGAAATTCCAATCAAACAGAAGCATCCAAACTATTCTGCATGCCTACCATCCATAGTAATCTACAAACCATGCATCTAATTTCTAGCCTAGCATGCAGAATTCTAAGATTAGAACAAGCTACAAATTCATGAGATGTCACGACACCTTAGGGCCATACCTCGAAGAGCTCAGGATGAGCTGCCTTCATCCTCTCTTCCTCCTCCCATGTACAGTCGTTAACATTATCACTCCATTGTACCTTGAGCAACGTAATCGTCTTCCTCCTAAGCTGTTTCGTGTCGGTTTCAACAACACGAAGCGGTTTACGAGGTCTCGTAACCACTGGATCAACTTCTAAATCTTTACAGCTATCAGAAGAAACCACCGTACTTGAGTCATGCACATACCTCCGTAGATAAATACATGAAAAACATTGTGCACACCCGCCATCTTTTCCGGTAGCTCCAATCTATAGGCGAGCTTTCCAATTCGCTCGATGATTGGGAATGGTCCAACAAATCTTGGAGTCAATTTTCCTTTCTTCCCGAATCGAATAACATTCTTCAGAGGAGAAATCTTCACAAAAACCATATCACCTACGTCGAATTCCAAATCTTTTCGATGATTATCGGCATAACTCTTCTGACGGTCTTGGGCTACCTTCATTCGTCGTCGAATGATCTCTATACAATCCGAGGTCTGACGAATCATCTCTGGTCCAAGCATCAACTTTTCCCCAGCTTCCAACCAACATGTCGGGGAGTTACACGGTCTTCCATACAATGCCTCATATGGTGCCATACCAATGCTTGACTAGTAACTGTTATTGCACGCAAATTCCACCAAGTGAAGATGATCTTCCCATGATCCTCCGAAATCCATAACACATGCTCTAAGGAGATCTTCCAAAACTCGGTTGACTCTCTCGGTTTGACCATCTGTTTGGGGATGATAAGCTGTACTTAAACCCAACTCGGTTCCCAAAACTTCCTAGAAGCTCTTCCAAAATCCGCTAGTGAACAATGGATCTCGATCACTCACTATACTCTTCGGAATACCATGGAATCGAACTATCCACTTAACATACAACTCAGCCAACTTCAATGCAGTCCTAGTTGATCGAACAGGAATGAATCTTGCATTCTTAGTCAAACGATCTACAATGACCCAAATCCCTTCATTTCCTGCCCTGGTTCTAGGTAGACCATCGATAAAATCCATCGATATCGGCTCCCACTTCCATGTAGGAACCTCTAATGGCTGAAGCAATCCACTAGGCTTCTTCTGCTCAGCTTTCACCAACTGGCAATTCAAACATTTGGAAATGAAATTTCCAACATCCTTCTTCATACCTTCCCAGTAGTAGGTTCTCTTCATATCCCGGTACATCTTATTTCCACCTGGATGAATTGTCAACTACGAGTGACGACTTTCCCTCAAAACTTCATCTCTCAATCCATCTATATCGGGAACAACTAGTCGTCCTTGTTTCCGAACCCAACTCTTTCGATCAACTTCAAATCCTTTATCCTTTTCTGGGTTCAATCCAGATTCCAAATCACAGATAATCTTGACAAGTTTATCATTTCGCTTTTGGCTCTCGCCAATTCTTTCCACAAGAGTAGGTCTTATCGATAAGTTTGCCAACATCTCAGGTTCCAATTCACATCTAAGCCTGATGTCAAATCCAGCCAAATACTCGAGACTCTTCCATTCTGAAAACATGGCTCCTAATCCTGCATGTCTTCGACTTAACGCATCCGCCACTGCGTTACCTTTTCCCGGAGTATAAGCTATACCAAAATCATATGATGCCAAAAACTCTAGCCATCGTTGCTGCCGAAGATTCAAATCCTTTTGGGAGAAAAGATACTTCAACGACTTATGATCCGTAAACAACTCGAATCGAACTCCCAATAGGTAATGTCTCCACATCTTCGGAGCAAAAACAATCGCCGCTAACTCCAAATCATGAGTCGGGTAATTCCTTTCATGCAGCTTCAGTTGTCGACTTGAATATGCAACAACTTTATCCTTTTGCATTAGCACTGCTCCAAGTCCAGTACCACATGCATCGGTGTAAACCACCATCTCATCATTCCCACTCGGAATAGTCAAAACAGGAGATTTTATCAGTCGCTCTTTTAGGATTATGAAAGCTTGCTCACACTTATCATCCCATCTGAACACTTGGTTCTTCTTCGTCAATCCTGTTAACGGTGTAGCTATCTTGGAAAAGTCTTTGATAAACCGACGATAATATCCAGCTAATCCAAGAAAACTTCTCACATCTGATACATTCTTAGGTCTCTCCCAATCCTGGATTGCTGCCACCTTAGCGGGATCAACCGCTATTCCATTTCCAGAGATAATATGGCCTAAGAACCTCACTTCACTCTTCCAGAAGTGACACTTCGAAAACTTAGCCTTCAGCTGATGTTTCCGCAAGATTCGCAAAACAATTCGTAAGTGCGTCTTGTGCTCTTCTTTAGTTTTAGAATAAATCAGAATATCATCCACGAACACAAGTGCGAACTTATTCAACTGATCTCTGAATACTCTATTCATAAGATCCACAAAATATGCTGGTGCGTTAGTCAATCCAAACGGCATTACCAGCCACTCATAGAAACCGGATGGTGTCCTAAAAGCAGTCTTTGGCACACTATCCTTAGCCACTCTCAACTGGTGAAATCCCGTTGCCAAATCCATCTGAGAAAACACCTTAGCTTCGTGGAGCTGATCAAACAAGTCATCTATTCTCGGCAATGGATACTTGTTCTTCCTAGTCACCTTATTCGGCTCACGATAATCGACACACAACCTCAACGATCCATCCGCTTTGGTTGCGAACACAACTGGTGCACCCCATTCGGACACACTACGCCGAATGAATCCTTTCCGTAAAAGGTCATCAATTTGCACCTTCATCTCTTCCTGTTCCCTAGGCGCCATCTGCCTAAGAGGCATCGCAACTGGTCTGGCTCCCTCAACTAGATCGATACGAAATTCGATCTCCCTATGCGGCGGTAACCCTTTGACCTCGTCAAAGACGTCCTCAAATCCATTCACAACCGGCATCGATGACAGTCCATCCCGTGGAACAACCAGTGAATACATGAAGCCCATGAAGACGCCTTCTTCATGCTTACATCGTATCACAACCTTTCACCCTTCCACATTCTCGACCGTCACCTCCAGTTTCTCACAATCAACCTTTGCCGCATACTTCCTAAGCCAGTCCATACCCAAAATAATTCCGAACCCCGCAAAGTTCAGAACAAAACAATCACAAACAAAAGAGCAATCATGACTCGATACTACTAGACCACGACATAGCATACACAAACAAGACGAACCCCCAACTGGATTAGTCACAACCAATGGTCTATCAACAATTTCCGGTTCCAAACCCAACCGACCTACAAGATCATCACAAACAAACGAATGCGATGCCCCAGTATCAAACAACACCCTAACTGGAACACCACATATGGAGAGAGTACCTTGAACCACCACACTCTTCCCTTTCTCTTCCGCAGTAGGAGCTTTCGAGGATGATGGAACAGCCCCCAAAGCATAAGCTTGCACAATTTGTTTGTCCTTCTGTGGTTCTGGACAATTCTTCCTAATACGCCCCAACTTATCACAGTTGTAGCACTTCAACAGTACTTTTGGATTCTTGCAATCCCTGGAGAGATGGCCCTTCTGCCGACAATTGTAGCAGGCACTTCACCCTTTGGCTTTTTTTGGCCATCCTTACCCTTCTGCTGTTGTTGCTGCTTCCTCTTCTTATTTCCACCCTGCTGTGGTTTGGACTCTTCCTTGGTCACAGCAACAACAGACCCTTCCTTAGGAAACAAACTCTCGTGCCTGAGAGCTTTCTCCACAAGCTTCTCAAAAGGATCGTCCAGATGATCCACCAACTGCCTCCCAAGATAACTGTCCAAGCCTGTCACAAACTTCTCGTTCTTCTGGTAGGGAGATTCAATATACGACCGAGCATACTTGGACAAAGCTTCAAACTCAGAAACATACTCAAGAACTGGTCTCCCACCTTGCTTGAGCTCCACAAACTTCTTAAACAAAACAGACTTCTGAGCTGTAGAAATGAACTTAGCTTCAAATCTAACTTGGAATTGCTCCCAAGTAATCTCTTCCTCTGGAGTATCAATGGTGATAGAACCCCACCAATCAGCAGCGCTTCCATGAAGCTGTCTCGATGCAAGCTTCCTTTTAGTTGCATCCTCAATTCCCAAGTCACCAAAGATCCTTCTAAAAGCATCTATCCATCTCTGAACTTCAATAGTCGATTCCGTTCCCAAGAAAACCTTTCCTCCGAGAGCAGTATAGTCTTTACACAACTTAGCAAAATCCACTGGTCTTGGAGCTTGGACCTGAACTCCAACATTTACTGATGGCCCCGGAGCTGGCATCCTCCTCATGATCGAAGTCATCATAACCTCGAACATAGGAGCATAATCAGCAGCCCCCTCAACAGCACGGCCTTCCCTAGCAGCTGGTCTCCCTCTTCGACTCATCCTTAATATCTACAAAAAAGGAATGACTTAGAACACCTTGAGAAACAACTGCATAAGGAGTTCAAATCCTTCTAAGCTACTATATTATATATAGTAATCATCCATCAATATACAATTACATCTCTCATACGTAGTTACGTCAGCGAGCGTTGGCTAAAATCGATTAACCAAAGCTCTGATACCAAATGTGACGACCGCCCATGACTCCCGCACAAAACAAGGGAATGGTGCGCTGAAAGGGGTGCCAGGCAACCATGGACGATAGTCAGGGTAAGATTAAACAGCGGAATCTATCATATTACTCACAGCGCATGGATAAAATACAATAGATAATATACATAGTGAAGCTCTATAGAACAGAAGTCTCGTCATATCAACGCATAATTGTTAGATACAACAATCAGCAAAGTCAATACATCAAGCCTCACTACATATCACTCAGAGTATCAAACAAACAGCGGAACATCCAGTATATATAGTAAGAAAACAATATGCAAAAGCCTCCAGCTCCTCTTCGTCATCAACAGCGTTGGTAGCCAAGAACAGTACCTGTCACCTGCTACCTAGTCTGCCCATCCCAACATGGATGAACAGCCCAAGGTAATAAGAGTTGAACATAAAACCTTGAGTCAGACAACAGTCTTAGTGAGCAGTAAATTAACTATCAAACATACCAAAAGAGTATAAGGATAAAAGGAATAGGAACTCAACCATCCCACTCCACCTCATTCTACAGTGATAGCCCCCAGACCCACAAAGCAGAAACAAGTATAGCAAAGCAGACAATTTAGGTAAAGCAATTATCACTCGAGTCAAGGTCGATGTTTTCCAAATACAAACCCCCAAGGCCTAAACCAAGATCAGATAAGCACTCAGAAAACACCGCTCTTGAGGCCGAATGATGGTACAATCAAACATCCATGACTCTGGCTACCACTGTTATCATTGCCTCGATATCACCGTTAATTGAATGACCGGCACCTTCTTTCAGCCGTCCGTCAAGGGCTAATGGCAACCCCAGTTCTAGACATAACTCCGCACGTCATCATGACCCGTGCCTAGGACTATCGCATCTGCACAGAGTACTAACACGTCATCATGACCCGTGTCTGGAATGTCATCGTGACCCGTTCCAACATACTCTTGCTTTGAGCATGCTAGAACCTTCAATAACGATAAGATCCAAGCCTCCTAGTCATCCTCCTCGACGACTATTCTCACACTAGCTCAAGCCTCTCGAACCCACCATTATCAACCAACTCGAACCGCATCATCGAGTTATCAACATACTTGGGATGATCCCGTCTGGATTAAACCAAGGCTTCACACATCATGCTTTGCTTCATCGCATCATAGCAAAGTCCCATCTCAACATCATGGTTTGCCCCATCGCATCATGGCAAAGTCCATCATCATCGAATCTATCCATATAAGCTTCCACATCCGCTTCATATGCCACAAGCAGCTTTCACCATTCAAGAGCCTTTCCACTTAGCTTTTGAATCATCTTCGACCAACTTGTCCAAATCAAGTTATCAATCAACTAATCAATCAAATCAAACATCAATCCAAGTAATCAATCATTCAAACAAGATCAAAATAGACAATTAGAACAATAATGACAATTTCGTAATTAAAGTGTCCAAATCTAACAAGTATGAATCATAGGCAAATGTCTCTACAACTTGATGAATAAACTTATACAAGTAATCATGTAGTAAAATAGGTGTCAAAAACTTCATAAATGATAGATCTACATGCGAGCTTTAGGAAAATGCAAGAAATCACTATCTTTAACACACAAACAAGTCACCGATCCAATCTACTCCTTTGGATCCGTGTGAGGGATAACTACCACTCATCGAATCACCTAAACACCTTAAAAACAAACAACTCCAGATCTGGACAGCAAGGAACCAAGCTTGATCCGGCAAAATCTCGCTTCAAACGATGAAATCTCTCTTTGCTGGATGAAGAACTTCAACTTTGGCTCTTGGATCTTCAATTTAGATGGAAGAAATCACTAGATTAGAGTGGAGAAAAGAAGTGAAGAAGAGTTGTAGTCGAGCTCTCAAAATGGCAGCACTTCGTCGCTTTAAAATCCGGTGCCAAGAAGTGAAGATAGGCTCCCATATTTATAGCTGAAATCCTTAAGTCGCACGGTTTTAAGTCGTTCATTCGGTTTTAGGTCGTCCACGACTCATCGAAACCCAACGACCTACGACCTAAAACTCCACCGACTTACTACTTAACGACTCACGGCTTCGACTCATACGACCTAACACTAAGCCGACCCAACGACTCAAGCCCCTAACGACTCAAGCCTTCGAATGACTTATCACCTATACAACCTAAAGAGTAACTATATTGCCGACTTAACAAAATCAACGGTCCAGATGTTACGCGACCTAAAATGAACGCGGATCTACGATGTTGCGACTTAACTAAGTCATTAACGACCCAAAAGCATCCCGGGTTAACAAATGCTTTGACTTAACTTCCTAGCGACCTACCTTAAGTCGTCCAACGACCTAACTCCATTAACTCGTGTTAACGACCTAACTCGCTAACACACTCACAACAAGGTCTCCACGACCTAACCATACTTAAGTCGCTTACGACTTAAGCCCTAGCACTAAGTCGTTCACCACTAACCCGCTAACTCGTCCTAGTTCTTAAGTCGTAACCCGTTAACCACCTTTAAGTCGTAACTTGCTAACCCGCTACACCACTAACTCGTTAACCTATGACAACTATTAACTCGATAAGTCATTTACCACTATGTTAACTTTTATAACTCGCTAACACATCTAAACTGCTAGGTCGTAATCCCCTAAGTCGTTCACGACTTAAAACCATCTACGACCTAACCAAGAGCCGATCTAAGGACCCTTTGCAACCGAGTTAACTTCCTTATGAGCCATCTTTTACACGACTTAGGCTATGGATGACATAAACAATACTAACGACCTAATAATTCTACGATTTATCAACACGTACAAATACAGGTCGTTACACCGTATGTGTTGAATTTTAAGGGATTTGATCTTATTTTGGGTATGGATTGGCTAGATAAGTATAAAGCCGTCTTGAATTGTGATGAGAGAATAGTTTCGTTGGAAACTGATCTGGGTAGAATTGCCAGAGTGTCGTGTGATAATTCTGGAATTCACTTGAGCATTCTTTTGCATGGAATGGAGACATCTGAAGAGAGTGTTGAAGACATTGATGTGGTTCAGGATTTTGCTGATGTTTTTGAAGAAGCTAAGTGTTTGCCACCACATCGAGAAATAGAGTTCCGTATTGATTTGATTCCAGGAGCTGTGCCAGTAATTCAACCCAGTAGGAGAATGGCTCCTAGGGAAAGAGAAGAGTTGATTAAGCAGACGTAGGATTTTTTAGAGAAGGGATTGATTAGACCTAGTTTTTCTTGTTGGGGTTCAGCGGCGGTGTTTGTGACCAAATCGGATGGATCACTGAGGTTCTGTGTGGATTATAGAGAATTGAACAAAGTGACTATCCGTAATAAATATCCTCTTCCTCGCATCGATGATCTTTTTGACCAGTTGCATGGTGCTTCTATCTTTTCTCAATTGGATCTAGCTTCAGGTTTCCACCAGTTGAGGGTAGCTGAAGACAGTATTCCCTTGACTGCATTTAGGGGACCGAATTGTTTCTATGAGTGGTTGGTTATGCCGTTCAGATTAACCAACGCCCCTGCTTATTTCGTTGACCTCATGAAACGAGTCTTTAGGGATGTATTGAATAAGTTTGTGCTGGTATTCATTGATGATATCTTGGTCTATTCAAAATCCAAAGAAGAGCAAATTCGAGGTTTACACTGATGCTTGTATTGTTGGTTTGGGAGCAGTTCTGATGCAGAACGGAAGGGTTATTGCGTATGCTAGTCGACAGTTGAAGCCTCATGAGAAAAACTATGCTACGCATGATCTTGAATTGCTTGCCATTGTTTTTGCTCCGAAGATTTGGAGACATTATCTTTTAGGAGAGAAATTCGAATTGTTCACGGATCACAAACCATTGAAATATTTATTCTCTCAAAAAGACCTTAATCTGAGACAGCAGCGGTGGGTTGAATTTCTTGCATCCTATGATTTGGATATTCTGTACACTCCGGGGAAAGCGAATGTCGTAGCTGATGCTCTCAGTAGGAATGCATTTTTATCTCTTCTGGAGGTGGTTCCATCTCTTATTGAAAGGATATCAAACATGCAAGAATCTGATAAGAAGTTGAGGAGGATCATCAAAGGAGTCAGGAAAGGTCAGTGTCCCAGTTTTGAAATTGATGACCAAGGAACGCTAAGGATCAATGGGAGAATCTGTGTTCCGAATGACAAGGAGTTGAGGCAGGAAGTTTTATCCGAGAGTCATCGCTCCAAATTGAATATTCATCCTGGAATCTCGAAGATGTATAAGACATGAGGAGAGCTTTCTGGTGGATGGGTATGAAGAAGGATATTGCTTGATTTGTGAACAGTTGTGCCATTTGTCATCAAGTGAAAGGTGATCAACAGAAATCTGCTGGGTTATTGCAACCTCTAGAAATTCCGAATTGGAAATGGGAAATTATCTCAATGGATTTTATTGATGGTTTGCCTAGAACCAGGAAAGGAAATGACGGTATATGGGTTATTGTAGATCGTTTAACTAAGAGTGCCCATTTTATACCAGTAAAGGCAACTCGTAGTGCAGTTTCTTTGGCGGAAATTTTCTTGAAAGAGATAGTTCGATTGCATGGAGTTTCAGTCAGCATAGTAAGTGATCGTGATCCTATTTTCACTAGCAAATTTTGGGAAGCTCTGCAATCAGCGATGGGAACAGATTTGAGATTAAGTACAGCCTATCATCCTCAAACGAACGAATAGACAGAGAGGTTGAATCGTATTCTTGAGGATATGCTACGGGCTTGTGTTTTAGATTTTGGAGGATCTTGGGAGGACCATCTTCATTTAGTGGAATTTTCTTATAATAACATTTATCAAGCAAGTATTAAGATTGCTCCTTATGAAGCTTTATACGGAAGACCGTGTAGATCTCCATCTTGTTGGATTGAATCGAAGGATCGTCTTGTGCTCGGGCCTGATCTTATTAGTGAAGCTTCTGCGAAGGTTGAGCTTATCAAGAAAAGAATGAAAGCTGCTCAAGATCGTCAGAAGAAATATGCAGATAGAAGACGAAGGCCATTGGAATTTGAGATCGGAGACTTGGTTTTTATTAAAGTTTCCCCAATAAAAGGTGCTATAAGATTCGAAAAGACGGGAAAACTTGCTCCGAGATACATTGGACCATTCCGAGTGTTGGAGAGAATTGGAACTGTGGCCTACAGGATTGAATTACCAGAACGGATGTCTGGGATTCACAATGTGTTTCATGTATCGCATTTGAGGAAATTTGTTCATGATCCCTCACTGGTTGTAGAACCGGTAGTTCAAGAAGATTTGGAAGTGGAACCCATTTTAACTGTAGTCAGAAATCCAGTTCAGATTGTCGACCGAGACGAGAAGCAACTCAGGAACAAAGTGGTGAAACTCGTTAAGGTGCAATGGAGTGAGGATCCCAGAGATTGTACCTGGAAAACTCTTGATAGTTTTAGGAGTGCTTATCCGGATTTATGTTCGGATAACTAGTGATGTTTGTTAGAGTAGACTGTTTGTTTGTTTGTTATTGTATGAATGATATGTATGTTTGGATGATTAATATAAAAGCTTTTGAATTAACTATTGTTTAAATTTCGGGGACGAAATTCTTTTAAGGGGGGAGGAATGTAACGACCCGAAATTTTGACGATATATTTTAATAAATATTTAATCTAATTTAAATTAAATATAAACTTGTTAATATTAAAATTGGTGAGATCTTGAATATTTAACAGTTATATATGTTTGTAAAAGAAAATTTTGATTTGACATTTAAAATTAAATACTTCAAAACCATTTAAACAAAATCGGTTTTATTCAATAGAATAAAATCAAAGTCTTTATATTTCTGATATCTGATAAAATACATATGAATACAATTTTATTTTTTAAAATGATAAGTTTTAAAATAAACAAACATGAAATTATTTAACATAAATATGGAAGTGCAAAACAATATAGGTGTAAACATACAAAATTAGTATAAAACACAATTATAGTTATAAGAGGTAATCAAAGTAACATAAATATACAAAATATAAATTATAATTTGACATATATAAATACAAGTATTTTTAGTCAAACAATGATCTTCAACATTCAAATTGTACAACACAACATCCTTAAATAAAATGTTAAAAACATCATTTGAACAAGTATACAATTTCATATAAAATATAACTAACAAAATAAATAAACAAAAATGTTAACAATAACTTTTAGGAAATCATATCAGGAAGTTTGAAAAAACATATAACCTGTATATGCAAGTGGAATAATGCAAAGAAACAAGACAAGTTATACTTAACAAATGAAACATTCAGGCATAAGAAGAACAAAGTCCACTTCAATATAATAAAACAAGTTCTCACTTCATAGATAAAAAAAATTTAAAACCCGTATCTTACCAAACAGGTTTGGCCGAAAATAATGATAATGTCTTGTACAACAAAGTAAATAACATAAATATCTATGTACTAATAGCAACTGTCAGTAAACAATTTATTACTTGCTATCATAATTAATAACATAAGCATTAATTAGCCTAACTTTTTGTTCAACTAAGTACACAGCAGAAAATCTTCTATATCATTTCATACTGCAGGTTATTAACTCTTAGCCAATTAAAAAGTATGGTCAAACAAATAAAACTTGTCCAGTAAATACCTATGCTGTTCAAAGTCTTTCTATATATATATCCATCATGTTATTGTATTCGTTTATAAAATTAACTAAAACCTAGAAGCAAACCTGAGAGAAGTGAAAAAAAGAAAAAGAAAAAAAAGAAAAAAAAGAGATTCAAACTGTAAACTATCAACCTGAGCAAAATACAAGCAAGCTGGAAGTCTGGGAAGCAAATTAACAAGTCTATGTTTATCTGGGAACTAAAGTGCTCTGTTTAATTTGAATTAAAGTGAGTAAACTTACCTTTCTTGAAATTTTATCATGATATTTGGATCCTGAAGTTTGTGTTGCTTTATATTGTTTATCAGAGGACCTGTATCTATTTTTGTGTATTGAAAGCTTTGAGTTAAGCTTCTGAGCAAAGAGGTGCAAAGAATATTAATACTTATCCACCTAAATCATTTAAAACCTAGAGATATAAGTTAATTAAGATTGTTTAACTTTAAACAAAGCTTGGGAATTTATTTGAAGTATAACAGTATAACATAGGAACTGTTATTCAAGTTACAGGCAACAAGAAAATAAAGCTAAAATTCGAATATTTTAATTTGTGAATTCGATCATATATCTTGATTATACACACAAAGTTAGGATTTTTAGTATAAAAATTATGATTTTTAAGTGAGTGTTTAAGGTACAGTTTGAATATGAATAAAAATTACATTTGTGTCAATTTCTGTTGCTTCAATTAATTTTAACTGTTGAATTTTTTTATGGAGCAAGCTTGAAGGTAAATTAACTCAAGAAAAATGTCAAATTATTTTTCGAGTGCAAGGATTTGGGGTTTGAATCGAAGGTAGGGTTTAGAGCTTTCATTTTCAATGCTCTGTAAAAACATTTGTTTCTCCATTAGGCGACCGAGTGGCTCGCGATTCTGGATGAGGGTTGAGGGGGATATGGTTGAGGTATGGGCGAAGTGGAGGCGCCGCTAGTGGTCGGCGTTGGTAGGTGGAGGCGATTTGCTGTCGAGTGTTCAAGTTTTAGTTCGAGTTTCAGGCCCTTTTCTACGATTCGCCTTTTTGTGAAAATTTGGGTTTTGATTTTGAGTGCTCGGTCAAATTGGGATTCGCTGGAGATAGCGCAACTCGCCGGAGGCGAGGCGAACCACCGTGCACGTGCACGGTGGCGTAGGGATGTCTGTTGATACGTAGGGGGTGAAGCGTGCTCATAATCGAGATATGGGGATGTTTGCTTCGAGTTTGTCTTCGGGTTTGCCTGGGTGTGAACGCGTGAGTGTAGTATTTAACTCTAACTTAAACTAAAAAAAAAGAGAAAAGAACAGGTAAAAGAAGAAGATGGGAATAAGAGGGAGATGCAGGGGAAAAGCACAGGGGAACTCGAGAATTTCTCGAGTAAGGGGTGGTGCTGCCTCGGGTCCACTCCTTAATGGACGTGCATAGTTTTGTTTAGTATTTGTATAACTAAGTTAATAAAGCAATTAGTTAGTGTTAGGTTAGTACTTCATTTAAAAGTTTATTGAGGAAGTCCGTAAAGATAGTTGATTAATATAAAGTAATTAGAATGTTAAGAAATTTATACTTGAAATTTAATTGATAACTTTAAATTAATTTTGTAATTAAAAATAAATTATATGTTAAATCAATTTAAATCTTAAAAATGTTAGCTTATCACTTAAAGTTAATTAATTAATTAATAAATGATAATTAACCTAAGTGATCAATTAAAGATTATATGATTAATTAAATTAATAATAATTGATTTATTAAAGTAATTTGTGAGAATTAAATAAGTAATTAATTTATATTAAGTAAGTTGATAATTAATGATTAAGAATCAACTAATTAACTGAGTAATTAAGAAACAGATAATGAATAAAAGTTTAGTAAATAAATAATTAATTTAAGATTAGGTGATTAATAAATTAATAATTAACGATTTACTAATTAATTAATTGATCATCAATAAGTTAATTAATCAGTAATTAATTAAACAGAATAAAATAGTTTATTCTTAAGCAATTAATTAAGTTAAGTAAAACCAAACTGTTTGATATGCATTGATAATTATGTTGATTGACTGTGATATCTGTTGATGATATTTCTGTGATATGTCATGATATATTATGGATATCTGTGATAACTGTATATGATTTATCTGATAAATCTGTTATGTTAATTCTTGATATTAAATTGAACTGTTAAGTTAGATAGACAACTTGGCCCTCAAAATGGCGTTTGGATCCGATGAGACCGGGATCGGAAGAATCAATTTTGATTCTCCGAAAGCCACATCGATCCAAATTAAACGATAGGTCGTAACTTATCAAATGGAGATCGAGATGGAGTTTCAGAATGCAAGGGTTATCATCGTTAACTCTGAGGGTGATTCCAAAATGAGTGTAACGAGATAATGCCTTCGGTTTCGTTCGAACCCGGAACGAACTTGTATGGATTGAGTGCTTTCAACACATCGTCAGGCGGACGATGAGCATTCTAAGAATATGTTCAATAAAGGTAATCGTAGCCTCAAGCCTCATCAACCGGGAATGGCTAAAACAGGGGAGATACAGCAAGGTTAGGTGGATTTTCCCCTGTCTAGATGTCCCTTTTTATTTCGGCTTTGTGGGCAGTTGTTTGGCCACAACCGCGGGGTTATCTTGTTCGGGACTGTTCAGTAAGGAATGGTTCCGGCCTTGTGTTGCAGGGGATGAAGGGTGTAATCCTCGGTACGGTGATATAGGCCCCGTACTGTGACGGGCGGTACCCCAGTAGCCTTGCCATTGTTGGAAATCCATTTACCCTACGAGACCCTGCGGTTTTGATTGTATTACCCACTTTCGTGGCTAGTAGCTGGAATTTAATCATGTAACAATTTCGGCTATTTTTTATTTACTTGAAAACCTTAGACACTATTATAATATCACAGAATTTCCTATAAAATGTTTTGGTTAGCGTAAGGTAAAAAGTTACCCGTATTTATTTGTGGGGAGTCTTACGTGATACCTTTATTTTCAAATGATTTTCAAAGTTAAGCAATTTTAACCTGTTTACTGATACCATACCCATGTATGACCCGGAGTTTATATTTTGTGTTTTTCATCAACTCTTGGGTACTCAAATTTTTACGAGTAGCCAAGTGATAGGTATTGGAAGTGTTGATTTTCTGGAGGAGCTATTGTGGGAGAAGACCAGACGTATGTATCTATATATGTAGTTACGCTGTGTAATTAGTGATGCTGTATTTTGGATGTATGTATGGATATATATGTATATGACAATCCTGTTATATGATATTGTACGACTCTGATGTATGTATAACTATGTAATAGATATGTGATGTATTATATTTTGTTCCATTCCGCTGTGAGATTCTGATGTTGTTGTTCTTTCTTTCTATTCTTTTCTATTTCTATCCCTTTCTTTCTTAATGATGAAACGTCTTTCTGGGTTTGAGAAGGGCGGGTCGTCACAAACTGGCTAAAACACACTTAGTGAAAATCCTATATTCACTTTGCCTAAACTCTTTAGTTTCAATCAAACCGCTAGTTTCGATTCCTATTCCAAAATCCTTTTATTTCATTTTCAATTTGAAATCATTTTGTCGCTAACAAAAATTTTTCCAAAAATTTTCAAAAATTTTCTAAGTCCCAAAATTTTCGGAAAATTTTGGCCGAGTTTCTTTTGTACGGAGGAGCTTTTGCAATTTGATAGGAGATATAAATATATATACATTGACCCACACGGTCGGAAAAACAAAAATAGTTCATATTTCCTATTTTAATTGTGTAGGCGTACCTTTATTTAGCATTTTAAAGCAAGCGGCTTATTATTTTAGCAATTAGCGTGTTCAAATCTAGCCAAACGGCTTCCCGATGCCTGTACTTACTCAATTTAAACATGTAAGTATAAAATATATGCAACTTACTAACCTTTATTTACTTTTAATAGCTAGACACATGCAATTCATAAGCAATATACATAAACAATTTCCATGAGCAGTTTATATGGTTTCAAAACTAATTCAATTGCTTTCAACCAATTCATATGCCATTTCATTCAATTATAATGGTTTACACTTCAATTTCTTACATTCAATTTATTTTTAATCCAAACAAGCTTATATTTATTTTAATTGATTCCAAAATCAATTTTATTCACTTCTACCAATCCGTAGAATTTTTTTTATTTACTTTTGTTTAAGCCGAACGACTAATTTATTCTATGCAATGTGACGATATTCACTTAATAGAATATCCATTTTAGTTTTTATCCACGTCCAATTGATTCCAACTCATTTTATTTTAAATTCCATCCCATTTCTGGTTTATTCACCGACCATACATTTGCGCTTCATCTCATCTCCACATTGGTTTCATTTTGAAACCATTTCATTGAGCTTGAGAACATTCAATACTTATATTGATAACCATTTTCCAAATTAATTTAACCCTAGCTTTTATTTACTGAACTTTCACCCTTCCTCGTAGCCAAGCTTCTATAAGTTTTAAACTTAAGTTAATTTACTTCAATTTATTCTAACTTAAAACTTAAGTTCACTTTTATTTCATTTGATTATCATCTAATCAAATTCCATTAAATTCAGTTAGCCCATCCATTTTATTTTAATTCACCTTCTCAATTTATCAAAATAATATCCAAAGCACATACTTAAATCGTTTATACTCGAATTAGATTTTATTTATAACTTAAATCATTCCTTTTATAATCCAATTCCATTTTATTTTTAAAATCATCTCCACTTATTTTAATTCATTATCAATCCAAGTCGAATTCTATTTTATAATTCGAGTTTATTTCCAAACACCATTATTAACTTACAATCCATTTTATTTAACCGAGTCAAAGCTAATTAGCTTACTTCCAACTTTTAAATCAATATTCGATTTTATTACAAAAACCACTTCATTAAATTTTCCTGAGTTTATTTTTTTATAATTGCAGTTTGGATTTTCATTCATTTTCCAAAATTCCAACACTTTTGTTTCGACTTATTTATTCCCTTTTTACATTTTTATAAGCTACTCACATATTAATATTCATACTTCTCCATCCATTTACAGTCGATCACATTTTCACTTTGCTTTTAACTAGGGATTATATTTTTATTTCAATGCTTTTCTATTCCTTTATAAGCTTCCGAAGCTTATTTATTCCAATTCAATACTTATTTAGTTTATACTTATTTATTTAAGTAAGAATTTTATTCCATTCAATATTATCTATAACTCAACTGAATTTATTTCAATTCAATTTTATTTCA
Organism: Allium cepa; assembly: GCA_030765085.1. Taxonomy (NCBI): domain Eukaryota; kingdom Viridiplantae; phylum Streptophyta; class Magnoliopsida; order Asparagales; family Amaryllidaceae; genus Allium; species Allium cepa. The sequence continues at coordinate 82,915,251 of CM060929.1, read as the reverse complement.
ACTTAACTCCAGTTAAATCTAACTACATATCGTTCTTTTGAATTTTGTTAAGCAAGGACTTAATTTCATTTAATACCATCCCACACAATTCACCTTAACTTCATTCCAATTCCTTTCAACTTACTTAAAATATAATTCATTATTATTAACTTTGCTTAAGTTAATTTAATTCTAATTACATTTATTTCTCAATCCAAATTTAGTTTTCATTTTCCTATTCCAATCACCTTCAAGATTTACTAATTATTTCTTCCAATCATCCGTTAAATTTTCCACAATTTAATTTCTCCAAATTAAATTTATTTAACTTTTTCACTTTAAACTTTAATTCCAACATTCTCATCTCCTATTCCCTTCCTTATTTAAAAATCATCTCAACTTTACAACTTTATAACCTGCCTCATCAGGATTTTCAATTCAAATAAGAATTCAGGATTTCAAGATTTTTAACACCCGGCTTTGGTTTTCAAATCATTTTGAAATTATCTCAAAATCACACTTCTTAAATTTTTTAACCAATCCTGGTTTTTATCCCCAACAAATTTCCATTGAAATTCAAAAACAAACTAGTTTTTCTGAACAAATCAATTTGGCAGCAATCCGTCACTTAGAAACTCGAAAATGAACATTGATGCTGCAGTCATCACCGAAGTTATTTTCCAACTACTTAAGTGAGCTCAATGCTATATTCCTTCATAAAATTTATTTGAAACAATTTCCTTTAAGAAATACTTCCAAAATAATAATGCTATTATTTATCTTCAAAACACTTCGGAAAACACTTCCAAAATCTCCGGGGTTTTAAATTTACAGATTTGATTTAAATCAAATTTTAACTATAATTCATTTGTATAATTTATGCTCATATAAATTCCCATTTGATTATACAAGTCATTCCAATCTTTATTTGTGTAAAATATTATCATCCAAACATCCAAGTTATATAACAATTTAAGCAAATATTTCCTTTTATCAAAATATATTTTGGGTAAAATTATTTCATACACCCTCCTTTAAAACAACACTGTGCCTATTTATCGTGTCAGGTGTTTATAAACTCTTCTCGAATACGGTCAACTTACTCGACCAGAATTCATATTCCACTCAACCAATAAGTCAACGCAATATTAAAATAATTTATATTCACAAACAAATACGCGATCATATCTATTAATACGCTCAAACTCATTCTAGAGTACTACGGGCTCTATCTCAAATGATTAATCCCCACCAAAGCCAAGGTTATCACCAACCTAATCTCTGATACCAAGTGTAACGACCCGCAAATCTGTACCCCTAGAGTCGACACTATTCTCCCTCAATCAACTCAAGATATACGAAAATACGAACCATTTTGGTTAAAGAAGAAGAGGTAGGGGAATAAAATAGAAAACAGCATTAGAATCTAACCATCGCGGTGGAATAAAAAATAATAGATAATAACTGATCTTAACACAAAAGAAAACTATAACTGTTTTATACATACATTATCAGAATACATCATCAGAGTTCAACAGCATCAATAACATGCAACTGGACAGTCATATAGACTTGTCCTCAAAACTGAATACACAGCGGAATAATAATAAAGTATGGAAGTACGTATTCGCCATCCAACTTATCTCCTAAGCTCCACAGCATCATATCCTGTATCCTATAATACTCGGTCTGACCCAAGCATTATAGTTAAATAACACTCGAGTCAGTCTGGAATACCAGCGTGAGAAAACCACACTCAAATTGATTATTAAAGTTTCAAAAACCTTTGAAAACAAAAGCATCTCGTAAGACCACGCCACAAATAAACATGTCGGGTTTTTACCTTACGATAGCTAAAACATTTCTTATCAAAATCGTCTGATATTATAATAGGATCTATCTACAAATACTTATTAAAATAGCCGAAACTCTTACATCTGTTAAATTCCAGCTACTAGCCATAATCGTGGGTAATACAAACAAAACCGTACAAGGCACGTAGGGAGAATGGATTTCCAACTAATGACTAGGCACTGGGGTACCACCTGTCGCAGTACCTGGTCTAGATCAGCATACCGAGGAGCCACCCTAACTCTCCTGCAACACAAGACCGGGACTACCCCTTACTAGATAATCCCGAGTAGATCACCTCGCTGTTGGGATCAGCAACCGCCTACTAAGCCGAAATAAAAAGGAACATCTAGATAGGGATGACCTCACGCTAATGGGTGCTACCCACTTAGCCTTGCTGCATAACCCCTGATTTTCAGTCATTCCCGGTTGATGAGGCTCGAGGCTAAGCGTTACCTTTTTAGAACACATCTCTTAGAATGCTGATCGCACACTTAACGGCGTTCTAAAAGCATTCATCCATACAAGTCCGTCCCGGGTTCGAACGGAACCGAAGGCACTACTCCTACTACATCCATTTTGGAATCATTCTCAGAATTAGTAGCAACTAGCCCTTGCACTTCACTGCTCCATCTTCAAATCCAAACTCGTCTTCCTCACAAAAACGTACAAACTGGATCAAAGTGGTTTTCAAGAATTTAATCCCAATCGTGGTATCTTCGAAACGATCAGCGCATTGGCCAATATTGATAGTCAGTTATTTAACTATCAATTAACACTCACAACATCCATCAAATATAAATAATTTCACCAAATTATTTATTAATCTCAAAATATCTTCACAAGATATATTTCTATTTTCAACCATTTCGAAAACAATTTCAATCCACACTCTTCTCATGGCATAAATTCCTAACTATTTATTTCCAATGAAAACACCAAGTACAAAGCTTTAGATTTTAAAATAATTTAAAAACACTTTATTAAAAAATATACTTTAACATTTAAATTGAAACTACTTCAACACTTTATTAAAAATATGTACTTAGGAATATTTAAAATAAGGTTACTTTATAAAATATAAAACTAGATTTTCTTTTTTTAAAACAAAATACCAAGTCACCTTTAAATAATTAGTACGATAATAGATTTGAAAAATACTTACTTTAGAATTTAAACATTTAGAAATAATAACTTTTCTGAAACATACTTTTAAACAACTTAAAACTTTTAACTTATACTTAAAAATTTCTTTGAAAACATACTTGGCTATCCAAGGAAATATTCTTCTCTTTCGCATCTTTTAAAATAAATCACTATTATTTTTAAACAAATTTACTCATTCTCTTAATAAATTCCCACCATGAATTTATTCTTCCGAATATCCACTGATCTATTACTTCACCTTTATAGACCCTGTTTATAAATTTCAAAGTCTCACTTCTCTTTAAAATCCCAGTTTTAAACACTTAATCAATCTTCAAATTGATTTCCAAAATACTCCCATTTTGAAATAAATTCCTTTTTCTTACTCAATTTTATTTCAAAACCCATAGACTTCAGATTTTATTCCTTATTTATGACTTAAAATCTTTTAACTAAAAATACCAATTCCAGATTTTCCCCAAATTCCTTCTTTATCCTTTTAAATAAACTTAAACCTTGGATTTTAAAATAACTTCTTTACTTCTTGATATAACCTCACTTAAGTTTAAAATTCATTATTTCTCTGTTTATTCAAAATCCCCTTTTCCATACTCAGAACTTATCAACAGAATTTTAAGATCACATCCATTCTTTTCCAATTCATTCTTCAATTTATCCCAAATTTTCAATAACCGTTATATTTTCAAATTCTCTCTTTTAAATTTTCTTTTCGAAAATCCAATCTATATATTTTTGGCAACTTAGTACGCTAAATATTTTCAATTAAACATAGCATCCAACATTTCTGTTACCAATATAATTTATCACAGATTAGTAATGACCAAATCATAGAATATTAAAACATTCCAAATAAATTTAAGGAATCCCGTTGGATCCCTCCAACCTGTTTCCCTGCATTCACAGACGTTAGCACAATATAAAATACCAATTCCACTCGGAGGTGGAATATCGCGGTATATGGGATTTATATAACATCATCCGCTATTATGCGGCGCATAGGGTCTCATCCGCTATATAATGCGGAAAATCAATCACTCCAATATATACTATATATACTACTATATATAATATATCACATCAAATCAATTCAATCATTCAACCAATTATTCAGATTTAACCATTTAAATTTAAATAGCAACCCAGAAGAGTGAGATTAACTCACCTTTGGTCCTTAGATTTCCATCCACTTCAACTCGACTTGGTTTCCGCGATTTCAAACCTTGAATAACATTTTTAGTGTTTTATCAACATTTGAACACATCAACGATCTATTTCCGTTTAATATTTCAATTTATTTAGCTAGTTTTATAATAATAATTTACCAACCTAATTCACATTTGGTATAAATACCTATAATATTATTGGAACAATAGTTCATTCACTTGATTTTAAATATGAAATAATTATGGTTGATAATGATTACTTGAAATGGTATAATTTTTAAATAAGAAATTTCAAGGCATGTATTTTCCGAAATAAATTGTTTCATCACTTCTTTATCATTCTAAACAAATTTTAGATCTTACCTATATACACTTAAATTCTAATAAAATAAAATCCTTCAACCCTATTAAATTAAAACACAGTTTTTATATATATTTTCTAACAGTAAAACTCTTTTCTGCAATATATTCCCTTTTGTTCCAATCCTATAAATATATATATTAAATAAAAAACTAGAAAATAAATTCGTACCTCACTGCTCTCGGCCCGACACTCGCATGCCCCACCGACTTGGCCAATTTCCAGAACCCTAGGCCACGGCAATGACGAAAAGGACAACATAGAGTCACCCTCCACTGCAACCACGATGAACTCGAACTCCAAAATCGCCGACCCAACTCGAAGCATCGCACGCGACCCATCGTTAATCGTGAGCATTGGCTCGTTGCTACCCCCGTACCCTAAGTCGAACCAAAACCTAAACGCCGCTCGACGAAGACGAGCTCCAGAACGATCGAACAACCTGGAGACCCTACAAATGAACATCACCATCTCGCGAACTCGAACGGACCCCCACCACCATACGAGCTTCCCCAGATCACCCACGGGACCCAGCATGTTACCCAAAACCGAACGCCAACCTCGATGATTTTGAAAATCGTGGTTGCCAAGCTTCGTCGCGAGCTCGATGCTCGTGCTATCCTTCTTCTGGTTGAACGAATCGAGGATCGATTGAAGGTTGAAGAGAGAGAGGAGCGATTCGAATCGGCTGAGGGCATTTCCCTTTGGTTTTTTAAAAACTTAGGCCGATTATACTTTTTTTCGAAGAGAATGAATAATTTGATTTGGGTTTTTTTTGAAGTATCGACCTTATTTTTATTTCCTACTAGGAAGACAAAGGAAGGCCGAAGATTTTTTTCCTCTAATGATCTGCTTTACGAGATAAAAAGAAAATGAAGGGAACAAGATGTGATGTTTACGTGCCACGATCAGTATGTTATAGTGTTTTGGAAAGGACAAGGAAAATTTCTGATTTGAGATAATTTCAGTTGGAGGTGGCTAGGATATAAATATATATTTGAATTTAAATTTTGATTGTCTCGATTTCGAAGCCAAAAATCTCGATCTCTTATCAAGGCCTGCCGCTAGGCGTTTATAATGTTAAACCCTTATTCTTAACGCAATGGAAAAGGTTTCGAGTCCTAATTCAGTCGTATGGAGAAGATAGGTTTTTGGACCCAGTTGTTATATTAAATTTCCGATATAAATTCAGCGCATTCATATATCGTACGCTCACACAACAACTCCAAACATTACAAAAATTGAAATCCGATAATAATATAATATTACGGATCCATTGGAACTGGTTTCGTCGAAATCCAAGACTGTACCTCGGAAGGCTATTTTTAAACGATATATTTTTAAAACTTAACAAAACATTCCCAAATTTAATTTCAACACTTTTATTATCTTCGGTATTTTCAATATAAATATTACAAGCCTTTAAAATATTTTTAACAAGCTTGAAACCCCAGATTTTATATTTTACCCAATTCCCAATTATTAAATTAAATAGTCATATCATCCAACAAACCGCTATATTAAATTCTGAATCTGCTTTATTGAATAAAAACCAAACTTTCCGTATTCAAAATCAATTTATAATCAAAATTAAATATTAAAACCCATTTAAATATTCCAAACTCAACGATGAAAAATCCGGGTCGTTACATTTGGTCTATGAATAGTTTAAATTGGAATAACCTGAGGTGAACTGTCAAATATAAATCGTGAGACGTTTTATTTGAATGGATATTGTGATGGGATTTTTATGTGAACGATTGACATTCTGAAATTGAACTGTTTTGTTAAAAACAACTTGGCTTAAAAGATGGCGTTTGGATTCGAAGAGTTCGGGATCGGATATCAGCGATATCCGGAACCACTTCGATTTAATAACACTTCAATCTTTACGGGCTTGATTTGTAGAATCAAATAGGCTGGAATTAAATAAATTAAGTAAATCCGACTATTTTGAATAAGTAACTGCACTTAGATATTATTTTGAATAATGGATTTAACAACCAGTGTTGGTTATGACAGAATAAGAACTCGTAATGTTGGACGAGTTACCTTGATTTTCAAAGACTTTTTTACAACTTTAGTATTTCAAATTAAATGGGTTTACTCATGTCGATTTCCAGCCTGACTCGGGTGTTAGTTTATTGTAATGCTCGGGCATACCGAGTATTGCAGATTTTCAGGTTAGGACGTTCTAGAGCTCAGGAGGCGAGCTGGATGGTAGAGACGTATTGATTATATTCTACTGTGTATTGTAGGCTGTATAGACAATAGTTGAGGACAGGTTGTTACAACTGTCCAGTTTTTATTGTACTCTGATATCTTATATCTATATTGAAAGTTATAGCTTTTCATTGTATAAAACGCTGTTATTTGTATATTATATTTGTTCCGCTGCGATTGTGAGATTCTGTGTTGTTGTTTATATTTCTTCTTCTACCTCCTTTTCTTCTTAACCCTAACAGTCTGCGTTTCCAGCATTCAATTGCTCGGCACTCTATATAGTGAATGTATTAGTGTCGATTTTCTAGGTCGAAAATCTTCAGGTCGTTAATCATATTAAAAATTCCTTTATCCCACTCACATCTGGATTATCGGAAAATTTAAATTGTTAAATTTAAATTATTGGATGATTGATTGAATTGATCATTATTATCAGTCTGGATGTGATATTATATATAGTATATATATATTGGAGTGATTGATATTCTGCATAATATAGCGGATGAGACCGAGTATTATAAATACAGGACAGGATGTTGTGGAGCTCAAGAGTGAGTTGGATGGCGAGATGTATCGCACGTACTTGATGTATATTCCGCTGTGCAGTGTAAGTTGTGTATTGAGCTTTGGAGGACAAGTTATAATAACAATGTAGTTTTGTGCTATTGATTATGTTGTATTCTGATGATGTAATGTATAAATAGTCGCAGTTATCTTTTGTATAAAGATCAGTTATTATCTATTATATATTGTTCCGCTGCGATTGTGAGATTCTGATATGGTTTTCTAATTCTTCTTCTACCTCTTTCTTCTTTAACACTAATGGTTTGTATTTCCATCCACTTTGAGTTGATCTAATGGAGAATATTGTCAACTCAAAGGAGTACAGATTTGTGGGCCGTTATAGTTGATATCAAAAATATAAAGATTGGATTTTTAAGGAAAATAAAAACAGTTTTATTTTGGAATTCAAAATGTATATAGCAGGGAACTCCATTTCTGTTAAAAAATTTAACGACCCATAAATTTTCAATGTTTTAATTTTGTGGTTTTAATAATATTTTATGAGTTAATATTGAAAGAAATAAAATGTTGCAATTTTATAATGGAATAATAACTAAGTTTAAACTGAGACAATGTTAATACAAGTTAAGTGTCAACAATCTTAATGAAACTCTAATTCATTGTATCTAAACATGATATGCTTGGTTATAAAACTAAATATGAGTAACAAATGTAAACATTTTGTTATTGTAAAAAATAGATATTAATTAAATTAGATCAGTATGGTGTAAGGAATTGTAATATGTGTGGTATTAGTGGTTACACTGATTTATAGTGGGATGTGAAAAGGTAATAAAATAATGTTGTTTTGATAATAAACATTTCTTAATGATTTTTAATTTCGTAACGGAAGAGTGAATGAGGATTTATGGAAAACATAAATTTATTTTTAAGTAAACAAGAGTATATATTGAACAAATTTATGATAATTGGATAATGCAGTGTTAATGGAAATTAATTAGTGTTATATATGGAATTTATACCTGGGTGGGTGAGCAGTACACTTATAAATGGAAGAAGTAAGTAGGTGACCATTTATTTAGGTTATTTATTCATTTAGTATGTTATATAAAAAAATTTGGGAATCAGATCTCAATTAAGGGAAACTAAGTTGTACGTTAATTTGAAATAAAATCTAATAAATATTATATTAATATGGGATGTAGTACAAATGGTTAGGGATTGTCAAATTTGGTAAAAAGGGATTTGACTTAGGAATATTTTTTTAATTGAGTTGAAAACCTTAATTAATACGCGTAATTGACAAGATTCACATTTTTAAGTATAACCATTGATACAAATCTAAAATGTATATATAAATATTAATGTAATGAAATATGAAACAATGTTAACTATGTTAGTTGAGTAATAATTGAGTGGATATTAAGTTGTAATCGAATAAAATCAAATTTATTGGAATTAATTTGCAATTAATTGGATTAATTGCGGTTGACATTTGAACACTGTATTTACTGAAATAATTAACACTAAAATTATATGTGAATTTGCTTTTAGCTATATTAAGTATCTAAGGGATCAAAAATGACAAAAATCTACTAATTTATAATTTGGGCAGTTATGGTAGTTGTGATCGGTCATTTGAAATGATTAATTCTATAAGATGCAATAAATGTTAATTTTAGTTATAAAATGAAAATTGTTTATTTATTTGAAATATAAAATTCAATAAGACTCGAATAACAAGGGTAAGGTTTTAAAAAAAGTGGAATTTAATATTAAAATACTATGTTAATGAAAATTACGAAGGAAATTTAAGAATATTAATGCAATAGACACAAACCAATGTAAATTGCATCTTTTGATAATAATAGACTGAATAATAGAATGAAAGGAAACTAAATGAAATTTGAAAAATTTAATTTACAATTTCTAAATTCAATGAATTTGAGATAAACAATGAAATTTGTTAGATTTATCAACTTTAAATTGACTTTTAATTTGGATAAAACATTGTAATTTGATTGAGAAATATAAAGTGAAAAATCTGTAAATTTTAAGATTGAAATTTAAAAATTGAATTTTTTTTTAATTATTAATTTATTTATTTAATAGAAAAATAGCCATTTTGGCCACTTACTCAGATTTCGACGAAACCAGTTTCATCGGATCCGTAACGGTGAATTATAATAGTGTTGCAAGTTTCGTAGCAATCTGACTTGTCGTTTGATCGTACGGACTCGAAACGCCTTGAAATTTATGCAATTTAAATCAATTGAAATCAATTTGGAAAATTTGAATTTAACAAAACTTCTTCATACGATGGAATTTGGACGTGAAACTTTTTTCATCGCGTTTAAAATATTTTTAAACATATATTTTAATATATGGGTTGACCCTTTTCCATTCCGGAATCGAAACGGGCTTTTCGGGTCAATTATCGTTCAAAACCCAAATCCAACCTAGTCCATTCTCTCTATTCTGTTTGCCTATATATATGTGGTTATAAACCCTAGGTCATTGCTTATTCCTCATTCTGAACGTATGCTCTTTCTCATTCCACTGCAAACCCTAATTTTCCCAATCCAATTTCAATTTCAAAAAAAAAAATTGCGGATCTGCAGCAACTTCTGGTCGCGCTTCGAGTTTCAGAGGCAAAAATGCTGCATCTACTTCGGGTTAGGAAGAAAGTTACTCGTGTCGCTCCGGGTCGTTTTGGCAAAAACTCCAAGCAAGCACCGGGGAATTGAGGCGGTGGACCGAAGTTGAACCCGAAGTCGACTTAGGATCAGAATTTTCCAATCTTCTAATTTTCCTAACTTTTCCATACGAGCTCGGATTCATGCGCGGATTGTTTTGCTGGGATCGTGTTAGAATTACTAACGTTTTGGCATTGCTTTGGATAAATTTGGAGACAGTTGAAATTTTGGGTTTAAATTGGATTTAAATTCAATTTAAATTCAAAAGGTGAGTGTTTTAACCCACTCACAACTTCTAAGATTTCTTATGTTGGTTATATTGATTTATGATGTGTTTAAAATTTTATTTGTAGCTGTTTGGCATATATTTCGTCATTTTCTCAGTTAAATTGCATTCATTTAATTTACGCATTATTTAATTCATTATTTCATTTAAATCTGCCAGTTAATTGTTAATTAATTTATTCACTACATTAAAACTGTCAGTTAAAATTTTAGTAAAAATTATTATTGCATATAACATGCTAGTTAAATTTATTTATTATTGCATATAAAATACAGTTAAAAAGTTATTTATCCATTATTCGATAACTGTCAGTAATTAATTATTATTTATTGATGTGAATATTTGAATTGGATGATAAATTGATGAATGTTTGATGATTGATATGATGGACGAATGGATGCTGTATTTATATTGTATAAAATACAAGTTATTATGCATTTTCATTTCATTCGGGATTGCGGTTTGAAATGATATACAACCGCATTTTTATTTTTAAACTGCAGATTGAAATGATAAATATCTGTGTCACTTGACCATAAGATAGAAATTTATATACTGACACAGCGGTATATATATATATAAAATTATTTTTGAAATGATTTTCTATGGTTTGGATAGGTTACGGTTTAATAAATATTAAATTTTGATATTTTATAAATATTATTTTATATATACATATATAGTTGAATTTTGAATTTAAGTTATGTATAAATCAGTTAAATAAAAATGAATAAGTTGAATAATGTAGTTTGATAATTTATATTATATGATTTGTAACGACCCAGAATTTTGAACAATTTAATTTGAAAATAATTAATTAATTTTAAATATTTGAATGATGGTTTAGTTTGAATTCTTAATATAAATTTGAAATTTGCAATTAAATTATAAAATTTAATCTATTAAAAGTTGAATAAAAATTTGAATCTTCAATTTTAAGCTGGTTAAAAATATTTCAAAGGCTTGAGAAATTCATATTGATAGTACTGAAGATAATAGAAGCTTCAGAATTTAATTTGAAAGTGATTTGTTCAGTTTTGAAATTATATCGTTTGAATCAATATTTAAAAATAGCCTTCCGAGGCACAGTATCAAAATTCGACAAAACAAGTTCCATTGGATCCATAATATTGAATTATTATCGGATTTCAAATTTCATAGCGTTTGAGTTGTTGTGTGAGCGTACGACATATAAACGCGTTGAACTTAAATCGAATTTAATTCAAATTAAATTTTTAAATTTAGTCAACATCGGTACTTTACCTTTCCATCAAAATGCTGTAGCAAAGTAAATCAAACACGATCTATCATCCTCAAATCGCGCCTAAAATCACGTTCCCCCTTCCACCAGGCAACATACCATAGCACGTTACTGAGAAGATAAATAAAGGGAAATCAGCTTCCTCTTCACAAATTAAATCCATGGCCTCAGATTAAAAAAAATTGTCGTTCGAATCAAAATTTAATCTCGTCCTTCCCTTATTTTTCTCATTCTCGGTTCGAACCGCATTCAACAGGAAAAAAAATGTCAGAGAGGGAAATTGATCAGCTCGATCGAAGAAGGGCATTCAAAGGGATTCTTGATCGTAGGAGGAGGGAAGGCTCGCTGCATCAAACGCAATATCAAACTCGCGTTCGATCTAGGGGTCGCAAGAATCATCGAGGCGCGGATTTAGGGCATCACGAGATTGAAATCAAAATCAATGGTCAAGGGTTGGATTCGTGAATCGATGAAGGTCGCGATTGGTAGTTGGTGATTTAGGGTTCCTGGTCGCGCACAATGAAGTAGCCGATCTCTGCTTTGGGTGGACTGATGATGGGGGAGTCATGATTTTGGGGGAGCTTGGATTTGGCACAAGGCAGAGGCATAGGTGGAGTTCGGTCATGCTATGGGTGATAGCAGGTGATGGCCGATGATCCATTTGGGTTTCGATTGGGATGAAGGCAGCAGTTTGGTAGGGTTTGTCATCGAATGGGGTTTGTGTTAGCAACTGCGATGATCACAGAGGTTCGATTCAGCAACAAGGTGGAATCGTAGGTCAATGGATGAAGCTTTCGAAGATGGAAGCATCCGAGTTCGACAGTAAGGATGGGAATGCTACGATAATCAAGGAAATTGAATTAACGGATAATATTAGGCAATAAATCTAATTAATTCGATGGTTGATTGAAATTACTTACTATTTGAAATCGATAGCTAATCATATATATGTGTTTAAATTTATACGAAGTAAAAATGTCCACGAGAAGCGGGTTGGATATAAAAGAGATTTAAGTGGATAGCAAAATACAAGTTGGAACTAATCCGAAGTCGGAATCAAATTTAAAGTTGGAATGGATCGTTGATAAAATAAGGTCTTAAATCGTGAAGGATTAAGCTGGAGGGAAATGGTAGCTAACTAAAATAGAAGGTGTGAACTTCTCACTCAAAAAGTGTTTTGTTTAAATTTTAAATAGTTAGATTTAAAATTGTTGATTGTGTTGATTGTTTGTTTGGATAATGTAGCATTATCTATTGTGATGCAGCTCAGAACAGAGAAGAAATGCAACCAAAGTTTCTAACAAGGATGAGTCGTACACGACTCATAGAGAGGTTAAGTCGTACGCGACTTAGGAAGGCAGGGTTAAGTCGTTTCCGACTTAATGGTGCACGGGATAGCAAGTTTCGAGTTAACAACAATTTGAACCGCATAAAAGAGGCATCGGGTTTGAGTCGTGCGAGCTTGAGTCGTATACGGGATAATGGAACAGGGTTACGACTCAAGGGAAACTTGGAGTGTGCATACTTGATGAGTCGTACACGACTTAACAACGTATCCATAAGTCGTGACCGAGATAGCATCAAGAAGGAGAAGGATTCAACTGATGGGAGCTTGAGTCGCTGAAGTTATGAGTCGTGAGTCGTAGGTCGTTGCCGACCTAGTATGAGTCGTGAGTCGTTTGTTGTGATGAGTCGTGTACTGTTGTATGTTGTAAGTCGTATGTCGTGAGTTTTAAGTCGGTATGTAGTGGATCGTGTTGCATTTTAGGTCGTTACCGACCTATGGGTTGTGAGTGTTGTATTTTAGGTCGTTACCGACCTAGGGGTAATGTTGAGTCGGTCATGTATATGAAGTGTTGGGTCGCATACGACCTATGGTGAGTCGTCTTAAGGTCATATGATGATGTATGAAGGTCGTGCTTGTTAAGTCGGCCAGGGTTGAGTCGTTCTGGAGTTGAGCTGCCTTGTGTTGAGTCGGCCGCGACCTAAGTTAAGTCGTAAGTCGTCGCCGACCTAAGAGTCAGGTGAGGGTTTGTGCGTGTTGAGTTGTGAAAGCTATAAATAGCGCGTGTGTTGTACATTTTGAGGTTGTTGATTTTGAATAAAATTTCTCTTTTGTTAGCTTTGTGCTTTCATACCAATTGGTAGTTGAGTGTAATCTCCTATCTCCTCTTTCGGTTAATCGAGTGCGCTCGATTCAACGATCGTAGAAGCCGATTCACGGAATCTAGTGCGCTAGATCAACGTGCGAAGAATCGTAGATCTTTAAACACGGTATAGTGCGCTATCAACGTGTTTGAGATAGCTAGAGTTCGGTATCTTTGGATCAACGAACTTGGGCATTTGGTATCTTCAACTCACCGATTGCTACATTTCATCGATTGAAGTTTATTTCGAATTATCCGCTGCGTCATTATTGGTATCAGAGCCATACTTAGCCAATCATAGCTAAGTTTGATTCTTGGAGCCAAGTTTTTGAAGTTTTTGAAGTTGGAAGGAGTTCATCGTGTTCATATTGAAGTTGCATCAAGTTTGGAGAGTTTGATCCATTTCATTTTGGATCGAGGAGTTGGATTTTGTTTGGATTTTGAATTGGTGATTTGCGCGCCAAAGTTTTGAAGGTTTTGGAGTGAGCCGAGGCAAGTCTTGACCGAGCCAAGCAAAGTTGTGAAGAGTCAAGGCCGAGACAAGCATTGCCGAGACAGTTGAGCCTAGATTGCCTTATCGTGTGAAATTTTGAAGTATTGTGTTCAATTTGTGGAAGTTTGTGAAAATTTTAACCATGCCACCAAGGAGAGCTAATCGTCATCAAAACGTTGAAGCTTTGTATCGTAGAGAAGAAGCCGAGCTTATGGAACAACGTATTAATGAGAAATTTGATGAAGGCATTGGTAAATTGGAGAGATTGATGAATGATTTGAATCAAAGGAGGAGATCACCAAACTCGAACCATGGAGGAAACCGAGTTTCGCCATTGGTTACGGAAGCGAGGAGGGTATCACCACATTCTTGTAGAGATAGAAGAGAAACATCAATTTCATCACGAAGAGATCATCATGACTATGCACATGAAGAAAGAAGAAGTCATCGAGAATTTGACCATGAAGTATATAGAGATGAAGAGAGACATAGTCAAAGAAGCATGCATGAGAGAAGGGATGATGTTAGTCGAGATCGATGTAGGCGTACTTTTGATTTTGTTGAAGAGGGTGATAGAGCAAGTATTCCTTATAGAGATCGAGACCAAATTCGAAATTCTTACCGTGATGTGGAGGATGATCGTCGTTGGGAGTCGGGTATGAAAATGGAGATTCCGGAGTTTAAAGGCGGGATGGTTGCTGAGGAATTTTTAGATTGGCTATCTAATGTGGAGGAAATCTTTGATTTCAAGGAGGTGCCGGAGAATCGAAGGGTGAAGTTGGTTGCTACTAGGTTGAGGGGGAGAGCTTTGGCGTGGTGGCAGCAAACTAAACTTACTCGAGAACGAATGGGGAAGTCAAAGATAGAATCTTGGGAGAAGATGAAAAAGTTGATGAGATCTACTTTCTTACCTTACAACTACCAGTCACTTATGTACCAAAGGTTGCAGAATCTGAGGCAGGGGACGAAGTCTGTTAGTGATTATGCTGATGAATTTTACCAACTCATTGCTAGAAACGATATTATGGAGACAGAAGAACAGCTGACAGCTAGATTCGTTGGGGGTTTGAGAATGCAGATCCAGGATATGGTTAATATGTTTGATCCTAGATCCGTTGCAGAGGCACATCAAAAAGCGTTGGCTTGGGAGAAACAAGGAAGGCGTGGAGGTGGTGTGTTTACTAATTCCAATAATCAAGCAAGGGGTGTTGGCGGAAGTTCTAATGTTCCTAAACCTGTTACAAAGCCAGTGGTCAAGGAGGTTGAGAAGGCGAAGGCTAGTAGTGTTTTCAAATGTTATAATTGTCAGGAGTTGGGTCACAAAAGCAACGAATGTCCGAAGCCGAAGAAGAGAACCATGGTTGCAGAGGTTGAAGCAGATGATGGTGAGGAGGCAGAGTATTCAAATGTACCTTATGTTGAGGAGGAAGAAAAAGTGTCGGGTGATGAAGGTTGTAATCTTATGATGAGGAGAAGTTGTTTGACACCTAAGCAAGAGGAGGATTGTAGTTGGCTGAGAAGCAATATTTTCCAATCGACATGTACTATTCTGGGAAAGGTCTGCAAGTTTGTTATTGATGCAGGAAGTTGTGATAATATTATTTCTACAGAAGCAGTGAGAAAGTTGAACTTGAAGACCGAGAAGCATCCTAAACCATATAAGCTAGCATGGTTAAGGAAGGGAGGTGAAGTAAAAGTGTGTCGAAGGGCTTGTGTTAATTTTTCGATTGGGAAGAAGTACAAAGATGAAATCTGGTGTGATGTCGTAGATATGGATGTTTGTCACTTATTGTTGGGCAGACCATGGCAGTTTGATAGAGCAGTTCAGCATGACGGTCGTGCCAACAGTTACAGTTTCATGTTCGAGGGTACTAAAATCACTTTGGTTCCTAAGAAACAACAGCAGAAGGAGAACAAACTGGAGGAGATTGAAGAATTGAAAACTCTGTTGACTTTGAAGGAGTTTGTTAAAGAAGTGGAGGAAGAACCGGAAGTGTTTTTGTTGATTGGGAGAGAGAGTAGTGAAGAAGTTGAGATTCCCGAAGAAGCAAAGCCAGTTTTGGAAGAGTTTGAAGATGTCTTTCCAGAGGAGTTGCCAAAGGAGTTACCACCACTTAGAGACATTCAACATCAGATTAATCTTGTTCCCGGAGCAGTGTTACCACACCGACCACATTACAGAATGAGTCCGAAGGAACATGAGGAGTTACGAAGGCAGGTGGAAGAATTACTTGAACAGGGTCGTATTCAGGAAAGTTTGAGTCCGTGTGCTGTACCTGCATTGTTAGTACCAAAGAAGGACGGAACTTGGAGAATGTGCACTGATAGTAGAGCTTTGAATAAGATCACTGTTCGTTACAGATTTCCTATGCCGAGGTTGGATGATTTGTTGGATCAGTTGAGTGGGGCAACTATATTCTCGAAAATTGATTTGAAGAGTGGTTATCATCAAATTCGTATCAGACCTGGAGATGAATGGAAGACAGCTTTCAAAACTAGAGAGGGGTTGTACGAATGGTTGGTTATGCCATTTGGTTTGTCTAATGCACCTAGTACATTCATGCGGGTGATGAATCAAATTTTTAGACCATTCATTGGAAAGTTCGTCGTGGTGTATTTCGATGATATTTTGATTTATAGCAGGAGTACGGAGGAGCATGTTCTACATCTGAGGGAAGTGTTGCTTATTCTTCGTGAAGAACAATTTTACGCTGCTACAAAGAAATGTGTGTTTATGACACCTACTGTTTTATTCCTGGGTTATGTTGTTTCAGGGAAAGGTATTCAAGTTGACCAGAGCAAAGTTGAAGCAGTCAAGAATTGGCCACAGCCAAAGACAATTACAGAAGTGAGAAGTTTTCATGGGCTAGCGTCATTCTACCGAAGGTTCATACCACACTTCAGTAGCGTGATGGCTCCAGTGACTGATTGCATGAAGGGTAAACAGTTTGTGTGGTCAGAGGAAGCGGGGGTTGCCTTTGAAAGGATCAAGGAATTGTTGACGTCTGCACCAATTCTTGTTCTACCTAATTTTCAGTTGTTGTTTGAATTGCATACTGATGCTTCGAAGGTTGGTATTGGAGGAGTTCTGAGCCAGAATGGAAAGCCAGTTGCTTATTTTAGTGAGAAACTGTCAGGGGCAAAGATGAGATACAGTACATATGACGTTGAATTTCATGCTGTTGTTCAGGCTGTTAAGCATTGGAGACATTACTTATTTCAGAAGGAATTTGTTCTTTACACTGATCATGAAGCATTGAAGCATTTACAGGGACAGGATAAAATTTCAGCAAGACATGCATCGTGGATTGCATATTTACAGCAGTTTACTTTTGTCGTAAAACACAAATCTGGGGTGACGAATCGAGTAGCTGATGCTTTAAGTAGGAGGAGTCATTTGTTAACGACAATGAAGGTTGAAGTGACCGGGTTTGAAATGTTGCCAGAAATTATTGAAGAAGATCCTTACTTTGTGAAATATGTGGAGAAAGTGAAGGATGGGAGTACCGATGAATTCATGTTGGTTGATGGTTTTCTGTTTAAAGGGAATCGTTTATGCATACCGGACTGTAGTTTGAGGATGAAGATTGTGAAGGAATTACATGAAGAAGGGCATGTGGGCCGTGATCGTACTTTGCAGTTGATTTCGCAGTCTTACTTTTGGCCGTCGATGAGAAAAGAGGTTGAAAGGTTCGTGGAGCGATGTCATATTTGCCAAGTTTCAAAGGGGACAGCAACGAATGCAGGGTTGTATATGCCATTACCAGTACCATCTAAGCCATGGGTTGATATCAGCATGGATTTCGTTTTGGGTTTGCCGAGAACTCAAAGAGGAAATGATTCGATATTTGTTGTGGTGGACAGGTTTTCGAAGATGGCACATTTTGTTGCTTGCAAGAAGACAGCAGATGCAGTTCGAGTCGCACAGCTATTTTTCAAGGAGATTTATCGACTTCATGGTTTACCAGAATCTATTGTTTCTGACCGAGATACTCGTTTTCTGAGTCACTTTTGGTTGAGTTTGTGGAAGATGGTGGGAACGAAACTGAAGTTTAGCAGTGCTTATCATCCACAAACTGATGGACAGACAGAAGTTGTTAACAGGTCATTGGGGAATTTGTTGCGTTGTCTTGTACAGGATAATTTGAGAAGTTGGGACATGAAGCTATGCCAGGCAGAATTTGCTCATAATCATGCAGTAAATCGTAGCACAGGATTCAGTCCGTTTCAGATTGTTTATTCAAGTTTACCTAGGGGGCCGTTGGATTTAGCAGTTGTACCACAGTCAAAGAGAACAGTTAAACGAGCTGCTGATTTTGTTGATGAGCTGACTGAATGTCATAAAATCGTTCAGGAACGATTGGAGAAATCGAATGAGAAGTATAAGAAGTCTGCAGATTTGAAACGTCGAAATGTTGAATTTAAAGAAGGTGATTTGGTTTATGCCGTATTAACAAAGGATCGTTTTCCGGTGGGTGCTTATAACAAGTTGAAGGCACGAAAAATTGGTCCAATTGAAGTTTTGAAGAAAATCAATGAGAATGCTTATCGATTAAAGTTACCAGATGATGTTTATACTTCTGATGTTTTTAACGTCAAACATTTAATTCCATATCATGGAGGTGAGATGGTTGAGGAAGAATTTACAAATTCGAGGTCGAATTTTTCTCAACCAGGGGAGGATGATGCAGCTCAGAACAGAGAAGAAATGCAACCAAAGTTTCTAACAAGGATGAGTCGTACACGACTCATAGAGAGGTTAAGTCGTACGCGACTTAGGAAGGCAGGGTTAAGTCGTTTCCGACTTAATGGTGCACGGGATAGCAAGTTTCGAGTTAACAACAATTTGAACCGCATAAAAGAGGCATCGGGTTTGAGTCGTGCGAGCTTGAGTCGTATACGGGATAATGGAACAGGGTTACGACTCAAGGGAAACTTGGAGTGTGCATACTTGATGAGTCGTACACGACTTAACAACGTATCCATAAGTCGTGACCGAGATAGCATCAAGAAGGAGAAGGATTCAACTGATGGGAGCTTGAGTCGCTGAAGTTATGAGTCGTGAGTCGTAGGTCGTTGCCGACCTAGTATGAGTCGTGAGTCGTTTGTTGTGATGAGTCGTGTACTGTTGTATGTTGTAAGTCGTATGTCGTGAGTTTTAAGTCGGTATGTAGTGGATCGTGTTGCATTTTAGGTCGTTACCGACCTATGGGTTGTGAGTGTTGTATTTTAGGTCGTTACCGACCTAGGGGTAATGTTGAGTCGGTCATGTATATGAAGTGTTGGGTCGCATACGACCTATGGTGAGTCGTCTTAAGGTCATATGATGATGTATGAAGGTCGTGCTTGTTAAGTCGGCCAGGGTTGAGTCGTTCTGGAGTTGAGCTGCCTTGTGTTGAGTCGGCCGCGACCTAAGTTAGGTCGTAAGTCGTCGCCGACCTAAGAGTCAGGTGAGGGTTTGTGCGTGTTGAGTTGTGAAAGCTATAAATAGCGCGTGTGTTGTACATTTTGAGGTTGTTGATTTTGAATAAAATTTCTCTTTTGTTAGCTTTGTGCTTTCATACCAATTGGTAGTTGAGTGTAATCTCCTATCTCCTCTTTCGGTTAATCGAGTGCGCTCGATTCAACGATCGTAGAAGCCGATTCACGGAATCTAGTGCGCTAGATCAACGTGCGAAGAATCGTAGATCTTTAAACACGGTATAGTGCGCTATCAACGTGTTTGAGATAGCTAGAGTTCGGTATCTTTGGATCAACGAACTTGGGCATTTGGTATCTTCAACTCACCGATTGCTACATTTCATCGATTGAAGTTTATTTCGAATTATCCGCTGCGTCATATTGTTTTGAAATAGACCCTTACGCCGCCTATTAAGCGGATGTTATTTATTACACCCATATACCGCGACATTCCACCTCGAAGTGGAATTGGTATTATATATGTACTTGGATTTGATTTCCCACATTATATAGCAAATGAGACCCTATTGCGTCGCCTGTTAAGCGGATAATAATTTATAAATCCCATATACCGTGATATCTCGTCTTGAAACGTGATTGGTATTGTACTAATGTCTGTGGATACAGGGAAACAGGTTGGAGGGATCCAACTGGATTCCTCAAATAATTGGATTGGTTTCAATATTGTGTGTTGATTTCTTTTTATCATAATCTATGTGTGATTATCCGTATGATTGAAATCGTTGATGGCTAAAATTTAGCCGAATAAAATTCTGGTATAATTAGATACCGGAAATAATAAAACTTGATTTTTAAAATAAGTAGTAGATAAATTTGTAAAATGGCTTAAATTGGGATATTTGAATTATTATAAACGGCTTATATAAAAAGATTTATGAAATGGATATTTATAAATAAAAATACTGGAATTATAAAACGAGTTTTTATAAGCGTTAAAATGAATTATAAATGAATTCACAAGTGAATGAAATTTATAAATTGTGAAGTTATAAAAGGAAATGATTTTTGTAAAATAAGAGAATTATAAATAATTTACTTATAAATTGGGTTTTAGCATTTAAATGAGATATAAATATAATTTGTTAATTAAAGGATTTTATAAGTTGAAGTTTCATAAAATATATATATGTGAATTTATAAACATTGTTTTATAAAATCCGAAATCAATTGAATTCGATAGATTAAACATAGAAGTTTATTAAAGGAGATATATTCACAATTTTGGACGATGAATATCTTACTAAAAAAATGGATACGTTTTAAGGAAAATGATATTTTAAATAGAATTAAAATGATTAGAGATGTTTTAAATGTATTAGGTATTGAAAACATTGATTTCAACATTCATTGTTGAAATTGGCGTTTTCAAGGAATAAAAGGAAATGGTGGACTATAAC
This sequence comes from Allium cepa, assembly GCA_030765085.1. Lineage (NCBI taxonomy): Eukaryota > Viridiplantae > Streptophyta > Magnoliopsida > Asparagales > Amaryllidaceae > Allium > Allium cepa. The sequence goes on along the minus strand of CM060929.1, from coordinate 82,894,221 downwards.
ACTGTTGTTATAGTAAATGATTTCCGAAAGGAAATGTCCTATACAGTATTAGGATTTATATATCTATCTAAATTTCGAATCCCTATAGTGGAGATTTTGTGTCGTCGTAACAATGTTTTACGCAACATTTGTTTGGACTCAAATAAAAGTGTTAAAGAGAATGTTTTCCTTAAGAAATGAAATATATACTTAATATTAATTTAAGTATATCGAATATTTTCCAAATGTTTAAAATAAATAGAGTTGTGAAATACTTATTATAAAATAAGTAGGGAAATGTTTTTTAAATATGAAATGAACGTTTTGAGAATTATCTTTTTAAAGATAAATTGAAGTGAATATTTGAAATCGATTTGAAAATCGAACATTCACAGATATTTTGGAAATGTAAATTCGATATGGAATTTATAAATGAAATTGGGAAAATTGGTTTAAAAATAAATATCGATTTATTTTTGAAGTATGGAAATTATATATATATATATATCTTGTAAAGATATTTTTTGGAAGATAAATAATTTGGAAAATTATTTGGAATCTGGTGATGTTGTGCATACCTATTGGTAGTTAAATAACCGACTATCAATATTTACCTTTAAATAGGTATTTGTTGTGATTACTTGAATTTGAATGCCACACTTATTTTTAAAATAAGCTCTCACTATTCGGGTTAGCCGGGAAAGGACCTTGGGGTCGTATAACCCATTCCGAATATGTGATACGTTGTAATGAATAGCATTTGAAGACCGGTGTTGAAGACCGGATATTTGTGAAAACGAAAGGATTACCGTCGAATGTTTCTGCATCGGCTGATCTTTGATATAGAGATTTATTTCCCTTTGTGACGGGAAGTCCGGTCATGATTAGCGAATATCCGGATTGCAAGGACTTCTTTGTAAGCGCCTTCGGTTCCGTTCGATCCCGGAACGGACTTGTAGGATGTGTGTCTGACGTTACAATTTGAGATGTAAAGCTGGTTTCTATCAAATATGTTCCCGTTGGTGGCGAAGAATTTATTCTCTTAGCTTAACACCCTAGAGGTTATGTAGTTGATGGTTACTAGTGATACATTCCCAAATTGGTAACGTGGCATACGAAGTGCTGTTGAGCATTTGATGATCAAAGCACAGCCTTTGTATAAAGCCTGGCTTTGTGGACGAGACTTCGTCAGACCTCACACCCCGGAAATGGTCAAAACAGGAAGGATGCGGCAAGGTTATTAGGGGGTAGTGCCCCTTTAGTGTATGTCATTCCTTCTGGATAGAGGTGTATCATGGTATGGAGCCGAGATACTTAACCTATGTTGTTGCTGCAAATCTATTGCTCTGTAGTTGTTGGAAATCGAGGATCCTCGGATATAGATCGGTTACGATCGGGGAATGACATATTCGTGTCAGTAGTTACCCAGTTAGGGGTAACCCGGCCTTGTGTTGGCAGAGATCCGGTTAGGTTCTCGGGTCGTCTTTCAAGAGGCGTACCTATCTGGCAATGGGAAGTTCCTTGGCCTGACCATTTGTTGGAAATCCAAAGAAACAATACGAACCCTGTACGGTTTTAGTTGTATAACCTACCATGGAATGTGGCGGTAACCTGCTATTTAACATGATAGCTATAGTAAGCATAAGTGCGAAATGCCTATGCTAGCTAAGATTTATTTCTTTACTTTGGAAATGATTTTTTCTACACTATGCACTAGTAATAATAGAAAATGTTTCCTTATAATGCGTATCAAGCATCTTTGACTATCATAAGGAGAAATCTCCTCCGATTCTGCGTTTGCATTGTGTGTGTGTGTGTGTGTGTGTGCGGGAGGCCTTATGGTAGTCTCATTTTATAAAAAGCACTGCGAAATCTATTTTAAAATTATCCTGTTCTTTGTTTTAAAGATAAACTGTTTTAGTTCTCACACCAATCACATAACTATCGGAGTTTATTGTTTTCCTTCCTAAACTCTGGGTGCCCACCAATTTCCACACGGGCAGTCAAGAGTCAGGTTATCAGGATATTCTGGAATTCAGGAGTTGCTGGAGGCAAGCTGGATGACATGGCGTATTCACTAGTATACAGTATCTCTTTTCTGTTGTTTATTGTTGTTTGTTGTTGTACACTCTGATGATGTAATGTAATGTGATGTGATGTAATGTAATAACTGATATAGTTCTTTGTTTAAAGATTATTCATTTATCTATTATAAGTCGTTCCGCTGCGATTGAGAGATTCTGGTATTATTCTGTTGATTCTTCCTTTCTTTCTTGTTCTATCTTTTTCTTTCTTCTTCTACCTCTTTCTTTTTCTTAAACCCTAATTGTTTGTATTTCCGACATCTTGAGTTAATCGATGGAGATTAGTGTCTATTCAAGGAGTACGGATTTACGGGTCTTTACATAGTGGTATCAGAGCATATGGTTAAGCGACAACCATGGCTCTGTTGGGTGTTACTCATTAGAGATATAGTCAGCAGTGCTCTAGAATGAGTTTGAGTGTAATAATAGATATGAGCGCGTATTTGTTAGTGAATATGAAATTGTTTTGTATTGTGTTGACCTATCGGTTGATTATTTATAGATTCTGGTCGATGCAGTCTAGCTAACTGTGTTGATAGGAGTTTCTAAACTCTTAAACAAGATAAACTGACATAGTATTGTTTTTAAAAATATTTAAATGAAATAATTTTACCCAAAACTATTTTTATATATAAAAGAAATGATTTTCTGTAAATTATTACAGTATATGGTTGCTTGGTTGCTAGGAGATGATAATATTAAAAGTATCGTTGGTTGTTGAATAAGAAATTGAAAAAAAAACTAAGAAATAATTTTTTTTTCATATACCAATGAGATTTGATTTGGATCAAATTGAATAAAATTCCAAACTTGAGAAAAATAAATAAAATGAATTCGACATAAATTGAGAATGGAAATTTGGAATTAAAATGGATAAGTGAATGAAACTAATTGAATTAAATTAGTTGATGAAATGGATTTGATAAATGAAAAATCAAATCGGGAATTTAAATTTGGAAGTGTGAATTAATAATGGAGTTTGGAAATGAAGCTTAAGTTATAAATAAAAATTCAACTTGGAATTGTAAGTAAATTAAATATAAATTGAATGGAATTTACAATTGCAAGTAAATAAAATTAAAACTGAATGTTAACTTCGTTTAAATTTGTTAGTAAATGAGATTCAAGCGGAATATTGGAAATAGAATTTGATTTGTGATAAACAAAGTAAATATGATTTGAAAATGAATTGAATTCAAATGAAATTGAAATGTAAAATTGAATGAAAATGGATATGTAACTTCAATAGTGAAGTAAAAATGTATAAGAAGTAAGTATCGAGATTTTGTAATGGAATTGGCAAAATGGTTTGAATGTTGGAAATGGATACTACTGCTAGCAGGATGTACAGGTGTATAAAAAGAAATGGAATTGGGATTTTGATTTCAAAGATAAAACTGAATTGCTCGACAAACAAGTACGTATTTCAATTGCAGTATGAAATTTGATGATTTTCTTGTCTAGCCGCTTGGCTTTTCGTTTTCTTTTGGGATTTGGGGGCTCGATGTGGCATTTTGTAGTCGTACCGAGCTAGTCGCGCAAAGCAGACGTTGGCGAAATTTTTCGAAAATTTAGAGTGTTAGAAAAATTTTGAGAAAAATTGAAAGTTTAAAATTTGAATTTAAATTTAAATTTAATTGTTAGGAAAGCAATGTTGGTTGAAATTTATAAGTGAAGTTGGAAAGCTAGTTGGAATGATAATGAATCTCTAATAAAAAGATTTAGGTTAGTAAGTTGATAAATGTGACGCCCCACCTCTATACCCACGCTAGCCAAGAACATTACGGTGAATGCTGTCAACTAGCATGGAGAATAAGGCTGTTGAGGAGCGACCATCCGTGTAATTGCTTTGTGCGAGCATCGATATGTCAGATAGTATAACATGCAAATCTTTTCAAGTGGAAATCGACATGCCGACACAAACTCAAAGCTACTACACAGTGGCTATAATATCTTCGGAAACAAATATAGAAACAAACATAACATAAATCAGTCACAAACAATTCATATCACAAAGGCGGAATAAGATATGAATATTACACATAAAAGTGTACATCATAGTAGTGGTCAGAAAGATCCACAATATCACAAAAGAATAGTTACATGAACTACACAAAAGAATAAGTATACGTAATGGAGTCTATATCTCAAATGTATACAACAAAAACTACTAATCTAAGTAGTTAACCAAAAGTCAGAGAAATCAATCCCAAGAGAGAAGTCAAGCAGAAGCACCTGTAACATCTCGGTCTGACCCGAGTATTATTTAATAAGAAAATAATAAACGGATCAGTCTAACTATACATATCAGATGAAAAGATATAGAATAAGAGATATGACTAAACACATAATAATCACAATCCCAAGCTGTGATATATAAAAGTAATTGAAAATCAACGAGAGATTAATCAATATCACAAAATCTACACAAGAATCAAAGAAATGCCATACTCCTTATTTCGTTCATCAAACCACAAATATTGACGATAATATCAATGTCAATCACAAAAGTCAATGACGCACAAATTCATCAATGCACAAATATTGATAAAACTTATCAATGGAAATCACGAAAATTGGTGAAACACAAATTCTAGAAATCATCTCAAGAAATCCAGAAATCACAAAGGTCAATGACGCACAAATTCACCAATGCACAAATATTGATAAAACTTATCAATGGAAATAACGAAAATTGGTGAAACACAAATTCTAGAAATCATCTCAAGAAATCCAGAAATCACAAAGGTCAATGACGCACAAATTCACCAATGCACAAACATTGATAAAACTTATCAATGGAAATCACGAAAATTGGTGAAACACAAATTCTAGAAATCATCTCAAGAAATCCAGAAATCACAAAGGGGGAGGCCTATCACAAACGGGAGCATAAAGCCCACCAACACGCGTATCACAAACGGAACGCTAATTCCATGGTTGCTAACAATCACAAATTGAGCCGAAGCTCCACAAACGGCCCAAAGACCATGGGTTTCTACCCCACCAAATTGAGTCGAAGCTCCATAAAACGGGGTTTAGTCTCCCTCGCAGACAAAGAGACATCGCACATTGCTAGTCTAAATCACAAAGATGATCGTCATGATCAACGAGAAGTGTCAATTACACTAAGCTAGTAAATATATGAGTTTAGCTTCATGTCCCATAACCACTTGCTTAACTTAAATATTTACGAACAAATTGTAGATCTCCACTAGAAAATTGTCACAAGAGTTTCAATCGAACAAGTCCAAGAATTAACCAACAAAGTAAACACAAGCGTTTCATACCACTCGTTTTACTAAGTCGTTTAATTAGATTTCCCATACGAGTGAGGTAAAGGTTTGTATATACTAATAGATTGGAAAACGGTTTTATAAACGAATTTGGTATCAAAATAGTATTGAAATCGTTTGAGGAAAGATTTTTGATATTTACTACTAGTATAGAAAACCTTTATATTTTTAAAGTGACAAATCACAAAGAAGATTGTAAGGACAATTAATCACTAAAATTCACATTCGAAGACGTGAATAAAATCCAAAGAAACCGTTAAAGAATCCATCGAAATGGATATTCAAAAATCCCTAAAAAGAGTCATCAAAGTCATAATAAATGATAACAACAAATAGGATTATCACGAATTGATTTAAATTGGAATTCTCGAACAAAAAGGCAAGAAGGCAAAATCACAACAGTTTCGGACGTCTGAAACAAGTGGTTCAGACGTCTGAATTTGAAAATATAAAAATTTCCAGAACACGATTCAGACGTCTGAACCAAATGTTTCAGACGTCTGAAATAGGCATATTTTAGCCTATTTTCTTTCTGTTTGAAAATAAGCCAATTCAGACGTCTGAAATCCCAAATTCAGACGTCTGAATATCACGTTTCAGACGTCTGAATCTGGGGTTCAGGGCATTCCCTGAACCTAGGCAATAAATGGCCAAACGAATATCGGAAACGACCAATCGAGCAAATGGCGATGACTAAGGAATTACGTCGAATGACAACCCCGCCTAAACGGCTCTTCGATACGCTTCAAATATCAATGTCCAAATATCAATAAAAGGATTTTCATAAATTAGACCAAAACACCAAAAATTGGAATATACACCAAATCAATCCAAACCGAAATCAATTGCACAAGAATAAGTGTTAGGAATTCATACGTAACAATCGAAGATAATTATAGACTAAGATGTGAGACAAAAATCTCACCTTTTTACCAAAATCAAACAAGAAGAAGCTTGAAAGCAAATGGAGAATCAACCTCTCTTCAACACAACCCAAATGAGCTTGAATCTATGCTCAAAACAAGAACATTCCCAAAATTAGGTTTAGGAATTTCTGAAATTGGTAAGAGAATAAGTTGGAGAAGAAGAAGAGAATGCTTACCAATGGGTTCTCTTGAATTTGGAGCTAGGAATTTGAGGTTGCAAGAGGAACTAGGGTTTTGGAGTTTTAATTTCCAATCTCTCCCACCATTAATGCTATAAAAACTGAAAAGAGAAAGAAGTGAGGGAGAATGGGGAGGAGGGGTTCAGTTTTTAACTATAAGTTGGCTAATGGATAAACCCAAACTCAAACCCAAAGTGAAAAGTAGCAAAAAATCAACTTTCTCCAAACATATCGAAGCTTATACTCAAAAAGGTCGCAAACGGCATTTTAAACTCAATGGGAGTGGTCCCGAGTCCTAATACGACCGTATGCAAAAAGTAGCTTTTCGGACTAAATTCCGAGTATTGATAAAAATTTAAATATAAAAATCGATAAATATGCGTGTTGTTACAGACTCCCCTCCTTAAAGAAATTGCGTCCTCGCAATATTTAAGAAGAAGATATATATAGTAACAACCATAAAAGCATATTCAACACAAAAGAAATTTGAAATAAAAGGTTCACCTCAAAGAGCACGAGAAAATAAGTCCGGATGTGTTCGCTCGATTTACTCTCTAGATTCCCAAGAACAATCCTTAGGATTTGAAGACCATTGAACTTTAACAAGCGGAACATCTTTATTTCGAAGTCGTTTGACCTTCGAAGCAATGATACGAATAGGATGTTGTTCATAAGTTAAATTAGGCGAAACTTCAATCTCTTCCACAACACCGGGCTCAAGAACAGAATCGGAATCTCGAAGGCACTTCCGTAATTGAGAAACGTGAAACACGTCATGAAAAGCTGAAAATTGAGCCGGTAATAAAAGGAGATAAGCCATGGAACCAATATGTTGAGTGATAGGAAATGGCCCAATATATCGAGGCGCCAATTTTCCCGATCGACTGAAACGTACAACACCTTTCATAGGTGATACACGAATGAACACAAGATCTCCCACAGAAAATTCTAACTTCCTTCTCCGGTTATCGGCATAGGATTTTTGTCTACTCTGGGCTTCTTTCATCCTATGACGAATAAGATCAATCTTTTCTGTGGAATCGCGAATAAAATCTGGACCTAAAACCAGCTTCTCACCGGCCTCAAGCCAACAAGAAGGAGATCGGCATGGCCTTCCATAGAGTGCCTCGAAAGCTTCTCACTAGTATATAGTATTTCTTTTCTACCGTTTGTTGTTGTTTGTTGATATACACTCTGATATGTAATATAATGTGATGTAATGTAATAACTGATATAGTTCTTTGTTTAAAGATTATTCATTTATCTATTATATGTTGTTCCGCTGCGATTGAGAGATTCTGGTATTATTCTGTTGTTTCTTTCTGTTCTGTTCCATCCTTTTCTCTTTTCTTCTATCTTTTTCTTTTTCTTAAAATCCTAAGGGTTCGGTTTTTCGGCCTTTGATTGCTCGGCAGTTGGTACAGTCGACGCATTGATGTCGGTTTTCGTAAGTCGAAGAACCGGTTCCTTACATGATTTAGTACAGGTTTAAGATATTGTATATATATAGGGTTTAAATGATTCAAATCAATTAATATTGGAAGATAAATCGGAAATTTATTTGGAACTGAGCTTGATTAAGAATTTAACTTCATAGGTTGATGTAGAATTTATTAACTTGAAATTTTAAAAGGTGTGATATTTATAACTGAATTTTTATTCAAGATGAATTAAATGAATATTTCTAGTATAAATAAAATTGAAGGAAATATTTAGTTATAAGTAATTTGAGTTTTATTTAAAGGATTATGGATTTATTTTGCAAATATTTCAAAACTAAATAATAGGACAATAAATTGTTGAATAGAAATTTCCAACCGTAGTTTTGAAATTGTTAAATGCTCAAAGTTTGAAATATATTGAAATCGAAGTTTTATTGAAACTGAAAGTGAATCTAAATTTATGGGTTTGGACTAAAATTAAAGTGGATAAATGGTAAAGGCGTGGAAATTATTCACTTTATAATGTAATTTAAAATCAACTAGTTTACATATTGTTGAATGTCCAAACCATTTAAGTTTTGGAAGTTATTGTTTTAAAACTATGGATTTTGAAGTATTATGTTTGAAAGTTATAAATCAAATACTTGGTTTCGAGATATTATAAATTTTAAAAGTGGAATGATTTTGGAAAGAAATATATTTGAAATAAAAAAATGATATCATATTGATTTGGGTTTTAAAAGGAAATGATATCGTATTTATATAGTTTTGAAATGGATATTATATTCTGGTTTGGAAAGTATAATTATTTTTAAATGACCGCGATGTTATAATAACGTTTGGTTGTGAAAGATACCGGGATCGGAAGTTGTCATACTCTCTGCCAACTCCGAAAACCACTTTAACAACCGTATACGCGGTGGAGATTCCAGAATGAAGTAGGATGGTGGCGACGATTCCTTTGAGGTAATTACGTGGACCCGACTCCCGTGAGTTGGCATAAGGTGGCTAAAGCAGGAGCAATTCTTGGGCCAATGAGGTCATGCTCTGATCGGATACTCCTCTTCGATATTATACTCTGACTTTGGATTGTTCCGGTGACCACTTTTGATTTCTTTTATTTTAGGGGGAGTTTGGCGAGGTGGGCGGTAGTAGCAGCTACGCGTTACCACCAGCCCGGTTGCTTAATTGGTATATCTACCCTGGCATTGCCTAGTTGTGCCGTGTCACCTACCCTATCGCGCCTTGTACGAGTTTGGATTTCTCCCGTAGCCCGTGTGGTATCCTCTGGTGGCTTCCCAATCAGGAGGGACTATGATATTGGATGGACTACTGGGACTATTATGTGTTAAGGTGGAAAATGTAAAGCCTTAACGCTATTTAAAAGTATGTTTATTTTACTATAGACACTATTATAATAGTGAAATATACTACATAGTAAATAGTTTGACGGATCCTTAGGAGATGTAAATCCCGAGCATCTCTCGAGTTACTGCACTCATATTTATTTCTGTTGATTTAACTTACATAAGATCTTTTAGTTCTGACTCGACTGTTTTTTGTCTTTTCAAATTCACTCGGGGCAGTCCGAGCGTTTCAGGACGAAGACTTTAGCTCTGGAGGACGAAGAAGGAGATTTCTATTGTTATTATTTATTATATTCCACCACACTTATATTGTTCCGCTGCATTGTTATTGGTATGTGTAACTCTGATATGTATTATATAAATATAATCAGTGTTTTCGCAAACAGATTTATAAACTGTATATTTGATTATTATATTTTATCCTTCCACTGTGAGATTCTGTTATCTTTCTATTCGTTTCTTGTTTTTCTTATTTACCCCATAACAATCCGCCCTTCCTTATAGTTTGAACCAGCACGTGTGTCGATTTAAAGTGTGCGAAAAGGCAGGATGTTACAGTGGTATCAGAGCTTTGGTTTAGCGATAAACCTTAGCTTTGTGGGGTTTTATTCTTTATTAATAGGGTAGAAATACCCTATGGGAATCGCTGAGTGTATATATATGAGAGAGCGTACTTGTTAGTGTTATAAAAAGGTTTTATATTGTGTTAATCTGTTCCGCTTTGTATTTATAAATTCTGGTTGATGCATGGGACGCTATGACATTGATATGGATTTCTGAACACTTAATAGAACAGACCGACACAATATTTGTTTTAATATAGGTGAACGAAATAATTTTGCCTATTATATTTTCTATATATATAAAGTAAAATTTTATAAATAAGATATATATTTGGTTGCTATATATTGTGTAACAACCCTAGATTTTAATTTAATTTAAATTGATAATTAAATGAAATTTTGAATAAAAATTTATAAAATTAATTATAAATGGAAGCGAGTTTCCCCGATTCAAATAGAAAATATGTAAAGTCATATGGATTTGAAAATTTGTATATACGAGAATATATATGTATATATTGGGTTTTAAATAAATTCTTAAATAAATGATTTTGAAAAATAAATAATATACTTTAGACACAAGTATAAAAATAAATAAATAAATTGATTTAAAATTTTTATAAATGATGATAATTTGAGTTATATAAAATATATGTGTATATATAGAGAAATGTAAAACAATAATTTTTAAAGTAAAATTTATGATAATTATTTAAACTAAAAATAGAAGTAAATTTAAAAATGCAAGAATAAGAGCAAATAAAAGTATTCAAACAAATAAATAAGCAAAGTAAACAAAACAAAGTAAAAATAACAAACAAATAAAAACAAAGGTTATGCAGGCAAATAAAAAGTAAGTAAATAAATAAAACAAAAGGGTATACATTAAAAACAAAAGGGTATACATTCATAAGTATGAACAAACAAAAGAAGATAGTCAGAATGCATGCAAGTGTAGGCAAGTTAAAAATGAAAGAAAAATATATATACATATTGTTAAGAGACATGAAAGACAAAAGAAAGAAAAGAAGAATATAAAATATCATCAGCCACCAAACAAACTGCACAGTCAACAAAGACAAACAAATAATAATATCTATGTATATAGTATCACCTCCAACACAAGATCACTTCAGCTGAAGCAAGAAAAAGGATAGAATGAGGTAGGCATGGAGACACATATCTTGGCATTAAATGCTAGCACAACAAGTATCACCAGCCTCCATACCAATATCTCTGGCCAAAGATTTAAAAAATACAAGTAAAGAAAATCTTGTACCTGCTTTGTATAAACAAATGATCACCCTGTATATTCAATTTATATACATCCACTTCTCATTTTAAATTCGTTCATTCTTGTCTAAGGAAAACTGAAGTAAAACATCTCAAACTTAAACCAAAATTTTGCTTTGAACAAAACAACAATTTAACTAAATCCAGAGATCAAAGTAGAAGGTTTGCAACTGGAAATTCAAAGCTTGTTTCTAAAATTGAAGTACTCTTTTTATTCTGGAAAAGCAAGGTGAGTAAACATCTGTATTTCAAAGTTTAAACTTGTTTGTTGCTTCGAAATGAATATGTATCTTATGGTATATGCTGTGATGATGTGCATGTGTTGTGTGTGTGGCTTTCATCAGAGTATTCTCTGTTTTACTTCCCAGTATGCAAGTTTTGTTGTTTTTCTTTTTCACTGGAAACTGTGAAACCATAGATACATTTAAGTATCAGGTTTACAGAGAACAACCCAACAAAGCAAAGAAAAAGATAATTCAAGTTCTTGTTTTATAATCCATATCAGGCCTTAGTTTCAAAACAAGATCGATGTGTTTAAGTATGGGCTATAATTAAAAAATGGTTTCATAATGTATAGAGGTATGTAGAATAGAAGATCAAGATTTTACAGTACAAACTTTAAATATTGGAAATTTCGAATGACATGAATCATTAATTCAAGTGTATAACTTGAATCCTCATATCAAATGATGATTTTTAAGATGAGTTTCGTGATTTTTAGTGGGGTAGTTGGGTAGCAGTTTAAAGTTGAACGGAAATGGGTTTTTGGGGGATTTCTGGCGATCAGGGGTACTAGAGGTGCTAGGGTTGTGCGTGGTGGTGGAGGAGCTTACCGGGGTGGCAGGAAAAATATAGGGATGGTGAGTAGATCACGGTGGTGGCGTCGGCAATTGGTTGAAGTCTGTAGCCCTAGTTTTGTTGGGGTCGAAGAAATTTGATTCGTTCGTCGTCCACGGTGCATCGAGTTGCACGAGACTGGGGGTGATGGAGGCTGGGGTGTAGATGAGGCGGTGGCCGGAGGTGGAAGCTCGCTGATGGTCGGCACGGCGTGGACGAGGCGATGTTGACAGGTTTGGGGTGTTGAAGCTGGCGTGTTTCCAGGTTTGGAAATTTAACTAGATTTTGATTCGTGCTGTCGTGATGGGTGATGGATTGAGTTGAGGGGGTCAACGATGACTAGATGGCGATGGAAGTGATGGCCAGGACATCGGCGGTGGATGGTGCAGGTACACACGTGTTTGCGTGTATCAGTGATTATGTTTGGGTGGTTATAGTTGGGAAGAGAAGATAACTCGAAGGAAGTATCGAGTAATATTGGTTTTGGCTCGAGTCTTAACTCGAGTGCATTCAGTTGTGCGCCGGGTCAGATCAACACTTAAACAAAATTTAAAAAAAAAATACTCACACGGGTTGGTTTGGGGAAAGACTCGAAGCAGGGCTCGGGTAGAACGTGGATTTCCTCGGGTTTGACTCGGGTAGGTATAAAAACAGTTTTTCAAATTTTAAAACAAAATGCAAGTTTTAAACATTTTTAACTCATTCTTTTAAATAATTGTTTTATTTAAGTATGGGATTGGTTTAAGGTTTAAAAGTAAATTATTTTAATTTAATTAAGTTTTACTTAAAGATTTAATTAAAAGGATTAATTAATTAAAGATTTAATTTATGTGATTGGATAAATTAATGTGATTAATTAAAGATTTATTATTTAATAATTTAAAGGTTAATTAAGTGCTGATTACAGATTAATTAATTTGTTAAGAGTTAATTTATTAATAATGAATAATTAAAGGATGACTACTTAAGCATATAATTACTTAATGTAATTGATAAAAGGGTTTTTACTTAATGGAATTAAAGGATAATTACTTAGTGTAATTACATTAAAGGATAGTTATTTAATAATTAAAGATCGATTGATTATTAATTAAGATTTATGAATTAATGTTTAAAAAGTTAATTCATTTAAAGGATAATTAATTAATGAAATTAATTTATTAAGGTAAGTAAATTGAGGATAATTAAATAAATTTAAAGGTTAATTAATAAATGAAGGTGATTAAGGAATGATTATTAATCAAAGTAATTAATTTAAAATAATTAATAAAATAGTAAATTAAATGATTAAAGGTTTATTATTTAATAATTAAAGGTTGATAATTAAAGGTTAATTGATTTATTATTAATGGATAATTAATAAATGATTAAAGAATAATTAATCAAAATGATTTGTAAATTATCAATGTTAATTAACCAGGACTTATAATTCATAAGAAATTAATTTGATTTAAATTAATCAGATAATTAACTGATTTTACTTACGAATATTTGGATTCTATTGGATGACTTGATTGTTTGATATCCCTAATATATGATGCTTTGTGATACATCCTGATTTATGTGGTGATCTGTAATTTACTATCTGTGACATATTTATCTGTGATCTGTATATAACCGATAAGCGTTACAGCTTATATCGCTTATCAATTATATTCCTGTATTCTGATCTGTAATAATTGTATGATGTTGCACTACTGTGTATAACCCCTGGACCACAATTATACACACACAATTATGGATTTCACGAGGAAATCGATTAAGTCACAGATTTTTGAAATAGTTTAAATTTGAATATTTGAATTCAAATGTTTTGGAAATGGATTGGGTTGAAAGTGAAAAGCTTTAGAAATGGAATTTCAAAGATGGAAATTTATTTTGAATAACGAGATTAAGTGTTGGAATTTAAATACTTTAATTTAAATTTGAATTCAATATTTGAATTGAATTCTGTAATTTGAAACTAGGGATTAATGATATTATACTAGTCATTATGAGTTAAATCATTTTTAAAGTATTATTTTTGGGAATTTGAACTTAACCCAAGGATCTCAACTCGTATAAATGAATCAGATTTCAAAAATGAAAACTGTTGTTTTCAAATGATAAACGCTTTTAGATAAGAACTGAGATTCCAGTTAATTAGGGGAATTTCAAGATTGAATAGAGAAATGATTTTCCTAAGTTATGAATGAATTCTTTTTGAAAGCTATGAATTAAATCTGTTTATTTTTAACAGATTTAAATTGATGATTTGTTTAAATCAAATTGAAATGAAATTATTTTGAAGGTTTAAGTTAAATCTTTGATTTAAAGATTTAACGAGTTAATCAAATTGAAATGAAAATTGATTTGGAAAATCTGTGAATGAATCTTTTATTTAAAAGATTAAAATGTGAAAACTGTTTAAACCGTTAAAGGTTGTGAAAATGAATCTTTTTGTTTAAGAGATTTGAGATGGTAATCGGTTTAAACCATTTGAAAGAAAGTTTTGAATTATTAAGTTGTGACTTAATTGAAATCCCATTATCCATTTGTTTTTGAAATATCGTGCTCACTATTAGGTTTAGCCAGGAAAGGACCTTTGTGTCGTATAACCCATTCCGAATAAGTGATTCGACGTTATGGATAGCATTTAAAGACCGGTGATGAAGACCGGGTATTTGCGAAAGCGATAGGATGACCTATCGATTGTCTCTGCACTGGGTAGCTCCTGGTATAGAGATTCCCTAAGTGACGGCAAATCCGATCGGGATTGTGAATATCCGGGTTGCAAGGACTTCTTTGTAAGAGCCTTCGGTTCTGTTCGATCCCGGAACAGACTTGTATGGATAGTATGTCTGACATTACAAGTTGAGATATAAAGCCGATTTCTTTCAAATATATTTCTGTTGGTGACGAAGAATTTATTCTCTTAGCTTAACACCCTTCTCTGAGACGTACGAGCTCAGAGGTTATATAGTTGAAGGTTATCAGCGATATGTTCCTAATTTGGTAATATGACATACTGAGTGTTGCTGTGAAATGATCATTGTGTTGATTATTTATGATAGGATTATTTGTTTGATCGTCTATCTTAGTGATCATTTCTATGATCATTTGTTGACCCAAAGCATGGCTTTTGTATAAAGTATGTTTTTGTGGACGTGACTTCGTCGAGCCTCACACCCCGGAAATGGTCAAAACAGGAAAGATGCGGCAAGGTTATGAGGGGTAGCTCCCTTTAGGGTATGTGCATTTCCTTCTGGATAGAGGTGGTATCATGGTATGGAGCCCAGATATTTAACCTATGTGGTTACTACAAATTTATTACTTTGTGGTTGTTGGTTTTCGGGATCCCGTGAGAAAGGTCGTTTACGATCGGGGAATGGCGTGCTCGTGTCAGTAGTTACCCAGTTAGGGGTAACCCGGCCTTGTGTTGGCAGAGTTCCGGTTTGGTTCTCGGGGATGTCCTTCCAGAGGCATTCTCATGTGGCAATGGGAAGTTCCTTGGCCTGACCATTTGTTGGAAATCCAAAGAAACAATACGAGACTTGTACAGTATTAGTTGTATAACCTGCCATGGAATGTGGCGGTAACCTGCTATTGAACATGGTTAGCTATAGTAGGCATACGATAATGGTCGTATGTTGGCTAAGATTTATATTCTACTTTCGAAATGAATTTTTCCTGCACTATGCACTAGTAATAATATCAAATGTTCTTTAATGCGTATCATGCATCTTTGACTACCATAAGGAGAAATCTCCTCCGATTCTGCGTTTGCATTGTGTGTGTGTGCGGGAGGCCTTATGGTAGTCTCATTTTTCAAAAGCATTGCGAATTAACTTTAAAATATTTCTTTGAATGTTTTAAAAGATAAACTGTTTTTGTTGCTCACACCAGTCCCACGACTAATCCGGAGTTTATCGTTTCTTTCCTAAACTCTGGGTGCTCATTATTTTCTACACGAGCAGTCTAGAGTTGGGTTTTACAGATATAGTTAGATATAGTGGATTATCTGGAGTTAGTTCAGTCTTTGGATCGCACCAGTCTTGCTGAGCTTGGTGATATGTTATTGGGGGTTCGAGTTTCTGCTGGATTGATTCTTGGAAATGGAGTTGCAGTTCTCGGAGTTCTCTTTTGAAGACTATCTTGGAGTTATATTGTTCTGCTGCTAGATGTCATCTATTTTCTTTTCCGTTGCTATTTATTGTATCATATCTCCGATGTATATTGATATCTATTGGATCATCTGTTGTATCAGATATTGTATCGAAGCTGTATATCAATGTATTATTCTTTTATTCTGCTGTGTTGTTTACTTAATGATTGTTATAAGCTCCAGCGAATCGGATTTGAACGGTCGAATCTATGGCATTCGAATACGATTTGAAGTATGGATGTCGATTTTTGAGCGGGCAAAATCCGAGTCGTCACAATTTGGTATCAGAGCTAAGGGTTGAAACTTTAGCTCAGGAGTGTAACACATTAAGTAACTCATTAGAGATAGGGTGAAGTAAATCCTAGAATGAGTAATCCTTAAGATATCCGTTTTAACGCCTCAGTAAATTATCTTACTATCCACTGATAGTGAGTATGAGTGCAAGAAGAGAACGAGATAGAGGACAGGGGAATGCGACTATAATTAGTCAAAACTCTGTAACAACAGTGGAAATAACTTTCTCGATCAATCTCCTTTGATTCGTTTCTAAATTCTTTTGATTTCTTCGTACCAGCTACAAGAAGAAATTTCGGTGCGGTGATGCTCTACGAATCGTTGTAGAAAATTCTTACTTCGTATCTTCATCGATTTCTTATCAATTTATGATTTAAACTTTAATGAATTTGAAATTTAGAATTAAAATTTTGAATAAATTGGAAATTTTAAATTGAGTTAAAATTGATTAATAGAATATAGAGCTTAATTTGAATTGAATCGATAAAACGATTTCGTTTAAAACCAAACTTTGAAATTCTGTTGTAATTTGTTGGGTTGGTTGAAGTCCGAAGAGGGACAAATTGGTATATATTCTGAGATATTCCGACTTGAGTTTGGAATTCATATCTTAAGTTTGAGGAATTGTAGAGATTGAGTCTATCTCTGTGTTGTTTTCGTGCCTGCGAATTTCGAGGACGAAATTCTTTTAAGGGGGGAAGTTTGTAACAACCCTAGATTTTAATTTAATTTGATAATTAAATGAAATTTTGAATAAAAATTTATAAAATTAATTATAAATGGAAGCGAGTTTCCCCGATTCAAATAGAAAATATGTAAAGTCATATGGATTTGAAAATTTGTATATACGAGAATATATATGTATATATTGGATTTTAAATAAATTCTTAAATAAATGATTTTGAAAAATAAATAATATACTTTAGACACAAGTATAAAAATAAATAAATAAATTGATTTAAATTTTTTTTATAAATGATGATAATTTGAGTTATATAAAATATATGTGTATATATAGAGAAATATAAAACAATAATTTTTAAAGTAAAATTTATGATAATTATTTAAACTAAAAATAGAAGTAAATTTAAAAATGCAAGAATAAGAGCAAATAAAAGTATTCAAACAAATAAATAAGAAAAGTAAACAAAACAAAGTAAAAATAACAAACAAATAAAAACAAAGGTTATGCAGGAAAATAAAAAGTAAGTAAATAAATAAAACAAAAGGGTATACATTCAAAACAAAAGGGTATGCATTCATAAGTATGAACAAACAAAAGAAGATAGTCAGAATGCATGCAAGTGTAGGCAAGTTAAAAATGAAAGAAAAATATATATACATATTGTTAAGAGACATGAAAGACAAAAGAAAGAAAAGAAGAATATAAAATATCATCAGCCACCAAACAAACTGCACAGTCAACAAGGATAAACAAATAATAATATCTATGTATATAGTATCACCTCCAACACAAGATCACTTCAGCTGAAGCAAGAAAAAGGATAAAATGAGGTAGGTATGGAGACACATATCTTGGCATTAAATGCTAGCACAACAAGTATCACCAGCCTCCATACCAATATCTCTGGCCAAAGATTTAAAAAATACAAGTAAAGAAAATCTTGTACCTGCTTTGTATAAACAAATGATCACCCTGTATATTCAATTTATATACATCCACTTCTCATTTTAAATTCGTTCATTCTTGTCTAAGGAAAACTGAGGTAAAACATCTCAAACTTAAACCAAAATTTTGCTTTGAACAAAACAACAATTTAACTAAATCCAGAGATCAAAGTAGAAGGTTTGCAACTGGAAATTCAAAGCTTGTTTCTAAAATTGAAGTACTCTTTTTATTCTGGAAAAGCAAGGTAAGTACACATCTGTATTTCAAAGTTTAAACTTGTGTGTTGCTTCGAAATGAATATGTATCTTATGGTATATGCTGTGATGATGTGCATGTGTTGTGTGTGTGGCTTTCATCAGAGTATTCTCTGTTTTACTTCCCAGTATGCAAGTTTTGTTGTTTTTCTTTTTCACTGGAAACTGTGAAACCATAGATACATTTAAGTATCAGGTTTACAGAGAACAACCCAACAAAGCAAAGAAAAAGATAATTCAAGTTCTCGTTTTATAATCCATATCAGGCCTTAGTTTCAAAACAAGATCGATGTGTTTAAGTATGGGCTATAATTAAAAAATGGTTTCATAATGTATAGAGGTATGTAGAATAGAAGATCAAGATTTTACAGTACAAACTTTAAATATTGGAAATTTCGAATGACACGAATCATTAATTCAAGTGTATAACTTGAATCCTCATATCAAATGATGATTTTTAAGATGAGTTTCGTGATTTTTAGTGGGGTAGTTGGGTAGCAGTTTGAAGTTGAACGGAAATGGGTTTTTGGGGGATTTCTGGCGATCAGGGGTACTAGAGGTGCTAGGGTTGTGCGTGGTGGTGGAGGAGCTTACCGGGGTGGCAGGAAAAATATAGGGATGGTGAGTAGATCATGGTGGTGGCGTCGGCAATTGGTTGAAGTCTGTAGCCCTAGTTTTGTTGGGGTCGAAGAAATTTGATTCGTTCGTCGTCCACGGTGCATCGAGTTGCACGAGACTGGGGGTGATGGAGGCTGGGGTGTAGATGAGGCGGTGGCCGGAGGTGGAAGCTCGCTGATGGTCGGCACGGCGTGGACGAGGCGATGTTGACAGGTTTTTGGTGTTGAAGCTGGCGTGTTTCCAGGTTTGGAAATTTAACTAGATTTTGATTCGTGCTGTCGTGATGGGTGTTGGGTGATGGATTGAGTTGAGGGGGTCAACGATGACTAGATGGCGATGGAAGTGGTGGCCAGGACATCGGCGGTGGATGGTGCAGGTACACACGTGTTTGCGTGTATCAGTGATTATGTTTGGGTGGTTATAGTTGGGAAGAGAAGATAACTCGAAGGAAGTATCGAGTAATATTGGTTTTGGCTCGAGTCTTAACTCGAGTGCATTCAGTTGTGCGCCGGGTCAGATCAACACTTAAACAAAATTTAAAAAAAAAATACTCACACGGGTTGGTTTGGGGAAAGACTCGAAGCAGGGCTCGGGTAGAACGTGGATTTCCTCGGGTTTGACTTGGGTAGGTATAAAAACAGTTTTTCAAATTTTAAAACAAAATGCAAGTTTTAAACATTTTTAACTCATTCTTTTAAATAATTGTTTTATTTAAGTATGGGATTGGTTTAAGGTTTAAAAGTAAATTATTTTAATTTAATTAAGTTTTACTTAAAGATTTAATTAAAAGGATTAATTAATTAAAGATTTAATTTATGTGATTGGATAAATTAATGTGATTAATTAAAGATTTATTATTTAATAATTTAAAGGTTAATTAAGTACTGATTACAGATTAATTAATTTGTTAAGAGTTAATTTATTAATAATGAATAATTAAAGGATGACTACTTAAGCATATAATTACTTAATGTAATTGATAAAAGGGTTTTTACTTAATGGAATTAAAGGATAATTACTTAGTGTAATTACATTAAAGGATAGTTATTTAATAATTAAAGATCGATTGATTATTAATTAAGATTTATGAATTAATGTTTAAAAAGTTAATTCATTTAAAGGATAATTAATTAATGAAATTAATTTATTAAGGTAAGTAAATTGAGGATAATTAAATAAATTTAAAGGTTAATTAATAAATGAAGGTGATTAAGGAATGATTATTAATCAAAGTAATTAATTTAAAATAATTAATAAAATAGTAAATTAAATGATTAAAGCTTTATTATTTAATAATTAAAGGTTGATAATTAAAGGTTAATTGATTTATTATTAATGGATAATTAATAAATGATTAAAGAATAATTAATCAAAATGATTTGTAAATTATCAATGTTAATTAACCAGGACTTATAATTCATAAGAAATTAATTTGATTTAAATTAATCAGATAATTAACTGATTTTACTTACGAATATTTGGATTCTATTGGATGACTTGATTGTTTAATATCCCTAATATATGATGCTTTGTGATACATCCTGATTTATGTGGTGATCTGTAATTTACTATCTGTGACATATTTATCTGTGATCTGTATATAACCGATAAGCGTTACAGCTTATATCGCTTATCAATTATATTCCTGTATTCTGATCTGTAATAATTGTATGATGTTGCACTACTGTGTATAATCCCTGGACCACACTTATACACACACAATTATGGATTTCACGAGGAAATCGATTAAGTCACAGATTTTTGAAATAGTTTAAATTTGAATATTTGAATTCAAATGTTTTGGAAATGGATTGGGTTTAAAGTGAAAAGCTTTTGAAATGGAATTTCAAAGATGGAAATTTATTTTGAATAACGGGATTAAGTGTTGGAATTTAAATACTTTAATTTAAATTTGAATTCAATATTTGAATTGAATTCTGTAATTTGAAACTAGGGATTAATGATATTATACTAGTCATTATGAGTTAAATCATTTTTAAAGTATTATTTTTGGGAATTTGAACTTAACCCAAGGATCTCAACTCGTATAAATGAATCAGATTTCAAAAATGAAAACTGTTGTTTTCAAATGATAAACGCTTTTAGATAAGAACTGAGATTCCAGTTAATTAGGAGAATTTCAAGATTGAATAGAGAAATGATTTTCCTAAGTTATGAATGAATTCTTTTTGAAAGCTATGAATTAAATCTGTTTATTTTTAACAGATTTAAATTGATGATTTGTTTAAATCAAATTGAAATGAAATTGTTTTGAAGGTTTAAGTTAAATCTTTGATTTAAAGATTTAACGAGTTAATCAAATTGAAATGAAAATTGATTTGGAAAATCTATGAATGAATCTTTTATTTAAAAGATTAAAATGTGAAAACTGTTTAAACCGTTAAAGGTTGTGAAAATGAATCTTTTTGTTTAAGAGATTTGAGATGGTAATCGGTTTAAACCATTTGAAAGAAAGTTTTGAATTATTAAGTTGTGACTTAATTGAAATCCCATTATCCATTTGTTTTTGAAATATCGTGCTCACTATTCGGTTTAGCCAGGAAAGGACCTTTGTGTCGTATAACCCATTCCGAATAAGTGATTCGACGTTATGGATAGCATTTAAAGACCGGTGATGAAGACCGGGTATTTGCGAAAGCGATAGGATGACCTATCGATTGTCTCTGCACTGGGTAGCTCCTGGTCTAGGGATTCCCTAAGTGATGGGAAATCCGATCGGGATTGTGAATATCCGGGTTGCAAGGACTTCTTTGTAAGAGCCTTCGGTTCTGTTCGATCCCGGAACAGACTTGTATGGATAGTATGTCTGACATTACAAGTTGAGATATAAAGCCGATTTCTTTCAAATATATTTCTGTTGGTGGCGAAGAATTTATTCTCTTAGCTTAACACCCTTCTCTGAGACGTACGAGCTCAGAGGTTATATAGTTGAAGGTTATCAGCGATATGTTCCCAATTTGGTAATGTGACATACTGAGTGTTGCTGTGAAATGATCATTGTGTTGATTATTTATGATAGGATTATTTGTTTGATCGTCTATCTTAGTGATCATTTCTATGATCATTTGTTGACCCAAAGCATGGCTTTTGTATAAAGTATGTTTTTGTGGACGTGACTTCGTCGATCCTCACACCCCGGAAATGGTCAAAACAGGAAAGATGCGGCAAGGTTATGAGGGGTAGCTCCCTTTAGGGTATGTGCATTTCCTTCTGGATAGAGGTGGTATCATGGTATGGGGCCCAGATATTTAACCTATGTGGTTACTACAAATTTATTACTTTGTGGTTGTTGGTTTTCGGGATCCCGTGAGAAAGGTCGTTTACGATCGGGGAATGGCGTGCTCGTGTCAGTAGTTACCCAGTTAGGGGTAACCCGGCCTTGTTTTGGCAGAGTTCCGGTTTGGTTCTCGGGGATGTCCTTCCAGAGGCATTCTCATGTGGCAATGGGAAGTTCCTTGGCCTGACCATTTGTTGGAAATCCAAAGAAACAATACGAGACTTGTACAGTATTAGTTGTATAACCTGCCATGGAATGTGGCGGTAACCTGCTATTGAACATGGTTAGCTATAGTAGGCATACGATAATGGTCGTATGTTGGCTAAGATTTATATTCTACTTTCGAAATGAATTTTTCCTACACTATGCACTAGTAATAATATCAAATGTTCTTTAATGCGTGTCATGCATCTTTGACTATCATAAGGAGAAATCTCCTCCGATTCTGCGTTTGCATTGTGTGTGTGTGCGGGAGGCCTTATGGTAGTCTCATTTTTCAAAAGCATTGCGAATTAACTTTAAAATATTTCTTTGAATGTTTTAAATGATAAACTGTTTTTGTTGCTCACACCAGTCCCACGACTAATCCGGAGTTTATCGTTTCTTTCCTAAACTCTGGGTGCTCATTATTTTCTACACGAGCAGTCTAGAGTTGGGTTTTATAGATAGTTAGATATAGTGGATTATCTGGAGTTAGTTCAGTCTTTGGATCGCACCTGTCACGATTCAAATTCCATCGTTCGAGAATCGACATCCGTACTCCACTGTACTTGAATGCCGCAGATTCGAACGTTGAAATTCGAGTCATGCCGGAGCTTATAACACATTAAGTACAACACAGCGGAAGAAAATGAATAGCATATATCAATATACAACATTTGATACAATATCTGATACAACAGAATGATACAATGGATATAAATATACATCAGAGATACAAGAAATAGCAGCGGAAAGAAAAGATAACACTAGCAGCGGAACAAAATCTCCAATATAGTCTTCAAGAAAGAACTCCATCTTCAAAACACCAATCTAGCAATAGCTCGAACTCCCAATCACAATACACAAAGAAGAGCAAGTCCCGTTCGTAAAGGATTGCCAAATCCTAGGCTGAAAGCTATCGAATCTACACCTACTATTGATTATCTGAAAACCCCAACTCTAGACTGCCCGTGTGGGAAAATAGTGGGCACCCAGAGTTTAGGAAAGGAACAATAAACTCCAGGTCAGTCATGGGACTGGTATGAGCAAACAAAAATATTTGGTCTTTAAAACAGACAACAAGATAATTTAAAATAAATCCGCAATGCTTTTTGAAAAATGAAACTACCATAAGGCCTCCCGGCACACACACAATGCAAACGCACACATGGGGGAGATTTCTCCTTATGATAGTCAAACATGCTTACTACGAGAAAAATTCTTTGATATTATTACTAGTGCATATTGGAAAATCTTTCGAAAGTATAATATAAATCCTAGCCGGCATAGGTACCATGATGCTATGCCTACTATAGCTGCCATGTTAAATGGCAGGTTCTACAACTAAAACCATACAAGGCACGTATTGGATGAATGGATTTCCAACAAATGGTCAGGCTAAGGAACTTCCTACGGCCACATGGGATCGCCTCTGGCGGGACGTCCCGAGAAACTAACGTTACGGTTAGATCTCTGCCAACACAAGGCCGGGTTACCTCTGTAACTAGGTAACTACTACACGAGCGTGCCATCCCCCGGTCCTTCGGGACCTTTATCCGAGGTACCTCTAATCCAACAACCACAAAGCAATCACAAAGTAATAGATCTGCAGTATCCACATGAGTAAGTATCTGGGCTCCATACCATGATACCACCCTTTACCAGAAGGGAATGACAAACCCTAAAGGGCGCGACCCTCATAACCTTGCCGCATCTTTCCTGTTTCGACCATTTCCGGGGTGTGAGGTCCTGATGCAGTCTCGTCCACAAAGCTACGCTTTATACAAAAGCCATGCTTTGATCACAAATGATCAACAAATGATCATCAACACACAGCAGCACTTAGCATGCCACACTACCAAATTTGGGAGTATATCACTGATAAATATCAACTACATAACCTCTGAGCTCGTACGTCTCAGAGAAGGGTGTTAAGCTAAGAGAATAAATTCTCCGCCACCAAGCAGAAATGTATTTGATAGAGGTCAGTTTAATATCTCAAAGCGTAGTGTCAGACATACAACCATACAAGTCTGTTCCGGGTTCGAACAGAACCGAAGGCACTTCCGAAGAAGCCCTTGCCAATCCGGGTATCCACAATCCCGATCGGACTTCCCATCACATAGGGAGAACTCTATACCGGAGCAACTCAGTGCAGAGTCAATCGACAGGTTATCCTACCGTTCTCGAAGACACCCGGTCTTCAACACCGGTCTTCAATTGCAATCCATAACGTCGTATCACTATTTGGAATGGGTTATATGACACAAGGTCCTCTCCCGGCTAAACCGAATAGCGAGCGCGATATTTAAAAATATATGGATATGGGATTTTAGTTAAGTCACAACTTATAAAACCCAAAACCTTTCTTTAAAATGGTTAAACAAATTACCATTCTTAAATCTTTAAAACAAAAAGATTTATTTCACAAAGTTCACCAAGTTTCACAAAGATCTATTTATGGATTTCCAAAACAATTTCCATTTTAATTGGATTAACTCAATGAAATCTTTAATTTAAAGATTTGTAGCTTTCAAAACATGTTCCCAAAGATTTATTCATAATTTGGAAATCTATTTTCCATTTTAGACTTGAAAACCTTTTAACACAAAGTGGAAGTTCATTTCATATGCGAAAGCTTTTATTATTTGAAACAAATATATTTTTGTTTCAGAAAAATCCAATTTATACAAGTTGAAATCTTGGGTTAAATTTAAATTCCAAAACGTCACTTTTAAAATGGTTTTAAAAACCCATATAAACCCATTTATAAGTTGAATACCCTTTTTAAACATAGTTTTCAAAATCATAGAATCCAATTCAAATATTGAATTCAAATCAAATTATTTAAATTTCAAAACTCAATTCGAGTTATTCAAAATAACTTTTATTTTCAAAAGCTTCAATTCTAATTCCAAAACTATTTTGGATTCAAAAATACAATTTTAAATATATTTCAAAAATCTGTGACTTAACCCATTACCACGTGCAATCCATATTTGTGTGTGTATACGTGTGGTCCAGGGGTTTAACACAATAGTGCACAACATCATCATCACAGATTCAACCATATCGATAAGCGGTATAACCCATAACGCTTATCTTCATCAACAGATTCATAGATAAAGTAAATTTATCAATCACAAAGATTCACTAACATGTTTCGATGTGGGTTTCGGATAACCAACTGGAATCCGACCCCCTGTCGCATCGAAATTCAAATGTCGTTCTATGGGTCAAGGGGTTGCATATACATATAACAATATATACGTCACAAATAAAATAGCCCAGCACAAAGCATTACATAGCATCACAAAACATATCAATCCATCATGAAGCATTCAATTGGCAATCAAACATCTACAATTAAGATAAATAAATCTATGTGGTTTTAAATCTATTCCTCACATAATCACTTTCATTAGTAATGAACTACCCTTAATTGCTTCTTTAATTACTTCTAAATTAATTACATTAATAATTAATTATATTTATTAGTCATCCTTGATTAATCTCCTTAGTAATTAATTACTCTTAATTAATTTCATCACTTAATCATTTCAAAAGACTTAATCAACCCATGCTTAAAATTAATTACACTAAGTTCACAAAGAAATTTCCTTCCATATTAATTACACAAGTAATTAATTCCCAAAACTCTTCTCTACTTTAATTAATTACCCCAGTATTTACTTATCTTAATTACTTCTTTAAGTAATTATTCATCATTGATTACTTATCAACCCATTTAATGATTATCCTAAATTAATTAAAGTTAATTAATTAATTTAAACTAATCCAATTAGTAAATTAATTACAAAGAGTAATTAATATCTTTGATTATCTCCATGAAGTAATCATACTTAATTAAGTTCCATAAATTGATTATTTAAATTAATTAATTCAATTAATTATCAAAATTAATTATATTAATTAATAAATAAATAATCACAAGTTAATGACCATCATTAACTTATTAACAAATTCTTAATTACCTTTCTTAAGTAATTGACTTAAACTAATTACTAATTTAATTAACCTTAATTAATTCCAATCTTTATTTAATTAAACAAATTAATTAATTAAATTATTTAAATTACCTTACTAATTTAATGAAACAAAGATCATTAAATCTTAAATTTACTTTTAAAAATAAAACATTTCTTATTCATGATTACTTTATCATTAATAAGGTAACTTAAAACAATTCTAACTTAAAATTGTTTTCAAAGTACATTTTAAATTTAAAACTTAAAAAGAAATCAAACTTAACTTAAACAAAGTTTAAAAACATTTAAAAATCTTTTAAAACTTTATACTAAAGATTTTCTTTTTTTTTAATAAAAGAAGTTATAAGAAATTTAAACTCCAAATTCATTTAAAAATACAAATCATATTTACATATGTTTGAACAACCAATTTGTTTTAAACATTTAAATTTCTTCTTTTTTTTTTTTTTAAAAAAAAAAACTTCCTTAATTTTCAACCTTGTTTCAAAACTGAAGTTTGATTCCAGATTTAAACTTATGTTTAAATCCTTACTTAAATTTAAAGCTTATCTTAAATTTAAAATATTTAAACTCTTGAAGTTGTTCTAAACATTTTGTTTCAAAGTTTAAATTTAAATTTCAACCTGGATTCAAAACTCATTTGAGATTCAAATTTTTAAATTTGACTTAAATCCTGTTTTCAAAACCCTGCATTTAGATTTTTAAACAAATCTTAAAATTAAAACTACAGGTTTTATAAACCTGTAATCTCAGAAGCAACCCGAGTACCCCCTTTGTTTGCTTCGAGTAAAACCAACGGCTACTTCGAGCAAAATTTGATTTCACTCGAGTATAATCTCGAGTACAAAACTACTGCAAAACCCAATTCCTTCCTGATACTCCTTCTTCCCCGTGCATATGCACGATGACTGTAGCCACCTCCGGCCACCGCCTAGGCCATGAACAAGTCGCCGACCTCCCTTACATCACCTCGCGATCATCACAATCCCTCAACACACTCGAAATCAGATTCGAGTTTCCCCAATTCAAAATCTGTCAGCAACAGGCACTTCCACCCAAACCTGTAAACCCTCATTTCCTCCTCCTCCGACCACCTTATCGACAACTACTCCGACCACACCTGCACCAATGCTCCAACTACCATTGACCCAAAAATCAAGACACTCGGTCACTTGTGGTTTCCTCCCGATCAATCAAAGCAGTGCCAAATAAAACTAGGTTTAGCATTCCCCTTTTCCAGATAAAACAGCAATGCACCAAAAATTCATCACTAAAATTTGCAATTTGATTTTAAATAATCACAATTTAGTTTTAACTTTGATTCGAACACCTGAAATTATCAATCAACTGGATTTTGACAGGTTTTAACTTCCTTTGTTAAAACTTTGTTTCCAGTAACTACAGGTATATTTTTTTTTCTTCTTTTCATCTTAAACAAAATCTTAAGTTTATCATTGATGATATATTAAACATGCATTGACCAAATCTCTTATATTATCAAAGATAAATTTTAAAATCACTTAGGTTTCCTTTAAAACTTGGATCCTGGAACTTAGAAAATACTGTAAATATCACAAAACAGAAACTATACTAAATACAGTTTTTATTACTAGAACAAGCATGCACTTCATAATTTCTTAAACTTTAAAATTTTATGAGGTTACCCTCAATATACAAATCAACATACAACCAGATCTACACAAGTCATAAATCATGCCAAAATTTAATATTTAAGTTTTAAACCAGAAAGTGTTACTCATAAACACTCCATTCAACATACTATCAGGTATACAACACAAGCACATACATTCAGTCATAAAACAAGCATCAGATATACTTAAGTTTTAATTTTAAGAAAAGAAGTTACTCACAAACAAAAATAAACAAATTCAGGAAGGAGATTTGCTCACCTGGTATTTAATGTTTGAAGGCAGAGAAGAACAGAGAGGAAGCAAGCCTGTATAATTATTTTTTTAATTTCTTTGATCTGCAAAAGTTTGTTAATACCAAACTTGTTTAATTTCCTGTTGTATTTGCTTGTTTACCTCATCAATAACAAACAAAAGAATAGATTCTCTTACAGTTTTGATTTCTTATACATATAACAAAGAAACTTTTCTGCATTTGGAAACAGAAATTCATCTGCCTTGGACTTTTATTTCATTCCTGCAGCTGATCAATGAAGTTGTTTAAATCTTTGTTTTTATTACTGATTACAACATGAAAATTCAGATTTTAAAAAAGAAATTTCACTTGCCTTTAACTGTTTAGAAATCACTGCACTGCTTTCTTGGCCAAACCTAAAGCATTGTCTAACCTGTAGTTTTTCTGAATTGTTTTTATGTAAGAAATTTGATTTTGAAAACAAAAATTTATTAACTTTGAAGTTAAAAGCTTACCTAAGAAATGGAAGCAAAAGCTTGAAGTTGGATTAGTTATTTTTGCTCTTGATAGTAAAATGAAAAAACAGAGCTTGGGAAGAAGTGATTCTGGAAAAACATTGCAATCTGGTTTCTTTGACCCCTTTTTTTTTCTTTTCTTTCTCTTCAGTTTAATTGCTTCGATCTTGAACTTGATCTGCTTCCAGGTTGAAGCTTTGAAAAACAAAGATTTGTTTCAGATTTTCTTTTAGAAGAGAATGATGGTCTTTTTTTTTTTCTTTTCTGATTTTTCTTTACTTTCTCTTCTTTCTAGTTTAATCTTTTCTTGGGTGTTGAGATACCCAAATCTTTGTTTACTGTATAACAGATTTCCTGAGATATTTAATGATTTCTCATGGGAAACTGAAAAGATTTTAAAATTTTTAATTTCATTTTTTATTCAATTAAAAAGAAATTGAATGCCATTTGTAAAGAGAAATTGATTATGGAATCTATGCATGTTGATTTGCTTACTTATCTCCATTATGTATGTTTACATTTGTAATTATACAAAGATAAAAGAATTTTAAAAATAAATTTATATCATTTTTATTTTATAAATAAATATACTACTTTTTATTTTTATATTTACACAAACAAAAGTTTATCCCAAATAATCCTTACATTTAATTTTTTTTTTTTTTTTGTAAGCTACTTATGCTTGAATTTCTAATTAAACTTCTATTTAAAATCAAAAATTATTTATTTATTCCAGAAATCTTTAATTACTTCACAATACATTTTCAAAAATAAATTTAATTTCCAAATTAATCTTGATAAATTTCAAGAATGTTACAGCACCAGTCTTGCTGAGCTTGGTGATATGTTATTGGGGGTTCGAGTTTCTGCTGGATTGATTCATGGAAATGGAGTTGCAGTTCTCGGAGTTCTCTTTTGAAGACTATCTTGGAGTTATATTGTTCTGCTGCTAGATGTCATCTATTTTCTTTTCCGCTGCTATTTATTGTATCATATCTCTGATGTATATTGATATCTATTGGATCATCTATTGTATCAGATATTGTATCAAAGCTGTATATCAATGTATTATTCTTTTATTCCGCTGTGTTGTTTACTTAATGATTGTTATAAGCTCCGGCGAATCGGATTTTAACGGTCGAATCTATGGCGTTCGAATACGATTTGAAGTATGTATGTCGATTTTTGAGCGGGCAAAATCCGAGTCGTCACATATTGGTTGTTAGGAGAAGAAAAATAAATAAAATAGTTGAAATAAGATTGGAAATGAAATTGGGAATTTAGAACTTAAGTTACGGGGTTTTGAAACTTTATTTTGAATGATTTTGAAATGTAAATAATAATATTGTTAAAAGAAGTATTTTCTGATATAAGTATTTCAATATAATTTGAAAGAAATGTTTAAAAAAAATTGTAAAGAATAAGTTTTGTACTTCCCTCTCTGTCGATGGAAAATAATTTCGGTGATGAGTGCACGCATCATCGACATTCATTTTCGGGTTTCGAAGTGGGAAGGCCATTGTAGTAGTTTTACTGCAGTTTTATTTTGAGAAAATATATCATTTTTAATTTGTCTCAAATATAAGTAGATATATATAAGCTATAAGTATATATTTATCTGTTATTTTAAAATGATTTTGAATTTAACCCGGTATTTAATTCTTAAGTTTCCAATTTATTAATAATTTCCGTTATTGTAGTGAAAGGAAATGTAACCGATTAATAATCAGAGTCTTTAATTAAAATAAGGAATTTAATGCTAGGTTATGAATGAAATTAAAGGTAAATTTGAAATTGTAACTTATAAAACAAGGATGGGATTATTGAACCATTAAATTATTAAAAGAATTGAGAAAAATGTGTATAACTTTCAATTACATTCTTAAAGGCATATATATAACTTACCAAAATATATAAAAGTTGAAAATGTTAATAAGAAAATGTAATAGATATTATACAAGTATTTAACTCGGGATAATGAAAATAATTAATGGAATTCTTTAATAAATAAGAATTGATGTGTAGGGTTATAAACTTAAGTATGATTGAAATGCTACTAATTTAATATAATAGAAAAAGTAAGTAATATAAATAAATGATTGCAAACCATAGTAAATGAATTAATGAAATCCTTTACTTATAAGAACTGATGTTATAAGGTTAAAAATTTAAGTGTAATTAAAAAGGTTACTATAATTAAATAAAATAGAAATGTAAGCATTAAATAAATGAATGAAATGGAGAAATGCATAAATGTAATACAATAAAAGAAACTTACATGACCTGAATTAATGAAAATGAATAATTGTAAGTAATAAGTGAAATTAAATGAAACAAACACTGAATGAGTAAATGAAATTAAATGTTTGTTAGAAATAAATGTAAATTAAAAAGATAAATCATTGTATAGATAGAAGGAAAATCAAACAGCAAAGGTATGAAAGGAAATTAATAATAAGTAAAGTTGATGGTGGTTTGGATTTGTTGTTGTTTGGGTTATGGTTGTTTGGGGTAAGATACTTTAAATTTGGATTGGATGAATGAATAATCTATTTAGTTTTATCTAAGGCTGTTGAGTAAATGATGCGCTAGTAGTTTATTCTTCATTCTGTGCAATTCAAAAGTTTTGAACCCGAACAACTATTTTGTTTGATATGTTTGATTGATTGATTTGTGTTAGTTTTATGTGATGATTGTATGCTGTGGTTGCAATGATTGATGTTTGTATGAATTTTTTTGTTATCGATTGAAACAACGCTTAAATATTTCAATTTCTATAAGTATTAACTCTTTTGGATTATATAAGTGAAATATAGGTTATGGAAGCAATTGCTTCTACTTTTGATTTCACAATTAAGCGTAAATTGCCCAACAAATAGGTACGTTTTTGGATTACGGTATAGAGCTATTATATTACTTTTCCCGAGCGGGGATATATATTATTTTGAAAAATATATGTTGTATATTGTATTATTGATATTATATTTTCTCTCAAGCCTCCCCGTATAAAGTAGACTCTGCCAAAAATTTTCGAAAATTTTTGGACTTAGAAAAATTTGAAAATGTTATACATACTTTAATAATTTAAGTTAAAAAAAATTAAATGGGTATGAATCAGTATATTTTATTTTAAATTATTTTCTTTTGTAAACTTATTTGTTTTTAATATTTTAAGTAAGATATATTGATTTCTTATTTCTTCTTTTCCTTTTTTTCCTTTTCGGGGAAGAAAAGTTTTGAGTGAGGGAGAGTGTAACGACCCATAAATTTTCGATGTTTTAATTTTGTGGTTTTAATAATATTTTATGAGTTAATATTGAAAGAAATAAAATGTTGCAATTTTATAATGGAATAATAATTAAATTTAAACTGAGACAATGTTAATACAAGTTAAGTGTCAACAATCTTAATGAAACTCCAATTCGTTGTATCTAAACATGCTATGCTTGGTTTAAAACTAAATATAAGTAACAAATGTAAACATTTAGTTATTTTACAAAATAGATAGTTAATGGTAATTAAATAAGATCAGTATGGTGTAAGGAATTGTAATATGTGTGATATTAATGGTTACACTGATTTATAGTGGGATGTGAAAAGGTAATAAATTAATGTTGTTTTGATAATAAACATTTCATGATGATTTGTAATTTCGTAACGGAAGAGTGAATGAGGATTTATGGAAAACATAAATTTATTTTTAAGTAAACAAGAGTATATATTGAACAAATTTATGATAATTGGATAATGCAGTGTTAATGGAAATTAATTATTGTTATATATGGAATTTATACCTTGGTGGGTGAGTAGTAAACTTATAAATGAAAGAAGTAAGTAGGTGACCATTTATTTAGGTTATTTATTCATTTAGTATGTTAAATAAAAAAATTTGGGAATCAGATCTCAATTAAGGGAAATTAAGTTGTACGTTAATTTGAAATAAAATCTAATAAATATTACATTAATATGGGATGTAGTACAAATGGTTAGGGATTGTCAAATTTGGTAAAAATGGATTTGACTTAGGAAATTTTGTTAATTGAGTTGAAAACCCTAATTAATGCGCGTAATTGACAAGATTCACATTTTTAAGTACAACCGTTGATACAAATCTAAGATGTATATATAAATATTAATGTAATGAAATACGAAACAATGTTAACTATGTTGGTTGAGTAATAATTGAGTGAATATTAAGTTGTAATCGAATAAAATCAAATTGATTAGAATTAATTTGCAATTAATTGGATTAATTGCAGTTGACATTTGAACACTGTATTTACTGAAATAATTGACACTAAAATTATATGTGAATTTGCTTTTAGCTATATTAAGTATCTAAGGGATTAAAAACGACAAAAATCTACTAGTTTATAATTTGTGCAGTTATGGTAGATGTGATCGGTCATTTGAAATGATTAATTCTATAAGATGTAATAAATTTTAATTTTAGTTATAAAATGAAAATTGTTTATTTATTTGAAATATAAAATTCAATAAGACTCGAATAACAAGGGTAAGATTTTAAAAAAAGTGGAATTTAATATTAAAATGCTACGTTAATGAAAATTACGAAGGAAATTTGATAATATTAATGCAATAGAAACAAACCAATGTAAATTGCATCTTTTGATAATAATAGACTGAATAATAGAATGAAAGGAAACTAAATGAAATTTGGAAAATTTAATTTACAATTTCTAAATTCAATGAATTTGAGATAAACACTGAAATTTGTTAAATTTATCAACTTTAAATGGACTTTTAATTAGCTTAAAACATTGTAATTTGATTGAGAAATATAAAGTGAAAAATCTGTCAATTTTAAGATTGAAATTTTAAAATTGAATTTTTTTTATTAATTATTAATTTATTTAATTAATAGAAAAATAGCCATTTTGGCCACTGTCTCGGATTTCGACGAAACTAGTTTCATCGGATCCGTAACGGTGAATTATAATAGTGTTTCAAGTTTCGTAGCGATCAGACTTGTTGTTTGATCGTACGGACTCGAAACGCCTTTAAATTTATGCAATTTAAATCAATTGAAATCAATTTGGAAAATTTGAATTTAGCATAACTTCTTCATACGATGGAATTTGGACGTGAAACTTTTTCCATCGCGATTAAAATAATTTTAAACATATATTTTGATATATGGGTTGACCCTTTTCCGTTCTGGAATCGAAATGGGCTTTTCGGGTCAATTATCGTTCAAAACTCAAATCCAACCTAGCCCATTCTTTCTATTCTGTTTGCCTATATATATGTGGTTATAAACCCAAGGTCATTGCTTATTCCTCATTCTGAACGTATGCTCTTCCTCATTCCACTACAAAACCCAATCTTCCCAATTCAATTTCAATTTCAAAAAAATAAATAAATTTGCGGATCTGCAGCAACTTCTGGTTGCGCTTCGAGTTTCAAGCAAAAACGCTGCATCTACTTCGGGATAGGAAGAAAGTTACTCGGGTCGCTCCGGGTCGTTTTGGCAAAAACTCCAAGCAAGCACCAGGGAATTGAGGCGGTGGACCGAAGTTGAACCCGAAGTCGAATCAGGACCAGAATTTTCCAATCTTCTAATTTTCCTAACTTTTTCATACGAGCTCGGATTCATGCGCGGTTTGTTTTGCTGGGATCGTGTTAGAATTACAAACTTTTTGGCACTATTTTGTATAGATTTCGAGACTGTTGAAATTTTGGGTTTAAATTGAATTTAAATTCAATTTAAATTCAAGAGGTGAGTGTTTTAACCTACTCACAACTTCTAAGATTTCTTATGTTGGTTAAATTGATTTATGATGTATTTAAAATTTTATTTGTAGCTGTTTGTTATATATTTCATCATTTTCTCAGTTAAATTGCATTCATTTAATTTACGCGTTATTTAATTCATTATTGCATTTAAAACTGCCAGTTAATTGTTAATTAATTTATTCACTGCATTAAAACTGTCAGTTAAAATTTTAGTAAAAATTATTATTGCATATAACATGCTAGTTAAATTTATTTATTATTGCATATAAAATACAACTAAACGGTTATTTAATTCATTATTGGAAAATTAACTGTCAGTAATTAATTATTATTTATTGATGTGATTGTTTGAATTGGATGATAAATTGATGAATGTTTGATGATTGATATGATGGATTAACGGATGCTGTATTTATATTGTATAAACTACAAGTTATTATGCATTTTCATTGCATTCGGGATTACGGTTTGAAATGATATACAACCGCATTTTTATTTTTAAACTACGGATTGAAATGATAAATATCCGTATCACTTGACCATAGGATAGAAATTTATATACAGGCACTACGACATATATATAAAATTAGTTTTGAAATGATTTTCTATGGTTTGGATAGGATACGGTATAATAAATATTAAATTTTGATATTTTATAAATATTATTTATATATATATATATATAGTTAAATTTTTGAATTTAAGCTATGTATAAATCTGTTAAATAAAAATGAATAAGTTGAATAATGGAGTTTGATAATTTATATTATATGATTTATTACAGTTTAAGATATTGTGTATATATATAGGGTTTAAATGATTCAAATCAATTAATATTAGAAGATAAATCGGAAATTTATATGGAATTGAGCTTAATTAAGAATTTAACTTCATAGGTTAATGTAGAATTTATTAACTTGAAATTTTAAAACGTATGATATTTATAACTGAATTTTTATTCAAGATGAATCAAATGAATATTTCTAGTATAAATAAAATTGAAGGAAATATTTAGTTATAAGTAATTTGAGTTTTATTTAAAGGATTATGGATTTATTTTGCAAATATTTAAAAACTAAATAATAGGACAATAAATTGTTGAATAGAAATTTCCAACCTTAGTTTTGAAATTGTTAAATACTCAAAATTTGAAATATATTGAAATCGAAGTGTTTTATTGAAATTGAAAGTGAATCTAAATTTATGGGTTTAGACTGAAATTAAAGTGGATAAATGGTAAATGCGTGGAAATTATTTACTTTATAAAGTAATTTAAAATCAACTAATTTACATATTGTTGAATATCCAAACCATTTAAGTTTTGGAAGTTATGGTTTTAAAACTATTAATTTCGTAGTATTATGTTTGAAAGTTATAATTCAAATATTTGGTTTCAAGGTATTATAAATTTTAAAAGTGGAATGATTTTGGAAAAGAAATATATTTTAAATAAAAAACGATATCATATTGGTTTGGGTTTTAAAAGGAAATGATATCGTATTTATATGGTTTTGAAATGGATATTATATTCTGGTTTTGAAAGTATAATTATTTTTAAATGACCGCGGTGTTATAATAACGTTTGGTTGTTAAAGAGACCGGGATCGGAAGTTGTCATACTCTCTGCCAACTCCGAAAACCACTTTAACAACCATGTACGCGGTGGAGATTCCAGAATGAAGTAGGATGGTGGCGACGTTTCCTTTGAGGTAATTATGTGGACCCCACTCCCATGAGTTGGCATAAGGTGGCTAAAACAGGAGCGATTCTCGGGCCAATGAGGTCATTCCTCTGATCGGATACTCCTCTTCGATATTATACTTTGACTTTGGATTGTTTCGGTGGCCACTTTTAATTTCTTTGATTTTAGGGGGAGTTTGTCCGAGGTGGACAGTAGTAGCAGCTACGCGTTACCACCAGCCCGGATGCGTAATTGGTATATCTACCCTGGCATGGCCTAGTTGTGCCGTGTCACCTACCCTATCGCGCCTTGTACGAGTTTGGATTTCTCTCGTAGCCCCGTGTGGTATCCTCTGGTGGCTTCCCGATCAGGAGGGACTATGATATTGGATGGACTACTGGGACTATTACGTGTCAAGGTGGAAAATGTAAGGCCTTAACGCTATTTAAAAGTATGTTTATTTTACTATAGACACTATTATAATAGCGAAATATATTACATAGGAAATTGTTTAACGGATCCTTAGGAGATGTAAATCCCAAGCATCTTTTGAGTTACTGCACTCATATTTATTTTTGTTGATTTAACTTACATAAGATCTTTTAGTTCTGGCTCGAGTGTTTTTTGTCTTTTCAAATTCGCTCGGGTCAGTCCGAGCGTTTCAGTATCGAAGACTTTAGCTATGAAGGACGAAGACGGAGATTTCTATTATTATTATTTTTTATATTCCACTACACTCATATTGTTCCGCTGCATTGTTATTGGTATGTGTAACTCTGATATGTATTATATAAATATAATCAATGTTTTTGTAAACAGATTTATAAACTGTATATTTGATTATTATATTTTATCCTTCCGTTGTGAGATTCTGTTTTCTTTTTATTCCTTTCTTGTTATCTTATTTACCCCATAACAATCCTCCCTTCCGTATGGTTTGAACCGACACGTATGTCGATTTAAAGTGTGCGAAAAGGATGGATGTTATAGAAAATATATAGGTATCTATATAGTCAAATTTAGATTTTTGGGGATGGTATAAATAATTATTTATTTAAGCATATGAACAAACAAGAATAAACAATATATATATGTATATGTAATATTTTGACAAGAAGAATATAGAAATTTTAAAAATGTTCGGAGAATTTACATAAAATTTGATTTTTGAATCTCTATGGATTATTTTATAAACATATATGAAGTTTCAAAAATAAAAGTAAGTATATATATACACACATTTTAGATTTACTAGTTTAGTTTAAAATAATGGATTTGATGATTAAAATGTTCGATTAAATTATATAATTTATTTTAGTTACTAAAAATGATTTAAGGGGAAATTATTTTAAATTAAATGATTAAATGTTAATAGATTGTTCGATTAGTGCAAATATTAATAAATTATACGATGTTTGTATAAGGTCCAAAATCGTGATGGTAATAGCCGGTTCGGTGTAAAACAAAAATAAAGGTGAGTTAATCTCACTCACATCTAGATTTCCAAAATAAATTTTAAATAGTTAAATTTAAATTATTGGTTGATTGATTGAATGTGATTATTGTTGTCAGTTTGGATGTGATATTATATATAGTAGTATATATATATTGGAGTGATTGATATTCCCGCATTATACAGCGGATGAAATCCTGAATTTAAAAATAAATTATTTAATTTTTTAAAAACTTTAAAATTGTCTATTTTTCCATACTTGGAATTTTAAAAATCAAACTTTTATCCTTTTCCAAATTCATTCTTTTAATTTATCCAAATTCACTATAATTATTTTACTTAAAATGCACTCTTTCATTTTCCTTTAAAAATCCCTTTTTTTATATTTTTGATATCTCAAAATATCAAAATATACCCAGCAAAGCCATATCATTCAATAATTTAAAAATATAATTTATCACAGCTTATTAAATAAATCATATCACTGAATATGAAATAAATTCAGCACTTTTTTGAGGAATCTAGTTGGATCCCTCCAACCTGTTTCCCTGCATCCACAGATTTTAGCACAATATAAAAATACCAATCCTCTTCGAGGGGGATATCACGGTATAAAGGGTCATCTGCTATTATGTGCGGCGCATAAGGTCACATCCGCTATATAATACGCGAATATCAATCACTCCAATATATATATATATATATATATATATATATATATAATATCATCCAACAGATAATTATAGATTTTATCTACCAACCAACATCCAATAATTTAAATTTAACCATTTAAATTTAACGGTAATCCAAATGAGTGAGAAAAATCTCACCTATATTTTGTTTGCAACTCGTTTCTAAACCAGCTTGTTTCTTCACGATTTCAGACCTTGCACAAACATTATACGGTTTATTAACATTTGAAATAATCGAATAGTTAATTACTATTTATTAATTTAACTAATGATTTAATTTTAAACTAGTAATTTTCCTTTTGAAACTACATATACACTTATAAAAATAAATTATATATTTCAAAAATCTAACTTTTATAAATTTTTCAAACATTTTAAAATCCCTATTTTTTTTCAAAATCTTATCTATAAAAATAATTTCTGATTAATGAAGTAAAGAACAATTAAATTCATGTTTCAGACTTGAGTACTGACAATTTAAAAAAGTGCTCAAAATAAATTTACCATTGCATAACCATTTATAAATTTGTAAATACCGTTTTTAATGTGTTTTCATATTATGTATGTGTATATATATATCACTCTAATACATGTTTAAAATTAAATAGTAAGACTAAAAATGTGTATGTGTATATTTATAGTTCTACTCTGTACATGTATACAGAATTAAAACCAAACAGGCTTATACCTCAGTGCTAATCCCCCCGCCATCTTTCTCTGCCGAAGCCCTACTTGAGGACAGCCGATAAGCACAACATCCTCCACAATAGAACAACCCACAAAACAGTCGCGAGATGCTCCAGGCCTATCACCATGTCTAACCAAGCTCGAACCTTCGTCGCAGATGCCTCAGCATCCCCTACCAAACGTGATTGACGCCGACTCCACACGATGCCGAGCATCTTGGCATCGTGAGCGTGCAACCCACGATGACAGAACTACCTATAAAACTACGACTGGGCACACTCCATTTTCATTGGCATATGGATCAGAAGCAATGATTCCGAGGGAAACAGAAGTCCCTTCACACAGAAAAATCGATTTCAATCAAGCTGAATATGAAAAGCTGCAACTTGAAGCATTAGACTTCCTTGATGAAAGAAGGGAAGAGGGTCAGCTTAGAATTGCAGCCCATCAGCAAAGAATTCCCAGGCACTTCAATTCCAAAGTTCGCCAACGCAGCTTTGAGATTGGAGATCTAGTCTCGAAAAGGATCATGACAGCAACAGGAGTGTTTGCGCCAAACTGGGACGGGCCGTATGTCATAGACAAAAAACTTCTTGATGGCACTTTCAAACTGACAACCGTCGAAGGAGATCCAATCCCAAGAGCTTGGAACAGCAATCACTTGCGCCCATATTTTACTTAAAAGCTTTATTGAAATACTGTAAAAGAATTATGCATGTATGATTCTTGTATTGAAAGTCATTGTAAAGCCAGTACAAATGAATAATAAGAACTATAAAGTGGATGTAGGCCCAGTTCTTGGTCGAACCACTATAAATCTTGTGTTCTCTACTATTACAAAATGCCTGTTTTATTTCGATATATGAAAAGTACTTTAATTGTATTGCTAAAATGTCGATTTAATATTGCAGGCCATTAAAACAAAGCTCACCCATCACAAGACCAAGCGATCCCTGACATCACTCAACAAATGAATGTTCAGCCACTCCAGGCTCAAATCCTATATAAGAAGTGCTTTAAGCAAACAGTTAGTGGTTCTGCCGGAGGTGGGCCCTTGCTAACTAATTGTGATCGTTTGTGCAAATGAACATCTAATTAACTAGCCTGTGTCTACCCCTGTGAACTCATTTAACAATGTAGTACACTTCTTTGGATAAAATAAACTACTTGCAAAAGGAAAGGAATGTGTGCTTGAAAAATGATAACAGGGAATCGCTGATATGAGCAAATGGCGAAAAGACATAGGCGAGCAGGCAGGAAACAGCCAAAGATCTCTTCGGAGGCACAAGCCCTCTTCGGAGGCACAACTCTTTGGAGGATAAAGACCTTTAGTGGGACTTGCCAAAAAAAAAGAAAGTTCTCTTTCTCAATCAGAAAAGATTGGTGGAATGACCGGAGGCACCTTCCCAAGTGGACGGCATGGCACTCATTAACTAGCTGAGAATGCTTGTGCAAACAAACATCCAAGTAACTTGTGTCCGCTCCGTGAATCCATCCAACCATGAGAAAGAAACTTCCAGGCAAAAGCCCTACTCAGAGGCACACGTTTCACCGTCGTCTGAAATAAAACTTCACACGAGTCGAAATGTGAAAAGACATCTTCGAAGGCACGCATTCCACCAAGATCGAAAATAAAAATTCACAAGTGTTGGAATGTGGAAAGCCCTCTTCGGAGGCCCATTTCACCAGAGTTGAAATGCTAAAAGACATCTTCGGAGGCACACATTTCACCGTGATCTGAAATAAAACTTCACACGAGTCGAAATGTGAAAAGCACTCTTCGGAGGCCCGCTTTCTAGCGAACAAAGAAAAAATGAAAGCCTCTCCCTAGAGGCAGAAACAAAAAGCCCTCTTCGGAGGCCCGCTTCCCCGCGTAGAGGGAAAAAACAAAAGCCCTCTCCCCATAGGCACACACAAAAAAGCCCTCTTCCCAGAGGCACAATCAAACAAAATCCCTCTTCGGAGGCATAAACAGGTCAAAGCCCTTTTTCGAAGGCCCACTTTACCGCGTAGGAAAATTCACTTGCCAAAGATAAAAGTGACTTTCTCCGAAAGCGAAGTGTAAAAACTTCTTCAAAAAAAAAGAAAGAGAAGACTTCTCCAATACGAGGCGCATTCTACTAAATCAAAAGAATATTTCCTTAAAATGGAAAAATTATTCTCTAAAGTACAGATGCAAACCTCCTTCAAATGGAAAAGTTGTTCTCTAAGAAAGGAGTACAAGTCTTCTCGAAACAAAAGAGTTCTCCAAAATTTTTCCAATGTGAAAGAGATTGCAATAAACCATGGTATGCGGGCAATATAATATAGTTACAAAAATAAAAGCAATGCTCAACAACATATCATAGGTTTACTGCAATATCACACAGAGAAAATAAAGAAACTTGTATGAAAAAGAAGAATAAATGCATTGTCAAATACAGACAAAAGTTTGTACAAGTAAAGGAATCATTTTATTTCATACTATGAAATTTTTATACATGTGCAGGTTTTAAAACAAAAGAAGGCGGGGAGCGGTACCCGTACAATCTCTGGTCAACACAAACCTTTATATATACAAGCAAAAAAGCATAAAGCGAGACAAAAAGCATAAGAGCCAACCCATCACTTCTTCTTCCTGCCACCTTTCGAGCCCTCTCCTGGCTGGATGATTAACTTTTTGGGTCGGCTTGTGAGAGTAGGGGAAGAAAGAGGAAGAGGTGCAATTGGACTTTCTTCTGCATTTTCTTCGCTGGCAGAAGCTGCTTCCCACTTTTTCTTTGAGACTCCACGCTTCCCCTTCTTCCTTGAAGAAGACTCACTGCCCAGGGTGAAAATTGCAGACAACTTTATGTCATCAGAAATAGTTTGCTCCGGGGTTCTTTTGCCTTCTTCAGGTTCTTCGGCCTTCTGTTCTTGTGAAGCAACTGGGTCATCCAAGCCTTCAAGAGTTTCTATCTGCTCCTCCTGTGACCTTGGTTGAGAAACGGAATGAGGAGTAATCCGAAGAGGTGGAGAAGGAACAGCTGGAAAAGG
This sequence comes from Allium cepa, assembly GCA_030765085.1. Taxonomy (NCBI): domain Eukaryota; kingdom Viridiplantae; phylum Streptophyta; class Magnoliopsida; order Asparagales; family Amaryllidaceae; genus Allium; species Allium cepa. Next base: position 82,852,122 of record CM060929.1, on the reverse strand, counting down.
GGAAGGTTGAACAAAACTTGGCGCTTTCACTACAGGAGAAGAGAAGTTAAAGTCAGTATCTCTCATAAAAAGAGGAGAAAGTGGCGCGTCAAGATTTAAGTAATAATCGAAAAGTTCATCATGCTTATGAGAAGTAAACAAGTAGTCCACTTGAGCAAAATCAGCATTATGGTTACCTGGAGAAGTAGGCTTTGCTATGTCAACTTCAAAGTCCTGCGCCTCAATGCTTTGTTGAGTCTCATCTCCAGTGCGGGCAGTAGCACTTTCAATAACATCTTTAGCAGGAGGTGGAGAATGGGAACTGGAGCCAACATTATCGATGTCGGCCGAAACCGAAGGTTGAACTGGGTCGGTTGAAGTTGCCTTCCCTAAATGTTCTCCTTCTGCCATTTCGGCTCTCTCTTTGAAGAGTTGCTCCTTTCCCTTGGCAAGAGCGGCACACGCATCATCATCTAGATAGTGCGCCATTAAATCTTCTTCAGCATATCCAGCTCCTCCAAGCATGTCAAGTGCAGCTTTCCACACTTTGGCTAAAGTAATTTCGTACTTCGGTCCCAAAAATCTAAGACTACCGCGCCCCAGAACACTATGAATGTAAAACTCGAATAAAGTAGAGCTGCTTTCGGCTTTAGTTGCCATATGGGATTCTTCGGCCACTGCTTTGCCAGCAACAGCTTCATCACGCTCTTTTTCGGCTATGGAAAGTCGTGCTTTTAGCAGCTCAATTTTCAAGTTCTAGGAGCTGGTTTTTTCTCGCAGTTGAGCAACGTCAGCTCGGTAGTTTTCTTCAACTTGTTGTTGTGCTTCAAATTTAGCCTCAGTGTCTCTCTGTGCAGCGTGAACATCTCTCACCTGTTTCTGAAGCACTTCTTCTCTTTGAGAATAGAAAGTGGAAGAAGTGGCGAGCTCTTCTTTAAGTTTTTCAACTTCCGCTTCAATATTCTCATTATAAGCGGCAATACTCTTCATCTCGGTATCATGCTGGTCGAGTGTTTTCTGCCACTCGAATTTGTCATTTTCCATAGTCAGCATGGCTTCGAGATTTGCACGGTTGACTCTTTGAAGCTCGTCAACAAGTTTTTGCCAACCAGACATTTTCTCAATATCGAGTTTGACGGCATCAAGATTCTGCAACATGACTTGCTTATCGATTGGGACCAACTCAAGGTCGAAACGCACTCCATTTAAGCACCAGTGCGGAAACCGGCTTTGAAGAGTAGCCGGACCCTGTCCAACTTGATATGGGGGTCTACTGATAATTGTTTGAATATCGTCTCTTTGAAGGGCGGGAGAGCTGGAAGGAATTTCCAAAGAGACGGGAGCAGCGGGCTTTTCAGAAATTTCAGATGTCGGTTTTTCACCAAGTTTGGCCCGTTTACTCGGATCTTCAGTGACTCAACTTTTCCCTTTATCATCACGATATTTTCGTTTGTGGGAGTCATCCTCTCTCTGGGAAGAATCATGTCGTTCGTCCCGTCTCCTGTAGCGTTCTTCGTAAGCACGCCTTTCACGAGCTTTCCTCACTGCTCTTTCTTCGTCGGTTTCCCAGGAAGCAGGAAGATACCTCTTGGGGTCACAGGAACCGCGTCTCCCATAATGCTGGAAGTCATCGTACTAAGAGCCACTTCATCCCATTGGAGAATCTGAAAATGAAGAAAAGACAAAGTTCAGAAATCTTCAAAGCAAGAAAGTTGAATGCATAAAAGTGCCGAAAAATCCTAAGTGCGTGTAACGTGCAAACTACGCGCGTTAAACTACGAACCACTCTTCGGTTGGGGGGTAATGACAGATTTTACAGCAAGTGTTAATTCTTGGGCTGACGAAGTTTGTTGCAAGACAGATGTCGCTTAACTGCTGGAGAAATAACTTTAGTAGCAGCGGTATAATCTTTAAAAAGCTCTTGTGAAGTGATCATCAAGTCGCTCAACCCCTCAAAAATATCGTCAGCATCGTGCCCGGCGTGACCCTTCCCCTCAGCTCCTTCATCAACAGTCTTCCGGACTGGTGAGGAGGTTCCACTTTCTCAATGACCAGGGCAAGTGCAAGTTTGCCGGACGACCCCGCAAAGTCAATAGAAGCAGAGCACTTCACCAGTGAAGCCTCAACGTTATGTTCTTTCGGTGTAAGTTCTCCGACGGAGGCTGGGGCATCCGATGTTTCTACTGGAGAATCAGGGACTTCATGAGGCTGAGTAGAACGGGAAGGGTGCAGAAGTCCGAATTGGTGGAGAAATTCATCTTTCAGCAAAAATTTAATACTTCTTTTCTCAATCGCCACGGCACTTAATCTTTCAAAAGTTGGCTTATGGCTAGAGTTTCTAGAAGGAGGAGGAAGCGTTCTAAAAGTAAAAAATGAAGTTAGCACTTAGCAACTTGGATCTCGAAAAGCTCAAATGGAAAAAGTGGGAGTGAGCAATCTTACTTCCTACTCTCAAGATGGCGTAAAATCCTGGAGGGCGACGAACGAAGAAGAACTGATTTAAGAAACTATGGGCGCTTTCCGGAAGATCGACGATCAATCTACGGTTTCTAGCGCTTCTCACGAGTGTGATAGAGGGATGATCTTTGTTCTTTGCGAATGTGCACAAGTAACAGATTTCTTCAAAACTCGAAAGACGATCAAGTGTCCTCCTGAACAGCACGCAAAGTCCCATTAGGATGGTGTGTCCATTGGGATGCAATTGGAAAGGAGAGATAGTCAATCGGAGAAGGAGTCACTGAAGAAAGTCATTAAAAGGAGGAATAGCACCACATAGGCACATCTGACGATTGACAGCGATGAAACCGAGAGGTGGCCTGTCAGCAATATCGTTTGGTCCTGGAAATATAGCATCTTCTTCAGCAATGCCAAACTGAATATGTAGTTGGTTGAACGCCCGCTGACTCAAAGTAGTTGGAGTCCTTTCTGGGGATCATTCAGTGGATTGGCTATTGGGAAGACCTCTTCAGCTTGCTCTATTATTTCTTCTTGGGAAGACATTCTACACAAGGAACTGGATATTCAGATATGAAGGTGCACGTTTCCTAAATGTGTGAAGTGTTGTGCAAAACTAACAAAACGACAAGCAAATATAACTAAAATTAAACTAACAGGCATTTGTCAATTACAAAGTTTCAGGGCTTGTTGTTTTTAGTCCAAATACAAGTGCAGTGTTGATGCAAACAAATCAGTTTTAATTAATTAACATTGCTTTGCTTTAATACTTCACTTGAGTTTGTTGATTCACAGATTTTCATATAATTTCTTTAAGTTGATTATCTTTTATCGACTAATCTGTCATTCGATGTGGGCAATCAGTGGCAGTATATTCGTCCCATTTTTCTGCAAATGTTGTGTTTAACAAGTTATTAGCATTAAAGTTAACATAATCTATAAAGAAGTGCAACAAGTTAAAGCATGTTATCTCGGCAGTTCAAGTTGGGAATTCAATACAGCAATGTCATGTTCATTCAAGTTGAAAGGAGTTCAAGGCAATGCAAAATAGGCTAAGTCCTAGGTCGTTCAAATGCCTACGCGACCTACGACCTATGCCGCAAGAAGTTAAATCATTAATCTCCTAGGTCGCTCTGCTTTAAAGTTCCATGTCATTCCAACAAGTTCAAGACATAGAGCTTCGGGAAAGGCAGTGCAAATTTGGCTAAGTATTAGCTCGCTTGAGCACACATGCGACCTAGAGCTTAGGTCGCAGGAAGATAGGTCGCAAAGGACGATGCCACGAGCAGTTAGGTCATGAAGGTTTTTAGGTCGGTTAAAGTCACTAGGTCGTTTCTGAGGCGACACGGCAGTATCAAGCTACCTTCCATCAAAGCCCTTATGTCTTTCTCTCCCTTATCAACTGCCACGTGTCCATCCCCTCCAATTCGCCCGGAACGTTACAAACCCTTTAACCCGAAACCTCTTCGTCTCCTCCACACCTCAAAAAACCCACAATCAACTTCAAAAAAATTCCCAATTCACTCTGAAACTTCATAAAACCCTAAGACAATGCATTTTTTCAAGAATCAAACACTTGCCAACAATCGGCAATGATCGAAAAGCAAAACAAGGTGTAGTCCCCTAACACGGTAACAAGAATTGCAAGAAGTTGGTTATGGAGGAACGGTAAACGCGGCGGCCGGACGATCAAGTTTAACTAAATTTGCTGGGCAAGATGATGACCGGAGGCGCAGGGGGAGGAGTTTCTCTTCAATTCTCGACCTTGAATGCAACAGTGACGGCAAAGAAATAAGCAGTAAAGTGAGAAGGAGGAAACGAGTTAATGGATTATATAGGGAAAAAGAGAAAGGCGAACGGACACGCGAGTTAGCTTATCTCCTAGGTCGCTCACGACCTAGCAAAGTTAAGTCGAAGCACACGACCTATGGCATAGGCGTATACTTCGAGGGGCAAATATTAACTCCTCTATTCCACGGCTCAGCGACCTAAGGAAATAAGCGCCCTGAAAGAATTAAAGTATGAGCGACCTAACGACCTAAAGACCCCCAACGACTTAGCGACCTAAAGATATCGCAACCTAGCGACCTAAGCTTATCAACGACCTAACCATCAACACAGGGCAACGGCATATCACAATAGAGAGACTTAGCGACTTAACTGGCTAAAGGTACAACAGATCTGCGACCTAACGGCCTATGGACTGAAGCGACCTAGTGACCTAGTAGCTAATCGACCTAGCGACCTAAAAGATCCAGCGACCTAGCGAGTTATTACAAAATGAAGCCGCTTGCTTATAGGACGCTTCCAACCTTAAGTCGCCAACCATCCTCCCCTAGGTCGCTCACGACCTAAACAATACCGAAGTAACTTCTTATGCCGCTTCCTCCTTAGGTCGTTGACGACCTATGACTTGCCGGTTTATTCAAAGTGATCAAATGCGCTCTTGTTAAGCCGAAGACCGCGTCCACTAGGTCGCTCACGACCTATGACCTATCCAAGGTCGCTCACGACCTATGACCTAATTCAGAATTCTCCTATAAATACCCCACTTGCTCCAACTAAAAGGGGATCTTTTGGCTCATTTCTAGAACGCCCATACTCTGCTGAATTCTCGACTCACTCGATACTTCAAACACGAAAGACATCTCGAAGAACTTAAGAGGAAATCTAACACATTCGACATGGATTCAAAGAGTTCTTCTACATCGAAGTTCTAGCTATTTGTCCTAACCGTGTTGTAATCGAAAATTGTTGTAAAGTTGTAATTGATTCAGCAATAAAGGAGATTAAAGTGGACGAAGGCTTAACTTGAAGTTGAACCACTATAAAATTGTTGTCTTTTTACTGCTTTTTCTATGACTTTTCAACTTACTTCTGATTCCCGTATTGACGGGTGGTGCTTCCACTTAATCTCTAATTACACCGGGGTGTTAGCGTTCAATTTTAAGCATTAACACTTATGGTGGTCACCACTGTTTAGATGGTAGCTATAGTAGGCATACGATACTGGTCATATGTTGGCTAAGATTTATATTATACTTTCAATAAGTTTTTTGCACTTTGCACTTATAGTAATAATATCAAAGAAATTTGCGTATCAAGCATATTTAACTATCATAAGGAGAAATCTCTTCCAAGTTCTACATTTGCATTGTGTGTGTGGAGGGAGGCCTTATGGTAGTTACATTTTCTAAAAGCGTTTGCAAATTGACTTTAAAAATATCTCATTGTTTGTTTTTAACGATAAACTGTTTTAAGTTTTCACACCAGTCACATGACTGACTTTGAGTTTATTGTTCCCTTCCTAAACTCTGGGTGCCCAACAATTTCCACATGGGTAGTATAGAGTCAGGTTATCAGGATATTCTGGAATTCAGGAGTTGCTGTAGAGATCTGGAGGCAAGCTAGACGGCTTGGCGTATCAACTTGTATATTGTATTTCTTTTCCGCCTTTTGTTACTGCAAACTCTAATGATGTAATGTAATGTGATGAAATGTAATAACTGATATAGTTCCTTGTTTTAAACATATTCATTTATCTATTATATGTTGTTCCGCTGCGTCTATGAGATTCTGATATTGTTTTTGTTTCTTTTCTTTCTTTCTTCTTCTATCTTTTCCTTCTTCTTGAACCCTAAGGGTTCGGTTTTCCGGCATTCGATTGCTCGGCAGTTGATACAATGGACGTATTGATGTCGATTTTCCAGCGTCGAAGAATCGGTTCCTTACAAAGTGGTATCAGAGCATTTGGTTAAGTGATAACCTTGGTTCTTTTGGGTGTTACTCATTAGATATAGAGTCAGTAGTACTCTAGAATGAGTGTGAGTATAATAATAGCTATGAGCGCGTATTTGTTAGTGAATATAAAAATTGTTTTGTATTGTGTTGACTTATCGGTTAATTGTTTATAGATTCTGGTCGGTGCAGTCTATCTAACGGTAGCGATAGGAGATTCTAAACTCTTAAACAAGATAAACCAATACAGTATCGTTTTAAAATAGGGTAAACGGAATAACTTTACCCAAATTATTTTGTATAGAAAAGAAATCATTTCCTTAAATTATAGTAGTATATGGTTGCTCGATTGTTAGGAAGTGATAGTATTGAATTATTATTATTGATTATTGAATAAGAAATTTAAATTATAATTAAAAGCTAAGAAATAAAAATCCATATACAAATGAAATTGGAAATGTTTTGAAATTTGGAAAAGTTTAAATCCCTTTGATTTTGAAGATGATTTTCAAAGGCTTTTGGAAAAATGTTTTGAAGGGATAAAAGCACTAAACTCTTTTCGATCGTTGGAAAATAACGTCGGTGATGACTGCAGCATCATTGATGTTCATTTTCGAGTTTTCAAAAGAGGAATTGCTACCGAATTGTTTTAAATTAAAGTTATTTGGAAAACTTGGGTTTGGTTTTGAAATTCAAAAGACAATTTGAATTGATTTGAAAATTGGTTTTGAAAGTTTGAAAAGACTCTAGAATCCTATTTTAAATATTTATGGAATTGGTAAATGAGTTGATAACTTATACAAATTGACTTTGATAGAATGAATTTAACGTAAAGGACGGAGTTAAATTAAAATGAGTATAAGTGAATTAATTAAATGAAGTGAAATTAAAGAGAAGTAAAAATTGAAATAGTACGAAATGTAAATAAGTGGAAATTTAAGTTAAGTTAAACAAATGATGTTTGAAATGGAATATAACTTAAGTAATGTTGAATGAAGTTGATTTTGGTATCGAAGTAAATTATTAAAGTGTATATAAGTTGATTGTTTGGTTGTTGAAAATGTAAGAATATATGCAAGTTAATAAAAAATGTTATATTAGTAAGTAAGATAAATCAATGTGAAATAATCTTATATATAAGAAGTGAAACCAAATGATAAAATGGTTAAAATGTTGCTGTTAAGAAAAACGAGATATGAAATTGAATAAGTGACGAAATATGAAATAGAATTAGAATTGAATTTGGTTTGTATTAAAAAAAGTGAAATATTGAATAAAATTAGTAAATAAAACTAATTAAAGGAATGACGAAATTGAATATGATTTGAAATGAATCGAAATTCAATAATTATAAACGAAAGGTAAATTGAATTCTTATGGAATTTGAAATCCAGTTTAAATATAAGTGATTGTAAACCAAAATGGTGAATTGAAAATAAATTTTTGGGAATGAACAAAAGAATGAAACTGGAATTGAAACTGGATATTGAAAACCAAATTGAGCTGTGTGAAATAAAATGAAGTTGTAAAATTAGTTCGAAGTAAACTAAAGGTAATAATGGTTTGAGATAAAATAAATTGGAATGTGTAATAAATTAGTAAATGGAACTAAATTAAAATAGTGATATGAATCAATTGTGATTAAAAGATAATTGATAAAAATTTAATATTCGAAAGGTAAATTGAATCCAAATGAAATCGGAAATGTAGGATTGAATGAAAATGAATATATAACTTTAATAATAAACTAAAGATGATATAAAAAGTAAGTATCGAAATTTTGTAATAAAATGTGCAAAATGATATTTGAATATTGTAATTGGATATTATGGCTAGCAGGATATATAGGTGTATTAAAAGAAATGGAATTGGAATTTTGATTTCGAAGGAAAAAAATTTGAATTGCTCGACAAAAAGGTACGTATTTCAATTTCAGTATGAAATTTGGCGATTTTCTTCTCCAGCCGCTTGACGTTTTGTTTTCTTTTGGGATTTGAGGGCCTGTGGTTCCATTTTGTAGTTGTACCAAGCTAGCCGCGCAAAGGAGACGCTGGCGAATTTTTTCAAAAATTAAGGGAGTTAGAAAAATTTTGAGAAAATTTTGAAAGTTTGAATTTGAATTTGAATTTAAATTTAAATTTGAATTTTGAAGTAAATAATATTGTTCGAAGCTATGAAAGATTTTGGAAATTAGTTGAACTGATAATAATGGGTCTTTAGAAAAAAAGATTTGTTTTGGAAAGCTGATAAAACTATTTGGATTTGGTAAATAGAAAACTGGTCAAGAATCATTCTTCCTAACTTGTAATTTCGGGACGAAATTCTTTTAAGGGGGAAGTCTGTGACGACCTTAAATTTTGGACAATTTAAAACGAAAATATTTAATTAATTTCAAATATTTGAATGATGGTTTAGCTTGAATTCCCAATATAACTATGAATTTGGCGATTAAATTATTGAATTTAATATATTGAAAGTTGGGTCAAAATTTTGATCTTTAGTTTTAAGCTGATGAAAAAAATATTTCAAAGGCTTGTAAAATTCATATTGATGATACTGAAGATAATAGAAGCTTCATAATTTGATTTGAAAGTGACTTGTTCAGTTTTGAAATTTTATCGTTCAAATCGATATTTAAAGAATAGCCTTCCGGGGCACAGTCTCAGAATTCGACGAAACCAATTCCATTGGATCGGTAATATTAAATTATTACTGGATTTCAAGTTTCGTAGCTTTCGGAGCTATCGTGTGGTCGTACGAGGTATAAACGCCTAGACGATAATTAATCGATTTAATTTAAATATAGATTTATATACCTAGTCAACTTCAGCCTACTTCCTTTCACCATCACACCTCTTACCGTCCTTCTTCGACTATTATAGCTAACCTTCCCTAACACGATCTATTCCCCTTAATTCACGCAACCCATCACACTCCTCACCTTTAAAATTCACGTCCTTTTCCATTTCCAGTTTGTTTGTTCGAAATTTAAGAAGGCTCCCTCATTCTTTTTCCTAACTCAAATCAGTTTGAAAAAAAAATAAAGGAATTAAAATTCACAGATCGAAAAATGGTAGGCAAGTTTTTTTCAAATCGATTCGTTCGACTTCAGGGAAGTCGCGACTTGGTTGGCACAACACGATTTGTGAGCACTCGGGGTGGTTGCGATCGATGCTTGGTCATGGCCATGTGAAGTAGCGTCGCTGGCGAAGACGATGTCTTTAGACGAAGCGCGATGGACAAAGTAGCAGGTCGACGTGACCTTGGAGCTCGAGTTCGAGATCCGAAAGCTCCCGAAGCGTGCGAACAAGGAGCTCGTACGCTTGAGCAGTGACGAAAGCGGCGGTGAGGGTGAAGCAACGGCGGCCGCGTTCGAGGAGGGATTGCTAGGGTTTCTTTTGTCTTGGAATGCGAGCGGTAAGGTATCAGCTGGTAATTTTCTTTTTCTTCAATTTAGAGATTTACAAAAAATATGTATATTTATGCAGTAAAGAAAAATATAGGTTAGAAAAACTATAAACTAACAGTAATGAAATTTCTGTCCTTGTTGGGGTTGAAAGAAATTAAATATATTATTTAATAATAAGAAATTGGTTTGAAATTTTTTTTTATATATGTTTAAAATTTAATCACCAAGTTAAATTGAATTGTTAATCAGTAAATTAGTAAATGGAAGGAATTTGTATAAGTCAAACTTTTGAAATCTATATTTATAAGTGTATATGTATTTTTAAAAGGAAAATTTATTAAAAACAAATCATTAGTTAGTTTAAACTATCAAATAGGAAATTTATTATTCGATTTATTTCGAATATTAATCAATTGTATAAAATTGTTTATACAAGGTCAAAATTGCAAAGAAAACAAGCCGAGATGGAAATGGATTGCAAAATAAAGAAAAAGGTGAGAACTTCTCACTCAATCGAATCTGTTTCGATTCAAATTTTAAATAGTTAGATTTCAAATTGCTTGATTGTGTTGATTGTATGCTTGGATGATAAATTATTATCTATTGCATTGAAATAGACCCTATACGCCGCATAATAGCGGAGGTTATTATATTAAACCCATATACTGCGATATTCCACCTTGAAGTGGAATTGGTATTATGTATGTACTTGGAGATGATTTCCCGCATTATATAGCGGATGAGACCTTATTGCGCCACATAATAGCAGATAATATTTTATAAATCCCATATGCCACGATATTCCATCTTGAAACGGGATTGCTATAGCGCTAACATTTGTGGATGCAGGGAAACAGGTTGGAGGGATCCAACTTGATTCCTCAAACATTTGAATTTGTTTCAATGTTGTGTGTTGATTTATTTATAATCTCTATGGGATTATCTTTGTGATTGAAATCGTTGAAGGCTAAAATTTAGCCAGATATAATTTTGGTATTGTTAGATACCGAAATAAATAAAAATTTGATTTTTGAAAATTCAGGTTGAAAATTTATATTAAAAATTATGATGTTTCGAGAAATATAGTTGAAATGTGATTTTTTTGAAATATGAAGTTGATTATTTTATAAAATAGTTTAAATTGAGATTTTTGAATTTATTATAAAAGCTTTATAGATAAGATTTATAAAATTGGATTTTTATAAATCAAAGTGATGGAATTATAAAGGAGTTTTAAAGACGTTTTAAAATGATATTATAAATGGATTTTATAAATGAATAGAATCTATGATTTTGAAGTTATAAAATGAATGAATTTATAAATAGAGAATTATAAGTATTTTGCTTATAATTGAGATTTTGGCGTGTAAATGGGATATGAATAGAATTTGTTAATAAAGTGATTTTATAAGTTGAAGTTGTTATAAAATATAAATGGAATTTATAAACATTGTCTTATAAATCCGAAATCGACTTATTTTGATAAGTTTATTAAAGGAGATAGATCTACGATTTTGGTCAGTGGATAATCCTTTAAATAAAATGTGTAGAAATGTTGAATTTGGTTAACGAAGTATATTCATGATTTTGGATAATGAATTATATATTAAATAAATGTTTTGGGGAAGTAATATTTTAAATAGAATTAAAATGATTTAAAAATATTTTAAAATGTATTAAGTATCAAAAACGTAGATTTCAACATTCATTGTTGAAATAGACGTTTTCGAGAAATAAAAGGAAATAGTGGACTATAACACTGTTGTTATAGTAAATGATTTTCGAAAGAAAATGTTTTATATAGTATGGGAATTTATATATCTACCTTAATTTCGAATCCCTATACTAGTGATTTTGGGTTGTCGTAACGATGTTTTACGCAACATTCGTTTTGACTCAAATAAATGTGTTAAGAGAATGTTTTCCTTAAAGAATAAAATATATACTTAATTGTGATTTAAGTATATTGAATATTTTCCAAATGTTGAAAATAAGTAGATTTGTGAATTACTTATTATTAAATAAGTACGGAAAATTATTTCTTTTTATTTACTAAAATAGTTTTGGGTAAAATTATTTCATTTACCCTATTTTAAAACAATACTGTGTCGGTTTATCTTGTTTAAGAGTTTAGAAACTCCTATCGACGACAGTTAGCTAGACTGCACCGACCAGAATCTATAAACAATCAAGCGATAAGTCAACACAATACAAAACAATTTATATTCACTAACAAATACGCACTCATATCTATTATTACACTCAAACTCATTCTAGAATACTACTGACTCTATCTCTAATGAATAACACCCAACAGAGCCAAGGTTGTCGCTTAACCAAATGCTCTGATACCACTTTGTAAGGAACTGATTCTTCGACGCTCGAAAATGGACATCAATACGTCCACTGTATCAACTGCCGAGCAATCGAATGCTGGAAAACCGAACCCTTAGGGTTTAAGAAGAAGGAAAAGAGAGAAGAAGAAATAAAAGCAACAGAAACAATATCAGAATCTCACAGATGCAGTGGAACAACATATAATAGATGAATGAATAATCTTTAAATCAAAAGAACTGTACATTTTAACATTACATCATCAGAGTCAATATACAACACAACACAATAATGGACAGTTTTATAAATCTGTCCTCACAACTGAATACACAGTGGAAAAGATAATATCATATACAAATGATATGTCTCGCCATCCAACTCGCCTCCTGCTCCACAGCATCTCCTAAAATCCAGAATGACCTGATACCCTAACTCTAGGCTGCCCGTGTGGAAAATTATAGGCACCTAGAGTTTAGGAAGGGAACAGTAAACTCCAGGTCAGTCATGGGACTGGTGTGAGAACTAAAACAGTTATTTATCTTTAAAAGAACAACAATAAGGGAAGTGAAAAATATCTGCAATGCTTTTGGAATATGAGACTACCATAAGACCTCCCCCCACACACATAATTCAAACGCAGAATTGGAGGAGATTTCTTCTTATGATAGTCAAAGATGCTTACTACGTAGAATCATTTGATTTTTATTATTATTAGTGCATAGTGTAGAAAACATTTCGAAAGTATAATATTAATCTTAACCAGCATAGGTACCATTATATTATGCCAGCTATGGCTACCAACTGAGGTGGCAGGTTATACAATTGCAATCGTAAAGGGCCTCTGGAAGGACATCCTCGAGAACCATCCCTCAGTACTCTACCAACACAAGGCCGGTGTACCCCTTGCCCGGGAGTATCACCTCAGATATTCCATCCCCGGTCATAATCTACCTTTATCCGAGCGCTCGATACCAACAACCAAAAAAGTACTGTATTTGCAGTTACCACATAGGTTAAATATCTGGGCTCCATACCATGATATCACCTCTATCCAGAAGAAATGGACATACCCTAGGGGCGCGAACCCTGAAACCTTGCCGCATCTTTCTAGTTTCGACCATTTCTGGGGTGTGTGGTCCTAATGCAATCTCGTCGACAAAGTTACGCTTTGGCACAAAGCCATGCTTTGTTCAGCAAATGATAAATGCATGATCAACGCACAACAGCACTCAGCATGCCACATTACCAAATTGGGAGTATATCGCTGATAACCTTCAACTACATAATCTCTGATCTCATACGTCTCAGAGAAGGGTGTTAGCTAAGAGAATAAATGCTCCAACACCAACAGAAATGTATTTGAAAGAAACATGCTTTATATCTCAAAATGTAATGTCAGACATGTAACCATACAAGTCTGTTCCGGGTTCGAACAGAACCGAAGGCACTTCCAAAGAAGCCCTTGCAATCCGGGTATTCACAATCCCGATAGAACTTCCCATCATAAAGGAAATCTCCATACCGTAGCTATCGGTACAGAGACAATCGATAGGTTATCCTATCATTTTCACAAATAACCGGTCTTCAACACCGGTCTTCAAATGCTATCCATTTACGACGTATCACTATTCGAAATGGGTTATATGACATGAAGTCCTCTCCTGGCTAATCCGAATAATGAGCGCTTATTTTAAAAATAAGTGTAGCATTCAAATTCAAGCAAATCATAACAAATACCCATTTAAAGGTCAATATTGATAATCGGTTACTTAACTATCTATGGATATGCACAACATCACCAGATTTCCAAAAAAATTCCCAAATTATTTATTTTCCATAAATATCTTTACAAGATATATTTTTAACCCTTAGACTATTTGAAAACAAATTTCAAATCATTTTCCTTACATGGAAACACTCCCAAATATTTATTCGTTTTCACTGGAAATCTACCGAGTCTGAATACTTGAATATAACTTGTATTACTTATCCAAAATATATTTGAAAAACACTTTAAAGTAAAGTCTACTTTTAAAACACTTTATCCACAAATATTAGTTGTATAACATTACACTAATAATATATATATATATATATATATATAAAACTTAAGTCCAAACTAATTTTCTAAAATAAAATTAGTGGATAAGAAAGTATAACTATTTTAAATAACTATTTTCTAAAACAACTATTGATTTAATCTTAGAAATAATCATTTCTATAATCAACTTAATATTCCTTTACTTAAAGGATTTTAAACAATTTAAGGAGTTAATTTCTCCAAAGTATCCTTTTCAAAACCAATTCTAGAATATATATATATATATATATATATATATATATATATATATGTATGTATGTATTTCAAAGCTATTTAGAAAATTTTATTCGGCTTTCCAAGGAGAATGCACTCTCATTTCAAAATGGTTCATTTAAACCAATTAAATAAATCCTTACCGATTTATTTTAACTTACGTTCGAAATCCGTAAATTTATTTCCACACTTCAAAAATAAATCAATGTTTATTTTTTTAAAACAAATTTCCCTTTCCTTTATAAATTCCATAGTGAATTTACATTTCCAAAATATCTCTTAATATACGATTTTCAAATCGATTTCAATTATTCACTTTCAACAACAATTCAATTTTTCAATTGATTTCCAAAAACAAAAATTCAAATTTTCATATTGATTTTCCAAATTCATTTCACTTTCCCAAATAAATTTCCAAATAGATTTCCAAATTTATTCCCTTTTAAATAAATTCTTTTTAAGAAAATAAATCCCTTTATTTTTCAAAACACTTTAAATTCCGTAATTTGAATAAATTCTTCAACCTTTGAAAAATATCACCCGAAATCCATTTATTAAATCTTTTCCCATATTTGGAATTTTATTCAATAAGATTAAAAATAAACCTTATCATATTAAAATTCCTTCATTTAAATTAATCCAATTCTCAAAAATAAATTTTACTATAATTTTCAACTCGAATTTTCAAAAATCCAACTTTATTTATTTCCGGTATTCAATGATACCAAAAATATATTCGGTTAAATTTTAGCCTTCAACAATTTCAATCACAATATAATCACACACAGATTATAAATAATCAACACACAAGAATTAAACAAATTCAAATGTTTTGAGGAATCCGGTTGGATCCCTCCAACCTGTTTCCCTGCATTCACAAATGTTAGCACAATACCAATTCCACTTCGAGGTGGAATATTGCGGTATATGGTATTTATAAAATATTATCCGCTATTATGCGGTGCAATAGGGTCTCATCTGCTATAAAATGCCGTAAATCAACTCCAAATACATATATAATACCAATTCCACTTCAAGGTGGAATTATCGCGGTATATGTGTTTAATATAATAACCTCCGCTTAATATGCGGCTTATAAGCTCTATTTCAATACAATAGATAATAAATTATCATCCAAGCAAACAATCTACACAATCAACAATTTTAAATTTAACTATTTAAAATTTAAATCGAAACAAATTTGATTGAGTGAGAAGTTCTCACCTTAGATTTTAATTTGCAGCCCAATTTCCATTCCGGCTTGTTTCTCGATTTTAGACCTTGTATAACAATTATATGATTTTATTAATATTCGAAATAAATTCGAACAATTCAATTCACCATTTTAAAATTTCAATTCAACTAAATAAATTTTATTTTAAACTAGTGATTTAATTTTTCTAAACAAATTTCCTTTAACAAAATATTTGAACTAATTGAATAATCACTTACCATAAATAATTAAATTTAACTGATACTTTACTTTTTAAACTAATCTCTCTTTAACCATTTCTAAAATAATCAAACAAGTAAATTAAAAAAATTATCTCCCTTTTTAATATATATATATATATATATATATATATATATTTGTAAAAATAACCTACATAGATTCCTAAATCCAATATTCAACTTAAATCCTTATAACTTTCAAATCTATAATAATTTCTGTTCACGTATATATATATATATAAATTAATAATATGCACATATACTTTACTATATATATTTTTTCTATAATTATTGATAAATAAAATTCGTAAAAATATACCTACAACCGAGTTTGAATCTCTTGAACGAAACCCTATCTTCGCAAATCCCCACCTCGCACCCTCCATCGTGCTCGAGTTTGCGTGCCACCGAGCAAATGAAAACACTTCGACCACGATTCGATCGAGACTCACCTCCAGCTATGCTTGCTCGCGCACGTGAATAAATTTTGCTCTGACATCGAGCTCCTGCCTGCGTGCCGCCGACCCTCCAATTGACAGCCTCAACGTCGAACCCCAAACTCCCAGTTGCTTGCGATGCTCCGACGAGCCCCTCCGCGATGTATAGCCATTCGCTATCCTAAAATCGAAGCTTGCAATTCCAGGGAAGCCGAGGTTAACTTGAAACTAATTCGTGAATCGGGAATGAAATTCGTTCATATGCGAGAAACGAATCATTCCAGATTCGAAAAAGAGCGGCCATTATTTGATTTAAACGAAAGGTTGTCGAACTAAGGAAGGAGAAGAATTTTAGTTCGGCCATTTTTAATCTGAAATCAAAAAAATTTCTTTATTTTGAACGAGAGGAGGAAATTTTTATTTTTCACGATTTCGTTCTTAAAGCTTTCGTATTTAAAAAAGGAAGAGCGAAGAACTGGAAAAATGTTGGCGTGTTAAAGAAGGGTTACAGTACTTTGAAGGTGAAAGGAAAATGTTATGATGGGAAAGAATGTAGGTGGATTTTGACTATGGTATATAAATATATTTAAATTAAATCTATTAATTATTGTCTAGGCATTTATATCTCGTACGATCACATGATAGGTTCAAAAGCTATGGAAATTTAAATCCGATAATAATACAATATTACGGATCCAATGGAACTGGTTTCGTCGAATTTCGAGACTATGCCTCGGAATGCTATTTTCAAATATCGATTTAAACGATAAATTTTCAAACTGATCAAATCACTTTCAAATAAAATTCTGAAGCTTCTATTATCTTCGATATTATCAATATGAATTTTCTAAGCCTTTGAAATATTTGTAAATCTGCTTAAAACTGAAGATTCAAAATTTTGACCCAACTTTCAATATATTAAATTCAAAAAATTAAATTGCCAAATTCATATTAAAATTTGAAATTCAAGTTAAACGATCCCTCAAATATTTAAAATCAATTAAATATTTTCAATTTAAATTGTCTTAAATTTAGGGTCGTCACATAACTGATATAGTTCCTTGTTTCAAAGATTTTCATTTATCTATTATATGCTGTTCCGCTGCGTCTGTGAGATTCTGATATTGTTTCTGTTGCTTTTCTTTCTTTCTTCTTCTGTCTTTTCCTTCTTCTTAAAGCCAAAGGGTACGGTTTTCCGGCATTCGATTGCTCGGCAGTTGATACAGTGGACGTATTGATGCCGATTTTCGAGCATCGACGAATCGGTTCCTTACACCATATCACAGTAGTATCATTTCCATTTCAAAGCTAATTCAATAATATATCATTTCAATAAAACCCAAATTTCCAAATCACTGAATATTTCCTTCAATTTAATTAACTTGAAATATTCCTTTAAATTATCATAGCATTTTTGGAATGTTATACTTTCCTCTTTAATATTTTATATAATCAAAGTATTTATATACTTACAAATTTTAATATGGTCATTTTATCATAGCCTTATAGTTAAATAAACTTTGTTATTGTAATATCCAATTTAAAGCTGAAATTCTTATGTTAAGTTAAAAGTACCTTATTACCTAACAACATTATTACAATAAAGAAACTTTATTATTTTAATCATTTAAAATATGCCATTTACATAAATTAAAACTTGCATATCAAATGTACATATTAACTTACATTTTATTATTACAGTAAGTAACATTTACCATTTTAATCAATTTAAAATACACAATTACATTGATTAAAACTTACATGTTAAATGTACGTTTTAACTTACATTTATCATAATAAAGATCATTTATCATTTTTCAATATTACACTAATTAAAACTTACATTATCAAATGTACGTTTTAAATTTACATTCCTATTATAGTAAAGAGCATTTATTAATTTAATCAATACCACAATAATTAAAACTTTACTTGTTTCTTTCATTTATTAGGATTTTACATGCTTCTTTCATTAATTAAAACTTTACATGTTTCTTGCATTAATTAAAAACTGTACACGTTTTGTTCATTAATTAAAACTTTACATGTTTCTTGCATTAATTAAAAACTTTACACGTTCTCTCATTAATTAGGACTTTACACGTTTTTTTCATAAATTAAAACTTTACAAGTTTCTTGCATTAATTAAAAACTTTATATGTTCTCTCATTAATTAGGACTTTACACGTTTCTTTCATTAATTAAAAACTTACACTTTTCTTTCATTAATTAAAATTTACATGTTTCTTGCATTAATTAAAAACTTTATATGTTCTCTCATTAATTAGAACTTTACATGTTTCTTTCATTAATTAAAAACTTACACTTTTCTTTCATTAATTTAAACTTTACATGTTTCTTGCATTAATTAAAACTTTACATGTTCTCTCATTAATTAGGACTCTACACGTTTCTTTCATTATTAAGTTGTTTGTTATATTCCAAATCTTTAAATTACAAATTTTTAAAACCAAATAAAGATTATTATTTTTCATTACAATTAAAAACCAAAATCAACTTATAAAATCTTAACTTATAGAAAACCAATATCTCTTTATATTCTAAATCTTTAAATAAATTTTTCTTAAATTTCCATATATTTATAAATTTAAAATACTTAATAATTTTAGGAAACTATTATAAAAATTTTATCCATGGGCCTGTATAAAATTTTCTAACCTAGGTTAAGTGACACGGATATGTATCATTTCAATCCGTGATTTAAAAAGAAAAATCCGGGTTCTATCATTTCAAACCCGCAATCCCAAGTAAATAAATGCAATAAAAATCATTTCAGCCGATCATTTCAGTCCATAGTGATAGGGAACTTGCAGTGTGAGATACAGTATATAAAATGAATAGTACAACATATAAATACATATAGGATGATGCAACAAATATGTAAATAGCATTTAACATCATATAACGCATCACAGGCATGTATGAATGACATATCAATTTATACAGATCCACTTGTCATTATTCCACAATAATATAAGTACATATGTCTAGAGTGATAAAAACTCACCTTTTAAAAGCTAGAATAAAATTCACAATACACAATTGAAACTGCGCAAAGCACGACAAGGCACGACCAAACTTTTGAGTAGATGGAGAGTCAAGATCCATATCTTGTGTATAACAAATATACAAATCATAAGAATAAGATTCAACACAACAAAAGATGGATTAAACTATGCAATTACGAATCAAAGAACATAACCTTGCTTTCAACCACCAAGTGGGCTTGGCCATGGTCTAATAGTGAGGAGGAGGTGATGTTGTGGTGGTGGAGGCCGAGCTATGCAAGGAGAAAACAAAAAGAAAAGGTGAAGAAAAAAATGAAAGTGGAAAAAGAAGAGAGAAGGAAGCCATGGATCTAGATTTTTTTCTCCCTTACACAAATGATACAATGAGAAACTTTTTTTTTATTTCACGTGAATGATAAGAGGCGGCTAGGTTTAAAAAGAATAGAATGGCTAAAGTTTAGGAATAGTTAGAAAATAAAAAGGCAAGGAAATTTAAGAAGGCATGATTTAAGTAGGGAAAAGATCTTGTATATATTTATCTTAAACAAATGAAAAGAGGAGTTTGATAACTTTGTACGTGATTGAAAAAGAGAAAATCACGTCTATGCATTTATGAATAGATATGGTAGAAGATTAAAAGGTGGGAAATATATAAAGGCAAGAAATAAATTAAGAAACGTATGCCTACATTTATTACATATCTTAATTGATTTGTTACTTATCCAATAAATACCGATGTACATACACAAAAGAAACCTTCACTAAATAAATAAAGTTTATACACACCATACAAGTAAATAAGAAGAAGGAAATAAAAATATAAACAAAAATGAAACACGGAAATTAATTATAAATTTAAGAAGGCATAATTTAAGTAGGAAAAGATCTTGTATATATTTTTCTTAAACAAATGAAAAGAGGAGTTTGATAACTTTGTACATGATTGAAAAGGAGAAAATCATGTCTATGCATTTATGAATAGATATGGTAGAAGATTAAAAGGTGGGAAATATATAAAGGCAAGAAATAAATTAAGAAACATATACCTATATTTAAAACATATCTTAATTGATTTGTTACTTATCCAATAAATATAGATGTATATAAACAAAAGAAACCTTCACTAAGTAAATAAAGTTTAGATAAACAAAATAAAAAAAAATAACATAGAAAATAAAAATATAGAAATGAAAATAGAAAAATAGAAATTGAAATATAGAAAATAACTGCGTGTAAAACGCTGTAATTTATCTAATTTAAAAGGTATGAATCAGAATTTAACGAAACGAAAAGTAGAACAGATATCATAAATAGATACCGCTTCAAAGAAAAAGATAAAATTTCAAATTTAAGTTTTTTTGAAAATTTAAACTGAAAATTCAAATTTTGACTAAAATATAAAATTTTCAAAAATTATTTATTTATTGCATTTGAAAAATAAATTACAAACAAATTCCAAACTTACATTGGAAAAATTCTAAAAATTCACTTTTAAATGATTTAAAAATCAAAATTTCAAATAAAAATTTAATTAAAAATATTCACAAAATTATGGGTTGTTACAGTGAAGAATTCCCTAGAATGAGTATAATCCTAGGATATCCGTCCGAATGCCTTAGTAAATTCTCTCACCATCCACCGATAGTAAGTATGTGTGCAAGAAAAGGACGAGATAGGGTACAGAGGAGTACCACTGTAAATGATCAATATCCTGCAACAGTGGAAATAATTTTCTCTATCAATCTTCTTTGACTCGTTTCCAAATTCTTCTGATTGCTTCATAGCAGCTCCAGAAAGAAGTTTCGATGTAATGATGGCCCTACGAATCGTTGTAGGAAATTTTTACTTCGTATCTTCATCGATTTCTTATCATTTTTTCGATTTAAACTTTAGTAAATATGAATAAATTGGAAATTGAAAATTATAACTTGGAAATTTTAATTTGAGTTAAAAATTGATTAATAGAATATGAAGGATAAATTGAATTGTATCAATAAAACGATTTCGTTTAAAACCAAATTTTGAAATTCTGTTATAATTTCTTGGGTAGATCGAAGTCCGAAGGTTACAAATTGGTATATATTTTGAGATATTCCGACCTGAGTTTGGAATCCATATCTAGTACTTGGAAGTTGTGGAAAATAAAAAAAATCCATTTATCTATTGTTTGGGTCTCGATATATTCTACAGATGGTTAGTTATCCATCGGACTAACCGGGGCTTTGCATATTTCGTAGATTTGATGGCCGAGTGTCCTGTGTAGTATTGGATGAGTTTGTTCTCATATTGTTGATATTCTGACTTGATGAGCCAAATACAGAATAGATATTCAGTTTGATTTGATGAAACATTCTTCATCTATCTGTGTGTCTCCTTGGCAAATTTCGAGGATGAAATTTCTTACGGAGGGGAATCTGTATGTAACGACCTGTAATATTTTTTTTTAATTTTAACTAAATTTTATAACGTATTTAATTTGATTTTTTTGAGAAATTTTAAATAATAATATTTTGAAATAAAAATTTAATATTTGGATTACGTCAAATAATACACAGCAGATGGTAAATTTTCAATTTATTATATGGAGGTTTATTTTATTAAGTGATTCTATTGTATTCAAATCAGTTAATAATTGATGGTAATAAATAAATTTTCAAACCTGAATATTTTTCTACAGCAAATTTCTAAATGCTCTTCTGAGTGAGAGGTCATCTTTCGTTTTTTAAAATTTTGAATTCTATTGCTCCATTTTTCTTATTTCCGACCAAATAGCAGCATTTCGGTATCGATTATCGACTTTTGATTTGATGATAGTACCATTAATATCTGTATACCATTTTGATCGTCTCGTCGTTCAGATCTCAACGATATATTTATTTCTGTATTTTGAGATCCGGTGCACAATGGAAGTAATAAATTGATCGTTGTAACGACACCATAAATTGTGCCTTCTTAACTTCTCTTTGCATTTCAAATTTGAACGTACAAGGGACCACATGAATTAATTTCTTTAAACTTTCAGCTAAATTACAGCTTGTGACCGTTGCTGTTATATTTCATTAAAGAGGTACGTTCCTAGCTTTCTATTCATTTCCACTTTTACTTCTGTTTCAATAGCATGCGTTACAAAACATTATTATATATATATATATATGATGTTCACTGTCCAACTCTTCATTTTCTATATAATTTACAAGCTTATGTCACTTCCTCACTCATAAACCACATTCTTCGTTTCCTCACGCCCACTTCATATTTTCATCACCGAGCTCCTCATCTCCCTCACCTATTTTTCCGCTCCGCCACTTTCACCGTCCAGTCGCAGCCCACCCATGTTTTTACACGTCGCCAAACCCACCGTCAACCACGTGGCCTTGCTCCCTCCTCCTCTACCTGGCCGAGCTCCCATGGCCACCGTCCCTCCGCCTTAATTCTCCGGCCTCCAGTCCAGCGCCTCAACCCAAGCAACAGCCGTTGCCAAGCCCACCGTACCCAACACCTCTCCACCTCGCCGCCTCATCTCAACTCCAACCAAACCCAAGATGCCATCCACCGGCCATGCCCTATCCCCGATCTCCCTAGGCACGTAAGCCTCAGTGCCACTCTCCGCGTAACGGACCACTACCTGCCTCCCGAAACCCATTAGCCTCGCCGAGCAGGCTGCCTAGTCACCGATGCATTACGGTCCGTCTCCCTTCTTTCTCCCATGATCCACCAAGCGGCCTCGTCCCCTCAATCCTTCCTGCGCCGGACCCGATTACACCCATCAACCGCCATCTCCATGTTGCTGGTGTTTCTAGATCTCCGCTTTGTTCGCATCAGCCTCGCGTCCTCCACCTTTCCGGGTCTCTGCCTCCTCCGCCTCCATTCGAACATCCACCGAGCACCCTGCCACCAACCCCGGTTCGTGTACGTATATATGATATTTGTTTTAAAAATATTATCTATTGGTTAATACCGTTTTATCCCATATAAGTTATATGTTGTTATATTTAAAGGAATATATTATACCTATATATTTAATTATAAAACGAGTTTACAAAATTTTAGTGTACATATGTTTTGAGTGGTCTGTTTGTGATATTGTTAATACATTGTGGTTAGATCACTTATATATATAAATATATATATATAGTATATTAGTGTTGTTGGTCTGCATATTTTATGTCTCTGTTTTATTATGGATACATATGGTTTTAAAATATAAAAAAAAGAGAAAAAAAGCAGAGTTACCGTCAGTGCGTTAATTATATTAATGGTCTGTTAGGTGTATAAGTTATATAGGGTAGTATTATATACATTAGTTTAATATAAAATAATATGTCTGGGTTTGGGTTCATGTGTCAGTACCTCCTGTAGGCAAGTTTATATGTGACACATATGTATAGTGTGTGTATAATGTAGTAAGTTGGTATAAATATTCCCAAACACACTTTTTCTAGTGCCTGTTCATGTTATGTAATGATTTGCATGTATGGTTTATAGGTGTATCTGGCGCATGGTGCGAAGTTTAATTCATGTACAAATTTATTCTTTTGAACAAGTTTGGATTTTCTTATATTCCCAGAGAAGAAATTTTGCATATTTATATATAAGTTTTATACATGTTTCGAATTAATAATACATATTAGTAAGTCTGCATATGTGAGTTAGGTAGATTTCTGGATAATTATAAAAGCTATATAAAGTATATTAATATGTATATATGTATTGTTGAGACAGTTTTTATATATATTAGTATACAAGGTTTGTACATATTTTTAAAACCATATATAAGTGTTAACTTTTATTTGAAGAATTTTTAAAGGAGAAAATGACGTTTCTTAAGAAAATGTTGATTTTTTTGAATGGATATATTTTCAATTGATGTCAAAATTTATTTGTTTCGTTCTCATCCATTCCTTATCTATCAGCTGTGTTCGTCAAATTCGTGCCAATCCTATTCGCTTTGGAATTCATGCCCGGATTAGTAACTCAACTTCATTGTCTTTTCTCTCCAGCCTCGAAAGGTGAGAAATCACTCACGATTAACGTTCTTTTATTTATTAAATTTTATTTCAATTGAAACGAAAATTGAAACATGCTCCTGTTAGTTATTTACATTGCTATATATGTTGTTATCTGCAATTGTTCACCTGTGGGATATGACACCATATCCTGTTGTTCATATTTTATTTAAATTATTGATGATATATGCCTGTTATTTTATTGTATTATCTGTTACCACTCTACAATTTCCCTATAGTTCAGATTTCACTATGGGTTGAAATGATACATACCCGAACGAACTTTAGAATAGGAGAATTTCCTTATGGGTTGAAATGATAGACCCAAGCGGTTTTCATTTAAATAAATTTGGGATTACGGGTTGAAATGATATCCACCCGTATATATTTAGTATACGGATTGAAATGATAAATATCGGTATCACTTAACCATAGGATATGAAATATATATACAGACACCGCTGGTCCATATATAATTATTTTGAAAATAATTTCTATGGCTTTGAAAAGAAATATATGGTATTAAATAAATGTTGATTCTTAAATGATTATATACAAAGGGTAATGATATATATAAATTTAATAATAATTAGTTTAATTAAGATTGATTTAATACATAAGTTATGTTGAATATTTATGTAAATTATATTTCAAATAGATTTTTGCAATAATAGGGATAAAATTTAGGTGGGGAGATAAATTTGGATTTAGCTGAAATGGTGTTAAATTAATAGTTTTATTTAGTTAAATCGATTTGAATTATTGAATGTGAAACTTAAAGATATGTTTTTATAACTGGATGTTGACTTAAGGGCTTTAATGAATATTTCAAGTTTTAAATAAATTAAAGGTAAAGTAAGGTTGCCCAAATAATACTGAATTTACTAAATGAATATCCCAAGACTAAATAATAACGAGGTTAATCGAGATCTATAGGAAATTGTTAAATTTAACCTTGAAAGGTCAAATATTAAAACTTTGAAATATACTGGGATGTAAATGGTTAATTTGTGATTCAGATCTGTAATCGAAATCGATGTAATTTAAATTGGTTATTTAGAAATTGAATTAAACGGAAGTTGATAAATTGAGATTGAATTAAATTTGAGTAGGAAAGTCGAGTTGATTTTGAAACGATTTGTGAAATTTGAGGAAATAGAATAATACTTTATTTCGGGAAGTAGATATATTGGAAATAATGATTTTATTTTTGTTTGAATTATAGATGATTTGAATGACTACGGTGCTATAGTGTATATTTCTACAGTGTAGATAGTTCCATGGATCCATAGAAAATGGTTATCCCAAACGTCGTTTAAGTTAATTAAATTTCAGTTGATATTTCACTTGAGTTAGATTTATAGATATAAGAATGTTAATCCTGACTCGAGTGTTTTACGTTTTTCTTTACGCTGGGGTCAGACTGAGTGATACAACATTTGAGATTCACCTTCGAAGTTGGAGTTTTGCTTGAAGATCTAGCTATCTGTCCTTTCAGTCATTCAGTTGATTGGTCCAGAGAAGTCATCTGCTCGTACTGGAGACTTCACTTCATCTGAGATATTCTATTGTACTTTATCTCTAACTCTGATGTTTTTATAATAGCTTCATGAACTACTATTCATTTATTCCGCTGCGTATTTTTGTACTACTCTATATCTGTGATTGATTTATTTACCGTATATGTTAAGTTTTGCCAAATTTTAATTAACAATTCGGTATTTTGAATTATTCAAGTCGGACATGTATGGTTTTAGTGACGATTTGAATGGTCCAAAATAGCGGGTCGTTACAGTTGGTATCAAAGCTTTGGCTCTAGGCAAAACTTAGCATATATGGTAAATTTATTTACAGAATCATTTTCGTTCGTGTTGAATCTCTTCCTTTTGACTCGATTTCCTTTGAACTTTGGAACGTTCCCTGTGGTTCAAAAATTCATTCTTGTCTCTCTCCATTTATATTCTTCTGATTCTGGAGTATCCATTGACTCCACTGAATGATTTGTAAAGGCGGTGAAACTCCTGTACAATTGGCATTGATTCACCGAAGATTTATGTATCCCTCGGTTTAGATGTTACTATCTCTTGTTATTCCGAATTATATCTCTGGCGATCGAATGTCGTATTGCCTCAGAATTCTGCACCGATCTAATTTTGGAATCACGGTTGAACGGTAAAGGTCGCCCGCGATTTATAGAAGTATATCCATCTTCTATTTTGTAATTTAATTATCTCATCTTCGATCGAGTCTATATTCGAATCAGGATTCTATTGATTGGAGTTCCTCTAAATTAAATCTCTATCTTGTATTGAAATCCATTCTTGAATCATCCTTTGAAAATCGGGTTTTGTTTGTATTTTAAAATTGTTTTACATACCGAAATTTTTATTTAGGCAACTACGACGTTATTCTATATATAAAAGTTCTGAAAGGATTTGAAATTCTGAAAATGATAAGAAATAGATTTATATAAAAATTATTTATAACCGAAGGGTTAAATTTGAAATTCGAGAATTGAATTCCGGTATTTTGAAATTGGTTTTAAGATTTTGGAAAATATATAAAAATTATACGATTTAAAAATATTTTCCGAATAAGAAATGTTTCAAATGAGTTCAAATGAATTCTAATAATTTTGAATAAATTTCAAAGAAGTTTTCAAGAAAATGGAAGTCCAGAACTCACTTATGTCGCTGGAAAATAATTTCGGTGATGAGTGCACGCATCATCGACATTGATTTTCGAGTTTCAGAGTGGGGGAGAGGCCACTTTAAAAGCTTCACTATGCGAGTGATTTTGTAAAACCTTTTTTGATTTCAAAGTCCAAAGTATAATTT
Source organism: Allium cepa (assembly GCA_030765085.1). Taxonomy (NCBI): domain Eukaryota; kingdom Viridiplantae; phylum Streptophyta; class Magnoliopsida; order Asparagales; family Amaryllidaceae; genus Allium; species Allium cepa. The sequence continues at coordinate 82,825,133 of CM060929.1, read as the reverse complement.
GACATTTTCGAAAGATATAGGTATATATTTGAAATAATTTAAAGTGAGACCGGTGTTCAGTCCTCGACTTTCGGATTTGACTTGGTATAATCCTATCTATTGAAATCGATTTATTGATTTATGTTGATTTTCAACTCTTGAATTTGGAAATTTGATTTCCCTAACTATTTTGAATGTTTGAACACTTCCAAATCAAGGTTTAAAATTTTAAAGCTAGGAAAATTTCGAAGAGTATAAATCATTTGATAAAGTATATAAGTTTAGTTTTGTATGTGTTTGAAACCTTTTGTTAAGTAAATGAATATGACAATTTTGAATTATACTAATATGGAATATAGCTTTGGAATGTTTTGAATAAAAATTTAGATTAAAGTAATTTTCATAAAGGAAAATTTGATCTTTCGAATAGAAATAAATAGTTTAAAGGTTTTAAAGTGATAGTCATAAACTCGAAAACCATTTTGAGTATAATTGATTTTGAGAAATATTTGGTTTTGAAATAAGATTTGGAATTAAAAACCCAGTATTTATATGATGATTTTGGGAAATGAATTTGTTTGACCTATATTTTGTTGATTTGGAAATTTGGATTATTTTCTAAACCTATTGTTTAAGAAACTTTAAAACTAAATATATTTAATTTAGAAGAAAATTTGGTGAAATCATATATGATCTTGAAACTGAAATGTTATTGAAACGAGAAAAATTAGTGAACCTTGATTTACTAAATACTTGATTTGGGAGTTATCGAACTTATATAAAACTGATTTGTATAGTACGAAATTGATTTGAAACCTATTGATTTGAAAGGTACTCAATTTGGAAAGTGAAATATTATATTATCGAAGACTATATAAGTGTGATTTGATATACTTTTGATTTTGGAAAGTATTCAATTTTGAAATGAAATCTTATATATATGGACTTTATATAAGTACGATATTTGAAAGTGATTTGAAAAGCTACTATATGATATATATATTTTCGAAGTAAAGATATGGAAAGTGCCTTCTGCTTGATATTCGCTTTGTGGCCACATTGTGGATTCATTCTATCGATATTATTCTCTTTGATTTTTGGTTTTCCGAATGTGATACTCGAGTGTTCCCACCGTGGCGTAACCCATGGTTTTTTTCTCTCGCGACTACATAGCGCAACTGCCTGGCTGAGTCTGGCCTAGGGGTATGGATTGTTTCCTGGGGGATCCAGGCGTAACCATTGTGTATCCTACAATCTGTGCAGGTCGCATTAGTAGCGAATTGCTTTCTTCTTCCAAGCGAAAATCACGTATGTGCTAAACCCACTACCTTTCAAAAAAAATTTGATGTCGCTCCACCTATCGACGATTAGAGGTCGATCAGATGATGCTGCTGCCAAACCCTATCCTGCCTCGACTTCCATGCCAAGTGCGGTCCCCTATAGTGCCGTCGTTGCTTCATGAAACCCATTCGAACGCAGCACCTTCACGTGCTAATCCCAACGAATCCAAGACACCATCATCGATCATGACCATTGGATTTGTCGAGCTCGAGGAGTTCTACAAGTTTGCAGTTGATGGTTTTACGTAATTGCTTATGGATTGGGGGAAATCGAAGGGAAAACGAAAGGATTTTCTGGCCATGGAAACGAAAATGGCGGCTAGCCCTAATTCTTGCTAGGATTTGTGAAAAATGAATAAAATGTTGGCCTTCTATAGAAAATTACGCGACACTATTCATCCCAAAAAATTTCGAACTCGAAACGAGCATACCCCTTGGCGTTTATATTGTTTTATCCCAATTCCGAACGCAATGGAATATATATCGGAAGCCAATTCGATCGCATTTGAAAGATAAGTTTTCAAATCGTATATTTAAATTTAAAATTCACTTAAACGAATTTCCACGCGTTTTAGCTTCCCTCGGACAAACCGTAAATCCGATTGACACGAAATTTGTAATCTTACAATAATATAACATTACGAATCCAATGAAACTAGTTACATCAAAATCCAAGACTGTTTAAAAAATGACTATTTTTACACGTCAATTAAATATTAAAATATTCAATTACTAAAAATTAACTTTTAATTCAATTTTAAAAGTTCTCTAATATTATTCTAATTCAAATAAGATTTAATTCACTTTATAAATAATTTTCATTCACATTAAATCCAATTTCCAATTATTTATGCAATTTGAAATATTAACTTAACAGTTTAATTATCCAATTAAATCTAGTTATTCGAAATATAGGTTATTCAGCTTATTAAATTTACTCGCGAATAATTAAAATCAATTAAATATAGGAATTTCAAATGACAGAAATTCTAGGTCGTTACTTTCTCCCCTACTTAAAAGAATTTCTTTCTCGAAATTACCATGTAAGAAAAAGTCACAATATCTATTAAATTTTCAAAACAATTCGTTCAAATTAGATTTACCAAATCTATTTAACCTTTTAACTTTTCCCAAAATCCATTAGTTTAACTTCTTACAAAAACTTTACTAAGTTTTGAAATCCATATATAGTTATCTTGTCAAAAATACTATATCATTTAACTTTTAACTCCAAAATCAAAACTTAGTTTTCATAAATTTTCCTAATTTTCTCAAAATTTTCAAACGCCTTAGATTTTCAAAAAAATTCGCTAGCGTCTCCTTTGCACGGTTCGATCGTAGTAGGATCACAACATATATATATATCACAAATATACATCTCATCATCAAGGATGAGGCATCCCGAAGGGAAAAAAGTGTAAAAGTACGATATGTAATCCGAGATATGTACCTTATATATTATTAGCGAGCATATACGGCTAATATAGCGTGAAAGCGGACTCCAAATGCAAAGCAAGCGCCACACGCACCTACTAAATACTCAACAACAAATGAGAAACATGTATATATGAAAGTAATATCAATATACAACATATATCAATACAACAACTATATACGCCAATATAGCAAATGCAATCAAAAGCAACAAATCCAATCATCAAACATCTATCATCCAACAAAGCAATATCCATCCAATCAATCAATAACCAAATCAATATAAACTCATTTGCTCACTAAAATTCATTGAATTGGTTTTCAATTTATTCACATTTGATTCATTAACATTGGATTTTACTAACATTCAATTCATTCAAATTTAATTAGTTTACTTTCACTAATTTATATTCAAGTTAGTTTACTTTCAATTCAAATCAGTTCTATTTAATTTCACTTACTTCTAATTTGAATTCAATTATTTTGTAATGTCCCGCCTTTTCGCACGCTTTAAATCGACACACGTGCTAATTCAAACCATACGGAAGGGCGGATGTTATGGGGTAAATGAGATAAACACAGAGAAGATGAAGAAGGAAGAAAAAAACAAAATAGAATATTGCAGCGGAACGATAAAATATAACAATAAATATACAGTTCATAAAACTATTTACAAAATATTTGATTTTTCTTTATACAATAAATATCAGAGTTCACATACCAATAAATATCAATGCAGCGGAATCAAATGGTGTAGTGGAATAATATATTAGATAGTAATACTACAAATCTTCGTCTTCGTCCTTCAGAATAAAATCTTCAAATCCTGAAACGCTCGGACTGACCCGAGCGAATTGAAAAAACAAAACACTCGAGTCAGAACTAAAAGATCTCATATAAGTTAAATCAACAGAGATAAATATGAGTGCAGTAACTTAAGAGATGCTCGGGATTTACAGCTCCTAAGGATCCGTTAGACATCTTCTATGTAGTATATTTCGCTATTATACTAGTGCCTAATTGTAAAATAAACTTACTTTTAACTAGCGTTAAGGCTTCACATTTTCCACCTTAACACAGTTATATATTCCCATAGTCTATACAGTACCGTAATCTCCCCCGTACTGGGCGTCGTCAGAGGGCACTCCATAGGTATGGTATAAAACCAAAATCGTATAAGGCGCGCTAGGGTAGGTGACATGGCACAACTAGGCAATGTCAGGGTAGATATACCAATTGCTATCCGGACTGGTGGTAACGCATAGCCGCAGCTACCGCCCACCTCGAACAAACACCCCCAAATTAAAAAAAATAAAGGTGACCACCGAATCAATCCAAAGTCAGAGTATAGTATCGAAGGGATGTGTCCGATAAAGGGCGCGAACCCCCTTGGCCCGAGAATCACTCCTGTTTTAGCCACCTAATGCCAACTCACAGGAGTCGGGTCCACGTAAAGGAAACGCCGCCACCATCCTACTTGATTCTGGAATCTCCACCGCGTACACGGTTGTAACGACCCAGAATTTTTATTAATTAAAAATTTGAATATTTAATTAATTTTAAATATTTATAAGTGAATTTATAAGTCGAATAAATTTTTATTTGAATTATTGGATTTAATTGGATAATTTAATCGATAATTTAATATGTTAAATTATGGAAATAATTGAAAATTGAGTTAAAAATGATTGTA